>CM060916.1:779251518-780531940 GCA_030737875.1 Allium sativum
ATTTTATTTATCAATATAAATATAACTGTACATTAAGGACATATAAATAAGGTGTCTGCATATGAGAAATAAATGCAACAGAGGTGAGAATTTTGAATAGAAATCTCCGTGATTATTACATATATTTAGGATCTTTAGGTGTTTTTCAGAAATCATTATTGTTAACATCGCATGCTTATAGAATTTGATTTGTCACTTGAAAGATATTGATAAATTTATTCAATTTCTTACGTTAATTTGATGCCTTAAATTCAATGTATATTTGGTATAGTTATATTGGATGCTTTCTTTGTCAACGATGTAATATTTCATACTGGCATGTCTATTCTATTTACATGTTTTAAATGCTTTTAAATTATATAGTAGCATATTAATCCCCTTTTTATTCACAAATAACATAGTTTCTTTAGTAACATAATGTAAATCAACATATTGTCATTTCCACATCTTTTTACATGATTTTTTTTATGGACTATCAGAACAAAAGGATGATAACATGGGATGCCTTGATGTTAATTTACGGTGGAAGCTTTATGATGCAAATGCAATGAATTAGGTATTTGATATTTTGTTTCTTTCTTAAATGATCAAGCATGATTTCACCAATAATTTTGAAGTTCAATTGAAATACTTTTATGTACAAAAATTAATGAATAATAAGATCCCACGTTTTTTGTCAACTGAATTACCCTTCTACAGAAAAAGTGTTGGATAATAAGAGCTGTAGACAGAAGCAATAAAAAAGTCGAAGTTGGACTTTTTTGAGGTAATTTACATGTACTTTAAGTTTCAAAATGTATTAGGTATTAAACATAGGATACTTTGATGCTAATTTATGGTTGAAGCTTAGTGATGCAAATGCACTAGGTTAAGTATTTGATTGTTTATCGCGTTCCTACATGATCAATCATGATTTCAAAATACAACGAATATCTGCGTCCAGTAGACTAAAATTAATTTTCTTATACTTCCATACACGAAGTATGAGCAACATTCTTTAGTTTGACAGAACAAGCCCCTTGATCAGTTGCATATTTATGGGATTGCTCAAGTGTTGGATATAAACAAATGTTTCAAAGATACATGCTGTAAAACAAACTTAATGGATGTTTGGACTAGAACTCCTTTAAATACAATTAACAATAAACTATTCTAAAAGACTGAAGTATAAAATTAATTCAAGATATGGGTAACAGCTACACATCTGATGCCAATTTGGTTACCTCATTTAATACCACAAAAGACTGACTGCGGATATGATGTTAGAGTATAAACCCACCTTAAGTATCTGTTCTTTTCTATTCAACTAGGTTAATTTTTTCAAATCCAGTTCATTGGCAATTTCTTTAAATAATATTTCTGAAGTGGTTATTGTTAATAAATAAATTACAATATACATTTTTATGCTTCGGCTCTTCATGATATTCCCAAAGTATGTGTAGGTCGATGAACTTCGTCCAGCTTTAATTCAACATAAATGATCCAAATAGCAATCAGAATAATTATTCTCATGTCCAGTTTTATGTTGACTTCCATGAAAAAAGAAATTGATAACCAAGGATTTAGCATGACTACACTAACAAAAGATTGATAACTACTTTCAAGTATGAATCAAGATTGATTACATCTGTTAGTCGTCATAAGAATTTGCAAAAGAGATGTGCATTTTCTAGCCATTAAATGTGTCGTATGTCAAATAAGAAGCTGAATTATTGTTTTTATCATTAAATGTATATATTGCTTATATATTTAAATAAAAATTCATGGCACATTCTTCATAAATATGAGCTTCAATCATGGCTACTTTGTCGAAAGTTTTCACGCTGAGACTGCTATTTACGATGGCTTGCTCCTTTGCAAGTTTTACGTCAATCTCATTCATCTTCTTCCCTAATTATCCTTTATTTGCTGCAGCAGCCGTTAATGAATCACTTATTCCGATCTAGAGAGGCTAAATATGTACACATCAATAGTTTAACTTCAGAAAGTGGATAAATTGATAATTCTTTTTTCCGCATCATGATGATTTGGGTTCACAAGTATGGTGATTATTAATACCCACCAATTCATTTGTAGTTATGAAATATATAATTATAAAAACATGTTCCTATTATTATGGCTTGCAAAGTTTATAATTCTATTATATCAATCACCAGAATCTCACGTGAGTAGTAGCATGAAATATGAAATATATAATCAACTACTAAATGAAACCATTAAAGATTAGGCTATTGCTGCACTTGGTTTTGACTAATATTATGTTGGTGTTGAAACTAGCAGGCTTTAGATTTGTCGAAATGATCATTTGAATATATTTCACTGCATCCTCTTTTATTTGGATCAGTGCACACATCACCATGTTTTAATACTTACAAACTACTAATTTATGGCTATAACATGCTAATTTGCAGCTTCTAAGATGTATACTCTCAAGTGAAAGAGGTCACATCCATTTGCTGTTTTTGAAGGGAGAGCACAGAGGGGAACAATGGTGATCAATATCAGCTGTAACAAAGAAGAATAAAAACCCAAGCGTGAAAATGATGTTACATTGAGTTGTACCGTGCAAAGAGTGTTGCTATCCAAGGAGTTAGGAGAAGCATAAAAATAATGCTTCAGCTAATGCTTTAAATAATGGTTTATGTATAAGAGGAAAAAAATTTGAAATCATATTTTGCTTTAGAAATTGAAAATGCCTATGACATTGGGCTACCGTGATAACGTGGATTGTAGTGAATGCATTCCTTCTTTTTATTAATGTACTACAATTATATATATATATATATATATATATATATATATATATATTATTGTTGTTATGCAGGTATCAGAGCTCCATGGTTCGAGAAGACCAGTATGTGTAGCGTGACCAAAGCATGACTCCTAAGGGGCTTGAGCATGGGATGCTTGTCAAGGGGGAGATACAATGGTAAAAGCAGCCTGACGCCACTGCTTATGAGAACTCGGGGTAGCACCTAGCCAACTGTGAAGAGGACTCAAGTTGTAACTCTAAAGTGACTTGAGCAATTTTCGCCAAGATGGAGATTGTTAGGTGTGGCTCGCATTGGAATGGAGTGAGTGGATTGAACGAGAGAATTGTCCCCCATCACAAGATATTAAGAAAGATCGTGGTATGTATATATATATATATATATATATGGTGTTGGTGGCATATAACAATGGGGATTCCTTTTGTTACAATATGTGCTTGCCAATACCAAAATATATGCTCGATGGGAGGCGATGGGGGATGTTCAATCGGGACGCCAGCATGAGAGACTTCGACCGTTGACTCCGATAGACACGGTGAAGCGCGTACGATACGCAGGGAATGCCGAAACTTAACAATTGTGGTATATAGTACGAATATAACACATAAATGAACAAAAGTAATCATGGAAATGAATGAATATGTTGCTCTATATCCGAGCTTCTATTTAAACGAATGTTTAACTTAAACTGTATATATTCAGAGTGACACCCGTAAAAGTCTACATTTGATCTTATTGAACTTTTCAGATCAATTTTTTTAATAGCTCCTTTTCAATTATGAAACGCTAATGTTTACTATTAACTATGCTCTAAAATTTATTATTCGTCCCATTATTGTAATGAGCAATGATAGATGAAATGACAGTAAAATTTTCAAATACATTTTTTTAATATTACATGGTTTGCTTACAAATTAAACGCACCAAGATCTATCATAATAATAATAAGATTTAATAGTCAAGTTACTATTCTTACTTACAAGCGGCAATATCGTATTACTCAATACATACTAACCTCAGTCTACTTCATCTAACTGCAATTAGTCCAATGTCTCTTCCTTTTTAACAAAAAAAAAAGATATAACAAGAATTAGTTGAAAATTCAAACTAAGAATATTCGTTATTTCTTTACATGTTTGTACCATGTTATATTTAATTGGATTGAACCTTGCTTTTAATACCCTGTTTACAGTAGGCAATTGCTTTAGGTTTTCTTTATTATGGCAAATGACTGTTTATAACGGTGAAATAGAATCCATAGGTTGGATTCCATTTAAAAAGAGCGTTGATTTTAGCAGAAGCATGCTGCTTAAAGTTTCATACGGATAAAGCATACAAGCTTTTGGATTGTTCACTTACAAGAGTAATAACGTATTCCAAACTACATTAATCTTAGTATTTTAATATATAATAATTCCACATGTATAATTCTGTATTTGCTGCAAAATTTAGTTTTTACAGCACAATTCTAACACATACATATATCACGTACATTATATATCCTGCTATTGTACGATATGTTCTCACCGCTTATTCATAAATGCAAACTACAACACTTGAAAGTTTCTGCTTCCGTGCAGCGCACGGGTTTTCACTCGTGTGTGTGTGTGTGTGTGTGTGTGTGTGTGTGTGTGTGTGTGTATATATAATAAAACTCCCCCATTGGACAAACAACAAGACAAATAGTGGTTCAGATTTAATCCCGCAAAAACAAATTCACCGTCCTAATTTAAACACATCCGCTGATATTTTGATTGTCACCTCATCCGCATTTGCCTTATATTGATTGATGTAATTCTTGCTGCTAACCATATTTGCTATGCCAGTAGTCAAATTTACAAAGCATTTCTTCATTTATTAACACATTAGTATTAAATTTATATTGTATTAAGAATATTTGCCCATTTTTGAAATGCATAATAACAAACGAACTATATAAATATGGCATATTTAAATATGTATTATTGGAAGAGGCATATGAATAAAGGAGCATTAAGCATATAAAGAAGGATGAACTAATTTTTTTTTATACTGCGTATTTAATATGACGAAAATGCTGGAATTGCATTTCTCTCCATTGTCTTTCTACTTCTCCTAACCTAAAATGTATTTCATCTTTTATTTAATATAAACTGTGTGAAGTTATTACTGTAAATTAAATAATTGCAGACTAATTGTCAAATAGGAAAAACATTCATACTTATATGAAAGGTAACTCATTTACTGTGTCAGAGCTTGATTTAATTATTCTATTCACTGCTTGCTTCAAATTAAAAAATTACTCCAAACCACCGGTTAATTGTTTTATCGATTTGTCGTATACTCACCTTTAAATTGACATATAATCTAACAGAATGATTATGTATACATGTTATGTAAATTTGTTTCGTGTAACACACCTTTTAAATTTTCAACATGCTAATTACTACAGTGAGAGGAAATGGATTTAGAGTTGCTTCATCTTTATGCCTCTCTACGTACTTCATCTTCCTTCTTCTCAAAAGTTAAATAAATAGCTCTTCAAATATTATATCGCTTAATGGAAAGGTTAATTTCTCCATATAGAAATCAAATTGTGTTTATTAGTTTTTACATATTTTTCGTTTAATAATAATTACTTATATTAAAGTTTTAGATGCCATATAATGCTAATTACAACATATGTAATTATACTAGCCTCGATTATGAAAATTAAATAAAATAATTTCCTTCAATAACTTTGCACTTTGGTTGAATTTATGCGCTCATTTTGGCAACTTCTAAAATTGCTAACAAGATGTTTATGGATAAATAAATGTAATAAATCTCAAATCACCTTTAATTGATTCTCATTTGTGTTCACTTCTCCATTTTTTCAACAAGTGTTTCAATTTCAATCAATAATTTTATTCCCATTTATTTTAATTACTATCTATTGACAATTTTTTTTTTTGACTATTATCTGTTGATAACCAAAAACAAATATGTTTTCACATTGACTTTTGGGGTTTACCATGTTAAAATCCATTTTCATTTTGCACTTCAAGCAACATTGATTAGTAGAATTCTCTTCATATCAAAATGTAGTAAAATCAATTATCATGTCTACTGCAGATTGTACCTGTTTTTGGACTGGTCACTTTTGAATTTAATTGAATAGAACTTAATATGATGTTAACAAGACAAATTAGAATTTTGACGCCAGTAGATTTATGTCCATAATAAATTTTACGATCCTTATGAAGGAAAATTGTAACGGCTGGAAATTTTCGACTCCTCGAGAGTCGAAAATTCCGCGATGTTAGTGAAAGAAAGTAGAGGGTGAGGAAGAAAAGATAGAACTAATAGAATAGAAGAAGAAGAAGAACTTACATCATCAGAGTAAACACGAATCTCACAGCGGAACGAATAAAATATAACATAACTTTGAAATACAAATCAGTACTCGTATATACATACCATTTCAAAGTACAACACTTAACAACACAGCGGAATAATAATAGCTATAATCCTGAAGCCTCCTGCTCCAAGCTCTCCAAGTGTATCTGTAAAATCCCGACTACTTGACTGCCCGTACAAATTTAGGCACCCAAGAGTTTAGGGAAAACAAACAAAATAAACTCCGGGTCAGTCATGGGACTGGTGTGAATAAAACTCCAACACTTGGTTAAATAAAGGATATCTTTCTGATATTATAATAATGTCTAAATACAAATAGATATCAATCTAGCAGAACGCTTGCATCTCACGTTCCACATACATAGTATACAAATAAACCGTGAGCGCTTATTGGAGATTGGATTCCAACAGACAAGGTATGGGAGCACCTTCCGATCAGTGTACTCTAGAGGAGATACACTAGGGTTCAACAAGAACGTCTTGCAACCCGGCCACACATGACCGTCCACTCATTTAGCTTGAGTGTAACGAATATATTATCACCGATGGTTGGGATCAACAACCATCCTTCCCGATAAGGGACAGCATTGAAATAGATTATAAAGAAGTACAATTGAATATTCTCTAGATGGTGATAATACACCCTGCTTGGGTATGGCCCAACTAGCCATACTGCCTAGCCCAACTTCTGTTATTTTCCGGTTGTGAGGTTTTGAGGTCACGTTTATCACTTTGACAGATTATTTCTTCAATTACTTTGAATGCCACATCGTCATACCCGCCAAATCATTATCGATTTCTCAAGGCATCACGGGTATAAAAGCTAAGAGAAACGAATTTCTCCGCCACCAACGTAATACGTTTAAAGAGATCAACATATATGATTCGTTAAGAATACTTTGTCAGACACTCGTCCATATACGTTGTTCTGGGACTGAATAGCCCTTGCACTTCACTCCGTCTTCAATTATCTTCAGCGTACTTGATTCGCAACGCTTATGCTAATACGGAGTGGTTCTTCGGATAATAATCCAACCGGTCTCTCCATATTTACACCGTAAATATGGTCAAAACTTTGATAGTCTGTGATTCAACTATCAAATGAAAACATGTCGGTGTACAAACAACGATCTTATTTCCAAATGGAAATTCGATCGATCAATCATCATATACATATATATGTTCATATTTCCTTATTTCATATATTTAGAAAATATATGTTATTAATCATTGGAAAACATTTCCATAGCTTATTTACGCATCACTATTATTTCACCACTATCAGTCCCTAACGGTAAACCACTAAGAGAACAACTCCTAAGTATAAATCCCGAAGGTCGAAACCAACATTAGATCGTCACTTAGGAAACTGTTCAACTTAACTAATCTCCAGTCAGTTTCTAAATTTGCTTAACTCTATTTCTTAATTCTTATCATTAAAACATTTCATTTTCTATGTTTAGAAAACATATCTGACTATATTTGGAAAACGTTTCCAAATCTCATTTACGGATTTCCAATGAACGTTGTATAAAACATCGTTTCGCTTAATCCATTTATCGCTTATTCCTTAACTTTATTCCTAATCAACCTTTTAGATCGAACCACAACTATTCCTTTGTCAATTCTGAAGTCAATCAAGTTGGGGTATAATTACCTCGCAGACCTTAATTGAACAACGTCCTTTACTGTGAAATAGATGAAGCTCATCACTCACTTTTTACAATCATCTGTTTACGCAAATTCTCGGATTCAGGTTACGAATCCACTTCTCATATGACAACGTTTGATTATAACTATAACGTTATAATTCCTACCCCTAAAATATCTAACCTAAATTATAAATTTATTTCCTAACTCGAATAATTTAACAGACGCCTAATTTCTAAATCAATAACTAAATCTTGATTTAAACCCTGGAAAGTAAATAGTACTTTCCCAAATTCGCTATAATCGAATTCGACGTATAACTCTCTTTCGAGAAATCTCTATTCGATTAACTCTCCCTTTTTAATAACTTATATTCGATAAACTCTATTTCGATTAACTCCTATCGAATAACTAATATTCGAATAACTCTTCTTGGTTGGCTCTATTTCATTAACTCTTATCGAATAACAAATATTCGACTTTCTTAAATGTGTCAATTCTTATCGAATAACTAACATCCGATTAACTTAAATGGATTTACTCTCATCGAATAAATTTTTCGATTAACTTAACTTGATTTTCTTAACTCGATTATCTCAACTCGATTACTTAACTCGATTACTTAACTCGATAAATCTTAACTCGATTACTTAACTCGATAACTTAACTTAACCCAAATCGATTAACTCAACTCTAATCGATTAACTTAATTTGATTTACTCCTTCGAATAACTAATTCGAATAACTTAATTGATTAACTCCTTTGAATAACTAATTCGATTTACTCTTCTTGAATAACTAAATTCGATTAACTCAAATTGAATAACTAATATTCAATTAACTCTTACGTGTTTAACTCTATTCGAATAACTCTAATGTGTTTAACTCTATTCAAATATCTAATTCGAATAACTCATTTCGAATAACTAAATTCGATTAACTCCTTTTTATAACGTTTATTCATTTCAAAAGATTTCCTTTTTACAACGTTTATCCATTTATAAAGATTTACTTTTTACAGCGTTTATCCATTTATAAAGATTTACTTTTAGTAACGGTTCTTCACTTTATAAATGTCCTTTTAATAACGTTTCTCCCCTTCTAAGGATTTCCCTTTAACAGCGTTTATTTACTTTATCGGTGTTAAAAACAATTTCTACTTCTCTATATAAGTTCAAACTTATATAACCCATTTATCAAACAATAAATATTTTATTTAATTTATAAAACATTATTTATAAATTAAATCTTCTCACTTTATCTGTTAAAAATAGATTTCCTATTTAATATCTCCTTAAAATCCATATCGTGTTATACTTGTGTGCGAAGCACGTGTTTAAATCTATCCTTGTATAATTCTATTTATTTTCCGAACAAGTGTTCCTTTATTTATTCCCTAAATAAATATTCCTTTATTCCATTTATTTATAATCTAAATAAATGTTCCTATATTTATTTCCTAAATAAATATTCCTTTATATTCTAATTCATTTATTTTCTAAATAAATGTTTCTATTTTATTTCATTTATTTTCTAAATAAATGTATCCTTTTTCATTTATTTATTTCCTAATTAAATAAATGTTTTCATTTTATAAAATCCTATCGATTTTATAAATAAGATTCATTTTCAATATAAACATTGAAAATCCCCTTATCAACATTCGGTATGTTATGGTATTCAATCATATCAAATCACGATGTTCAATATCGTCCAAGCACATATAATTTCCCACAGATTTTATAACATATCATATAACAATATATGAAAAACAATAAAATAACTATTGAGGAATCCAGTCGGATTCCTCCAACCTGTTTCCCTGCATCACAGATGTTAGACAATATAGATAACATCACTTTCAGTTCCATATGATATATTCTGTTAAACTGAATCAATATAGAAATTTAACTAACTGACTAGCAGTTCAATCAACCAATCAACACACAGTCAAACAGACAATTTTAACAGTTCTAACAATGCAACATGAAATTATAAACTGTTCAGAGTTAGTGAGATTTACTCACCTTCTCGCGTTAACCGTTTAATAACGATTTGCGTTGGTACCCCGGATCAGACGTTATAATTTCCAGTGATTTCTGAATCGCTCCACAGTGGTTCCAGCGCGTAACCCGTGACTTTACGATTTCAACTGATTTGCATTTTTATACTTCGCTCCTTTATATCGGCACATTCAAAAACAACCCTTACAGTTGCTTTCACTGAAATTTCACCGTTCTTCACTTTCGGTCGCACCCCTTCCATTACCATTCGTTGCTTAATTTAATTGTACACCCATTCACAGACTGCAGCGCCATCTTATCAACCGGAGATCACCGTATCCGTACTCCAATCACGGTCACTGGAGATGCGCCTTGCTTTCACTAAATTCCACAAACAGGTCCTTTCATGCATCTCCTTTTTAGACTTTAATTTTTCTTTTCTTTTATATAACATTGGGCTTCTACTTCTTCTACATTAGCCTTCTTCCCATTGAACATCAGAAAACCATTTCCAAACAGCCTGCTCCACGTTATAACTCCACCTGTCCAAACGTTAGCATCCCCTATGAGACTTCCACGTGTTTACATTTCTTCATTAACCCAACAAGTGCCCATCCCCAACGCTTCACATATACCTCAAACCACATGCACAACCCCATCCACACACACATACCCCTCGCTCTCCATGCTACTGCATACAAAAACCGCAGGCTCAGCTCGGCGGAAACCAAGCCATGGTACACCCTTCTAGCTCCTGGTCCGAGAACTTCCCAACGCAACACAAAGCACTGTCGACCATACTTCATTTATACGGTACCACTCCCTTACCATGCATTAACACCCACGTTAGCAGCTAAACCAGGATTAAAACTCTCAACCCATGAATCCAACCCTTCACTGTTTTGCTCTCCCCCCACGTACAGGAATTTCGTCTTTCCTGTTACCCCTTGAAACCCCTTAGCAGTATTAACCCTCACGCAACAAGTTGCTCCACCACTTAGGCATGCACGCACAAATTTTCTGCTATGTACACGCATACACATGTTGTCCTCCAGTATATATTTCCGCATGTATTTTCTCACTTCCCGAGCCAAAAGTTTGAGCTTCCCTTTCTTCACAAGATCCCGGCGTGAACTTCTCCCAAAACCGCATGTTCTCCCCTTTCTTTATTTCTTTCTTTCGAACGTGAAAAGTAGTAGAAGAGAAATGGTGAGGCTGAAAGGAAAACGTGGACGGTTTGAGGTGGTATATGTATAGGGTGAAGATGCTTGGTGGTTGAGAAAAAAGAGGGTACGTGGCTTTGTAAATTACACCAAGCATTTGTGGATAGAAAGAGAAAGGCGTGCACACTTACGGTCCAAGAAAACTAAATATATTCAACTATCCTTTATGTTTTACGTTACCAAAACATGTGTGCTCCTTTACTTAAATTTTCGTTCATGTCGGGCCACTACAGACAGAAGTAAGAGTACAGTCGTGCTCAGTGAAGTGTCACGATCCCAAAAATATAATAATATCGGTAGGTTGACTCATATTGTGAAACCCCCAAAATCGTTGGTTAAGGGTGCAAAATACTCCAAATAAAAAGTTGCTTATTTAATTAATTAAAAATTACAGTAAAATTCTAAAAATTTAATTATCACTACGTCTCAAAAGAACCTTGTCTAAATTCAAACCCTATCTCTAGTTATATCAAATAAACCGTTACGGTCGATAACCAATTCTATAACGACTATTTTAAAATTTAATTTGGACATATCTCAAAATCTACACGACGAAATCCTGATTTTTCTCTTCCACTAGAAAGATATAATCCACCAGCTCCACACGTTTCTTGTTTCACAGAAATCCGGCTTAAAATGAATCATGTACATTCATTTGAAGTTCAAATCGCCAAATTGCGAACTGCCGCGACGTTTCAGGTTCGTTTTAATTATAATTATAAATTATAAGTTCGAACGTTTTACTTTAAGTTATCGATATCGCCAAATCGATATATAAATAATTAAATAAATTAATTATTCGACAGCTAACAAAACGCGCCATTACAAAAATCTATGCCAATTATAGTTGATTTATTAGTAACCTATTGTTGTTTGTTGGTCATAGTATTCATAAACTATGCTCAATTGTAGTTGTCATTCCTATATTATGTAATATATGTCAGTTTAAATGACTGTATTGATTAATTGTCATTGAAAACTCATACAAATAGGACTGTTCGGAACATCCTACAAATTTAAGCTGTTATATTTTTTGTTTTGCACCAAAGATTTATTTACTACTAAAACTATAAGTTCGTCCGAAAATTATTGTGGCTTTTTTTTTATTTGCTGAAGTTTACTTTTTTTCTATATCATGTATTATGTTAATCAAAGAAATAAAAGCTAATTATCAATGATTTTTCTTTCGTATACTTTGTGTTGTTAAAGTGGTAGGTGCATAAATGTGAACATTGTTCTCATCAGAATGCCATTTTTTTATCTTTATGGTAATTGTCAGATTTACAAAAAATGGTAAGCAAGTTATTTTCCAGTATAACATTCCCTTTGTCACCGTAAATACTTTCCATATTTACTTTCTTCATATATACACATAAAACCATAAACAAACAAGATAAAGAATATGTCATGCATTCAAATATGTATTTCTACAGCAAACCTTCACCCACTTGACCTCTTTCAAACGTTGGTTT
Source organism: Allium sativum (assembly GCA_030737875.1). Taxonomy (NCBI): domain Eukaryota; kingdom Viridiplantae; phylum Streptophyta; class Magnoliopsida; order Asparagales; family Amaryllidaceae; genus Allium; species Allium sativum. Next base: position 779,264,016 of record CM060916.1, read on the forward strand.
ACAGTCCCACAACCTGCTGTGTGTGCTGAAATACATATCAGATTAATGCCAATACATATATTGTACATAAGTGTATGTTGAAACTGAAAAATGTAAATTTAGTTCATGTTCTGTTGTGTCCTTCATCCACAATATCATACTGACGCAGCACATGTGGGGACTAAAGTTAAAGTTGTTGCTTCCATTACTGTTATGCTTGCTTTTTGCAATGATGACCAGACTATTTTTTAACCTAAAAGCGTTAGCAGTAAAGATGATATTATATCACAAATGCAGAGTTGACAATCCTTTGATGTTTTTTGATCTTGCACTGAATTTTATTTTTGTATTTTTATATGAAGCTTAAAGTCTTTATATTCATCAAGCCTTCAACAAAAAAAAATTCAGCTTTTTGTTGGTCTAATTTGCCAAAGAACTTATATTTCACACCTGATTGGAGACTTTTTCCTAATGTATTTGAAGGTTTGATTTATTGTTGACATGTATGATATGAAAGAGATAAGTCACTTAATTCAGTGCTTATGTATAGGCCTGTAAAAGACAGTGCAAAATTATGGTTTAAAAGTTTTTTGGCAGCTTCTCTGGACCATACAAAGCGAGAGATTGCAAAGGCAAGATGGCATAGTAAGACACAAATACTTGAGCTTCCAACTGGTAGATATATGGAGCAATAATCTATGTGTGATTCTTCTTTAATGTGAAGCTAGCTATTCATCCGTTATCATATATTGTTCTGTTTATGTATGCACATTCAAATATGTTTACTTCTCCTCTAATGGGAAGTTTATATGAGAATGACTTCAATTGACCTGTTATTTATATTTGTCAACAAATCAAATTTAGTTGAAGCTGATTTTATTTCATCAACATTATTAATTAGGCATTATATATGATTATTGCATGGTTTATAAGATTAACTTTTTCACTTTAGTTTTAGAATAATTGTTATGAACTGTTATTTTTTCAATCATAGTTCCAACATATCTTTCGTTGTTCAGAAAGATTTATGTAAGACAAATTTAATGCACACCGATATTCATACTCTTGCTTATATAGTAACGTTGGTATTTTCTTATAAGAGGATATTTACTGTTTGATTTGCAAATAGACGTATTTAATGCATACTGATATTTATACTGTTGCACGTTGCATGTTATGGTGCCACCATACACCATCTTGAACTATGCTGACTTTTTAACTACTATAGTTTTTTATCTCCATCTTAAGAATGCTATTTTTTTTACTACTTACTCCTCTTTTGTTTCAATCATTTTGGTTGGTAACTACTGTTCACTTTGTTATGGTGTGGTTAATTTCGTATGACATAACCTTTTATTTCTATGCATATGCTTTTTTCAATTCCGTACTCATATTTCTATGCTCACTGTGTTCAATCAATGCAAATTAACACATACATGATTGTTTAATTCATCATTTCATATATACATTTTTCATCAATTGAATAGAGATACATGAAATTTGACACAGTTTACACCATGTCCAAACTGTAGCCACTAGCTATACATGAATCATTTACTTACTGGAAAATTTAATGTCTACGGTTGAATCATAACAAATACATGTATCATTTACATTATATTTCTCACTACCATACAACACGTTCTCATACCTTATTCATAAATGCAAACTGCAACATTTGAAAGTTTATGCTTCCGTGCATCGCACGGGTTTCCATTCGTATATATATATAAACACACACACATACATATTAAAACAAAAAAATATTAGTGGGATAGGAGAAAAATAGATACAGTTCTCCTACCCCACTTATATTTTTTGTTTTAATATGTATGTGTGTGTGTGAGTGTGTGTGTGTGTGTGTTTATATATATATATATATATATATATATATATATATATATCAAAATCATTCGTGCAATCTGGAGACCGGGTATAAAGGTAAAATAAAGATATTTATAGATTTTTAAATATAGGACAACCGATTCTGCCAGGATATAAATAATATATAGAATTAGCATACTAACAGAAGAAATAAAGGAAAAAAAACATTTTTATTCATCCAGATTAATTTACAACACACATGAGTTTTTTATTCATAGACTTCACATGTCCTAACAATTATGATAATGTCATTTGCATTAAACGTAATTACCATTAATATTATATATATATATATATATAAATATATATATATATATATATATATATATATATATATATATAATTGTTGTTTTTAAAAGGTTTTATTATTGAGAATAAAAACATTTGAATAAAAACATTTAAATTTACCCTAGATAATATTTTCCTTTGTTTGATATTTATACTTAGTTTTTCTGTAACACTGTATTAGTATAATCATAACATGAGAAGCAACATTGAATAAACGCAAACTGTACGGTATATTCTAAAAGAAACTGTGCAGTGTGATGTCGATCCACTAGTTTCAGTTTCCATTCCCTTGAATGGATCTAACCATAGATAAGCACATGCACAATTTTTTTTCAACATTTCAAGGCCTTATTAGCCCAAACGACGCCACTTTCTTCCGATCGACGCTACTCAGCGAGTGTTAATCCCTCTTGCACGTAATGTGTTTGCTGAAATGTTACAAGGAAAAGAAGCTAAAAGGTATTTTCATTCAACTTCCACGGTAACTTCAGACTTTCTACATTTTGTCATCTATTCACTTTTTTATTAGCATAAAATGTCAAATTGATTTATTGTAGCATTTGTTGAGAATGATGAATTTGATATAATGTTTAATTTTACGTGAACATTACACTTCTAATATGGCAATAAGGTGGTTCAAATTTCTCTGTAAGATCTTTCGCAAGTTTGCATCCACTCGATAAGCATTCCAGTCGACATTTAATTTTAACACGTAGCCAACACACACCCTGTCAGTTCTGGCCAGTTAGTTTTGCTTCCTACCAGACACATAATGATTTGTTTTGTAACGTGGCTCCGGTGAGAGGAAAATGCGTTCCTTTTACGAAAGGAACTAAATGGTGAAAGTTTATCTGTTCGCATCGAACATCGTGTCGGACGATTCAGATGCAGCACGAACGAATAATTTCACCGTTTCGTTTGAATGAGCGCTTCAGTACGTCTGATGACGTAAACTATCCATATTAAGAAAAGAAAGCTACCTTAGTGTATTGTATTCTAATACACTGTTTCAACCTCTTTTACCGTTACATTTGATTTGTGTTTACGTTTACACGTGGTGATAATTGTAACAACAAAATGCATAAGAACTGACACAGGTACATCACACGTGTCTTAAGTTCATTTTGGGGCCGTTCACAAGCTTTGAGCGTGCCACATCCAGTCGTGGCTGCATCCGACGCGTCGGACGCAAGTCCGTTGGATGGCACGCTGGTTGAAAGGTCAAAAGAGCTCCGTTCAGATTTTGAACGAGAATAATTAAGGGGGGGGGGGGGGGGGCTGGACTGTTTAGTGGGGTAATTTGGTTTATTTCGTGTGTACACACGCACGCGCCCTCGTGTCCCAAGTGCCCATGTTTGCAATTTTTAATATATATGTGTACATATCAAGCCTTATCTTTATTTTAGTTCATTTGATTTCATTTCAATTGTCTATATAACTTGCATGCTTATATATATATATATACACCAAACTATTCATATTATTTTGGCAACGTGGGACTAATATTCAAAATGTTTTAATTAACATAACACACATAAATTGAAATTAAACACATACATTAATTCAAAACAATTAATTTAACAATTAAATACCCCGTTCAAATACCACGTTCAAATACCCCGTTTGTAGCTAAAAACGCATTTCCCCTTCGCTACAGTACCACACTCAAATGCCACGCTCAAATACCACGCTCAAATGTCCCGTTCGGGTTCGTTAAGAACACACCCTTTGCATCTTATTTTGATGATTTTTAGTAACGGGTTGTTTGGCACGGCAAACTGCCCTATTTTAGCAACGGACGCGTCAGACGCTCCGTTACTATACGGGCCACTTTGCCTCATTTGCCCAGCAGCTCTAAATTGGGATGTTGGACGCCAACACGTTGGTGTCCAAACATATCAATTTTGAGTTGCTGGATTTTTTTTAATTTATTTAATTAATAAATTTAAGTTTTATAAATTTTAGAAATTAATAATTTATGCAATCCGTTTTAGACGCGTTTTTTTGCGTTGAGATCGTGTCGAAATGCTCTAAGGAATGAAGTTGGTTTGAACTGAATTGGGTAACTTATAACTTTTCAATTTATTTATTTACGTATTTATTTGTACAAATTATTGATACGTATTATTTATTAAAAACAAATAATAAATTAATTAATCATAAATTAATTAAATTACAACATAAAAATAAAATGGTCCGCTTAAAGCACCAAATGCATTCTCATGTAACTACAAATCTCCAATAATCTCTCTTTCCTCTTAATAACTATTGATAGCATTCATTTATTTTATTTTATTAATCTAATGTAAATGTAAGTTGTATGATTAAGTTTTGTGCCATCGGTTTTCGCATTTTAGGTAAGAAACTCAAGTAACAAGTTTTTACTTATCTAGTATCAGGCCAAATATCATTCCTAGCATCAAGTATAAAAATACATAACGGTAATTGAATGTAGCTGAAACAAACATAATGCTCATGAATAGGAGGCAAATATATGATTTCTTTTATGATTTCACCTCACTTATGATCTTCCAGGCCAGGGCTATAAAGTGAACTGAAATTTACACACAATTTGTCGGTTGAAAAAAATCATTTTATCGTTACATAAGCCAATAATTCTTCTGTAATTATCATTAATTCTAGCTAGATGAAGTTACCACAATCGGGCTCCTTACCGTATACTTTGCCTTATTGTCGACCCAACTCAATGAACCATGAACCACCTCTTGATTACCTGCCAACTGACCCTCTAATATCACAGAATAACTTTGTTTTTGGTACTTCTTTGTGAAAACCAATTTTTCGGGCACAACCTTTACAGCAAACCCTTCCAAAATACTCACTTTGGCTGTGTAGGTTATTTGCGCTTCCCCTACGTTAGTAACTGTGCGCATAAATTCTTTAATCCCTTTTGTGTTTGCTTTGAAAGATGTAATAAACGAAGGGTAATTAATATCCAAACTAGCATTTGCACAATCAATCGAAGGGCTCCTAGATATCATGAGTTGCTGCTCTTTTGTGAAGTTCATAGCACATATCAACTTCAAGTAGTCTTCTACGGCAGCATCATATACAAGACCCGGATCAAGAGCTTTATTAGGATCTACATGACCCGAACCCATACCTAGTGGATTAGCTTCCTTGTTTTTATATCCCAAATCACTTATAGGCTTCATAGTGTTATCTAGTGTATATGCTGATGTCATGATGGCGGAACGAATAGCAGCAGGACTCCAATCTCTATGTGCAGATTTAAGCAATGCAGCTATGCCAGCAACATGCGGGGTCGACATAGATGATCCAGATATTATGTTAAATGGACTATACACATTTTTTGAGTTTACATCACTTACTGATGCACTTAAAGACCATGATGCTAGAATTAAGTCACCTGGCCCTATGATATCAGGTTTTAGCACATGAGGGCAACTAGAAGATGGCCCTCTTGATGAATAACGAGCGAGCGCTGGAGCAGGTTTTGTGCCTATAATCGTTTCACGGAATTTCAAACTAGCCAGTGGCTTTGAACTCATTTTTGTATAATTCAAAAGAGTGATACCGTCCTTAGGACTTATTATAATTCCAGGGTTTGCAAATTTCAGAAAGGACTGTATGAACTCACTATCTGATACGAAGATTCCAGCTGCTGCTGATTGAACATTGTCAATAGCAGTCATAAGCGATTCTGAATCATCACATACTACGATTTTGTTGCCTACCGTATTATTAGAAGCTTTGACATTACATGCTCCTTGGTACGTTAATGGCAGATTTGGTAGATAAGTTAGATTACCGATATACATTGATTGCCCAATGATTGAAGTTCCATCTCCTAGCTTGATTTTTGCAGCATATGTTCGATCCAAAGTACTTGCTCCTACATTAATAACCCATGGTGATCCATTATGTACAGATCCTGTAAAAGGACCTTCATTTCCTGAAGATGTTGCCACAAATATTCCCTTTTCAGTAGCAGCAAATGAAGCTATTGCTACAGGATCTTCATACAGTGGAACATCATCTATACCTAAAGATATAGAAAGTATGTCGACACCATCTTCTATTGCTTGGTCGATTCCTGCTAATATATCGGATGCATAGCCACCTTCTTTCCACAATACTTTATACATGGATATTCTCGATTTTGGTGCCATGCCATGAGACGCTCCGGGTCCATACCCGAAAAAATCTGCACCCATTACATAACTGCCTCCGGCGGTCGATGACGTATGAGTCCCATGTCCATCTATATCCCGTGGTGAGTTCATGGAAATCGATATGTTTGGACTGTGTGCTATGAGGCCTTTGTTGAAGCTCCTTGCACCGATCAATTTTCTATTACACATAGATGCATCGAACTTTGTACCATTTTCACATGTTCCTCTCCATCTCTTGGGTATTGGGCCAATTCCATTTTCTTTGTAGCTCATGCTCTCTGGCCATACACCAGTGTCAATGACACCTATGATGATGTCATCACCAAAGTTGGATGCTGGCCATAACCCTGAATTCGGATTGAGGCCCAAGAATTGGGAGCTGTGAGTTGTGTCTTTCTTTATGGGTAAATCCTGGTGGCATGAGATGAATCCTTCTGTTTTTTTTAGTTTTTCTAGTTGGGATGAGGATAGACGTGCACTGAATCCTTGCATAGCATTGTTGTAGACATAGATTAGGCTTGGAGTCGCGCTGATCGATTCAAGAGTGGAAGAATACCAGTCATGATGTGTAGCATATGCTTTTGGCATGAGCAAGCGATTCATGTGCACAATGTAGACTGCATGATCCTCTTCCAATTGTAATCCTAGATGAAAGTGGACATGTAAGAGTATGAAAAAGAATAGTGGATAGCGTATAAAAGCCATTTTTAGTCCGTGTTTATGAGATCAATACATGTGAAATTCATATAGATGAATGAATAATGAGTCTCATGGGCTTCTTTCCTAAGTTGTTGGTATATAAGTCAAGCTAATGAATGAGTGTTTGGTTGATGTATACTCTTTAGGCAAATAAAATCACCTGTCCTCAAAATTCTCTATCTCTCTATCCCCAACCAATCAGCACCCCATGAATTCCACCTTGTTGCAATTAAAACTTCTTTTGTATTTGGACTTCATCGTAAAAAGATGAAAATAAGGGATTTTTATTGGTTGGATACATGGGACAGCGACGTTCATCTAACTTGCATAATACTATTTTTGTATTAATCAATTAGTGAGTGTTTGTATCCTTTTGTCTTTTTCTAGATATTTAATATTTTCAGGAGGTAGAAGTTGAACAAAATTTAAGTTTATCACACCTTTTCTGCATTAGAACTAGGGGTGAGCGTTTGGTTGGTTTGGTTTATCCGATGATGAAAATTGTCAAACCAAACTAAAACCGATAAAAATGAAAACCAAACCAAACCGACCAAATTAATTTTGGTTGGTTCGGTTGGTTATCCGATTTAACTGAACTAAAAATAATTTAGACCTTATGTTTGTAATATTAACTATAATTTAAAATGAATTATAAATATATAATTAGAGTATTATTATTTATGATTCTTATGCTTTTTAAAAGTAATTTTAACATATACGTGATGATTAAAATTTACTAGGATAACTAATCTAACCTAAAATATTTATTATAACATCGATAAATTTGAAAATATAACAAAAGTTCGGTTAATTTGGTTAAACCGATAACCAAACTAAATATTTTTCTGAACCGATTACAAACCGATCTAATTTCAAAACCAAACCAAACCGACCAAAATAAATTGGTTTGGTTGGTTTATTTGGTTTAACCAAATAATGCTCACCCCTAATTAGAACACTGAATGATCTTGTAAGTTGGTAAAATAAAAACAAAACGAGGGTGGGCTATACTGGAGTTATATTCCTTGCATTCAGGGCCATCATGTATATGTGCAAGTCTACGAATTTTATCTTTTAGTATCGAATTCTTGCTCTATGATAATTTTATAAGCTATATAATACATCAAATGTCATTTTCACCTGACACATTGTTATTGTGGTACATACTACCATGTCTATAAGCTATATATATATATATATATATAGAGTAGAAGTTTGTTCACACTATTTGGGGAAATGTGTACAAAACTCTAAGTTTTCATTGGTGGCAGTTATAGGGACCCCCTGAATTCCACATTTCCCCATAAGAACCCCTCTTATTTCCACCAATAAGAGGTAGTGTTTTGTTCACACTATGTGTCAGGAGTGTTAACAAACTCGCTCTCTATATATATATACAAGAAGAGGTTCTACAAATCGATTTGATAGAGTCACAGTATCTATCTAATGATGCAGTAATAATGGATTCAACCATTCATAATTTCATATTGGTGCAGGACCCATGTTTTCATTCTTTATTGCATATAAAACGTATTCAATGTTGGAACGAATAGTGTTAATCAAGTAAGTTATTAATGAGCACAACAATAAGGTTGGGGAGTAAATGTTTTGTTGTTGATGGTTGCTGCTGGAGCAGAAATTGCTTTTAAGATATCCTTTTCAGATTCTAATATTTACCAACTACGTGTAAGATAGCCTTATTTTATCATAGTTGATTGTTTAAAATAGGAAAAAATGACAACATATTCTCACATGATTGTTTTGATAAAGTTAATATAAAGTACGTAATATTTAGTATGGTTTAGTTTTCTTTTGTGACCTTCCATCCTTCAAAAACTGAAAGGGACCACTTGGTTTAAACCTATTGAATAAGTTTAAAATATGGACCATGGTTTGTCCGAATCAATCATGGATAATAATACTGTGGCATTTGAGTCATACAATGCTGGTAGAAAGGGAAAAAAGAAGGATAAAAGTCTGATTATATAACAAAGATGGGTGTTCCACTTACCTCACATATAACAGATTATCTAAACTCGTGGTTTTTTTGTGAGCTTTAGGTCACAAGTTTATACAGGGGCAAGTTTATGCTTGTGTTTACGCCAGAGAGTCCGAAAAAAGATAAAGTCAACTAAGTTCGGATTTAAATTTGAAAGGCTGAAAATAAGGAAGAAAGCCTAAAAATAAGGGAAACATGCCAATCATGCATGCGATCAACATTTTCTTATCACTTTCTCCGGTCTATTTTCCTACCCTCTAAGCAATCCTGATCCAAGTATGTGATTACATGTAAACGTGGATACCCAGTGCCAAAGGCTCCTGTACTCAAACGCGAGAGGACATCCCAGATCAGTCTCCCGTCCTGCTACTATTCTCACGACTTTTCGGGCTTTGGGGTGGTCGATTAGTGCCAAAGCCTTTCCCTGGCATATGTGATTACATGTATATGGACTTAAATGTCATTGTCACCAAGGTTGGATAAAATAGGATGAGACTCAAAGAGAAAAAATACAAAGAAAGTGGTTTCATTCTAAAGGAAAAAAAGTCTTAGGTAAAGGACATTATCTCGCTTTTTCATATTCTGGTTTAAAACTACATTTCTAAGCTTTAATTAAATTGCTTGATATTATCCAAATCACAAATTTTGTGCACAACTTTGGTGTGTATGCTATGGTCTTAGCCATGCATTTAAACAGTATTTAGTGAGTGTTAAGTCACATTTTAATTAATTCTTTGGGTGCAAAGCCATAGCTTGCATATACTGGAGTGACCATGTGAACTATGTACTTAAAGTACGATTGCCACCAAGAGTAAATACAAGTAGGCAATATTAGAATCCTTTTAGTAGCACTGAATATATATAACTAAGTTGTCAAAGGTGGTAATACACCTAGTTTAAGTTTTTAAGGTCTTATGTTAGAAACTCCAGGAATGCATCATACCTAAAATAGCATTAATGAAAGGAAATCAGAACTAACCTGAAGGAATTAGCAACGACATGGTCAGGAAAAGACCAGTGATCACCATCTTCAAATCCATGTGAAGGAAGTAGGAGATAAATTTGAGGTTGAGGATGTATGCTTTATTGTGTTGGTTTTAACTATCACTATTTGTATTATTTAGAGAGTATGGTGTTACTTGGATTTCATTTTTCTTTGTTGAAAATCATAATGATTTGAACTGCGTTTATAACCATTTAATTTTGGCCGATGAGATGACATTTAAATTCAGTTTCTCTATACGTCCAAGTTAATTCCAGTGCAGGAAACAAATATATGCTTATTAAAAGTGTATGGTGCTACGTAGAATATATATAGAAAGCAAATCTAAACCATTTATAACGTTTCTTTATATTTAAATCAATGAGATAACATGTTCTTAGTTAATGGAAGGATTATAGGGTAATAAGTTTAAATACGATAACCAAAAGAGATTTCGGATAATAAATACATCCTCCTGTCTTTAAACTCAAAATACCCATACACCCAGGTTAATCCTTCCAGCGTGAACCAGCGATCCTATTCTTATTTATTTTAGGGAACTAGTAGATTAGTTTTGTGCAACACTTGTAATGAATATTAAACGGGCCGTTGGAAAGCCGATGATATACACATCAGTGGTTTCTAACAACTTCCAACGCCTTTACCGGTAATTAGGGGTGGACATAAACCGCACCGCAATGTGGAAATCGCCCAGACCGAACCGCAAAAGCGGTGCGGAAAACCGCACCGGATTCTCTTTATAAAGCAAACAACCCAAACTGAACCGACTCGCAACGATACGGTTCGGTTGCGGTTTGAACTTTTACCAAATCATATTAAACCGAACCGAACCGCATAGCTACACCAACAATGTTATGATAAAATATTAAACAAATTCCTATCTCATTTTTAATTTAACGATATATATTTAACTTTCAACGTATGTTGTAGTTATATTAATTAAAGATAACACTATGTGTTTTAACCTTTAGATGACACAACGTCATAAAATCGTAAATTGTTTGTTGACGGAAGTAATTTTCTTGTTTCATATTTAATACGGATTCAAACCGAACCAAACCAAAACCGGACCGTGTTACATTGAAACCGAACCAAAACCGAACCGTTTGAACAGTTAGTATAATGGTTCACATTTTTGATCAACCATTTGATGCAGTGCGGAAGCGGTTTGAGCTTCAAACCGTACCGAACCGAACCGTGTCCACCCCTACCGGCAATTTTCCAATGGCTTTCAACTTTATAACTTGGTCACGTGAATTTCATGTTGGGTCAGTAAGCCGTTGAAGGCCGATAAAAACAAGCCATTGGGAATCGTTGATAGCCGATGAAATATATGAACCTGTAAGCCGTTGATAACCGTTGGACGTCGCTGGAAATTTGAGTTTTTTTTATTTTTATTGTTATTATTATTATAGATTTTAAACTACTAACTATCAACCACCCCACAATCTCATATTCATCAAAACAGCTCCATTTCGAGCATATACATCATAGTCACAATCACATATATACTCAAACGTAATATTATATCCAAATCAAACACAAAACATCTAAAACACAAACATAAACCGATATTTACAAAATACATCAACCCACCGTCATCATAACAAAATAAACCGTCAACGATCATCACGTCCAAACCGTCATCACCAACACAACATAACACATACAAACCACCATAATGTATTAAGCAAAATCCTCATTCACTCTCAAAGCGTATATGTACATATATATAACAACAAAACAAACTAACCTCAACTCAATCTCCCCCGGAACCACCAGACGATGAAGGACCCGTACCGTACTAGGCAATGAACTCTGCCAGACGCTGGTTAAACTGCTCTATCTGCTCTTCGCGGCGACGATCACGCTTATTAAGCTTTGCGATATGGGCTCGTAGCTATGCGATCTCCTCCTTGTTCTGACCCCTTTGGTACAACTGCTGAGATGTTCTAACCCCTTTGGTACAACTGCTGAGATGTTCTAACATGTAAATATTTTTAGATTTTAAGTATTTCATAATAGCAATTCAAGTAAATTTCAGTTTCTATTATAATTTTTGGTTTCTATTACCGCTTGGTTCCCAAACCATAGCGTCTGTTCCGGATTGGTGAATCCATGACAGCCTCAAATGTAAAATTCTCATCCTCGGCAGTCAACTCGGTCTTCCCAGTCTCCTCAAGCATCTGTGCCCTTTGTTGCTAAAATTTATCCTATTAAACAAAATACAATTGAATTTAGGTAACACTAAATTATAACTTTAAATTAACAACGTTATACTTACATATGCATCACGTGCTTTGGCATTGTGGTCCCAAGAGTAGAAAACTGAGCATGTGTCATCGATCTGACTCACTGCATGTGTATGTGCAAAAACGTCCCAATACGACATAGGAACACCACGTTGTCTCTCTTGAAATATGCATATATGTAAATTAGAACTTAAAGTTAAATCTACTAACTTTTAACAACTTAGAACTTAAAATCTTTAACTGTGTAATTAATAAATATACCAGGTCATCGCGATGGTGCTGGAACGACTTGGAACCACATCGATGTGTAACGGGGTTCTTGCTCCTATGTGCCGAATTTCTCGTCGACTCGGCCTATAAATTTAAATAAAAAAAAACATGTTTTATTCTAATTTATATATTAATCGAGTAGAATCATTTAAATTAAATATGCAGTTATTTACCTAAAGCTGGTCGTTATTCCACCGAGTATGAAAATCATCCAACACCTTAATGCTCATCCAACTCAGTTTTTTTCCAACTGATTTTATGCCATTTAGTGTTTCTCTGTAATTTTTAGCCACTTTACTATTCCAATGACGCCCGACGAGCGAAATATCTGTCTCTTAGAGAACCACCGCACCCTGCATTTTTTAAAAATAGCATAAATATGAACTGATCAAATAGGAGTATGATTACTTAATATAATAAATGATATATCACGTGTACCAGAAAATCTTTCCAAATAGTCTCCTTAACATTGCCTGATACCAATGTCCACTTAGGCCAACATGAAGTCATGCGACTCATGTAAGCTTGTTTTGATATCTCCAAGACTATATTGGAGAGCTCTAACTCGAAACCACCGTGTTAAATGAAAAAAAAAACATTTAATATTTCATGTCTACTGTATATGTATTTATAACATGTAGTACATTAATGAAATTTATGTTTGAAACTTAATACATACACTCTATTGGCTTTTGGCTTAAGCCACACCGCAGGACGTGATAGCTCATGCGATGGACCACGACCATTGCCACCTACCGAATGAGAAGTAGAGGGAGATCCAGAAGCTGTATGTCTGTGTGACGTCATACCCGTTACAGACAACAATATAACATAACATAAAAGGGCTATGTAAAACAAATAGTATGACATAACATAAGAAGACTATGCGATATAAATAATACGACATGACATAGCATAAAATTATAACATTATAACAAACAGTACGACATAACATAAAAGGACTATGTAATACAGACAGTATGACATGACATACCATAAAATTACCTTTTTAAAATGAGGATTATTGGTCAGTCCTCGTCACTTTCGGATTCTGACTCTATTTCCTCCCCTATATATGGTTCATATTAGTCTCAAATGCTTCAATTAATGCATTCAATTCATTGTTTAATGGTCCAAAATCTATTTGATCATCGGTTATTACTATTCCTCGATTTTCCTCAACATCTGCTTGATAAGCTTGTTCGTCGGGAACATTCCATCTGTCAAATGTAAACCTTGCCTTTGTTTTAAAAACAGCCGACCAATCTATTTTGTTTCTTCTTAGAGATGGATAAGGAGCGTAATATACTTGAAGAGTTTGTTCGGCAAGTACAAAAGGATCGTACTAATAATAACATGAAGTATGTTTTATTTCTATAAGATTATATTTTGGGTGCACGTTGATTCCAGAATGTGGAACGTTGCTGAAGCAGTTGCATTTAAACAAAAATACTTCTTCTGCGGGTTGTGTGAAATATGTCAATTACAAAATTTTGGTTAGTACGCCATAAAATCATTTATATGATCATTTGGATCATCGCTACCTTTAACAAATACACTGGTATTGTTAGTTAAATTTTCAGTATCGTATTCTTTAGTAATAAATTTATATCCGTTGACAAAGAATATTGGATATGTCTTGACTTTCCTTTTTTGTCCCATGGCTAATTGTTTCAATCATTCATCTACAACACAATTTCTTATATAAAAAACATAACCAGTGAACCAAATAGCGAATTCTTTGCTGATAACGCCGTTTGGATGTTGTGATTCGTAAATGATGCAATTATAGGACAAATGTTACATTATGATTAAAGATACACATGCATAGATGATATAAGTTTATTAGCTAACGAACGGTGCAACTTCAGTGCAGTTGTGAAGAATATATGTGTGTGCTGCATATTATTCTTTATCATTCAGCCATGCTTCCACACATTTAGCAGAAGGGCGACCATGTTTTTTATAAATAGATAAAGTCGTTTAACAATCATCTTGATCAATACCTTCATCATTACGCCTAGTACTTTCAAATGATATGTTCATATGATCACTAAAATAATAAGAGGAAAAAATGAAGCTTCTTCTTCGCTGTATGATTTGCAAATTGAACCTTCAACTCGAGCTTTTTTCCTCACTTTTATCTTTAGATGATTTAAATACCTATTTAGAATCATTTTAAATTATTTATTTATACATTTCATAAACCAATATTTAATTAACTAAATATTAATATATCTTTCAAATGGATACATCCATCCATATTGCATAGGCCCTCGAAGACGTGCTTATAATGGAAGATGAATAGGTAAATGCTTCATAACATTGAAAAAACCTGGAGAAATATTTTTTCAGTTTGTAGGGCAATATAGGGATTTCTTCCTCTAGTTTACATAGACGATCAATTTTTTGTGTAGTACGACAAAGCTCTTTATAAAACAGAGTAAGTTCTATTACGACAGTCCAAACTTTTATAGGAAACAGTTCTTTGAAAGCGACGGACAACAAATTTTCCATCATAACACGACAGTTGTGGCTTTTCATTCTGCAAAGTTTATTGATTTTATAGTAGACACATCTACGAAGATTAGAAGATATACCATCCAGGAATCTTAATCCTTCACCCATTTTAAAAGTATTTTAACTTGATTATTGTCTAGTTCATTGCACACTTTTGGTTTCTTGGTGTCATTTGGCTTTATACGAAGCTCAGGACAATTACATATTACTTCGATATCACGTCTTGATTTCAAGTCATCTTTCGTCTTCCCTTTGTCATTCAAAATTGTATTAAACACATTGCCAAACACGTTTTTCTCATTATGCATCACGTTAATATTGTGAAGAACCAGAAGGTTTTTCCAATAAGGAGACTCCCAAAATATGCTTTGCTTGCACCAATTATGAATCGATGATTTATCTTGAATTTCAGTTTGTTCTACAGTTTCATGTATCTTTGGATAATACTTTACAAGTTCATAAATATCTTCAATTGACCAAACCGTAGGTGGTCTCAAAGTTTCATGCCTATTAGCTGTAAAAAAATTCTTATCTCTTCTAAAAGGATGATTAATATGAAGAAAACATCGATGACAATTAAACCATGAAATTTTCTTTCCATAAGGTAAAAAAATGCCCTTGTTTCTTCCATATAGTAAGGACAAGCTAGATGACCAGCCGTACTCTAAACTGAAAGCATTGCATATGCAAGAAAATCGCTGATTGTCCATAATAAAGAAGTATACATACAAAAGTTCCTTTTTTATGAAATATCATATGTTTCTACTCCTTTGTACCACAATTTTTTTAATTCTTTAATTAACCATTGTAAATAAACATCGATTCCTAGTGTCGGATTATCAGGACCAGGGACCACAACTGTGAAAAACATATAATGAGTTCGTGCACATCCATGGAGGTAAATTATAAGGTGTGACAATTATAGGCCAGGATGAATATTTTGCACCAAATTGAGAAAATGGTGAAAATCCATTGGTACATAAACCAAGTCTGACATTACGACTTTTGGATGAAAAATCAGGATACTTCTGGTCAAAATGCCTCCATGCTTCCACATCAGCTGGGTGTATTAACGTACCTTTTTCATGTGTTCTCACACTGTGCCATCTCATATGTTGCGCGGTTACAAAAGATATATATAACCTTTGAAATCTAGGAGTAATAGGTAAATAATGTATACGTTTATACACTACTTCTTTTCTCTTTTTCTTTCTTGGTTTGTATCTTTCCTGATTACATATTTTACAATTCTTAAGGTCGATATCTTTCTTCCGAAATAACATGCAACCGTTTAGACGTGTATCTATTTTTCATACGGTAAACAAAAGTTGACATCATTTTTTTTGCTTCATAAAGATTTTCGCACATTAAATTATTGGGAGGCATATGCCGCTTCGCAGCTTGTACAACAGCTGTAAATCCAGCTTATGTGAGATTGTATTTAGATTTCATCGCAGTGTATTCAACAGTTACTGATAATTGGGTTCCGCTTTTACAGCGTTACCAAAGGGGTTACTTCGCGGCATCTAATAAATCATATATTTTTTGGATCCAATATTTGGTTCTTCTTCAGCATTACCATTGTCATCAGTAAATTAAAAAAAGGGAACATTGAACGTGCAACATAATCAACCATACGTTCTACGAGATTCATCGTAGCAATTTCATTATTCACTACCTCCTCAACTCGTTCAGAAGTAGATGCTAACTATTCTCCATGACGATCCCAAACCAAATAGTTCGGCACAAAACCATACTAACGCAAATGAACTCTAACCATTTGCAATATCAAATGCTTTAATAATTTGCATCTACTACATGGACAACAAATTTCGTCGTCGTTTCCATTGTTACTTAAAGCGAGATCAATAAACACACTAACACCATTAATAGATTTTTCACTTACTGTATCTTCAGCTTCTCTTCATTTGTACATCCAGCTTCGATCAGTAAAATAATTGTCCATTTTTCCTAAGTAGATAATTAAATTGTACGATAAAATTTGCATTGATATTTTAGTTAAACAATTTTATTGCTGAATGTTATGTTAATTGATCATTTACACTTTAATGATGGGTCATCCTACATCCCATTACAAATACAATAACGTAATTAAATCGCATAAATCTTTTCAATTTAAACGATTCAACAAAATTTTGGCAGCACTTCGCTTTAATTCCCTGAACTGTACACAATTGCGTGTACATAGGGAACATAAAGGAAGCACTTTCGAAATTTGAAAACCATTTAAAATGAAATGCTTTACGAGATTTGATTTTGTTATTATGTTCGTAACTTGTCCAATACAAAGACAAATCTAACAAATATTGTATATGATGAATATAAATGTCCATTATGTTAACAAAATGAACATTCACATAACGATCATATACAATAGTTATCAGATGGGGCTGAAAAACACTCTAAGGCATTATGAATATAATATATTACGCTTGATGCTCTTATTTATCAATCATCTAAATAAAGAGCAAAATTTAAACCAAATAAGGCTTCAATGGCTTAATTTCAATCTCTAATTGTACGTATACGCACCTTATCAGATATACGTGTATTTTCAACATTCAATCGAACTAACCGTACGTTATAAAATTAAATATCGTTTTTGATAAATTTTTATAAAACAAAAACTTAATTATTTCCATTAAACCTCCCTTAATTAGTCTAAAATCTGTTATATATTAATTCAACATATATACATGCACATAATTCTATTGTGATACAAGCAACATAAACTTTGTTACCGATATTTTTCGTCAACACCGAAGATAGGTCTACGAAAGTGGACCTAAGGGAAAAACAGGGTTATTTAGTTTCCACGAGCTTCAGTTAGTTCACTGTTTCCTAGATATCAAGGTCTAAAGTCCAAAAGATTAGTTACTCTTCCCTCAAAGGGGTGAGCATCACAATTAAGTGACTTAAGATCCGACAGTTATCTTGGGACAAGGTAAGCACAACCCTCGATAGAAGGTTAAATGGCTTGTAGGAAGGGGTTTTGCTATAACTTTGCAGAATGATTTAGACTAGGATATGAAACCATGACCATGTAGAAAGCATATGGTAAGTTGTGTAGGAAATAACAAAGAAAACTCCTAAGAAGCACATAAGAAATATGCTAAGTGTCGATCCGCTCTTTATTGATCTTTGATTCGAAGTACATAAGTGATTGGTCTCGAATATGAGAAAAGAGTACAAGAATAAGAAATGAGAAATTGGTCTCGAATATGAGACCTCTGAGGTCTTATTTATAGACAAATCAGGGCCCCTTTTGCCATTGGGCCAGCAGAAGCCTCTGTTGTTCGCTTTCCCTTCTAGTTTCGGTTGCTTTGGCTCTTAGCCACTTATCCGACTTTGTTTATTGCTTTTAGGGTCCCGGCCTTTGGCTCTCGGTCGCTCTGCCGAATTTGTTTATTGCTTTTAAGGTTTCGGTCTTTGGCTCTCAGAAAGATGGTCTCGGTCTTTGGAGCCTTTCTCCGACACCATTTTATCTTCTTTGTACCAATACCAAGCATGTTGG
The DNA here is from genome assembly GCA_030737875.1 of Allium sativum. Lineage (NCBI taxonomy): Eukaryota > Viridiplantae > Streptophyta > Magnoliopsida > Asparagales > Amaryllidaceae > Allium > Allium sativum. Next base: position 779,282,602 of record CM060916.1, read on the forward strand.
TTGGTAGCTTTAGGAAAGCTTTTAGGCTTCCGACTATGGGCTTCTGGTCATGAGCTCTCGGTCTGATTATCAATTTCTCATGATATTTGCCTTTATGCTTTAAGTGTGTTGCTTGGGAACTGCCACCCCTTTTGGCGTCGACACTAGGTGAATTAGTGTGGGCGACTTGTTCTCTCTTAGAAGCTTTGACTTGCCTATTTGTAGATCTTGGAAGTGGACTTCGGATTTCCGGAGGAGCACTTCCGGTGCTTTATTGGTTGTCTTCTAAGGTTGCCTTTCGGTGATCACCAAATTGGGGTTTCGGTAGTTGGCTTCCAGATAGATTCCCCATGTTTCGGGCTCTGTGCTTTTACTGCTTCCGTCTCTTTTTGTATCGGCATTAAGTATGTTAATGCAGGTAGCCCTTTCTCCCATCTAGGTTTCAGATTGTAGGTTTCTTGGTTTTTCTCTTTATAAGCTTCCGGTTTTGGGTGACTTCTCGTTAGCTACCTTTCGTGCCGGGACCACCCCTGTTATCAATCTTCCTTCGGTTCTGAAGCTCTCTTCTTTAATGATGCTGTCGGTTGCTCGTTATTTTGAAATCCTCTCTTATGCTTTCGGCTTTACCCTTTACCTAGTCTTTGCATACAGACTGCTCTTTTGTGCTTGTGACGGTCCAATACCCCTTCACCGTCAGCCTATCTAGGCGTTAATTTTGGTAGTAAAATTTGCCCCCTCATAGTGAAGGGGTGTTTTCGACTTTTCGAGTCAAACTTTGGATGAATTAACCGCTTCCTTCTTCCTATATATACCCTTCTTATTCCACTTCATTACTCCTTTTCTTCTTCCTCATCTCCTGAATTTGAAATTTATCTCGGAAAAGCATTAGCGGTCTTTAAGTAAGCATCTCTCATAAGTCATTTATACTTGATTTTATGATTAAAGTGGTGTTAGCATATTCCTAGCCACAGTAATTATCAAATTTGCTTGCCATAAACTATTTTCATTTTTCTCTCGGTAACCAATTCCAAATTTACTTGATAACTTAATTTAATGTTTTTATTTGTTCTTATTCTTCTTAAGATGTCTGAGGGACAACCTCTTGTTATTATCAATACATTTTCAAGAGAATAAGAATCCTACCCTTTCGAGCATTGTTTTTAACTCATTTTATAAAATTAAACAGATTGTACCTGGCATCATGGGAAAGAAACATATTGCCCTTAAACCTGATAGAAATGGCCATTCGCAGAATGATCTTTCTGCTTCTAGGAGGGTTAATGCTTGTAATGACCCGCATTGGCAGAGGTATTATAATTAATTTATTTAATTATATAAATAGTGATATAGTGAATTAAATGGTCGTGGAATTAAATAATGATGAATATTTAATTAAAATAATAAATTAAATAATATATTTAATTCTGAAATAATTAGAATTGGCTGAAATGACGATATGGTGTGAACCGGATCATCTGTGATATTTAATTCAGCTTAGAATTGAATTAGAATAACGAATATATTCAATCGTCGACAGTTGAACGTATAGTTTATAATATAATTATAAACGAGCTCGAAATGGCGCTGCAGTTCGTAAATTGGCGATTCGAACTTCAACCGAATGTACAAGATTCGTTTTAAGCCGGATTTCTATGAAACAAGAATCGTGTGGAGCTGGTGGAGTATATCTTTCTAGTGGAAGAGAAAAATCAGGATTTTGTCGTGTAGATTTTGATTCACGCCCAAATCAAATTTTGAAATAGTCGCTATAGAATCGTTTATCGACCGTATCGGTTTATTCGATATAACTAGAGATCGGGTTTGAATTTAGACAAGGTTCTTTTGGGAAGTAGTGATAATTTAATTTTTAGAATTTTATGGTAATTTTTAATTAATTAAATAAGCAACTTTTTATTTGGAGTATTTGGCACCCTGTATCGACATTTCGGGGTTTCACAATATGAGTCCATCTACCGGTATTATTACATTTTTGGGACCAGAGCACGTCACTCATTTAAATGGTATCTTTGTTTCTGTCCATAACAGTCCCTACGTGAACAGGATAGTTCATAGTACGGTACACTATGTTTTTAACTTGAAACAAACTAAACTGAATGGTTAACTGGTCAAAACTCAAAATTCAATGAAACAAGTTTCATACGAAACCTTAGGAAGAGGTCTAGTGAAACGTCAAAGGCTCATATTTTTAGGATTTTTTCTGTAATTTTAAGGAATTAAAGCTCGGTGTTTTTCATCGATATTTTCTAAAGGATTTTCGCAAGCGGTGTTGGAATTCGACGAAACCTGTCCCGTTGGGTCCGGAATATTTTTCTATGCTAGGAATAGCTTAGCTTGTCGAAAACAGAGATCGTATGGACATGTGGTGAGACGAGACTTCACGTATAAGTTAATTATATTAAAATAATAATTTTTTCTTCCCACCCGACCCTATATAAACACCTCCCAACAAATCGTTATGACCTAATTCATTTTCCGTTTCCTCTCAGAAAATCTGTAGCCGCCACTTCACAAGCAAAAAAAAATCCGATACTTCAATAAATTATAGAAAATTGAAACAAAATCAATAAATCAAAAGAGAGAGTTCGGATGGACAAGGAGGATACGGAGGTGGTAGAAATGTTGACCGAAGGAGGGGGAGACTCGTCGGTCTTGAACTCAAACGCAAGGCAGGAGTTGTTGTGTGAGCTTGGAAGTGAAGTAATATAAAGGGGAGAGAGAACGAGTTGAATATGGATAGAAGAGAGGGTGCGGTTGTATATTTGTCTGAAGGAAGGTAGGAAAAATGCGGATCTTTTGAAGTGAAGGGATGAAGATGGGTAGTCCACGGGTGTGATTGGTGGAGTACTGTTGTGTAAAATGAGGAAATGAGCGACTGTACAAGAGTTGTACACGTGGAATTAAGTGTGATAATGAGGGTAATGAAGGTTAATTAATAGATGATATTTGAAAGAGGTGAACGTGAATAGTAGGATGGGTGGTCCTCTGTGAAACACGGTGGAGCGAGAGGGATATGAAGAGGAGTAGGAGCGAAGTCGATTGAGGGATAAAAGGGATTTGCGAGTAGGCCCTTGTCAGAAATGGGCTGAAGTCTAAATGATGGTGAGGCCCAACAAATTAAAGAAATTTAATTTTAGTTAAAATTAAATAGTGTAGCAACTTGAAATGTTAATATCTTTATCATACGATGTCAGAAATTCGAACGGTCAGTCACGTTGGGACCGTATGGACGGACACTACGCACTGGAACTGACCGGGAGTGGAATGGAGCTCGTCTCGATTTATAGCAAAATAAATTGTCCAATCTGAATCAACGACAATTATCGTTATTAACGATGATAGTCCAAAGTGAGTAAATCTCACTAACTCTGAACAATTTATAATTTCATGTTGTATTTTCAGAACTGTTAGAAATTGTCTGATTTACTGTGTGTTGATTGTTTGATTATACTACTAGTCAGTTAGTTAAATTTTCTATATTTATTCTGTTTAACAGAATATATCATATGGAATTGAAAGTGATGTTATCTATATTGTTTAACATCTGTGATGCAGGGAAACAGGTTGGAGGTATCCAACTGGATTCCTCAACATTTATTTTACTGTGATTTATATATTGTGATATATAATATGACGTTGATTATATGTGTTTGGACGATATTTATCGTTGTTATATGGCGTGGTAAATACCATAAGAAATATCAGAATGTAGAAAAGGGATTTTCAAAGTATATTTTGAAAATAATTTATTTATATAAATCAATGGATTTTATATTATAAAAGAAAAAGGATTTTGAATAAAAGAAATATATTTGTTAATCAAATATAAAGGAGATATATTTGAAATGAAATATAAGGGAATTATATTTGTTAATCAAATATAGAAGGAATTTATTTGTTAATTAAATATAAAGGAAATATAGTTAAAAGCAAATATAAAGGAATATATTGGTAAAACATAAATAAAGAGTTAAAAGAATTTATTTATTTAGGAAATAAATAAAAGTAAATGAAATATTTATTTGTTAAGATAAATAGAAATCAAAGGAGATATTTATTTGTTAATAAATATAAAAGAAAAAGGAATATTTATTTGTCAATAGATAGAATGGATATAAAAGGAAATATTACTGGCTAAATAGAATAGAAGAGATAAAAGAAATATTTATTTGTTAAATAAATAGAATGGAAAAAGGGAGTAGTTATTTGTTAAGTAAACAAATAGATAAGTGAATAAACGCTGTAGAAGGTAATCATTATAACTGAATAAAGGCTGTAGAAGGTAATCATTATAAGTAAATAAACGCTGTAGAAGGAAATCTTTATAAAGCATATAAAGTTAGTGAATAAGGGTAAATCGACAAGTAGAGTTAATTGAATATCAGTTATTCAATTAGAGTTATCAAATTAGTTATTCGATAGGAGTTAATTGAGATAGAATTAGGCAAACTAAGTTAATCGAATATTAGTTTATTCGAATCGAGTTAAATAAAAGGAGTAATCGAATATTAGTTTATTCGAATAGAATTAAAGGAGTTAACCGAATATAGTTTATTCGAAGGGAGGAGTTATCGAATAGAGATTATTCGAAAGAGAATTTCGTAAGGAAGTGTTAAAGAGTTAAAAGATGAACTTACCCTATTTCGAGATTTGAAATGTTGTTCAGTTAAGGTCTGAGAGGTAATTATACCCCAACTTGATTGACTTCGTTTTTAATTTAGAAATGGGTAAGGTTCGAGAGTGAAAGTGATTAAGTGAATTTAGTAAATATGTAAAGTGGTTTGAGTTGTTGTCGCGATGTTGATTTAAACATCTGTTTAAATCCAAGTATAGAAGATTTGGAAATGTTTTCCAAATAGAATCAGAAACGTAATCAAATATTGAAACAAGGAAAATATGAATATATATATATATATGATTGATTGATAGAATTTCCATTTGGAAATAATATCTGTAACACCCCGAATTTTAGTTAATACTAAAATTCACTAATTACAGGATAAATAATCTCAGACGTGGGAATTGGGGGAAACGGGCTACGTCATTACGTTCGTCTCGGAAAAATACGCGAAATAGAGTCCGAGTTTTCGAAAATCGGAGTCCGTATGGCCCAGTTATGGCCCGATGAAGTTTGCAGAAAATTTAAAACTAAGACAGATTTTAAGAATTCAAAATATTCAAATTTGGTATGGGCTAGGCGGGGTCAGGCGGGAAGCTTCCCGCCCAACCCATGTCGACAGGGCTGTCGACAGGCCTGTCGACAGGGGTGTCGACATGCCTGTCGACTTGCCTGTCGACAGGGTCCAGGCGCCCAGTGAACCTGGGTGCACCAGGTTGCACCAGGTTGGGTTTCAGGCTGGCTAGGAGGGCTGGTTCTAGAGATTTCCTAAATCTAAGGGTCCTAACCTAATCTAGGGTTAATCTAAGGGCCTAAAACACTCACCTAATCCTATAAATAAGACCCCAACCCTACCCTAATTCATTCATAATTAAGTCTTGTAACTAAACTATGGCAAAATGAAATTTGAGCATGGCCTCCACTAGTTCATGAAGGAGTTGCAAGCAAATCCCTCTCAAATCATTCTCTAATCCATTCTAAGTGTCTTAATCTTCTTCATTAGCTTGCTAATTGTGTTTTGGTGAGCTTCTATCCCCTTAATAGTCAATTGTTAAATTGATTAAGATAAGATATGATGATGTATGGTTATGTTTGTGGATCAATGTGTTTATGCAAGCTTAATATTGTATATGTTATGTGTTTGGCAAGTTATATGCTCTATGTCATGCAAGTTTAGTGTATGTGGTCATGACATTTTTATGCAAGTTAATGATATATCTTTATGCAAGTTTGGTGCTATGTTTCATGATGATTATGATGCAAAACACTAAGTTGGACATTGATCTATTATGTAACATGTTATGCATGCTTATGAAGTTATGTGAATGAATATGCAAGTTATGTGTATGCTCAAATGCAAGATTAACATGTTATGCATGCTTATGAAGTTATGTGAATGAATATGCAAGTTATGTGTATGCTTAAATGCAAGATTAACATGTTATGCATGCTTATGAAGTTATGTGAATGAATATGCAAGTTATGTGTATGCTTAAATGCAAGATTAACATGTTATGCATGCTTATGAAGTTATGTGAATAATTATGCAAGTTATGTGTATGCTCAAATGCAAGATTAACATGTTATGCATGCTTATGAAGTTATATGAATGAATATGCAAGTTATGTGTATGCTTAAATGCAAGATTAACATGTTATGCATGCTTATGAAGTTATGTGAATAATTATGCAAGTTATGTGTATGCTTAAATGCAAGTTGGGTTAATATATGCTCATATATGCAAGTTGACATCCTCTTAACCCATGACAAAGTATATGCTAATATTTGGTTTAACCCATGATATTTGTGGTGGATCTTCCCTTTATGAGAACGATTTACGTGGGGAACGATGGGGTTAATAAATATGTTAAGTATGGTTGGGTATGATTAAGCATACCGAAAAAAAAAAAAAATTAACATAAGAGGGAATTTACCTATTGAGTTAGGTCTACCCCATGGGAATTTACCTATTGAGTTAGGTCTACCCATGTTATGAAAAACTTGATATTAATTAGGGATAATTAATATGGGGTGATTAATTAGGTGTAATTAATCGACTAAGACACGAGGTTGGACTCAGTTGTAGCGTAAAACTGCCCGGACCCAACCGGCTTAACCAGTTGCTACAAATGTTAGCCCAATGTGAGAGGTCTTAGGCACAAACTAAATACGTGATTAATATAAAGACACGAGGTTAGACTTGGTTATGACATAAGGCTGCCCGGACCCAACCGGCTTAACCAGCGGTCATAAAAGATAGTCTAATGTGAGAGGTCTTTATGAGAATCACGGTCTTAATTAATTAAGAAACACTTAACCAGATAAGCATGTAGTAGAGCATGAGGGGTTAAGTGGGTGCCTTGGGTGGCATGTGGAAATCTAGTGGGTTGCCTTGGGTGGCAATAGAAAATACGATTAGAATACTTAACCAAGTGGAAACATGTAATTAAACATGATTAAAGGGTTAAGTGGGATACACTAGATAAGTAACAAGCTTAGGTGGGTAGCTTGTGGGGGCCCATTTCAACCAATATCCCAAACGTATCTTTGTGGGCTCGACTCTAGTCGGGTGACGGGACACGCATATTGGGCTTGACTATAAGAGGCCAAAACGGGTTAGCGGTGGCAACGCGAGTCCAACGGGTTTCATATGCGTGTGTGGACCCGGGCTGGTAGATAAGCCGTTGTTGCATCGTGTAGGTATAAGCCGTGCACCGTGGATAATATTGGGTTGCCACTTTAGGGGGAGTGATACACCCCACTGTGGGTCCAGCACGGGTATCTACGTTAGGGAGCCGATCGCTTGGGGTAGTGGGGTACACCTGGTGGAGGTAGGGGCAGACGGCACCTATGTGGTCAGCTAGGAGTACATGAAACTACTAGCTATATCTTTCTTTAAGTCCTTGGGTGGGATCAACCTTTAAGTAGGAATGACTGGTGTGGTGCAGTTAGTAATTATCCTTGGGTGGGTAGATGCGTCTTTACGGTTATCTTAGTTCATCCTATGTTGTTGGCTACTTAGTGTAGTCATTATCCCCAAAGGTACCGTACCGAGTTCATGTCATACCCTAATTACTTTAATAATTGTATTGTTAAGGTTATAGGGCTCACTCAGGCTTATGTCTGACCCCGTTGTTTTTATCTTTTTCCCCTCAGGTCCTCAGGTTGGGCCTAGTGCTAGCGGGCCTTGATCAGTTTTCTTTATCTACTCTTGGAGTTTGGACCATAGATGTAGAGCTCAGCTTTCCTTTTCTTTTATGGCTATCAGTTCATGTATTGGGATTATGTATTTTTATTTAGCAAGAATGGATATTTGTACTTAACTCTTATTATGGTTTTGTAGTGTAACCAGACATGTTTATTTCCGCTGTTATGAGATGATGTTTTAAATTTCAAGTATTACTTATATCTGTCTTGCTGTAATTTCTCTGTTCTATATTCACTAAAATACTCCACCGATGTTATGGCATTCCCATAGAGAGTGACCATAGCGGGTGTGGGGTGTTACACGTGGTATCAGAGCCAGGTTACCGGAACAGATAAAGTTTTTTTAGAAAACTATTTTTCTAAAAACATTTTTGGAAGAGATATTTTCAAAAACATGTCTTTTAAAGAGAAAAGTTTTTGAAAGAAAAGCATAATCCTCAATAGCCATATCTATATCCTTCGAATTCTCCGTTTTGAATCTTTCCTTTTTCGTTTCAGCATGGCCGAGAATCTTAATTTTCCGGAGGGTGTGACGGTACCAGTATGGTATAGGAGATTGATGGAGGCTAGGGCCACCACTGCGGGTCCAGCAAATGTTCCTCCACCAACCGTAGCACCCGATCTTCCTCCTCCCCCTCCTCCTCGCACGGATACTTTTGCTAAGACTTGTAAGGAATTCAAAGCTATGGGAGGGAAACCTTTTCAAGGATCTGAAACCTTTGTGGAGGCTAGAGATTGGCTTAAGGAGGTGGAAGAGTTGATAGATATCTTTGAGATGGAAGAAGGAAAGAAAGTTAAGTTGGCTGCTTGGTTAATGAAGGGAGAGGCCTCATTCTGGTGGGAGGTCACTAATGGAGAACGTCCCGTTGACTCTTGGGCGGATTTTAGGCAAAGATTTGTGGCCAAGTTTCTCTCAAGGGCGGAGGAAAACTTGTATATGGAAAGATTCTTGACTTTAAAGCAAGGAAATCTTTCGGTGAAGGAATATGTTAACAAGTTTAATCAATTGGCAAGGTTTGGCCTAGACATGGTGAATACACCGGAGAAGAAGGCTTTGAGGTTCGTGAAAGGCTTGAATGAACCAATGCATGGGTTGGCTATGACTCATATTCCGATGGGGGCCACCTTTGAGAAGTTAGTTGACATGGCACTCATGCATGAAGAAGAAAAGGGTCCCAATGCTAATAAGGCACCCGAGAAGAAGGGAGATCAAAAGAGACCTCAGCAACAACAACAAAACAAAGGTGGGAAAGGCAACGGTGGCAAGGACAAGAAGAAGAAGTGTTTCAATTGTGGGACACCTGGCCACCTAAGCAAGGATTGTCGCAAGAAAAAGAAGACTGGCTGCTTCCACTGTGGCGAAGCAGGGCATCTAATAAAGGATTGTCCTAAGAAGGGGCAAAGGGCGGGATCTACCTCAGGAGGTCAGGTGCAAGTTCTAATGGCACCAGCTCAGGCAGGGGGGCAAGTTCAGGCTCTCTCAGTTCCACCGGTTCAGCAGAGAGGTAGAACTATTTCCGTTGAAAGTCTGGTTTTTCTATTTGATCATCCTGTCCGTACATTGTTTGATTCAGGCGCATCGCATTCGTTTATCTCATCATCATTAGTTGAGTCATTGCACTTAAACACCAGTCTAGTAGATGATCCCTTGGTTGTTTCAAACCCAATTGGGGGCTCCACTTATTTGTCCATGATATGTTTGGGTTTGAAGATTTCTATACTTAGCATTGAGTTTAGATGTGATGCTTTTGTATTGGGCTTCACGGGCTATGGGTTGATTTTGGGCATGGACTGGTTATCCAGTAATGGTGCCGTTCTTGATTGTGAAAAGAGAGTTGTTAGGCTTCTGACCCGTTTGGGTAACACTCTCGAGATCTCTTGTAATCCCATGGAATCTGTTTTGCTAAGTTATCTTGAATCGCTCGATGCTTCAGTCGAGAGTTTGCATTCTGTTAGAGTGGTCCGGGAATATCCGGATGTGTTTGAGGAGGTGAAGGGCTTACCTCCGAAGCGGGAGATTGACTTCCGAATATATCTGGTGGATAATGCTAAACCGGTATCTTTACCAGTGCGCCACATGGCTCCTCGTGAGCGGAGGGAACTCCATAAGCAAGTAGGGGAGTTACTTGAGAAGGGGTTCATAAGACGGAGTATATCGGAGTGGGGTGCTCCAGTAGTATTTGCTACGAAGGCGGATGGGTCCCTCAGACTTTGTGTAGACTATAGAGAACTTAATAAGCTCACAAAGAAGAATAGACACCCATTGCCGAGGATTGATGATCTTTTCGATCAGTTGGTTGGCGCTTCAGTATTTTCTCAATTGGACTTAGCCACGGGGTTTCATCAGTTGAGGGTGGCTGAGGATAGCATAGACAAGACTGCCTTTAGGACTCCGGATGGCTTCTATGAGTGGCTGGTGATGCCATTTGGGTTGACGAACGCCCCTGCATACTTTGTTGATTTGATGAGTAGGGTGTTCAGGGAGTTCCTTAATAAATTCGTGGTGGTTTTTGTGGATGATATCTTAGTATTTTCTAAGAGTGAAGAAGAGCATGCCCTACATCTTGGGGAAGTGTTGAAGACTCTTCGAGCTCATAGCCTTAAGGCTAAATTCTCTAAATGTCACTTCTGGAGGAAGGAAGTGCGGTTCTTGGGGCACGTGGTCTCCAAGGAGGGGATAGCTGTGGATCCCGCGAAGGTAGTATCGATTCAGGATTGGAAGGTTCCAAAGAATGCTACCGAAGTTAGAAGTTTCTTGGGGTTGGCGGGTTACTATAGGAAGTTTATCCAAGACTTCGCGAAGATATCAGCCCCATTAACCCGCTTAACGAAGAAGAATCTTGTTTTTGCATGGGACGTAGATTGTGATGATGCGTTCCGACGGTTAAAGAGAGCTTTAACCACTGCTCCAGTTTTAGTGTTGCCAGATGGGAGCAAGCCATTTGTTGTCTATACCGATGCTTGTGGGACAGGACTTGGCGCAGTCTTAATGCAAGAGGGAAGGGTGATAGCCTATGGTGGAAGGCAGTTGAGAGTGCATGAGAAAAATTACCCTACCCATGATCTAGAGTTGGCCGCTATTGTTTTTGCTCTTAAGATTTGGCGCCATTATCTCCTTGGTGAGAGATTCGAATTGTTCACTGACCACAAATCATTGAAGTACTTGTTTTCTCAGAAGGATTTGAACTTGAGACAGCAAAGGTGGATGGAGTTCTTAGCATCCTATGATTTCGAGATAGCGTATACCCCTGGCAAGGGTAATGTGGTGGCGGACGCCTTGAGTAGGAAGAGGTTGTCCTTGAGTCCATTGTTCGTGGAACGACGAAGCTTGGAGTTTATCTCGATGTTTGATTTCAGACCTTCCGTTGATTATGTACCCGGTTTGCTAGCTTCCTTGGAAGTTAGACCTACTCTTTTGGGGCGGATTGAAGAAGCACAGAGGGACGACCCACAGTTGGTTGAGTTGGTAGAAAAGCTCATAAGGGGGGAGTCGTCCAGCCATTTGAGGAGGTACACCCTAGACGATAGAGGGTGCTTGCGTAGAGACGGTAGACTTTGTGTACCGCAAGATGAAGGGTTGAGGAAGGATATTCTTGATGATGCACACCGTTCTAGGATGACCATTCATCCCGGTGGGGACAAGATGTACCAAGACATGAAGAGGGTTTTCTTCTGGGCCGGTATGAAGAAAGATGTGGCCGAATATGTAGCTCGATGCTTGGTATGTCAACAGGTGAAGGCGGAGCAAAAGAAACCAGGTGGGTTGCTTCACCCATTGGAAGTTCCGCAATGGAAGTGGGATAGCGTCTCGATGGATTTTATTGACGGGTTACCCAGATCAAGAAAGGGTAATACGGGAATTTGGGTGGTGGTAGACAGACTTACTAAGAGCGCCCATTTCATACCTGTGAAGAGCAAGAGGACCGCTCCCTGGTTAGCTTCTGTATATCTTCGAGAGATAGTTCGTTTACATGGGGTACCCTCTAGCATAGTGAGTGATCGAGATCCTATCTTCACTAGCGAGTTCTGGAGAAGTTTGCAAGAAGCAGTGGGGACTCAATTGTGTCTGAGCACTGCATATCATCCTCAGACAGACGGCCAGACTGAGAGGGTGAATCGTGTTCTAGAAGACCTTTTAAGGCTTTGTATCCTAGATTTCGGAGGTACATGGGAAGAGCATCTTCCATTGGTGGAGTTCGCATATAATAACAGCTTTCAGTCCAGTATTGGTATGGCTCCTTTCGAAGCTCTCTATGGAAGGCCTTGTCGATCACCTACATGTTGGTGGGAATCTACGGATAAGATCTTGCTTGGGCCCGATATGGTTAGGGAGACTTCTGAGAAGATTGACTTGATTCGAAGAAGGATGAAGGCAGCTCAGGATAGGCAAAAATCTTATGCGGACAAAAGAAGGACGGATCTTGAGTTTGAGGTTGGGGATATGGTTTTTGTTAAGGTATCTCCGTTGAGAAATGTTGTTCGCTTTGGATCCGTTGGGAAGTTAGCACCGAGGTTTGTTGGGCCGTTTCCTATTAAGGAAAGGATTGGACGGATGGCTTATAGAGTGGAATTGCCCGACAGACTTAGTGGTGTTCATGATGTATTCCATGTATCACATCTGAGGAAATGCTTACATAAGACGGCAGAGGTGGTAGAGCCGAGCTTCCTTAGAGATGTAGAGGTAGAGCGTGATGCGACTATTCGACGAGCTCCTACTCGCATCCTTGGGTCAGAGACTAGGAAGTTGAGAAATAGAGATGTTCAACTAGTCAAGGTGCAATGGGGAGAAGATGAGAACAACGCAACTTGGGAGACGGAAGCGAAGATGCGTTCATTGTACCCATTTCTTTTTGAGGGTATGTCTTTACTTTCCCCTTTATCGCTTGTCTAGTACTTATCTTATCTTTGGTATGTCCTCTCGTTAGTACCTTTGACCTTTAGATAGGGTAAACCTATGGTTGAAACATGTGTTTGAGACATGTTATGGTTGATGGATGCAAGTGGATGCAAGTGTTTGCTAGTGGTTGCTCGTGGATGCATATACACACACTCTAGGCACTAGATCGGCTCAGTCACTTCATATTGCATATTGCATAAAATTGTGTGTAGGAAAATATATTTATGGATGTATAATGGTTGTGTTATCACATGGATGATGCATTTTGGTGAATGATTGTGCACTCATGTAGATATTGTATGTGTCGATAGGGTTCTCTCGCATACATAATGGATGCATGGCACTATCATGGTTTGCATATGTTCATACATTAGATAGGGGACATATACACACACTTTTTGCATATGCTCATACATCATTAGAAACTGTTTAAGGACAATGGATGCCCGTGGTTGATGATTTGAGTAGATGGTTGTTTGGATGGTAGGATATGCATTCTCCTTAGCTTAGAGATTTCGGGGACGAAATCCTTTAAGGAGGGGAGAATGTAACACCCCGAATTTTAGTTAATACTAAAATTCACTAATTACAGGATAAATAATCTCAGACGTGGGAATTGGGGGAAACGGGCTACGTCATTACGTTCGTCTCGGAAAAATACGCGAAATAGAGTCCGAGTTTTCGAAAATCGGAGTCCGTATGGCCCAGTTATGGCCCGATGAAGTTTGCAGAAAATTTAAAACTAAGACAGATTTTAAGAATTCAAAATATTCAAATTTGGTATGGGCTAGGCGGGGTCAGGCGGGAAGCTTCCCGCCCAACCCATGTCGACAGGGCTGTCGACAGGCCTGTCGACAGGGGTGTCGACATGCCTGTCGACTTGCCTGTCGACAGGGTCCAGGCGCCCAGTGAACCTGGGTGCACCAGGTTGCACCAGGTTGGGTTTCAGGCTGGCTAGGAGGGCTGGTTCTAGAGATTTCCTAAATCTAAGGGTCCTAACCTAATCTAGGGTTAATCTAAGGGCCTAAAACACTCACCTAATCCTATAAATAAGACCCCAACCCTACCCTAATTCATTCATAATTAAGTCTTGTAACTAAACTATGGCAAAATGAATTTTGAGCATGGCCTCCACTAGTTCATGAAGGAGTTGCAAGCAAATCCCTCTCAAATCATTCTCTAATCCATTCTAAGTGTCTTAATCTTCTTCATTAGCTTGCTAATTGTGTTTTGGTGAGCTTCTATCCCCTTAATAGTCAATTGTTAAATTGATTAAGATAAGATATGATGATGTATGGTTATGTTTGTGGATCAATGTGTTTATGCAAGCTTAATATTGTATATGTTATGTGTTTGGCAAGTTATATGCTCTATGTCATGCAAGTTTAGTGTATGTGGTCATGACATTTTTATGCAAGTTAATGATATATCTTTATGCAAGTTTGGTGCTATGTTTCATGATGATTATGATGCAAAACACTAAGTTGGACATTGATCTATTATGTAACATGTTATGCATGCTTATGAAGTTATGTGAATGAATATGCAAGTTATGTGTATGCTCAAATGCAAGATTAACATGTTATGCATGCTTATGAAGTTATGTGAATGAATATGCAAGTTATGTGTATGCTTAAATGCAAGATTAACATGTTATGCATGCTTATGAAGTTATGTGAATGAATATGCAAGTTATGTGTATGCTTAAATGCAAGATTAACATGTTATGCATGCTTATGAAGTTATGTGAATAATTATGCAAGTTATGTGTATGCTCAAATGCAAGATTAACATGTTATGCATGCTTATGAAGTTATATGAATGAATATGCAAGTTATGTGTATGCTTAAATGCAAGATTAACATGTTATGCATGCTTATGAAGTTATGTGAATAATTATGCAAGTTATGTGTATGCTTAAATGCAAGTTGGGTTAATATATGCTCATATATGCAAGTTGACATCCTCTTAACCCATGACAAAGTATATGCTAATATTTGGTTTAACCCATGATATTTGTGGTGGATCTTCCCTTTATGAGAACGATTTACGTGGGGAACGATGGGGTTAATAAATATGTTAAGTATGGTTGGGTATGATTAAGCATACCGAAAAAAAAAAAAAATTAACATAAGAGGGAATTTACCTATTGAGTTAGGTCTACCCCATGGGAATTTACCTATTGAGTTAGGTCTACCCATGTTATGAAAAACTTGATATTAATTAGGGATAATTAATATGGGGTGATTAATTAGGTGTAATTAATCGACTAAGACACGAGGTTGGACTCAGTTGTAGCGTAAAACTGCCCGAACCCAACCGGCTTAACCAGTTGCTACAAATGTTAGCCCAATGTGAGAGGTCTTAGGCACAAACTAAATACGTGATTAATATAAAGACACGAGGTTAGACTTGGTTATGACATAAGGCTGCCCGGACCCAACTGGCTTAACCAGCGGTCATAAAAGATAGTCTAATGTGAGAGGTCTTTATGAGAATCACGGTCTTAATTAATTAAGAAACACTTAACCAGATAAGCATGTAGTAGAGCATGAGGGGTTAAGTGGGTGCCTTGGGTGGCATGTGGAAATCTAGTGGGTTGCCTTGGGTGGCAATAGAAAATACGATTAGAATACTTAACCAAGTGGAAACATGTAATTAAACATGATTAAAGGGTTAAGTGGGATACACTAGATAAGTAACAAGCTTAGGTGGGTAGCTTGTGGGGGCCCATTTCAACCAATATCCCAAACGTATCTTTGTGGGCTCGACTCTAGTCGGGTGACGGGACACGCATATTGGGCTTGACTATAAGAGGCCAAAACGGGTTAGCGGTGGCAACGCGAGTCCAACGGGTTTCATATGCGTGTGTGGACCCGGGCTGGTAGATAAGCCGTTGTTGCATCGTGTAGGTATAAGCCGTGCACCGTGGATAATATTGGGTTGCCACTTTAGGGGGAGTGATACACCCCACTGTGGGTCCAGCACGGGTATCTACGTTAGGGAGCCGATCGCTTGGGGTAGTGGGGTACACCTAGTGGAGGTAGGGGCAGACGGCACCTATGTGGTCAGCTAGGAGTACATGAAACTACTAGCTATATCTTTCTTTAAGTCCTTGGGTGGGATCAACCTTTAAGTAGGAATGACTGGTGTGGTGCAGTTAGTAATTATCCTTGGGTGGGTAGATGCGTCTTTACGGTTATCTTAGTTCATCCTATGTTGTTGGCTACTTAGTGTAGTCATTATCCCCAAAGGTACCGTACCGAGTTCATGTCATACCCTAATTACTTTAATAATTGTATTGTTAAGGTTATAGGGCTCACTCAGGCTTATGTCTGACCCCGTTGTTTTTATCTTTTTCCCCTCAGGTCCTCAGGTTGGGCCTAGTGCTAGCGGGCCTTGATCAGTTTGCTTTATCTACTCTTGGAGTTTGGACCATAGATGTAGAGCTCAGCTTTCCTTTTCTTTTATGGCTATCAGTTCATGTATTGGGATTATGTATTTTTATTTAGCAAGAATGGATATTTGTACTTAACTCTTATTATGGTTTTGTAGTGTAACCAGACATGTTTATTTCCGCTGTTATGAGATGATGTTTTAAATTTCAAGTATTACTTATATCTGTCTTGCTGTAATTTCTCTGTTCTATATTCACTAAAATACTCCACCGATGTTATGGCATTCCCATAGAGAGTGACCATAGCGGGTGTGGGGTGTTACAATATCGTTGTTTGCACACGTGTTTTTCTTTGATAGTTAACTCATAGACTATCGAAGTTTTGACCATTTTAACGTTGTTAATATGGAGAGACCGGTTGGATCATTATCCAAAGAACCACTCTGTATTGGCATAAGCGTTGCGAATCATATATGCCAAAGATAATTGAAGACGGATAAAGTGCAAGGGCTATTGAATAAGTCTTAGATAACACTACCTAAGATGGATGTACTGAATAGTGCCTTCGGTTCATCCTGTTCCTGGATGACGAGCATGGACGGATGTCTGAAAGAGTATTTCCAGACGATCACGTATATTGATTTCTCCAACCGTACCAAGAGTGGAAGCGGAGAAGGAAACTTCTTTTAGCTAACACATAACGTATTGTTGAGGACGTCAATCGGTGATTTGATGGATTTGATGATGTGGCATTCAAAGTGAATCTGGTGATGATAAAGCGTAGCTTCTAGCCTCATCAACCGGTAAATGACAGAAATCGGGTAGACAACATGGTTATGTAGGTCGCACCTATTAGGGTGTATAATCACCTGATCTAGAGTTTCATTTATTTCTAAAAATCTATTGTCGATACTGTCCCATTCGGGAAACGGTTGCTGATCCCAACCGTTGGTGATATACATTCGATACACTCAAGCAAATGAGTGGTCGGTCATGTGTGGCCGGGTTGTAAGATGTTCTTGTTGAACCCAGTGTATTCCTCTCTAGAGGTACACTAGTAAAAGGTGGTTCCATACCTTGTCATAGTTGGAAATCCATTACCCAATACGTGCTTGCGGTTTTGATTGTATACTATATATGTAGAACGTGAGATGAAAGCGTTTCTGCTAGATGATTATATATACTGTGGTTGATAGACATTATTATAATATCAAAAGGTTTTTGATATAAAGATATTTTGGATTCTCATAAGGGAAAAACCCGTTCCGTTATGCGGCGTGGTCTTATGAGATATCATATACCTGTATAACTGTTTTAACTCATACCAGTCCCATGACTGACCCGGAGTTTATTTGTTTGTTTCCCTAAACTCTTGGGTGCCTAAATTTGTACGGGCAGTCAAGTAGTTGGGATTTTACAGATACACTTGAAGAGCTGGAGCAGGAGGCTTCAGGATCATATAACTATAGTTTATTTCCGCTGTGTTGTAAGTATTGTACTCTGATAATGTATTGTATACATATAATGATTTATTTCAAGGATATGTTATCTATTATATGTTATTCGTTCCGCTGTGAGATTCGTGTTACTCTGAGGTTGTATTCTTCTTCTTCTATTCTAAGTTTCTATCTTATCTTTCCTCACCCTCTAATTTCTTTCACTAATTACCAGGATTTTTCGATTTTTTGGTTATCGACATCGAGTTTATGTCGATAACCAAAGTCGCTCAAAATCCGGGTCATTACAGTTAGTATCAGATCTTAAGTTAAGAATTACTTGGCTCTGTGGCGTGACTCGGTAGAGATAGGGTTAGTAATACCCTAGATTGAGTTAGAGTGTATATATACGAGTGAATGTATTTGTATTTGATATAATTTTTTTTTGTTTATATTGTGGAGATTCATTGGTTGAGTTGTTTATGAGTTCTGGTCGATCAGTTTGATCCACTGTATCGGTATGAGTTACTAAACACTTGAATACGATGGGTCGGCACGATATGTTTTGAAAGAGGGTAAATGAAAATAATTTTACCTAAAGTATATTTGATACATATTGGATATATTAGTTGATATTATAATCGAGTAAGATTATAAATTAAATGGTTATGTAAATAGCCAATCAGAATTCATATAAGTAAAATACGTGAAATCAGATGAGTTAAATCGGAAATTTATATTAGAAATTGAATTAAAACTCTGGAAAATTTGATAAGTGTTTGTAAATGGATTTGGATTAAAAATAAGGAAAATTTAAGATCTCGGGAGATTTTAAATTGTTTTACAAGCAGTGTGAATTATATTTTGAAATGAATTTCAAAGTGGAAATCTTTAGAAATGGTTATATAGTATGGAACTCACTTCGATCGCTGGAAAATAGATTCTGATGATGACAGTTGCATCATCGATATTCATTTTCGAGTTGTAAGTGACGAATTACTACCAGAGATACTGTTTTGAATTTGTTTTGGGAAAGACAAGTTGTGTTGAATTTCAAAATGGGATTTATAATAAAGAATGAATAAAGAAAGTTTGAAATAGAAATTGAATATAGAAATTCAAAGGGAGTTTGAATATATGAAATTCAATAGAAGTGATATAAAATTTGAATAGAAATTGAATAGAATTAACTAAGTCGAAGAGGAATTAGTTAATCGAGTTTTGGATTTGAAGTTGAACTTTGAAAGGTGAATTAGATTTGTAAATGGATATTCGAAATCGAATATAGAACTTAAATTTGAAATTTGGATTCAAATTAGATAATAAGCAAGTTAAAATATATTTGAACATGTCATGTTCAAATATAAAAGTGAAATAGACTAAAGAGTTAATTAACAAATTTATTAACGAATTGAGTTAAAACAATCGGGTATAGTTGAATTAGATTGGGTAGGTATAAATATACATGAGATAGGTATGGATAAGGTATGAAGGTATATAAATAGAATGCTCAATGAAAAGGTATGTATTTAATTCATATATGAGATTTTGTGCGTCGTATCGGCTAGCCGCTTGGCTTTTTCTTTTTCTTTTGGATTGGTGAGGGCCATGAGAGGCTATTTGAAATATCCCGATGCTCCCGGTACAAAGGAGGTTATGGCGAATTTTTCCGGGAATTTAAGGAGTTAGAATATTTTTAAGATAATTTGATAGCTAGAAATCTATATATCAATATATATAGAAGTCGATAAGGAAACGAACTTAGAAATAGAACAGTAAAATCAAAAAGGAAGACTAAGAATAAAATCTAGTAAGAATAGAAAGAGAAAGTGTATACGTGTTTAAAGGTGAATAAGTAGTTGTGTGGTATTGATTATTCGAGTAAGTAGTCATATCTGTTTTGACGTTATAAATGTTATTCAGTCAAGGTCTGAGAGGTAGTTATACCTCAACTTGATTGATTTCATTATTAACCAATAAACAGTAAGATTTCAAGCTCGAAGATCAATGCTGAATAAGAGTTAGTTGAATATAGTAGTTGGGTGGTCGTAACGATGTTTTACACAACATCCGTTTTAACCCAAATTAGTGTAAGCTTGGAGATATAATAAAGGATATTTCCTAAGTATAGAAATAAATGAGATCGGAAAAGAGATAAGTAATTGGAGTATTTTCCAATTATAAATAGGATTATAAAGGTTATTGATTTAGGAAAGAAAGGAAGGCGATATTCGGAAATGTTTTCCAAATAACATAAAAGGGCAATATGGTTATTGAAAATATTTGGTTAACAAATATTGATAAAGAAATAGAGAAATGATTTAACTAATGGAATATTAATTAAGGGCTCGGTGACATGTTCAAAAGGAAAAATTGATTTTTGAAAAGAGTAAACTGTTTAAAAACTCCCAGGGGAAAACTGTTTGAATTAAAAAACAAATTCAATAGAAATTTGTGAAAGCAAAATTTAATTAAAGTAAAGCCAGTAAAGTGGTATCTGAGATTGAATTAGAATGATATCAAGACAAATTGGATTGTGAGATTCAAATTTGAAGTGTAATGTGATAATCAAGTTAAGAGTTGGGAATCGAGAAGAAACTCGAGTTAAAATGATATTTGGCTCGGATATAAGTGAATGGTTGTGTCGTGGATAAAAGCGGATTGGAATTTGATTGGGATGACCCTTGTATCCACTGAATTGATAACAGGTGGAAAGGATATAATGATATGCCGACAAAAGGTGCAAGTTTATATTTCTATTGGATATAAGATTTATGAGCCGAATTGGCAAGCCGCTTGGCTGTTTGATTTTCTTTTGGGATGGAGATGGCCCAGAGAGGCAAGTTGGAGTTTGACGTATTGACCAGTACAAAGGAGGTGCTGGCGAATTTTTTTCGAAGAATTAAGGCATTAGAAAATTTTCAGGATTTCTGAAAATTTTTGTTGATAAAGAATAAATAAATAATTTAATTGAAATTAAATTGGTTCAGTTGAAACTGAAGATTTAGAAGCGAACAAATAAGTTATAACCAGTCGATAGGGTCGTTCTCTACCTTTGCAATTTCGAGGACGAAATTATTTTAAGTGGGGAAGAATGTAATGACCCGCATTGGCAGAGGTATTATAATTAATTTATTTAATTATATAAATAGTGATATAGTGAATTAAATGGCCGTGGAATTAAATAATGATGAATATTTAATTAAAATAATAAATTAAATAATATATTTAATTCTGAAATAATCAGAATTGGCTGAAATGACGATATGGTGTGAACCAGATCATCTGTGATATTTAATTCAGCTTAGAATTGAATTAGAATAACGAATATATTCAATCGTCGACAGTTGAAAGTATAGTTTATAATATAATTATAAACGAGCTCGAAATGGCGCTGCAGTTCATAAATTGGCGATTCGAACTTCAACCGAATGTACAGGATTCGTTTTAAGTCGGATTTCTGTGAAACAAGAAACGTGTGTAGCTGGTGGAGTATATCTTTCTAGTGGAAGAGAAAAATCAGGATTTTGTCGTGTAGATTTTGATTCACGTCCAAATCAAATTTTGAAATAGTCGCTATAAAATCGTTTATCGACCGTATCAGTTTATTCGATATAACTAGAGATCGGGTTTGAATTTAGACAAGGTTCTTTTGGGAAGTAGTGATAATTTAATTTTTAGAATTTTATGGTAATTTTTACATAATTAAATAAGCAACTTTTTATTTGGAGTATTTCGCACCCTGTATCGACATTTCGGGGTTTCACAATATGAGTCCATCTACCGGTATTATTACATTTTTGGGACCAGAGCACGTCACTCATTTCAATGGTATCTTTGTTTCTGTCCATAACAGTCCCTACGTGAACAGGATATTTCATAGTACGGTACACTATGTTTTTAACTTGAAACAAACTAAACTGAATGGTTAACTGGTCAAACAAACTCAAAATTCAATGAAACAAGTTTCATACGAAACCTTAGGAAGAGGTCTAGTGAAACGTCAAGGGCTCAAATTTTTAGGATTTTTTCTATAATTTTAAGGAATTAAAGCTCGGTGATTTTCATCAATATTTTCTAAAGGATTTTCGCAAACGGTGTCGGAATTCGACGAAACCTGTCCCGTTGGGTCCGGAATATTTTTCTATGCTAGTAATAGCTTAGCTTGTCGAAAACAGAGATCGTATGGACGTGTGGTGAGACGAGACTTCACGTATAAGTTAATTATATTAAAATAATAATTTTTTCTTCCCACCCGACCCTATATAAACACCTCCCAACAAATCGTTATGACCTAATTCATTTTCCATTTCCTCTCAGAAAATCTGTAGCCGCCACTTCACAAGCAAAAAAAAAAAAAAAATCCGATACTTCAATAAATTATAGAAAATTGAAACAAAATCAATAAATCAAAAGATAGAGTTCGGATGGACAAGGAGGATACGGAGGCGGTAGAAATGTTGAGCGAAGGAGGGGAGACTCGTCGGTCTTGAACTCAAACGCGAGGCAGGAGTTGTTGTGTGAGCTTGGAAGTGAAGTAATATAAAGGGGAGAGAGAACGAGTTGAAAATGGATAGAAGAGAGGGTGCAGATGTATATTTGTCTGAAGGAAGGTAGGAAAAATGCGGATCTTTTGAAGTGAAGTGATGAAGATGGGTAGTCCACGGGTGTGATTGTTGGAGTACTGTTGTGTAAAATGAGGAAATGAGCGACTGTACAAGAGTTGTACACGTGGACTTAAGTGTGATAATGAGGGTAATGAAGGTTAATTAATAGATGATATTTGAAAGAGGTGAACGTGAATAGTAGGATGGGTGGTCCTCTGTGAAACACGGCGGAGCGAGAGGGATATGAAGAGGAGCAGGAGCGAAGTCGATTGAGGGAGAAAAGGGATTTGTGGGTAGGCCCTTGTCAGAAATGGGCTAAAGTCTAAATGATGGTGAGGCCCAAAAAATTAAAGAAATTTAATTTTAGTTAAAATTAAATAGTATAGCAACTTGAAATGTTAATATCTTTATCATACGATGTCAGAAATTCGAACGGTCAGTCACGTTGGGACCGTATGGACGGACACTACGCACTGGAACTGACCGGGAGTGGAATGGAGCTCGTCTCGATTTATAGCAAAATAAATTGTCCAATCTGAATCAACGACAATTATCATTATTAACGATGATAGTCCAAAGTGAGTAAATCTCACTAACTCTGAACAATTTATAATTTCATGTTGTATTTTCAGAACTGTTAGAAATTGTCTGATTTACTGTGTGTTGATTGTTTGATTGAACTACTAGTCAGTTAGTTAAATTTTCTATATTTATTCTGTTTAACAGAATATATCATATGGAATTGAAAGTGATGTTATATATATTGTTTAACATCTGTGATGCAGGGAAACAGGTTGGAGGTATCCAACTGGATTCCTCAACATTTATTTTACTGTGATTTATATATTGTGATATATAATATGACGTTGATTATATGTGTTTGGACGATATTTATCGTTGTTATATGGCGTGGTAAATACCATAAGAAATATCAGAATGTAGAAAAGGGATTTTCAAAGTATATTTTGAAAATAATTTATTTATATAAAATCAATGGATTTTATATTATAAAAGAAAAAGGATTTTGAATAAAAGAAATATATTTGTTAATCAAATATAAAGGAGATATATTTGAAATGAAATATAAGGGAATTATATTTGTTAATCAAATATAGAAGGAATTTATTTGTTAATTAAATATAAAGGAAATATAGTTAAAAGCAAATATAAAGGAACATATTGGTAAAACATAAATAAAGAGTTAAAAGAATTTATTTATTTTGGAAATAAATAAAAGTAAAGGAAATATTTATTTGTTAAGATAAATAGAAATCAAACGAGATATTTATTTGTTAATAAATATAAAAGAAAAAGGATTATTTATTTGTCCATAGATAGAATGGATATAAAAGGAAATATTACTGGCTAAATAGAATAGAAGAGATAAAAGAAATATTTATTTGTTATATAAATAGAATGGAAAAAGGGAGTAGTTATTTGTTAAGTAAACAAATAGATAAGTGAATAAACGCTGTAGAAGGTAATCATTATAACTGAATAAACGCTGTAGAAGGAAATCATTATAAGTAAATAAACGCTGTAGAAGGTAATCATTACAATTGAATAAACGCTATAGAAGGTAATCATTATAAGTAAATAAACGCTGTAGAAGGTAATCATTATAACTGAATAAACGCTGTAGAAGGTAATCATTATAACTGCATAAACGCTGTAGAAGGTAATCATTATAAGTAAATAAACGCTGTAGAAGGAAATCTTTATAAAGCATATAAAGTTAGTGAATAAGGGTAAATCGACAAGTAGAGTTAATTGAATATCAGTTATTCAATTAGATTTATCAAATTAGTTATTCGATAGGAGTTAATTGAGATAGAGTTAGGTAAACTAAGTTAATCGAATATTAGTTTATTCGAATAGAGTTAAATAAAAGGAGTAATCGAATATTAGTTTATTCGAATAGAATTAAAAGAGTTAATCGAATATAGTTTATTCGAAGGGAGGAGTTATCGAATAGAGATTATTCGAAAGAGAATTTCGTAAGGAAGTGTTAAAGAGTTAAAAGATGAACTTACCCTATTTCGAGATTTGAAATGTTGTTCAGTTAAGGTCTGAGAGGTAATTATACCCCAACTTGATTGACTTCGTTTTTAATTTAGAAATGGGTAAGGTTCGAGAGTGAAAATGGTTAAGTGAATTTAGTAAATAAGTAAAGTGGTTTGAGTTGTCGTCGCGATGTTGATTTAAACATCTGTTTAAATCCATGTATAGAAGATTTGGAAATGTTTTCCAAATAGAATCAGAAACGTAATCAAATATTGAAACAAGGAAAATATGAATATATATATATATATATATATATATGATTGATTGATAGAATTTCCATTTGGAAATAATATCGTTGTTTGCACACGTGTTTTTTTTTGATAGTTAACTCATAGACTATCGAAGTTTTGACCATTTTAACGTTGTTAATATGGAGAGACCGGTTGGATCATTATCCAAAGAACCACTCTGTATTGGCATAAGCGTTGCGAATCATATATGCCAAAGATAATTGAAGACGGAGTAAAGTGCAAGGGCTATTGTATAAGTCTTAGATAACACTACCTAAGATGGATGTATTGAATAGTGCCTTCGGTTCATCCTGTTCCTGGATGACGAGCATGGACGGATGTCTGACAGAGTATTTCCAGACGATCACGTATATTGATTTCTCCAACCATACCAAGAGTGGAAGCGGAGAAGGAACCTTCTTTTAGCTAACACATAATGTATTGTTGAGGACGTCAATCGGTGATTTGATGGATTTGATGATGTGGCATTCAAAGTGAATCTGGTGATGATAAAGCGTAGCTTCTAGCCTCATCAACCGGTAAATGACAGAAATCGGGCAGGCATCATGGTTATGTAGGTCGCACCTATTAGGGTGTATAATCACCTGATCTAGAGTTTCATTTATTTCTAAAAATCTATTGTCGATACTGTCCCATTCGGGAAACGGTTGCTGATCCCAACCGTTGGTGATATACATTTGATACACTCAAGCAAATGAGTGGTCGGTCATGTGTGGCCGGGTTGCAAGATGTTCTTGTTGAACCCAGTGTATTCCTCTCTAGAGGTACACTAGTGAAAGGTGGTTCCATACCTTATCATAGTTGGAAATCCATTACCCAATACTTTTTTGCGGTTTTGATTGTATACTATATATGTAGAACGTGAGATGAAAGCATTTCTGCTAGATGATTATATATACTATGGTTGATACACATTATTGTAATATCAAAAGGTTTTTGATATAAAGATATTTTGGATTCTCATAAGGGAAAAACCCGTTCCGTTATGCGGCGTGGTCTTATGAGATATCATATACCTGTATAACTGTTTTAAACTGTTTTACTCATACCAGTCACATGACTGACCCGGAGTTTATTTGTTTGTTTCCCTAAACTCTTGGGTGCCTAAATTTGTACGGGCAGTCAAGTAGTCAGAATTTTACAGATACACTTGAAGAGCTAGAGCAGGAGGCTTCAGGATCATACAGCTATAGTTTATTTCCGCTGTGTTGTAAGTATTGTACTCTGATAATGTATTGTATACATATAATGATTTATTTCAAGGATATGTTATCTATTATATGTTATTCGTTCCGCTGTGAGATTCGTGTCTCTCTGAGGTTGTGTTCTTCTTCTTCTTCTTCTATTCTAAGTTTCTATCTTATCTTTCCTCACCCTCTAATTTCTTTCACTAATTACCAGGATTTTTCGATGTTTTGGTTATCGACATCGAGTTTATGTCGATAACCAAAGTCGCTCAAAATCCGGGTCATTATAATGCTGTTAAGAAGCATTCTATGATTTCATCACAAGAGCAAGTTGATGCTATTCTTCAAGATTTTGATATTTCTGGTGTCGAAGCCATTCCCCCAAACAAAATGGACACCATCTCTTCTCCTCCGAAAGGCTATTTTGCTTATTCTGCTATCCATATCTGGCACGGGGGTTTTATCCCCTTCCCCGACTTCCTTTGTCGATTCCTACAGTATTTGGGAATTTCTCCTACTCAACTTTCTCCATACACTTACACCTACTTGTTGGGTTTGGAACTTTTATCTTTGGAATCGGGTAACTGTTCCTTAAGCCCTTTTACCCTTGACTACTTGGTTCGTCCTTCCAAACTTAGTGATATGAACCTTCAATTTTTTCGTGAAAATCCTATGAAGTAATTGTTGTTTGAAGGAACGACCATATTCAAAGATTGAGAAACCCAAATTTTCTTTGTCAGATGTCCTTCTAGCATCTCCAGCAGCTTCCACACCCCAAGTATCTACATTTGAAAGCACTCCTTTTTATGCTATAGAGAGTTATCTTACCCTTCACATTTGTTTTTATTTATTACAGATGCTGCACACAAACTGTTGGGTTTCACGGATAAGGAGATAATTGATATCCTTGGTGCTGCTTCTGAGAAATTTCGTAACAGGTCCTCGTTACTCACCTCCTCTATTCTCTGAGGGCATTCCCTTTTACCAGTCGGTCAATCCATTATTGGGCAGCCACCTTTGGTCTTACTTAATAAAGGAACCCTTTCTTTGTCATTGTGAAGAAATGCTCATTTCCCCCAACTCTCCTTTATTTCTTGACAATCCAGGTATACTATTAACGTGATAACATAAAACGGAGTCGGAACTAAGATTTTATTCAGCTTCCTTTCATCATATGTTCGGAACCGTCCGCACCGAGTTTAGTAAAATCGGTTCCACTTCTCTAATCCCAAGAGCTGGAGTTTCTTCCCCTAAGGATGCTTTGTTCAAGTCTAGGGAGAATGTAAAAAGGAAACTCATGGAAAGGAGTTTAGAAGATCCTCTTCCAAAAAGGTCTAAGGATGTGGTGGGTCTAGCTCTCTGTTCTGATGCAGTTTCTGACCCCCCCCAAAGAGATTATTTCCCCAAAGGAGGTTCCTTGCTCGAACATTTGTTATGTTGGATCTTCCGAAGTCTTCAATGAATTACATTATCAATTGGATTTCCTCTTCTTCCGAGGACATCGCTCCTTTAGACTTAAACAATTCTTCTAATGGTGATAGCTTCAATGAATTAATTGGACAAATTATCCCTTCTCCTATTTTTTCTGATGTTGGGTTTTCACTTGGCTTCCCTGGTGGTTGTCAGGCTTTAGTTGAACAGCTACTCTTGGTATGATTTTTTACCTTTCTGGTTTTTCTATCTCTCTTTTGATTGTCTTATACATGACCATTATGTCCTTTATAGGCTATCAAGTAGTGGTTAGGGGTAAGCGTTCGGTCGGTTCGGTTAGTTTTGTGGTAAAAAAAAATCAAACCGAATTAGAACTAGAAATTTTCAAAACCGAACCGAAATAATTTCAGTTAATTCGGTCAGTAACCGACTTAACCAAACTTGAAGAATATTTATTGGCCAAACGATTAATTCACCCAAAGAAAAACGTAAATTTATGTTTAGAAAAAATTCTATTTAGTAAATTT
Source organism: Allium sativum (assembly GCA_030737875.1). Lineage (NCBI taxonomy): Eukaryota > Viridiplantae > Streptophyta > Magnoliopsida > Asparagales > Amaryllidaceae > Allium > Allium sativum. The sequence goes on from CM060916.1 coordinate 779,310,221, forward strand.
TATGTTTACAATAAAATTTGACTTATCTTTAACAAATGTTTTTGTATTTTATAACTAAACCAATCATTTAAAGTACGACAATAACAAAATTAGATAATACGGTAAAAGTTTTATTATTTTGGTTAAATTGACAAATTATTTTACAAACCAAATTCAAACCAATATAGTTTCAAAACCGAACCAAACCAACCGAAATAAACCAGTTCGATCGGTTAGTTCGGTTCTAACCGAATATTGCTCACCCCTAGTAGTGGTTTTTGACGCAAGGTATTGCTTCCAAACCTTCTTCCGAGTTATAGAGACTTAGAGAAGAAAACATGTCTTTGAGGAAGGAAAATGATGTTCTTATCCATGTTAAAGAAAGTGTAGTTGCGGAGCAAAATAAGCTGGAATCTATTCTGGTAGAAGAGAAAAACTCGATATTCGTAGAAAAGAATCCCACCTGGCCTTAGCCGAAGAAGCTCGGGCTCTAAAAGGGACCTTTTCCCTATCGCGCTTGCTCGTTATTCCTCTTTACAAAAATAAAATTCTCTTCTAGAAAAAGAAAATGATTCTCTCAAGATCGAGCTTAGCAGGAAGGAGGCCTTATTGGGCAAGTCTGTTGGAGTAATAAATGATGCTAAATAGAGGATCTCTTATTTTATCCAGATCACCTTGGATGAAATTATGGTTAGTTCTTTTGAGGATGCTTTCCTTCTTCTTTATGCGGATAATATGGACAGATGCTTGGATTTAAACTTTTCCTCCCTTGACCCGTCTTTGGTGGAAAGATTTGTGTCTAAGATATCCCGCATGAGAAAGTGGGAAAAGTTTCTATGAGGAAGAAGACTGATGTAGTCGAGCTTTTGTTTATTGAGGATATCCCTTTTGAGGAGCCGCATGCTGATGATGAAAGAGATCTCATTGAGGTGTCAAAGGTTGTTTGTGCTGACGATGATAATCCCAAGTTCATAAATAATGCTAAAGGCGGAAAAGAACGTAATGACAATTCTGTTGGTGTTGGTTATGTGGCAAGGATTCTGAAATTTCTGGAGGTGATCTTGTGTAACGACCCACATTCTACGCATCGAAGGACCATAGAATATTTATTTCTTTCACATACGAAGTCGTATGGTCATGTAACTTTGAGAGATGACTATTGGGGTCATTTCCCATGTTCATGATTTTTGCCGATTATTAAATGACCGTTTTGCCCTTAGCTGATCTTGTTTCGGCCATAACTTTTGATTGGGGAGGAGTTTTGACCTGAAACCACTTCCATTAGGTCGGATGATGGTTTACGTCTCCGTAGAGTGGTCATATGTGAAAAACGGACTTACCGTTTGGGAGATATGGCTGAATTAAGGTTTATAAGGTGCAAAACAACTTAACCGGACTTAATTGGGTAATTAACAGCTAGGCCCAGAGGGGGATTTTGGGATTTGGAGTATTTAAGGGCTGTTAGGGTTTAGAGAACACCCTTTTCTCATTTTTCAGCCGCCACTTATCATCCCTCTCAACTTAGTAATGGCCTCCAACATCTAAAACACCTCTAACCCACTTTATAATTGAAGATTTGGCTAAATTATATCAAGTTAAGGAGAAATAGCACCAAAGCAAAGTTAGAACTGCTGTATAGCATTGGGAACAACGCCAAACAGAGGATAATTTCAGATTTGGTATTTTGTTTGTGGCTAAGGTGAGTGATTTGCATAGTTCCTCACTAATTATGGTTAATTAAGGGTAATTAGTGTTAATTAGCGAATTTAAACATGATTAAATTCTGGAAAAATATTTATAAATTTCAAAATATTGTTTTAGGCCTCTGTTAGAAACTAGGGTTAATTTGGTTAAGTTTTACTAATCCTATCATTAGTTTTTCTTAAACATGCTTAAGGGAAAATATGGGATTTTGGCTATGTTTGATCCGTTTTGACATACCAAATTGTTGTTTTGGTGTTTATGGTTGACTCTCTATGTTGCTATGACTGTATGGTATGCTTTGAGATTGATTAGAAAAGTTAGAATGGTCGAAAACGCCATCGTATGGCGTAAAACAGTCACTGGAAAAGTTGTAGGAAATGTGCAGGGTTTCGGATCGGATCGGATTATAGGGCTCAGATCAGATCAGTGGATCGGGCAAGGGGAATACGAACCGGATCGGAACATGGCACTAGCGGAGCCTTGGCAACAAAGAAGGCCACTTGCAAAGAGTTGGAGTTAGGTGGGGATCAGATCGGAAGCAAATGCATGGAGATCGGATCGGAAGCAAAGGCATGGAGATCAGATCAGATGCAAGGGTGCGGAGATCGGATCGTGCTGAAGTAAGGGCGTGGAGATCGGATCGTTCAGAAGCTAGGGAGCGGGATCGGATCAACGTAAGAGGAGCTGGAAATGAAGGACCTGAGCCAAACCACGATGAAGAATCCGAACCGAACCGGATGGGGAAACCCGAGCCGAACCAGAAGACCCGAACCGAACAAGAAACCTAGAGATGATGTATTCAAACCGAACCGAACAGGGAGCTTGAGCACAGTATAGCCGAACCGAAATAGACTTAAACTACTTCTACGCGACAACTCGTCTGAAGACCAACTCCAATTCAACCAAAACCCGAGATGCAAAGGAAGTCCAAATAGGAATACACCTCTAAGTTAGAGGAACGATCCTAACCTGTTGGAAACCACCTCTAAGTTAGATATGGATATCAATGGCGAGAGATTGATCAAGTAAGGACTTTATCGAGAAGGATGACCTCAAAGGAATGAAATGCTGGTTGTACCCAACGTAAAAGGATTGAGTGATGGAGAGACACGTTGGAAAGTTATTCCAGGTGCATGGATTGCCAGTTAGTTAAAGCTGAGCAAAGGAAGCCTAGTGGTTTGTTACAACCGTTGAAAATTCCCGAATGGAATTGGGAATAAGTCTCGATGGATTTCATAGATGGTTTACCGAGGATTAGATTGGGCCATGACAGTATTTGGATGATTGTGGATCGATTAACCAAGAGTGTAAGGTTTATACCAGCCAAGTCGAATAGAACGACAGCTAAGTTAGTAAAACTGTATATGAAGTGGGTAGTGAGATTTCATGGAATACCCAAAGGCATTGTGAGTGACCGAGATCCGTTGTTTACTAATGGATTTTGGAAGAGCTTACAAGAGGCGTTAGGATCAGAATTTCATCTCAGTACCGCGTATCATCCTCAAACCGACGGTCAGACAGAGAGGGTGAATCGAGTATTAGAGGATCTCTTGAGAGCTTGCATATTAGATTTTGGTGGATCATGGGATGACCATTTGCATCTAGTGGAGTTCGCATATAATAATAGTTATCAGTCCAGTATTGGTATGGCTCCATTTGAAGCTTTGTACGGAAGACCATGCAACTCACCGTCATGTTGGTCAGAAACTGGTGAGAAGTTTGTGCTTGGATCAGATATGATAAGAGAAACTTCAGACAAAATCAAGATTATTCAACAGCGAATGAAGTCTGCCCAAGAAAGGCAGAAGAGTTATACTGATAAGAGGAAAAGAGATTTAAAGTTCTCCATTGGCGACTTGGTGTTTGTCAAGATTTCTCCGTTAAAGAGCGTGATACGATTTGGCAGGAGAGGCAAGTTAACACCAAGATTTGTTGGACCATTCCCAGTTCTCGAGCAAATTGGGAATTTGGCATATAAAGTTAAATTACCAGAGAAAATGGCAAGAGTTCAGAACGTATTTCATGTTTCCCAATTAAGGAAGTTTGTGCACGACCCTAGTGTGGCTATTTCACCAGATCAGTTGGACAATATCGAGGTTGAACCCGAGGCGGTTGGGAACCGTAGGCCTATGCGTATTGTTGGGAACGGTACGAAGCTGCTTCGAAGGAAGGTGGTGAAACTAGTCAAAGTCCAGTGGGGTGATGATGAGGAAGACTGTACTTGGGAAACAGAGGAGGACATAAGGAGGAAGTATCTAGAACTCTTTGCCTGGTAAGATTTTTATATCGGTATAGTACTCCCTTGTTAGTAAATCGCATGCTAGGATAGGCTTGTTGTGTTGTTTTGCATGCTTGATTGTCTTGTTAATGATTGGTAGGCATGCGGGATCCTTTGTAAATTTTGGGTTAAGGAATTTCGGGGACAAAATTTCTTGGGGGGGGGGGGGGGGAGAGAATGTAACGACCCACATTCTATGCATCGAAGGATCGTAGAATATTTATTTCTTTCACAAACGAAGTCGTATGGTTATGTAACTTTAGGAGACGACTATTGGGGTCATTTACCATGTTCATGATTTTTGTCGATTTTTAAATGACCGTTTTACCTCTAGCTGATCTTGTTTCGACCATAATTTTTGATTGGAAAGGAGTTTTGACCTGAAACCACTTCCATTAGGTCGGATGATGGTTTACCTTTCCGTATAGTGGTCATATGTGAAAAACGGACTTACCGTTTGGGAGATATTGCTGAATTAAGGTTTAGAAGGTGAAAAACAGCTTAACCGGTCTTAATTGGGTAATTAACAGCTAGGCCCAGAGGGGGATTTCGGGATTTGGAGTATTTAAGGACTGTTAGGGTTTAGAGAACACCCTTTTCTCATTTTTCAACCACCACTTATCATCCCTCTCAACTTAGCAATGGCCTCCAACATCTAAAACACCTCTAAGCCACTTTCTAATTGAAGATTTGGCTAAATTACAACAAATTAAGGAGAAATAACACCAAAGCAAGGTTAGAACTGTTGTATAGCCTTGGGAACAACGCCAAAAAGAGGATAATTTTAGATTTGGTATTTTGTTTGTGGCTAAGGTGAGTGATTTGCATAGTTCCTCACTAATTATGGTTAATTAAGGGTAATTAGTGTTAATTAGCGAATTTAAACATGTTTAAATTCTGGAAAATATTTATAAATTTCGAAATATTGTTTTAGGCCTCTGTTAGAAACTAGGGTTAATTTGGTTAAGTTTTACTAATCCTGTCATTAGTTTTTCTTAAACATGCTTAAGGAAAAATATGGGATTTTGGCTATGTTTGATCCGTTTTGACATATCAAATTGTTGTTTTGGTGTTTATGGTTGACTCTCTATGTTGCTATGACTGTATGGTATGCTTTGAGATTGATTAGAAAAGTTAGAATGGTCGAAAATGCCGTTGTGTGGCGTAAAACAGTCACTGGAAAAGTTGCAGGAAATGTGTAGGGTTCGGATCGGATCGGATTATAGGGCTCGGATCGGATCGGTGGATCGGGCAAGGGGAATACGAACCGGATCGGAACTTGGCACTAGCGGAGCCTTGGAAACAAGGAAGGCCACTTGCAAAGAGTTGGAGTTGGGTGGGGATCGGATCGGAAGCAAAGGCATGGAGATCGGATCAGAAGCAAAGGCATGGAGATCGGATCAGATGCAAGGGTATGGAGATCTGATCGGGCTGAAGTAAGGGCGTGGAGATCGGATCGTTCTGAAGCTAGGGAGCAGGATCGGATCAACGTAATAGGAGCTGGAAATGAAGGAGCTGAGCCAAACCACGATGAAGAATCCGAACCGAACCGGATGGGGAAACCCGAGCCGAACTAGAAGACCCGAACCGAACAAGAAACCTAGAGATGATGTATTCAAACCGAACCGAACAGGGAGCTTGAGCACAGTATAGCCGAACCGAAATAGACTTAAACTACTTCTACGCGACAACTCGTCTGAAGACCAACTCCAATTCAACCAAAACCCGAGATGCAAAGGAAGTCCAAATAGGAAGTTTGCACTCAGGATCCAGATGGAAACCAACGTGTCAACTTCTTGATTGGACTTTGCTGCAGGACATGTGCAAAGGGGTTATCGGTATTCATAACTGTGGTTCACCACTGAGAGACAGATAGTGGGCTTGTAGTGATAGTTGTACGGGATTGGACTCCGTCATGGCCCAAAGAATTAGGTGACCAAAGTCGTGGATATCGTATGCTTTACGCACTGAGTGAGAGACCTGAGGAATGACTGCTATGTTTGATTGTTTGTTATCACCTTGACATGCACACCCCCTCCCCGGTATCTTTATACCTTTTGTTTAGCGTCACCTTAGAGTATAGTACGGTATGTTGTGCTAACTCTTTGGTTGTAGGAACAGGTTCAGGTATGATTGGATTATACCTGTTATTGTTTTATTTTGTTGCTTATCGCTCATACCAGACTTTTGTCTGACCTAGAGTTTTATGTCTCTTCTTATTACTCTGGGTGCTCTTAAATGGGCAGACTAGAGACATGTCAGGTGATTATGCACGAGTAGCTGTACCGGAGACGAGCAGGAGGCTTCCACGTATGATATATACATATATCTCCCTGTGTTGTTGTTGGTCACTACTTTGGGCATTAGTAGTGCACCTTTCTATTTTGCCTTAGAGACACTATTTTGAAGTTGTAATAATGATGTGGATCATAAGTTGTATTTTGAATTTCCGCTGCTATGATGATTATGGTTTAATTTTCAGCTTATGCACTGTCTTGCCTGTTTTATGCCAAGTATGTTATTATTATATTTTATTCCATGCACTGTGAGACATTCTACAGGTTCCTTGTTAGTTCAAATTCCTTTCGTTTTCTTTCTTTGGCGACCGTCCTGTGCTAGTCGGGCATTGGCACAATGCACTTTCATTGGAAATGCCGGCTGGTGCGGGGTGGGCCGTCACATCTTGTTTTGGTTGAACCTCCCAATCCCACTAGAGCACAAAAGGTGAGGGAAGATCCAAGCTTCAAAAGTGCTTCTTCTATTGAGGCTTCTCAAGTTTCTGCTCCTGTTTCTGAGTTAAAATAGCTTCTATGATATATACCTTTTTTTACTTATCTTTAATAATTAGTCTCTATTCCTTTTCGCATGGGCCAAATGGGGAAAATTAAGTTTTAGGTGTTCTATTCTTAAAAAGGCTTAGTCGGAAGTGATTTGTCTTATGAGGGAGCTGAACAAACAAGAAAATGAATATAACACCATGTCCAATAGATACCACCTCCTTGGTAAAAGTGCAGCAAAACTACTATTTTTTAAAGAGAAAGAAGTCGCGTCTAGGTTGAGAACTTCCCGACTGCGATGCAAGAGGCTTTTAAAAGAAAATGTCGAGCTCATGACTTTGTTCTTTTTAGGTTATCATAGAATGGGTTGCTTAGTCGTCTCCATAGAAGGTGTCTGGATGAACGTGGTGTGGACCTCCACCCGGGTGAATGCTGGAACCTTCCCTGAGTTACTTCTATTCCCAGAGAATTTACCTTTAGACAAACTTAAGTTTAATAAGCATCGATTGTATCCTAGACTTTTAAGAGATTAGTATTGTATGAGTAGGGGGACTATCTGTAATGAATGTACTTTGTTAGTTTATGATGCAATGAATTGTCTTTCTTCTAATTCCTTTAATATTTTCCTCAGAGTGTGTCCTCTACTTCAAGTTTGCTTTATAGGGATTTCTTAGGAGATTACGTTAAGTTGAAAAGAGAACATCGCGAGATTACGTTAAGTTGAAAGGTTTACACTCAATATCCTCGGATCCGCCTTGATTTCCTTGGCGGAGAAAAGGATCAACTCTTAACAGAGATCTATATGTATCGGTCGAAGCTGACTCAAGGTAATGATAGTCCACCCACTAGAGAATGGGATTATCACAAGTGTCCCCTGGTTTACACAACTGATGGCTTTGGAATTTCATTTGATTCCTCGCTTAATATTTCTGCTAACACCTTGAATAAAGTGAGGAGGATCGCTTTTCGTCTTGAAAATTATACTAACCATCTATAATAGCGCTTTTGAGAACTAGATCATGTTTACATATAATCCTTAATATTAGAGTCAGGATGCTTTTCTTATTGGAGATATACTTGTTTTAAAATCCCTTTGTAAATAATTATGCAGAATGCATGGTACTTAGTGTATTATACTTCATATGTAATGATGTGTAGTGATAGTGCTTACGAACGAAGTTATGACTTGTAGAGGTGTCACCTGACGCATAGTCACAACTCATGGTGAAGATGTTCTCTTTTCCTAGTCTTATTGTACAATTAAGCATAAATTTAACGCACTCTATTAGGTGTTAGCTCGTGAGGCACATATGATGCATCACCCGCTTTTTATTGAAATTAATAGTATCATGGTATTGAACGTATGATAAGATGACGAGCCTATTTATACTTTTTGCACTAGTAAAAGTCTCTTAGTGTAATAGGTATTTTCATGAAACCTCCTTCTATGGGATTTTTAAAGAAAAGTGTACCCTTTGTCCCAAGGCTCTGTCGGGGAATCCTAAGACACTTACTTAAGTTCTCCCCTGAATTTGTGTTCTTGTGTTGTGTGGTTATATGTATTGTGTATGCATTTGGCATAGTGAATAATGACTTGATGTATGTACGAGTTAAGGAAATCTCCCTAAGTATTATGGAAGATCTCTGTCCTTGCTTAAAGGCCTCTTGGGTGATAGGCTCCAGCTATTAGGTTGATGGCATATTCCTTCCTCAAGAATTGGAACCTCATATCCCAAATTAGGGTATTAAAGATAGAACTCCAGAAACCTCCTTCTGGCTGCGAAAATGTGCTTTGATCCATATTCTGGATTGCGATATAAGGCCAGAAACCACTCCTAGCAATAATAGACGGTTTGATCCAACCTAGATTCAGGTTATTAAGGTAGGACTAGAAATCTACTTTTGGCAATAACTAAGATCCGAACCAACCCAGATTCGAGTTATTAAGATATGACCGGAAATCCACTTCAGACAATAATCAAGATCCGAGCCAACCCAGATTCGAGTATTTAAGATAGGATCGTAAATACACTTCCAGCAATAATTAAGATCTGAACCAACCCAGATCGGTTATTTAAGATAGGATCAGAAATCCACTTCCGGTAATAATTAAGATTCTAACTGACCCAAATTCGAGTTTTTAAGATAGGGAACCAGATACCACTTCTGATATTAGTTTCGTTACCCATTTTTGGGTGTGATTTGTGAAGAAGAGGATGTACGTGCTTCTTGAGCCACTCTCTGGGCTTTTTATTGTCAAACAGAGCATGTACTTGCTTTGTTGGCCGCTCTCTGGGCCTGTGCGTCCGGTGTGCTTGGCTAGCTTATCCACAAGTAAAGCCCAAGGACTTACCCTCCTCCCTCCAGGGGGCGTATTATCCAGATCATTGTAGGCGATGATAAGGTCTTAGATGCTTAAACCATGCCATTGTAGATGCGAACATAATCTTAGTCTTTCGATACTCTACCCTGGCCATCGTAGGCGGTGATAGAGGCTTACACTCCACCCCCATCCAAGGGGTGTCTTTGTAATGACCCGAAAATCCGGACCAATTTGAGCTGACTATATAACACAAGTCCAACCCCAAATTGCACTGGAAATCAGGAAACTAATAGAAAGAAGTTAGAGGGTGAGAATAGATAAGATATAAACTTATAGAATAGGAGAAGAAGAAGAACATCATCATCAGAGTAAACACGAATCTCACAGCGGAACGAATAAAATATAACATAACTTTTGAAATAAAAACAGTTATGTATACAATAGCACTTATCAGAGTACAACACTTACAACCACAGCAGAAAAACAATAGCCATAAAATCTTGAAGTCTCCTGCTCCAAGCTCCCCAAGTGTATCTGTAAAACCCGACTACTTGTATTTGTATTCTAAAAATCCCTGGGATCACATAAAATACCCAAAAATCAAGAAACTGGACATGCAGCTACAATCGACATTACGGTCCCAACGAAACTGGTTTCGTCGAATTCCGACTTCGTATGCTCACACAACGTATTTTTAACTGTCGAAAAACTGACTGTTTCTCACTTTAAAAATCTGTGCGGCCACACAGTGACTCTAAAAATCACGAAACTGGAAATCTAACAACTATTTGACATTGCGGATCTAACAAAATTGGTTTCGTCGAATTCCGACTTCGTTTGCAAAAGTGGCTATTTTTAAAGCTCTGGATGACCCATTTAAATATAATTAAATAAAATATTAATAAATTAATATTATCGTATATATATTCAAAGTGGAATACCATACAACGTCAGAAAAATCCTATATTGATTTCTAACTCGATAGTTCAATCTGGGTCAACCTGATATTCGATTTATATTGAAATTCCTTTTTAAAATATAAATAGTTCCTTTATAAATTATAAAGGAATTCCACAGCGATTTTCTAAAATTTTATTTGGACATATCTCAAAATCTACACAATGAAATCCCGATTTTTCTCTTCCACTAGAAAGATATACTCCACCAGCTCCACACATTTCTTGTTTCACAGAAATCCGATTTAAAACGAATCCTGTATATTCAGTTGAAGTTCAAATCGCCAATTTACGAACTGCAGCGCCATTTCGAGCTCGATTAAAATTATAATATAATTCTACGTTCAAACTGACGTCGATTGAATATATTCGTTATTCTAATTCAATTCTAAACTGAATTAAATATCACCGATGATCCAGTTCACACCATATCGCCATTTCAGCCAATTCTGATTATTTCAGAATTAAATATATTATTTAATTTATTTTTTTAAATTAAATATTCACCATTAACTAATTAAACGGCCATTTAATTCACTATATCACTATTTATATAATTAAATTAATTAATTATAATACCTTTGCCAATGCGGGTCATTACAATCTTCTCCACTTAAAATAATTTCGTCCTCGAAATTGCTAAAGCTAGAAGACGACCCTATCTACTGGGTAAATATTTATCGGTTTACCCCTTAACTTCAGTTTCAACTAAACCAATTAATATCGACTAAAACATTAATTTATTCCGACTAACTAAAATTTTCAAAAATTCTGAAAATTTTCTAACACTTTAAATTTTCGGAAAATTTCGCCATAACCTCCTTTGTACAACCCTATCGGTAAAATCACAACTCGCCTCTCTAGGCCTTCTACAACCCAAAAGAAAATCAAACAGCCAAGCAGCTTGCCAATTCGGCTCATAAATCTCATGCTTATATCAAATATAAACTTGTACCTTTTTGTCGTGTATATCAACTTTATCACTTCACCTGTCATCAATTCAACATATACCAATGCAATTCCAACTTGATCTCAAATCAATTTATCTTTAACACAACCATTCGCTTATACCTAAGTCGAATTTCGTTTCAAACTCAAGCACTATTCTTGATTTCAAATACATAACTCACCAGTCCAATATAATTCCAGATTATCTCTAATCAAGTCTAATTCCACTTGACATCAATCTATTTCAATACGATTTTCACTTAACTGGCTTTTAATTCAATCTCACTATTGGCTTTTACAAATTCTACTTTAATTTGTTTTCATCTTAAACAGCCTTTACTTTGGAGTTTCAAATAGCTTGGCTTTTCCCAAAAATCAAATATCCTTTCCTGGAATTTCAAACCAACTTGTTTTTCTCAAAACAGTTCAAAAAAAAAATCTTTGGTAGTAATCCATCACTTAGAAACTCGAAAATCACACGATGATGCTGCGCAGTCAATATCGAAGTTACTTTCCAACGACCGTAGTGAGTTCAATACTATATCACTTCAAAACCATTTCTAAACATTCCCACTTTGAAATTCATTTCAAAATATAATTCACACTGCTTGTAAAATAATTTAAAATCTCCCAGGATCTTAAATTTCCTTATACTTAATCCAAATTCCTTTACAAACACTTTCCCAATTTTCTGGGATTTTAACTCCAATTCAGCTTTAATTCATTTCAATTTCATATATTTTACTTATATCAATTCTGATTGGTCATATATAACCTTTTCACATTTTATAATCTTATCTGATTAAAATCACTACCAACACATCCTATATATGATAATATATCACATATCCATACTGTGGCGGTCCATCGTATTCAAGTGTTTATTTACTCCTACCGATACAGTGGATCAAACTGATCGACCAGAACTCATAAACAACTTAGCCAATGAATCTCCACAATATAAAAATATTTTTATATCAAATACAAATACTTCACTCATATATATACACTCAAACTCAATCTAGGGTGTTACTAATCCTATCTCTACTGAGTCACGCCACAGAGCCAAGGTAATTCACTTAACCTTAAGCTATGATACCAACTGTAATGACCCGAAAATCCGGACCAATTTGAGCTGACTAGATAACCCAAGTCCAACCCCAAATTGCATTGGAAATCAGGAAACTAATAGAAAGAAGTTAGAGGGTGAGAATAGATAAGATATAAACTTATAGAATAGGAGAAGAAGAAGAACATCATCATCAGGGTAAACATGAATCTCACAGCGGAACAAATAAAATATAACATAACTTTTAAAATAAAAACAGTTATGTATACAATAGCACTTATCAAAGTACAACACTTACAACCACAGCAGAAAAACAATAGCAATAAAATCTTGAAGTCTCCTGCTCCAAGCTCCCCAAGTGTATCTGTAAAACCCGACTACTTGTATTTGTATTCTAAAAATCCCTGGAATCACATAAAATACCCAAAAATCACGAAACTGGACATGCAGCTACAGTTCGACATTACGGTCCCAACGAAACTGGTTTCGTCGAATTCCGACTTCGTATGCTCACACAACGTATTTTTAACTGTCGAAAAACTGACTGTTTTTCACTTTAAAAATCCATGCGGCCACACAGTGACTCTAAAATTCATGAAACTGGAAATCTAACAACTATTTGACATTGCGGATCTAACAAAATTAGTTTCGTCGAATTCCGACTTCGTTTGCAAAAGTGGCTATTTTTAAAGCTCTGGATGACCCATTTAAATATATAAATATTTAAATATAATTAAATAAAATATTAATAAATTAATATTATCGTATATATATTCACAGTGGAATACCATACAACGTCAGAAAAGTCCTATATTGATTTCTAACTCGATATTTCAATCTGGGTCAACCCGATATTCGATTTATATTGATTTCCTTTTTAAAATATAAATAATTCCTTTATAAATTATAAAGGAATTCCACAACGACTTTTCTAAAATTTGATTTGGACATATCTCAAAATCTACACAATGAAATTCCGATTTTTCTCTTCCACTAGAAAGATATACTCCACCAGCTCCACACGTTTCTTGTTTCACAGAAATCCATTTAAAACGAATCATGTATATTCAGTTGAAGTTCAAATCGCCAATTTACGAACTGCAGCGCCATTTCGAGCTCGATTAAAATTATAATATAATTCTACGTTCAAACTGACGTCGATTGAATATATTCCTTATTCTAATTCAATTCTAAACTGAATTAAATTTCACCGATGATCCAGTTCACACCATATCGCCATTTCAGCCAATTCTGATTATTTTAGAATTAAATATATTATTTAATTTATTTTTTTAAATTAAATATTCACCATTAACTAATTAAATGACCATTTAATTCACTATATCACTATTTATATAATTAAATAAATTAATTATAATACCTTTGCCAATGCGGGTCATTACAGTCTTATCATGGCCATTGTAGGCAATGATAAGGGTTTTCGTTTCCTTTTCCGGGTAACGCGGAACATTAGCAGAGGTAGGACGTGCTCTTCTACGAGCAGAGGTAGGACATGCTTAGTTCATAGTAGAGGCAGGGCATACTCTTATGCAAGCAGAAGTAGGCCGTGCTAATTAGACACTCCGTCCTGACCATTTCAGGCGTGGATCAAAGGCTTACGTTTTTCATGCTTTAACCTGGCCCTTTCTGACTCCGGCACGGAGAAAGGCTTATACATCACCCCTATTCGGGGGTTCCTTGTCCTGGCCAACTCGGCGGTGACAAGGATTTTTATCCATTTGTGATTTGACCCACCATGGGCTATTTCGAATTCTTGAGAGGTTGTCCATACCCTTAGTTACACAAATAATCCTATTCCTAAGGATTCTATTGAACTTATTTGATCCTTTTATAAAGTCTTGTAATTGGCCTTGATTAAGGAACTTGGTAAACATTCTCTTGAGAGATTTACAGCGGTTAGTTTCATGTCCGTTCAGCGTATGATAATAACAGTAAGGTCCTCCTAATTTCCTTTCGTACTTGGGCTTCTTCTTTGCGGACAACCAATAATTGAGTTCTTGCTGGGTTAGGAAGTAAATGTTTTCCATTAATGTGGTAAGGTGGCACCCATCAAGCATTCTTGGTATAAAGTCCCTTCCTTGTCGTTGAATTTTCGCCCTTTTGTTATTAGATCTTGTTGCTGCATCTCTATCCTTGCTTCTTCTTTTCAAGGTGTATTGAGACCGAAGCACTATCCTTTTAGTCTATTTGGAAGTAAAGCGGTTAAAATCCTACATTATTTCTTATCCGAAAACCATCCCTTTGACTTGCTCATAGATAGCTTCTCTTATATGAGAGAAGGGGTTATACTCCTTTGATGTAGAACCATTTAGAGTAAAGATTGATGTTAATTTGTCCGACGTTGGAAGGGTTGTCGTTCCAATAATCAGGATCGTATTGTTCCACTTTCTTTTTCCACTTGATTGTTCGCAAGGCTTTTATTCTTAACCTTTGTTCTTCTGTCACTCTCGGGTTAGTAGTACCTGACATAGCCATTTGAGATCCAAAAGACTCTCGTTGGGACCTTTTTCCTATAATTTTGCTTCTTCAAAGCTTAGTCCAATCCCGGATGGAACAATACAGTTAGATATGTGGCTATTAAACACAAGGTCAGAGGTTCAAGTCCTCCTTCTAGCGCCAAATGTTAACGATATTTTTCATCAACATTAGAGATAGGTCTACAAAAATGGACCTAAGGGAAAATGACGTTATTTAGTTTCCAGGAGCATGAGGTAGTTACCCGTTTCCTAGATATTAAGGTCTAAAGCCCAGAAAATTAGTTACTCTTCCCTCAAAGGGGGTTAGCATCACGCTTAAGAGACTTAAAATATGACATTTATCTTGGGACAAGGGTTCGCTAAGGACAACCCTCAATAGAAGGCTAAATGACTTGTAGGAAGGGGTTTTGTTATAACTTTCCGGAAGGGTTTAGACTTGGATATGAAACCATGACATTGTAGAAAGCAAATGGTATGTTGTGAAGGAAATAACTAAGAAAACTCATAAAAAGCATATAAGAAATATGCTAAGTGTTGATCCGCTCTTTATTGATCTTTGATTCGGAGTACATAAGTGATTACAGTAGAAATCCCCAAATCGATTTAGAAATTAGGGTTTACTCTATATTAGGACCCGTAACTTCCCCGGTAAGGAAAGCCCGGATTGCTTTGAGGACAAGACGAATCGGAACGCAAACAGAAGAACATTTCATTGCTTATTACAACAACTAATTAGAATACAAGAATATACAGAGTATAAATAAATATTACACATTCGATAAATATCAGAGATTTACAAATTACAATGTAGTGGAAAAATAATACAAAACACAACTGAAAGGAATATACGGATACAGAGCTTTCCGAATATCATTCCAGCTGTAAACTAGGATCCTGTGGATATAAATCTGCAAAACCAAAACTACTATTTGCCCGTGCGAAAAATAAGGGCACCCAGAGTTTAGGTTATAACAATAAACTCCAGGTCAGTCATGTGACTGGTGTGAGAACTAAAACAGTTATTAATCTTTATTTTAAAGTTCTGTAAATCAAGGGACCACGCCGTATAACACGGAACGGGTTTCCTCCCAAGGATACCAGTGCATAAAACAACAATCCAATGCTAAATAAAGAAAAATGAAGCTATTATAAGACCCAGGTCCCATCACACAATGCAACACAAGCCGGAGGATAGGGCTTTTACCTTATAATAGCAAAAGAATGCTTGATACGCTAAATTTCATCTTTTATTATTACCATAAGTGTATAGTGTCAAAACAATTTCAATCGTAAGTATCAATCATAGATGGCATAAATGCCCCATACCACTATCTCGCCATATATAGGTTCTACAATCAAAACCGCAAAGTCACATATCCGAGGCGCCTCGCATTCCAACAACCACACAGGTGAAAAATATATAAACGTCAGGGCTGGTAGGTCACTGACACCACCTCTAACTAGAAAGAGACACACGTTGTCCCTTGATCCTCTCCCGTTTCTGTTTCACAACCGGGGTGTGAGGCTCGCGAATTAACGCCATACACAAAGCTATGCCACACAGGCCGTGGTTTGATCATTAACCACAAGACTTTGCTTTTCAACAGAAGCCTTGATCATTTGCCACTTAGGCATGCCACATAGGAAAATCATGCCATGCGATTGATATCCATCAATATATAACCTCTGAGCTCGTACGTCTCAGAGAAGGGCGTTAAGCAAGAGAATAACTTCTCAGCCGCCAAACAGATATATATTTCATAGAAATCAGTCACACAGAATAAAATCCAATGTTAGACACACAGTCCGTTTACAAGTTCGTTCGGTCTGAACGAAACCGGAGGAACCCTATTCCTCGCATATCCATCGATCTCCAAGTACGTCTGGACGATCACCAACTGATTCCCTCCTCTTGGGTGTACAACCCAATCAAGATCATCAATAATTATACAAACGATGCGAAGACCTCCGGTCTTCGATCACCGTCTTCATCCTCGACACATCGTCGAATCAGTTATTCAAAATGGGATAAACCCGGCCTTTCCGAAAAACTCGCGTATATATAAACAAGTGTTACACAAATACAACATACGCCTCATTCTAATTCAGAATATTATTTTATTCAAATATTCTTATACTTTGGGAAAGGTTCCCATTAATTTTATCAAAGATAAATTCTTTAAATTTGTTCTTTAATCTTCTTTTAAATATCAATTCAAACTAGTCGGGATTAGCGAACAACACCGAAGTAATCATTTATTTTATTTCCCAATCCCAACCTATTCATCCCATGAAGTAAAACTAGTCATACTTCATATCTAACACCACGGTGTTATCGGTAAATTCAATTATCGTTTCACGTTCAAATCTAATTAAAGATTTAACTATCGCCTGGAGCAAAACTGGTGATACTCCATTCTAGATCATTTCAATCTAATTAAAGATTCATTAAAACTTCGCTTGGTTTTAATCTTCCCAAAAATCAATGTTAATGATTGTTTAACTTAGGAAACCATATCCTGTCTTTAACTGGGTTAAAGAACCAATGTCATTTAAAACACGGTTCACGATAAACCTAAAATCACATTCCATTCCATCCGCCTTTAACTGTAAATTAGCAAGTGAATAATTCCCAAAGTAATAACCCTTAAGGCCGAAACCAACATCAGATCAATACCCAAGAAACCATTCAACTTAACTAATCTTCAGTTAGTTTCTGATTTTCTTAACTCCGTTGGGTCTAAGAACAGTATGATTAAAGATACCATTCACGACAACCCAAAACCCATTTGATATTAAATATAAGGCTCTAAATAGAAAATATATTGGCTTATATTCAATATAAAATTCTACGACCAACAAATATCGTATTGGATCAATATATCTTTCAAATTTCCATAACAATATCTGTATAATCACGAAATCCAACATCGAAATATTCCAAAGACAATTTCGATTCAAATCCATTCCAATTCAATTATTGGAAATTCTGGTTGCTTTTAAAACCCTTTCAAATCCAAGTTATTTATTTTAAAAATAAGTGGATTATAATTCTAGTTCAAAACTAGTTCATTTCGACAAAAATCAATTTTTATCTTTTCAAATATGGAGTTTTTCATCCCAATTCTTTCCAAATCATCTCTTATGATTTTACACTAATTGTTAATATTTTTAATAATTTTATCAAGGCCCGTACAATCGATTTCCATCAACGGGCATCGAACTGCACTAACACCGACCTTTTCCAAATTTGATTTGGGCATAATTCCAAATCCAACTATTAGATTTCTAATTTCATGTATTTGTTAGAAAGCTCTTTTCGATACGAACCCAACGATTCCGGTTTTAGGAGAATCCGACGGTCGGATCTCCCGTAATGTCCATTCGAAGTCAATGGTCGAAATTCATGAACTGCCGCTGCGCGGCGCGTTCTATTCAGGCCATTATATATAATATATATAATATATATTATATATATATATATATATATATTTCGTCGATTTCCTTTCAAAACGTATTTTATAAATCGTTTTAAATTCATTTTCAAAACGATTTCAACTTCATATTCAATTTTTAATCAAAATTGAATATTCCATATCATTAATCTCTAAATGATAATATTTTCAAAACGTTATATTTTGAAATCACTTCCTTTTCTATATTCATTATAAAAATGAATAAAATTGATATAAATATCGTTTGCTTCAAAATGGCGCATATCTAATCAACATGGCTTTATATATTTCAATAACTTCGTTATTCTATTCACAAATGAATATTTATTCTATTCAACACGTGAATCTATATTTCTTTCAACACATGAGTATCGTCAACACATGACTGTTTATTCTATTTAATATATTTTATAAAATTTTGATTTCTATCGTTTAATTCTTAATCAGGCTCCAACCGTAAATTTGTAAGAGAACGATCCCCTAAGTATTAACCCCGAAGGCCGAAACCAACATCAGATCAATACCGAGGAAACCACTCATCTTAACTAGTTTCCAGCTAGTTTCAAATTTTATATATGATAAAAATGTGAATTTTATTGTTAAAATATTTCGTTCAATATATGAATATTCTCAACACATGAGTATCGTCAACACATGACTATTTATTCTATTCAACACATGAATCTTTATTTTATAATATTCTTTATTTTCCCAATTGGAATGAGACCCAATCAATTACCATATAATGTTAATTATATGAATTCCATACAACACATGTATATAATAGCAATGATAAATAATCAACCATCATCCAAAGTTCACCACACAACTTCATAAGCATTAAATATAAATAACTAACGCTTACACAATCTGTCAATCAATCGATCGACATACAACTAATTATTGGGACTAGTGTATGTCCAATTTCATCCCAACACCCATGCGGGTTTTCAAACAATCAAACACAGGTTTTATTTGTGCAGTTGGGCGATGTGTAAAATTTATCGTCCCAATCAATATCAATCAAATGGGTGTACATAAACAAACCATCCGATTTGTTTATAAATATTTATTTTATATACACGTTAAAATTTATATTTTTAACTATAAAATATTTATTCCATTCCACATCACATAGTCAACTTTCACAATACACCAATTAAACAAACAAGTCATCCATGGTCTGTGGACGATGGGTGTCGGGTGTTGCTAAGCACCGTCTGCATCCTAGTATATATTTCAAGCTAGAAAATAAATAAAAGTGAGGAGTTCTCACCTTGGGGATCCACTACACCATTCTATATTTTTGAACGGTTCAGATTTGGATTTGCTTTCCACCCGTTTCATTGCATCCCTTTTCGTACTGTTCATAGTAAAAATCATATTTTTAATATGATGTTCTATATATAAAAATCATATTTTTACATTGCTACTTCGTTGTAAAAATTATATTTTTATATCGCTCTTCTTCTAATAAAGAATATATTTTTATTACCCTACCTAAATAAAAATCATATTTTTATTTATAAACAAAGATCACATTTTTATGCTAACATATTTCACATAAAAATCATATTTTTATTTCGCTCTTTAGATAAAAAAAATCATATCTTTTCGGTTTTAAAAACCATATCATTCTAGTTTCAAAAATCTAATCTTTTTCGTTTTATTGTTAATAAAAATCGTATTTCTAAAAATCGAATCTTTTTGCTTTTGAAAATCAAATCTTTTATATGTTAAAAATCAAATCTTTTGAATAAACAAAAATCAAATCTTTTGAACAAACAAAAATCAAGTCTTTTTCTATAAACAAAAATCAAATTTTACCTAACTAAAAGTATATATTTTGATCTAACTGAAAATTATATTTTTGTCTAATAAAAATCAGGGTTTTTTTAATTATTTTTCTTATCACAATGTATATAAATTAAAATTAAAAAGAAATAAAAAAAGTTACCTTATACTATGTAAAAACTGTGTCTCCTTTCTCATTCTTTGCCATTTTTCAAGCCAGGGTTCTGGCCACGTCACTTTAGAAGAGGAGCAAGAGACGGGGGGAGGGGTAAGGGCGTAGGCTGGGTGGCCTGGGCGGTGCGGTTAACCACGCCGGGTTCTGAGGTTTTGAAGGCATCGGATTTTGGGCTCGGATCTGAACGGAGGTGGGGTATCGTGACTGGAGGGGAAGGCGCAAAGGGGGGGTCGTGGTGGCCGAGGGGAGAAGGCGCAGGTGGTCTCGAGGTGGCGGGGGTAGAACGACGGTCTAGTGGGGGATCTCGAGCGTGGAGGACTAGCGAAGGGGGCCTACGTCGCAGTGGAGGAGGGAGGGCGATCGATGGACGAGGCGGGAGGCGGCAAGGTGAGCGCGACGTCGATCGGGGGGGGGGGGGAGAGGGGGGCGACGAGATCTGGGAGCGGGTTTCGTTTTTTTCTAATGGACGTTGACTTTGAATAAAGGGGTGGGGGAGAATATATAATTTATATAATTATTTTATTTTCAATTCCAAAAAGTAACTTTTTCGTTCGAACACCAAACGAGACCCAACGATTGTCGTCCCTAGCTAATTACCCCTATTCCGAACACAATGGGATATGTCCCGTACGCTAATTCTCTTGTTACGATCAGTTTCCATTCAAATTAAAATTTAAATCTATATATTCTATTTTAAACGTACATTTCAATTTTCCGAGGCCACATACGGACTCTAAAAATTCTGTAAAAAATATTTCTAGCATCGTATTGATGATACGGTCTTAACAAAATTAATTTCGTCAAATTCTGAGACCGTTTGAAAAATGGCCATTTTCTGGTCGATCGAAATTGACTAAAACTGTTAAAACACGTTTAACTTCGCCACGCTCACATATTGATTCAGAAAATTATGAATTTTGAAATCTAGCAATAATTTGACGTCCCGGATCCAACAAAAGTGGTTTCGTCGAAAACCGAGGTTGTTTGCAAAATTTCCATTTGAAGGGCCAAAATTCCATAGTGACTATTCTGAAATTTCAATTGGACATAACTTTTTATCCCCGCTATGAAAGTTCAATTTTCCGGATTCGTTGGAAAGATATTCACAAATAGATTCTAATATTTTTGGTTTCGCTAAAATCCAGTTTATTTTGAATCCTGTACATTCATTTGAACTTTGAAATCGAAATTTCAAACTACCGCGCCAATTTCAATCCCTTTTATAATTAAAAATAATGATTTATATTCTAACATCGATTCAAATAAAAATATACGTTCTAATTCTATTCAAAATAAATTTCTCATCGTCATTATTTAAAATAATTCATTTTAAATATTCAAAATTCATCAAAATAGCCAAAATAAATTTTTTAAATTGGCTCGGATTTCCGGTTTATTACAATCTCCCCCACTTAAAACTTTTCGTCCCCGAAAAGAAACGAAGCTGAAAGTTGTTTCACAAATCAACTCAACTTTCATTATTTTCATTTTGGCTTAAGTTCTTCAACTTTTCAGTTTCTAAGAACTTTTCAAATTTTTCAAAAATTTGGCTAACACCCTAACATTTCGAAAAATTTCGCCATAACCTCCCCTGCACCGGGAGCTTCTGGATATTTCAAATAGCCTCCCATGTCCCTCACCAATCCAAAAAGAAAAAAGAAACAGCCAAGCGGCTAGCCAATCGGCTCATAAAATCATCAAATCCCTAAGAAATACAATAAACATGTACCTATTTGTCGGGCAAACAATTTTATTCCTCTTCTCTAGCCTCCTTGCTATGACCTGTTCAATGTATATACATGTATATGCATGCAATTGTAATCATTTTTCAATGTAGTTCAATATTCGGTTCCATTTGACATAATGGTTCAAAATTCTAATTAATCAAAACAATAATCAAACAACACAATCAGCAATCAATTAGTTGATTATCTTTTCAAATTTATAACTTGGATACATAGTCAAAAAATCACATTTTTGGTGCCAAATCACAACAATAGACCCTATCTAGTTTTGGTTCTCACACTAGTCTATTGGAAATATATAGAAATCCCACTTTTGTCACTCGAACATAAATTCGGATGACGAGTACTCAATCATCAGAATTATCTTCGGGCTACTAGAGTATGATTCTATATCCATCCAGTATATTAAAACTTTGAATGCACGCGGATCAGACGTATATGCAAAATCTTTATATACTGGATTGCCCAAATTCAATACAAATAAATATTCAAATACGTTGAATAAAGTTTAAATTTTCAAAAGAAAATTCGTTTTCATTTTAAAAATATACTCTTCACACTCGTTCTAGGATACTACTGATCCCATCTCTAACGAGTCATTCCCATTGGATATTACTAATTCAATCTCTGATGAATTCTTTCGTTTGGTTCTAACGTGTCTTTTTCTCCGAGCTCTGTAAACCAAAGCTCTGATACCAAATATAAGGACCCATAACTTCCCCGGTAAGGAAAGCCCGTATTGCTTTGAGGACAAGATGAATTAGAACGCAAACAGAAGAACATTTCATTGCTTATTACAAGAATTCACCAGGATACAATAATTTACAGAGTATAAATAAATATTACACATTCGATAAATATCAGAGATTTACAAATTACAATGCAGCAAAAAATAATACAAAACACAACTGAAAGGAATATACGGATACAGAGCTTTCCGAATATCATTCCAGCTGTAAACCAGGATCCTGTGGATATAAATCTGCAAAACCAAAACTACTAGTTGCCCGTGCGAAAAATAAGGGCACCCAGAGTTTAGGTTATAACAATAAACTCCAGGTCAGTCATGTGACTGGTGTGAGAACTAAAACAGTTATTAATCTTTATTTTAAAGTTCTGTAAATCAAGGGACCACGCCGTATAACACGGAACGGGTTTGCTCCCAAGGATACCAGTGCATAAAACAACAATGCAATGCTAAATAAAGAAAAATGAAGCTATTATAAGACCCAGGTCCCATCACACAATGCAACACAAGCCGGAGGATAGGGTTTTTACCTTATAATAGCCAAAGAATGCTTGATATGCTAAATTTCATCTTTTATTATTACTATAAGTGTATAGTGTCAAAACAATTTCAATCATAAGTATCAATCATAGACGTCATAAGTGCCCCATACCACTATGCTGCCATATATAGGTTCTACAATCAAAACCGCAAAGTCACGTATTGGAAGTTGGATTTCCATCTGTGAACCGAGGCAAAAGATAATCCTTACCGAATTTGAGACGCTCTAGTCCGTGTCTCAGGCTACAGCCGCAACTGCACCTAGGAGCCACAGGGTCGGTCCACACGTAGCGGATTAAAATGAAACCCTGAACAATACATCTCCCCGCCTTATGGGGCGTAAATGAGCTAAATGACTCCATATCCGAGGCGCCTCGCATTCCAACAACTACACAGGTAAAAATATATAAATGTCAGGGCTTGTAGGTCACTGACATCACCTCTAACTAGAAAGAGACGCATGTTCTCCTTGGATCCTCTCTTGTTTCTGGTTCACAACCGGGGTGTGAGGCTCGCGAATTAACGCCATACACAAAGCTTTTCCACACAGGCCGTGCTTTGATCATCAACCACAGGACTTTGCTTTTCAACAGAAGCCTTGATCATTTGCCACTTAGGCATGCCACACAGGCAATTCATGCCATGCGATTGATATCCATCAATATATAACCTCTGAGCTCGTACGTCTCAAAGAAAGGCGTTAAGAAAGAGAATAAATTCTCCGCCGCCAAACAGATATATATTTAACAGAATAAAATCCAATGTTAGACACACAGTCCATTTACAAGTTCGTTCTGGGTCTGAACGAAACCTGTAACACCCCGAAAATTCTATAACTGTGAAATTAACAAATTAAAGTATAATTAATTTGAAATCAAAGAACTAAGGGAAACGGGATACGCCATTGCGTTCGTCTCAGAAAAATACGCGAAATAGAGTCCGAGTTTTCGAAAAACGGAGTCCGTATGAAGAAGATATGGCCTTCGGAAGTTTTGAATTGAATTTAAAATTCAAACAGAATAAAATAATTAAAAATCGGGCCCAGTGGGCCAGGGCGGATAAACACCCGCCTAGGCCACCCAGGTCGACTGGGCTGTCGACCTGGGCTACCCATGTCGACAGGGCTGTCGCCAGCCCTGTCGACAGGGGTGTCGACCTGGTCGAGCCCAGTCAACCTGGCTGGCCAGGTCGGTGTGTGGTCGAATTTCTGCGGTCTACTTTGTCATTAGGGCTAGGTGGCGGGTTTTTATTGGTCTCTCTTCCTAATGAATGGCTACGATCTATCCAAGCAACATCAAGGGTCCTAATCAATTCCTAACCTCTATATAAACAACCCTAGACTAAACCCTAATCTATTCATTCAAATTAAGAGCATAGCCGCCATGTTGCTGAGGAACGACTAAGAGTAGCCACCGACTAGAGAGAGAATTAGAAAGAAAGTTCTAAAGCCTAAAGCAATTCAAGCAACCTAAAGCCAATCAATTCAACAAAGGAATCATATCTCTTAATTAGAGAATTCGCCGCAACCATTGTAAGTAGAGTATTACTTTGGTATGAATAAACAACTGTATTGATTTGTATGCTTGAATTGGGATAATAAAGTAATTCATATTTGTGCAAAATTATGTTATTCATTATAAAGAACTACATGCGGTAGTTCTATGCAAGTATACGTTTGGAATATTGCGCAAATTATGTAATCTATGTTGAAGCTACATGTATGTAGTTGATTGAAATTCATGCGAGTTTGGTGCTTTGTTATTATGCCATCATGATGTATATTTTTGTGCATAAATCATTTTGCAAGTAATTGAAACAAGTTTGGTTGTTATGGTTCATATGAAACTATGTTGGAATTTTGACACCATAATCCATGTATTAAGTCATGCTTTTGCAAAACTTATGAATATGGCTAGGCTATGAATGATATTTGGCATAATTGAAATCTATGATTAAGTCTATCTTGTTTAAAAGAATTATATGATGACATATGTGAGACATGGCTAGGTTAGACTCAAAAATCCCTTTTTGCAAGTTTAAAGCAAACACCATGATTAGGAATATTTATGCCATGCTTATGTTTGACATTATGCCATGTTTATGCTAGAAGTATTTATGCCATGCTTATGTTTGACATTATGCCATGTTTATGCTAGAAGTATTTATGCCATGCTTATGTTTGACATTATGCTATGCTTATGCTAGAAATATTTATGCCATGCTTATGTTCGACATTATGCCTAAATAAAAATATAGGTTCATGTGTCAATAATGATATCTCAATTGCAAGTTCACATGCTTTGATTCATGTCACCTATGTTTTATGACCAAAGTATATGTCACTACTATGCAAGTTTCTATTTTGTATTCCCAACGTCATATTGCAAGTTCATACGCTCACCTTCCCCTCTTTGTGTATGTAATCACGCTTTAAGCCTCCCCTTTCGCATGGCTAAATTGGGCTTTAAAAGGCTAAGCCCAATATATATGAACGGACGTGTAAAACAGGGGAAAATAACGTTGGGTTAAAATTAATTAATGAATGAAAATATAAAATAGAAGGGACCAAATTCAAGTATGGGTTGGGCCCATGATTGGTGTAATCTTTACACCATTAACTTAATAATGGGCCGCAAATATTTACATATAAATAAAGAAGAAAGACAAAATATGTAAATGTAGAACATACGATGTGTTTAACCCGAGGTTGGATTGAGTTGTGATGTAAACCTGCCCGGAACCGCCCGGCTGTCCAGTAGTCACAACAATACCTATCCAATGTGGGAGGTTAAACATGGAGCCCAATAAGGACCCGAGGTTAGACTGAGTTGTGGCGTAAGACTGCCCGGAACCAACCGGCAACAGGCAGCCACAACAATACCTGTCTAATGTGAGAGGTCAGGGCCTTAATAAGACAATTAAGGCTGAGTCAGGATTGTTAGGATTAAGCGGACTAAAGACTTAATCAAAATGGAACATGCTAAACTAAACGGACTGGTGGGGGTTAGGTTAGAAACACTTAACCAACTTAGCATGTTGGCTAGAGGTAGAAAACCTAGTAACGGGGGACCCTTTTCAGCAGTAACCCTAAAAGGTGTATCATGATACCCTGAAACTAGGCAGGGTGGGGCACGATTACTGGGCTGATTGTAAGAGGTCAAAGCGACGGCGGTGGTGTAGCAGTGTAGGTTCTAACGGGGTGCGGGCGTGCACACACTCCGGCGCAGAAAAATAAGGCACTGGACACCAGTAGCATACCTTTGCACTCTAAGGTTGTGTCGGGTTGCCACTATGGGACTTGATACACCCCATGGTGGGACCAGCATAGGTAACTACAGACATCGGGGGCCGTAAGACACATGTAACTATGCGAGTAGGAGCCGATCATCATAGAATGGATCACATCACCCTGATTGGGGGGGTTGCCAATTGGAAACTAGTTTATATGGGTTCAGAGATTAACAGGGGGTACGATAGTATATTCGACCCTAGACAACTTAACCAAGTTTATAGTGCATGCCCACTTCTTGTTTATACTTATCATACCCAGTTCTTTATTCATAGACAAAATAGTACTAGACTTACTCAGGCTTTATGTCTGACTCTACTTTTCTTTCGTCTTCTTTCTTCCGTTTCCCCCCCCAGGTCCTCAGGGAGGGAACACAGCAGCTTGACCAACCTCAACATCCAGCTTGAAGAAGAGAAATGTATTGCTTGGACTTTCCTGTTTTGAACTATGGCTTTGGACAATCCACTATGGGGACTTTTGGCAGTTTATCTATGTTTTATTTATGCTTCTTTAAATAATGTACTCAAGACAGATTATGAAAGTGTTATGTTATGTTTTTGGAAAGGATGTTGTTGTAACACGTATTTGACTTTATGAAATAAAGTTTGTTGTTCTTCCGCTGTTTACAAATATGTGTTCTTATATCTGTCTTGTATATCTGTGACTTGTACTTATAAACCTCCACCAAAATTAGGGCATTCCCTTTGAGAGTGACCCTAACGGAGGTGGGGTGTTTCAAAACCGTAGGAACCTTATTCCTCGCATATCCATCGATCTCCAAGTACGTCTGGACGATCACCAACTGATTCCCTCCTCTTGGGTGTACAGCCCAATCAAGATGATCAATAATTATCCAAACGATGTGAAGACCTCCGGTCTTCGACCACCGTCTTCATCCTCGACACATCGTCGAATCAGTTATTCAAAATAGGATAAACCCGGCCTTTCCGAATAACTCGTGTGTATATAAACAGGTGTTACACAAACACAACATACGCCTCATTCCAATTCAGAATATTCTTTTATTCAAATATTCTTATATTTTCGGAAAGGTTCCCATTAATTTTATCAAAGATAAATTCTTTAAATTTGTTCTTTAATCTTCTTTTGAATATCAATTCAAACTAGTCGGGATTAGCGAACCACACCGAATTAATCATTTATTTTATTTCCCAATCTCAACCTATTCATCCCATGAAGTAAAACTGGTTATACTTCATATCTAACACCACGATGTTATCGGTAAATTCAATTACCATTTCACGTTCAAATCTAATTAAAGATTTAACTATCGCCTGGAGCAAATGGGATAACCCGTAACTTCCCCGGTAAGGAAAGCGTGGATTGCTTTGAGGACAAGACGAATCAGAACGCAAATAGAAGAACATTTCATTGTTTATTACAACAATTCCATTAGAATACAAGAATATACAGAGTATGAATAAATATTACACATTTGACAAATATCAGAGATTTAAATTACATTTAAATACATAGCAGCAGAAAAACAATACAAAACACAACTGTAAGGAGATATACGGATACAGAGCTTTCCGAATATCACTTCAGCTATAAACCATGATCCTATGAATATAAATCTGCAAAACCAAAACTACTAGCTACCCATGTGGAAAATAGGGGAACCCAGAGTTTAGGTTAAAACAATAAACTCCAGGTCAGTCATGTGACTGGTGTGAGAACTAAAACAGTTAATAATCTTTATTTTTAAACTTAGGTAAATCAAGGGACCACGCCATATAACACAGAACGGGTTTCCTCCCAAGAATACCAGTGCATAAAACAAACAGCGCAATGCTAAATAAAGAAAAATGAAGCTATTATAAGACCCAGGTCCCATCACACAATGCAACGCAAGCCGGAGGATAGGGTTTTACCTTATAATAATCAAAGAATGCTTGATACGCTAAGTTTCACCTTTTATTATTACTATAAGTGAAGAAAACAACTTCAATCATGAGTATCAATCATAGACGGCATAAGTGCCCCGTACCACTATGTCGCCATACTAGACTCTACAAATAAAACCGAATTGTCACGTATTGGAAATTGGATTTCTGTCATGAGTCGAGGAAAGGGGCAAGCTCCTCTCCGTTCGAGACACTCTAGCAAATGTCTCAGTACCACACACAGCGATCCTTGGATCCTCCAAGGCCAGTCCTCTCCTACTTTTGAGGATTAATTATTCCTGAACACACGTTTCCCGGTCCTATAGGACCTATATCCGAGGTGCCTCGCATCCAACATCAACACAGGTAAAAATAATATATATGTCAGGGCTGGTAGGTCACTGACATCACCCATAGCTAGAAAGAAACGTCGTGCACTCCTTGGGTCCTTATCTCGTTTTTGACTCATACCGTGGTGTGAGGCTCCCGAATTAATGCCATACACAAAGCTATGCCACATAGGCCATGCTTTGATCATCAACCACAAGACTTTGCTTTTCAACAGAAGCCTTGATCATTTGCCACTTAGGCATGCCACACAGGCAATTCATGCCATGCGATTGATATCTATCGATATATAACCTTTAAGCTCGTATGTCTCAGAGAAGGGCGTTAAGCAAGAGAATAAATTCTCCGCCGCCAAACAGATATATATTTAATAGAAATCAATCACATAGAATAAAATCCAATGTCAGACACATAGTCCATTCACAAGTTCGTTCTGGGTCTGAACGAAACCGGAGGAACCTTATTCCTCGCGTATCCATCGATCTCCAAGTACGTCTGGACGATCACCAAATGATTCCCTCCTCTTGGGTGTACAACCCAATCAAGATCATCAATAATCATCCAAACGATGTGAAGACCTCCGGTCTTCAACCACCGTCATCATCTTCGACTTATCGTCGAATCGGTTATTCAGAATGGGTATAAACCCAGCCTTTCCAAATAAACCGCGTATATAATAAACAAGTGTTACACAAACGCAATATACGCCTCATTCCAATTCAGAATATTCTTTATTCAAATATTCATATTCTTAGGGAAAGGTTCCCATTAATTTTATCAAAGATAAATTCTTCTAAATTTATTCTTTAATCTTCCTTTGGATATCATTTCAAACCATGTTAAGGTTTTCCAAACTAGTCGGGATTAGCGAAACACACCGAAGTAATTGTTTATTTTATTTCCCAATCCCAACCTATTCATCCCATGGAGCAAAACTGGTAATACTCCATATCTAACACCACGGTGTTATCTGTAAATATTAATTACCATTTCATGTTCAAATCTAATTAAAGATTTAACTATCGCTTGGAGCAAAACTAGTGATACTCCATTCTCGATCACTTTAATCTAATTAAAGATTCATTAAAACTCCACTTAGTTTTAATCCTCCCAAAAATCAATATCCTGTCTTTAACTTGGTTAAAGAACCAACGTCGTCTAAAACACGGTTCAAGATAAACCCAACATCACTTTCCATTGTGAATCGGGTTAAAGAATAGGTGTTATTCCAAACACCGCTCACGATAAACTCCAAAAACCAATTTAAATTCAATTCCAATCAATTACTAATTAACTGGACAATTTCACTAAATCTTAATTTAAAAGATTTATCCTTTTCTAAACTGGGTTCAAGAACAGTGTTATTCAAGACACTATTCACGACGAACCCAAAATCCCATTTGATATTAAATACAAGGCTCTGAATAGAAAATATATCGGCTTATATTCAATATCAAATTCTGAAACCAGCAAATATCATATTGGAAATAACGATATAAATATATCTTTCAAATTTCCACAACCATATCTGTATAACCACGAAATCCAACATCGAGATATTCCAAAGACAATTTCGATTCAAATCCATTCCAATTCGTATATTGGAAATTCTGATTATTTTTAAAACCACTTCGAATCCAATTTATTTATTCAAAAACCATGGATTATAATTCTAGTTCATAACTAGTTCATTTCGATAAAAATATATTTTTATCCTTTTTAAATATGGGATTTTTCACCCCAATTCTTTCTAAATCATTTATTATGATTTTACACAAATTATTAATATTTTTAATAATTTTATCAAGGCCCGTACAGTCGGTTTTCAATAACGGCCATCGAACTGCTCTTACAGCGACTTTTTCCAAATTTGATTTGGACATAATTCCAAATCCAACTGTTAGATTTCAAATTTCTAATATTCATTGGAAATCTCTTTTCGATACGAACCCAACGTTTCCGGTTTCAGGAGAATCCGATGGCCGGATCCCCCGTAACGTCAATTCGAAGTCAATGGTCGAAATTCGCGAACTGCCGCGGCGCGGCGCGTCCTATTCAGGCCATTTAATATATATAATATATATATTATATATATTTCATCGATTTCAATTCAAACCGTAATTTATAAATCGTTTTAAATTCGTTTTCAAAACAATTTCAATCAATTTCAAATCAAAATTGAATATTCCATATCATTAACATATAAATGATAATATTTTCAAAACGTTTTATTTTGAAATCACTTTCTTTTCTATATTCATTACAAAAACGAATATAATCGATATAAATATCGTTCGCGTCAAAATGGCGCAAATCTAATCAACACGGCTTTATATATTTCAATAACTTCGTTATTCTATTCAACAAATGAATATTTTCTTCAACACATGAATATATACTTCTTTCAACACATGAATATTTATTCATTCTTACCTACAATAAAAATGTAAATTTTATTGTATAAATATTTTATTCAACACATGAATAGTTTCAACACATGAATAGTTTCAACACATGAATATTCTCAACATATGAGTATCGTCAACACATGACTATTCTGTTTATTCAACACATGAATATTTATTACAATCTTTATTTTCTAAATTGGAATGAGACCCACTCAATTACCATATAATGTTAATTATATGGATTCCATACAACACATGTATATTATAGCAACGATAATCAATCAACCATCATCCAGAGTGCACCACACAACTGCATAAGCATTAATTATAACTAATTAACGCTTACACAGTCTGTCAATCAAACGATCGACATACCCCTAAACAATTGGGATTAATGTACGTCAAATATCGTCCCAACACCCGTGTGGGGTTTCAAATCAACAAACACTGAATATTATTTGTGCAGTTGGGAAATGTGTAAAATTTATCGTCCCAATCTATATCAGTCAAATGGGTGTACATAAACAAATCCTTCGATTTGTAAATGAATATTTATTTATTCACCTCCGCGTTAAATTTATATTTTTAATGATAAATAATTTATTTCAACACATGAATATTTATTTTCATTCATTCCGCATCACAATCAATTTTCACCACACAACGAAATCAAACAAGTCGTCCATGGTCTGTGGATAACGGGTGTCAGGTGCTGCTAAGCACCGTCTGCATCCTAGTATATAATTTTTAACTAGAAAAGAAAATTTAAAGTGAGAAGTTTTCACCGAAAAGCTAAACCAAACGCCACGACTCTTCATATGTAGGAATCTTCGCCGTGCTCGCCCTTTATCACTTTCGTCGTCCGTATCCACTACATATATAAAAATCGCATCTTTACATCGTTGCTATGTATATAAAAATTGCATTTTTGTAACTACGCTATATGGATAAAAAATCACATTTTTATACTGCTACTATATAGATAAAAATTCTATTTTTACACCGCTACTATATAGATAAAAATTTTATTTTTATAACGGTGTTCATATAATAAAGATCATATTTTTATCACACTAACTTCATAATAAAAATTATATTTTTATATCGCTCTTCTAATAAAGATTATATTTTTAATCTTCACATCTATATAAAAATTATATTTTTATTATCACACTTATATAAAAATTATATTTTTCTTATCTATGACTATAAATAAAAATCGTTTCTTTATCTACTAAAAATCAAATACTTTTCTAGTTTAAAAATCAATCTTTATTTTCTATAAAAATCTAAACTTTATATCCATAGAAATTTGATTTCATATAAATAACAAACAAAACTGATTTATAATTTTAAATCTAACTATACTAAATAAAAACAAGGAGAAAATAAAATCAAATAAAAACTTATAGTCAAAGGGAAGAGGGGGGGCTGCTCAGGGCCGGAGGAGGTGGTGTCAGGGTGGAGCCAGGGCTGCTCTGGCGAGGTCTGGGCACGGGTAACGGAGGGAGACAGGTTTTGGTGGCTGCGTCGGCTTCAGGGGGTTTGGGGATTTTCCAGTGCGAAGGGGAGGAGAAGGGAGGCGACGGTGCAGTGGAGGAGGGGGCGGCGACGCTGAATCGAGGGGGGCGGCGGCGCTGAATCTAGGGGGGCGGTGGCTTGGATCGCAATTTCCTCTTTTCATTTTATTTTATTTTATTTTTTTCTGAAGTCAACGGTAGGAGGGGGGAGAGTTAAGAAGAAATATAAATAAATATATATTTAATTTAATTTCAAAAAGGTACCTTCTTATTTTTACCTCGAAACGAAACCCTTCGCCTGTCGTCCCTAGCTAATTACACCTATTCCAAACGAAATGGAATATATATCGTAAGCTGATTCGACCGTTTCGATCAGTTTTCGTCAAAATCAAAATATAAATCTATATATTGAATTTGAACGCACATTTCAATACGGACTCTAAAAATTCCCGAAAAATATTTTCTAGCTTCATATTGACGATACGGTCCTAACAAAACTAATTTCGTCAAATTCCGAGACCATTTGAAAAATTGCCATTTTCTAGTCGATCGAAATTGACTAGAACTGTCAAAACACGTTTTACTTCGCCACGCTCACAAATTGATTCGAAAAATTATGAATTTTGGAATCTAGCAATAATTATACATCCCGGATCCAACAAAAGTGGTTTCGTCGAAAGCCGAGGTCGTTTGCAAAATTCCCATTTTTAAGGGCCAGAATTCCAAAGTGACTATTCTGAATTTTCAACTGGGCGTAACTTTTGATTTCCGTATGAAATTTCAATTTTTCGGATTCGTTGGAAAGATATTCTCAAATAAATTCTAATATTTTTGGTTTCGCTAAAATCCGGTTTATTTTGAATCCTGTACGTTCATTTGAAATTTGAAATCGAATTTTTAAACTACCGCGCCATTTTCAATTCCTTTTATATTTGAAATAAAATATTTATATTCTAACGACGATTCAAATAAATATATACGTTCTAATTCTATTCAAAATAAATTTCTCGTCGTTATTATTTAAAATAATTCATTTTAAATATTCAAAATTCATTAAAATTGCCAAAATAAAAATTAAAATTGGCTTAGAATTTCCCGGTTGTTACAATCTCCCCCACTTAAAACTTTTCGTCCTCGAAAAGGAACGAAGCTGAAAGTTGTTTTACGAACCAACTCAACTTCCATTGTTTTAATTATGGCTTAAGTTCTTCAACTTTTCAGTTTCTAAGAACTTTTCAAATTTTTCTAAAATTTGGCTAACATCCTAAATTTCCGAAAAATTTCGCCATAACCTCCCCTGCACCGGGAGCTTCGGGATACTTCAAATAGCCTCCCATGGCCCTCACCAATCCAAAAGAAAAATAAAAAGCTAAGCAGCTAACCAATCGGATCATAAAAATCATCCAAACCCAATAAATTGGTAAACATGTACCTATTTGTCGGGCAAACAATTTTATTCTGCTGCTCTAGCCTCCTTGCTATGACCTGTTCAATAAATATACATATATATGCATGCAATTGTAATCCTTTTTCAATACAGTTCAATATTCGATTCCATTAGGCATAATGGTTCAAAATTTCAAACCAATAATCAAACAACACAATCAACAATCAATTTGTGGATTAACATTTCAAATTCATAATTTTGATATATATACAGAAAATCATGTTTTAGATGCCAATTCACAACAATAAACCTATCTAGTTTTGGTTCTCACACCAGTCTAATGGAAATATATAGATATCACACTTTCGAAACTCGAACACAAATACTGATGATGTTTCAATCATCATCAGAATTGTCCCCGGGCGACTAGAGTGTGATTCTATATCTATCCAGTATATTAAAACTTCGAATATACGTTCATGACGCCTATATGCAAAATCTTTATATACTCGACTGTCCAAATTCAATACAAATAAAATATTCAAATATGTATACTTGAATTTAACTTTCAAAACAAAATTTGTTTTCATTTTTATTTTAAAAAATAACACTCTTTCGACTCGCTCTAGGATACTACTGATCCCATCTCTAATGAGCCATTCTTAATGGACATTACTAGTCCAATCTCTGATGAATTCTTTCGTTTGGTTCTAATGTGTCTTGTTCTCGAGCTCTATAAACCAAAGCTCTGATACAACTGTGGTAACCCGTAACTTCCCTAGTAAGGAAAGCGCGGATTGCTTTGAGGACAAGACGAATTGGAACGCAAACAGAAGAACATTTCATTGTTTATTACAACAATTCCATCAGAATATAAGAATATACAGAGTATGAATAAATATTACACATTTGACAAATATCAGAGATTTAAATTACATTTAAATACATAGCAGCGGAAACACAATACAAAACACAACTGAAAGGAGATATAAGGATACAGAGCTTTCCGAATATCACTTCAGCTATAAACCAGGATCCTATGAATATAAATCTGCAAAACCAAAACTACTAGCTGCCCGTGTGGAAAATAGGGGCACCCAGAGTTTAGGTTAAAACAATAAACTCTAGGTCAGTCATGTGACTGGTGTGAGAACTAAAACAGTTATTATTCTTTATTTTTAAAGTTAGGTAAATCAAGGGACCACGCCATATAACACGGAACGGGTTTCCTCCCAAGAATACCGGTGCATAAAGCAAACAGCGCAATGCTAAATAAAGAAAAATGAAGCTATTATAAGACCCAGGTCCCATCACACAATGCAACGCAAGCCGAAGGATAGGGTTTTACCTTATAATAGCCAAAGAATGCTTGATACGTTAAATTTCACCTTTTATTATTACTATAAGTGAAGAAAACAACTTCAATCATAAGTATCAATCATAGACGAAATAAGTGCCCCATACCACTATGTCGCCATACTAGGCTCTACAAATAAAACCGAAATGTCACATATTGGAAATTGGATTTCCGTCATGAGTCAAGGCAAGGGGCAAGCTCCTCTCTGTTCGAGACACTCTAGCAAATGTCTCAGGACCACACACAGTGATCCTTGGATCCTCTAAGGCCGGTCCTCTCCTACTTTTGAGGATTAATTATTCCTGAACACACGTTTCCCGGTCCTATAGGACCTATATCCGAGGCGCCTCGCGTCCAACAACCACACAGGTAAAAATAATATATATGTCATGGCTGGTAGGTCACTAACATCACCCATAGCTAGAAAGAAACGTCGTGCACTCCTTGGGTCCTTATCCCGTTTTTGACTCATACCTTGGTGTGAGGCTCGCGAATTAATGCCATGCACAAAGCTATGATAGGCCGTTCTTTGATCATCAACCACAAGACTTTGCTTTTCAAAAGAAGCCTTGATCATATGCCACTTAGGCATGCCACACAGGCAATTCATGCCATGCGATTGATATTTATCGATATATAACCTCTAAGCTCGTACGTCTCAGAGAAGGGCGTTAAGCAAGAGAATAAATTCTCCGCTGCCAAACATATATATATATATTTAATAGAAATCAATCACACAGAATAAAATCCAATGTCAGACACGCATTCCATTTACAAGTTCGTTCTGGGTCTGAACGAAACCGAAGGAACCTTATTCCTCGCGTATCCATCGATCTCCAAGTACGTCTGGACGATCACCAACGGATTCCCTCCTCTTGGGTGTACAGCCCAAGCAAGATCATCAATAATCATCCATACGATGTGAAGACCTCCAGTCTTCAACCACTGTCTTCATCTTCGACTTATTGTCGAATCGGTTATTCAGAATGGGTATAAACCCGGCCTTTCCAAATAACCAGCGTATATAATAAACAAGTGTTACACAAACATAACATACGCCTCATTCCAATTCAGAATATTCTTTATTCAAATATTCACATTCTTAGGGAAAGGTTCCCATTACTTTTATCAAAGATAAATTCTTCTAAATTTATTCTTTAATCTTCCTTTGGATATCATTTCAAATCATGTTAAGGTTTTCCAAACTAGTCGGGATTAGCGAAACACACCGAAGTAATTGTTTATTTTATTTCCCAATCTGATCCTATTCATCCCATGGAGAAAAACTAGTAATAATCCATATCTAACACCACGATGTTATCGGTAAATATTAATTAAAATTTCACGTTCAAATCTAATTAAAGATTTAACTATCGCTTGGAGAAAAACTGGTGATACTCCATTCTCGATCACTTTAATCTAATTAAAGATTCATTAAAACTCCACTTTGTTTTAATCCTCCCAAAAATCAATATCCTATCCTTAACTGGGTTAAAGAACCAACGTCATCTAAAACACGGTTCACGATAAACCCAACGTCACTTTCCATTGTTAATCGTGTTAAAGAATAGGTGTTATTCCAAACACCGCTCACGATAAACCCCAAAAACCAATTTAAATTCAATTCCAATCAAATACTAATTAACTGGACAATTTCACTAAATCTTAATTAAAAGATTTATCCTTTTCTAAACTGGGTTCAAGAACAGTGTTATTCAAGACACCATTCACGACGAACCCAAAATCCCATTTGATATTAAATATAAGGCTCTGAATAGAAAATATATCGGGTTATATTCAATATCAAATTCTGAAACCAACAAATATCATATTGGAAATAACGATATAAATATATCTTTCAAATTTTCACAACCATATCTGTATAACTACGAAATCCAACATCGAGATATTCTGAAGACAATTTCGATTCAAATCCATTCTAATTCGTATATTGGAAATTCTGATTATTTTTAAAACCACTTCAAATCCAACTTATTTATTCAAAAACCATGGATTATAATTAGAGTTCATAACTAGTTCATTTCGATAAAAATATATTTTTATCCTTTTTAAATATGGGATTTTTCACCCAATTCTTTCTAAATCATTTATTATGATTTTACACAAATTATTAATATTTTTAATAATTTTATCAAGGCCCGTAATGTCGGTTTTCAATAACGGCCACCGAACTGCACTTACATCGACCTTTTCCAAATTTGATCTGGACATAATTCCAAATCCAACCGTTAGATTTCAAATTTCTAATATTCATTGGAAAGCTCTTTCCGATACAAACCCAACGGTTCCGGTTTCAGGACCGACGGTCGGATCACCCGTAACGTCAATTCGAAGTCAATGGTCGAAATTCGCGAACTACCGCGGTGCGATGCGTTCTATTCAGGCCATTTAATATATATAATATATATATTATATATACTTCATCGATTTCAATTCTAAATGTATTTTATAAATTGTTTTAAATTCATTTTCAAAACAATTTCAACTTCATATTCAGTTTCAAATCAAAATTGAATATTCCATATCATTAACATATAAATGATAATATTTTCAAAATGTTATATTTTGAAATCACTTTCTTTTCTATATTCATTACAAAAACGAATATAATCGATATAAATATCGTTCGTGTCAAAATGGCGCAAATCTAATCAACACGACTTTATATATTTCAATAACTTCGTTATTCTATTCAACAAATGAATATTTTCTTCAACACATGTATATATACTTCTTTCAACACATGAATATTTATTCATTCTTACCTACAATAAATATGTAAATTTTATTGTATAAATATTTTATTCAACACATGAATAGTTTCAACACATGAATATTCTCAACACATGAGTATCGTCAACACATGACTATTCTGTTTATTCAACACATGAATATTTATTATAATCTTTATTTTCTAAATTGGAACGAGACCCACTCAATTACCATATAATGTTAATTATATGGATTCCATACAACACATGTATATCATAGCAACGATAAATAATCAACCATCCTCCAGAGTGCACCACACAACTGCATAAGCATTAATTATAACTAATTAACGCTTACACAGTCTGTCAATCAAACGATCGACATACCCCTAAACAATTGGGATTAGTGTATGTCAAATATCGTCCCAACACCCGTGTGGGGTTTCAAATCAACAAACACTGAATATTATTTGTGCAGTTAGGCGATGTGTAAAATTTATCGTCCCAATCTATATCAGTCAAATAGGTGTACATAAACAAATCCTTCGATTTGTTAATGAATATTTATTTATTCACCTCCACGTTAAATTTATATTTTGAACAATAAATAATTTATTTCAACACATGAATATTTATTTTCATTCATTCCACATCACAATCAATTTTCACCACACAACAAAATCAAACATGTCGCCCATGGTCTGTGGACAACGGGTGTCAGGTGCTTCTAAGCATCGTCTGCATCCTAGAATATAATTTTTAACTAGAAAAGAAAATTCAATGTGAGAAGTTCTCACCGAAAAGCTAAACCAAACGCCATGACTCTTCATATGTAGGAATCTTCGCCGTGCTCGCCCTTTATCACTTTCGTCGTCCGTATCCACTACATATATAAAAATCGCATCTTTATATCGTTGCTATGTATATAAAATCGCATTTTTATAACTACGCTATATGGATAAAAAATCACATTTTTATACTGCTACTATATAGATAAAATTTCTATTTTTACACTACTACTATATAGATAAAATTTTTATTTTTATAACGGTGTTCATATAATAAAGATCATATTTTTATCACACTAACTTCATAATAAAAATTATATTTTTATATCGCTCTTCTAATAAAGATTATATTTTTAATCTTCACATCTATATAAAAATTATATTTTTATTATCACACTTATATAAGATTTATATTTTTATTATCTATGACTATAAATAAAAATCGTTTCTTTATCTACTAAAAATCAAATCCTTATCTAGTTTAAAAATCAATCTTTATTATCTATAAAAATCTAAACTTTATATCCATAGAAATTTGATTTCATATAAATAACAAACAAAACTGATTTATAATTTTAAATCTAACTATACTAAATAAAAACAAGGAGAAAATAAAATCAAATAAAAACTTATAGTCAAAGGGAAGAGAGGGGGGATGCTCACGGCCGGAGGAGGTGGTGTCGGGGTGGAGCCGGGGATGCTCTGGCGAGGTCTGGGCGCGGCTAACGTAGGGAGGCGGGTGTTAGTGGTTGCGTCAGCTTCAGGGGGGTTTGGAGATTTTCCAGTGCGAAGGGGGAGGAGAAGGGAGGCGGCGGTGCAGTGAAGGAGGCGGAGGCGGCGCTGAATCGAGGGGGGCGGCGGCGCTGAATCGAGGGGGGCGACGGCCTGGATCACGTTTTCCTCTTTTCATTTTTCATTTTATTTTATTTTATTCAGAAGTCAACGGTAGGAAGGGGCAGAGTTAAGGAGAAATATAAATAAATATATATATTTAATTTAATTTCAAAAAGGTACCTTTTTATTTTGACCTCGAAACGAAACCCATCGCCTGTCGCCCCCAGCTAATTACCCACATTCCGAACACAATGGGACATATATCGTAAACTGATTCAATCGTTTTGATCAGTTTTCGTCAAAATCAAAATATAAATCTATATATTGAATTTGAACGCACATTTCAATTTACCAGGGACACATACGGACTCTAAAAATTCCCGAAAAATATTTTCAAGCTTCGTATTGATGATACGGTCCTAATAAAACTAATTTCATCAAATTCCGAGGCAGTTTGAAAAATGACCATTTTCTAGTCGATCGAAATTGACTAGAACTGTCAAAACACGTTTTGCTTCGCCACGCTCATAAATTGATTCGGAAAATTATGAATTTTTGAATCTAGCAATAATTCTACATCTCGGATCCAACAAAAGTGGTTTCGTCGAAAACCGAGGTCGTTTGCAAAATTTCCATTTTTAAGGGCTAGAATTCCATAGCGACTATTCCGAACTTTCAACTGGGCGTAACTTTTGATTCCCGCTATGAAATTTCAATTTTTCGGATTTGTTGGAAAGATATTCTCAAATGGATTCTAATATTTATGGTTTCGCTAAAATCCGGTTTATTTTGAATCCTGTACATTCATTTGAAATTTGAAATCGAATTTTCAAACTACCGCGCCATTTTCAATTCCTTTTATATTTAAAATAAAATATTTATATTCTAACGACGATTCAAATAAATATATATGTTCTGATTCTATTCAAAATAAATTTCTCGTCGTTATTATTTAAAATAATTCATTTTAAATATTCAAAATTCATTAAAATTGCTAAAATAAAAAAATTAAATTGGCTTAGAATTTCCCGGTTGTTACAGCAAAACTGGTGATACTCCTTTCTCGATCATTTCAATCCAATTAAAGATTCATTAAAACTCCACTTGGTTTTAATCTTTCCAAAAATCAATATTAATGATTGTTTAACTTGGGAAACCATATCCTGTCTTTAACTGGGTTAAAGAACCAATGTCATTTAAAACACGGTTCACGATAAACCCAAAATCACATTCCATTCCATCAGCCTTTAACCGTAAATTGGCTAGTGAACAATTACCAAAGTAATAACCCCGAAGGCCGAAACCAACATCAGATCAATACCCAAGAAACCATTTAACTTAACTAATCTTCAGTTAGTTTCTGATTTTCTTAACTCCATTGGGTCTAAGAATAGTATTATTAAAGATACCATTCACGACAACCCAAAACCCATTTGATATTAAATACAAGGCTCTAAATAGAAAATATATCGGCTTATATTCAATAACAAATTCTATGACCAATAAATATCGTATTGGAAATAACGATATCAATATATTTTTCAAATTTCCATAACAATATCTGTATAATCACGAAATCCAACATCGAAATATTCCAAACACAATTTCGATTCAAATCCATTCCAATTCAATTATTGGAAATTCTGGTTACTTTTAAAACCCTTTCAAATCCAATTTATTTATTTTAAAATAAATGGATTATAATTCTAGTTCAAAACTAGTTCATTTTGATATAAATCTATTTTTATCTTTTCAAATATGGAGTTTTTCAACCCAATTCTTTCCAAATCATTTCTTATGATTTTACACTAATTATTAATATTTTTAATAATTTTATTAAGGAACGTACAGTCGATTTCCATCAACGGCCATCGAACTGCACTTACAGCGACCTTTTCCAAATTTTATTTGGGCATAATTCCAAATCCAACCGTTAGATTTCTAATTTCTTGTATTCGTTAGAAAGCTATTTTCCATACGAACCCAACGGTTCCAGTTTTAGGAGAATCCGACGGTCAGATCTCCCGTAATATCCATTCGAAGTCAATGGTTGAAGTTCGTGAACTGCCGCTGCGCGGCGTGTTCTATTCAGACCATTATATATAATATATATATTTCGTCGATTTCCTTTCAAAACGTATTTTATAAATCGTTTTAAATTCGTTTTCAAAACGATTTCAACTTCATATTCAATTTCTAATCAAAATTGAATATTCCATATCATTAATCTCTAAATGATTATATTTTCAAAACGTTATATTTTGAAATCACTTCCTTTTCTATACTCATTATAAAAATGAATAAAATCGATATAAATATCGTTCGCGTCAAAATGACGCATACCTAATCAACACGGCTTTATATATTTCAATAACTTCGTTATTCTATTCACAAACGAATATTTATTCTATTCAACATGTGAATCTATATTTCTTTCAACACATGAATATTCTCAACACATGAGTATCGTCAACACATGACTATTTATTCTATTTAATATATTTTATAAAATTTTGATTTCTATCGTTTAATTCTTAATCAGGCTCCAACCGTAAATTAGTAAGAGAACGATCCCCTAAGTATTAACCCCGAAGGCCGAAACCAACATCAGATCAATACCGAGGAAACCACTCATCTTAACTAGTTTCCAAATAGTTTCTAATTTTATATATGATAAAAATGTGAATTTTATTGTTAAAATATTTCGTTCAACACATGAGTATCGTCAACACATGACTATTTATTCTGTTCAACGCATGAATCTTTATTTTATAATATTCTTTATTTTCCCAATTGGAATGAGGCCCAATCAATTACCATATAATGTTAATTATATGGATTCCATACAACACATGTATATAACAACAATAATAAATAATCAACCATCGTCCAAAGTGCACCACACAACTGCATAAGCATTAAATATAAATAATTAACGCTTACATAGTCTGTCAATCAATCGATCGACATACAGCTAATTATTGGGACTAGTGTATGTCCAATTTCATCCCAACACCCGTGCGGGTTTTCAAACAATTAAACACAGGTTTTATTTGTGCAGTTGGGCGATGTGTAAAATTTATCGTCCCAATCAATATTAGTCAAATGGGTGTACATAAACAAACCGTCCGATTTGTTTATAAATATTTATTTTATATATACGTTAAAAATTATATTTTTAACTATAAAATATTTATTCCATTCCACATCACACAGTTAACTTTCACAACACATCAATTAAACAAACAAGTCATCCATGGTCTGTGGACGACGGGTGTTGGGTGCTGCTAAGCACCGTCTGCATCCTAGTATATATTTCAAACTAGAAAATAAATAAAAGTGAGGAGTTCTCACCTTGGGGATCCACTACACCATTCTATATTTCTGAACGGTTCAGATTTGGATTTGCTTTCCACCCGTTTCATCGCATCCCTTTTCGTACTTTTCATAGTAAAAATCATATTATTAATATGATGTTTTATATATAAAAATCATATTTTTACATTGCTACTTTGTTATAAAAATTATATTTTTATATCGCTCTTCTTCTAATAAAGAATATATTTTTATTACCCTACCTAAATAAAAACCATATTTTTATTTATAAACAAAGATCACATTTTTATGCTAACATCTTTCACATAAAAATCATATTTTTATTTCGCTCTTTAGATAAAAAAAATCATATCTTTTCGGTTTTAAAAACCATATCTTTCTAGTTTCAAAAATCTATTCTATTTCGTTTTATTGTTAATAAAAATCGTATTTTTTTATACTTCTAAAAATCGAATTTTTTTTCTTTTGAAAATCAAATCTTTTATATGTTAAAAATCAAATCTTTTATATGTTAAAAATCAAATCTTTTGGATAAACAAAAATCAAATCTTTTGAACAAACAAAAATCAAGTCTTTGTCTATAAACAAAAATCGAATTTTACCTAACTAAAAGTATATATTTTGATCTAACTGAAAATTATATTTTTATCTAATAAAAATCAGGTTTTTTT
Organism: Allium sativum; assembly: GCA_030737875.1. NCBI lineage: Eukaryota > Viridiplantae > Streptophyta > Magnoliopsida > Asparagales > Amaryllidaceae > Allium > Allium sativum. The sequence continues at coordinate 779,353,787 of CM060916.1, forward strand.
TATTATTAATTTTCTTATCACAATGTATATAAATTAAAATTAAAAAGAAATAAATAAAAAAAGTTACCTTATACTGTATAAAAACTGTGTCTCCTTTCTCATTCTTTGCCATTTTCCAAGCCAGGGTTCTGGCCACGTCACTTTAGAAGAGGAGCGAGAGACCGGGGGAGGGGGAAGGGTATAGGCTGGGTGGCCTGGGCGGTGCGGTTAACCGAACTGGGTTCTAGGGTTTTAAAGGCATCGAGTTTTGGGCTCGGATCTGAACGGAGGTGGGGTCTCGTGACCGGAGGGGAAGGCGCAAAGGGGAGGGGTCGTGGTGGCCGTGGGGAGAAGGCGCAGGTGGTCTCGAGGTGGCGGGGGTAGAACGATGGTCCGGTGGGGGGATCTCGAGCGTGGAGGACTAGCGAAGGGGGCCCACGTCGCAGTGGAGGAGGGAGGGTGATCGATGGACAGGGTGAGGCGGTGAGGTGAGCGCGATGTCGATCGGGGGGGGGGGGGGGGACGAGATTTGGGAGCGGGTTTCGTTTTTTTGTATTTTTTTTCTAATGGCCGTTGTCTTTGAGTAAAGGGGTGGGGGAGAATATATAATTTATATAATTATTTTATTTTCAATTCCAAAAAGTAACTTTTTCGTTCGAACACCAAACGAGACCCAACGACTGTCGTCCCTAGCTAATTACCCCTATTCCGAACACAATGGAATATGTCCCATATGCTAATTCGCTCGTTACGATCAGTTTCCATTTAAATTAAAATTTAAATCTATATATTCTATTTTAAACGTATATTTCAATTTACCGAGGCCACATACGGAGTCTAAAAATTATGTAAAAAATATTTCTAGCATCGTATTGACGATACGGTCTTAGAAAAACTAATTTCATCAAATTCTGGGACCGTTTGAAAAATGGCCATTTTCTGGTCGATCGAAATTGACTAAAACTGTTAAAACACGTTTAACTTCGCCACGCTCACATATTGATTCAGAAAATTGTGAATTTTGAAACCTAGCAATAATTTGCCATCCTGGATCCAACAAAAGTGGTTTCGTCGAAAACCGAGGTCGTTTGCAAAATTTCCATTTTTAAGGGCCAAAATTCCATAGTGACTATTCTGAAATTTCAATTGGACATAACTTTTTATCCCCGCTATGAAATTTCAATTTTTCGGATTCGTTGGAAAGATATTCACAAATAGATTCTAATATTTTTGGTTTTGCTAAAATCCGGTTTATGTTGAATCCTGTACATTCATTTGAACTTTGAAATCGAAATTTCAAACTACCATGCCAATTTCAATCCCTTTTATAATTAAAAATGATTATTTATATTCTAACGTCGATTCAAATAAAAAATACGTTCTAATTCTATTCAAAATAAATTTCTCGTCATCATTATTTAAAATAATTCATTTTATATATTCAAAATTCATCAAAATAGCAAAAATAAAAATTTTAAATTGGCTCGGATTTCCGTGTTATTACACTCTAGGAGAAAAAAGTACAAAAATAAGAAATGAGAAATTGGCCCTGAAAATGAGACCCTTGGGGTCTTATTTATAGACAAATCGGGGCCCCTTTTGCTATTGGGCTAGCAGAAGCCTCTGTCGGTCGTTTTTCCTTCTAGTTTCGGTTGCTTTGGCCGTCGGCCGCTCTTCCGGCTTTATTTATTGCTTTTAGGGTCCCGGTCTTTAGCTCTCGACCACTCTTCCTGCTTTGTTTATTGCTTTTAGGGTTCCGGTCTTTGCCTTTTGGAAAGATGGTCTTGGTCTTTGGTGCTTTTCTCCAACACCATTTTATCTTCTTTGTATCAATACCAATACCGTTGGTATGGATAGCTTTAGGAAAGGCGTTCAAGCTTCCAACTATGAGCTTCCGGTCATGAGCTCTCAGTTTGGTTGTCAATTTCTCATGATATTTGCCTTTATGATTTAAGTGTGTTGTTTGGGAGCCGCCACCCCTTTCGGCGTCGACACTAGGTGAATTAGTGTGGATGGATTGTTTTCTTGTAGAAGCTTTGACTTTCCTTTAGGTAGATCTTGGAAGTGGACTTCGGCTTTCCAGAGGAGCACTTCTGGTGCTTTATTGGTTGTTTGCTAAGGTTGCCTTTCGGTGATCACTAAATTAGGGTTTCGGTAGTTAGCTTCCGGATAGATTCCCCATTTTTGGGGCTCAATGCTTTTACTGCTTCCGTCTCTTTTTGTATCGGCATTAAGCATGTTAATGCCGATATCCCTTTCTTCCCTCTGGGTCTCAAATTGTAGGTTTATTGGTTTTTCTCTTTATCAACTTCCGGTTTTGGGTGACTTTTCGTTAGCTACCCTTCATGCCGGGATCACCCTATCATCACTCTTCCTTCGGTTCCGTGGCTTTCTTCTTTAATGATGCTGTCTGTTTCTCTTGATTCTGAATGCATCTCTTATGCTTTCGGCTTTACCCTTTACCTAGTCCTTGCATACGGACTGCTCTTCTGTGCTTGTGACGGTCCGATAGCCCTTCACCGTCAGCCTGTCTCGTTGTTAATTTTGGTAGTAACAAACTTGCAATACATAAATTAATAACAATGATTAGGCCTCAATTAATTCAAGCTATACATAGATTAATTAACAACACTACATACAACACTATATATGCACATATACATATAACATAAACTAACTGACCCTACATTAGCAGCACTATACATAGATTAATAATATGATTAATTCAACCTATATATGCATATACTAACAACACTATACATACAAACATATGGCGGTTGGTGAAGAGCCAGGAAAGGATACAATATGGCGGCTACCATTACAATATATTACAGTGACCAATGTTTCCATTAACTAGCAAGTTTTTTTTTGAAACTGGGTTCTTATAGATAAATTTGGATAGTATGAACGATACTATCCCGACAAAGGGGTTTGACAGAATCAAATCATTGACCTCTTACATCCTGCTCCTACATTCTAACTAGCGGAGACAAGGATTCTTTTCGATGGTTGCACTGTTTTAATGTGAATGTTGCAGCATGTATGATGTGTATGTAAAGGTCTAACAATAATTTTAAATTTGAATTTATCATTATTTTGCAGTAGATAAACATCCTTACGAAAAATGGTTGACCTAGTATAACACCTCGGAAAATTAATGATGATTAATAAATAATTAAGGATCCAAAAATGAAATTTGAGTAAATAATGGAATTTGGTCCGAAATTTGCATCATTGCATTTGTAATGATTTTTCGAGTAACTTTCATTTTTGGAGTATCATGAACAGAGTTCAGACAAAAATGTTATTACCATTCGAAGCATCGAAAGCGAAAATAATTACAAGTGAAATGAGAAAATAAATTAACATTAAATACGGGACTCCACGATTGACCTTTGTAATTTGGTCAGTCGACCGCTAGTAGTCGACCAGTTATAGAGTGGTGATCGAGCGAACTAACTTTGCTTGTTGAGAGTTGCCTCATGGTCTATATATATATAAGAAAATGGTTAAAAAATAAAAGAGAATAAAAGTAGCAAATCAATGCGGCGGGAAAGGGTAAATTCCAGTTTATATTCTCCTCAGCCTCCAATCTTTTCGTAAATTTGTAAATTTAATTTGCCTTGTTACACATATTTATATTGGTTGTAATAACAATAAAGTTAAGTAAAGGATTTGGGTTCAACTCTAGAGGCTTGGAAAGTGATAAAGGTGAGTGAAAAATTATGGAATTTGTTTATAGGAGTGATAAAGGTTAGTCTCTTCAAAACAACAAGCGATAGTTTTCTGAAAAACTCAACTCTGGTTCTTTAGGAATAGACCAACAATACATAAGTGTGGAATACATGACCTAACCATTTACGAGACCGGGTTTCCTTATCGTTTATCGAATGAACTTCCAAAGTTAATAGCTCATGATAGTCGGTTATTTAACTTTCAAATAAACAAAGGACAACCAATAAGGATATTTATTTACCCATGGTAATTACTAAGCCTCATTTAAATAAATCATTTATCTATTAAAAATCCCTTATAGTATATTTCTTTAAAATATTCATATACTTATCTGCTTTTGCATCGTTAGATTCATAAAACGGTATCGAAACATCTTATTCAAAATTTTGAGGTAAGGATAACAACAAACATTGTTTCTTTGATGTTAAGCATGGAATATAAGTCGCATACCACCGTAATTGCGTTGGTCAATCAAGGAAAATCCTAGTCTCAAATTATTATATAAACTTATAAATCATTTCTACTAAATCTTTTTCGTTTATGGAAATCTCTTTTACTTATATTCCAAAATATAGTTTTAAAGTTCCCTTAAATTTCCAAGTTCAATTATAAAACTCTTCAAATAAATATTAAACTATTATAACTCTTTATAAGTAACCCAAAATCAATTACAAACTTCCTTTATATATATTTAAAATCATTTATAAACTTTATTTAAAAATATCTCAACTCAATTTTAAGTTTCTTATATAAATGTCCAACCATTTTTAGCTTCCTTTATAAATATCGAAACTTAATCATCAACTCTCGATGTTAACAAATATTATCTTCCAGATAAAAATGAAATAGATCAAGTTGGGGTATTTTAATTACCTCTTAGACCTTGACTCGACAACACTCTTTCCATTGAAATAACTAAAAATTTATGATCTTTAGTTCACTTACAAATAAATATTTACAACAATTTATATTAATTTCTTTAATATAGTTCCATGAATCATTTTATTAAATTCCAAACCTTTATTAATATATTAAATAATAGCAAAGCAGAAGAATTTTAATCTCTCGCATTAATTCTAGGAATTTTTTCTCTTCTACTTAATTCTCTCCAGATATTTCATTTTTAAATTAGTTTATCACTTTACACTTATTTACTATTTTTCTCACATTATTTTACATCTTCTGTTATTTTACATTTTGATATGGATATTGTAAAATTTACACAATTATTTATTAACGGTTAGCACCTAACGTTTTATATTTAAGTTCACATATTTAAATTAATTACGAAACCAAAATTTTAAGTAATTTCAAGTAAATTTAATTAACTAACATTTCTTTTAAACGCAAAAATGAAAAAATTATGTTTTTTTGCTCCAAATACCTACACTTCAAATTTTGCATATAATTATTTAAATCTCTCTCAATTCTTTTATTACATTTTACATTTAGTACCATATTTTACAATTAATTACATAATAATAAAACTATTTATATAACTCTTGCAAACCATAATTCACTAATTTAACGAAAATGAAAAAAAAATCAAATATATAAACATGTCAGTTACATAACATAAATTTTACGAATAAAATTAAGTATCACAAGTTCAAAGTTAAACTCATTTACGTCAATATATTTACCGTATATTGCATTGTAATATTAATGTCAAATGTCTACATTTTGAAATTTATTTAGATATTTACAGAACACTGCACGGTATCACTTAACATTACGTTTAAATCAATATATTGAAATAAATCAAATGATTTTGAATTTAACAAATAAATTCAATCAATAAATTGTTGTTAATTCATCTAATTAACGTTTAGTGTGATGTTTTAAAATGTACCCATGTTCATATAAAAAAGGGACAAAATTAGTTTTTCTTCCAGATATAAAGTTAAACAAGTTAAACAGTTTAACTAATACATGTAAACAAGAATAAAAAATTAATATATTATACATTTATCTCAATAAATTTGTCATAAATTGGAGAAAACATTTTTCTCTTTAAATATCTACATTTTAACAGTTCTACAATTAATTGTTGAACCTCCTCAAATTCATTCGTGGTATTTTATATTTCAATCCATATGTCTAAACTACTCAAAAAATCTTAAATTCTAATTATTTAAATAATCTTAGAGAGTGTTTAATTCATTCATCTTTCTAACTCTTAAAAATATGTGCCAATTTTACTATGTACATTCATATTAAAAAATGTAGTTTTTCATACAATTAAAAGGACATATACATCACATAACGTGAAATATTTATATTAACAATAATGTTAAAGTTAATTTGTAAATTAGTTATGATTCATTTATATCAATAATTTATTATATATTACATCATAAAATTCTTCTTAAACATCAATAACTCCACAACAAAGTTATAACTTTTTTTTGTAAATTTCTTTTCAATTTTTCTTGCTATGTTATATATTTAAACTATTGTAATAACCCGGAAATCCGAGCCAATTTAAATTTTTTATTTTGGCAATTTAGTGAATTTTGATTATTTAAAATGAATTATTTTAAATAATAATGACGAGAGATTTATTTTGAATGGAATTCGAACGTACATTTTATATATATCGTCGTTAGAATATAAATATTTATTTTAAATTATAAAAGGAATTGAAAATGGGGCGGTAGTTCGATAATTCGATTTCAAACTTCAAATGAATGTACAGGATTCAAAATAAACCGGAATTTAGCGAAACCAAAAATAATAGAATCTAATTGAGAATATATTTCCAACAAATCCGAAAAATCAAAATTTCATAGCGGGAATCAAAAGATATGTCCGGTTGAAATTTCAGAATAGTCGCTATAGAATTTCGGCCCTTAAAAAATAGCCATTTTGCAAACGACCTCGGATTTCGATGAAACCACTTTTTTGGATCCATGATGTCAGGTTATTGCTAGAATCCAATTTTTGTAATTTTTCGAATCAATATGTGAGCGTGGCAAAGGAAATCGCGTTTGACCAGTTTTAGTTGATTTTAATCGACTGGAAAATGGCCATTTTTCAAACGTTTTCAGAATTTGACGAAATTAGTTTTTTTAGGACCGTATCGTCAATACGAAGTTTGAAAAATATTTTTTGAGAATTTTTCGAGTCTATATGTGGCCCCAGTAATTTGAAATGCGCGTTCAAATTCAATATATATAGTTATATGTTGATTTTGAAGGAAACTAATCGAAATGATCAAATCAGCTTACAATACATATCCCATTGTGTTCGGAATGGGGTGATTAGCTAGGGACGACGGTCGGTGGGTCTCGTTTGGAGGTCGAAATAAAAAGTTACTTTATGGAATTAGTTAATCAAATAAATAATATAATTATATATAAATATACCCTTACCTCTCTCTCTCTCACTTCTCACTATCGTTCAAATTAGAAAAAAAAATCCGATGGTCAAACCCATTACCCCCTCCCATTCGATTTCCACCGCCGCCCCGTTCAGACCCACCGCCACCTCGCGCCACCGGCATTCTCCCCCTCCCCCTCGTGCTTCTCTCTCTCCTCCTCTCCTCTGATTCGAAGACCGCACTCGAACCCTATCCCCAAATCTCTCTTCACCAGTCATGGCCGCCGCCGCCAATGCCCTGGAGCCCCCACCGCGACAACAGAAGACCCCCCTCCTCCGCGCAGACTTCTCCTCCCCCCCGGCATGATTAACAGTGAAGAAGAAAAAGGTAATTTAAAATAATTAATTATATTAGGTAATACTGATTTATATACTGATTTGTATATTGATCTATATACTATACTGATTTATAAAAGTGATATAGATAAATATGATTTTTGTTCATGGAAAGTTGTGATTTTGATTATAAAGGAGATATGATTTTCTATATAGAAAGTTTTGATTATTCATATGAATAAAGATTATATTTTTATATAAGATTCATATGAATAAAAAAAATTAGATTTTTATATAGTACGAAAGATACGATTTTTATACTATATAGATAATAAAAATATAATTTTTATAATATAGAGAGGATAAAAATATAATTTTTATAATATAGAGAGGATAAAAATATAATTTTTAAAATATAGAGAAGTTAAAAATATAATTTTTATATAATCAAGAAGTTAAAAATATAATTTTTATATAATCAAGAAGTTAAAAATATAATTTTTATATAATCAAGAAGTTAAAAATATAATTTTTATATCATAGAAAGGGTAAAAATATAATTTTTATATAGTAGAGATAATAAAAATATGATTTTTATAAAGTAGAAGTAATAAAAATATGATTTTTATTGTATATGTAGTAAAAATATAAAAATATATTTTTTATATAGAAAGAAGCGTTGTAAAAATAGATGAAGAAGAAATAAAAATACGATTTTTATTTATTGAATGAAGTGATAAAAATATAATTTTTATTTGAACAGCGTGAAAAGAATTGCATAGGAATTTCAAGCAGATCCAGACGATTCAGCAGTTCAACAGCAAAGCACGGCGGAGTGGAACCCTCAGTGAGAACTCCTCACCTTTAATTTAAATTTCCATTTAAAAATATATACTGGGATGCAGACGGTGTTTAGTAGCACCCGACACCCGTCGTCCACAGACCATGAACGGCTTGTATGCTTGTTTGTTCGATTTTGATGTGTAGTTGATTGTGTGATGTGATGTGAAATGAAATAAAATGTTTATATAGTTAAAAATATTTTATAGTTGAAAATAGAATTTTTAACGTGTATATAAAATAAATATTTATAAACAAATCGGAGATTTGTTTATATACACTGATTTGATTGATATTGATTGGGACGATAAATTTTACACATCGCCCAACTGCACAAATAAAATCTGTGTTTGATTGTTTGAAACCTCGCACGGGTATTGGGATGATATATGACATACACTAATCCCAATAATTAGTTGTATATCGATCGATTGATTGACAGACTTTTATAAACATTAAATATTTATATTTGATGCTTATACATTGTAGAATGCACTTTGGATGATGGTTGATTATTTGTCATTGTCGATGTATACATGCGTTGTATGTAAATCCATAGAAGTAAAATCTATGCTAATTGATTGGTCCTCATTCCAGTTTTGAAATAGAAATATTTGAAAAAGAAATATTTGTAATAGAATATTTGAAAATAGAAATATATGAAGCCATGTTGATTAGATTGACGTCATTTTGACGTGAACGATATTTATATCGATTTATTCAATTTTCAATGTATATTGAAAGTGTTTTCGAAATTTGAATTATATTGAAAGTGATTTCGAAATTTGAATTATATTGAAAATAATCGAAATTCGAATTAAATTGAATGGAATTGAATTCGAAAGGAATTGAATTCAAATTGAAATTGAAAAGAAATTCGAATTAAATTGAAATTGAATTGAAATCGATTTGAAATGAATTTAAAACGAATTTATATTGGAATATTCAATTTTGATTTGAAATTGAATATGAAGTTGAAACCGTTTTGAAAATGAATTTAAAACGATTTATAAAGCACGTTTTGAATTGAAATCGACGAAGTATATATTATATATATATAATATAATGGCCTGAACAGAACGCGCCACGCCGCGGTAGTTCGCGAATTACGACCATTGACTTCTAATGGATATCACGGGAGATCCGACCGTCAGATTCTCCTAAAACCGGAACCGTTGGGTTCGTATCGAAAAAAGCTTTCTAACGAACACTAGAAATTTGAAATCTAACGGTTGGATTCGAAATTATGTCCAAATCAAATTTGAAAAAGGTCGTTGTAAGTGCAGTTCGATGGCCGTTGATGGAAATCGACTGTACGAGCCTTAATAAAATTATTAAAAATAGTAATAATTTGTGTAAAATCATAAGAAATGATTTGGGAAAAATTGGGATGAAAAATTCCATATTTGAAAAGATAAAAATAGATTTTTATCGAAATGAAATAGTTTTGAACTAGAATAATAATTTATTTATTTTTAAAATAAATAAATTGAATTTGAAATGGTTTTAAAAGTAACCAAAATTTCCAATAATTGAATTGGAATGGATTTGAATCGAAATTGTCTTTGGAATATTTCGATGTTGGATTTCGTGATTATACAGATGTTGTTATGGAAATTTGAAAGATATATATATATATATATATATATATCGTTATTTCCAATACGATATTTGTAGGTCGTACAATTTGATATTGAATATAAGCCGATATATTTTCTATTCAGAGCCTTGTATTTAATATCAAATGTGAATTGGGTTTGAATAGAACGCGCCGCGCCGCGGTAGTTCGCGAATTACGACCATTGACTTCTAATGGATATCACGGGAGATCCGACCGTCGGATTCTCCTAAAACCGGAACCGTTGGGTTCGTATCGAAAAGAGCTTTCTAACGAATACTAGAAATTTGAAATCTAATGGTTGGATTTGGAATTATGTCCAAATCAAATTTGAAAAAGGTCGTTGTAAGTGCAGTTCGATGGCCGTTGATGGAAATCGACTGTACGGGCCTTAATAAAATTATTAAAAATTGTAATAATTTGTGTAGAATCATAAGAAATGATTTGGGAAAAATTGGGATGAAAAACTCCATATTTGAAAAGATAAAAATAGATTTTTATCGAAATGAAATAGTTTTGAACTAGAATAATAATTTATTTATTTTTAAAATAAATAAATTGAATTTGAAATGGTTTTAAAAGTAACCAAAATTTCCAATAATTGAATTGGAATGGATTTGAATCGAAATTGTCTTTGGAATATTTCGATGTTGGATTTCGTAATTATACAGATGTTGTTATGGAAATTTGAAAGATATATATATATATATATATATCGTTATTTCCAATACGATATTTGTTGGTCGTACAATTTGATATTGAATATAAGCCGATATATTTTCTATTCAGAGCCTTGTATTTAATATCAAATGTGAATTGGGTTTGTCGTGAATGGTGTCTTCATTAACACTGTTCTTAAGCCCAATTGAGAAAAAGATTAAATCTTTTTATTTAGATCTAATGAAGTGTACCAATTAAATAATATTTAACTGGAATTGAATTGGTATTGATTTTTGGGTTTATCGTGAACGGATTTTTAAATAACACTTGTTCTTTAACCCGATAATTAATGGAATGTGATTTTGGGTTTATCGTGAACCGTGTTTTAAATGACACTGATTCTTTAACCCAGTTAAGGATTAAAACTAAGTGGAGTTTTAATGAATCTTTAATTAGATTGAAAAGATCGAGAATGGAGTATCACCAGTTTTACTCCAGGCGATAGTTAAATCTTTAATTAGATTTGAATGTGAAATGGTAATTGAAGTATTACTAGTTTTACTTCATGGGATGAATAGGTTGGGATTGGGAAATTAAAATAAATGTTTACTTCGGTGTGGTTCGCTAATCCGGACTAGTTTGAATAGATATTCAAAGGAAGATTAAAGAATTTGTCTTTGATAAAATTAATGGGAACCTTTCCCAAAATATAAGAATATTTGAATAAAAAGAATATTCCGAAGTGGAATGAGGCGTATGTTGTGTTTGTGTAACACTTTTATAATATATACGCGAGTTATTCAGAAAGACCGGGTTTATCCCATTCTGAATAACTGATTCGACGTGGTGTCGAATATGAAGACGGTGGTTGAAGACCGGAGGTCTTCACGTCGTTTGGGTGATTACTGATGATCTTGATTGGGCCGTACACCCAAGAGGAGGAAATCAGTTAGTGGTTGTCCAAACGTACTTGGAGATCGATGGATAAGCGAGGTACAAGGTGCCTCCGGTTTCGTTCAGACCCAGAACAAACTTATAAATGGACTGTGTGTCTGACATTGGGTTTTATTCTGTGTGGTTGATTTCTGTTAAATATATATCTGTTTGGCGGCGGAGAATTTATTCTCATGCTTAACTCCCTTCTCTGAGAAGTACGAGCTCAGGGGTTATATATTGAAGGATATCAAACGCATGGAGTGAATTTCCTGTGTGGCATGCCTAAGTGGCAACTGATCAAGGCTTCTGTTGAAAAGCATAGTCTTGTTGTGATATCAAAGCACGACCTGTGTGGCATAGCTTTGTGTAGCGTGGATTCGCGAGCCTTACACCCTGGTTGTGAACCAGAAACGGGAGAAGGATCCAGGGAGGGCATGCGTCTCTTTTTAGCTAGAAGTGGCGTCAGTGGTTTTACACGCACTTACGAGTTTGACTTATGTGGTTGTTGCGGTTGCGAGGCGCCTCGGATATATCGGTCGTTCTCGAACCGATGGAGTCATTCGTTGGCTCATTTACGCCCCATAGGGCGGGGAGACGTAGTGTTCAGGCATTTTATTCCATATGGGTGGACCGGCCCTGTGGCTCCTAAGACTTGACAGAGTACTTGCCTGAGGCTCGGGCTAGAGAGTCTCGAATTCGGTAGAGGACTATCTTTTGCCTCGGTTCACAGATGGAAATCCAACTTCCAATATGTGACTGTGCGGTTTTGATTGTAGAGCCTAGTATGGCGACATGATATATGGTACCCATGCCGTCTATGATTGAAATTATTTTGACACTATACGCTTATAATAGTATCAAATGATTTGTTTTTAACGTATCAAGCATGCTTTGGCTATTATAAGGGAAAACTCTATCCTCCGGCTTGTGTTGCATTGTGTGATGGGACCTGGGTCTTATAATAGCTTCATTTTTCTTTATTTAGTATTGCGCTGTTTGTTTTATGCACTGGTATTATTGGGAGGAAACCCGTTCCGTGTTATACGGCGTGGTCCCTTGATTTACCTAACTTTAAAATAAAGATTAATAACTGTTTTAGTTCTCACACCAGTCCCATGACTGACCTGGAGTTTATTGTTTTAACCTAAACTCTGGGTGCCCTTATTTTGACACGGGCAGCTAGTAGTTTTGGTTTTGCAGATTTATATTCACAGGATTCTGATTTACAACTGGAACGATACTCGGAAAGCTTTGTATCCGCGTATTACTTCTAGTTGTGTATTGTTTTATTTTCCGCTGCTATCTAAATTATTATAATCTCTGATATTTATCGAATGTATTTTATTCATTCATACTCTGTATATTCTTGTATTCTGATGGAATTGTTGTAATATACAATGAAATGTTCTTCTGTCTGCGTTCTAATTTGTCGTGTTCTCAAAACAATCAGGCGTTTCGTATGGTCTTGGTCGGTTTAGTGACTGATTCAAATCGAGCGAAATTCCTTTTCGTTACATTTGGTATCAGAGTTTTGGTTTACAAAGCTCAGAGAACAAGACACATTAGAACCCTCCGAAAGAATTCATCAGAAATTGGATTAGCAATATCCAATAAGAATGACTCGTTAGAGATGGGATTAGTGGTATCCTAGATCGAGTGTAAAGAGTCTATTTTAAAAATGAAAACGAATATTTGTTTTGAAAATTTAAATCAATTATACGTATTTGAATATTTATTTATATTGATGTGGACAATCCAGTATATATAGATTTTGCATATACGTCTGATCCGCGTGTATTCGAAGTTTTAATATACTGGATAGATATAGAATCACTCTAGTCGCCCGGAGATGATTCTGATGATGCCGTGGCGTCATCAGCATTTATATTCGAATGTCGAAGGTGAGATATCTATATATTTCCATTGACTGGTGTGAGAACCAAAATTAGATAGGGTCTATTGTTGTGATTTGGCATCAAAAATGTGATTTTTGACTATATATCAAAGTTATGAATTTGAAAAGCTAATCAACTAACTGATTGATGGTTGTGTTGTTGATTATTGGTTGATTAATTAAAATTTTAACCATATACCCAATTTAAATCAAATAGTGAATTGTATTGAAAATTAGTCGCATTTGTATGCATATACATGTACTTGCATTGAATAGGTCATAGCAAGGAGGCTAGAGAAGAGGAATAAAATTGTTTGCCCGACAAATAGGTACATGTTTATTGTATTTCTTGAGTTTTGGGTGATTTTATGAGCCGATTGGCTAGCCGCTTGGCTAGCCACTTGGCTTTTTATTTTTCTTTTGGATTGAAGAGGGCCATGGGAGGCTATATGAAATATCCCAAAGTCCCCGGTGCAGGGGAGGTTATGGCGAATTTTTTTGAAAATTTAGGGTGTTAGCCAAATTTTTGAAAAATTTGAAAAGTTCTTAGAAACTGAAAAGTTGAAGAACTTAAGTCGTGATGAAAACAGTGAAAGTTGAGTTGATTTGTGAAACAACTTTCGGCTTCGTTCCTTTTAGGGAACGAAAAGTTTTAAGTGGGGGAGATTGTAATAACCCGGAAATCCGAGCCAATTTAAAATTTTTATTTTGGCAATTTTAGTGAATTTTCATTATTTAAAATGAATTATTTTAAATAATAACGACGAGAGATTTATTATGAATGGAATTCAAACGTATATTTTATATATATCGTCGTTAGAATATAAATATTTATTTTAAATTATAAAAGGAATTGAAAATGGCGCGGTAGTTCGATATTTCGATTTCAAACTTCAAATGAATGTACAGTATTCAAAATAAATCGGAATTTAGCGAAACCAAAAGTAATAGAATCTAATTGAGAATATCTTTCCAACGAATCTGAAAAATCAAAATTTCATAGCGGGAATCAAAAGATATGTCCGGTTGAAATTTCAGAATAGTCGCTATGGAATTTCGGCCCTTAAAAATAGCCATTTTGCAAACGACCTCGGATTTCGACGAAACCACTTTTGTTGGATCCGTGATGTTAGGTTATTGCTAAATTCCAATTTTCGTAATTTTTCGAATCAATATGTGAGCGTGGCAAAGGAAAACGCGTTTGACCAGTTTTAGTTGGTTTTAATCGACTGGAAAATGGCCATTTTTCAAACGGTCTCAGAATTTGACGAAATTAGTTTTGTTAGGACCGTATCGTCAATACGAAGTTAGAAAATATTTTTTGAGAATTTTTCGAGTCTGTATGTGGCCCCGGTAATTTGAAATGCGCGTTCAAATTCAATATATAGAGTTATATGTTGATTTTGATGGAAACTGATCGAAACGATTAAATCAGCTTACGATACATATCCCATTGTGTTCGGAATGAGGGTAATTAGCTAGGGGCGACGGTCGGTGGGTCTCGTTTGGAGGTCGAAATAAAAAGTTACTTTATGGAATTAGTTAATCAAATAAATAATATAATTATATATAAATATACCCTTACTTCTCTCTCTCACTTCTCACTGTCGTTCAAATTAGAAGAAAAAAAACCCCGATGGTCAAACCCGTTACCCCCCTCCCCTTCGATTTCCACCGCCGCCCCATTCAGACCCACCGCCACCTTGCGCCACCGGCCTTCTCCCCCTCCCCCTCGTGCTTCTCTCTCTCCTCCTCTCCTCTGATTCGAAGATTGCACTCGAACCCTATCCCCAAATCTCTCGCCACCAGTCATGGCCGCCGCCGCCAATGCCCTGGAGCCCCCACCGCGACGACAGAAGACCCCCTCTTCCGCGTAGACTCCCCCTCCCCCCCCCCGGCGATATTAATAGTGAAGAAGAAAAAGGTAATTTAAAATAATTAATTATATTAGTTAATACTGATTTATATACTGATTTGTATATTGATCTATATACTATACTGATTTATAAAAGTGATATAGATAAATATGATTCTTGTTCATGGAAAGTTGTGATTTTGATTATAAAGGAGATATGATTTTCTATATAGAAAGTTTTGATTATTCATATGACTAAAGATGATATTTTTATATAAGATTCATATGAATAAAAAAAAAATTAGATTTTTATATAGTATGAAAGATACGATTTTTATATTATATAGATAATAAAAATATAATTTTTATAATATAGAGAGGATAAAAATATAATTTTTATAATATAGAGAGGATAAAAATATAATTTTTAAAATATAGAGAAGTTAAAAATATAATTTTTATATAATCAAGAAGTTAAAAATATAATTTTTATATAATCAAGAAGTTAAAAATATAATTTTTATATCATAGAAAGGGTAAAATTATATTTTTTATATAGTAGAGATAATAAAAATATGTTTTTTATAAAGTAGAAGTAATAAAAATATGATTTTTATTATATATGTAGTAAAAATATAAAAATATAATTTTTATATAGAAAGAAGCGTTGTAAAAATAGATGAAGAAGAAATAAAAATTCGATTTTTATTTATTGAATGAAGTGATAAAAATATAATTTTTATTTGAACAGCGTGAAAAGAACTGCATAGGAATTTCAAGCAGATCCAGACGATTCAGCAGTTCAACAGCAAAGCACGGCGGAGTGGAACCCTCAGTGAGAACTCCTCACCTTTAATTTAAATTTCTAGTTAAAAATATATACTAGGATGCAGACGGTGTTTAGCAGCACCCGACACCCGTCGTCCATAGACCATGGACGGCTTGTATGCTTGTTTGTTTGATTTGGATGTGTAGTTGATTGTGTGATGTGAAATAAAATGTTTATATAGTTAAAAATATTTTATAGTTGAAAATAGAATTTTTAACGTGTATATAAAATAAATATTTATAAACAAATCGGAGATTTGTTTATAAACACTGATTTGATTGATATTGATTGGGACGATAAATTTTATACATCGCCCAACTACACAAATAAAATCTGTGTTTGATTGTTTGAAACCCCACATGGGTATTGGGATGATATATGACATACACTAATCCCAGTAATTAGTTGTATGTCGATCGATCGATTGACAGACTGTTATAAGCGTTAAATATTTATATTTGATGCTTGTACATTGTAGAATGCACTTTGGATGATGATTGATTATTTGTCATTGTCGATGTATACATGCGTTGTATGTAAATCCATAGAAGTAAAATCTATGGTAATTGATTGGGCCTCATTCCAGTTTTGAAATAGAAATATTTGAAAAAGAAATATTTGAAATAAAATATTTGAAAATAGAAATATATGAAGCCGTGTAGATTAGATTGACGTCATTTTGACGTGAACGATATTTATATCGATTTATTCAATTTTCAATGTATATTGAAAGTGTTTTCGAAATTTGAATTGTATTGAAAGTGATTTCGAAATTTGAATTATATTGAAAATAATCGAAATTCGAATTAAATTGAATGGAATTGAATTCGAATTGAAATCGAAAGGAATTGAATTCAAATTGAAATTGAAAAGAAATTCGAATTAAATTGAAATCGATTTGAAATGAATTTAAAACGAATTTATGTTGGAATATTCAATTTTGATTTGAAATTGAATATGAAGTTGAAACCATTTTGAAAATGAATTTAAAACGATTTATAAAGCACGTTTAGAATTGAAATCGATGAAGTATATATTATATATATTATATATATAATATAATGGCCTGAATAAAACGCGCCGCGCTGCGGTAGTTCGCGAATTTCAACCATTGACTTCGAATGGATATTACGGGAGATCCGACCGTCGGATTCTCCTAATACCGGAACCATTGGGTTCGTATCGAAAAGAGCTTTCTAACGAATACTAGAAATTTGAAATCTAACGGTTGGATTTGGAATTATGTCCAAATCAAATTTGAAAAAGGTCGCTGTAAGTGCAGTTCGATTGCCGTTGATGGAAATCGACTGTACGGGCCTTAATAAAATTATCAAAAATAGTAATAATTTGTGTAAAATCATAAGAAATGATATGGGAAAAATTAGGATGAAAAACTCCATATTTGAAAAGATAAAAATAGATTTTTATCTAAATGAAATAGTTTTGAACTAGAATAACAATTTATTTATTTTTAAAATAAATAAATTGAATTTGAAATGGTTTTAAAAGTAACCAGAATTTCCAATAATTGAATTGGAATGGATTTGAATCGAAATTGTCTTTGGAATATTTCGATGTTGGATTTCGTGATTATAAAGATGTTGTTATGGAAATTTGAAAGATGTATATATATATATATATATATATATATTGTTATCTCCAATACGATATTTGTTGGTCGTACAATTTGATATTAAATATAAGCCGATATATTTTCTATTCAGAGCCTTGTATTTAATATCAAATGTGATTTGGGTTTATCGTGAATGGTGTCTTCATTAACACTGTTCTTAAGCCCAGTTGAGCAAAAGATTAAATCTTTTTATTTAGATCTAATGAAGTGTACCAATTTAATAATATTTAATTGGAATTTAATTGGTATTGATTTTTGGTTTTATCGTGAATGGTGTTTTAAATAACACTTGTTCTTTAACCCGATAATTAATGGAATGTGATTTTGGGTTTATCGTGAACCGTGTTTTAAATGACACTGATTCTTTAACCCAGTTAAGGATTAAAACTAAGTGGAGTTTTAATGAATCTTTAATTAGATTGAAAAGATCGAGAATGGAGTATCACCAGTTTTACTCCAGGCGATAGTTAAATCTTTAATTAGATTTGAATGTGAAATGGTAATTGAATTTTCCGATAACACCGTGGTGTTAGATATGAAGTATTACCAGTTTTACTTCATGGGATGAATAGGTTGGGATTGGGAAATTAAAATAAATGATTACTTCGGTGTGGTTCGCTAATCCCGACTAGTTTGAATAGATATTCAAAGGAAGATTAAAGAATTTGTCTTTGATAAAATTAATGGGAACCTTTCCCAAAATATAAGAATATTTGAATAAAAAGAATATTCTGAAGTGGAATGAGGCGTATGTTGTGTTTGTGTAACACTTTTATAATATATACGCGAGTTATTCAAAAAGACCGGGTTTATCCCATTTTGAATAACTGATTCGACGTGGTGTCGAAGATGAAGACGGTGGTTGAAGACCGGAGGTCTTCATGTCGTTTGGGTGATTACTGATGATCTTGATTGGGCCGTACACCCAAGAGGAGGGAATCAGTTATTGGTCGTCCAAACGTACTTGGAGATCGATGGATAAGCGAGGTACAAGGTGCCTCCGGTTTCATTCAGACCCAGAACGAACTTGTAAATGGACTGTGTGTCTGACATTGGATTTTGTTTTGTGTGGTTGATTTATGTTAAATATATATATCTGTTTGGCGGCGGAGAATTTATTCTCTTGCTTAACGCCCTTCTCTAAGACGTACGAGCTCAGGGGTTATATATTGATGGATATCAAACGCATGGAGTGAATTGCCTGTGTGGCATGCCTAAGTGGCAATTGGTCAAGACTTCTGTTCAAAAGCAAAGTCTTGCGGTGATGATCAAAGCACGGCCTGTGTGGCATAGCTTTGTGTAGCGTGGATTCGCGAGCCTCACACCCCGGTTGTGAACTAGAAACGGGAGAAGGATCCAGGGAGGGCATGCGTCTCTTTCTAGCTAGAAGTGGCGTCAGTGGTTTTACACAACCCGACGAGTTTGACTTATGTGGTTGTTGCTGTTGCGAGGCGCCTCGGATATATCGGTCATTCTCAAACCGATGGAGTTATTCGTTGGCTCATTTACGCCCCATAGGGCAGGGAGACGTAGTGTTCAGGCATTTTAATCCACATGGGTGGACCAACCCTGTGGCTCCTAAGGCTTGATAGAGTATTTGCCTGAGGCTCGGGCTAGAGAGTCTCGAATTCGGTAGAGGACTATCTTTTGCCTCGGTTCACATATGGAAATCCAACTTCCAATACGTGACTGTGCGGTTTTGATTGTAGAGCCTAGTATGGCGATATGATATATGGTACCCATGCCGTGTATGATTGATATTTATGATTGAAATTGTTTTGACACTATACACTTATAATAGTATCAAATAATTTGTTTTTAACGTATCAAGCATGCTTTGGCTATTATAAGGGAAAACCCTATCCTCTGGCTTGTGTTGCATTGTGTGATGGGACCTGGGTCTTATAATAGCTTCATTTTTCTTTATTTAGCATTGCGCTGTTTGTTTTGTGCACTGGTATTCTTGGGAGGAAACACGTTCCGTGTTATACGGCGTGGTCCCTTGATTTACCTAACTTTAAAATAAAGATTAATAACTGTTTTAGTTCTCACACCAGTCCCATGACTGACCTGGAGTTTATTGTTTTAACCTAAACTCTGGGTGCCCTTATTTTTGACACGGACAGCTATTAGTTTTGGTTTTGCAGATTTATATTCACATGATTCTGATTTACAGCTGGAACGATACTCGGAAAGCTTTGTATCCGCGTATTACTTCTAGTTGTGTATTGTATTATTTTCCGCTGCTATGTAAATTATTGTTATCTCTGATATTTATCAAATGTATTTTATTCATTCATACTCTATATATTCTTGTATTCTGATGGAATTGTTGTAATATACAATGAAATGTTCTTCTGTCTGCGTTCTAATTTGTCGTGTTCTCAAAACAATCAGGCGTTTCGTACGGTCTTGGTCAGTTTGGCGACTGATTCGGATCGAGCGAAATTCCTTTTAGTTACAACTAACTTCATAGTTTTTCATTTAACTAATTTAAACAAATTATATTAAATAATATTTGTTAATTTATCGAATAAATTACTAACATATACCAGTTTCAACGTGTATATCTGTATTAACATAAATGATTAAGAAAAATCACAAATACGCACACATACATAATGTTTGTGTAAGCTATAAAACATTAATTACACATAAATAATAATAATAATTTTAATTAATATTTTATGTATTTCACATCAAAATTTATCATATATTATATAATAAAATTCTTATTTTAACATTAAAATAATAAATGATATTTTTAATAATATTATCGTGTGCAACACACGGGTTATACACCAATATACTCATGTTGTAACGCCCTTAAATCCAATGTAAGCATACAAAGCATAAAAAATTAATTAAATTAATTAGTTAAGTTGCGACACGTCAATGTAGAATATATTAAATAATAGTAAAGTAGAAGAATTTTATGCTCTCACGTTAATTGTAGGAGCTTCTTCATTCTCCTTATTCTCTCCAATTTCAGATATTTTATTTTTAAAATTTTAATATCTGTCATTTTACAATTATTAACTAATTTCTTACGCTATTTCACATTTAAACAACTACTCTTTACAAAAATATAATTATATATAGATTTTTTCGAATTTTCTTTCAATATTTTACATTGAAACTCACATATTTAAATTAATTAATAGATCCAAATTTTAAACTAATTGATAAAATTAATCAACTAATATTCTAAAAATTTATATATGCTTACTGTAGATACGTTAAAAATTTGATAAAGAAACATTTTAATAAAAAAAACTGCATAACGCAAATTATATACATTGACGATAGTAACAAATTTATGTTATCATAATTCATTCACAAATTTATCAGATTTTAAAATGTAGAATTTCATTACTTTAGCAATCCAAATTTAATTTTTTCTTAAAATTACCTATAAACTCATTTCCGTTCTCTCTTTATATTTTATACTTAAGTCCGTATATCTAATAAATTGTGTAAATCTTATATATGCTATTTAAATATACGATTAATTATCATTTATTAATCTGTCAAATAAAACCTAAAATATGATAATTTAAATATATGTAATATTCATGTACAATTAAAAATAATAATTTATTAAATAGTAGTAAATCAGAATAATTTTAAGCTCTCACATTTATTTTATGAGCTATCGTCATTCTGCTTAATTCTTTTCGATTTCAGATATTTTATTTTTAAAATTCTAATGTCTGTCATTTTACAATTATTTGTTAATCTCTTACACTATTTTACATTTTAAAAACTACTTTTAAAAAAATCTATAATTATTTACATATGATTTTCGATATTCTTTCAATATTTTACATTGAAACTCAAATATTTAAATTAATTAATTGATCCAGACTTTAAACTAATTGATAAAATTAGTCAACTAATATTCTGGTAATTTCAATATGCATACTGCAAATACGTCAAAAAATTGATGAGAAAAACATTAAAATAAAAAAAGATGCATAACGTAAATTATATACATTGATGATAGTAACAAATTTATGTTATCATAATTCATCCACAAAATTATAAAATATTGAAATGTAGAATTTCATTAACTTCAGCATCTAAATTTAATTCCTTTTACAATAATTTAAAAGCTCATTTCTGTTCTCTCTTAATATTTTACACTTAAGTCCATATATCTAATTAATTTTGTAAATCTTATATAAGCTTTTTAAACATTTGATTAACTATCATTTAATAATCTATCAAATAAATCTGAAAAATACGATAATTTAAATATATGTAATATTCCTATACAATTAAAAATCATAATAAAATAATTTCTTTAGTCAAATGACATAACATAAATGTATACTTAAATACAACATCTGTAACGCCCCACCTCTATACCCACTATCGTCCAGTTCATTTCAGAGAAATGTCATAGACCATAACGGAGAATAAGGCTTGTGGAGGGTGACCGATTGTATGATTACTCCATTTGAGGAATGCACATCGAATTCTGATACCGATTAAAATTTCGACATGACCATTCGGCACATAGGGCAACTACACAATGGTTATATGCAATCTGGAAAGCAGTATAAAAAGACAACAACGATAATATAAATATGGTATATCTCAAAGCCAGACACAGAATAATCATATCACGAAGGCGGAATATGTGACGGCCCGCCCCGCACCAACCGACATTTACTCCAAAGGTGCGTTGTACACATGTCTAATTAGCACGGAACGGGTCGTCAGAAGGAAAAAGGAAGAAGGAAATGAGCTAACAAAGAACCTGTAGAATGTCTCACAGCGCATAGGATAAAATATAATAATAACATACTTGACATAAAATAGGTGAGATAGTGCATAAGCTGAAACAACTAACATAGCAGCGGAAAATGTAAGTACAGCTTATGATCCAAAGTTAAACATTATTACAACTTTTCAAACTGTCTCAAAGCAAAAGCAAGCTAAAGGAGGTACACTACTAATGCCCAAGTAGAGACCACCAACGACACAGGGATAATATATATAATACGCGGAAGCCTCCTGCCCGCCTCCGAATCAGCTACTCGCGCACCACCAGCTAACCTGTCTCTAGTCTGCTCGTGTGAGCACCCAGAGTAATAAGAGGAGACATAAAACTCTGGGTCAGACATAAAGCCTGGTATGAGCGATAAGCATCTAAAGTGAACAATAACAGGTAGACTAGAAACATACCTGAACCTGGACCTACAACCAAAGAGTTAGCACTACATACTGTACAACACTCTAAGGTGCCATATCAAATGGTGTAAAGATACGGAGGTGGGGGTGTGCATGTCATAGTGATGGCAAACAATCAAACATAGCATCCATCCTCACATCTCTCACTCAGTGCGTAAAGCATACGATATTCACCACTTCGATCACCCAACATACCTTGCTATGATCACTTTGCCCCATGAAGTCATAAATGGCTTCACTGCACTGATAACGTAGCCACAAATCCTTCGTTATGTCCACTTTGCCCCATGGAGTCACAAGGACCCCACTGCACTGGCTCATAGCCTTACTAATCCTTACTATGTCCACTCTTCCCCATGGAGTCACAATGACCCCACTGCACTGGCTCATAGTCTTACTACGCATCACTTTGCCCCTCGAGTCGTAATGACTCTACTGCACTGATAACGTAGTCTTGCTACCATCACCTTGCCCCTCGAGTCGTAATGACTCTACTGCACTGATAAGTAGCCCATCATCCATTCTCAGTGGTGAATCGAAGTTATGAACGTCGACAACTCCTTAGCACACGTCCCGCAGCAAAGCCCAACCATGAAGTGAACTCATTGGTTCCCCACTGGATCCTGAGCTCTAACTTCCATTTGGACTACCTTTGCATCTCGGGTTATTGGTCATCACCGGATCGGTTCGGCCTATATCGTCTTTCAATGGATCGTGGTACCCTTCAGTTCGCGGTTCCCTGGCGCCCTTCAGTTCGTGACCGTGCTTCCTCACCGGTTCGGATCGTGCTCCACCTTCGTCAGATCGGATCGGGTCGAGGCACTCCCACTGGTTCGGGTCGTGCTCCATAGCTCGTGGCGCTTCCCTTTGGTCGTGATGCTACTCCCCCTTCAGATCGTGGATGCACATCGGTTCGGATCGTGAGCTTTTGAAGTGGATTGGGTCGGATCGAAGATGGCATGCGATCGAGTGCTCCAGCAAGTGACGTGGTTCGAGTTCGAGCTCCTCCCACCATCGGATCGTGGTCTCCGGTCCGGGTCGTGGCACATAGGGCGATCCACGATCCGGTCCCTGCACAGCTTCCCTGCGACTTGTTTTATGCCATTCGACGGCGTTTTCGACCAATATAACACTTCTAAACAATCACAAAGCATACCATACAGTCATAGCAACAAATAGAAGTGACCTCAAACATCAAAACATTAATATGATAAGTCAAAATGGATCAAACATAGCCAAAACCCCATATTTTCCCTTAAGCATGTTTAGGTGAAACTAATGATAGGATTAGCAAAACTTAACCAAATTAACCCAAATTCATATCAGAGGTCTAAAACATCATTTAAGAATTTGTAAACATTTTTCTAGAATTTTATCATGTTTAAATTCGCTAATTAACACTAATTACCCTTAATTAGCCATAATTATTGAGGAACTATGCAAATCACTCACCTTAGCCACAAACAAAACTTAGATCTGAAATAAATCTCTGATTTGATGCGAATCCCGATGCTAAACAGCAGCTCCAATGTTGATTTGGTGTAGATCCCCTTGATTTGATGTTGCTAAGCTTAATACTTGATCAAAGGATGATTTGGAGGTGATTTAGAGGTTGGAGGCCATTTTTAGGGTTTCTTGGAGGTAAGTGGAGGCTAGAAAACTGAAATGGAATGATTCTCTAACTCATTTCAGCCACCCTATAACCCTAATCCCGAAATGGGTTATGGGCCTATTCACTAATCACCCTATTTGGCCTGGTTAAGCAGTTTTTCACCCTCCAAACCTTATTTCAGCCATATCTCCCAAACGGTAAGTCCGTTTGGCTATTATGACCACTCTAAGGAAAGGTAAACCATCAAACGAATCTAATGGAAGTGGTTTCAGGTCAAAATTCCTTTCCAATCAAAAGTTATGGCCAAAACAGTACCAACTAGGGGCAAAATGGTCATTTAAAAATCAGAAAAAATCATGAACATGGGAAATGACTCTAATAGATGTTTCCCAAAGTTACATGACCATACGACTTCATGCGTGAAAGAAATATTCTACGATCCCCCGATGTGTATAATGCGGGTCGTTGCAGAATATATATGAATAAACCAAGAATGTATACAACAAGTTAGTGGTCAACAAAGATCCACTAATACATGTATCAAGATCTAAATAAAAGAATATGTACGCAATGATAGATAATGTCATAGGTACAAAAGTACATAAAGCTGCAGCGACAGAGTAGCAAGCTGAGAGCGGAAGATCAATCCTGCGAGAAGTCCCAGAGGAGTGCCTAAAATGACTCGGCGGTCTGACCCGAGTATTATTTATAAGAAGAAACAATAAACAGATTAGTCTAGCTGTACTTATCAAATAAAATGAGACAATGAGAGATATAACGCAGAATGACATGATTCTAATAATAAGATCTAATCACAAATAAGTATGAAACATGGCATGTCAACACAATCAGGAAATGACAATGGAATGTCAGCACACAATCATCTCTAGATAATCTCCTAGCTAATATAGAATGCAACATTCAAATAATATCACACAACAGAAAATGACAGTGGAAATGAATCTCATGACATTGAGCATACAACAATAACAAGAATCCTGAAATCACTAGAAATCCAGAAAACATCATAAAAAGTGGTACTCCCCAGATGAGAAACGATCCAGAAAACATCATAAAAAGTGGTTACTCCCCAGATAAGATACGATCCAGAAAACATCATAAAAAGTGGTTACTCCCCAGATAAGATACGATCCAGAAAACATCATAAAAAGTGGTTACTCCCTAAATGAGATACGATCTCTAGAAAACATCATAAAAAGTGGTTACTCCCCAGATGAGATACGATCTCTAGAAAACATCATAAAAAGTGGTTACTCCCCAGATGAGATACGATCTCTAGAAAACATCATAAAAAGTGGTTACTCCCCAAATAAGATACGATCCAGAAACATCATAAAAAGTTGGACCGAAGTCCCATAGATGAAGGCCACAAATCGTTAATTCCTACTAGGGCGATTGCGAACCAAATAACTATGTCAGGAGGCGGATACCAACGATCCGGGTGAATAGAAATTACTCCGAGCTAGTTAGTCTAAGGAAATAGCGACATGTCCCATAACCACATGCTATTCTCGAATATTTACGAACCCGTAATTGGTTTCTATTTAAAACAGAGAAAATCACCACACATTTTAGAACGCACGAATCCAAGAGTTATTCGCCGAAGTAAACGTATAAGGGGTCATAGTCCTCAGTTTTACTAAGGTAAATAAACAAAATTTCTCGTCCGATCGATAGGATAAGGAATCGCATATAAATCAATAGAATCAGAACCGGGTTTAGAAATTGAATTGATTTTAAAAGGATTTGAATTTAAAAACTGATTAAACGTTGGCTTGATGCCCATTGATAATAAAAAAACCCATTATCCATTGTGGTTCAATTATTCATGAAAACCGTCGCCATAGCGAATAGAACACAAACATCATGAAACATAAACTCACATTACAACAACATATAGGAAATCAAGGGATAACGGTTGTAATTTCGATCAACGAATGAATCAAAATCCCAAACTAACACCCGAAGGTTTTAAACTACATCAGAATAGACTCGAAGGATATCGAGTCGATAATTCACGTTTTAATGGCGTGAATCATCTTAACAAGAGTATTCAAATAAATTCGATATAAAAAATAGAGCGCACGGGCTTTAGAATGATTTAAAAGTATAAATTACTCCAAAATTAGTTTCATTTCGAACCTCTCACCAACACGGTACCAACGCATCTTGTTTCGCTGAATTCCGAGTTCGTATGAAAAAGTTATGATTGTTTTAAAGTAAATTAATTATTTTACCCTTTGTTTTTCACTGTTTGGTTATTTTCATTGGGTGTTTTCCTCCATCAAAAATTATCATGAACTTCAAATCACTCCAAATTAGTTTCATTGGAAAGCTCTCGTCGAGAAGGTTCCAACGCACCTGATTTCGCTCAATTCCGAATTCATATGAAGAAGTTATGGCTGTTTTAAAATTGAATATTATTTTTTCCTGTTCGGCCATTGATGGCCGACCATGAGCCATTCCCACGGCCATTAATGGCCGAACGGCTGTTAAACCCCCAATTTTTTTCCAATTTCATCCCCATAATGATACCGGCTAATGGCCGAAGGTCTATGATGTTATATACATGTAAATGAGGCGTCTATGACTCACCGAAGCAACTCATAACACCAAATTCACACACACAAACATTCACACAAGAGATTTGCAATGATTCTTGATTATAAACTCCAAAACGATTAAATTATCTAACCAAAGCAATCAAATACGATATAAGTGAATTGTGAAGTCTTAGAACTTGCCGGTGCGACAACGGAGCTTCACAATATCACCAAATCAACTAGTAGCTTATGAATTAGATTGTGTGTACAATTCTAATCATAATTTTCAACTCAATGAAACATAAACACATGAAATCGGCTAAGTTACACTAACCTAACCAATTCATAAGCACATGAAAACTTGTATGAGCACTAAATTACACTTGTACAAACCAATGGCTTGTGGCATAGATGTGAGTTCAAAAAGAACTCACCTTTGGTTCTTGAATATCAAGAACAAGCTCCAACAAGGAAGAACAAGCACCCAAACGAGCAAAGCTCCTCTCTTTCATCAATTGCACCTCCGAAATCACCTCATACATTCACATCCAAACATATGTGTGTTAGGGTTGTGAGAAAAATCCAAAATTGAGAGGAGTATAAGGTAGAGAAGGAGAGTAGAGAGCTTACCCATGTCTTAGAATTGGATTTGCACAAGAATTGAGCTCTAGATTGAAGGCCTTAGCTTAGGGAATTTCTATTTCCCATTCCCTTCCCCATTTTCTATTTTCTTTGAAGTGAGAATGAATGAAGGAGAAGAGTGCTAGGTGGAGCTCTTAAGTGAATGAGCTAGGTTGGCTAACCAAGCCCTAGCCAAGGTGCCAAAATCCCGAAGCTTGGAATATATCAAAGTTTATACTTTTTGAACTCCTTAACGATATTTTGAACTCAATGGAAGTGGTTTCGAGTCAAAATTCATCCATATACAAAAAGTGATATTTTGGTCATACATCAAATGAAAATGACCAAATTCGCCCAACTCAAAAGGTGTCGATGCTTATATTCAGAAAGGTTGTAAACGATGATCCGGGCCCAATGGGAGTGGTCCCGAGTCCTAATTTTATCGTTTGCGAAAAACGACATTTTAAAGTGATACATCAGATACAACGATATATTTAAATAAAATATTTAAATCATCTCTTTTAATTCCCAATTCATTTATCCCAAAGAATGTTGTTGCTCAACGCATAACGTAATTTTACTTTTAGCAACTTTTAGAAGACAAATTTATGTTATACAACATTAAGATGTAAACGCATAGATTAATTAACTGGAAAATATGTTAAAATTCCATCTTCCAATACATTACAAATCTTACCCAAATCACAATTCATCTTGGCGCTACATAATAATATCTTACAATCATCACAGTTATAAGTATAATCCTTACAATAACATGAAATATGTGGTTGACTAAAGATAAAATTGCTTAAAAACTAAAACCAAGTAATAAATAAAAGTTCCTCTCAGTTACAATTACATACAAAGCTTTTCTTTGTTTTTTCCATTTCTTTTACATTCAACTCTTTAATTGAATTAGTTAGGTTGATTAATAAATATATAAATAACTTAATTATTTAACATTCATTACTTAGTTTATATATCTTTACAAAAATGAGAGTAGAGTGTACATACAAATTACTATGCAACATGAATGATAAAGTTATTTATTCACTCATACATATAATAATTGTATCTCACATAACATAAATTATTCACATCTATATTATTAGGATTTATTTCTCGGTTAAGACATTAATAGCTACAGATATATGTAGATAGCAATAATTGAATATCATTTTGGCTTGTAATTAATATAACAATTAAGTTTGAAAAAGTTGTATATAACATATTATTTTAACAATAAAATATAATTATTATCGTTAACAACATTGTCGTGTGCAACGCACGGGTTACACACTAGTTATAAATAATAATCAAACAAAAAGCTTTCGTTAAATTCGAATAATAACTTATTTGAAAACCTCGGCTATAAATTTTTCTTTAACTTAAGATGAGTTTAATAATATTGTAAAGTATCAACCATTATAGCTTATTAAAAGAAAATTCATATACTTTTGAAATTTGAAAGGGGGCTCGGAAATTCACATTGTTTCTCATTTCATTGACCTTAACTTATTCAAGTTAAAACATAAGTGTTTACATACAATTAGATATTCATAAAGAATCAACTAATAATAATCAATCAATACAAATGAAGTATTCAAGTGATAGTAACATACGAGGATACAGTTCTTGAAACGACCCGAAATTCCCCGGTAAGGAAAGCCCGGATTGAGTTGAGGACAAGCCACATCGGAACGCAAACAGAAGAACATTTCATTGCTTATTACAACAATTCCATCAGATTACAAGAATATACAGAGTATAAATCAATATTACACATTATAAAATATCAGAGATTACAATACATTACATAGCAGCGGAAAATAATACAATACACAACTAGAAGTAATACAAAGATACAGAGCTTTCCGAGTATCGTTCCAGCTATAAATCAGGATCATGTGAATATAAATCTGCAAAACCAAAACTACTAGATGCCCGTGTCAAAATAAGGGCACCCAGAGTTTAGGTTAAAACAATAAACTCCAGGTCATTCATGTGACTTGTGTGAGAACTAAAACAGTTATTAATCTTTATTTTGAAGTTAGGTAAATCAAGGGACCACGCTGTATAACACGGAACGGGTTTCCTCCCAAGAATACCAGTGCATAAAACAAACAGCGCAATGCTAAATAAAGAAAAATGAAGCTATTATAAGACCCAGGTCCCATCACACAATGCAACACAAGCCGGAGGATAGGGTTTTACCTTATAATAGCCAAAAATGCTTGATACGCTAAATTTCATCTTTTAATTCTTAATCAGACTCCAACCGTAAATTAGTAAGAGAACGATTCCCTAAGTATTGACCCCGAAGGCCGAAACCAACATCAGACGAATACCCAAGAAACCACCCATCTTAGCTCATTTCCAGTTAGTTTCTGATTTTATATACAATCATAAATTTCAATCATAGGCGGCATGAGCGCCCCATCCCACTATGTCGCCATATATAGGATTACAACTAAAACCGAAACGTCACGTATTGGAAGTTGGATTTCCATCTGTAAACCGAGGCAAGGGATCTTCCTCAACCGATTCGAGACGCTCTAGCCCGCCCCTCAGGCAAGCACGCAGGCAAACCTTGGATCGTCATGTCCGGTCCACCGATTTGGATTAAAATGCCTGAACACTGCGTTTCCCCACCCGATGGAGGTGTCAATGAGCCAACAAATGACTCCATCGGCTCCACATAATCACCGATATATCCGATGCTCCTCGCAACCGCAACAACCACATAAGTCAAACTCGTCAGGGCGTGTAAAACCACTGACGCCACTTCTAGCTAGAAGGAAACGCATGCCCCCATGAAGTCCTCTCCCGTTTCTGGTCCACTACCGGGGTGTGAGGCTCGCGAATTAACGCTGCACAAAGCTGTGCCACACAGGCTGTGCTTTGATCATCAACCACAAGACTCTGCTTTTCAACAGAAGCCTTGATCATTTGCATCTTAGCATGCCACACAGGCAAACTACTCCATGCAACCGATATCCATCAATCACACAGAATGATGTCCAATGTCAGACACACGGTCCATTTACAAGTCCGTTCTGGGTCTGAATGAAACCGGAGGCACCTTGTACCTTGCATATCCATCGATCTCCAAGTACGTCTGGACGATCACCAACTAATTCCCTCCTCTTGGGTGTACAGCCCAATCAAGATCATCAGCAATCACTCAAACGATGTGAAGACCTCCGGTCTTCGACCACCGTCTTCGTCTTCGACTCATCGTTGAATCAGTTATTCAGAATGGGATAAACCCGGTCTTTCTGAATAACTCGCGTATATAATAAATAAGTGTTACACGAACACAACATACGCCTCATTCCAATTCATCAGTCACTAACCGTAAACTAGCAAGAGAATAATTCCCCAAACATTAACCCTGAAGGCCGAAACCAACACCAGATCAATACCCAGGAAACCATTATTCTTAGCAAACCTACAATTAGTTTCTAAATTTCACATTCTTAGGGAAAGGTTCCCATTAATTTTATCAAAGATAAATTCTTTTAAATTTATTCTTTAATCTTCCTTTGAATATCAATTCAAACTAGTCGGGATTAATGAACCTTTCCAAAGTAATCATTTGTTTTAATTTCCCAATCCCAACCTATTCATCCCATGAAGTAAAACTGGTAATACTTCATATCTAACACCACGGTGTTATCGGATAATTCAATTACCATTTCACGTTCAAATCTAATTAAAGATTTAACTATCGCCTGGAGCAAAACTGGTGATGCTCCATTCTCGATCTTTTCAATCTAATTTAAGATTCATTAAAACTCCACTTAGTTTTAATCTTTAACTGGGTTAAAGAATCAATGTTATTTAAAACACGGTTCACGATAAACCCAAAATCACATTCCATTCTATCAGCTTTTAACCGTAAAATAGAAAGTGAGCAATTCCCTAAGTATTAACCCCGAAGGCCGAAACCAACATCAGATCAATACCCAAGAAACCATTCAACTTAACTAATCTCCAGTTAGTTTCTGATAATCGGGTTAAAGAACAAGTGTTATTTAAAACACTGTTCACGATAAACCCAAAAATCAATACCAATTCAATTACAATTAAACATTATTTAATTGGTACACTTCATTAAATCTAAATAAAAAGATTTAATCTTTTTCTCAACTGGGCTTAAGAACAGTGTTAATGAAGACACCATTCACAACAAACCAAAATCACATTTGATATTAAATACAAGGCTCTGAATAGAAAATATATCGGCTTATATTAAATATAAAATTCTACGACCAACAAATATCGTATTGGAAATAACGATATATATATATATATATATATATATCTTTCAAATTTCCATAACAACATCTGTATAATCACGAAATCCAAAATCGAACTATTCCGAAGATAATTTCGATTCAAATCCATTCCAATTCAATTATTGGAAATCTTGGTTATTTTCAAAACCATTTCAAATCCAATTTATTTATTTTTAAAATAAATAGAATTATAAATCTAGTTCAAAACTAGTTCATTTCGATAAAAATCAATTTTTATCTTTTCAAATTTGGAGTTTTTCATCCCAATTCTTCACAAATCATTTCTTATGATTTTACACAAATTATTACTATTTTTAATAATTTTATCAAGGCCCGTACAGTCGATTTCCATCAACGGATATCGAACTGCACTTAAAACGACCTTTTCCAAATTTGATTTGGACATAATTCCAAATCCAACCGTTATATTTCAGATCTCTAATATTCGTTGGAAAGCTCTTTTCGATACGAACCCAACGGTTCCAGTTTTAGTAGAATTCGACGGTCGGATCTCCCGCAATATCCATTCGATGTCAATGGTCGAAATTCGCGAACTGCCGCGGTGCGGCGTGTTCTATTCAGGCCATTATATATAATATATATATATTATATATTTCGTCGATTTCCTTTCAAAACGTATTTTATAAATCGTTTTAAATTCGTTTTCAAAACGATTTCAACTTCCTTTTCAAATTCTAATCAAGATTGAAATTTTCAATGTAAATTAGTTTTAATTTCATTTCAAATCGATTTCAATTCAATTTCAATTTAATTCGAATTTTGAAATCACTTTCAATATTCATTGAAAGATGAATAAAATCGATATAAATATCGTTCACGTCAAAATGGCGCAAATCTAATCAACACGGCTTCGTATATTTCTATTTTCAAATATTCTATTTCAAATATTTCTTTTTCAAATATTTCTATTTCAAATATTTCTTTTCAAATATTTCTATTTCAAATATTTCTATTCAAATATTCTATTTCAAATATTCTATTTCAAATATTTCTATTTCAAATATTTATATTTCAAATATTCTATTTCGAATATTCTATTTCAAAACTGGAATGAGGCCCAATCAATTACCATATAATGTTAATTATATGGATTTTCTACAACACATGTATAAAATAACAACGATAAATAATCAACCATCATCCAGAGTGCACCACACAACTGCATAAGCATTAAATATAAATAATTAGCGCTTACACAGTCTGTCAGTCCATCGATTGACATACAACTAAACAGTCGGGACTAATGTACGTCAAATCTCATCCCAATACCCGTGTGGGGTTTCAAATCAACAATCACAGATTTTATTTGTGTAGTTGGGCGATGTGTAAAATTTACCGTCCCAATCAATATCAATCAAATGTGTGTATATAAACTAATCGTTCGATTTGTTTATATTAATTTATTTCATTTCATATACGCATTAAAAATTCTATTTTTAATTATAAAAATATTTTTATTTCATTCCACATCACACAATCAAATTTCACAACATAGCAACCAAACAAACAAGTCATCCATGGTCTGTGGACGACGGGTGTCGGGTGCTACTAAACACCGTCTGCATCCTAGTACATATTTTAACTAGAAAATTAAATTAAAAGTGAGAAGTTCTCACAGACTAGCTAAACCAAACGCCACGACTCTTCATATGTAAAAATCTTCATCGTGCTCTCCTTTTGTCAATTTCATTATCCGTAGCCACTACATATATAAAAATCACATTTTTATATTGTTTCTATGTATAAAAAAATCATATTTTTCTAAAACCATGTTATTTTCAAAAGCAAAGTATATTTTATATTTTTAAAAGCAAAGTATATTTTATATTATTTTCAAAAGCAAAGCATATTTTATATTTGTCAAAAACTGAATTTCATATATGTTAAAAACTGAAATTTTCTTATGTCAAAAACTGAGTTTTCTTATGTTAAAAACTGAGTTTTTCTTATGCTAAAAACTGAATTTTTTTCACTCTGAAAACTGATTTTAAATACTGTATAAAACTGATTTTAA
The DNA here is from genome assembly GCA_030737875.1 of Allium sativum. Lineage (NCBI taxonomy): Eukaryota > Viridiplantae > Streptophyta > Magnoliopsida > Asparagales > Amaryllidaceae > Allium > Allium sativum. Next base: position 779,387,755 of record CM060916.1, read on the forward strand.
AAACTATAAAAACTGATTTTAAAAACTATAAAAAACTGATTTTAATTACTTATGAAAAATAAATAAAAATAAAACCTTCTCTATTTAATTTGGTCTACTGCTCCCGTCATCTTAGTGTACTGCAGCCCTAGGGCACTCCAGAACCGCCACCAGGCTTGACCGGATCGCTAGTGATGGGGCCCCCTCGACGCGGCTAGGTGTGCGCCCCTTCCTCCCTGAAGCGTCCGTCATTCGATCCCCTCCCCTGACCACAATCGCAGCACCCAATCCGAGCAGAACTCCAAACGAGAAAGGACGAGGGAGGTATAAGGGCAAAGGGCGGCGGTGGAGAGGAGGTGGGGCGGTGGCGCTCTGCCTGGAGGAGCGTTTCCCCCTTCCGTCCTCGTTTTTCTCTTTTTTTTCTTTTGATTCGATCCCTGAAATCGGGTTTGGGAGGAAAGGTATGGGGGGTTGACTAGGATAAAGGAGATAAGGGCCTGGCCCATTTATATTTTATTAATTTTTAAATTTCAAAAAGTAGCTTTTTTTATTCGAAATCGAACCCACCGACTGTCGCCCCTAGCTAATTACCCCCATTCCGAACACAATGGGATATGTATCGCAGGCTGATTCGACCATTTCGATCAGTTTTTGTTAAAATCAAATTATAAATCTATATATTGAATTTGAACGCACATTACAATTTACCTGGGCCACATACGGCTTCTAAAAATTCCCGAAAAATATTTTCTAGCTTCGTGTTGATGATACAGTCCTAACAAAACTAGTTTCGTCAAATTCTGAGACCGTTTGAAAAATGGCCATTTCCCAGTCGATTAAAATCAACTAAAACTGGTCAAATGCGTTTTCCTTTGCCACGCTCGCATATTGATTCGAAAAATTACGAATTTTGGAATTTAGCAATAATTTGACATCACAGATCCAACAAAAGTGGATTCGTCAAAAACCGAGGTCGTTTGCAAAATGGCTATTTTTAAGGGCCAAAATTCCATAGCGACTATTCCGAATTTTCAACTGGGCGTAACTTTTTATCCCCGCTATGAAATTTCAATTTGTCGGATTCGTTGGAAAGGTATTCTCAAATAGATTCAAATATTTTTGGTTTCACTAAAATCCGGTTTAATTTGCATCCTGTACATTCATTTGAATTTTAAAATCGAATTATCGAACTACCGCACCATTTTCAATTCCTTTTATAATTATAAATAATTATTTATATTCTAACGTCGAGCTATATAAATATATACGTTATAGTTCCATTCAAACTAAATTTTTCTTCGTTATTATTTAAAATAATTCATTTTAAATAATCAAAATTCACCAAAATTGCCAACATAAATTTTTTAAATTGGCTCGGATTTCCGGGTTATTACAATCTCCCCCACTTAAAACTTTTCGTCCCTGAAAAGAACGAAGCCGAAAGTTATTTAACTAATCAACTCAAGTTTCACTATTTTCATTACGGCTTAAGTTCTTCAACTTTCCAGTTTCTAAGAACTTTTCAAATTTTTCAAAAATTTGGCTAACACCCTAAATTTTCGAAAAATTTCGCCATAACCTCCCCTGCACTGGGGACTTCGTTATATTTCATATAACCTCCCATGGCCTTCTTCAATCCAAAAGAAAAAGAAAAAGCCAAGCGGCTAACCAATCGGCTCATAAAATCATCATCACCCAAACAAAACAGTAAATTGTGGTAAACATGTACCTATTTGTCGGGCAAACAATTTTATTCTTCTGCTTTAGCCTCCTTGCTATGACCTGTTCAATGTAAGTACATGTACATGCATGCAAATGCGATAAATTTTCAATACAATTCACTATTTGGTTCAATTTGGCTAAAGGTTCAACATTCTAATTAATCAACCAATAATCAAACAACACAATCAGCAATCAATTTGTTTATTAGCTTTTCAAGTTCATAATCTTGATATATAGTCAAAAAATCAAATTTTTGATGCCAAATCACAACAATATATTCTAACTATATTTTGGTTCTCACACCAGTCTAATGGAAATATATAGATATCACGCTTTCGGCACTCGAATATAAATACTGATGATGCGGCCGCATCATCAGAATTATCCCCGGGCGATTAGAGTGACTCTATATCCATCCAGTATATTGGAGGCTTCCAATACACGTGGATCAGACGTATATTAAAATCTCTATATACCTGATAGTCCAAATCAATACAAATAAATAATCAAATACGAATAATTGTTTTAAATTTTCAAAACAGAACTTGTTTTCACTTTTATTTTAAAAACACTACTCTTCACACTCGTTCTTGGATACTACTAATCCTATCTCTAACGAGTCATTCTCGTTGGATATTACTAATCCAATCTCTGATGAATTCTTTCGTATGGTTCTAATGTGTCTCGTTCTCTGAGCTTTGTAAACCAAAGCTCTGATACCAGCTGAAACGACCCGAACTTTCCCGGTAAGGATAGCCCGTATTGAGTTGAGGACAAGCCACATCGGAACGCAAACAGAAGAACATTTCATTGCTTATTACAACAATTCCATCAGATTACAAGAATATACAGAGTATAAATCAATATTACACATTATAAAATATCAGAGATTACAATACATTACATAGCAGCGAAAAATAATACAATACACAACTAGAAGTAATACACGGATACAGAGCTTTCCGAGTATCGTTCCAGCTATAATTCAGGACCTGTAAATATAAATATGCAAAACCAAAACTACTAGCTGCCCGTGTCAAAATAATGGCACCCAGAGTTTAGGTTAAAACAATAAACTCCAGGTCAATCATGTGGCTGGTGTGAGAACTAAAACAGTTATTAATCTTTTTTTTGAAGTTAGGTAAATCAGGGGACCACGCCGTATAACACGGAACGGGTTCCTCCCAAGAATACCAGTGCATAAAACAAACAGCGCAATGCTAAATAAAGAAAAAAGAAGCTATTATAAGACCCAGGTCCCATCACACAATGCAATACAAGCCGGAGGATAGGGTTTTACCTTATACTAGCCAAAGAATGCTTGATACGCTAAATTTCATCTTTTAATTCTTAATCAGACTCCAACCGTAAATTAGTAAGAGAACGATTCCCTAAGTATTAACCCCGAAGGCTGAAACCAACATCTGACCAATACCCAGGAAACCACCCATCTTAGCTCGTTTCCAGTTAGTTTCTGATTTTATATACAATCATAAATATCAATCATAGGCGGCATGAGCGCCCCATCCCACTATGTCGCCATATATAGGATTACAACTAAAACTGAAACGTCACGTATTGGAAGTTGGATTTCCATCCGTGAACTGAGGCAAGGGATCATCCTCAACTGATTCGAGACGCTCTAGCCCGCCCCTCAGGCAAGCGCGCAGGCAAGCCTTGGATCGTCTAGGCCGGTCCACAGATGTGGATTACAATGCCTGAACACTGCGTTTCCCCACCCTATTGGGTGTCAATGAGCCAACAAATGACTCCATCGGCTCCACATAGTCACCAATATATCCGAGGCGCCTCGCAACCGCAACAACCACATAAGTCAAACTCGTCAGGGCGTGTAAAACCATTGACCCTACTTCTAGCTAGAAGGAAACGCATGCCCTTCCTGAAGTCCTGTTCCGTTTCCGGTCCACTACCGGGGTGTGAGGCTCGCGAATTAACTGTACACAAAGCTTTGCCACACAGGCTGTGCTTTGATCATCAACCACAAGACTCTGCTTTTCAATAGAAGCCTTGATCATTTGCATCTTAGCATGCCACATAGGCAAACCACTCCATGCAGCTGATATCCATGAATCACACAGAATGATGCCAATGTCAGACACACAGTCCATTTACAATTCTGTTCTGGGTCTGAATGAAACTGGAGGCACCTTGTACCTCGCATATCCATCGATCTCCAAGTACGTCTGGATGATCACCAACTGATTCCTTCCTCTTGGGTGTACAACCCAATCAAGATCATCAACAATCACTTAAACGACGTGAAGACGTCCGGTCTTCGACCACCGTCTTCATCTTCGATTCATCGTCGAATCAGTTATTCAGAATGGGATAAACCCGGTCTTTCTGAATAACTCGCGTATATAATAAACAAGTGTTACACAAACACAACATACGCCTCATTCCAATTCATCAGTCACTAACCGTAAACTAGCAAGAGAATAATTCCCCAAACATTAACCCTGAAGGCCGAAACCAACATCAGATCAATACCCAGGAAACCATTCTTCTTAGCTAACCTACAGTTAGTTTCTAAATTTTACATTCTTAGGGAAAGGTTCTCATTAATTTTATCAAAGATAAATTCTTTTAAATTTATTCTTTAATCTTCCTTTGAATATCAATTCAAACTAGTTGTGATTAACGAACCTTACCGAAGTAATCATTTGTTTTAATTTCCCAATCCCAACCTATTCATCCCATGAATTAAAACTAGTAATACTTCATATCTAACACCACGGTGTTATCGGCAAATTCAATTACCATTTCACATTCAAATCTAATTAAAGATTTAACTATCGCCTGGAGCAAAACTGGTGATACTCCATTCTCGATCTTTTCAATCTAATTAAAGATTCATTAAAACTCCACTTAGTTTTAATCTTTAACTGGGTTAAAGAATCAATGTTATTTAAAACACGGTTCACGATAAACCCAAAATCACATTCCATTCTATCAGCTTTTAACCGTAAAATAGCAAGTGAGCAATTCCCTAAGTATTAACCCCGAAGGCCGAAACCAACAACAGACCAATACCCAAGAAACCATTCAACTTAACTATTCTACAGTTAATTTCTGATTTTCTTACTCCGTTGGGTCTAAGAACAGTATTATTGAAGATACCGTTCACGACAACCCAAAATCACATTACATTAATTATCGGGTTAAAGAACAAGTGTTATTTAAAACATTATTCACGATAAACCCAAAAATCAATACCAATTCAATTCCAATTAAACATTATTTAATTGGTACACTTCATTAAATCTAAATAAAAAGATTTAATCTTTTTCTAAACTAGGCTTAAGAACAGTGTTAATGAAGACACCATTCACGACAAACCTAAATCACATTTGATATTAAATACAAGGCTCTGAATAGAAAATATATCAGCTTATATTCAATATCAAATTCTACGACCAACAAATATCGTATTGGAAATAACGATATATATATATATATATCTTTTAAATTTCCAAAACAACATCTGTATAATCACGAAATCCAACATCGAACTATTCCGAAGATGATTTCGATTCAGATCAATTCCAATTCAATTATTGGAAATCCTGGTTATTTTCAAAACCATTTCAAATCCAATTTATATATTTTAAAAATAAATAGATTTATAATTCTAGTTCAAAACTAGTTCATTTCGATAAAAATCAATTTTTATCTTTTCAAATTTGGAGTTTTTCATCCCAATTCTTTACAAATCATTTATTATGATTTTACATAAATTATTACTATTTTTAATAATTTTATCAAGGCCCGTACAGTCGATTTCAATCGGATATCGAACTGCACTTGCAACGACCTTTTCAAAATTTGATTTGGACATAATTCCAAATCCAACCGTTAGATTTCCAATCTGTAATATTCGTTGGAAAGCTCTTTTCGATACGAACCCAACGATTCCGGTTTTAGGAGAATCCGACAGTCAGATCTCCCGCAATATCCATTCGAAGTCAATGGTCGAAATTCACGAACTACCACGGCGCGGCGCGTTCTATTCAGGCCATTATGTATAATATATATTATATATTTCGTCGATTTCCTTTCAAAACGTATTTTATAAATCATTTTAAATTCATTTTCAAAACGATTTCAACTTCCTTTTCAAATTCTAATCAAGATTGAATTTTTCAATATAAATTCGTTTTAATTTCATTTCGAATCGATTTCAATTCAATTTCAATTTAATTCGAATTTTGAAATCACTTTCAATATTCATTGAAAGATGAATAAAATCGATATAAATATCGTTCACGTCAAAATGGTGCAAATCTAATCAACACAGCTTCATATATTTCTATTTTCAAATATTCTATTTCAAATATTTCTTTTTCAAATATTTCTATTTCAAATATTTCTTTTCAAATATTTCTATTTCAAATATTTCTATTCAAATATTCTATTTAAAGTATTATATTTCAAATATTTCTATTTCAAATATTCTATTTTGAATATTCTATTTCGAAAGTGGAATGAGGCCCAATCAATTACTTTATAATGTTAATTGTATGGATTTTCTACAACACATGTATAAAATAACAACGATAAATAATCAACCATCGATTGACATACAACTAAATAATCGCGATTAGTGTACATCAATTCTCATCCCAATACCCGTGTGTGGTTTCAAATCAACAATCACAGATTTTATTTGTGTAGTTGGGCGATTGTAACGACCCGCCATTTTGACCGTGCCGAATCGACAAAACATGTCAACTCAAAACATCCAAAATAACAGATTGTTATTAGCTTATGAGGTAAATAGAATAAATCACAGATCATAGATACAAATACAGAGCAATATAATATCTCGCAACGGAAATTTAAAATACAATAGTAGTTCATGAAGCAACTAAATAAAATTTTACAGCATAATTTACACAGCGGAAGTCTAATAAATAAATAATAATAGCTGATCAACGGGTAGAATCGGTGAGCAAGATCCAACATAAGCTCCAAACTCCAAAGATGAATCTCGATACTGGAATATTCGATCTGTCCCGAGCAATAATGCAAAAAAAAAAACAACTCGGATCAGGACTAACATCCTCATGGAAGTAAATCAACTCAAATGAAATGTTCGATGAAATGCAATCAGTAACTTAAAGGATGTTTGGGATCACCATCCTCTAAGGATCCGTCAAACTAATACTATATAGTATAATATGCTATATACAATAGTGTCTATCAGTAAAATAAAAGTATCAAAATAGCGTAAGCGGGATTACCATTATTACCCTTACACAATTTATATATTCCCATAGTATATATAGTACCGTAATTTCTCCGTAAACTGGAGGTTGATCAGAGGGCACTCCATATAAAACAGTACAAAACAAAATCGTAGTGGGCTCGTATAAGGCATGTGACAAGGCACGCAAGTAATGCCAGTGTGGATTCACCGTTTGTAGAGCCGTACTGGTGGTAACGCATAGTAGCTACTACCGCCCACCTCGATACACACTCCCATAATCAAAAAGGCCTAAATCGAATCTCAATAGTAATAGAATAATATCGAAGAAGTGTGCTCGATAAGAGGTATGACCTCACTTGGTCCGTGCATAGCTCCTGTTTTAGCCACATCAAGCTAACTCAAGGTAGTCAGGGTTTCCTAATTAATATGAAATAAAATAAAATGGAGTCGTTCGCCAAATCATCCCCTTCATTCTGGAACTCCACCGCGTACACAGTTGTTAAAGTTTTTTTCGGTATTGGCAGAGAGTATGACAATAGCCGATCCCGGTCTCTTTAACAACCAATCGTTTACATTTTTCACACCGTGGTCATTATTTTATAAATCACTTTATAAAATAGTTTACACAAAATCTCATATTCGAATTTGAAATCAAATTTAAATATCTAACTTCGAATATATTTAAATTTAAAAAAAAAAACAACTCAAATCACTTAAATCGAATCACTTTAGAAACCATATCGTAAAGTTCTCAATATATTATAAACCAATACTATTTAACTTGGGTATTATTTTAAATTCCGTAAATGTTCACATAACAATTTCGATTCAAAAATCGATTTACACAAAATTATGCTCCAAAGGTCATTTAAATCAATACAAAAGACTTAAACTTCGAGAATATTTTAGCTAGATTTATGTTCGTCAAACTTAAGTTCGAACAATTCAAATGATTCAATTTTAGATTTAAAAGAACTCACTAAATCGATTCACGAAATCCAATACTTAAGTTTAAAATTTCATTTTTTGATTTAAATCAAACCCTTTTCTTCGCTTAATCTAAGTCATACAAATCATATACTTCAAATTCAACAATCATATTTTACCATACAAGTCGAACCAATAAAATTCATTACCCATAAATTTATATCAATTCATACCATTTACACAATTCAAACTATTCTTACAAATCGATTTAACAAATTCCTTAATACAAATCGAACGATTAATAAAAATCAATTCCATATATATATATATATATATATATATATATATATTCAGGTTCAAATTTGGTTACTTAAAATCGAATTCATTCCATATCCAGTTAAAATTTCAAATACACTTTCTCTTAAATTTGAAAGATTCAAATTTGGAATCAATAATTCAAAGTTATCTCATATAATTTCAAACCAATTCAAATTCAAATTTATTTCATATTTTACCCAATTGAAATTCAGCTCTACTAAAAGTTCGTATCAAGTCGAATTCATAATTTAATATGAGTTCATTCGTTATTCAAATATCATTATATAAATTTACATTTTTAAACTTCAAACTTAAATCGCGAAATCTAACTTATCCATCTTGACATTTATTATTAAAGTTAATAAAATATAAATAAGAAAATAAATTCGAATATATATATATAAGTTTATAAAATTCTAAAATTAATTAGAATATAGATTATAAACATATAAAGGATTAAAATAATATAGAAAATAAGTTTAAAATAATTATTTATATAAAAAGTTAAAAATACTTATATAATTAAATTATATAGTTTTTTAATAAATAAATTATAAGTAAAGCATTAAATCTAAATTTACCTATAAGATCATTTTAAAACATATAATTCAAAATTATAAAAATTTAAGTTTAAATATTTAAAATTTAAATATATAAAATATAAAATCTTGAGTTATTATTTTAAATTCAAATTCCAAATCATTTTACTTCGAAAACACGACCAACGGTGTACGTATATAGTTTTCTACCCTATGGTCACGTGATACAGATATTTATCATTTCAATCCGCGATTTATAAAATTTCTATGGGTCTATCATTTCAACCCGTGATCCCAAATTCAGTAAAGATCATTCAGGTCTATCATTTCAACCCATAACGATTTTTCCTATTCTAATGTCCGGTCAGGTATGTATCATTTCAACCCTTAGTGATTTTTCCGAAACTAGGGGTATCAACAATCACAGTATATCTAATCAGTGCACCTACGCGTCATATGAATATATCGTGTCACATATGAAAGTGTACATATTAAACAAACAATTTCTACTAGCAGCCCTATACATTTCATAACAGTTCAAATAGTTGATCTAACATCCATGAAATAAATGTGAGTCAGGTGTGAGATATACTCACCTTTCGTGGCATAGAAATAAAGACAACGATGGACAGATTTGACATTGGATGAGACGACAACTTCTAGGCACGATCAGAATGATTTCTACTCGACGATCACTAAATATTAAAATTTGATTTATAAAAGGAGACTAGGGAATGTGTCAATGGATCGGTACGGCTATAGGGTTATGGGACGGTTTTCGAACTCAATACCACAAGACACAATTTTAAACACAACACTTATTTTATAAAAATATTATAAAATATTTCCATACGTATACACAGAAAAATAATAACATATATATATATATATATATATATATATAATTTTACACATACCAAAACCATATACACGTATGTGTGTATATATATATATACAATAAAACACCCATCCCAATACGTCAAAATCAATTGGATAAATATATATACGAAAATCGGAAAAATATAAACACATATGGACTCATTCACACACACAGACACCCAAAATACACACACAGACACAATATATAACATACACACTACACACACGCACCAGACAAAGCACAAACCAAGAAAAACTAAAACACAACTCACTAAAGAACACAGAAAACAAACTCACCAAACTCATGCTGCAGTTACAAAAAAACAATACCCACTCATCCAAAGAAGAACACACGCACTTTTAACATACACAAAAAACGTGAACACAACTCACACAAGAACACATGCACACAGTCACCTTACATACACCACTCAACCCATTTAAATAATACACACACCACACAGTACTCACACACCCCACTCACGCAACACAGAAGACAAGGGTGGAGCTCGCAAGGGTTCGGACTCCGGCACGGGCTGGTTGAGAGAGGAGAGGAGGGTCAGATCTACTTCCAGGTCGGGAGGAGGAGAAGGGCGGAGTTCTGTCGGAGGAGTGGCTTTCAGGGGAGCGGTGGCGGGTACATGTATCGGAGGAGAGTTGAGCAGAGGGAGGAGGCTTAGGTTTGCGGTAGCAGGGCGGATTCAGTCAGCATGGAATCAATAGGGTATGCGAGGAACAGCAGAAACCCAGGGTGGAGATTAACTGGCGATGGATTTTTATTTTATTTTATTTTACAAGGATATAGAAGTTTAAACTGCCGCCATTACTACGTTGAAAAACAAAAGGAGTTGGGAGGAGAGATGGGAAGGGTAATCTATTGTGCTTATGTTTGGCATTTGAATGGGAAAATGAGCAGTTGCCCTTGGGTTTCACACATGTAAATAGGTGCATGATGATTTACCAATTCTTCTCGAAACCACGTTTTTCCCTTTTGAAGCGCACAACAATTTGAACGGAAATTTTGGAAACCGAATGGTTAAATTATATATATATTATTAATATTATTTTTGATTATTCGCATGAAAAAACTAATGCACCGTCACATTAAAAAGGAATAGAAGGTTTTGCATTTGACAATACTAAAGGACGATTGGTTTGGAAAATGGAGTCTTATCTTGAAAATATAACGTAGGAAGCTTTGGGAAGATGGTGAAACAAGTGATGTTGGAAACATGAAGAGAATGGGAAAGTGGTGATGTTTGAAATAATTTACGTTGGAAAGTTGAAGCATGGAAAAAAGAGGAATGAATGTAACGTATGTTAGTAGAAATGGGAAAAAAAATGCTGCATGCATGAACTACATGTGCCCATTTAGGAAATGAAAAATTGAATTGGTGTTTTAGTAAAATAAAAAGACGGTTTTTGCAGACCCAAAATGTCTAGAAAAGTATGTAAGATCGGAAAAGGGACACATCGAACTATAATGGCTCTGTTTCAAAAATGAACTGTGCAAGAATTTTCACAATTTCTGTGTGAACCAAACACCGAAACTGACAAATGAATATATTGTGGAAACCAACGCGACGAGACGGACACAACGGTATAAAATTTGCAGTGCCATGATTTTCCGTTCAAAAACGCATTACGGACCCCTTAAACGTAAAAATGCGGATGGAAAATGGATGTCAAAACGTCCGTCTTTCGCGAAACGAATTCCGCCATTGGAATACTGACAATAAATAGAATATTTTCCAAGTTTGTCCGAACTGGATTCGGAGAGATTTTAAAATCGATAAAATTTGAACGGTTATGCGCAGCATTGCACTGAAAATTGGACGATTGGAAAACATTCAAAATTTTCAATGAAATTTTCACTACTACTACATCTCACTGTACGTATTTCAAATATAAAATTCCCATTATGAGAAATTATAAAATATTTTCAAAATAAAAACTCGATATAATTCAAAATTTAAATCGTTAAAAATAGCGGGTTATTGCACTCTTCCCCACTCAAAACTTTTCGTCACCGAAAAGGAACGAGGTATGGAAATAGTAATTAAATAATAATTTTAAACCAATGGTTCATATATATTCTTATACATATATATCATTTGAAATAAATATATTTGAATCAAAAGTTAAGATATTTTCAAACATTTCAAAATAGTTTTAAGTATTCACTCGATGTTTCGATTGGCGGTATATAGCTATCCCACTTTCGTAACCTTAAAATAGATATCGATGATGCCGCGGTCATCACCAGAATCATTTTCAGGTGACTAGAGTGTGACTCTATATCTATCTAACACATAGGATTTCACATATACATTGATCAGACGTATACCCCAAATCGCTAAGTATTCGATAGGCCAATTTTAACGTCAAATAAATATTCAAAACATCTTTTCTATATTTAGACATAATATATACCAAGTTTTCAAATCATATATTATAAATAATATATTTCAAATCATTAAAAATTTCAAGTAGGGAAAATTATATCTCTTTCCCACTCATTTATTTATTATAATCCATAATAAATATACAATAATATTATTAAATCAAATACATAACAAAATTATTCAATCAAGAAAAAATAATTTCTTACAAAATCAACATCTTTAAATCTTATTCTAAATATATAAAATATAAAATCATAAAGTATAAACATCAAATCTTTTCAAAACATTGGTATTACCAAAACAAAGTATTATTTTCAAACATATATCATCCAAAATATATATAAGTACTTCAATATTATATCAAGATAATTATAATACCTATTTCAAACTAATATTTTGATAGGAAATGATCTCGTTGTAAAACTTATACTCTCCTACTTCTTACCTTGTTATGGATAAGGATAAGTTATAGAATTCGAATTAAAAGTTGAACGAACGGAAGAACCTAATCAAAGAGGATCTATGAAGGAAGATGAATTCAAACAGAAAGAAAATTTCAGAAAAGGATTCAAATGTTAAACGAAATTTTATATTCGAAAATATTTGTTTTTAAAACAATTAAAAACCATTTATACTTTAAAATGCGCTCTCTCTCTCAAGGAGGATTCTACGACCGATTCCACTCATTCTAGGGTATCACTACCCTATCTCTAGTGAGCTTTACCCCATAGGCAAAAGCTTTGATAAAACCAAGCTCTGATACCAACTGTAACGAGCCGCCATTTTGACCGTGCCGAATCGACAAAACATGTCAACTCAAAATGTCCAAAACAACAAATAGTTATTAGCTTCTGAGGTAAATAGAATAAATAACAGAATCACAGATCATAGATACAGATACAGAGCAATACAATATCTCGCAACGGAAATTTAAAATACAATAGTAGTTCATGAAGCAACTAAATATAATTTTACAACATAATTTACACAGCGGAAGTCTAATAAATAAATAATAACAGCTGATCAACGGGTAGAATCGGTGAGCAAGATCCAACATAAGCTCCAAACTCCAAAGATGAATCTCGAAACTGGAATACTCGATCTGACCCGAGCAATAATGCAAAAAAAACAACTCGGATCAGGACTAACATCCTCATGGAAGTAAATCAACTCAAATGAATTGTTCGATGAAATGCAATCAGTAACTTAAAGGATGTTTGGGATCACCATCCCCTAAGGATCCGTCAAACTAATACTATATAGTATAATACGCTATATACAATAGTGTCTATTAGTAAAGTAAAAGTATCAAAATAGCGTAAGCGGGATTACCATATTACCCTTACACCGTTTATATATTCCCATAGTATATACAATACCGTAATTTTTCCGTAAACTGGCGGTTGATCAGAGGGCACTCCATATAAAACAGTACAAAACAAAATCGTAGTGGGCTCGTATAATGCATGTGGCAAGGAACGCAAGGAATGCTAGGGTGGATTCACCGTTTGCAGAGCCGAACTAGTGGTAACGCATAGTAGCTACTACCGCCCACCTCGATACACACTCCCATAATCAAAAAGGCCCAAATTGAATCTTAACAGTAATAGAATAATATCGAAGAAGTGTGCTCGATAAGAGGTATGACCTCACTTGGTCCGTGCATAACTCCTATTTTAGCCACATCAAGCTGACTCAAGGTAGTCAGGGTTTCGTAATTAATATGAAATAAAATAAAATGGAGTCGTTCGCCAAATCATCCCCTTCATTCCGGAACTCCACCGCATACACAGTTGTTAAAGTGATTTTCGGTATTGGTAGAGAGTATGACAATAGCCGATCCCGGTCTCTTTAACAACCAATCGTTTACATTTTTCACACCGTGGTCATTATTTATAAATCACTTTATAAAATAGTTTATACAAAATCTCATATTCGAATTTGAAATCAAATTTAAATATCTAACTTCGAATATATTTTAATTAAAAGAAAAACAACTCAAATCACTTAAATCGAATCACTTTAGAAACCATATCCTAAAGTTCTCAATATATTATAAACCAATACTATTTAACTTGGGTATTATTTTAAATTTCGTAAATGTTCACATAACAATTTCGATTCAAAAATCGATTTACACAAAATTATGTTCCAAAGGTCATTTAAATCAATACAAAAGACTTAAACTTCGAGAATATTTTAGTTAGATTTATATTCGTCAAACTTAAGTTCGAATAATTCAAATGATTCAATTTTACATTTAAAAGAACTCACTAAATCGATTCACGAAATCCAATACTTAAGTTTAAAATTTCATTTTTTGATTTAAATCAAACCCTTTTCTTTGCTTAATCTAATTCATACAAATCATATATTTCAACAATCATATTTTACCATACAAGTCGAACCAATAAAATTCATTACCCATAAACTTATATCAAATCTTAATCAATTCATACCATTTACACAATTCAAACTATTCTTACAAATCGATTTAACAAATTCCTTAATATAAACCGAACGATTCATAAAAATCAATTCCATATATAATGTATATATATATATTCAGGTTCAAATTCGGTTACTTAAAATCGAATTCATTCCATATCCAATTAAAATTTCAAATACACTTTCTCTTAAATTTGAAAGATTCAAATTTGGAATCAATAATTCAAATTTATGTCATATAATTTCAAACCAATTCAAATTCAAATTTATTTCATATTTTACCCAATTCAAATTCATCTCTACTAAAAGTTCGTATCAAGTCGAATCCATTATTTAATATGAGTTCATTCGTTATTCAAATATCATTGTATAAATTTACATTTTTAAACTTCGAACTTAAATCGCGAAATCTAACTTATCCATCTTGACATTTATTATTAAAGTTAATAAAATATAAATAAGAAAATAAATTCGAAAATATATATATAAGTTTATAAATTTCTAAAATTAATTAGAATATAGATTATAAACATATAAAGGATTAAAATAATATAGAAAATAAGTTTAAAATAATTATTTGTATAAAAAGTTAAAAATACTTATATAATTAAATTATATAGTTTTTTAATAAATAAATTTTAAGTAAAGCATTAAATCTAAATTTACCTATAAGATCATTTTAAAACATATAATTCAAAATTATAAAAATTTAAGTTTAAATATTTAAAATGTAAATATATAAAATATAAAATCTTGAGTTATTATTTTAAATTCAAATTCCAAATCATTTTACTTTGAAAACACGACCAACGGTGTACGTATATAGTTTTCTACCCTATGGTCACGTGATACAGATGTTTATCATTTCAATCCGCGATTTATAAAATTTCTACGAGTCTATCATTTCAACCTGCGATCCCAAATTCAGTAAAGATCATTCAGGTCTATCGTTTCAACCCATAACGATTTTTCCTATTCTAATGTCCGTTCGGGTATGTATCATTTCAACCATTTGTGATTTTTTCTAAACTAGGGGTATCAACAATCACAATATATCTAATCAGTGCACCTACGTGTCATATGAATATATCGTGTCACATATGAAAGTGTACATATTAAACAAACAATTTCTACTAGCAGCCCTATATATTTCAAAACAGTTCAAATAGTTGATCTAACATACATGAAATAAATGTGAGTCAGGTGTGAGATAAACTCACCTTTCGTGGCACAGAAATGGAGACGACGATCGACAGATTTGACATTGGAAGAGACAACAACTTCTAGGCACGATCAGAATGATTTCTACTCGACGATCACTAAATATTAAAATTTGATTTATAAAAGGAGACTAGGGAATGTGTCAATGGATCGGTACAGCTATAGGGTTATGGGACGGTTTTCGAACTCAACACCACACGACACAATTTTAAACACAACACTTATTTTATAAAAATATTATAAAATATTTCCATACGTATACACAGAAAAATAATAACATATATATATATAATTTTACACATACCAAAACCATATACACGTATGTGTGTGTATATATATATACAATAAAACATCCATCCCAATACGTCAAAATCAATTGGATAAATATATATACGAAAATCGGAAAAATATAAACACACACGGACTCATTCACACACACAGACACCCAAAATACACACACAGACACAATATATAACATACACACTACACACACGCACCAGACAAAGCACAAACCAAGAAAAACTAAAACACAACTCACTAAAGAACACAGAAAACAAACTCACCAAACTCACGCCGTAGTTACAAAAAAAACAATACCCACTCATCCAAAGAAGAACACACGCACTTTTAACATACACACAAAACGTGAACACAACTCACACAAGAACACATGCACATAGTCACCTTACATACACCACTCAACCCATTTAAATAATACACACACCACACAGTACTCACACACCCCACTCACGCAACATAGAAGACAAGGGTGGAGCTCGCCAGGGTTCGGACTCCGGCACGGGCTGGTTGAGAGAGGAGAGGAGGGTCAGATCTACTTCCAGGTCGGGAGGAGGAGAAGGGCGGAAAACTGTCGGAGGAGTGGCTTTCAGGGGAGCGGTGGCGGCTACAGGTATCGGAGGAGAGCAGAGGGCGAAGGCTTAGGGTTGCGGTAGCAAGGCGGATTCAGTCAGCATGGAATCAATAGGCTACGTGAGGAACAACAGAAACCCAGGGTGGAGACTAACTGGCGATGGCTTTTTATTTTATTTTATTTTATAAGGATATGGAAGTTTAAACTTCCGCCATTACTACGTTGAAAAACAAAAGGAGTTGGGAGAAGAGATGGGAAGGGTAATCTGCTGTGTTTATGTTTGGCATTTGAATGGGGAAATGAGCAGCTGCCCTTGGGTTTCACACATGTAAATAGGTGCGTGATGATTTACCAATTCTTCTCGAAACCACGTTTTCCCCTTTTGAAGCGCACAACAATTTGAACGGAAATTTTTGAAACCGAATGGTTAAATTATATATATATATATTATTAATATTATTTTTGATTATTCGCATGAAAAAAACTAATGCACCGTCACATTAAAAAGGAATAGAAGATTTTGCATTTGACAATATTAAAGGACAATTGGTTTGGAAAATGGAGACTTATCTTGAAAATATAACGTAGGAAGCTTTGGGAAGATGGAGAAACAAGTGATGTTGGAAACATGAAGAGAACGGGAAAGTGGTGATGTTTGAAATAATTTACGTTGGAAATTTGAAGCATGGAAAAAAGAGGAATGAATGTAACGTATGTTAGTAGAAATGGGAACAAAAATGGTGCATGCATGAACTACATGTTCCCATTTAGGAAATGAAAAATTAAATTGGTGTTTTAGTAAAATAAAAAGACGGGTTTTGCAGACCCAAAATGTCTAGAAAAGTTTGTAAGATCGGAAAAGGGACACATCGAACTCAAATGGCTCCATTTCAAAAATGAACTGTGCAAGCATTTTCACAATTTCAGCGCGAACCGAACACTGAAACTGACAAATGAATATATTGTGGAAACCAGCGCGATGAGATGGACACAATGGTATAAAATTTGCAGTGCCAGGATGTTCCATTCAAAAACGCGTTACGGACCCCTTAAACGTAAAAATGCGGATGGAAAATGGATGTCAAAACGTCCGTCTTTCACGAAACGAATTCCGCCGTTGGATTACAGACAACGAACAGAATATTTTCCAAGTTTGTCCGAACTGGATTCAGAGAGATTTTAAAATCGATAAAATTTGAACGATTATGTGCAGCATTGCACTGAAAATTGGACGATTGAAAAACATTCAAATTTTTCGATGAAATTTTCACTACTACTACATCTCACTGTACGTATTTCAAATATCAAATTCCCATTATGAGAAATCATAAAATATTTTCAAAATAAAAACTCGATATAATTCAGAATTTAAATCATTAAAAATAGCGGGTTATTACAGCGATGTGTAAAATTTACCGTCCCAATCAATATCAGTCAAATGTGTGTATATAAACTAATCGTTCGATTTGTTTATATTAATTTACTTCATTTCATATACACGTTAAAAATTCTATTTTTAACTATAAAAATATTTTTATTTCATTCCACATCACACAATCAAATTTCACAACATAGCAACCAAACAAACAAGTCATCCATGGTCTGTGGAAGATGGGTGTCGGGTGCTACTAAACACCGTCTGCATCCTAGTACATATTTTAACTAGAAAATTAAATTAAAAGTGAGAAGTTCTCACAAACTAGCTAAACCAAATGCCATGACTCTTCATATGTAGAAATCTTCATCGTGCTCTCATTTTGTCAATTTCATTATCCGTAGCCACTACATATATAAAAATCACATTTTTATATTGTTGCTATGTATATAAAAATCATATTTTTCTAAAACCATGTTATTTTCAAAAGCAAAGTATATTTTATATTTTCAAAAGCAAAATATATTTTATATTATTTTCAAAAGCGAAGCATATTTTATATTTGTCAAAAACTGAATTTTATATATGTTAAAAATTGAAATTTTCTTATGTTAAAAACTGAGTTTTCTTATGTTAAAAACTGAGTTTTTCTTATGGTAAAAACTGAATTTTTTTCACTTTAAAAACTGATTTTAAATACTGTATAAAACTGATTTTAAAAACTATAAAAACTGATTTTAGAAGCTATAAAAACTGATTTTAATTACTTATGAAAAATAAATAAAAATTAAACCTCCTCTGTTTAATTCGGTCCACTGCTCCTGTCGTCTTAGTGTACTCCATCCCTAGGGCACTCCAGAACCGCCACCAGGCTTGACCGGATCGCCAGTGGTGGGGCACCCTCGACACGGCTAGGTGTGCGCCACCTCCTCCCTGAAGCGCCCATCATTCGATCCCCCCTGACCACAATCGCAGCACCCAATCCGAGCAGAACTCCAAACGAGAAAGGACGAGGGAGGTATAAGGGCAGAGGGCGGCGGTGGAGAGGAGGTGGGGCGGTGGCGCTCCGCCTGCAGGAGCGTTTCCCCCCTTCCGTCCTCGTTTTTCTCTTTTTTTTGATTCGATCCCTGAAATCAGATTTGGGAGGCAAGGTATACGGTGGGGGGGGGGGGGGGAGGGGGGTTGACTAGGATAAAGGAGATAAGGGCCTGGCCCATTTATATTTTATTAGTTTTTAAATTTCAACAAGTAGCTTTTTTATTCGAACTCGAAATCGAACCCACCGACTGTCGCCCCTAGCTAATTACCCCCATTCCGAACACAATGGAATATGTATCGCAGGCTGATTCGACCGTTTCGAACAATTTTCGTTAAAATCAAAATATAAATCTTTATATTGAATTTGAACGCACATTCCAATTTAACGGGGCGACATACGGCTTCTAAAAATTCCCGAAAAATATTTTCTAGCTTCGTATTGACGATACGGTCCTAACAAAACTAGTTTCGTCGAATTCTGAGACAGTTTGAAAAATGGCCATTTCCCAGTCGATTAAAATCAACTTAAACTGGTCAAACACATTTTCCTTTGCCACGCTCACATATTGATTCGAAAAATTACGAATTTTGGAATCTAGCAATAATTTGACATCACGGATCGAACAAAAGTTGTTTCATCGAAAACCGAGGTCGTTTGCAAAATGGCTATTTTTAAGGGCCAGAATTCCATAGCGACTATTCTGAATTTTCAACTCGGCGTAAATTTTTATCCCCGCTATGAAATTTCAATTTTTCGGATTCGTTGGAAAGGTATTCTCAAATAGAATCAAATATTTTTGGTTTCACTAAAATCCGGTTTAATTTTCACCCTGTACATTCATTTGAATTTTGAAAACGAATTATCGAACTACCACGCCATTTTCAATTCCTTTTATAATTATAAATAATTATTTATATTCTAACATCGAGCTATATAAATATATACGTTCTAATTGCATTCAAACTAAATTTTTCGTCATTATTATTTAAAATAATCCATTTTAAATAATCAAAATTCACCAAAATTGCCAACATAAAATTTTTAAATTGGCTCGAATTTCCGGATTATTACAGTTCTGCTATATATATGTTGTAACAACCCTGTTTTTGGCATTAAGTGTATGCGCATGATTAATTAAAATAGAAATATTTAAATTTTAATTTTGACAATTTATTAATTAAATTAACTTGAATATAGAATATATTAAAGTGTAAACAAATCTATATTGTAGCAATACAATGAATTATCAAATAAAACTAGTGCGCACCAGTTTGGATTAGAACTGACACGACCCGAACTTCCCCGTGAAGGAAAGCACGGATTGCGTTGAGGACAAGACAAAATAGAACGCAGACGGAAGAACATTTCATTGTTATTACAACAATTCCATCAGATACAAGAATATACAGAGTACAAATGAATAAATTACATTCAACAAATATCAGAAATTCAAATTACATTTAAATACATCGCAGCGGAAAATAATACAAAAGAACAACTGAAAGTAATACACGGATACAGAGCTTTTCGAGCATCGTTCCAGCTGTAAATCAGGATCCTGTGAATATAAATCTGCAAAACCAAAACTACTAGCTGCCCGTGTCGAAAATAGGGGCACCCAGGTCCCATCATACAGGTCAGTCATGTGACTGGTGTGAGAACTAAAACAGTTATTTAAAACATTACTTTAAAGATAGTAATTCAAGGGACCACGCCGTATAACACGGAACGGGTTTCCTCCCAAGAATACTAGTGCATATAACAAAACAACGCAATGCTTTTTGAAAAAATGAAGCTATTATTAGACCCAGGTCCCATCATACAATGCAATGCAAGCCGGAGGATAGGGTTTTCCCTTATAATAGCCAAATAATGCTTGATACGTTTAAAACAAATCATTTGATACTATCATAGGTGTATAGTGTCAAAAAGTTTCAATCATAAATATCAATCATAGGCGGCATGGGTACCATCTATCATGCCGCCGTACTAGTTCTACAATTAAAACCGCAATATAACGTATTGGAAATTGGATTTCCATCATGAGTCGAGGCAAGGGGCAAGCTCCTCTCCGCGTTCGAGACACTCTAGCAAATGCCTTAGGACCCCACTATGATCCTTTGGAACCTCCAAGGCCGGTCCTCTCTTACTTTTGAGGATTAATTATTCCTGAACACACGTTTCCCGGTCCTTACAGACCTATATTCGAGGCGCCTTGTATCCAACAACCACACAGGTGAAAAGTATATAAATATCAGGGCTGGTAGGTCACTGACACCACCATAGCTAGAAAGAAACGTCGTGCACTCCTTGGGTCTGTATCCCATTTTTGACTCATACCGAGGTGTGGGGCTCGCGAATTCACGTTATACACAAAGCTACGTCACACAGGCCGTGCTTTGATCATTAATCACAAGACTTTTCTTTTCAACAGAAGCCTTGATCAATTGCCACTTACGCATGCCACACTGGCAATTCACTCCATGTGACTGATGTCCATCGATATACAACCTCTGAGCTCGTACATCTCAGAGAAGGGCGTTAAGCAAGAGAATAAATTCTCCGTCGCCAAACAGATGTATATTTAATAGAGATCAATCAACATAGATTAAAATCCAATGTCAGACACACAATCCATTTACAAGTTCGTTCTGGGTCTGACCGAAACCGGAGGCACTTTCATCGCATATCCATCCATCTCCAAGTATGTCTGGACGATCACTAACTGTTTCCCTCATCTTGGGTGTACAACCCAATCAAGATCATCAGTAATCACCCAAACAATGTGAAGACTTCTGGTCTTCAACCACCGTCTTCTTCTTCGACATCTCGTCGAATCGGTTATTCAGAATGGGTATAAGCCCGGCCTTTCTGAATAACCCACGTATATGATAAACAAATGTTACACAAACACAACAAACGCCTTATTCCAATTCAGAATATTCTTTTATTCACAAAATCACATTCTTAGGGAAAGGTTCCCATTAATTTTATCCAGGATAAATTCTTCTAAATTTATTCTTTAATCTTCCTTTGGATATCATTTCAAACTAGTCGGGATTAGCGAACCACACCGAAGTAATTATTTGTTTTATTTCCCGATCCCAACCTATTCATCCCCTGGAGCAAAACTGGTAATACTCCATACCTAACACCACAGTATTATCGGTAAAATTTATTTACCATTTCCCGTTCAAATCTAATTGAAGATTTAACTATCGCTTTGGAGCAAAACTGGTGGTACTCCATTCTCGATCACCTTTCAGATTTGATAATTTAAATTATCAATTCACATTTTAATCTAATTAAAGATTCATTTAAAACTCCACTTAGTTTTAATCTTCTCAAAAATCAATATCCTGCCTTTAACTGGGTTAAAGAACCAATGTCATCTAAAACACGATTCACGATAAACCCAAAATCACATTCTATTGTTAGCCGGGTTAAAGAACAGGCGTTGTTCAAAACACCGCTCACGATAAACCCAAAAACCAATTCAAATTCAATTCCAATTAAATATTATTTAATTGATACACTTCATTAAATCTAAATAGAAAGATTTAATCTTTTTCTCTATTGGGCTTAAGAACAGTGTTAATGAAGACACCATTCACGACAAACCCAAATCACATTTGATATTATATAAAAGGCTCTGAATAGAAAATATACTGGCTTATATTCAATATCAAATCCTGAAACCAACAAATACCGTATTCGAAATAATGATATAAATATATCTTTCAAATTCCCATAACAATATTTGTATAATCACGAAATCCAATATCGAAATATTCCGAAGATAATTTCGATTCAACTCCAGTCCAATTCAGTATGGGGAATATTGATTATTTTTAAAATCACTTTCAAATTCAATTTATTTATTTCAAAAATAAATTGATTTTATTTCTTGTTAAATCTAGTTCCTTTGGACAAAAATCTATTTTTATCCTTTCAAATGTGGAATTCTTCAGCCTAATTTTTTCCAAATCATTTCTTATGATTTTTCACAAATTATAGATATTTTTGATAATTTTATCAAGGCCCGTACAGTCGATTTCCATCAACGGCCATCGAACTGCACTAACAGCGACCTTTTCCAAATATGATTTGGACATAATTCCAAATCCAACCGTTAGATTTCAAATTTCTAATATTCATTGGAAAGCACTTTTCGATACAAACCCAACGGTTCCGGTTTTAGGAGAATCCGACGGTCGGATCTCCCGCAACGTCGATTCGAAGTCAATGGTCGAAATTCACGAACTGCCGCGGCGCCGCGCGTTCTATTCAGGCCATTATATATATAATATATATTTCGTCGATTTCCTTCTTAAAACGTATTTTATAAATCGTTTTAAATTCGTTTTCAAAAACAATTTCAACTTCATCTTCAATTTCAAATCGATTTGATTTCAATTCGATTCGAATTCATTCCAATTTTATTTAATTCGAATTCAAATTCGTTTCAATTCAATTCAAATTCTAATTGGTTTCAATTCAATTCAAATTCTAATTCATTTCAATTCAATTCAAATTCTAATTCGTTTCAATTCAATTCAAATTCTAATTCGTTTCAATTCAATTCAAATTCTAATTCATTTCAATTCAATTCAAATTCTAATTCGTTTCAATTCAATTCAAATTCTAATTCGTTTCAATTCAATTTGAATTCTAATTCAATTTGAATTCATTTCTATTCAATTTGAATTCAAATTCACTTTCTATTCAATTCGAATCGAATTCATTTTCTATTCGATTCGAATTCATTTCAAATTGATTCAATAAAATTTCAGTTTGAATTTTAATCTAATTTAATTTGAATTTCATTTTAAAATATTAATTTTGAAATCACTTTTCAGTCTTTATTATAAAATGAATCAAATCGATATAAATATCGTTCGCGTCAAAATAACGCATCTCTAATCAACACGGCTTTATATTTTTCAATAAATTCGTTATTCTATTCAGCAAATGAATATTTATCCCATTCAACACATGAATCTATATTTCTTTCAACACACGACTAATCTCAACACATGAGTACTGTCAACACACGACTATTTTTGTTATGTAAAATATTTTATAAAACTATGGTATCTATTGTTTGATTTTTAATTAGACTCCACCGTGAAGTAGTTCTAATTTTTAATATGATAAAGATGTAAATTTTATTATTTAAAATATTTTACTCAACACATAAATAGTTTCAACACATGAACATCGTCAACATGACTATTTTTATATTCAACACATGAATTTTCTTTTATAATATTCATTATTTCCCCGATTGGAATGAGGCCCAATCAATTACCATATAACGTTAATTATATGGATTCCATACAACACATGTATATAATAGCAACGATAAACAATCAACCATCATTCAACGTGCACCACACAACTGCATAAGCATCAAATATAAATAATCAACGCTTACACAGTCTGTCGACCAATCGATCGACATACAATTAAATAATTGGGATTAGTGTACGCCAAATTTCATCCCAACACCCGTGTGGGGTTTCTAATCAACAAACACAGATTTTTACTTGTGCAGTTGGGCGATGTGTAAAATTTATCATCCCAATCAATATCAGTCAAATCAGTGTATATAAACAAATCGACCGATTTGTTTATAAATATTTATTTACTCACATTCACGTTAACAATTATATTTTTAACGATAATTAATTTATTTCAACACATTAATTTATATTATCGATTTCACATCAACATCACAAACAATTTTCACAACACATCAATCAAACAAACAAGCCATCTATGGTCTGTGGATGACGGGTGTCGGGTGCTGCTAAGCACCGTCTGCATCCTAGTATATATATAACTAGAAAAAGAAATTTAGAGTGAGAAGTTCTCACCAATATCTAATCCAATCATCTCGACTCTTCTTAAGTAGAAATCTTCTTCGTTCTCGCCTTTTGTCACTTTCGTCGTCCGTAGTCACTACATATATAAAAATCATATTTTTACTTCGCTATTCAATATATAAAAATCATATTTTTACTTCGCTATTCAGTATATAAAAATCATATTTTTATTTCAACGCTATTCTATAGATAAAAATTCTATTTTTACATCGCTACTATATAGATAAAAATTCTATTTTTACATCGCTACTATGTCGATAAAAATTCTATTTTCACATCGCTATTATATAGATAAAAATTCTATTTTTACATCGCTAATATATAGATAAAAATTCTATTTTTACATCGCTACTATATAGATAAAAATTCTATTTTCACATCGCTATTATATAGATAAAAATTCTATTTTTACATCGCTACTATATAGATAAAAATTCTATTTTTACCACGTTATTATATATATATATAAAAATTTCGCCTTTTCAAATATAAAGATTTCGCCTTTTCAAAAATAAGTATTATATTTTCCATACTTCTACTTTATAAAAATGGCATCTTTATGATTTCTACTATATAAAAATCATATTTTTAACCTTCTACCATAATAAAGATTAAACCTTTAATATAAATACTATATAAACCCCAATTTTTATAAACTAACAATCCCTTCCTTTCATTGCTATATGCATAAAACAGATTCCATTTATTTAAAATTGCACTCACAAATTAAAATTGGTTTTATAAATAAATAAACAAATAAAATTCACCTTGGTTTGCTCGTTGGAGGGCTTGGCGGAGGGGGGGGGGCTGTCGGTCAGTGGATGGAGGAGGGGGGCTTCGAGTTGGGGCTGTACAAAGAGGAGAGGCGGAGCAGGGGGAGGAAGGGGAAGAGGGGAGCTAGAGGCGCAGGGGGGGTGCGATGCGGCGGTGGATGGGGGTAGGGCTAGAGGAGGCGACGTGGGCTTAAGGGGTTAGGGGGATTTCGGGTGAGCGGTTATTCAGAGGAAGAAGAAGAAAAAGGAGAGGAGGAAGAAGAGGAGAGGGAGGCGGCGAGAGGAGGGGGTGCGGTGGGGGAACCGCGCCTCGGCGGTGGCGGTCGGCAGTGCAGCAGCAGCCGCTGCTCTTTTTTTTCTTTCGATCTATTTCATTTTGAAAAAGGGGGGGAGCTAAGAGATAAAGGGAGAGAGAGGGTTTAATTTATTTTATTTAATTAATTTCAAAAAGGTACTTTTATTTTTGACCTCGAAACAAGGCCCACCGCCTATCATCCATAGCTAATTACCCCCATTCCGAACACAATGGGATATGTACCGCAGGCTGATTCGATCGTTTCAATCAGTTTCCGTTAAAATCAACATATAACTCTATTATTAAATTTGAACGCACATTTCAATTTACCGGGGTCACATACTAACTAGAAAAATTCCAGAAAAATATTTTCTAGCTTCGTATTGATGATACGGTCCTAACAAAACTAGTTTCATCGAATTCTGAGACCGTTAGAAAAATGGTCATTTTCCAGTCGATTAAAATCAACTGAAACTGGTCAAACGCGTTTTCCTTTGCCATGCTCACATATTGATTTGAAAAATTATGAAATTTGGAATCTAGCAATAACTTGACATCACGGACCCAACAAAAGTGGTTTCGTCAAAATCCGAGGTCGTTTGCAAAATGGCTATTTTTAAAGGCCTGAATTCCATAGCGACTAGGAATTTTCAACTGGACATATCTTTTGATTCCCGCTATGAAATTTCGATTTCTCGGATTCATTGGAAAGATATTCTTAATTAGATCATATTATTTTTGGTTTCACTAAAATCCGGTTTATTTTGCACCCGGTACATTCAATTGAAGTTTGAAATCGAATTATCGAACTACCGTGCCATTTTCAATTCTATTTATAATATATATAAATATTTATATTCTAACAACGACGTATATAATATATATGTTCGATTCTATTCAAAATAAATTTCTCGTCGATATTATTTAAAACAATTCAGTTTAAATGTTCAAACTTCACTAAAATTGCCAAAATAAATTTTTTAAATTGGCTCGCATTTCCGGGTTGTTACAAGAATAGTAGTTATTAGGTTTGTAACTTGCAGAATGGAGGGTGAACCAGTTTAAGGTACGTCAGAAAAATCGAAAATACTTAATCAATCGAATAGTAAGATGACAGAAAACGTGTCAGCAACAGAAGCCCTTCGATCTTTTTCCATCCGTGAATTGCGCTTCTTCATTACCGCACAATTCAAAATGCGGTGAATTTCACCGCAAAAATTTCGGTCGTTCTAGCATTCTCCCAAAAAAATTAACTGAAAGTTAAACGAATAGGAGATTAGTTGAATTAAATTAATCTAACACGGGATAAAAACGATTTCAGCCCAAATCCTTGTCGTTTCTTCATGAAATAACCCCACCTCATAACCAAACCCCAAACCCCTTTCATGGATTTCAAATCGAGAATCAATTAACTAAATGTAACAACCCGGAAAATCTGAGCCAATTTAAAATTTTTATTTTGGCAATTTTAGCGAATTTTGAATATTTAAAATGATTTATTTTAAATAATATCGATGAGAAATTTATTTCGAATAGAATTAGAATGTATATATTTATATAGAGCGTCGTTAGAATATAAATATTTTATTTTAAATATAAAAAGGAATTAAAAATAGCGCGGTAGTTTGAAATTTCGATTTCAAATTTTAAATGAATGTACCGGGTGTAGAATAAACCGGATTTTAGCGAAACTAGAAATAATAGAATATATTTGAGAATATCTTCCCAACGAATCCGAAAAATTGAAATTTCATAGCGGGAATCATAAGTTACGTCCAGTTGAAAATTCAGAATAGTCGTCATGGAATTCTAGCCCTTAAAAGTAGCCATTTTGCAAACGACCTCAATTTTCGACGAAACCACTTTTGTTGGATCCGGGATGTTAAGTTATTGCTAGGTTTCAGAATTCGTAATTTTTTGAATCAATATGTGAGCGTGGCAAAGGAAAACGCGTTTGACCAGTTTTAGTTGATTTTAATCGACTGGAAAATGGCCATTTTTCAAACGATCTCAGAATTCGACGAAATTTGTTTTGTTAGGATCATATCGTCAATACGAAGCTAGAAATATTTTTTCTGGAATTTTTAGAGTTTGTATCTGGCCCCGGTAAATTGAAATGTGCATTCAAATTCAATATATAGAGTTATATTTGGATTTTGACGAAAACTGATCGAAACGGCCGAACTGGCTTACGATACATATCCCATTGTGTTCAGAATGGGGATAATTAGCTATGGACGACAGTCGGTGGGTTCGATTTCGAGGTCGAAATAAAAAGTTGCTTTTTGAAATTAAATAATTAAATAAATAAAAAAATAAAAACCTCCCTATTCTCTCTCAGGCCCCCCTCGTTGAGATTCAGTTCAAAGAAATAAAAAAAAGGGGAAAAAGGGCGAAGCCCTAACGCCGCCGCCGTGGCCACCTGGGCCACCGCGCCTCCGGCGCCGCCCACGCTAGAGCTCCTCCCTTCTCTCCTCCTCCCTTCCCTCGCCCCCTTCTCTATTAAAACCGCCGCACCCAAACCCAAACCCACGCCCTAGCAGCCCTGAGACCACTGCACCCCCCCTAAACGCCGACACCACCTCATGCGCCACCGTGTGCATCACTTTCTCTCCCCCCTCCGCCCGACGCCACCAACAAACCACCCCCTACTCTCGACATCAATACCGATAAATGCGAGTTCTTTCGTTGTTTTATTTTTATTTTAAATCTCAGTTTTTGGTATATATATAAATTAGTTTTTATTTATATAAATCAATTTATTTAAACCAGTTTTTATATAAGAAAAAGATTGGATTTTTATTGGTTCGAATGATAGAGAAAGATCAGATCTTTTGATTAGAAAAGTTATGATTTGTGTTCATTCGAAAAGGCGAGATTTTTATTATAGAAATGGCGAGATTTTTATTATAGAAAAGGCGAGATTTTTATTAGAAAGATAAGATTTTTATCATATATTAGTGGTTGGATTTTTAATTTGAAAAGTTTGATTTTGAAAAAAGAAAATGAATCTTTAAAGTATAAAAATTGAATTTCGATATTAGAAAAGTTTGAATCTTTATATAGTTCAAATAGTGAAGTAAAAATGAGATTTTTATATATGAAGACATAGAGAATAAAAATATAATTTTTATATAATGTAAAGAATAAAAATATGATTTTTATATAAGTAGTGAACCAAAAATATAATTTTTATATAGTGATAAGGATAAAAATAGAATTTTTATCTATATATTAGCGGTGTAAAAATAGAATTTTTATCTATATAGTAGCGGTGTAAAAATAGAATTTTTATCTATATAGTAGCGGTGTAAAAATAGAATTTTTATCTATATAGCAGCGGTGTAAAAATAGAATTTTTTATCTATATAGTAGCGGTGTAAAAATAGAATTTTTATCTATATAGTAGCGATGTAAAAATAGAATTTTTATCTATATAGTAGCAGTATAAAAATGTGATTTTTATCCATAAAGAGTGAATATAAAAATGTGATTTTTATATACATAGCAACAATATAAAAATATGATTTTTATATATGTAGTGGCTACGGGCAACGAAAGTGACGAAAGGCGAGCACGACGAAGATTTCCTACATATGAAGAGTTGTGGCGTTTGGTTTAACTTAGGTGAGAACTTCTTACTTTAAATCTTGTTTTCTAGTAAAAAAATATATACTAGGATGCAGACGGTGCTTAGCAGCACCCGACACCCGTCGTCCACAGACCATGGACGACTTGTATGCTTGTTTGATGTGTTGTGAAGTTTGTTTGTGATGTTGATGTGAAATGGATAATAAAACATTCATGTGTTGAAATAAATATTATATAGTTAAAAATATAATTTTTAACGTGTATGCGAATAAATAAATATTCATATATAAACCGGACGGTTTGTTTATGTACACCTATTTGAAGGACATTGATTGGGACGATAAATTTTACACGTCGCCCAACCGCATAAATAATATTCAGTCTTTGTGGATTGAAACCCCACACAGGTGTTGGGATGATATTTGACGTATACTAATCCCAATTGCTTAGTGGTATGTCGATCGTTTGATTGACAAACTGTATGAGCGTTAATTAGTTATATTTAATGCTTATGCAGTTGTATGGTGCACTTTGGATGATGGTTGATTATTTATCGTTGCTATTATATACATGTGTTGTATGGAATCCATATAATTAACATTATATGGTAATTGATTGGGCCTCATTCCAATTGGGAAAATCAAGAATATTATAAAAAATATATTCATGTGTTGAATAGAATAAAGAATATTCATGTGTTGAATAGAATAAAGAATATTCATGTGTTGAATAAAATATATATTCATGTGTTGAAAATATTCATGTGTTGAGTAAAATATTTTAAACAATAAACTTTACATCTTTATCATAATTTTATAAAATATATTAAATAACAAAAATAGTCATGTGTTGACAATACTCATGTGTTGAGAATATTCATGTGTTGAATAGAATAAAGAATATTCACGTGTTGAATAAAAATATATATTCATGTGTTGAAAATGTTCATGTGTTGAGTAAAATATTTTAAACAATAAAATTTACATCTTTATCATAATTTTATAAAATATATTAAATAACAAAAATAGTCATGTGTTGACGATACTCATGTGTTGGGAATATTCTTGTGTTGAAAGAAATATAGATTCATTTGTTGAACATAATAAATATTCATTTGTTGAA
Source organism: Allium sativum (assembly GCA_030737875.1). Taxonomy (NCBI): domain Eukaryota; kingdom Viridiplantae; phylum Streptophyta; class Magnoliopsida; order Asparagales; family Amaryllidaceae; genus Allium; species Allium sativum. The sequence goes on from CM060916.1 coordinate 779,418,377, forward strand.
TAGAATAACGAAGTTATTGAAATATATAAAGCCGTGTTGACTTGAGATGCACCATTTTGACGCGAACGATATTTATATCGATTATATTCGTTTTTATAATGAAGATAGAAAAGGAAGTGATTTCAAAATATAACGTTTTGATAATATTATCATTTGTATATCGATGGTGTGGAATATTCAATTTTGCTTTGAAATTGAATATGAAGTTGAAATTGTTTGGATGATTTATAAAATCCGTTTTGAATTGAAATCGACGAAATATATATAATATATATTATTTATATTAATGGCCTGAACAGAACGTGCCGCGCCGCGGTAGTTCGCGAATTTCGATCATTGACTTCGAATCGACGTTGTGGGAGATCCGACCGTATGATTCTCCTGAAACCGGAACCGTTGGGTTCGTATCAAAAAGAGCTTTCCAATGAATGTTAGAAATTTGAAATCTAACGGTTGGATTTGGAATTATGACCAAATCAAATTTGGAAAAGGTCGTTGTAAGTGGAGTTCGGTGGCCGTTATTAAAAACCGACTGTACGGGCCTTGATAAAATTATTAAGAATATTAATAATTTGTGTAAAATCATATTATGAATTGGAAAGAACTGGGATGAAAAATTCCACATTTGAAAAGATAAAAATATATTTTTATCGAAATGAACTAGTTTTGAACTAGATTTGTAATGGTTTTGAAAATAATCAGAATTTCCAATATACGAATTGGAATGGATTTGAATCGAAGTTATCTTCGGAATATTTCGATGTTGGATTTCGTGATTGTACAGATAGGTGGTGGAAATTTGAAAGATATATTGATATCGTTATTTCCAATATGATATTTATTTGTTTCAGAATTTGATATTGAATATAAGCCGATATATTTTCTATTCAGATCCTTGTATTTAATATCAAATGGGATTTTGGGTTCGTCATGAATGGTGTCTTAAATAACACTGCTCTTGAACCCAGTTTAGAAAAGAATAAATCTTTTAATTAAGATTTAATGAAATTATCCAGTTAATTTGTATTTAATTGGAATTGAATTTGAATTGGTTTTTGGGGTTTATCATGAGCGGTGTTTTGAATAACACCTGTTCTTTAACCCGATTAACAATAGAAAGTGATTTTGGGTTTATCGTGAATCGTGTTTTAGGTGACATTGGTTCTTTAACCCAGTTAAAGAGAGGATATTGATTTGTGGGAAGATTAAAACTAAGTGGAGTTTTAATTAATCTTTAATTAGATTAAAGTGATCGAGAATGGAGTATCACCATTTTTGCTCCAAAGCGATAGTTAAATCTTTAATTAGATTTGAACGTGAAATGGTAATTAACTTTACCAATAGCACTGTGGTGTTAGATATGGATTATTACCAGTTTTGCTCCATGGATGAATAGGTTGGGATTGAGAAATAAAATTAATAATTATTCTGTTGTTCGCTAATTCCGACTAGTTTGGAAACCATAATATGGTTTGAAATGATATCCAAAGGAAGATTAAAGAATAAATTTAGAAGAATTTATCTTTGATAAAATTAATGGGAACCTTTCCCTAAGAATGTGAAAAATTGGAACAAAAGAATATTCTGAATTGGAATGAGGCGTATGTTGTGTTTGTGTAACACTTGTTTATTATATACGCGGGTTATTTGGAAATGCCGGGTTTTAACCCATTCTGAATAACCGATTCGACGATAAGTCGAAGATGAAGATGGTGGTTGAAGACCGGAAGTCTTCACATCGTTTGGATGATTATTGATGATCTTGATTGGGTTGTACACCCAAGAGGTGGGAATCAGTTGTGATCGTCCAGACGTACTTGGAGATCAATGGATATGCGAGGAAAGTGCCTCCGGTTTCGTTCAGACCCAGAACGAACTTGTAAACGGACCGTGTGTCTGTCATTGGATTTTATTCTATGTTGATTGATCTCTGTTAAATATACATCTGTTTGGCGGCGGAGAATTTATTCTCTTGCTTAACGCCCTTCTCTGAGACGTACGAGCTCAGAGGTTGTATATCGATGGACATCAGTCGCATGGAGTGAATTGCCTGTATGGCATGCCTAAGTGGCAAATGATCAAGGCTTCTGTTGAAAAGCAAAGTATTGTGGTTGATGATCAAAGCACGGCCTGTGTGGCATAACTTTGTGTATAGCGTGAATTCGTGAGCCTCACACCTCGGTATGAGTCAAATACGGGATAGTGACTGCAGGGAGAGCACGACGTTTCTTTCTAGCTATGGGTGATGTCAGTGACCTACCAGCCCTGACATTTATACACTTTTTACCTGTGTGGTTGTTGGAATGCGAGGCGCCTCGAACATATGGTCGATAACTGGCACTGTGTGAGCCGACGTACAGACCATTATATAGATCCTATAGGACCGGGAAACGTGTGTTCAGGAATAGCTAATCCTCAAAAGTAAGAGAGGACCGGCCCTGAAGATCCAAGGATCGCTGTATGTGTTCCTGAGACATTTGCTAGATTGTCTCGAATGGAGAGGAGCTAGCCCCTTGCCTCGACTCATGATGGAATCCAATTTCCAATACGTGACAATGCGATTTTAATTGTAGAACTAGTATGGCGACATGATATATGGTACCCAAGCCGTCTATGATTGATATTTATGATTGAAATTATTTTGACACTATACACTTATAATAGTATCAAATGATTTGTTTTAAACGTACTAAGCATGTTTGGCTATTATAAGGGAAAACCCCATCCTCCGGCTTGCGTTGCATTGTGTGATGGGACATGGGTCTTATAATAGCTTCATTTTTTCAAAAAGCATTGCGCTGTTTTGTTATATGCACTAGTGTTCTTGGGAGGAAACCTGTTCCGTGTTATACGGCGTGGTCCCTTGAATTACTCTCTTTTAAAGTAAAGTTTTAAATAACTGTTTTAGTTCTCACACCAGTCACATGACTAACCTGGAGTTTATTGTTTTAACCTAAACTCTGGGTGCCCTTATTTTTTGCACGGGCAGCTAGTAGTTTTTGTTTTGCAGATTTATATTCACAGGATCCTGGTTTACAACTGGAACGATGCTCGGAAAGCTCTGTATCCGTGTATTACTTTCAATTGTGTTTTGTATTGTTTTTCCGCTACTATGTATTTAAATGTAATTTAAATCTCTGATATTTGTCGAATGTATATTTATTTGTACTCTGTATATTCTTGTACTCTGATGGAATTGTTATAATAAACAATAAAATTTTCTTCTGTTTGCGTTCCGATGTGCGTTGTTCTCAAAGCGATTCATTCTTTCCTTGCCGGGGAAGTTACGGGTTACTATATTTGGTATCAGAGCTTTGGTTTACAGAGCTCGAGAACAAGGCACATTAGAACCATACGAAAGAATTTATCAGATATTGGGTTAGTAATGTCCAATGAGATTAGCTCGTTAGAGATAGGATCAGTAGTATCCTAGAACGAGTGCGAAGAGTATATTTTTCAAATGAAAACAAACTTTGTTTTGAAAATTAAATTCAAGTATACGTATTTGAATATTTTATTTGTATTGAATTTGGACAATCGAGTATACAAAGATTTTGCATATACGCATCATGAACGTATATTCGAAGTTTAATATACTGGATAGATATAGAATCACACTCTAGTCGCTCGGGGATAATTCGGGTGATGTCCGGACATCATCAGTATTTATGTTCGTGTTTCGAAAGTGGGATTTCTATATATTTCCATTAGACTGGTGTGAGAACCAAAACTAGGTAGGTTTATTGTTGTGAATTGGCATCAAAAACATGATTTTCTGTATATATATATATATATATATATATATCAAAATTATGAATTTGAACTGATAATCAACTAATTGATTGCTGATTGTATTGTATGATTATTGGTTTGAAATTTTGAACCATTTAGCCTAATGGAACCAAATATTGAACTGTATTGAAAAATGATTACAACTGCATGCATGTACACATATATATATATATATATATATATGTGTGTGTGTGTGTGTGTGTGTGTGTGTGTGTGTGAACATGTCATAGCAAGGAGGCTAGAGCAGAAGAATAAAATTGTTTGCCCGACAAATAGGTACATGTTTACTAATTTCATGGGTTTTGGATGATTTTATGAGCCGATTGGCTAGCCGCTAGGCTGTTTCTTTTTCTTTTTGGACTGATGAGGGCCATGGGAGGCTATTTGAAATATCCCGAAGTCCCCGGTGCAGCGGAGGTTATGGCGAAATTTTTCAAAAATTTAGGGTGTTAGCCAAATTTTTGAAGAATTTGAAAAGTTCTTAGAAACTGAAAAGTTGAAGAACTTAAGCCGTAATGAAAGTAATGGAAGTTGAGTTGATTAGTTAAACAACTTTCAGCTTCGTTCCTTTTCGGGGACGAAAAGTTTTAAGTGGGGGAATTGTAACAACCCGGAAAATCTGAGCCAATTTAAAATTTTTATTTTGGAAATTTTAGCGAATTTTGAATATTTAAAATGATTTATTTTAAATAATATCAACGAGAAATTTATTTCGAATAGATTTAGAATGTATATATTTATATAGAGCATCGTTAGAATATAAATATTTCATTTTAAATATAAAAAGGAATTAAAAATGGCGCGGTAGTTTGAAATTTTGATTTCAAAGTTTAAATGAATGTACATGGTGCAAAATAAACTGGATTTCAGCGAGACCAAAAATAATAGAATCTATTTGAGAATATCTTTCCAACGAATCCGAAATATCGAAATTTCATAGCGGGAATCAAAAGTTACATCCAGTTGAAAATTCAGAATAGTCGCTATAGAATTCTGGCCCTTAATAATAGCCATTTTGCAAACGACCTCGGTTTTCGACGAAATCACTTTTGTTGGATCCGGGATGTCAAGTTATTGCTAGGTTTCAAAATTCGTAATTTTTCGAATCAAAATGTGAGTGTGGCAAAGGAAAACGCGTTTGACCTGTTTTAGTTGATTTTAATCGACTGGAAAATGACCATTTTTCAAACGATCTCAGAATTCGACGAAATTAGTTTTGTTAGGACCGTATCGTCAACACGAAGCAAGAAATATTTTTTCTAGAATTTTTAGAGTTAGTATGTGGCCCCGGTAAATTGAAATGTGCGTTCAAATTCAATATATAGAGTTATATTTGGGTTTTGATGAAAACTGATCGAAACGGCCGAACTGGCTTACGATACATATCCCATTATGTTCAGAATGGGGGGTAATTAGTTATGGACGACAGTCGGTGGGTTCGTTTTCGAGGTCGAAATAAAAAGTTGCTTTCTGAAATTAAATAATTAAATAAATAAAAAAAACCTCCCTATTCTCTCTCAGGCCCCTCCCCCTCGTTGAGATTTAGTTCAAAGAAATAAAAAAAGGGGGGGAAAAAGGGCGGAGCCCTAACGCCGCCACCGCCGCCGTGGCCACCTGGGCCACCACGCCTCCGGCGCCGCTGTAACGACCCGCATTCTACGCATCATAGGATCATAGAATATTTATTTCTGTCACATACCAAGTCGTATGGTCATGTAACTTTGGGAGACGACTATTGCGGTGATTTCCCGTGTTCATGATTTTTCCCGATTTTTAAATGTCCATTTTACCCCTAGTTATCACTGTTTTGGCAATAACTTTTGACTGGAAAGGAATTTTGAGCTGAAACCACTTCCATTGGCTCCGGATGATGGTTTACAATTCCGTGGAGTGGTCACATTAGCCAAAGGGACTCACCGTTTGGGAGATATGGCTGAAACAAGTTTCAGATGGTGAAAAACAGCTTAATTGGGCTTAACCGGGTGATTAGCAGCTAGGTCCAGAGGGGAATTTCGGGTTTAGAGGTATAGGAGGACTGATTAGGGTTAGGAAATCATTTCCATTTCAGTTTTGAGCCTCCACAAACCTTCTTGAGACCTTGGTAATGGCTTCCATCCTCTAAAACCACTCCTAAACACATTTTTTAGTGAAGATTAAGCCTAGACTACATCAAAACAAGGCCAAATAGCAACAAAGCAAGGTTGGAGCTGCTGCTATACATAGGAATTCGACCCAAACAGAGAGTATTTCAGATTTGGTGTTTTACTTTGTGGCCAAGGTGAGTGATAGCATCGTTTTGACACTAATTACAGTTAATTAAGGGTGATTAGTGAAGATTAGCGAATTTATACACTGATAAATTCTGGAAAAATGTTTAGAAATTCTTAAATAATGTTTTATGCCTCTGGTTGAAATTTTGTTCGATTTGATTAAGTTTTGTTAACACTATGATTAGATTTGCTTAAACATGCTTAAGGGAAAATAAGGAGTTTTGGCCACTTTTGATCCATTTTGATTCATTTGAATGATTGTTTGCTGTTTGTGGTTGCTATTACATATTTCTATGACTCTATGGTATGTTTTATGATTGATTAGAATAGTTAGATTGGTCGAAAACGCCGTCGAATGGCGTAGAAAGCTCGCTGGAAAGTTGCAGAAATGTGCAGGTTCCGAACCAGGTCGGATCGGATTGTGAACTGACCAAGGGAATTCGAAATGGATTGGAACTTGTCACTGGAGGAAGACTTGGCGAGAAGGAAGGCCATTTACATAGAGTTGGAGATGGAAAGAGGATCGGATCGGAGTAATGGAGCAGGATCGGATCGGAGTGGACTAGGGAGCGAGATCGGATCGGAGGAGGCAAGCAAGGGGGATCGGATCCGGGCTATGGAGCAGGACCGGATCGGAGTAGGCCAGGGAATGAGATCGGATCGGAGCAGGCAAGCTGGAGCAGGGGGGACGAACCGAACCGACTGGAGCGTGACACCCGAACCGAACCGACGTCTAAAAGGGGAAGGAGCACTGAACCGAACCGAGCTAGACGAGGAGCACCGAACCGAACTGAGCTAGACGAGGAGCACCGAACCGAACCGTACGTGGGCTATTACTACTACGCGATGACTCTTCTGAAGACCCACTCCAATTCGATCAAAACCCGAGATGCAAAGGAAGTCCAAATGAGAAGTTAGAGCTCAAGATTTAGATGGGAATCAACGAGTTCGCTTCATGGTTGGGCTTTGCTGCGGGACGCGTGTTAAGGGGTTATCGATGTCTATAGCTTTGGACCACTATGGTAGGAGGTACGAAGGCGGATTCAGGGCCATTATGGCATCGGTAGAACCAAGGGCTACGACCAATGAAGTGGGTCATTGAAATGTTTGGTCATGACTCCAAGTGTTTGGCTTGGTCACAGCAGGGTTTCTACAAGTCGAGATTCGTCGTTACCTCAATTTGTCTAGTGTTCCAAAGTGGTAGATATCGTATGCTTTACGCACTGAGTGAGAGATGTGAGGATGGTTGTTATGGATGATTTGTTTGCTATCATTATGACATGCACACCCCACCCCCGTATTCTTTACACTACTTATTATGGCACCTTAGAGTACTGTACGGTATGTGGTACTAACTCTTTGGTTGCAGGTCCAGGTTCAGGTATGGTTTAGTATACCTGTTATTATTCTGTTTAGATGCTTATCGCTCATACCAGGCTTTATGTCTGACCCAGAGTTTTATGTCTCCTCTTATTACTCTGGGTGCTCACACGAGCAGACTAGAGACATGTTAGCTGGTGATGCACGGGTAGATGATCCGGAGACGAGCAGGAGGCTTCCACGTAACATATATATATATATAGTATTCTCCCTGTGTTGTTGAAGATCACTGCTTGGGCATTAGTGGTGCATCTTCTACTTTAGCTTTCTTTTGTTTAGAGACAGTAAATTTGGAAAGTTGTAATAAGCTGTATTTGGATTTCCGCTGCTCTGATGTTGACATTGATTATTAGTTATCAGCTTATGCACTGTCTCACCTGTTTTATGTCAAGTATGTTATTATTATATTTTATTCCATGCGCTGTGAGACATTCTACAGGTTCTTGATTAGTTCGTTCTCTTCTTTCCTTCCTCCCGACGACCGTCCCGTGCTAGTCGGGCATGTGTACAGCGCACTTTTGGTGTAAATGCAGGCTGGTGCGGGGCGGGCCGTCACACTTGGTATCAGAGCTCTAGGTTGCGTAGTTTACCTAGGGAAGTTATCAGGGAGAGATAATACACGTGTACGAGAGAGCGTATTTGTGATTATTTTGGTTTTCAAAAACTACATATATATATTATTAGTAGTATAAGAAAGAAGTCGTACTGCACTAGCACCACTATGGAATCGTTAATCGTTTCCTTTTTCAGATTGACGATGAGCCGATATACTAGAGGTGCTGGTAGAGAGGCCAATAATGGGAATGCTGCTGACATGAGGACGATGTTTACTGACCTCATGAGAGAGATGCTTAGAGATGTACAGAGGGCAGCTCCCAATGATGGAAATGGTGGTGGTCCAATAGTGCAGGCGCCGAGGGTCGACTTCGCCAAGCTAAATAAGGATTATACTAGCCTTGGTGGGAAGTCGTTCCACGGAACGGAGTCGGCCATGGATGTTCAAGATTGGTTGGATAGTTGCGAACGTATCTTCGAGGATTTGGGTATCGAGGATGCGATGAAGAGAAAGCTAGCGTCCCGTCAGCTGCAAGGGCGGGCGATGAATTGGTGGAATGCTATAAAAGCAGCTACTCCCGAAGATCAGATTACTTGGGAGCAGTTTAAAGCTCGCTTTAGCGAGAAGTTCATTCCAGCTGCTCAGAAGTCAGTGCTGTTTAAGAAATTCTTAGAACTCAAGCAGAATGGCAGAGCTGTCTCGGAGTATATTGCTGAATTTGACACTTTGTCGAAATATGGGTTATCTCTTATTGATACTGCCGAGAAGAAGAATGAGAAATTCATAACTGGTTTGGATCAGTACTTGGGGGAAAGGCTTATTAACCACATCGACGAGACGTTTGAGTCGATTGTAGGGAAAGCATTGAGGTCAGAAAGTCTTTACTCTAAGCCGAAGACTGAGGTTGCATCCGCAGGTGAGCCAAAGCCACAAGCAAGTGATGAAGGCAAAGGTGGTTCCCAGAATAAGAGAAAGCAGAATCAGACTAAGGATGGCCAGAAGAAAAAGAATAAGCAAGATGTTGAGTGCTTCAGCTGTGGTAAGAAGGGCCATTATGCTAGTAATTGTCGGGCCAAGCCAGCGGATAGGAAGTGCTTCAATTGTGGCCAAATGGGACATCACAAGGACAAGTGTCTGCAACCCCCTAAAGAAAAGCAAATGGTGAAAGCATATGCCCTTAATGCTATTCCTTCTTCGTCGAATGCCCCCAACTGCGGCGGAGAAAGGAAAGAATGTCGTCATTCAAGGTATGCTTTCTGTTTACGATGTTCCTGTTAGAGTTTTGTTTGATACCGGAGCTTCCAGTTCTTTCATATCTAGTGACCTGGTAGATAGGTTGGGATTGGAGCCCGAGATTGTCGATAGACCTTTAGTAGTGACAAACCCGATTGGTGGTTCGACTAGCCTTAGCATGATCTGTCGTAATGTGGTCTTATCGAGTCATGGATGCATGTTTGTTTGTGATTGCTTTGTTTTGGGCTTTACTGGGTTTGGCATTATTTTGGGAGTAGATTAGCTCCAAAGATACGGGGTGGTGGTAGACTGTGAGGGCTTTTTGGTGACAGCTAGAGTGGATGATGGGCGGAGGATAGTGTTTGGTGGTCTACCCAGTAAGGGGGTATTGGCTAGTTTTCTAAACTCCCTTGACATTCCGCATAGTGAGTTGTCAGGTTTGCCCGTGGTTGGCCAGTATCCGGAAGTTTTCGAAGAAGTGACCGGACTTCCACCACACTGAGAGGTAGAGTTCCGTATTGATTTGGTAAAAGACGCCAGACGTATAGTGATGCCACTTCGTCGTATGGCACCAAGGGAGCAGCGAGAGCTCGAGGTGCAAGTCAGCGATCTTTTGAAGAAGGGATTTATCAGAAGGAGTGTTTCTGAATGGGGAGCACCAGTCGTGTTTGCTACCAAGGCGGATGGTTCCCTTCATTTGTGTGTAGACTACCGCGAGTTGAATAAAGTGACGAGGAAGAACAAGTATCCTCTACCGCGGATAGATGATTTGTTCGATCAGTTGAGTGGCGCGAGAGTATTTTCTCAGTTAGATCTCGCGACAGGTTTTCATCAGCTTAGAGTGGAAGCTGAGAGTATAGCTAAAACGGCATTTCGGACGCCGTCTGGGTTTTATGAGTGGTTGGTCATGCCATTCGGGCTGACCAATGCCCCAGCATATTTTGTGGATCTTATGAATAGGGTATTCAGAGATCAGTTGAATAAGTTTGTCCTTGTGTTCGTTGATGATATTTTGGTCTACTCGAGGACAGAGGAAGAACACAAGGGATATTTAAGAATAGTGATGGAGGTGTTGAGAAAACACCAATTGAAAGCAAAGTTTTCTAAGTGCCACTTCTGGAAGAGAGAAGTGAGATTTTTGGGCCATGTTGTATCAGAAAATGGTATTGCCGTGGACCCGGCAAAGGTGGCTACGGTACAGGATTGGCCTACGCCCAAGAATGCAACAGATGTAAGAAGTTTCTTGGGGTTAGCGGGATATTATCGTAAGTTTATCCAAGGTTTCTCCAAGATAGCAGCACCATTGACCTAGTTGACCAAGAAGAATCAAGCTTTTGTCTGGGATGGAAGGTGCGAGAATGCATTCAAGAGTCTAAAGGACAAGTTGATAAGCGCACTTTTGGAGGAAATGCAGGCTGGTGATGCTTGTGGTACCGGATTGGGTGCTGTATTGATGCAAGGAGGGAGGGTTGTTGCTTATGCAAGTCGGCAATTGAAACCGCACGAGAAAAGATACCCTACCCATGATTTGGAATTGGTAGCGATCGTGTTCGCGTTGAAGATGTGCAGACACTATCTCTTGGGAGAAAGATCTGAGCTGTTTACAGATCATAAGTCGTTGAAGTATCTCTTCTCCCAGATGGATTTAAATCTCCGACAACAAAGGTGGTTAGAATTCTTGGCTTCCTATGATTTTGACATCGCATATACACCGGGAAAGGGTAATGCGGTGGCTGATGCATTGAGTAGGAGATATGCCAGCTTAGGCGCTATGTTTCTAGAATGGAAGCAACTGGAGTACATCGCTGGGTATGATTTCAGACCAAAGTGCGAATTGGATTCAGAAATGTTAGCAAGTTTGACGGTCAGACCCACTTTAATTGAGCGGATCGGCTCTAGTCAGAGGGACGATCCTAACCTATTGGAAATTATCTCCAAGTTAGAGATGGGTATCGATGAGGAGATGAACAAGTATGGGCTTGATCGAGATGGATGGCTTAGAAAGAATGGAAAGCTTGTTGTACCCAATGTCGATGGATTGAAGGATGAAGTGCTTAGGGAGTGTCATCACTCAAAACTGACTATACATCCCGGTGGTAATAAGATGTATCGAGATATGAAGCAGACTTACTACTGGGAAGGGATGAAGAGAGACGTTGGGAATTTTATATCCAAGTGCATGAATTGCCTAGTGGGTTGTTACAGCCATTACAAATTACCGAATGGAAATGGGAGCAAGTCTCGATGGATTTCATCGATGGTTTACCATGGACTAGATCGGGACATGATAGTATTTGGGTGATTGTGGACCGATTGACCAAAAGTGCAAGATTTATACCAGTCAAATCAACCAGAACGGCAACTAAGTTAGCAGAATTGTATATGAAATGGGTAGTGAGATTTCATGGAGTACCTAAAAGCATTGTGAGTGACCGAGACCCGTTGTTCACTAGTGGGTTTTGGAACAGCTTACAAGAGGCTCTAGGGTCAGAGTTACATCTCAGTACCGCATATCATCCTCAGACCGATGGTCAGACGGAGAGGGTGAATCGTATTTTGGAAGATCTCTTGAGGGCATGTATATTGGATTTTGGTGGGTCATGGGATGATCATTTGCATCTAGTAGAGTTTGCATATAATAATAGCTACCAATCCAGTATCGGTATGGCTCCGTTTGAAGCTTTGTACAGAAGACCATGCAACTCACCATCATGTTGGATAGAGACTGGCGAGAAGTTTATGCTTGGACCAGATGTGGTGAGGGAAACTTCAGATAAAATCAAGACCATTCAACAACGAATGAAGGCTGCCCAAGATAGGCAGAAGAGTTATGCCGATAAGAGGAGAAGAGACTTAAAATTCTCCGTTGGCGACTTGGTGTTTGTCAAGATTTCTCCGTTGAAGAGCGTAATACGATTTGGCAGGAGAGGCAAGTTGACACCAAGATTTGTTGGCCCATTCCCTGTTCTTGAACTAGTCGGGAATTTGGCATATAGAATTGACTTACCAGAGAAGATGGCAGGAGTTCACAACGTATTTCATGTTTCCCAACTAAGGAAGTTCGTTCACGACTCAGATATGACTATTTCACCTGATCAGTTAGAGGACTTCAAAGTAGAACCTGAGGCGGTTGGGAACCGCAAGCCGGCCCGTATTGTCGAGTACGACATGAAGCAACTTCGAAGGAAGACGGTGAGACTAGTCAAGGTTCAGTGGGGAGAGGACGAGAATGATTGTACTTGGGAGAAAGAGGAGAACATTAGGAAGACACACCCAGAACTCTTTGCCTGGTAAGATTTTGACTTCGATTTAGTTTTCCGCATGCTAGGATAGGCTTGTTTGCTTGTTTTGCATGTTTGATTGTTGTATGTGGTTGTTAGGCATGCAGGATCCTTTGTATGTTTTGGGTTAAGGAATTTCGGGGGCGAAATTTCTTAAGGGGGGAGAGTGTAACGACCCACATTCTTCGCATCATAGGATCGTAGAATATTTATTTCTGTCACATACCAAGTCGTATGGTCATGTAACTTTGGGAGACGACTATTGCGGTCATTTCCCATGTTCATGATTTTTCTCGATTTTTAAATGTCCATTTTACCCCTAGTTATCACTGTTTTGGCCATAACTTTTGACTGGAAAAGAATTTTGAGCTGAAACCACTTCCATTGGCTCCGGATGATGGTTTACAATTCCGTAGAGTGGTCACATTAGCCAAACGGACTCACCGTTTGGGAGATATGGCTGAAACAAGTTTCAAATGGTGAAAAACAGCTTAATTGGGCTTAACCGGGTGATTAGCAGCTAGGTCCAGAGGGGAATTTCGGGTTTAGAGGTATAGGAGGACTGATTAGGGTTAGGAAATCATTTCCATTTCAGTTTTGAGCCACCACAAACCTTCTTGAGACCATGGCTTCCATCCTCTAAAACCACTCCTAAACACATTTTTTAGTGAAGATTAAGCCTAGACTACATCAAAACAAGGCCAAATAGCAACAAAGCAAGGTTGGAGCTGCTGCTATACATAAGAATTCGACCCAAACAGAGAGTATTTCAGATTTGGTGTTTTACTTTGTGGCCAAGGTGAGTGATAACATCGTTTTGACACTAATTACAGTTAATTAAGGGTGATTAGTGAAGATTAGCGAATTTATACACTGAACAATTCTAGAAAAATGTTTAGAAATTCTTAAATAATGTTTTATGCCTCTGGTTGAAATTTGGTTCGATTTGATTAAGTTTTGTTAACACTATGATTAGATTTGCTTAAACATGCTTAAGGGAAAATAAGGAGTTTTGGCCACTTTTGATCCATTTTGATTCATTTGAATGATTGTTTGCTGTTTGTGGTTGCTATTACATATTTCTATGACTCTATGGTATGTTTTATGATTGATTAGAATAGTTAGATTGGTTGAAAACGTCGTCGAATGGCGTAGAAAGCTCGCTGGAAAGTTGCAGAAATGTGCAGGTTCCGAACCGGGTCGGATCGGAGTAGGGGGTCGGATCGGATTGTGAACTGACCAAGGGAATTCGAACTGGATTGGAACTTGTCACTGGAGGAAGACTTGGCGAGAAGGAAGGCCATTTACATAGAGTTGGAGATGGACAGAGGATCGGATCGGAGTCATGGAGCAGGATCGGATCGGAGTTGACTAGGGAGCGAGATCGGATCGGAGGAGGCAAGCAAGGGGGATCGGATCGGGGCTATGGAGCAGGACCGGATCGGAGTGGGCCAGGGAACGAGATCGGATCGGAGCAGGCAACCTGGAGCAGGAGGGACGAACCGAACCGACTGGAGCGTGACACCCGAACCGAACCGACGTCTAAAAGGGGAAGGAGCACCGAACCGAACCGAGCTAGACGAGGAGCACCGAACCGAACCGAGCTAGACGAGGAGCACCGAACCGAACCGTACGTGGGCTATTACTACTACGCGATGACTCTTCTGAAGACCCACTCCAATTCGATCAAAACCCAAGATGCAAAGGAAGTCCAAATGAGAAGTTAGAGCTCAAGATTTAGATGGGAATCAACGAGTTCGCTTCATGGTTGGGCTTTGCTGCGGGACGCGTGTTAAGGGGTTATCGATGTCTATAGCTTTGGACCACTATGGTAGGAGGTACGAAGGCGGATTCAGGGCCATTATGGCATCGGTAGAACCAAGGGCTACGACCAATGAAGTGGGTCATTGAAATGTTTGGTCATGACTCCAAGTGTTTGGCTTGGTCACAGCAGGGTTTCTACAAGTCGGGATTCGTCGTTACCTCAATTTGTCTAGTGTTCCAAAGTGGTAGATATCGTATGGTTTACGCACTGAGTGAGAGATGTGAGGATGGTTGCTATGGATGATTTGTTTGCTATCATTATGACATGCACACCCCACCCCCGTATTCTTTACACTACTTATTATGGCACCTTAGAGTACTGTACGGTATGTGGTACTAACTCTTTGGTTGCAGGTCCAGGTTCAGGTATGGTTTAGTATACCTGTTATTATTCTGTTTAGATGCTTATCGCTCATACCAGGCTTTATGTCTGACCCAGAGTTTTATGTCTCCTCTTATTACTCTGGGTGCTCACACGAGCAGACTAGAGACAGGTTAGCTGGTGATGCACGGGTAGATGATCCGGAGACGAGCAGGAGGCTTCCACGTAACATATATATATATAGTATTCTCCCTGTGTTGTTGAAGATCACTGCTTGGGCATTAGTGGTGCATCTTCTACTTTAGCTTTCTTTTGTTTAGAGACGGTAAATTTGGAAAGTTGTAATAAGCTGTATTTGGATTTCCGCTGCTCTGATGTTGACATTGATTATTAGTTATCAGCTTATGCACTGTCTCACCTGTTTTATGTCAAGTATGTTATTATTATATTTTATTCCATGCGCTGTGAGACATTCTACAGGTTCTTGATTAGTTCGTTCTCTTCTTTCCTTCCTCCTGACGACCATCCCGTGCTAGTTGGGCATGTGTACAGCGCACTTTTGGAGTAAATGCAGGCTGGTGCGGGGCGAGCCGTCACAGCCGCCCACGCTAGAGCTCCTCCTCCTTCCCCTCGCCCCCTTCTCCATTAAAACCGCTGCACCCAAACCCAAACCCACGCCCTAGCAGCCCTGAGATCGCCGCATCCCCCTAAACGCCGACACCACCTCCTGCGTCGCCTCGTGCATCACTTTCTCCCCTCCCCCCCCCCCCCCCGACGCCACCAACGAACTACCCCCTGCTCTCGACATCCATACCGATAAATGTGAGTTCTTTCGTTGTTTTATTTTTATTTTAATCTCAGTTTTTAGTGTATATATATAAATCAGTTTTTATTTATATAAATCAGTTTATTTAAACCAGTTTTTATATAAAAAAAATGATTGGATTTTTATTGGTTTGAATGATAGAGAAAGATCAGATCTTTTGATTAGAAAAGTTATGATTTGTGTTCATTCGAAATGGCGAGATTTTTATTATAGAAATGGCGAGATTTTTATTATAGAAAAGGCGAGATTTTTATTAGAAAGATAAGATTTTTATCATATATGAAAGGTTGGATTTTTAATTTGAAAAGTTTGATTTTGAAACAAGAAAAGAATTGAATCTTTAAAGTATAAAAATCGAATTTTTATTTTAGAAAAGTTTGAATCTTTATATAGTTGAAATGGTGAAGTAAAAATGAGATTTTTATATATAAAGACATAGAGAATAAAATATAATTTTTATATAATGTAAAAAATAAAAATATGATTTTTATATAAGTAGTGAACCAAAAATATAATTTTTATATAGTGATAAGGATAAAAATAGAATTTTTATCTATATAGTAGCGGTGTAAAAATAGAATTTTTATCTATATAGTAGCGGTGTAAAAATAGAATTTTTATCTATATAGTAGCGGTGTAATAATAGAATTTTTTTCTATATAGTAGCGATGTAATAATAGAATTTTTATCTATATAGCAGCAGTATAAAAATGTGATTTTTATCCATATAGAGTGAATATAAAAATGTGATTTTTATATACATAGCAACAATATAAAAATATGATTTTTATATATGTAGTGGCTACGGGCAACGAAAGTGACGAAAGGCGAGCACGACGAAGATTTCCTACATATGAAGAGTCGTGGCGTTTGGTTTAGCTTGGGTGAGAACTTCTTACTTTAAATCTTGTTTTCTAGTAAAAAAAAAAAAATACTAGGATGCAGATGGTGCTTAGCAGCACCCGACACCCGTCGTCCACAGACAATGGACGACTTGTATGCTTGTTTGATGTGTTGTGAAGTTTGTTTGTGATGTTGATGTGTAATGGATAATAAAACATTCATGTGTTGAAATAAATATTATATAGTTAAAAATATAATTTTTAACGTGTATGTGAATAAATAAATATTCATTTACAAACCGGACGGTTTGTTTATGTACACCTATTTGAAGGACATTGATTGGGACGATAAATTTTACACGTCGCCCAACCGCTCAAATAATATTCAGTGTTTGTGGATTGAAACCCCACACAGGTGTTGGGATGATATTTGATGTACACTAATCCCAATTGTTTAGTGCTATGTTAATCGTTTGATTGACAGACTGTATGAGCATTAATTAGTTATATTTAATGCTTATGCAGTTGTATGGTGCACTTTGGATGATGGTTGATTATTTATCATTGCTATTATATACATGTGTTGTATGGAATCCATATAATTAACATTATATGGTAATTGATTGGGCCTCATTCCAATTGGGAAAATAAAGAATATTATAAAATATATATTCATGTGTTGAATAGAATAAAGAATATTCATGTGTTGAATAGAATAAAGAATATTCATGTGCTGAATAAAATATATATTCATGTGTTGAAAATATTCACGTGTTGAGTAAAATATTTTAAACAATAAACTTTACATCTTTATCATAATTTTATAAAATATATTAAATAACAAAAATAGTCATATGTTGATGATACTCATGTGTTGAGAATATTCATGTGTTGAATAGAATAAAGAATATTCATGTGTTGAATAAAATATATATTCATGTGTTGAGTAAAATATTTTAAATAATAAAATTTACATCTTTATCATAATTTTATAAAATATATTAAATAACAAAAATAGTCATGTGTTGATGATACTTATGTGTTGAGAATATTCATGTGTAGAAAGAAATATAGATTCATGTGTTGAATATAATAAATATTCATTTGTTGAATTGAATAATGAAGTTATTGAAATATATAAAGCCGTATTGATTGGAGATGCGCCATTTTGACGCGAACGATATTTATATCGATAATATTCATTTTTATAATGAAGATAGAAAAGAAAGTGATTTCAAAATATAACGTTTTGAAAATATTATCATTTGTATATCGATGGTGTGGAATATTCAATTTTGCTTTGAAATTGAATATGAAGTTGAAATTGTTTTGAAAACGAATGTAAAATGATTTATAAAATCCGTTTTGAATTGAAATCGACGAAATATATATAATATATATATTATTTATATTAATGTCCGGAATAGAACGCGTCGCGCCGCGACAGTTCGCGAATTTCGACCATTGACTTCGAATCGACTTTGCAGGAGATCCGACCTTAGGATTCTCCTGAAACCGGAACCGTTGGGTTCGTATCGAAAAGAGATTGCCAATGAATATTAGAAATTTGAAATTCAACGGTTGGATTTGGAATTATGTCCAAATCAAATTTGGAAAAGGTCGCTGTAAGTGCAGTTCGGTGGCCGTTATTGAAAACCAACTGTACGGGCATTGATAAAAATATTAATAATTTGTGTAAAATCATAATATATGAATTGGAAAGAACTGGGATGAAAAATTCCACATTTGAAAGGATAAAAATATATTTTTATCGAAATGAACTGGTTTTGAACTAGATTTGAAATGGTTTTGAAAATAATCAGAATTTCCAATATACGAATTGGAATGGATTTGAATCGAAGTTATGTTCGGAATATTTCGATGTTGGATTTCGTGATTGTACAGATATGGTGGTGGAAATTTGAAAAATATATTGATATCGTTATTTCCAATATGATATTTATTTGTTTCAGAATTTGATATTGAATATAAGCCAATATATTTTCTATTCAGAGCCTTGTATTTAATATCAAATGGGATTTTGGGTTCGTCATGAATGGTGTCTTAAATAACACTGCTCTTGAACCCAATTTAGAAAAGAATAAATCTTTTAATTAATATTTAGTGAAATTATCCAGTCAATTAGTATTTAATTGGAATTGAATTTGAATTGGTTTTTGGGGTTTATCGTGAGCGGTGTTTTGAATAACACCTGTTCTTTAACTCGATTAACAATGGAAAGTGATTTTGGGTTTATCGTGAATCGTGTTTTAGGTGACATTGGTTCTTTAGCCCAGTTAAAGACAGGATATTGATTTGTGGGAAGATTAAAACTAAGTGGAGTTTTAATGAATCTTTAATTAGATTAAAGTGATCGAGAATGGAGTATCACCAGTTTTGCTCCAAAGCGATAGTTAAATCTTTAATTAGATTTGAACGTGAAATGGTAATTAACTTTACCCATAGCACCGTGGTGTTAGATATGGAGTATTACCAGTTTTTCTCCATGGGATGAATAGGTTGGGATTGGGAAATAAAATAAATAATTACTTCGGTGTGGTTCGCTAATCCCGACTAGTTTGGAAAACCATAATATGGTTTGAAATGATATCCAAAGGAAGATTAAAGAATAAATTTAGAAGAATTTATCTTTGATAAAACTAATGGAAACCTTTCCCTAAGAATGTGAAAAATTGGAATAAAAGAATATTCTGAATTGGAATGAGGTGTATGTTGTGTTTGTGTAACACTTGTTTATTATATACGCGGGTTATTCGGAAAGGCCGGGTTTATACCCATTCTGAATAACCGATTCGACGATAAGTCGAAGATAAAGACGGTGGTTGAAGACCGGAAGTCTTCACATCGTTTGGATGTTTATTGATGATCTTGATTGGGTTGTACACCCAAGAGGAGGGAATCAGTTGGTGACCGTCCAGATGTACTTGGAGATTGATGGATATGCGAGGAAAGCGCCTCCAGTTTCGTTCAGACCCAGAACGAACTTGTAAATGGACTGTGTGTCTGACATTGGATTTTATTCTGTGTTGATTGATCTCTATTAAATATACATCTGTTTGGCGGTGGAGAATTTATTCTCTTTCTTAACGCCCTTCTCTGAGGCGTACGAGGTCAGAGGTTGCATATCGATGGACATCAGTCGCATGGAGTGAATTGCCTGTGTGGCATGCCTAAGTGGCAAATGATCAAGGCTTCTGTTGAAAAGCAAAGTCTTGTGGTTGATGATCAAAGCACGACCTGTGTGGCATAGCTTTGTGTATAGCGTGAATTCGCGAGCCTTACACCTCGATATGAGTCAAAAACGGGATAGTGACTGCAGGGAGAGCACGACTGTGACGAGCAGGAATTTCGCTCGGTCCGAACCAGTCGCTAAACCGACCCAGACCGTTCGAAACGCCCTATCGTTTGAAAACACGACACAAAATAGAACGCAGACAGAAGAACATTTCATTGTTAATTAAAACAATGCATCAGATTACGAGAATATACAGAGTATAAACAAATAAATATTACACAGAAATATCAGAGATTTAAATTACATTTAAATACATAGCAGCGGAAAATAATACAATACACAACTAGAAGAGATATACGGATACAAAGCTTTCCGGATATCGTTCCAGCTGTAAACCAGGATCCTGTGAATATAAATCTACAAAACCAAAACTACTAGCTGCCCGTGTCAAAATAGGGGCACCCAGAGTTTAGGTTAAAACAATAAACTCCAGGTCAGTCATGTGACTGGTGTGAGAACTAAAACAGTTATTTAAAACTTTACTTTAAAAGAGAGTAATTCAAGGGACCACGCCGTATAACACGGAACGGGTTTCCTCCCAAGAATACTTGTGCATAGAATAAACAACGCAATGCTTTTTCGAAAAATGAAGCTGTTATAAGACCCAGGTCCCATCACACAATGCAACGCAAGCCGGAGGATAGGGTTTTACCTTATAACAGCCAAACATGCTTGATACGTTTAAAACAAATCATTTGATAATATAATATGTGTATAGTGTCAAAACAATTCCAATCATAAATATCAATCATAGACGGCATGGGTACCATATATCATGTCGCCATACAAGTTCTACAATTAAAACCGCAATACACGTATTGGAAATTGGATTTCCATCATGGTGACTCCTGATTCGAAAGATCGATCGCGGAATGCAATTCACCACGGCTTACGTCCCCACAAGAGAAAACACCGTCTGCATCCGCACATTTGGGAACAGAGTACCACCGCGGCTTACGTCCCAGCGAGAGAAAACACCGCTTACTCTATATATCCCTGAGCACTAGGCTCATCTCGGTCGACCGAATCCACGACACCACTAAGGTGCCCATCCACGAAAAAGCATACTGATCAAACCATCAGTTTGCCACCATACCGGGGTGTGAGGCTCACGGATCAACGCTATACACAAAGCCATGCTATATCAGCTTTGCTTTGATCATCAACCACCAAACTTTGCTTTTCAACAAAAGTCTGGATCACTGCATCTCAGCATGCCACACTATCAATCCATATCGTACCACTGATTTCTGCCAATATATAACCTCTGAGCTCATATGTCTCAGAGAAGGGCGTTAAGCAAGAGAATAAATTCTCCGCCGCCAAACAGATATATATTTAGCAGAGATCAACAAATACAATATAAAGGAATACAATGTCAGACACACCATCCATTTACAAGTCCGTTCTAGGTCTGAACGAAACCGGAGGCACTTTCCTCGCATATCCATCCATCTCCAAGTACGTCTGGACGACCACCAACTATTTCCATCCTCTTGGGTGTACAGCCCAGTCAGGATCGTCAGTAATTATCCGAACGATGTGAAGACTTCCGGTCTTTAACCACCGTCTTCATCTTCGACATATCGTCGAATCGGTTATTCAGAATGGGTATAAACCCGGACTTTCCGAACAACCCGCGTATATTAAAACAAATGTTACATAAACACAAAATACGCCTCATTCCAATTCATTAGTCACTAACCGCAAATTAGCAAGAGAACAATTTCCCAAACATTAACCCCGAAGGCCGAAACCAACATCAGATCAATACCCAGGAAACCATTCTTCTTAGCCAACCTACAGCTAGTTTCTAAATTCCACATTCTTAGGGAAAGGTTCCCATTAATTTTATCCAAGATAGATTCTTTAAAATTTATCCTGTGATCTTCCTTTGGATGTCGTTTCAAACCAAATTATGGTTTTTTTCTAAACTAGTTGAGATTAGCGAACCACACCGAAGTAATTATTTATTTTATTTCCCAATCCCAACCTATTCATCCCATGAAGCAAAACTGGTAATACTCCATTTCTAACACCACGGTGTTATCGGTAAAATTAATTACCATTTCACGTTCAAATCTAATTGAAGATTTAACTATCGCTTTGGAGCAAAACTGGTAATACTCCATTCTCGCTCATTTTCTAAATTTGGTAATTTAGATTACAAATTCACATTTCAATCTAATTGCAGATTCGTTAAAACTCCTTTTACTGGGTTAAAGAACTAGGTGTTATTTAAAACACAGTTCATGACAAACCCAAATCACATTCTATTTATTATCGGGTTAAAGAACTAGTGTTATTTAAAACATAGTTCACGATAAACCCTTGAATCAACTCTAGTTTAATTTAATTCAAATATATTAAGAATTCCGATTATTTAAAACCCCTTTTTAAATCTAATTTATTTATTTAAAAACAAATTGGGTTTTAAATTTAGTTCAAACTAGTTCATTTTGATAAAAATCTATTTTTATCTTTTCAAATATGGAGTTTTTCATCCCAAATTTTCCCAAATCATTTCTAATGATTTTACACAAATTATTGATATTTTTAATAATTTTATCAAGGCCCGTACAGTCGATTTCCATCAATGGCCATCGAACTGCACTTACAGCGACCTTTTTCCAATTTGATTTGGACGTATCTCCAAATCCAACCGTTAGATTTCAAATTTCTAATATTCGTTAGAAAGCTCTTTTCGATACGAACCCAACGGTTCCGGTTTTAGGAGAATTCGACGGTCGGATCTCCCATAATGTCTGTTTGAAATAAATGGTCGAAATTCACGAACTGCCGCGGCGCGGCGCGTTCTATTCAGGCCATTATATTATATATATATATATAATATATATAATATAAATTTCGTCGATTTCTATTTAAAACGAATTTTATAAATAGTTTTGAATTCGTTTCGAAAACATTTCAACTTCCATTTCAATTCAAATCAAAATTGAATTCTTCTTTATAAATTCGTTTTAAAATTCATCTCTATTCAATTCAAATTTCAATTCAATTTGAATTCATTTCAATTTGAATTCATTTCAATTTGAATTCATTTCAATTTGTTTACAATTCAGTTTGAATTCGTTTTCAATGAAATTTCTAAGTCGTTTTCTATTCAATTCAAATCAAATTGGTTTTCTATTTGATTCATTTCGAATTGGTTTTCTATTCGATTTATTTCAAAACTGCTTTCAATTCAATTCATTTCCAAATCGTTTTCATATTCAATTCATTTCGAAATCGCTTTCAATTCAATTCGAAATCGCTTTATATTCAATTCATTTCGAAATCGTTTTCATATTCAATTCAAAATCGCTTTATATTCAATTCATTTCGAAATCGTTTTCATATTCAATTCAAAATCGCTTTATATTCAATTCATTTCGAAATCGCTTTATATTCAATTCATTTCGAAATCGTTTTCATATTCAATTCATTTCGAAATCGCTTTATATTCAATTTTAATTCAATTCGTTATATATTAAATTCGAATTTGTTTCAATTCAAATTCTATTCAAATCAAATTCTATTCAAATCAAATTCGTTTCGTTTTCTATTTGAATCAAGTTCATTTCGTTTTCTATTTGAATCAAATTCAAATTTCATTTCAAAATATTCTATTTCGAAATCACTTTTTGATGTTCACTTTAAAATGAATAAAATCGATATAAATAACGTTTACGTCAAAATGGCGTCAATCTAATCAAAACGGCTCCATATATTTCTATTTTCAAATATTCTATTCAACAAATGAATATTTATTTTTGTCAACACGCGACTAATCTCAACGAATGAGTACTGTCCACGTGTGGCTATTTTTGTTATTTAAAATATTTTATAATATTAAGGTATCTATCGTTGATATTAAATCAGACTCCAACTGTAAATTAGTAAGAGAACGATTTCCTGAATATTAACCCCGAAGGCCGAAACCAACATTAGATTAATATTCAGGAGACCACTCATCTCATCTATTTTCCAGTCAGTTTCTAATTTTATATATGATAAAGATGTAGATTTTATTTTTAAATTATTTCGTTCAACACATGACTAATCTCAACGGATGAGTACAGTCAACACATGAACCTTTATTTTATAAAGATAAAGATATAAATTTTATTGTTAAAATATTTCGTTCAACACATGACTAATCTCAACGGATGAGTACAGTCAACACATGAACCTTTATTTTATAATATTCTTTATCTTCTAAATTGGAATGAGGCCCAATCAATTACCATATAAAATTAATTATATGGATTTTCATACAACACATGTATATAATAGCATTGAAAAATAATCAACCATCAACCAAAGTGCACTACACTGTATAAGCATCAAATATAGATATCTAACGCTTATAACAGCCTGTCAATCAATCGATCGACATATTTAATCAATCAGGATGAGTGAACTTCATATTTCATCCCAACACCCGTGTGGGGTTTCAAACAATCAAACACGGATTTTATTTGTGCGGTTGGGCGATGTGTAAAATTTATCGACCCAATCAAGATCAGTCAAATCAGTGCATATAAACAAATCGGTCGATTTGTCTATAAATATCTATTTATTCATTTTCACGTTAAAAATTATATTTTTAACGATAAAATATTTTATTTTAACATATGAATTTCTATGCAGTTCAATTATTCAGTAAAATTGATATTTTTATTTTTCTAACATATTTTAGAAAATTTCGGCGGCATAACGGCACGATACTAGAAACGGGACGAGGCCTAGCCTTATCCTCGGTCTAGTGAAGGCCCACGCCATTCACACATCAATCAAATCAATTTCATTTCACCAAACAGTTCAGTTCAAACCAAACAATCTAACCGACTACTCAACCAAACAATTTAACAAACAAGCCATCCATGGTCTGTGGATGACGGGTGTCGGGTGCTACTAAACACCGTCTGCATCCTAGTATATATATATATATAACTAGAAAAAGAAATTTAGAGTGAGGAGTTCTCACCCTTTCGCTAAACTGAATGACGCAATTCTTTATGGGTAGGAAATCTGCACCGTGCTTTTCTTTCGTCTATTTCATTGCCCTTATCCACTACCTATATAAAAATCACATTTTTACTATGCTATTCAATATATATATAAATCGAATTTTTACTATGCTATTCAATATATAAAAATCGAATTTTCAACTATGCTATTCAATATATAAAAATCGAGTTTATAATATGCTATTCAATATACAAAAATCAAATTTATAATATGCTATTCAATATATAAAAATCGAGTTTTTAATATGCTATTCAATATATAAAAATCGAATTTTTTACTATGCTATTCAATATATAAAAATCCCACCTTTTCAAAAATAAAGATTTCGCCTTTTCAAAAAGAAAGATTTTAAAAATATGATCTTTTCTTTTAAAAGTTCAAATCTTTTTCTTTTAAAAGTTCAAATCTTTTTCTTTAAAAAGATTAAACCTTTTTCTATTTAAAGTTTAAACCTTTTTCCTTTTAAAGTTTAAACCTTTTTCTTTTTAAAGTTTTAAAATCAAATCAGTTTTAAACTCTTAAAAAAAATCAGTTTTAAAGCCTTTCAAAAATCTGTTTTAATCCTTTATAAAAATCAGTTTTTAAATCCTAAAAAAAACAGTATTCTTTCTTTTTAAAGTTTAAAATCAATTCAGTTTTAAAACCTTTTTAAAATCAGTTTTTAAATCATTTTTAAAATCAGTTTTCTTTTAAAATCAGTTTTAAACCTAATTAAAATAAATCAGTTTTAAATCCTCAGAATTAAAATAAAAAAAGATAAAAATAAAAATAAAATAAAATACTTACTTTTGCTGTCGCCTGAAGGGGGGGGGTTGCTTCGGGTTCACGGATCGAGAAAAAGGGGGGGTCGCGGGTGCTCAGGCGCTGGTGGTGGCAGGCGGTCGTCAGTTGGGGGGGCTCGCGAATTGGCGTCGCGATTTTGGTTCGAACGGGGAGAAGAGGTGAACGGGGGAGAAGGAGAGAGGGGGAAGACGATCGGAGGGGTGCTCGTGGGTGGTGGCGCCGGCGCGATGGGTGTCGGCGATTCTGGAAGGGCTAGAGCGCCCCTTTTTTTTTTTTTGGTTTTCTGATTAATGAAATCGGGGGAGGGGCCAGAAAGAAGGATAAAGGGAGGGAGATATTATTTTATATTTTTTTATTAATTAAATTAATTGCATAAAGTTGACTTTTACCCACGACCTCGAAACGAGGCCCACCGCCTGTCGTCCATAGCGTTTAACCCCCATTCCGAACACAATGGGATATGTATCGCAAGCTGATTCGATCGTTACAATCAGTTTCCGTTGAATTTACATTTAAATCACTATATTGAATTTTAAACGTACATTTCAAATTACCGGGGTCACATACTAACTAGAAAAAATTCCAGAAAAATATTTTCTAGCTTCGTATTGATGATACGGTCCTAACAAAACTAGTTTCGTCAAATTCTGAGACCGTTTGTAAAATGGCCAATTTCCAGTCGATTAAAATCAACTAAAACTGGTCAAACGCGTTTTCCTTTGCCACGCTCACATATTGATTCGAAATATTATGAAATTTGAAACCTAGCAATAACTTCATATCCCGGACCCGACAAAAGTGGTTTCGTCGAAATCCGAGGTCGTTTGCAAAATGTCCATTTTTAAGGGCCTGAATTCCATAGCGACTATTCAGAATTTTCAACTGGACATATCTTTTGATTCCCGCTATCAAATTTCAGTTGGTCAGATTCGTTGGAAAGATATCATCAATTAGATCCTAATGTTTTTGGTTTCACTAAAATCCGGATTGTTTTGCACCCGGTATATTCAATTGAAGTTTGAAACCGAATTATCGAACTACCGCGCCATTATCAATTCCTATTTATAATTATATAAATATTTATATTCTAACGACGACGCGTATAATATATACGTTCGAATTATATTCAAAATAAATTTCTCGTCGATATTATTTAAAATAATCCATTTTAAATAATCAAAATTCGCTAAAATTGCCAAAATAAAAATTTTAAACTGGCCCAGATTTTCGGGTTGTTACAACGATGTTTCTTTCTAGCTATGGGTGATGTCAGTGTAACAACCCGAAAATCTGGGCCAGTTTAAAAATTTTATTTTGGCAATTTTGGCGAATTTTGATTATTTAAAATGAATTATTTTAAATAATATCGACGAGAAATTTATTTTGAATATAATTCGAACGTATATATTATACGCGTCGTCGTTAGAATATAAATAATTATATATAATTATAAATAGAATTGAAAATGGCGCGGTAGTTCGATAATTCGATTTCAAACTTCAATTGAATGTGCCGGGTGCAAAACAAACCGGATTTTAGTGAAACCAAAAACGATAGGATCTAATTGGGAATATCTTTCCAACGAATCCGGAAAATCAAAATTTCATAGCGGGAATCAAAAGATATGTCCAGTTGGAAATTCTGAATAGTCGCTATGGAATTCAAGCCCTTAAAAATGGGAATTTTGCAAACGACCTCGGATTTCGACGAAACCACTTTTGTTGGGTCCGTGATGTCAAATTATTGCTAGGTTCCAAATTTCATAATTTTTCGAATCAATATGTGAGCGTGGCAAAGGAAAACGTGTTTGACCAGTTTCAGTTGATTTTAATCGACTGGAAAATGACCATTTTTCCAACGGTCTCAGAATTCGATGAAACTAGTTTTGTTAGGACCGTATCGTCAATACGAAGTTAGAAAATATTTTTATGGAATTTATAGAGTTAGTATGCGACCCCGGTAATTAGAAATGTACGTTTAAAATTCAATATAATAATTTAAATGTAAATTCAACGGAAACTGATTGTAACTATCGAATCAGCTTGCGATACATATCCCATTGTGTCCGGAATGGGGGTAATACGCTAGGGACGACAGTCGGCGGGTTCGATTTCGAGTTCAAATGAAGATGGTACGTTATAGAGTTTAAAATTTAAAATAATAAATAAATAAATTATAATATAAATCTATCCTTTATCTCCCTCCTTTCCCCCGTTGACTAAAAACCTAATTCAGAAAAAAAATAAAAAAAAATTTCGCTGCGCCTGCGATGGAAGCCGCCGCCCTCGTCGATCTCCTCCGCCACCTCGCCTGTCGCCTCCACCTTCTTCTTCTCCACTCCTCCTCCTGTCGCGTTTTCCTTCCTCCTCCCCCTCTTCTAAATCGATCGCCAAGCTCCTCCCTACCCCAGCGGCACCGCCACAGCCGCACCCTCCTACCGCACCCCCTTCAATCGCCTACCCCTCCACCGCACCCTCCCCCAAGTCAGAAAACCGATGCACTCCCTCCACCACTGCCTGACCCCGACCTCTCCCACCACCAGCGAGCACGTCTCCTCCCCCCTGGCTTGAGGAAGCCGCCGTAACCCCCCTCCTCCAACCTAGAACGCAGTGAGTTTCTATTTTATTTATAATTCATTTTTATTTATATTCAATCGAGTTTAGATTTTTATTTATAATAAATATTTGATTTTTAATTTAGGAAAGTTTATATTTTAGTAAAGGAAAGTTATGATCTTCAATGTAATGGAAAGAACGAATTTTTATATACTGCGAAAAGTAAAAAATCGATTTTTATATATTGAATAGCATAGTAAAAATTCGATTTTTATATATTGAATAGCGTAGTAAAAATTCGATTTTTATATATTGAATAGCATAGTAAAAATGTGATTTTTATATATTGAACATCGAAGTAAAAATGTGATTTTTATATATTGAACATCGAAGTAAAAATGTGATTTTTATATATTGAACATCGAAGTAAAAATGTGATTTTTATATATTGGACATCGAAGTAAAAATGTGATTTTTATATATTAAAAATCGAAGTAAAAATGTGATTTTTATATATTGAACATCGAAGTAAAAATGTGATTTTTATATATATAGTGGCTGCGGGCAACGAAGATGACAGAAATGCGATAACGATGAAGACTTCTATAAATGAAGAGTCAAGATGATTGGATAGCTATCTGTGAGAACTTCTCACCTTTCAATTTAATTTTTCTAGTTATATATATATATATATACTAGGATGCAGACGGTGCTTAGTAGCACCCGACACAATCGTCCACAGACCATGGACTTGTTTGTTTGGTTGCATAGAATAGTTAGATGATTTGATTTGAAATTGAATAGTTTGGTGAAATGAATGGATTGATTGATGTGTGAATGGCGTGGGCCTTCACTAGACCGGGGATAAGGCTAGGCCTCGTCCCGTTTCTAGTATCATGCCGTTATGCCGCCGAAATTTTCTAAAATAAGTTAGAAAAATAAAAATATCATTTTATTTAAAGAATGAACTGAATAGAAATTCATATGTTGGAATAAAATGTTTTATCATTAAAAATATAATTTTTAACGCGAATGTGAATAAATAAATATTCATTTACAAACCAGACGGTTTGTTTATGTACACCTATTTGAAGGACATTGATTGGGTCGATAAATTTTACACATCGCCCAACTGCACAAATAAAGTATGCGATTGATTGTGTGAAACCCCACACGGGTGTTGGGATGAAATTTGAAGTTCACTCATCCTGATTGATTAAATATGTCGATCGATTGATTGATAGGCTGTTATAAGCGTTAGATATCTATATTTGATGCTTATACAGTGTAGTGCACTTTGGTTGATGGTTGATTATTTTTCAATGCTATTATATACATGTGTTGTATGAAAATTCATATAATAAATTTTATATGGTGATTGATTGGGCCTCATTCCAATTTAGAAAATAAAGAATATTACAACATAAAAGTTCATGTGTTGACTGTACTCATTCGTTGAGATTAGTCATGTGTTGAACGAAATATTTTAATAATAAAATTTGCATCTTTATCAATATAAAATAAAAGTTCATGTGTTGACTGTACTCATCCGTTGAGATTAGTCATGTGTTGAACGAAATAATTTAACAAAAATTGTCACACGTGGACAGTACTCATTCGTTGAGATTAGTCGTGTGTTGATAAAAATAAATATTCATTTGTTGAATAGAATATTTGAAAATAGAAATATATGAAGCCGTGTTGGTTAGATTGACGCCATTTTGACTTGAACGATATTTATATCGATTTTATTCATTTTAAAATGAATATTGAAAAGTGATTTCGAAATCGAATATTTTGAAATGAAATTCGAAATGAATTGAATATAAAACGATTTCGAAATGAATTGAATATAAAACGTTTTCGAATGAAATTGAATATATAACGAATTGGATTTCAATTGAATATATAACGAATTTGATTTGATTAGAAAACGAATGAATTTGAATTGAATTGAAAATGAATTCAAATTGAATTGAAAGCGAATTGAAATGAATTCAAATTTAATTGAAATTTGAATTGAATAGAAATGAATTTTAAAACGAAGTTATAAGGAAGAATTCAACTTTGATTTGAATTGAAATGGAAGTTGAAATTGCTTTTGAAACGAATTTTAAAACTATTTATATAATTCGTTTTAAATAGAAATCGACGAAATATATATTATATATATTTTATATATAATATAATGGCCTGAATAGAACGCACCGCGCCGCGGCAGTTCGTGAATTTCGACCATTTATTTCAAACGAACAAAACGGGAGATCCGACCGTCGGATTCTCCTAAAACCGGAACCGTTGGGTTCGTATCGAAAAGAGCTTTCTAACGAATATTAGAAATTAGAAATCTAACGGTTGGATTTGGAGATACGTCCAAATCAAATTTGAAAAGGGTCGCTATAAGTGCAGTTCAATGGCCATTGTTGGAAATCGACTGTACAGGCCTTGATAAAATTATTAAAAATAGTAATAATTTGTGTAAAATCATAAGAAATGATTTGGGAAGAATTGGGATGAAAAACTCCATATTTGAAAAGATAAAAATAGATTTTTATCGAAATGAACTAGTTTTGAACTAGAATTATAATTTTATTTATTTTTAAATAAATAAATTGAATTTGAAAAGGGTTTTAAAAATAACCAGAATTTCCAATGATTGCATTGGAGTGGATTTGAATCGAAATTATCTTCGGAATATTTCGATGTTGGAATTCGTGATTATACAGATGTTGTTATGGAAATTTGAAAGATATATATATATATCGTTATCTCCAATACGACATTTGTTAATCGTAGAATTTGATATTGAATATAAGCCGATATATTTTCTATTCAGAGCCTTGTATTGAATATCAAATGTGATTTGGGTTTGTCGTGAATGGTGTCTTCACTAACACTGTTCTTGAACCCAGTTGAGAAAAGATTAAATCTTTTTATTTAGATTTAATGAAGTGTACCAATTAAATAATATTTAATTGAAATTGATATTGATTTTTGGGTTTATCATGAACAATGTTTTAAATAACACTTGTTCTTTAACCCGATAATTAATGAATGTGACTTTGGGTTTATCGTGAACCGTGTTTTAAATGACACTGATTCTTTAACCCAGTCGAAGATTAAAACTAAGTGGAGTTTTAATGAATCTTTAATTAGATTGAAATGATCGAGAATGGAGTATCACCAGTTTTGCTCCAGGCGATAGTTAAATCTTTAATTAGATTTGAACGTGAAATGGTAATTGAATTTACCGATAACACTGTGGTGTTAGATATGAAGTATTACCAGTTTTAGTTCATGGGATAAATAGGTTGGAATTGGGAAATTAAAACAAATGATTACTTCGGTAAGGTTCGCTAATCCCGACTAGTTTGAATTGAGATTCAAAAATAGAATAAAGAATAAATTCAAGGAATTTGTCTTGGATAAAATTAATGGGAACCTTTCCCTATGAATGTGAAATTTAGAAACTAACTGTCGGTTAGCCAAGCAGAATGGTTTTCTGGATATTGATCTGATGTTGGTTTCGGCCTTCGGGGTTAATATTTGGGGAATTATTCTCTTGATTAATTTACGGTTAGTGACTGATAAATTGGAATGAGGCGTATGTTGTATTTGTGTAACACTTATTTAAAATATACGCGAGTTATTCGGGAAGACCGGGTTTATCCCATTCTGAATAACTGATACGACGATAAGTCGAAGATGAAGACGGTGGTCGAAGACCGGAAGTCTTCACGTCGTTTGGGTGATTACTGATGATCTTGATTGGGCTGTACACCCAAGAAGATGGAAATAGTTGGTGATCGTCAAGACGTACTTGGAAGATCGATGGATATGCGGGGTACCAGGTGCCTCCGGTTTCGTTCAGACCCAGAATGGACTTGTAAATGGACTGTGTGTCTGACATTGGATTTTAGTCCGTGTGATTGATCTCTATTAGATATATATCTGTATGGCGGCGGAGAATTTATTCTCTTGCTTAACGCCCTTCTCTGAGACGTACGAGCTCAGGGGTTATATATTGATGGATATCAAACGCATGGAGTGAATTGCCTGTGTGGCATACCTAAGTGGCAATTGATCGAGGCTTCTGTTGAAAAGCAAAGTCTTGTGGTTGATGATCGAAGCACGGCCTTTGTGGCGTAGCTTTGTGTAACGTTTACTTCGCGAGTTTCACACCCGGTATGAACCAAAAACGGGAGACGGACCTCAGGGAGGGCATGCGTTTCCTTCTAGCTAAAAAGTTGCGTCAGTGGTTTTACACGCCCTGACGAGTTTGACTTATGTGGTTGTTGCTGTTGCGAGGCGCCTCGGATTGATCGGTCGTTCTCGAACCGATGGAGTCATTTAGTTGGCTCATCTATGCCCCAAAGGGCGGGGAAACGTACTTTTCAGGCATAATAATCCACATTGGTGGACCGGCCCTGTCGCTCCAAGGCTTGCCTGCGCGCTTGCCTGAGACATGGGCTAGATTGTCTCGAATCGGTTGAGGACTATCTTTTGCCTCGGTTCATAGATGGAAATCCAACTTCCAAATACGTGACATTTGCGGTTTTACTTGTAAAACTAGTATGGCGACATGATATATGGTACCCATGCCGCCTATGATTGATACTTATGATTTGAAATTGTTTTAAACACTGTACACTTATTATAGTATCAAATGATTTGTTTTAAACGTATCAAGCATTCTTTGGCTGTTATAAGGGAAAACCCTATCCCCCGGCTTGCGTTGCATTGTGTGATAGGACCTGGGTCTTATAACAGCTTCATTTTTCTTTATTTAGCATTGCGCTATTTGTTTTATGCACTGGTATCCTTGGGAGGAAACCCGTTCCGTGTTATACGGCGTGGTCCCTTGATTTACCTAACTTTAAAAATAAAGATTAATAACTGTTTTAGTTCTCACACCAGTCACATGACTGACCTGGAGTTTATTGTTTTAACCTAAACTCTGGGTGCCCCTATTTTGACATGGGCAGCTAGTAGTTTTGGTTTTGCAGATTTATATTCACAGGATCCTGGTTTACAGCTGGAATGATATCCAGAAAGCTTTGTATCCGTATATCCCCTCTAGTTGTGTATTGTATTATTTTCCGCTGCTATGTATTTAATGTAATTTAAATCTCTGATATTTGATATTTCTGTGTAATATTCTTTTATACTCTGTATATTCTTGTAATCTGATGCATTGTTGTAATATACAATGAAATGTTCTTTTGTATGCGTTCTATTTTGTGGCTTGTTCTCGAACTATCCGCGCTTTCCTTTACGGGGAAGTTACGGGTCTTTACAGTTGGTATCAGAGCTTTGGTTTACAAAGCTCAGAGAACAAGACACATTAGAACGGTACGAAAGAATTCATCAGATATTGGGTTAGTAATATCCAATGGGAATGACTCGTTAGAGATGGGATCAGTAGTATCCTAGAACGAGTGTGAAGAGTATATTTTTCAAATGAAAACAAATTTAGTTTTGAAAATTTAAAATCAATTATTCGTATTTGATTATTTAGTTTATATTGATTTGGACAGTCCAGTATATAAAGATTTTGCATATACGCCTTGCAAACGTATATTTGAAATTTTAATATACTGGATAGATATAGAATCACACTCTAGTCGCCCGAAGATGATTCTGATGATAGTAGCTACATCATCAGAATTAGTGTTCGAGTGTTGAAGGTGTGATATCTATATATTTCCATTAGACTGGTGTGAGAACCAAAATTAGATAGGGTTTATTGTTGTGATTTGGCATCAAAAACATGATTTTTGTATATATATCAAAATTATGAAATTGAAACTCTAATTCACTTATTGATTGATGTTTGAGTTGTTTGTTTATTTGTTTGCTAATTCTTAGCCATTTAGCCCAATAGAATCAAATATTGAATTGTATTGAAAATTGGTCGCATTTTCTTGCATATACATATACTTACATTGAACAGGTCATAGCAAGGAGGCTAGAGCAGGGAATAAAATTTGTTTGCCCGACAAATAGGTACATGTTTACTACATAATTTATTGTTTTGTTTGGGTGATGATGATTTTATGAGCCTATTGGCTAGCCGCTTGGCTTTTTCTTTTTCTTTTTGAGATTAGAAGGACCGGGGAAGCTATTTGAAATTCCCCGATGCTCCCGGTGCAGGGGAGGTTATGGCGAAATTTTTCGAAAATTTAGGGTGTTAGCCAAATTTTTGAAGAATTTGAAAATTCTCAGAAACTAAAAGATTGGAGAATGAAAGCCAGATCGAACGTAGAGTTGATTAATCAAACCACTTTCGACTTTGTTCCTTTTCGGGGACGAAAAGTTTTAAGTGGGGGAGATTGTAACAACCCGAAAATCTGGGCCAGTTTAAAAATTTTATTTTGGCAATTTTGGCGAATTTTGATTATTTAAAATGAATTATTTTAAATAATATCGACGAGAAATTTATTTTGAATATAATTCGAACGTATATATTATACGCGTCGTCGTTAGAATATAAATAATTATATATAATTATAAATAGAATTGAAAATAGCGCGGTAGTTCGATAATTCGATTTCAAACTTCAATTGAATGTGCCGGGTGCAAAACAAACCGGATTTTAGTGAAACCAAAAACGATAGGATCTAATTGGGAATATCTTTCCAACGAATTCGGAAAATCAAAATTTCATAGCGGGAATCAAAAGATATGTCCAGTTGAAAATTCTGAATAGTCGCTATGGAATTCAAGCCCTTAAAAATGGGAATTTTGCAAACGACCTCGGATTTCGACGAAACCACTTTTGTTGGGTCCGTGATGTCAAATAATTGCTAGGTTCCAAATTTCATAATTTTTCGAATCAATATGTGAGCGTGGCAAAGGAAAACGTGTTTGACCAGTTTCAGTTGATTTTAATCGACTGGAAAATGACCATTTTTCCAACGGTCTCAGAATTCGATGAAACTAGTTTTGTTAGGACCGTATCGTCAATACGAAGTTAGAAAATATTTTTATGGAATTTATAGAGTTAGTATGCGACCCCGGTAATTAGAAATGTACGTTTAAAATTCAATATAATAATTTAAATGTAAATTCAACGGAAACTGATTGTAACTATCGAATCAGCTTGCGATACATATCCCATTGTGTCCGGAATGGGGGTAATACGCTAGGGACGACAGTCGGCGGGTTCGATTTCGAGTTCAAATGAAGATGGTACATTATAGAGTTTAAAATTTAAAATAATAAATAAATAAATTATAATATAAATCTATCCTTTATCTCCCTCATTTCCCCCGTTGACTAAAAAGCTAATTCAGAAAAAAAAAAAAATTCGCTGCGCCTGCGATGGAAGCCGCCGCCCTCGTCGATCTCCTCCGCCACCTCGCCTGCCGCCTCCACCTTCTTCTTCTCCACTCCTCCTCCTGTCGCGTTTTCCTTCCTCCTCCCCCTCTTCTAAATCGATCGCCAAGCTCCTCCCTGCCCCAGCGGCACCGCCACAGCCGCACCCTCCTACCGCACCCCCCTTCAATCGCCTACCCCTCCACCGCACCCTCCCCCAAGTCAGAAAACCGACGCACTCCCTCCACCACTGCTTGACCCCGACCTCTCCCACCACCAGCGAGCACGTCTCCTCCCCCCTGGCTTGAGGAAGCCGCCGTAACCCCCCTCCTCCAACCTAGAACGCAGTGAGTTTCTATTTTATTTATAATTCATTTTTATTTATATTCAATCGAGTTTAGATTTTTATTTATAATAAATATTTGATTTTTAATTTAGGAAAGTTTATATTTTAGTAAAGGAAAGTTATGATCTTCAATGTAATGGAAAGAACGAATTTTTATATACTGCGAAAAGTAAAAATTCGATTTTTATATATTGAATAGCATAGTAAAAATTCGATTTTTATATATTGAATAGCATAGTAAAAATTCGATTTTTATATATTGAATAGCATAGTAAAAATGTGATTTTTATATATTGAACATCGAAGTAAAAATGTGATTTTTATATATTGAACATCGAAGTAAAAATGTGATTTTTATATATTGAACATCGAAGTAAAAATGTGATTTTTATATATTGGACATCGAAGTAAAAATGTGATTTTTATATATTGAACATCGAAGTAAAAATGTGATTTTTATATATTGAACATCGAAGTAAAAATGTGATTTTTATATATATAGTGGCTACGGGCAACGAAGATGACAGAAATGCGATAACGATGAAGACTTCTATAAATGAAGAGTCAAGATGATTGGATAGCTATCTGTGAGAACTTCTCACCTTTCAATTTAATTTTTCTAGTTATATATATATATATACTAGGATGCAGACGGTGCTTAGTAGCACCCGACACAATCGTCCACAGACCATGGACTTGTTTGTTTGGTTGCATAGAATAGTTAGATGATTTGATTTGAAATTGAATAGTTTGGTGAAATGAATGGATTGATTGATGTGTGAATGGCGTGGGCCTTCACTAGACCGGGGATAAGGCTAGGCCTCGTCCCGTTTCTTGTATCGTGCCGTTATGCCGCCGAAATTTTCTAAAATAAGTTAGAAAAATAAAAATATCATTTTATTTAAAGAATGAACTGAATAGAAATTCATATGTTGGAATAAAATGTTTTATCGTTAAAAATATAATTTTTAACGCGAATGTGAATAAATAAATATTCATTTACAAACCAGACGGTTTGTTTATGTACACCTATTTGAAGGACATTGATTGGGTCGATAAATTTTACACATCGCCCAACTGCACAAATAAAGTATGCGTTTGATTGTGTGAAACCCCACACGGGTGTTGGGATGAAATTTGAAGTTCACTCATCCTGGTTGATTAAATATGTCGATCGATTGATTGACAGGCTGTTATAAGCGTTAGATATCTATATTTGATGCTTATACAGTGTAGTGCACTTTGGTTGATGGTTGATTATTTTTCAATGCTATTATATACATGTGTTGTATGAAAATTCATATAATAAATTTTATATGGTGATTGATTGGGCCTCATTCCAATTTAGAAAATAAAGAATATTACAACATAAAAGTTCATGTGTTGACTGTACTCATTCGTTGAGATTAGTCATGTGTTGAACGAAATATTTTAATAATAAAATTTGCATCTTTATCAATATAAAATAAAAGTTCATGTGTTGACTGTACTCATCCGTTGAGATTAGTCATGTGTTGAACGAAATAATTTAACAAAAATTGTCACACGTGGACAGTACTCATTCGTTGAGATTAGTCGTGTGTTGACAAAAATAAATATTCATTTGTTGAATAGAATATTTGAAAATAGAAATATATGAAGCCGTGTTGGTTAGATTGACGCCATTTTGACGTGAACGATATTTATATCGATTTTATTCATTTTAAAATGAATATTGAAAAGTGATTTCGAAATCGAACATTTTGAAATGAAATTCGAAATGAATTGAATATAAAACGATTTCGAAATGAATTGAATATAAAACGTTTTCGAATGAAATTGAATATATAACGAATTGGATTTCAATTGAATATATAACGAATTTGATTTGATTAGAAAACGAATGAATTTGAATTGAATTGAAAACGAATTCAAATTGAATTGAAAGCGAATTGAAATGAATTCAAATTTAATTGAAATTTGAATTGAATAGAAATGAATTTTAAAACGAAGTTATAAGGAAGAATTCAACTTTGATTTGAATTGAAATGGAAGTTGAAATTGCTTTTGAAACGAATTTTAAAACTATTTATATAATTCGTTTTAAATAGAAATCGACGAAATATATATTATATATATTTTATATATAATATAATGACCTGAATAGAACGCGCCGCGCCGCGGCAGTTCGTGAATTTCGACCATTTATTTCAAACGAACAAAACGGGAGATCCGACCGTCGGATTCTCCTAAAACCAGAACCGTTGGGTTCGTATCGAAAAGAGCTTTCTAACGAATATTAGAAATTAGAAATCTAACGGTTGGATTTGGAGATACGTCGAAATCAAATTTGAAAAGGGTCGCTATAAGTGCAGTTCGATGGCCATTGTTGAAAATCGACTGTACAGGCCTTGATAAAATTATCAAAAATAGTAATAATTTGTGTAAAATCATAAGAAATGATTTGGGAAGAATTGGGATGAAAAACTCCATATTTGAAAAGATAAAAATAGATTTTTATCGAAATGAACTAGTTTTGAACTAGAATTATAATTCTATTTATTTTTAAATAAATAAATTGAATTTGAAAAGGGTTTTAAAAATAACCAGAATTTCCAATGATTGCATTGGAGTGGATTTGAATCGAAATTATCTTCGGAATATTTCGATGTTGGAATTCGTGATTATACAGATGTTGTTATGGAAATTTGAAAGATATATATATATCATTATCTCCAATACGACATTTGTTAATCGTAGAATTTGATATTGAATATAAGCCGATATATTTTCTATTCAGAGCCTTGTATTGAATATCAAATGTGATTTGGGTTTGTCGTGAATGGTGTCTTCACTAACACTGTTCTTGAACCCAGTTGAGAAAAGATTAAATCTTTTTATTTAGATTTAATGAAGTGTACCAATTAAATAATATTTAATTGAAATTGATATTGATTTTTGGGTTTATCGTGAACAATGTTTTAAATAACACTTGTTCTTTAACCCGATAATTAATGAATGTGACTTTGGGTTTATCGTGAACCGTGTTTTAAATGACACTGATTCTTTAACCCAGTCGAAGATTAAAACTAAGCGGAGTTTTAATGAATCTTTAATTAGATTGAAATGATCGAGAATGGAGTATCACCAGTTTTGCTCCAGGCGATAGTTAAATCTTTAATTAGATTTGAACGTGAAATGGTAATTGAATTTACCGATAACACTGTGGTGTTAGATATGAAGTATTACCAGTTTTACTTCATGGGATAAATAGGTTGGGATTGGGAAATTAAAACAAATGATTACTTCGGTAAGGTTCGCTAATCCCGACTAGTTTGAATTGAGATTCAAAAATAGAATAAAGAATAAATTCAAGGAATTTGTCTTGGATAAAATTAATGGGAACCTTTCCCTATGAATGTGAAATTTAGAAACTAACTGTCGGTTAGCCAAGCAGAATGGTTTTCTGGATATTGATCTGATGTTGGTTTCGGCCTTCGGGGTTAATATTTGGGGAATTATTCTCTTGATTAATTTACGGTTAGTGACTGATAAATTGGAATGAGGCGTATGTTGTATTTGTGTAACACTTATTTAAAATATACGCGAGTTATTCGGGAAGACCGGGTTTATCCCATTCTGAATAACTGATACGACGATAAGTCGAAGATGAAGACGGTGGTCGAAGACCGGAAGTCTTCACGTCGTTTGGGTGATTACTGATGATCTTGATTGGGCTGTACACCCAAGAAGATGGAAATAGTTGGTGATCGTCAAGACGTACTTGGAAGATCGATGGATATGCGGGGTACCAGGTGCCTCCGGTTTCGTTCAGACCCAGAACGGACTTGTAAATGGACTGTGTGTCTGACATTGGATTTTAGTCTGTGTGATTGATCTCTATTAGATATATATCTGTATGGCGGCGGAGAATTTATTCTCTTGCTTAACGCCCTTCTCTGAGACGTACGAGCTCAGGGGTTATATATTGATGGATATCAAACGCATGGAGTGAATTGCCTGTGTGGCATACCTAAGTGGCAATTGATCGAGGCTTCTGTTGAAAAGCAAAGTCTTGTGGTTGATGATCGAAGCACAGCCTTTGTGGCATAGCTTTGTGTAACGTTTACTTCGCGAGTTTCACACCCGGTATGAACCAAAAACGGGAGACGGACCTCAGGGAGGGCATGCGTTTCCTTCTAGCTAAAAAGTGGCGTCAGTGGTTTTACACGCCCTGACGAGTTTGACTTATGTGGTTGTTGCTGTTGCGAGGCGCCTCGGATTGATTGGTCGTTCTCGAACCGATGGAGTCATTTAGTTGGCTCATTTACGCCCCAAAGGGCGGGGAAACGTAGTGTTCAGGCATAATAATCCACATCGGTGGACCGGCCCTGTCGCTCCAAGGCTTGCCTGCGCGCTTGCCTGAGACATGGGCTAGATTGTCTCGAATCGGTTGAGGACTATCTTTTGCCTCGGTTCATAGATGGAAATCCAACTTCCAAATACGTGACATTTGCGGTTTTACTTGTAAAACTAGTATGGCGACATGATATATGGTACCCATGCCGCCTATGATTGATACTTATGATTTGAAATTGTTTTGTACACTTATTATAGTATCAAATGATTTGTTTTAAACGTATCAAGCATTCTTTGGCTGTTATAAGGGAAAACCCTATCTTCCGGCTTGCGTTGCATTGTGTGATAGGACCTGGGTCTTATAACAGCTTCATTTTTCTTTATTTAGCATTGCGCTGTTTGTTTTATGCACTGGTATCCTTGGGAGGAAACCCGTTCCGTGTTATATGGCGTGGTCCCTTGATTTACCTAACTTTAAAAATAAAGATTAATAACTGTTTTAGTTCTCACACCAGTCACATGACTGACCTGGAGTTTATTGTTTTAACCTAAACTCTGGGTGCCCCTATTTTGACACGGGCAGCTAGTAGTTTTGGTTTTGCAGATTTATATTCACAGGATCCTGGTTTACAGCTGGAATGATATCCGGAAAGCTTTGTATCCGTATATCCCCTCTAGTTGTGTATTGTATTATTTTCCGCTGCTATGTATTTAATGTAATTTAAATCTCTGATATTTGATATTTCTGTGTAATATTCTTTTATACTCTGTATATTCTTGTAATCTGATGCATTGTTGTAATATACAGTGAAATGTTCTTTTGTATGCGTTCTATTTTGTGGCTTGTTCTCGAACTATCCGCGCTTTCCTTTACGGGGAAGTTACGGGTCTTTACAGTCAGTGACCTACCAGCCCTGACATTTATATACTTTTTACCTGTGTGGTTGTTGGAATGTGAGGCGCCTCGAATATATGGTCGATAACTGGCACTACGTGAGCCGACGTACAGAACATTATATAGATCCTATAGGACCGGGAAACGTGTGTTCAGGAATAACTAATCCTCAAAAGTAAGAGAGGACCGGCCCTGAAGATCCAAGGATCGCTGTGTGTGGTCCTGAGACATTTGGTAGAGTGTCTCGAACGGAGAGGAGCTTGCCCCTTCCCTCGACTCATGATGGAATCCAATTTCCAATACGTGACATTGCGGTTTTAATTGTAGAACTAGTATGGCGACATGATATATGGTACCCATGCCGTCTATGATAGAAATTTATGATTGAAATTGTTTTGACACTATACACTTATAATAGTATCAAATGATTTGTTTTAAACGTACTAAGCGTGTTTGGCTATTATAAGGGAAAACCCTATCCTCCGGCTTGCGTTGCATTGTGTGATGGGACCTGGGTCTTATAATAGCTTCATTTTTCCAAAAAGCATTGCGCTGTTTTGTTATATGCACTAGTGTTCTTGGGAGGAATCCGGTTCCGTGTTATACGGCGTGGTCGCTTGAATTACTCTCTTTTAAAGTAAAGTTTTAAATAACAGTTTTAGTTCTCACACCAGTCACATGACTGACCTGGAGTTTATTGTTTTAACCTAAACTCTGGGTGCCCTTATTTTCCGCAAGGGCAGCTAGTAGTTTTGGTTTTGCAGATTTATATTCACAGGATCCTGGTTTACAACTTGAACGATGCTCAGAAAGCTCTGTATCCGTGTATTACTTTCAGTTGTGTTTTGTATTGTTTTTCCGCTGCTATGTATTTAAATGTAATTTAAATCTCTGATATTTGTCAAATGTATATTTATTCATACTCTGTATATTCTTGTATTCTGATGGAATTGTTGTAATAAACAATGAAATGTTCTTCTGTTTGCGTTCCGATGTGTGTTGTTCTCAAAGCGATTCGTTCTTTTCTTGCCGGGGAAGTTATGGGTTACTTTACTAAAAAAGGCATCGCACCTGTGATTGGAAGCGCTCGATGGAGCGTAGGTCGATGACATACGTGAGCGACGTTGATGGCTAGATAGAGGTGTGATGTTGAGCTCGCGCACGTATGACATATAGAAGGGGTGTGGGTACTGACGAATTAAGCGATGACGAAGGAGCGAGATTAAGGAGGTGATGACTAGGAAGAGTAGGCACAAGATATTGAATGACTATCTACGTAGGGAGGCCGCGACTTGGAGGTGGTGTTCATAGACGACACCGAAGAAGGTCAGCGGGTTGGGCTATTAATGTTTAGGTGTTACTTTCATGTAGGAATTGATAAATTGATGGTATTAACAACTTAGAAAAGGGTTTGACGATGAAAACACCAGGCAGTGATTTGGTGGTACAACTCACTCACAACTATATTTAAATCATTCATGTATGTATGTTTCATATTGCAGTCTCAATTATCGATGAACAGTTTAGTTTTGGTTGTTGTGATCCGATATTTAGAAGTATTAGATTGAGTAAGTTGAAAACATTTAGTTGGGAAACTCAATAAGTTTTTAGTCGTTGGTAATTGGTTAATATTGATTGAGGATATGTGAGTCGGTTGGATGTTAGGGATTACAAAGGAGATATTGGCCGTTTTCATTTTAGAAATGTAATTTATTCGAAGTATATTATTTATTATATTCTGAGGTTTGATTGATTTTGTGATCTTAAATTAGTTGTGAAAGTTTTTATAAACTGTTTCGATATTTTATATTATATAAGTTAAAGTATATTGACGTATTTCTATATATCGATTTGTATAGTATGATAACTAGATTGAATC
Source organism: Allium sativum (assembly GCA_030737875.1). Lineage (NCBI taxonomy): Eukaryota > Viridiplantae > Streptophyta > Magnoliopsida > Asparagales > Amaryllidaceae > Allium > Allium sativum. The sequence goes on from CM060916.1 coordinate 779,461,166, forward strand.
TAAGTAACATATATTTTAAGTAAGTATTAGCGTTTTAATCTATATTCCCATAAGTATATAAATATGATCAGTTAACTTGATTATACGAAATTTTACTAAATATATTTTGAAAAGACGAGTAGGATCGAGCAAAATGGACAAACGTGTAATAAACTAAGTGCGGAAAATATAGTAAACGACATAAAAGCAGTAAATAAAAAGTAAAGACACCAGATATTTTTATTCTGGTTCAAAGCACCATCCAGTCTAAGACTAGTAGAATTTTAACTAATCAACAACTCTCACTTAACTCAGAGGAATAGATATTACAACACCTGAGCAGCATAAATAAGGACCTATGACTATAATTGTGTTCTAAATAGCACGATAAGTCACTTTACAACACACCCTTCCTATAATCTTCTCCTTTGAATATATATAGTATAATTTTATGAAGAATTAATAAGGAAAGTTATTCTGTATAATCAAGGAATATCAAAAATGAGAGCATAGGAGAATAATTTAGAAATAATTTCAGAATCAAAGAATATTAAAACAAAGAATGTTCGGTTCGTTGAGTGAGTTGAAACAACTAATTCTAAAATTTATTTATAGTAAATAAAAGGTTGCATTCATTCGTAAATAGTTTTGAATAAAAGATATGATATGGGCATATCTCTTCGATTAAAGAGTTATGTTTTTTTTTAAATCACAACCCTTCAGTTCAACCGGCTGAAAATAATTTTCAGTTGGGTAAAAAAGGTTATTTTTTAGAAGTTGTGCACATGTGCAAGACACAGTATTCAGCCGGCTGAATACTTATATTAATTTGGGAATATTCAGTAAGTTAAGCAGTTGAATTTACAATTCAGCTGGTTGTTTGCACATGAAACGACCCGCAAATCCGTGCTATCTGAGTTGACTAAAAACACCACACGTCCAACTCAAATAACACAGAAATACGACTCATTATTAGAAAGAAGATAGAGGATGAGAAATAGAAAGAAAGAAATATTAGAATAGAAGAAAAACGAAGATCACAACTCACAGCGGAACGAATAAAATATATTATATAACATAAGCTTTGAAATACAAATCTGTTTGGTACATATATACATACCATCATCAGAGTACACATAACATTTGATCCAGCGGAAGTAACTCTAAATAACTAACGTTGAAGCCTCCTGCTTCAAGCTCCTCCAAGTGTATCTGTAAAAGCCTGAAACACTTGACTGCCCGCACAAATTTGGGCACCCAAGAGTTTAGGGAAAACAAAACAAAATAAACTTTGGGTCAGTCATGGGACTGGTGTGAGTAAACTCCAACCACTTGTTTAACTTTTAAAAATCCTTTCAAAAGAAAAGATAATAGTAAGACCAGCCCACACATAAACATGGACGGTTTTTACCTTACCATAACCCAAAACACTTTGATATCAAATCCAGTGATATTATAATAATGTCTATATCAAGTAAATAACCAAATAGTAGAACGCTTGCATCTCACGCTCCACATATATATTATAAAATCAAAAACCGCATGGCGCTTATTGGAGATTGGATTTCCAACATGACAAGGTATGGAACCACCTTCCGACAGTGCATCTCTAGAGGCGAATACACCTAGGTTCAACAAGAACATCTTGTAACCCGGCCCACACATGACCGACCACTCATTTCGCTTGAGTGTATCGAATGTATATCACCAACGGTTGGACTCAAACCACCGTTTCCCGAATGGGCAGAATCGATAGATTTAGAAACAAAAGGAATTTCTCTAGATAGGTGATTATACACCCTAATGGGAGCGACCCACATAGCCATGCTGCCTGCCCGATTTTTGTCCTTTCCCGGTTGTTGAGGCCTGAGGCTACGCATACTTACCATTCATTGATAGCACAATCACTTTGAATGCCACATTGTCAGATCCGTTAATCACTAGTTAAGTTTGCACAAATATTCTGGATATTATGCTAAGGGAATAAATCCGTTGCAACCATATATATTCATACAGACCAACCCATTTGATCATTGGAAATACTCTGTCAGACATTCGTCCATTTACGTTCGTTCTGGGACTGAACGAAACCGAAGGCACAATTTCTATAAATAGAAAAGCCCTTGCACTTTACTCCGTCTTCAATATATTCAGCATACTTGGTTCGCAACGCTTATGCCGATACGGAGTGGTTCTTCGGATAATAATCCAACCGGTCTCTCCATATTGACAACGATGGTCAAAACTTCGATAGTCTGTGATTTAACTATCGAATAAAAACAAGTGTTCATCCAACATATCAAACAAATCACTGGGCTCTTTAATTAATATTTCATTAATTAAATCTCTTCTCCATTTCCTCTATTAATATTTGTTAACCAAATATTTTCAATAATCTTCTTGCCTCTTATGCCATTTGGAAAACGTTTCCAAATATTAACTTCTTTTATTTTCTATATATTAGAAAATGTCTCTATTTGCAATTGAAAACAATTTCAATTACTTATCTCTATCCCTTTTACAACATTCGATTTTTATATTCACTTTCCTATCGAATTCAATACGTCGATACAATGATTTCAAATTATCAAAATATCTTAAAAATATTCTAACTCCTTAAATTTCCGGAAAATTTCGCCATAACCTCCCCTGTATCGGGAGCATCGGGAAATTTCAAATAGCTTCCCGGTATCTTCTAATCTCAAAAGGAAAAAGAAAAAGCCAAGCGGCTTGCCGATACGGCGCATAAATCTCATATATGAATTAAACATGTACCTTTTTGTCGAGCACATAAATTTAAATCTTCATATACTTCATATCAACCTGCTTACACATGTTCACCTGTTTCCAATTCAATTCAATACCATCTAATCGTTTGAATTCAGTTTCGCCCATTTATTCTTTAAATTGGCCATTTTGCCTATTTTACTCCTTTGTTTGAACATAGCATGTTCAAACAAAATATTTAACTCGTTCATAACCAAATTGAATTTCAATTTCAATTCTAGTTTCCTTTTCTATTTCGAATATAAATTTCAAATCGAATTTATTTATTCAAACCCCAATATCCATTCGAAATCTCCTTAACTAATTTCTATTCAATTTAGTTAATTCTATTCAATAAATCAAAGTCTGGTTTCTGCTTCAAAAATCATATTCATTTACACAACTTGAATTCGCATATATTTTACAACTCAACTCTGAAATTTTCTAAATAGAAATTCGGATTTTATTTGCTTAAAATCCTTTTATAATATTAAATAAACCATTATGGTTTTAAAACGATTCTGGCGCTGTTTTTCTGAAAATTTGATTTTGACATAACTCAAAATCTATACGACGAAATTCATATTTTTCTCCTTCATTAGAAAACTATTATCAAATCGGTCCTGACGTTTCTTGTTTCGAAGAATTCCGACTTCAATCGAGTTCTATATATTCAATTGAAGTTCGAGTCGCTAATTTACGAACTGCAGCGCTGCGGCGAGTTCGTTTTAATTATATTTATATATATATACTTTTAAAACTTCGTTTATATAAATTCAACTCTATTCTGATATAAAATATATATCCAACCATTTTTCCCAACTCAACACATATTTCTGATCTTCTATTTCATTTATATTTGAAATCTATATTCAAATTCCAATTCGATTATAATTCAAATTCTATATTCAAATTCTATTTCAACTATTTGAATCCAAATTCCATTTTTAGTCCATTTGAACTTCAAATATTTAAACTCATTTTTACTTTGAACTTCAAGTACCACATTTTACTTCCTTTGAATTCAAATACCATGTTTCAAATCTCTTTGAATTCCTCTTATTCAAATTCTTTCTATTAAGCTCCATTTGAGTTTTGTTTGAATTCTTATATTTAACACCATTTGAATTCTATTTAAATTCTTATATTTAAATCCTCTTTATTAAAACCCATTATTTAAATCCCATTTGAATTTTCCTTATTTCTAATTCATTTGAACTCCTTTGAATTCAAATTCCCTTTCAAAACTATTTGGATTTCCTATTGTGAAATCCTATTCCAATCTTACTTTGAAATCCTATTTTTCAAAGTTTATTTCAAATTCTATTTTGAAATTCCATATTCAAATCTCTATTTGAATTTCTATATTCAATCCCATGTTCAAATTCAATACTTGAATTTCTATTCAAATCTCTATTCAAATTTCCTGTTTGAATTCCATTCAAATTTCTATTCAGATTTCACATTTGAATTCTTCTTTGAAATTCTATATTTCAAATTCTATTCAACTCCTCTTTGAAATTCCATATTTCAAATTCAATTCAATTTTTCTTTGAAATTCTATATTTCAAATTCAATTCAATTTTTCTTTGAAATTCTATATTTCAAAGTCTGTTTCCATTTGAATTCTTATATCCAATTTCTTTAAACAAGTTTTGACTTCAATCGATATTTCTATTTTTCTTTGAAGATAGATTTCCTATTCAAATTTCACACTTGTATCTCTATTTCTGAATTATCAAACGATAATTCTTTTCTCTTCATTTTATAACCTCGTTATAAAAGAACTATTTATAAACTTCATTTATAAAGGACCTACCTGTTTTATTTTTCAAAAACAAGTTTATATTTTTATTTCCATTAAAAATTCAAATTCTATTTAAAAATAGAATTTTTCCTTTTTTTTTAAATCTCAAATATCCTTCCATGATATTTATATAAATTAAACTTCAGCCCAGTGATAATTTAAACAACCAAATCAATTCAATTTCCAATTATTTGATTTTAACACATCACATATGAATATATATGAAATCAAATAGAACAAACAAACAAATAGATAATATATTTTTGAGGAATCCAGTTGGATTCCTCCAACCTGTTTTCCTGCATCCACGGATGTTAGCACATAAATAATACCCATTCTGCTTCGTGGCAGAATATCGCGGTAGAGAAGGTCATCCACTAATCATAGCGTGGGGCGTATAGGGTAATCATCCGCTATGAAACTGCGGGCATCCGCTAATGAGACTGCGGGAATCCAACCAATCAATCAACCCAATATATATATATAGCCTAAATAACTAATATATATAAAGCAACCAGAAATCATTTACACAAGCAACAGACAATTATTTTTAATGAAATAAAAATAATTCTAAAGGTGAGTGAGATTTACTCACCAGGATTGCAGTTGTCGAATATCCTGTTTATTTCCATATTTCCCAGCTATGCATTTATTCGAACTATCTCAATTGAATTCATCTCACCTATGATAATCAATTTAAATCTATTGATTAAACATTTATTTATTTAAATTAACTATTGAAACGAATAAATAACTTTCCTATATTTTTCCTTCTTTTAAACGGTTATTAACTGAAATTTTACTTAACAAATAAAATTAACTTACATATCCTTAAACACAAATATGTGTATATGTTATGACTACTGGAATAACAAATTTTAAATTATTATATTCTTACCATTTTGATTTATTTTTTTGAGCATTGCCATGAATTTAACTAATTCATAAATAATTTCATTTTAAGTAGATTGCCAATTGTATAAATTAATTTCAGTATTATCTAAAAATAAATAAATGAATTACCTTAATCCATAGGGTCTTGGCTCTACAGCAAAACAAAATTCGAAATCCCTTCAGTCTCGTGAACGAGGCCAACTCCGAACTTCCCAGCATTGATTCTTGAAACCTCAACCTCGGCAATCCTTGAAGAACCCATCGAACTTCCTTAGTTTGAACCCCTCATCAACTCTGCCATCATCAGTATTGAACACAGTGGTACCCCTTCGAACGCGCAACCAAAGTTCAGCTCGCCTCCCTTGAAATCGTGGTGTGCTTCATTCCTCCAATCGCAACCCCTCCCTGGTCCGAACTCAAAACGATTCGCACCCTTCACCCACTCGCATACCACCACGAAGCACAGAACCCTAGGCGTCGCTGAATGAAGAAGCGCGACTGGAAGGATGATCGGATTCAGACTGAATGGTATGAGCATGAAGCTTGAGCGCAGACGAATTAATTGAATCAAGAATTTATTGTTTTAATCGGGTATTTGATTTTCTAAAAAAAATTCAACTTGATTTGAAAAAGGGAGAAACGGTTTCTGGTTTGAGGAACGAAGGGGATTTTGGCTTGAAATCAAAGGGGTCAGCCTATTATATAGAATGCGAAGGGTGAACAAAACGTACAGCTTCATTAACTTGTTGTTTCTTTGATACCGAACAAGAAAGACATGTTTTACAGCTCGAGGAGAAATAGTCTGCGATGTAAATGAAGATAGGTCGGCTGAAATGAAAGTATAGGCTTTGAAAATAAATTGATTTTTTTATTTATTATTTATATATAACTAAAATATCTTGCGGTCCTTTTATTCGAAATCCCAAACTGCTATCTAGTCGCAACGGCTGATGTTAACAACATTATACGATATTCTAAACTCAACGGGAGCGGTTCTAAAATTTAATTCGTTCGTATATATGGAATAACCATATTAAATTAATATAACAGAATTAAAATTCATAAATCACTATTATCGTTGTTTATATTCAAATAGAATATGTATTGATCATCTGAACTATTACGATTCAGTTTTATCTTCGAATTGAATTATTTTTGTTCTCGTATTCCGATGATTAACAAAATAAATCGTATTTTGATTACTGAATCGATCACTCAATATAAAATAACATGTATATTATTAACTCACTAATTTCGACGATATTAATTATTTAAAATAGACTGCTCAAAAATCCGGGTCGTTACATTCTTTCCCCCTTAAAATAATTTCGTCCTCGAAATTGCTAAGGTAGGAAAAAGGGTACAAATTTATTACTTTTCAACATCCCACTTATGTTGAAACTCAACTCCTCATATTTAATTTCAACCAAAACTTTTGGTTTCCATTCATATGCATTCTAGTTCATATTCACTTCAATTTATTTCAAATTGATTCTAGTCAATTTATTCACCTCGAACCATTTAACTTGCTTCAGTTAAATTTTAATTCCAGAAACCAAATCACAGGGTTTTTATTTCAAATCCTTTGAAATACATAAATGTATACTTATATTTATTTTCATCTCAATTCAAAACATTTGAATTTTCAATTTACTTGTTTTCTTCCAAAACAAATTCCCATCAAAAACTTTTCTAAGGTAGCAATCCATCACTTAGAAACTCGAAAATGAATACTGATGAAGCTGCAGTCATCATCAGAATTATTTTCCAGCGACTGAAGTGAGTGCAGTGCTTTACCACATTCAAAATCCATTTAAAATGATTTTCATTCAAATCCTTCTAAAACAAATCTATATTATTTTAATATACTTTGAAAAATATATTTCAACTTCCCAGGATTTTGAATTTTTAATTCTGGTTTGAATTAAATTCTAATTCATCTTATTTGTATATTTAATCCCTATACAAATTCTATTTGGTTATAAATAACCATTCTAATTTTATAATCTTATCTGATTATAATGTTAACATTCAACACATCCAATACATCCATATAATAATGATTCTAGAAATTATTCTTTCTATATCAAAAATAGAAATTTCGGGTAAAATTATTTCATTTACCCATTTAAAAACAATATCGTGTTCAATCTTCTGTCCAAGTATTTAGAAATTCCTATCGACGTCGTGGCGTCCCACGATTCGACCAGAATTCACAAACCACTCAACAGACTAGCCAACACAATATAAAACAAATTTTATATCAACTTACAAATACGCTCTCTCGTATCTATATACTTAACTCATTCTAGGGTACTACTGACCCTATCTCTAATGAGCACATGCCACACAAGCCTAGGTGTTCACTCAACCTAAGCTCTGATACCAACTGAAACGACCCGCAAATCCGTGCTATCTGAGTTGACTAAAAACACCACACGTCCAACTCAAATAACACAGAAATACGACTCATTATTAGAAAGAAGATAGAGGATGAGAAATAGAAAGAAAGAAATATTAGAATAGAAGAAAAACGAAGATCACAACTCACAGCGGAACGAATAAAATATATTATATAACATAAGCTTTGAAATACAAATCTGTTTGGTACATATATACATACCATCATCAGAGTACACATAACATTTGATCCAGCGGAAGTAACTCTAAATAACTAACGTTGAAGCCTCCTGCTTCAAGCTCCTCCAAGTGTATCTGTAAAAGCCTGAAACACTTGACTGCCCGCACAAATTTGGGCACCCAAGAGTTTAGGGAAAACAAAACAAAATAAACTTTGGGTCAGTCATGGGACTGGTGTGAGTAAACTCCAACCACTTGTTTAACTTTTAAAAATCCTTTCAAAAGAAAAGATAATAGTAAGACCAGCCCACACATAAACATGGACGGTTTTTACCTTACTATAACCCAAAACACTTTGATATCAAATCCAGTGATATTATAATAATGTCTATATCAAGTAAATAACCAAATAGTAGAACGCTTGCATCTCACGCTCCACATATATATTATAAAATCAAAAACCGCATGGCGCTTATTGGAGATTGGATTTCCAACATGACAAGGTATGGAACCACCTTCCGACAGTGCATCTCTAGAGGCGAATACACCTAGGTTCAACAAGAACATCTTGTAACCCGGCCCACACATGACCGACCACTCATTTCGCTTGAGTGTATCGAATGTATATCACCAACGGTTGGACTCAAACCACCATTTCCCGAATGGGCAGAATCGATAGATTTAGAAACAAAAGGAATTTCTCTAGATAGGTGATTATACACCCTAATGGGAGCGACCCACATAGCCATGCTGCCTGCCCGATTTTTGTCCTTTCCCGGTTGTTGAGGCCTGAGGCTACGCATACTTACCATTCATTGATAGCACAATCACTTTGAATGCCACATTGTCAGATCCGTTAATCACTAGTTAAGTTTGCACAAATATTCTGGATATTATGCTAAGGGAATAAATCCGTTGCAACCATATATATTCATACAGACCAACCCATTTGATCATTGGAAATACTCTGTCAGACATTCGTCCATTTACGTTCGTTCTGGGACTGAACGAAACCGAAGGCACAATTTCTATAAATAGAAAAGCCCTTGCACTTTACTCCGTCTTCAATATATTCAGCATACTTGGTTCGCAACGCTTATGCCGATACGGAGTGGTTCTTCGGATAATAATCCAACCGGTCTCTCCATATTGACAACGATGGTCAAAACTTCGATAGTCTGTGATTTAACTATCGAATAAAAACAAGTGTTCATCCAACATATCAAACAAATCACTGGGCTCTTTAATTAATATTTCATTAATTAAATCTCTTCTCCATTTCCTCTATTAATATTTGTTAACCAAATATTTTCAATAATCTTCTTGCCTCTTATGCCATTTGGAAAACGTTTCCAAATATTAACTTCTTTTATTTTCTATATATTAGAAAATGTCTCTATTTGCAATTGAAAACAATTTCAATTACTTATCTCTATCCCTTTTACAACATTCGATTTTTATATTCACTTTCCTATCGAATTCAATACGTCGATACAATGATTTCAAATTATCAAAATATCTTAAAAATATTCTAACTCCTTAAATTTCCGGAAAATTTCGCCATAACCTCCCCTTTATCGGGAGCATCGGGAAATTTCAAATAGCTTCCCGGTATCTTCTAATCTCAAAAGGAAAAAGAAAAAGCCAAGCGGCTTGCCGATACGGCGCATAAATCTCATATATGAATTAAACATGTACCTTTTTGTCGAGCACATAAATTTAAATCTTCATATACTTCATATCAACCTGCTTACACATGTTCACCTGTTTCCAATTCAATTCAATACCATCTAATCGTTTGAATTCAGTTTCGCCCATTTATTCTTTAAATTGGCCATTTTGCCTATTTTACTCCTTTGTTTGAACATAGCATGTTCAAACAAAATATTTAACTCGTTCATAACCAAATTGAATTTCAATTTCAATTCTAGTTTCCTTTTCTATTTCGAATATAAATTTCAAATCGAATTTATTTATTCAAACCCCAATATCCATTCGAAATCTCCTTAACTAATTTCTATTCAATTTAGTTAATTCTATTCAATAAATCAAAGTCTGGTTTCTGCTTCAAAAATCATATTCATTTACACAACTTGAATTCGCATATATTTTACAACTCAACTCTGAAATTTTCTAAATAGAAATTCGGATTTTATTTGCTTAAAATCCTTTTATAATATTAAATAAACCATTATGGTTTTAAAACGATTCTGGCGCTGTTTTTCTGAAAATTTGATTTTGACATAACTCAAAATCTATACGACGAAATTCATATTTTTCTCCTTCATTAGAAAACTATTATCAAATCGGTCCTGACGTTCCTTGTTTCGAAGAATTCCGACTTCAATCGAGTTCTATATATTCAATTGAAGTTCGAGTCGCTAATTTACGAACTGCAGCGCTGCGGCGAGTTCGTTTTAATTATATTTATATATATATACTTTTAAAACTTCGTTTATATAAATTCAACTCTATTCTGATATAAAATATATATCCAACCATTTTTCCCAACTCAACACATATTTCTGATCTTCTATTTCATTTATATTTGAAATCTATATTCAAATTCCAATTCGATTATAATTCAAATTCTATATTCAAATTCTATTTCAACTATTTGAATCCAAATTCCATTTTTAATCCATTTGAACTTCAAATATTTAAACTCATTTTTACTTTGAACTTCAAGTACCACATTTTACTTCCTTTGAATTCAAATACCATGTTTCAAATCTCTTTGAATTCCTCTTATTCAAATTCTTTCTATTAAGCTCCATTTGAGTTTTGTTTGAATTCTTATATTTAACACCATTTGAATTCTATTTAAATTCTTATATTTAAATCCTCTTTATTAAAACCCATTATTTAAATCCCATTTGAATTTTCCTTATTTCAAATTCATTTGAACTCCTTTGAATTCAAATTCCCTTTCAAAACTATTTGGATTTCCTATTGTGAAATCCTATTCCAATCTTACTTTGAAATCCTATTTTTCAAAGTTTATTTCAAATTCTATTTTGAAATTCCATATTCAAATCTCTATTTGAATTTCTATATTCAATCCCATGTTCAAATTCAATACTTGAATTTCTATTCAAATCTCTATTCAAATTTCCTGTTTGAATTCCATTCAAATTTCTATTCAAATTTCACATTTGAATTCTTCTTTGAAATTCTATATTTCAAATTCTATTCAACTCCTCTTTGAAATTCCATATTTCAAATTCAATTCAATTTTTCTTTGAAATTCTATATTTCAAATTCAATTCAATTTTTCTTTGAAATTCTATATTTCAAAGTCTGTTTCCATTTGAATTCTTATATCCAATTTCTTTAAACAAGTTTTGACTTCAATCGATATTTCTATTTTTCTTTGAAGATAGATTTCCTATTCAAATTTCACACTTGTATCTCTATTTCTGAATTATCAAACGATAATTCTTTTCTCTTCATTTTATAACCTCGTTATAAAAGAACTATTTATAAACTTCATTTATAAAGGACCTACCTGTTTTATTTTTCAAAAACAAGTTTATATTTTTATTTCCATTAAAAATTCAAATTCTATTTAAAAATAGAATTTTTCCTTTTTTTTTAAATCTCAAATATCCTTCCATGATATTTATATAAATTAAACTTCAGCCCAGTGATAATTTAAACAACCAAATCAATTCAATTTCCAATTATTTGATTTTAACACATCACATATGAATATATATGAAATCAAACAGAACAAACAAACAAATAGATAATATATTTTTGAGGAATCCAGTTGGATTCCTCCAACCTGTTTTCCTGCATCCACGGATGTTAGCACATAAATAATACCCATTCTGCTTCGTGGCAGAATATCGCGGTAGAGAAGGTCATCCACTAATCATAGCGTGGGGCGTATAGGGTAATCATCCGCTATGAAACTGCGGGCATCCGCTAATGAGACTGCGGGAATCCAACCAATCAATCAACCCAATATATATATATAGCCTAAATAACTAATATATATAAAGCAACCAGAAATCATTTACACAAGCAACAGACAATTATTTTTAATGAAATAAAAATAATTCTAAAGGTGAGTGAGATTTACTCACCAGGATTGCAGTTGTCGAATATCCTGTTTATTTCCATATTTCCCAGCTATGCATTTATTCGAACTATCTCAATTGAATTCATCTCACCTATGATAATCAATTTAAATCTATTGATTAAACATTTATTTATTTAAATTAACTATTGAAACGAATAAATAACTTTCCTATATTTTTCCTTCTTTTAAACGGTTATTAACTGAAATTTTACTTAACAAATAAAATTAACTTACATATCCTTAAACACAAATATGTGTATATGTTATGACTACTGGAATAACAAATTTTAAATTATTATATTCTTACCATTTTGATTTATTTTTTTGAGCATTGCCATGAATTTAACTAATTCATAAATAATTTCATTTTAAGTAGATTGCCAATTGTATAAATTAATTTCAGTATTATCTAAAAATAAATAAATGAATTACCTTAATCCATAGGGTCTTGGCTCTACAGCAAAACAAAATTCGAAATCCCTTCAGTCTCGTGAACGAGGCCAACTCCGAACTTCCCAGCATTGATTCTTGAAACCTCAACCTCGGCAATCCTTGAAGAACCCATCGAACTTCCTTAGTTTGAACCCCTCATCAACTCTGCCATCATCAGTATTGAACACAGTGGTACCCCTTCGAACGCGCAACCAAAGTTCAGCTCGCCTCCCTTGAAATCGTGGTGTGCTTCATTCCTCCAATCGCAACCCCTCCCTGGTCCGAACTCAAAACGATTCGCACCCTTCACCCACTCGCATACCACCACGAAGCACAGAACCCTAGGCGTCGCTGAATGAAGAAGCGCGACTGGAAGGATGATCGGATTCAGACTGAATGGTATGAGCATGAAGCTTGAGCGCAGACGAATTAATTGAATCAAGAATTTATTGTTTTAATCGGGTATTTGATTTTCTAAAAAAAATTCAACTTGATTTGAAAAAGGGAGAAACGGTTTCTGGTTTGAGGAACGAAGGGGATTTTGGCTTGAAATCAAAGGGGTCAGCCTATTATATAGAATGCGAAGGGTGAACAAGACGTACAGCTTCATTAACTTGTTGTTTCTTTGATACCGAACAAGAAAGACATGTTTTACAGCTCGAGGAGAAATAGTCTGCGATGTAAATGAAGATAGGTCGGCTGAAATGAAAGTATAGGCTTTGAAAATAAATTGATTTTTTTTATTTATTATTTATATATAACTAAAATATCTTGCGGTCCTTTTATTCGAAATCCCAAACTGCTATCTAGTCGCAACGGCTGATGTTAACAACATTATACGATATTCTAAACTCAACGGGAGCGGTTCTAAAATTTAATTCGTTCGTATATATGGAATAACCATATTAAATTAATATAACAGAATTAAAATTCATAAATCACTATTATCGTTGTTTATATTCAAATAGAATATGTATTGATCATCTGAACTATTACGATTCAGTTTTATCTTCGAATTGAATTATTTTTGTTCTCGTATTCCGATGATTAACAAAATAAATCGTATTTTGATTACTGAATCGATCACTCAATATAAAATAACATGTATATTATTAACTCACTAATTTCGACGATATTAATTATTTAAAATAGACCGCTCAAAAATCCGGGTCGTTACAGCACATGTGCCTTTGTGCATGTGTACATCCTTAATATTTATAAATAAAACATCTTATATTGCTATATACATTCTAGGAGAGATTTGAACATATTTCTTTTTAAAATACTGACTCAAATACAACATGAAATATAACAATTAATCCTGTCTTTGAATCTTCTTGTATTTGAACCATAATCTCTGATATTTCTCCTGCAATAATCGTCAGTATATGATGTTGTCGATGTATAGTTGTCACAATCAAAATATCATAAAATAGAGGTTCTAACATATTCACTGTATTAGAAAATAATAATTAGAATAATTTTACTTAGATTTACTTGTTTGTATTAAAGAAAATTAAAACTAGTTAAAAATATACTTTAGAAGTTTACATTTTATTAGATTATAGAATATATATATACATATATATATATATAATTGTATTAGTTTTTATAAGGATTTTACTAAATAAACAAATTTTATAGACTTATATACGTATATTTATATTTTAAATGTTCGAAATATTTCTTTTGAAAGACTTGTGGATACAATATTAGTACGATTATTATTAGGAAAAGTGTATTTAAACACAAAAAATTAGATAGAATCAATGATATAACAAATCTACATCATTGGATTGTCCCCTGATTTCCACCTTCCATATAAAGATACTGATTCAATGACAGAGATTTTATGGCTTTCCGTTTGTGTGTACTTTTGTGTCTAAGTAGTCACTCCTTTATTATCATCATCATCATCATCTCACTTTGAATTGAATCACAATTTTATATGTAAGATTTATGTCTTTCCTGGTCTCCATTTACTAATATTTCTGTTTCCTGATTTCCCTATTTGATGTGTTAATTTTCAATATTGTGGATGATTCACTGTTGATTTGATTTGATTGATGATATAAATATGATATAGTGATGACATCTTCGTATGATTTTATAATATTTTTATTCTATGTACGAAGGAATTTGAATAAATAGTTTATTGATACCGTTTGGTATGAGACTTTCAGTAACACTTTCCCGGTTATCCATTGGATTTGTCATATTGAGTATTGAAGGGTAAGTGTAATGTACGAGCACTAAATAAATGGAATAGTAAACGGCGTGGAATGTGACACCGATGAGTTATTTATCTGGTTATCTTTTCCTTCTGTATGACACTTAACATGGAGATAAAATGTATCCGTCAGTCTCCGTTTCTAGTTTGGGTAGTGTATAGTCTATGAAGGATTATAACAGAGACATAATCCTGAGTATGATCAATCCTCGTTTCTTTCATTGGCATGTGTCACCCAACTTTCTTACCTAGTGCATCACCAATTATTATTGTTTTATATGTTTTACTATGATCCATCGGCGTATCACCAACTTTTCTTATATGATATTTGTGAGGCTTATTTCTCATTTGGGATTCTCTTGCTTCTTATATCCTTCACTAGCGTTTATCACCTTTTATTGTGATTTTGTGTATTGATTATGTTTCATTAATGTATAGGATATTATATTTAAAGTGATTGAGTGATATTTGGACTTATTTAATTATTAGTCCATTTGATATTCATTTTGGAGACGATTTTGGCTTTTGAATAATAATTATTGGATCTATATTATTTACACATTTATATTGATTTCATGGTTTATATTTTGATGGATTTCAAAATGATGATATTTCATATTAGATTGTGTTTAGATTTCCATAGATTATCATTATTATTCAGTATTCCTGAACACACTATGTTATTATATTGAATTTAGATAATGTCTGACACGTTTATTATTGCGGTTTTTAGTTTAAAGGACAAACTTAAAGAAAATTTCGGTGAAAAGTATACAAAGTTTGGTTTCTAGGGAGAAAGACGTATTATTGTGCAAAAGAGGAATTCAAGGGCTCACTATCATTTCCCTTTTGCACTAAATTGTGTCCTTCTCCTTAATTTTTAAACTTTGCGTTCTTTTCACCAAATTTTTAGCTAAGTTTGCCCTTTAGCCTATTTTCCACTTTATTATTTATATGATACTCTAGCAGTTTGAGAGATTTCAGGTACAAGGATAGTGAAACCAGCTTGTATTTTACCGTACTTAGAGGAGGATAGATGTAACAACCCGGAAAATGCGAGCCAATTTAAAATTTTTATTTTGGCAATTTTGGCGAATTTTGAATATTTAAAAAAGATTATTTTAAATAATATCGACGAGAAATTTATTTTCAATAGAATCGAACGTATATATTTATAGATCATCGTTAGAATATAAATATTTATTTTAAATTACAAAAGGAATTGAAAATGGCACGGTAGATCGATAATTCGATTTCAAACTTCGGTTGAATGTACCGGGTGCAAAATAAACCGGATTTTAGCGAAACCAAAAATATTAGAATCTAATTGATCTTTCCAACGAATCCGAAAAATCGAATTTTCATAGCGAGGATCAAAAGTTATGTCCAGTTGAAAATTCAGAATAGTCGCTGTGGAATTCTGGTCCTTAAAAATGGAAATTTTGCAAATGACCTCGGATTTCGACGAAACCACTTATGTTGGATCCAGGATATCAAATTATTGCTAGGTTCCAAATTTCATAATTTTTCGAATCAATATGTGAGCGTGGCGAAGGAAAACGTGTTTGACCAGTTTTAGTTGATTTTAATCGACTGGAAATTGGCCATTTTTCAAACGGTCTCAGAATTCGATGAAATTAGTTTTGTTAGGACTATATCGTCAATACGAAGCTAGAAAATATTTTTCGAGTTAGTATGTGACCCCGGTAAATTGAAATGCGCGTTCAAATTCAATATATAGAGTTATATGTTGACTTTGACGAAAACTGATCGAAACGATCAAATCATCTTACGGTACATATCCCATTGTGTTCAGAATGGGGGTAATTAGCTATGGATGACAGGCGGTGGGCCTCGTTTCGAGGTCGAAATAAAAAGTCAACTTTTTTGAAATAAAAAAATATAAAAATAAAACCCTCTCTCTCCTCTACTCCTTACTTTCTCTCTGGCCCCCTTGTTCTTCATTCATTCAAGAAAATAAAAAAACGAAAAGAGAAAAGAAAAATCGCGCCTCCCTTTATCCCGTCGACCCTCCCTATCGTCGCCGCGACCAGCGCCTAGCCGACGCCTCTCCCTCCGGCGCTCCACCTCGCCCTTCGTTCTCCAGCTCCCCATCGAGCCCCAAACCCGCTGTGAAAACCCTAGACCCCCAAATCTTCTAACCCACCACCTAGTCCCCCCAACTCTGACGCCATACCTCCCCCAAGACCACCCCGACCTGCTGCGACGCCTCCGCCCACCAGGCTCCGACCGTGACTCCTCCGGCCTCCCTCCTTCAAAGACAGTAAGATTTTTACTTTTAATTTAAATTAAAAACAGATTTTTGTTTATATTGAAAACTGAAATTTATTGATTTTTAAAACTGAAATTTATTGATTTTTAAAACAAGAGAAAGAAGTGGTTTTTGAATTAGTAATTAAATAAATTTTCAGTTTAAAAAAAATATATGTGAAGAGGGTAGATTTTTATAAGCGAGAAAGGTAAGATTTTCATAGAAAGAAACGATTTTTATTGTGAAGTTAGAAGAGTAAAGTTTAAATTTTCATATAGTAGAAATAATAAAGATGTGATCTTTATAGAGGTAGCCATGTAAAAATATGATTTTTATTGAAGGGTTTAAATAAAAATATGATTTTTACAAAGTAGAAATGTTGAAAATATGATTTTTATTATATATACGTTGAAATAAAATTGTGATTTTTATATTTATATATGAAAAGGCGAAATCTTTATATAGAGAATAGCGTGATAAAAATTTAATTCTTATTTGAACAGCGTGAAAAGAACTATATTGGAATGTCAAACAGAACGGTTTAGTAGTTCAACAGCAAAGCACGGTGGAGTGGAACCCTCGGTGAGAACTTCTCACTTTAAATTTCCTTTTCTAGTTAAAAATATATACTAGGATGTAGACGGTGCTTAGCAGCACCCGACACCCGTCATCCACAGACCATGGATGGCTTGTATGTTTGATTGTTTGTTGTGGTGAAAATTGATCGTGTGATGTGAAATGAAATAAAATATTTATATAGTTAAAAATATTTTATCGTTAAAAATATAATTTTAGCGGGTATGTGAATGAATAAAAATCTGTGTTTGTTGATTTGAATCCCCACACGGGTGTTGGGATGATATTTGGCGTACACTAATCCCAATTGTTTAGTGATTTGTCGATCGTTGGATTGACAGGCTGTGTAAGCGTTAATTAGTTATATCTAATGCTTATGCAGTTGTGTGGTGCACTCTGGATGATGGTTGATTCTTTATCGTTGCTATTATATACATGTGTTGTGTAGAATCCATATATTTAACATTATATGGTAATTGATTGGGCCTCATTCCAATCGGGAAAATAAAGAATATTATGAAATATAGATTCATGTGTTGAACGAAATATTTTAACAATAAAATTTACATCTTTATCATATTTAAAGTTAGAAACTAACTGGAAAATAGATAAGATGAGTGGTTTCCAGGGTATTGATCTGATATTGGTTCCGGCCTTCGGCGTTAATACCTAGGGAATCATTCTCTTACTACTTTACAGTTGGATCTGATTTAAAAATCAAACGATAGATACCATAGTTTTATAAAAAAAAAAAAAAAAATAGTCATGTGTTGACAATGCTCGTGTGTTAAGAATATTCATGTGTTGAAAGAAATATATGTTCATGTGTTGAATAGAATAAATATCATTTGTTGAATAGAATAACGAATTTATTGAAATATATAAAGCCGTGTTGATTAGAGTTGCGCCATTTTGATGTGAGCGATATTTATATCGATTATATTCGTTTTTATAATGAATATAGAAAAAGAAGTGATTTCAAAATATAACGTTTTGAAAATATTATAACTTATATAGAAATGATATGGAATATTCAATTTTGATTCGAAATTGAATAGGAAGTTGAATTCGTTTCGAAAATGAATTTAAAACGATTTATAAAATACGTTTTAAAAGGAAATCGAAGAAATATAATATATATATATATATATTATATATATATATATAATGGCCTGAATAGAACGCGCCGCGCTGCGGTAGTTCGTGAATTTCGACCATTGACTTCGAATGGACATTATGGGAGATCCGACCGTCGGATTCTCCTAAAACCGAAACCGTTGGGTTGGTATCGAAAAGAGCTTTTCAATGAATATTTGAAATTTGAAATATAATGGTTGGATTCGGAATTATGTCCAAATCAAATTTGGAAAAGGTCGATGTAAGTGCAGTTCGATGGCTGTTGATGGAAATCGACTGTAAGGTCCTTGATAAAATTATTAAAAATATCTATAATTTGTGTAAAATCATAAGAGATGATTTGTGAATAATTGGGATGAAAATTTCCATATTTGAAAAGATAAAAATAGATTTTTATCAAAATGAACTAGTTTTGAACTAGAATTAAAATCAATATATTTTTGAAATAAATAAATTGAATTTGAAAGTGGTTTTAAAATTAACCAGGTATTTCCAATACGTGAATTGGAATGGATTTGAATCGAAATTATCTTCGGAATATTTCGATGTTGGATTTTGTGATTATACAGATATGGTTGTGGAAATTTGAAAGATATATACATATCGTTATTTCTAATACGATATCTATTGGTTTCAGAATTTGATATTTAATATAAGCCAGTATATTTTCTATTCAGAGCCTTGTATTTAATATCAAACGTGATTTGGGATTGTCGTGAATAATGTCTTCATTAACACTGATTCTTAAGCCCAGTTGAGAAAAAGATTAAATCTTTCTATTTAGATTTAATGAAGTGTACCAATTAAACAATACTTAATTGGAATTGAATTTGAAAGTGATTTTGGGTTTATCGTGAATCATGTTATAGATGACATTGGTTCTTTAACCTAGTTAAAGTCAGGATGTTGATTTTTGGGAAGATTAAAATTAAGTGGAGTTTTAATGAATCTTTAATTAGATTAAAATGTGAATTGATAATTTAAATTATCAAATCTGAAAAGTGATCGAGAATGGAGTATCACCAGTTTTTGCTCTAGAGCGATAGTTAATTCTTTAATTTGATTTGAACGTGCAATGGTAATTAATTTTACCGATAACACCGTGGTGTTAGATATGGAGTATTACCAGTTTTCTCCATGGGATGAATAGGTTGGGATTGGGAAATAAAATAAATAATTACTTAGGTTAGGTTCGCTAATCCCGACTAGTTTGGAAAACCATAATATGGTTTGAAATGATATCCAAAGGAAGATTAAAGAATAAATTTAGAAGAATTTATCTTGGATAAAATTAATGGGAACCTTTCCCTAAGAATGAGATTTTGTGAATAAAAGAATATTCTAAATTGGAATGAGGCGTTTGTTGTGTTTGTGTAACATTTGTTTATTATATACGTGGGTTATTCAGAAAGGCCAGGTTTATACCCATTCTGAATAACTGATTCGACGAGATGTCGAAGATGATGACGTTGGTTGAAGACCGGAAGTCTTCACATCGTTTGGGTGATTACTGATGATCTCGATTGGGCTGTACACCCAAGATGAGGGAAACAGTTGGTGATCGTCCAGACGTACTTTGAGATCGATGGATATGCGAGGAAAGTGCCTCCGGTTTCGTTCAGACCCAGAACAAACTTGTAAATGGACTGTGTGTCTGACATTGGATTTTATTCTGTGTTGATTGATCTCTATTAAATATACATCTGTTTGGCAGCGGAGAATTTATTCTCTTGCTTAACGCCCTTCTCTGAGACGTACGAGCTCAGAGGTTGTATATCGATGGACATTAGTCGCATGGAGTGAATTGCCAGTGTGGCACGCGTAAGTGGCAATTGATCAAGGCTTATGTTGAAAAGCAAAGTCTTGTGGTTGATGATCAAAGCACGTCCCGTGTGGCGCAGCTTTGTGTATAACATGAATTCGCGAGCCTCACACCTCGGTATGAGTCAAAAACGGGATAGTGACTGCAGGGAGAGCACGACGTTTCTTTCTAGCTATGGGTGGTGCCAGTGCTTAAACTGGCTGACATTTATATACTTTTCACCTGTGTGGTTGTTGGATACGAAGCGCCTCGGATATAGGTCTGCTAGGACCGGGAAACGTGTGTTCAGGAATAACTAATCCTCAAAAGTAAGATTGCACCGACCCTGAAGATCCAAGGATCATAGTGGGGTCCTGAGACATTTGCTAGGGTGTCTCGAATCGGAGAGGAGCTTGCCCCTTGCCTCGACTCATGACGGAAATCCAATTTCCAATACGTGATATTGCGGTTTTAATTGTAGAACTAGTATGGCGACATGATAGATGGTACCCATGCCGCCTATGATTGATATTTATGATTGAAATTGTTTTGACACTATACAGTTATAATAGTATCAAATGATTTGTTTTAACGTACCAAGCATGTTTGGCTATTATAAGGGAAAACCCTATCCTCCGGCTTGCGTTGCATTTTGTGATGGGACATGGGTCTTATAATAGCTTCATTTTTCCAAAAAGCATTGCGCTGTTTTTTTATATGCACTGGTATTCTTGGGAGGAAACCCGTTCCGTGTTATACGGCGTGGTCCCTTGAATTACTCTCTTTTAAAAATAAAGATTAATAACTGTTTTAGTTCTCACACCAGTCACATGACTGACCTGGAGTTTATTGTTTTAACCTAAACTCTGGGTGCCCCTATTTTCCACACGGGCAGCTAGTAGTTTTGGTTTTTGCAGATTTATATTCACAGGATCCCGATTTACAGCTGGAACGATGCTCAAAAGGCTCTGTATCCGTGTATTACTTTCTGTTTCGTTTTATATATTTTTTTCCCGTTGCTATGTAATTTATTGTAATCTCTGATATTTATCGAATGTATTTTATTCATTTATACTCTGTATATTCTTGTATTCTGATGGGATTGTTGTAATAGACAATGAAATGTTCTTCTGTTTGCGTTCTGATTCATCTTGTCCTCACGGTAATTCGTCCTTTCTCTTCTCTTCGGAGATGGGAAAGTTCGGGTCGTCTCATTTTGGTATCAGAGCTTTGGTTTACAGAGCACGAGAACAAGACACATTAGAACCGAACGAAAGAATTCATCAGATATTGGATTAGTAATATCCAATTAGAATGACTCGTTAGAGATGGGATCAGTAGTATCCTAGAACGAGTGTGAAGAGTATATTTTTCAAATGAAAACAATCTTGTTTTGAAATCTAAATCATTTTATACGTATTTGAATATTTTATTTTATATTGATTTGGACAATCGTGTATATAAAGATTTCGCATATACGCGTCATGAACGTATATTCGAAGTTTTAATATACTGGGTAGATATAGATTCGCACTCTAGTCGCTCGGAGATAATTCTGGTAATGCGGCCACATTATCAGTATTTGTGTTCGTGTTTCGAAGGTGTGATATCTATATATTTCCATTAGACTTGTGTGAGAACCAAAATTAGATAGATTTATTGTTGTAATTTGGTATCAAAAACATGATTTTCTGTATATATATATATATATATATATATATATATATATCAAAATTATGAATTTGAAACGTTAATTCACTAATTGATTGATGGTTGTGTTGTTTGTCTATTTGTTTGAAATTTTGAACCATTTAGCCTAATTGAACCAAATAGTGAATTGTATTGAAAATTAGTCGCATTTGCTTGCATATATGTGTACTTACATTGAACAGGTCATAACAAGGAGGCTAGAGCAGAAGAATAAAATTGTTTGCCCGACAAATAGGAACATGTTTACCATAATTTACTGTTTTGTTCGGGTGATGATGATTTTATGAGCCGATTGGCTAGTCGCTTGGCTTTTTCTTTTTATTTTGGATTGAAGAAGGCCATGGGAGGCTATATGAAATATCCCGAAGTCCCCGGTGCAGGGGAGGTTATGGCGAAATTTTTCGAAAATTTAGGGTGTTAGCCAAATTTTTGAAAAATTTGAAAAGTTCTTAGAAACTGAAAAGTTAAAGAACTTAAGCCGTAACGAAAACAATGGAAGTTGAGTTGGTTTGTAAAACAACTTTCGGCTTCGTTCCTTTTCAGGGACGAAAAGTTTTAAGTGGGGGAGAATGTAACAACCCGGAAAATGCGAGCCAATTTAAATTTTTTATTTTGGGAATTTTGAATATTTAAAATATATTATTTTAAATAATATCGACGAGAAATTTATTTTGAATAGAATCGAACGTATATATTTATAGATCGTCGTTAGAATATAAATATTTATTTTAAATTATAAAAGGAATTGAAAAAGGTGCGGTAGTTCGCTAATTCGATTTCAAACTTCAATTGAATGTACTGGGTGCAAAATAAACCGGATTTTAGTGAAACCAAAAATATTAGAATCTAATTGATAATATCTTTCCAACGAATCCGAAAAATCGAAATTTCATAGCGGGGATCAAAAGTTATGTCCAGTTGAAAATTCAGAATAGTCGCTATGGAATTCTGGCCCTTAAAATGGAAATTTTGCAAATGAGCTCGGATTTCGAAGAAACCACTTTTGTTGAATCCGGAATGTCAAATTATTGCTAGGTTCCAAATTTCATAATTTTTCGAATCAATATGTGAGCGTGGCGAAGGAAAATGCGTTTGACCAGTTTCAATTGATTTTAATCGACTGGAAATTGGCCATTTTTCAAACGGTCTCAGAATTCGATGAAACTAGTTTTGTTAGGACCGTATCATCAATACGAAGCTAGAAAATATTTTTCTGGAATTTTTCGAGTTAGTATGTGACCTCGGTAAATTGAAATGCACGTTCAAATTCAATATATAGAGTTATATGTTGACTTTGACGAAAACTGATCGAAACGATCGAATCATCTTACGGTACATATCCCATTGTGTTCAGAATGGGGGTAATTAGCTGTGGATGACAGGCGGTGGGCCTCGTTTCGAGGTCGAAATAAAAAGTCAACTTTTTTTGAAATAAAAAATATATATAAATAAAACTCACTCTCTCCTCTACTCCTTACTTTCTCTCTGGCCCCCTCGTTCTTCATTCATTCAAGAAAATAAAAAAAAGAAAAGAGAAAAGAAAAATCGCGCCTCCCTTTTTCCCGTCGACCCTCTCTATCGTCGCCGCTCCAGGAGGCCCTGCCACCACCGCCTGGCCGACGCCCCTCCCTCCGGCGCTCCACCTCGCCCTTCGTTCTCCAGCTCCCCATCGAGCCCTAAACCCGCCGTGAAAACCCTAGTCCCCCAAATCTTCTAACCCGCCACCTAGTCCACCCAACTCCGACGCCGTACCTCCCCCAAGACCACCCCGACCTGCTGCGACGCCTCCTCCCCACCAGGCTCCGACCGTGACTCCTCCGGCCTCCCTCCTTCAAAGACAGTAATATTTTTACTTTTAATTTAAATTAAAAACGGATTTTTGTTTATATTGAAAACTGAAATTTATTGATTTTTAAAATTGAAATTTATTGATTTTTAAAACAAGAGAAAGAAGTGATTTTTGAATTAGTAATTAAATAAATTTTCATTTAAAAAAAATATATGTGAAGAGGGTAGATTTTTATAAGCGAGAAAGGTAAGATTTTCATAGAAAGAAACGATTTTTATTGTGAAGTTAGAAGAGTAAAGTTTAAATTTTCATATAGTAGAAATAATAAAGATGTGATTTTTATAGAGGTAGCCATGTAAAAATATGATTTTTATTGAAGGGTTTAAATAAAAATACCATTTTTACAAAGTAGAAATGTTAAAAATATGATTTTTATCATATATACGTTGAAATAAAAATGTGATTTTTATCGTTATATATGAAAAGGCGAAATCTTTATATAGAGAATAGCGTGATAAAAATATAATTTTTATTTGAACAGCGTGAAAAGAACTATATTGGAATTTCAAACAGAATAGTTCAACAGCAAAGCACGGCGGAGTGGAACCCTTGGTGAGAACTTCTCACTTTAAATTTACCTTTCTAGTTAAAAATATATACTAGGATGCAGACGGTGTTTAGCAGCACCCGACACCCGTCATCCACAGACCATGGATGCCTTGTATGTTTGATTGTTTGTTGTGGTAAAAATTGATCGTGTGATGTGAAATAAAATATTTATATAGTTCAAAATATTTTATCGTTAAAAATATAATTTTTAGCGGGTATGTGAATGAATAAAAATCTGTGTTTGTTGATTTGACCCCACACGGTTGTTGGGATGATATTTGGCGTACACTAATCCCAATTGTTTAGTAATTTGTTGGTCGTTGGATTGACAGGCTGTGTAAGCATTAATTAGTTATATCTAATGCTTATGCAATTGTGTGGTGCACTCTGGATGATGGCTGATTCTTTATCGTTGCTATTATATACATGTGTTGTGTAGAATCCATATAATTAACATTATATGGTAATTGATTGGGCCTCATTCCAATCGAGAAAATAAAGAATATTATGAAATATAGATTCATGTGTTGAACGAAATATTTTAACAATAAAATTTACATCTTTATCATATTTAAAGTTAGAAACTAACTGGAAAATATATAAGATGAGTGGTTTCCAGGGTATTGGTCTGATATTGGTTCCGGCCTTCGGCGTTAATACCTAGGGAATCATTCTCTTACTACTTTACAGTTGGAGTCTGATTTAAAAATCAAACGATAGATACCATAGTTTTATAAAATATATAAAAATATATAATAGTCATGTGTTGACAGTGCTCATGTGTTGGGAATATTCATGGGTTGAAAGAAATATATGTTCATGTGTTGAATAGAATAAATATTCATTTGTTGAATAGAATAACGAATTTATTGAAATATATAAAGCCGTGTTGATTAGAGTTGCGCCATTTTGATGTGAGCGATATTTATATCGATTATATTCGTTTTTATAATGAATATAGAAAAAGAAGTGATTTCAAAATATAACGTTCTGAAAATATTATCACTTATATAGAAATAATATGGAATATTCAATTTTGATTCGAAATTGAATAGGAAGTTGAAATCGTTTCGAAAATGAATTTAAAACGACTTATAAAATACGTTTTAAAAGGAAATCGATGAAATATATATAATATATATATATATATATATATATATATATATTATATATATATAATGGCCTGAATAGAACGCGCCGCGCTGCAGCAGTTCGTGAATTTCGACCAATGACTTCGAATGGACATTACGGGAGATCCGACCATCAGATTCTCCTGAAACCAGTACCGTTGGGTTCGTATCGAAAAGAGCTTTTCAATGAATGTTAGAAATTTGAAATCTAACGGTTGGATTTGGAATTATTTCGAAATCAAATTTGGAAAAGGTCGGTGTAAGTGCAGTTCGATGGCCGTTGATGGAAATCGATTGTAAGGGCCTTGATAAAATTATTAAAAATATCTATAATTTGTGTAAAATCATAAGAAATGATTTGTGAAGAATTGGGATGAAAATTTCCATATTTGAAACGATAAAAATAGAATTTTATCAAAATGAACTAGTTTTGAACTAGAATTAAAATCAATTTATTTTTGAAATAAATAAATTGAATTTGAAAGTGGTTTTAAAAATAACCTGGTATTTCCAATATGTGAATTGGAATGGATTTGAATCGAAATTATCTTCGGAATATTTCGATGTTGGATTTTGTGATTATACAGATATGGTTGTGGAAATTAGAAAGATATATACATATCGTCATTTCTAATACGATATCTGTTGGTTTCAGAATTTGATATTGAATATGAGCTGGTATATTTTCTATTCAGATCCTTGTATTTAATATCAAACGTGATTTGGGTTTGTCGTGAATGTGTCTTCATTAACATAGATTCTTAAGCCCAGTTGAGAAAAAGATTAAATCTTTCTATTTAGATTTAATGAAGTGTACCAATTAAACAATATTTAATTGGAATTGAATTTGAAAGTGATTTTGGGTTTATCGTGAATCGTGTTTTAGATGACATTGGTTCTTTAACCCAGTTAAAGTCAGGATGTTGATTTTTGGGAAGATTGAAATTAAGTGGAGATTTAATGAATCTTTAATTAGATTAAAATGTGAATTGATAATTTAAATTATCAAATCTGAAAAGTGATCGAGAAAGGAGTATCACCAGTTTTTGCTCCAGAGCGATAGTTAAAACTTTAATTTGATTTGAACGTGAAATGGTAATTAATTTTACCGATAACACCGTGGTGTTAGATATGGAGTATTACCAGTTTTCTCCATGGGATGAATAGGTTGGGATTGGGAAATAAAATAAATAATTACTTCGGTGTGGTTCGCTAATCCCGACTAGTTTGGAAAACCATAATATGGTTTGAAATGATATCCAAAGGAAGATTAAAGAATAAACTTAAAAGAATTTATCTTGGATAAAATTAATCGGAACCTTTCCCTAAGAATGTGATTTTGTGAATAAAAGAATATTTTGAATTGGAATGAGGCGTTTGTTGTGTTTGTGTAACATTTGTTTATTATATACATAGGCTATTCAGAAAGGCCGGGTTTATACCCATTCTGAATAACCGATTCGACGAGATGTCGAAGATGAAGACGGTGGTTGAAGACCGGAAGTCTTCACATCGTTTGGGTGATTACTGATGATCTCGATTGGGCTGTACACCCAAGATGAGGGAAACAGGTGGTGATCGTCCAGACGTACTTGGAGATCGATGGATATGCGAGGAAAGTGCCTCCGGTTTCGTTCAGACCCAGAACGAACTTGTAAATGGACTGTGTGTCTGACATTGGATTTTATTCTGTGTTGATTGATCTCTATTAAATATCCATCTGTTTGGCGGCGGAGAATTTATTCTCTTGCTTAACGCCCTTCTTTGAGACGTACGAGCTCAGAGGTTGTATATCGATGGACATCAGTCGCATGGAGTAAATTGCCAGTGTGGCACGCGTAAGTGGCAATTGATCAAGGCTTCTGTTGAAAAGCAAAGTTTTGTGGTTGATGATCAAAGCACGGCCTGTGTGGCGTAGCTTTGTGTATAACGTGAATTCGCGAGCCTCACACCTCGGTATTAGACAAAAACGGGATAGCGACTGCAGGGAGAGCACGACGTTTCTTTCTAGCTGTGGGTGGTGTCAGTGCTTAATCTGGCCGACATTCATATACTTTTCACCTGTGTGGTTGTTGGATACAAGGCGCCTCAGATATAGGTCTGTTAGGACCGGGAAACGTGTGTTCAGGAATAACTAATCCTCAAAAGTAAGAGAGGACCGGCCCTGAAGATCCAAGGATCATAGTGGGGTCCTGAGACATTTGCTAGAGTGTCTCGAATCGGAGAGGAGCTTGCCCCTTGCCTCGACTCATGACGAAATCCAATTTCCAATACGTGATATTGCGGTTTTAATTGTAGAACTAGTATGGCGACTTGATAGATGGTACCCATGCAACCTATGATTGATATTTATGATTGAAATTGTTTTGACACTATGCACTTATAATAGTATCAAATGATTTGTTTTAACGTACCAAGCATGTTTGGCTATTATAAGGGAAAACCCTATCCTCCGGCTTGCGTTGCATTGTGTGATGGGACATGGGTCTTATAATAGCTTCATTTTTAAAAAAAACCATTGCGCTGTTTTGTTATATGCACTGGTATTCTTGGGAGGAAACCCGTTCCGTGTTATACGGCGTGGTCCCTTGAATTACTCTCTTTTAAAAATAAATATTAATAACTGTTTTAGTTCTCACACTAGTCACATGACTGGCCTGGAGTTTATTGTTTTAACCTAAATTCTGGGTGCCCCTATTTTCCACATGGGCAACTAGTAGTTTTGGTTTTGCAGATTTATATTCATAGGATCCTGATTTACAGCTGGAACGATGCTCAGAAAGCTCTGCATATGTGTATTACTTTCAGTTGTGTTTTATATTGTTTTTTTCCCGCTGCTTTGTAATTTGTTGTAATCTATGATATTTATAGAATGTATTTTATTCATTTATACTCTGTATATTCTTGTATTCTGATAGGATTGTTGTAATAGACAATGAAATGTTCTTCTGTTTGCGTTCTGATTCGTCTTGTCCTCACGGTAATTCGTCCTTTCTCTTCTCTTCGGAGATGGGGAAGTTCAGGTCGTCTCAATAGATATATAGTATATTAGTTTATTATCTTGTATTGTGTATGAACATTGATGTATGTATTTGGATGAGATGTATACTAGTATGTATTATATGCTATACATTATTACTGCAATTGATTATGTGCTCTATTATTGTTCAGTATTATGTGTTGTTAGCACAAGTGTTTATTGTTTTGTTCCGATACTATGTAGCTAAACGTAAGTTATACTTCAAAAAAAAAAATTACATATAAGATTTGGTCCTATAGAATTTTCACATGTGCGCCCCTACAGCCTCATTTTCTGTATTATTTGATAGTATTTCTTTGTAATACTCTTGGAAAATATGGGTATAAAGGTGAGGTTATTACAATTGGTATCAGAGCAAGGTTTAAAATAATATATCATATATATGACTTAGAGTCCATATACCCATGGTTATGCAGTATATTTTTGTTTAAAATTATATATATATATACATAATAGGAATACCTCATTTTGAAGCTTTTGAAATGTCCAAAACATAATTTTAAATTTATACTAGGGTAATGGGGGAGTTTTGTCATTTTTACTCTATCATTTGAATCGTGCCACGATATGTAGTTTCAAATCCACTATCTGCACTCTCTAACATAATCCGACCTAAGTTTCAATTTTGTTCCAGCTTCTCTTTTATTTTCTTTCTTCTTTTTCTTACATGAGCTCATTCTCTCCCAAATTACAATAACCACAACGAGAAATCGATGGCGGAACATGTTGGAAAAATTACAAGTGAAGCTTCAAATATAGCCAAAATGTGAGATCACCCACCTACTTTAATTATTTTGGGTCTAAGTTTTGGTTTTCATTCTCTCAACAATTGAATTCAATTTGTTATTTTTTATATTTAGGGACAACACTTCCTCATCTTCCTGTCGACCGATTATAAATAGCAGATTTTTCTTCCCTCTAAAGCCAGGTAAGTTTTCTTAATCAAAGATCTCAACTACAAGTTTTTGTAATTTTTTTGCTCGTTCCTTTTGCTGCTGATTTTCAATTTTCTGTTGATTTTAATTTTATTCTTCTTATAGATCACAATAGATCTGACAATTCTCCACGCTTATCTTCGTAGGACGCAAACTTTAGCGTAATAAGTTATGCTGTTGTGATTTGTAGTTTTCAGTGCTTAATTACGTTAAGAAGCAACAAAAGGTTTTCTTTATGACCGCTTTTAGTAGTACCATTCATACACTAATCAATAATTTGATAAATTTGAGCAAGAACTTCAATTTTTGTTTTTGTTTTAGAGTTTTCTAAACTGATTTGTTATTTGCATTATTATGAATTTTAGTTCTGAAATGATTGACAACCCACTTTTATGTAAAATAGGTCACAAATGAAGACTTAGCATGGTGTAAAAGTTATTATGTCACAACCTGCTTTTATATATAAATAGTTACATAAATGTACTCTTATAATTTGTTTTTCAGTGCGCTCTATGAATTTACTTTTCATTCAAGTGTTCGGCATATTCAAACATCCACCAAAGGCATTTCCATCCTCGAATAATTGTGAGCAAATTCAAAATTTTCATATGATGCTTTCAGTTTCTTTTCTGAACGTAAGGGTTGCTTTTCATGCTTCTGGCCTTCTGCATATCAATTTATATCCTAGAATATTGCTATTTTATTTCATATTGTTAACTTCAAGGTCGGTTTTTTAATGTTAGCTTTGTTCGTGAATTCCTTCTTACTGTAATCAAATTGACGTTTATTGTTGCTCTCCATAAACAAGTGCGAACTTTTTATGTATGTAAGCATGGATTTATGTTTGACGCCTAAAATAAGTAATAAGTCGAGCTCATATTTGAATGTTTAATCAATAAACTAAAACACTGTTGTTCATGTTTCTCGGTTGGCTAATGTCTCTTAATCTCTCTGTTGGTGTACCATGTAGCTGAAATTAACGTACTTTTGTTACCTACCATTTGTTATCATATCATGACTAAGCTACTACTACTTGCGGGGAAACAAAAAATTTGGAAGAAGAAAAAGAACTTGAGGAGGAACCGTCTGAAGTTGCCATGTGCAGAGACTCATGTATGGAAGTAAATTTTACATAATGAATCAAACTAGAAAAGATAAATATCTTTATAACTTGCGTATGTGAAAGTTCGTCTGATCAATAGATTTCCAAATGAATAAGGTTATCGATATAATTATGCAATGCAACCGTTCAAAATTTTATTACTATTACTGTTATTACTCTATATATTGTCTTAATATGCAGATTCAATAGGGCCAAATGATATAAACTTATAACCTAAACAGATGGATTGGACGACCAGGGCACAACTGGATCACAAATGGAAATAATCAAAGGTATTCTTCCCTCTTTAATAAAATCATTCCACCAATAATTATTGGTTAGTATTCCTTAACGCAAAATGAATTTGTCTAATCCTTCTCTCATTTCTGCACTCAATTCGAATTTGTGAAAACTTACCTTATTTTGCTGATGTATCAGAACTTTTCTTTCTATCTTTACCGTGTCATCACAGTTGAAAGCTATTCAGACTTCTTTTCTTCCTTTTTAACAAAGGCTACTCTTTTATTTACTATCTATACCCAATACAGCTTAACAAACACATGGATAATTTCCATTATCCTGAACTTAATGATAGGTGAAAATCAAAGTAACGAATTATCCAACAATTACGTGTTTGAAGCAACAGTAACCGATGACTTTTGTTAAGAACGCTAATTATATTGGCCCAAACTGAGAATCAAGGTCCTATCTCTTAGGTAACAAGAATATACCCAATTGTAAATATTTTCTTTTGTTTTTCCAAATTCTTTTACATTGAAATTTCTCTGCTACAATAGTAGTTTGTATGTCATTAGGTTCACCTTGGAAATGATTAGCATTAGCGCTTTATTTGATTCTAGAATTTAATTTTCATGTAGGAATTTATAGTAAAATGATAAATCTGCTTATATAATTGGTTTTTTTAACATAACATAGACTTTGTATTTCGACATTTTCAGCACGTGCTATGAATATAATTTTCACTCAAGTGTATGGCATATTCAAACATCCACCAAAGGCATTTACTCCCCTCGAATAATTGTGAGTAAATTCAAAATTTTTATTCGATGCTTTCGGTTTTTTCCGAACGCAGGGGTTTATTTTCATGCTTTTGGCCTTTTGTATATCAATTTGTGTAATGGCCCGCAAACTGCACCTTTTGCGTTGACTGAATACAACACACGTCCAACTCAAATTGCACGAAAATATGAATCATTAATGGAAAGAAGCTAAAAGGTGAGAAATAGAAAGATATAAAATTAGAATAGAAGAAAATAGATAGAAGATAGAACTAAACAACAATAAATCTCACAATCGCAACGGAATAAAATAAAATATACATAAGCTTTTGGAAATACAAAACTACATTTTTACTTACATACATCATCAGAATACATCATATATACATCACAGTGGAAATAAACACTATATATCTAATGTTTAATTCTCTGCTCCAAGCCCTTCCAAGAATATCTGTAAAATCTTGAACTACTTGACTGCCTGTACAAATTTTGGGGACCCAAGAGTATAGGGAAAACATAGAAAAATAAACTCTAGGTCAGTCATGGGACTAATGTGAGTAAACAATTTTAAAACAGTTTGAGAAATAAATGGTATCTCATAAGACCATGTCGCACATAAACACGGAGCGGGTTTTCCCTTATGATAACCAAAACATTTTGTATATCGAAATCAGATATTATGATAGTGTTTAGGGATTCCAATATAAATTATAATCTAGTGAAATGCTTGCATCTCACATTCCATTACCTAGTTTATAAATAAAACTGCTTGGCGCTTATGGATAATGTATTTTCAACTATGACAAGGTGTGAATTCACCTTTCGATATTGTACCTCTAGAGAGGAATACACTGGGTTCAACAAGAACATCTTGCAACCCGGCCATACATGACCAACCACTCATTACGCTTGAGTGTATCAAATGTCTTATCACCAATGGTTGTGTACCACAACCATTTTCCCGAAAGGGACAACATCGATAGAATAAAAACAAAAGAATTTTCTCTAGACGGTGATAATGCACCCTAATGGGAGCGACGCACATAGCAATGTTGCCTGCCTGATTTTTGTCATTTCTCGGTTGTGAAGCTAGAGGCTATACTTACCTTTTTGATATACCACATCTTCATTCACTTTGAATGCCACATTGTAAAACCTGCCAAATCATGAATTGATTTTCCTAATACTACGGGTATAAAGCTAAAAGAAACGTATTTCTATGCCATTAAACATAGTTTGAAAAGATCAATGTATATGACTTTTTAGGCATACTCTGTTAGACATTCATGCATACAAGTTGTCATGGGACTGGACAAACTGAAGACACTAACTCTAATACATTTATAGTAACCCGTAACTTCCCCGGTAAGGAAAGCTCGGATTGCTTTGAGGACAAGACCAATCAGAAC
The DNA here is from genome assembly GCA_030737875.1 of Allium sativum. Taxonomy (NCBI): domain Eukaryota; kingdom Viridiplantae; phylum Streptophyta; class Magnoliopsida; order Asparagales; family Amaryllidaceae; genus Allium; species Allium sativum. The sequence continues at coordinate 779,494,473 of CM060916.1, forward strand.
ACAAACAGAAGAACATTTCATTGTTTATTACAACAATTCCATCAGAATACAAGAATATACAGAGTATGAATAAATATTACATAGAAAATATCAGAGATTTAAATTACATAGTAGTGGAAAAATATTACAAAACACATACACGGATAGAGAGCTTTCCGAGCATCGTTCCAGTTGTAAATCAGGATCCTATGAACATAAATCTGCAAAACCAAAACTACTAGCTGCCCGTGTCGAAAATAGGGGCACCCAGAGTTTAGGTTAAAACAATAAACTCCAGGTCAGTTGTAATAACCCGGAAAATCTGGGCCAGTTTAAAATTTTTATTTTGGCAATTTTAGCGAATTTTGAACATTTAAAATAGATTATTTTAAATATAACAACGAGAAATTTATTTTGAATATAATCCGACGTATATATTATATACGTCGTCGTTAGAATATAAATATTTATTTATAATTATAAATAGAATTGAAAATGGCGCGGTAGTTCGATAATTCGATTTCAAACTTCAATTGAATGTACCGGGTGCAAAACAATCCGGATTTTAGTGAAACCAAAAACATTAGGATCTAATTGAAGATACCTTTCCAACGAATCCGAAAAATCGAAATTTCATAGCGGGAATCAAAAGATATGTCCTGTTGAAAATTCTGAATAGTCGCTATGGAATTCAGGCCCTTAAAAATGGAAATTTTGCAAATGACCTCGGATTTCGACGAAACCACTTTTGTTGGATCCGCAGTGTCATATTATTGTTAGATTCCAAATTTCATAATTTTTCGAATCAATATGTGAGCGTGGCAAAGGAAAACGTGTTTGACCATTTCAGTTGAATTTAATCGACTGGAAAATGGCCATTTTTCCAACGGTCTCAGAATTCGACGAAACTAGTTTTGTTAGGATCGTATCGTCAATACGAAGCTAGAAAATATTTTTCTGGAATTTTCCTAGTTAGTATGTGACCCCGGTAATTTGAAATGTACGTTTAAAATTCAATATAGTGATTTAAATGTAAATTTAACGGAAACTAATTGTAACAGTCGAATCAGCCTACGATACATATCCCATTGTGTTCGGAATGAGGGTAAAACGCTATGGACGACAGGCGGTGGGCCTCGTTTAGAGGTCGTATGTAAAAGTCAACTTTTTGCAATTAAATTAATTAAATTAATTAAAAAATTAAAATTCTTTTCTCCCCCTTTTTACCGTTCTGCCCCCCCCCCTTCTCAAATTCAGAAATCGATTTCAAAATAAAAAAAAAGAAAAAAAAAAGAAAAGGAAGAGAGCGACGGGGGAGGAGCCGCCGCCCCTCCCCGATGAACCGCCGCCGCCGCCAGGGGTGGCGCAGCCCCCTGCGCCGTCCTCCCTTCTTCTTCCTCCTTCTTCCCTTCTCTCGCCTCCATCTCCTCCTTCTTCTGCCTGAAAAGCCGCCGCCCCTATCCCCTCCGTCCGACACTCCACCACCGCACACACACACACCCCCTTGCGCCGCCACCCTCCTCCGTTCCCTTCCTCCCCCTTCTCCAGTAAACTGACGCACCCAAAACTCCCCGCCACCCAAACCCTAATCGCAACCACCACCCGCCATTCGACCCCCTGGCGCGCCGCCCAAGAGCACCCCCCTCTTTCTGTAAGTCTTTCTTTTATTTATTTATTTATTTAATTTTATTTTATTTTATTTCTACTTTCTTTTATGCAATTAGTTTAGAAATTAAACTAGTATGGTTTTAAAAACTGAAATATATTTATATATGTATTTAAAAGGCTAAAGGTATGGTTTTTTATATAAGGAAGAGGTAGAAAAGATTTTTATTCAATTAAAAATATGATTTTTATATTTTTAAAGTATTAAAAATATAATCTTTACTAAATAAAAGATGTAAAAATATGATCTTTATATTTTTAAAGTAATAAAAATATGTTTTTTATATTTTTAAAGTATTAAAAATATAGTCTTTACTATATAGATGATATAAAAATATGATTTTTGTTTATGTAGAGAAGTGAAAATATAATTTTTACATGATAGGAATATTAAAAATATCATCTTTATATAGGAAGCAAAATAAAGACGATATTTTTAAAAGTGAAAAGACGATATTTTTAAAATTGAAAAGGCGATATTTTGATATGAGTAGTGAAGTAAAAATATGATTTTTACTTTGAGAAAAATATAATTTTTACATTATAGAAAAGGCAAAATCCTTATATGGAAAATAACGTGATAACAATATAAATTTTATCTGAATAGCGAAGTAAAAATTCGATTTTTCTATATTGAAAAGTGAAGTAAAAAGATGATTTTCCTTATAAGAAGTTGAATAGTAAAAAGATGATTTTTCCTTATACGAAGTTGAATAGAAAAATATGATTTCTATAATTAAAAAGGTATAATCTTTATATAGATAGTAACGGTAAAAAAAAATAGAATTTTTCTCTATAGAAATAGCGATGAAAATTCCATCTTTACAAATATGAAATAGCGATGAAAATTCTATTTTCACAATATGAAGTTAGCGATAAAAATATGATCTTTATATCATAGGAAATATAAAAATGTGATTTTTATATATACAGTGTATACGGGCGGTGAAAGTGACAAAAGGCGAGAACGACGAAGATTTCTACATAAGAAGTGTCGTGAAGTTGGATAGCTATTGGTGAGAACTTCTCACTCAAATTCTCTTTTATATATATATATATATATACTAGGATGCAGACGGTGTTTAGTAGCACCCGACACCCGTCATCCACAGACCATGGATGGCTTGTTTGTTAAATTGTTTGGTTGTGTAGTTGGTTAGTCTATTTGGTTTAAATTGAATTGTTTGGTGAATTGAAATTGATTTGATTGATGTGTGAATGGCGTGGGCCTTCACTAGACCGGGGATAAGGCTAGGCCTCGTCCCGTTTCTAGTATCGTGCCGTTATGCCGCCGAAATTTTCTAAAATATGTTAGAAAGATAAAAATATCATTTTATTGAATAAATGAACTGAATAGAAATTCATGTGTTAAAATAAAATGTTTTATCGTTAAAAATATAATTTTTAACGTGAATGTGAATAAATAAATATTCATTTACAAACCGGACGGTTTGTTTAGGTACACCTATTCGAATGATATTGATTGGGATGATAAATTTTACACATCGCCCAACTGCACAAATAAAATCTGTGTTGATTGTTTGAAACCCCACACGGGTGTTGGGATGAAATTTGAAGTTCACTCATCCTGATTGATTAAATATGTCGATCGATTGATTGACAGGCTGTTATAAGCGTAAGATATCTATATTTGATGCTTATACAGTGTAGTGCACTTTGGTTGATGGTTGATTATTTTTCAATGCTATTATATACATGTGTTGTATGGAATCCATATAATTAACATTATATGGTGATTGATTGGGCCTCATTTCAAATCGGGAAAATAAGGAATATTATAAAAGAAAATTCATGTGTTGAATATAAAAATAGTCATGTGTTGACGATGTTCATGTGTTGAGTGAAATATTTTATACAATGAAATTTACATCTTTATCATATTTACAATTAGAATCTACTTCACGGTGGAGTCTAATTAAAAATCAAACTATAGATACCGTAGTTTTATAAAATATTTTACATAACAAAAATAGTGATGTGTTGACAGTACTCATGTGTTGAGATTAGTCAGGTGTTGGAAGAAATATAGATTCATGTGTTGAATGGAATAAATATTCATTTGTTGAATAGAATAACAGATTTATTGAAATATATAAAGCCGTGTTGATTAGAGTTGCGCTATTTGGACGTGAACGATATTTATATCGACTATATTCGTTTTTATAATGAATATAGAAAAGAAGTGATTTCGAAATATAACGTTTTGAAAATATTATCATTTATATAGTAATGATATAAAATATTCAGTTTGATTAGAAATTGAAATAGTGTTGAAATGATTTTGAAACGAAGTTAAAACGATTTATAAAATACGTTTTAAAAGGAAATTGACGAAATATATATATATATATATATATATATATTATATATAATGGCCTGAATAGAACGCGCCGCTCCGCGGCAGTTCGTAAATTTCGACCATTGACTTCGAATTGACGCTGCGGGAGATCCGACCGTCGGATTCTCCTAAAACCGGAACCGTTGGGTTCGTATCGAAAAGAGCTTTCCAATGAATATTAGAAATTTGAGATCTAACGGTTGGATTTGGAATTATGTCCAAATCAAATTTGAAAAAGGTCGATGTAAGTGCAGTTCGATGGCCGTTGTTGGAAATCGACTGTACGAGCCTTGATAAAATTATTAAAAATAATCAATAATCCCAATACGTGGATTGGACTGGAGTTGAATCGAAATTATCTTCAGGATATTTCGATGTTGGATTTCGTGACTATACAGATATTGTTATGGGAATTTGAAAGATATATTTTATATCGTTATTGCCAATACGATATATGTTGGTTTCAGAATTTGATATTGAATATAAGCCGATATATTTTCTATTCAGAGCCTTGTATTTAATATCAAATGTGATTTGGGTTTGTCGTGAATCGTGTTTTAGAGGACATTGGTTCTTTAACCCAGTTAAAGACATAATATTGATTTTTGAGAAGATTAAAACTAAATGGAGTTTTAATGAATCTTTAATTAGATTAAAAAGTGAATTGATAATTTAAATTATCAAATCTGAAAAGTGATCGAGAGTGGAGTATCACCAGTTTTGCTCCAAAGCGATAGTTAAATCTTTAATTAGATTTGAACATGAAATGGTAATTAATTTTACCGATAACACCGTGGTGTTAGATATGGGGTATCACCAGTTTTGCTCCATGGGATATATAGGTTGGGATTGGGAAATAAAACAAATAATTACTTCAGTGTGGTTCGCTAATCCCGACTAGTTTGAAATGATATCCAAAGGAAGATTGTAGAATAAATTTAGAAGAATTTATCTTGGATAAAATTAATGGGAACATTTCCCTAAGAATGTGTTTTTGTGAATAAAAGAATATTCTGAATTGGAATGAGGCGTTTGTTGTGTTTGTGTAACATTCGTTTATTATATACGTGGGTTATTCAGAAAGGCCGGGTTTATACCCATTCTGAATAATCGATTCGACGAGATGTCGAAGATGAAGATGGTGGTTGAAGACCGGAAGTCTTCACATCGTTTGGGTGATTACTGATGATCTTGATTGGGCTGTACACCCAAGATGAGGGAAACAGTTGGTGATCGTCCAGACGTACTTGGAGATGGATGGATATGCGAGGAAAGTGCCTCCGGTTTCGTTCAGACCCAGAACGAACTTGTAAATGGATTGTGTGTCTGACACTGGAGTTTATTCTGTGTTGATTGATCTCTATTAAATATACATCTGTTTGGCGGCGGAGAATTTATTCTCTTGCTTAATGCCCTTCTCTGAGACATACGAGCTCAGAGGTTGTATATCGATGGACATCAGTCGCATGGAGTGAATTGCCAATGTGGCATGCGTAAGTGGCAATTGATCAAGGCTTCTGTTGAAAAGCAAAGTCTTGTGGTTGATGATCAAAGCACGGCCTGTGTGGCGTAGCTTTATGTATAACGTGAATTCGCGAGCCTCACACCTCGGTATGAGTCAAAAACGGGAGATGGACCGCTGGGAGAGCACGACGTTTCTTTCTAGCTAGGGTGGTGTCAGTGACCTACCAGCCCTGACATTTATATACTTTTCACTTGTGTGGTTGTTGGAATGCGAGGCGCCTCGGATATAGGTCTGTAAGGACCGGGAAACGTGTGTTCAGGAATTGCCAATCCTCAAAAGTAAGAGAGGACCGGCCCAGCCGATTCCAAGGATCATAGTGGGGTCCTGAGGCATTTGCTAGAGTGTCTCGAACGCGGAGAGGAGCTTGCCCCTTGCCTCGGCTCATGACGGAAATCCAATTTCCAATACGTGATAGTGCGGTTTTATTTGTAGAACCTAGTATGGCGACATAGTGGTATGGGTCATTCATGCCGCCTATGATTGATATTTATGATTGAAATTGTTTTGACACTATACACCTATAATAGTATCAAATAATGTGTTTTAAACGTATCAAGCATGCTTTGGCTGTTATAAGGTAAAAACCCTATCCTCCGGCTTGCGTTGCATTGTGTGATGGGACCTGGGTCTTATAACAGCTTCATTTTTCTTTATTTAGCATTGCGCTGTTTGTTTTATGCACTGGTATTCTTGGGAGGAAACCCGTTCCGTGTTATACGGCGTGGTCCCTTGATTTACCGAACTTTAAAATAAAGAATTATAACTGTTTTAGTTCTCACACCAGTCCCATGACTAACCTGGAGTTTATTGTTTTAACCTAAACTCTGAGTGCCCCTATTTTCCACACGGGCAACTAGTAGTTTTGGTTTTGCAGATTTATATTCACAGGGTCCTGATTTACAGCTGGAACGAGGTCAGTCATGTGACTGGTGTGAGAACTAAAACAGTTATTTAAAACTTTACTTTAAAAGAGAGTAATTCAAGAGACCACACCGTATAACACGGAATGGGTTTCCTCCCAAGAATACCAGTGCATAGAATAAACAGCGCAATGCTTTTTCGAAAAATGAAGTTATTATAAGACCCAGGTCCCATCACACAATGCAACGCAAGCCGGAGGATAGGGTTTTCCCTTATAGCAGCCAAACATGCTTGGTACATTTAAAACAAATCATTTTGATACTATTATAGTATAAAGTGTCAAAACAACTTCAATCATAAATATCAATCATAGACGGCATAGTATCCCATGCTACTATGTCGCCATACTAGGCTCTACAAATAAAACCGCAAGTCACGTATTGGAAATTGGATTTCCGTCATGATTCGAGGCAAGGGGTAAGCTCCTCTCTACTTCGAGACACTCTAGCAAATGTCTCAGGACTACTCTCCCTGGGTAACCCTTGGATCTTCAGGGTCGGTCCTCTCTTACGTTTGAGGATTAATTATTCCTAAACACACGTTTCCCGGTCCTAACAGACCTAAAATCGAGGCTCCTCGCATTCCAACAACCACATAGGTAAAAATAATATAAATGGCAGCCAGTTTAAACTTTGATACCACCACTAGCTAGAAAGAAACGTCGTGCTCTCCCTGCAGTCACTATCCCATTTTTGACTCATACCGAGGTGTGAGGCTCGCGAATTCACGCTATACACAAAGCTGTGCCACACATGCCGTGCTTTGATCATCAACCACAAGACTTTGCTTTTCAACAGAAGCCTTGATTATTTGCCACTTAGGCATGCCACACAGGCAATTCACTCCATGCGACTGATGTCCATCGATATACAACCTCTGAGCTAAGTAAGAGAATAAATTCTCTGCCGCCAAACAGATGTATATTTAATAGAGATCAATCAACACAGAATAAAATCCAATGTCAGGCACACAGTCCATTTACAAGTTCGTTCTAGCTCTGAACGAAACCAGAGGCACTTTCCTCGCATATCCATCGATCTCCAAGTACGTCTGGACGATCACCAACTGATTCCCTCCTCATGGGTGTACAGCCCAATCAAGATCATTAGTAATCACCCAAACGATGTGAAGACTTCCGGTTTTCAACCACCGTCTTCATCTTCGACCTATCGTCGAATCGGTTATTCAGAATGGGTATAAACCTGGCCTTTCTGAATAACCCGCGTATATAATAAACAAGTGTCATTCAAACACAACATGCACCTCATTCCAATTCATCAGTCACTAACCGTAAATTAGCAAGAGAACAATTCCCCAAATATTAACCCCGAAGGCCGAAACCAACATCAGATAAATACCCAGGAAACCATCCTTCTTAGCTAACCTACAGTTAGTTTCTAAATTTCACATTCTTAGGGAAAGGTTCCCATTAATTTTATCAAAGATAAATTCTTCTAAATTTATTCTTTAATCTTCCTTTGGATATCATTTCAAACCATGTTAAGGTTTTCCAAACTAGTTGGGATTAGCGAACTACACCGAAGTAATTATTTATTTTATTTCCCAATTCCAGCCTATTTATCCTATGGAGCAAAACTGGTAATACTCCATATCTAACACCGCGGTGTTATCGGTAAAATTAATTACCATTTCACGTTCAAATCTAATTAAAGATTTAATTATCGCTTTGGAACAAAACTGTTGATACTCCATTCTCGATCACTTTCCAAATTTGATAATTTAAATTATCAATTCACATTTCAATCTAATTACAGATTCATTAAAACTCCACTTAGTTTTTATCTTCTCAAAAATCAATATCCTGTCTTTAACTGGGTTAAAGAACCAATGTCACCTAATACACGTGTAACGACCCGTATTCTACACATCATAGGATCGTAGGATATTTATTTCTTTCACATACGAAGTCGTATGGTCATGTAACTTTGGGAGACGACTATTGTGGTCATTTCCCATGTTCATGATTTTTCCCGATTTTTAAATGACCATTTTACCCCTAGTTGGCACTGTTTTGGCCATAACTTTTGACTGAAAATGAATTTTGACCTGAAACCACTTCCATTGGCTTCGGATAGGGTTTCTCTTTCTGCAGAGTGGTCATAATAGCCAAACGGACTCACCGTTTGGGAGATATGGCTGAAACAAGTTTCAGATGGAGAAAAACAGCTTAATTGGGCTTAACCGGGTGATTAGCAGCTAGGCCCAAAGGGAAATTTCGGGATTAGGAGTTTAAAAGGGCTGTTAGGGTTTGGAGAATACCTTTTTCTCATTTTTCAGCCGTCACCATTCATTCCTCTTAGCCTAGCCATGGCCTCTACCCTCTAAATCTCTTCAAAACACCTCTTAATCACTTTCTAATTGAAGATTAGGCTTGGCAAACATCAAATCAAGGAGTATTAGCACGAGAACCGAGGTAGAGCTGCTGTGTAAGATTGGGAACAACGCCAAATCAGAGAATATTTCAGTTTTGGGGTTTTAGTTGTGGCCAAGGTGAGTGATTTGCATAGTTTTTGCACTAATTACGGTAATTAAGGGTAATTAGTGAAGATTAGCGAATTTATACATTAATAAATTCTGGAAAAATGTTTAGAAATTCTTAAATAATATTTTATGCTTCTGTTAGAAATTTGGTTCGATTTGATTATGTTTTGTTAACCCTATGATTAGTTCTACTTAAACATGCTATGGGAAAATATGAAGTTTTAGTCCCTTTTGATCCATTTTGATTCATTTGAATTGTTGTTTGCTGTTTGTGGTTGCTATTACATGTTGCTATGACTCTATGGTATGTTTTATGATTGATTAGAATAGTTAAATTGGTCGAAAACGTCATCGAATGGCGTAGAAAGCTCGCTGGAAAGTTGTAGAAATGTGCAGGTTCCTAACCGGTTCGGATCGGATGAGGCTCGGATCGGATATGTGAATTGGGCAAGAAAACCGACCCGAACTGGAGTTTGACACCTAGGAGACTTGGCGAGAAGGAAGGCCGTTTACTTAGAGTTGGGGTGGACAAAAGGGATCGGATCGGAAGAATAATGGGGACCAGATCGGATCGGCTCAAGAATGGAAGGCTACGACTGGAGCAAGGCGAAGGGAGCGGATCGGATCAGGGCAGATGAAGAACGGGAGCGGATCGGATCGGGGTAGATGGAAAACGAGGGAGTTGATCGAAGAAAACTGGAAGGAAGACAGTAAACCGACCCGACCCGGAGGAGGACACCGACCCGACCCGAAGTGGAGTATCCGACCCGAACCGATGAAGGTGATGACTGCCGACCCGAACCGATGAAGGTGATGACTACCGAACCGAACCGAATTCTAGGACTGTTAATGCGCGACAACTCTTCTGAAGACCCACTCCAATTCGACCAAACCCGAGATGTAAAGGAAGTCCTAATGAGAAGTTAGAGCTTAAGATTCAGATGGGAATCAACGAGTTCGCTTCATGGTTGGGCTTTGCTGCGGGATGCGTGCCAAGGAGTTATCGACGTCTATAGCCTTGGACCACTATGGTAGGAGGTACGAAGGCGGATTCAGGGCCATTATGGCATCGGTAGGACCAAGGGCTACAACCAATGAAGTGGGTCATTGAAATGTTTGGTCATGACTCCATATGTTTAGCTTGGTCATAGCAGGGTTTCTACAAGTCGGGATTCGTCGTTACCTCAATTTGTCTAGTGTTCCAAAGTGGTAGATATCGTACGCTTTAGGCACTGAGTGAGAGATGTAAGGATGGTTGCTAGGATGATTTGTTTGCTATCATTGTGACATGCACACCCCACCCCCGTATTCTTACACTACTTATTATGGCACCTTGGAGTATTGTACGGTATGTGGTACTAACTCTTTGGTTGCAGGTCCAGGTTCAGGTATGGTTTAGTATACCTGTTATTATTTCGTTTAGATGCTTATTGCTCATACCAGGCTTTATGTCTGACCCAGAGTTTTATGTCTCCTCTTATTACTCTGGGTGCTCACACGAGCAGACTAGAGACAGGTTAGCTGGTGATTCACGGATAGATGATCCGGAGACGAGCAGGAGTCTTCCACGTAATACATATACATAGTATTCTCCCTGTGTTGTTGAAGATCACTGCTTGGGCATTAGTAGTACATCTTCTACTTTAGCTTTCTTTTGTTTAGAGACAGTAAATTTGGAAAGTTGTAATAAGCTGTAATTGGATTTCCGCTGCTCTGATGTTGACATTGATTATTAGTTATCAGCTTATGCACTGTCTCACCTGTTTTATGCCAAGTATGTTATTATTATATTTTATTCCATGCGCTGTGAGACATCCTACAGGTTCCTTGATTTGTTCATTCCCTTCTTTCCATTCTTTGGCGACCGTTCTGTGCTAGTCGGGCATGTATACAACGCACTTTCGGAGGAAATGCAGGCTGGTGCGGGGCGGGCCGTCACACTTGGTATCAGAGCTCTAGGTTGCGTAGTTAACCTAGGGAAGTTATCAGGGAGAGATAATATACGTATACAAGAGAGCGTATTTGTGATTACTTTGGTTTTTAAAAGCTATATATATATACTATTACTATTATAAGGATGAAGTCGTACTGCACTAGCACCACTATGGAGTCGTTAATCGTTTCCTTTTTCAGATTGACGATGAGCCGATATGTTAGAGGTACCGGTAGAGGGGCCAATAATGGGAATGCTGCTGACATGAGGACGATGTTTACTGACCTCATGAGAGAGATGCTTAGAGATGTACAGAGGGCAGCTCCCAATGGTGGAAATGGTGGTGGTCCAATAGTGCAGGCGCCAAGGGTCGACTTCGCCAAGCTGAATAAGGATTATACTAGCCTTGGTGGGAAGCCGTTCCACGGAACGGAGTCGGCCACGGATGTTCAGGATTGGTTGGATAGTTGCGAACGTATCTTCGAGGGTTTAGGTATCGAGGATGCAATGAAGAGAAAGCTAGCGTCCCGTCAGCTGCAAGGACAGGCAATGAATTGGTGGAATGCTATAAAGGCAGCTACTCCCGAAGATCAGATTACATGGGAGCAGTTTAAAGCTCGCTTTAGCGAGAAGTTCATTCCAGCTGCTCAGAAGTCAGTGCTGTTTAAGAAATTCTTAGAGCTCAAGCAGAATGGCAGAGCTGTCTCGGAGTACATTGCTGAATTCGACACTTTATCAAAATATGGGTTATCTCTAATTGATACTGCCGAGAAGAAGAATGAGAAATTCATAACTGGGTTAGATCAGTACTTAGGGGAAAAGCTTATTAACCACGTCGATGAGACGTTTGAGTCGATTGTGGGGAAAGCATTAAGATCAGAGAGTCTCTACCCTAAGCCGAAGACTGAGGTTGCATCTGCAGAAGAGCCAAAACCACAAGCCAGAGGTGGAGGCAAGGGTGGTTCCCAGAATAAAAGAAAGCAGAGTCAGACTAAGGATGGCCAGAAGAAGAAGAATAAGCAAGATGTTGAGTGCTTCAGTTGTGGTAAGAAGGGCCATTATGCTAGTAATTGTCGGGCCAAGCCAGCGGATAGGAAGTGCTTCAACTGTGGCCAAATGGGACATCACAAGGACAAGTGTCCGCAACCCCCTAAAGAAAAGCAAATGGTGAAAGCATATGCTCTCAATGCTATTCCTTCTTCGTCGAATGCCCCAACTGCGGCGGAGAAGTGAAAGAATGTCGTCATTCAAGGTATGCTTTCTGTTTATGATGTTCCTGTTAGAGTTTTGTTTAATACCGGAGCTTCCAGTTCTTTCATATCTAGTGACCTGGTAGATAGGTTGGGATTGGAGCCCGAGATTGTCGATAGACCTTTAGTAGTGACGAACCCAATTGGTGGTTCAACTAGCCTTAGCATGATTAGTCGTAATGTGGTCTTATCGAGTCATGGATGCATGTTTGTTTGTGATTGCTTTGTTTTGGGCTTTACTGGGTTTGGCATTATTTTGGGAGTAGATTGGCTCCAAAGATACGGGGTGGTGGTAGACTGTGAGGGATTTTTGGTGACAGCTAGAGCGGATGATGGGCGGAGGATAGTGTTTGGTGGTCTACCCAGTAAGTGGGTATTGGCTAGTTTTCTAAACTCTCTCGACATTCCGCATAGTGAGTTGTCAGGTTCGCCCGTGGTTGGCCAGTATCCGGATGTTTTCGAAGAAGTGACTGGACTTCCACCACACCGAGAGATTGAGTTTCGTGTTGATTTGGTAAAGGATGCCAGGCCTATAGTGATGCCACTTCGTCGTATGGCACCAAGAGAGCAGCGAGAGCTCGAGGTGCAAGTCAGCGATCTTTTGAAGAAGGGATTTATCAGAAGGAGTGTTTCTGAATGGGGAGCACCAGTTGTGTTTGCTACCAAGGCAGATGGTTCCCTTCGTTTGTGTGTAGACTACCGCGAGTTGAATAAAGTGACGAGGAAGAACAAGTATCCTCTCCCACGGATAGATGATTTGTTCGATCAGTTGAGTGGTGCGAGAGTGTTCTCTCAGTTGGATCTCGCGACAGGTTTTCATCAGCTTAGAGTGGAAGCTGAGAGTATAGCTAAAACGGCATTTCGAACGCCGTCTGGATTTTATGAATGGTTGGTTATGCCATTTGGGCTGACCAATGCCCCAGCATATTTTGTGGATCTTATGAATAGGGTATTCAGAGATCAGTTGAATAAGTTTGTCCTTGTGTTCGTTGATGATATTTTGGTCTATTCGAGGACAGAGGAAGAACACAAGGAACATTTAAGAGTAGCGATGGAGGTGTTGAGAAAACACCAATTGAAAGCAAAGTTTTCTAAGTGTCACTTCTGGAAGAGGGAAGTGAGGTTCTTGGGCCATGTTGTATCAGAGAACGGTATTGCCGTGGACCCAGCAAAGGTGGCTACGGTACAAGATTGGCCTACGCCCAAGAATGCAACAGATGTAAGAAGTTTCTTAGGATTAGCTGGATATTATCGTAAGTTTGTCCAAGGTTTCTCCAAGATAGCAGCACCATTGACCCAGTTGACCAAGAAGAATCAAGCTTTTGTCTGGAATGAAAGGTGTGAGAATGCATTTAAAAGTTAAAGGACAAGTTGACAAGCGCACCAGTGTTAGTCATTCCTAAGGGGGATGAAGAGATGACGGTATACACGGATGCCTGTGGTACCAGACTGGGTGCCGTATTGATGCAAGGTGGTAGGGTTGTAGCTTACGCAAGTCGGCAATTGAAACCGCACGAGAAAAGATACCCTACCCATGACTTGGAATTGGCAGCGATCGTGTTCGCGTTAAAGATGTGGAGACACTATCTCTTGGGAGAAAGATTTGAGCTATTTACAGATCATAAGTCGTTAAAGTATCTCTTCTCTCAGAAAGATCTGAATCTCCGTCAGCAGAGATGGTTAGAGTTCTTAGCTTCCTATGATTTTGACATCGCATACACACCAGGAAAGGGCAATGCGGTGGCTGATGCATTGAGTAGGAGACATGCCAGCTTAGGGACTATGTTCCTTGAATGGAAGCAACTGGAGTATATCGCAGGGTTTGATTTCAGACCAAAGTGCGAATTGGATCCAGAAATGTTAGCAAGTTTGACGATCAGACCCACTTTAATTGAACGGATCAGCTCTAGTCAGAGGGACGATCCTAACCTATTGGAAATCATCTCCAAGCTGAAGATGGATATTGAGGAGGAGATGAACAAGTATGGGCTTGATCGAGATGGATGGCTTAGAAAGAATGGAAAGCTTGTTGTACCCAATGTCAATGGATTGAGAGATGAAGTGCATAGAGAATGTCATCACTCAAAGCTGACTATACACCCCGGTGGTAATAAGATGTATCGAGATATGAAGCAGACCTACTACTGGGAAGGGATGAAAAGAGACGTTGGGAAGTTTATATCCAAATGCATGAATTGCCAGCTAGTTAAAGCAGAGCAAAAGAAGCCTAGTGGGTTGTTGCAGCCATTAGAAATCCCCGAATGGAAATGGGAGCAAGTCTCGATGGATTTCATTGATGGTTTACCAAGGACTAGATCGGGACATGATAGCATATGGGTAATTGTGGATCGGTTGACTAAGAGTGCAAGATTCATACCAGTCAAATCGACCAGAACGGCAGCTAAGTTAGCTGAATTATATATGAAGTGGGTAGTGAGATTTCATGGAATACCCAAAGGTATTGTGAGCGACCGAGACCCGTTGTTCACTAGTGGGTTTTGGAAGAGCTTACAAGAGGCTCTAGGGTCAGAGCTACATCTCAGTACCGCATATCATCCTCAGACCAACGGTCAGACGGAGAGGGTGAACCGTATTTTGGAAGATCTCTTGAGAGCATGTATATTGGATTTTGGTGGATCATGGGATGACCATTTGCATCTAGTAGAGTTTGCATATAATAATAGCTACCAATCCAGTATCGGTATGGCTCCGTTTGAAGCTTTGTACGGAAGACCGTGCAACTCACCATCATGTTGGATAGAGACTGGCGAGAAGTTTATGCTTGGACCAGATGTGGTGAGGGAAACTTCAGATAAGATCAAGATCATTCAACAACGAATGAAGGCTGCCCAAGATAGGCAGAAGAGTTATGCTGATAAGAGGAGGAGAGATTTAAAATTCTCCGTTGGCGACTTGGTGTTTGTCAAGATTTCTCCATTGAAGAGCGTAATACGATTTGGCAGGAGAGGCAAGTTGGCACCAAGATTCGTTGGCCCATTCCCTGTTCTTGAACTAGTCGGGAATTTGGCATATAGAATTGACTTACCAGAGAAGATGGCGGGAGTTCACAACGTATTTCATGTTTCCCAACTAAGGAAGTTCGTTCACGACTCAGATATGACTATTTCACCTGATCAGTTAGAGGACTTCGAAGTAGAACCCGAGGCGGTTGGGAACCGCAAGCCGGCCCGTATTGTCGCGCACGACATGAAGCAACTTCGAAGGAAGGCGGTGAAGCTAGTCAAGGTACAGTGGAGCGAGGATGAGAATGATTGTACTTGGGAGACAGAGGAGAACATTAGGAAGGCACACCCGGAACTCTTTGCCTGGTAAGATTTTGACTTCGATTTAGTTTTCCGCATGCTAGGATAGGTTTGTTTTGCTTGTTTGATGGATGTATGTGGTTGTTAGGCATGCGGGATCCTTTGCATGTTTTGGGTTAAGGAATTTCGGGGACGAAATTTCTTAAGGAGGGAAGAATGTAACGACCCGTATTCTACACATCATAGGATCGTAGGATATTTATTTCTTTCACATACGAAGTCGTATGGTCATGTAACTTTGGGAGACGACTATTGTGGTCATTTCCCATGTTCACGATTTTTCCCGATTTTTAAATGACCATTTTACCCCTAGTTGGCACTGTTTTGGCCATAACTTTTGACTGAAAATGAATTTTGACCTGAAACCACTTCCATTGGCTTCGGATGATGGTTTCTCTTTCCGTAGAGTGGTCACATTAGCCAAACGGACTCACCGTTTGGAAGATATGGCTGAAACAAGTTTCAGATGGAGAAAAACAGCTTAATTGGGCTTAACCGGGTGATTAGCAGCTAGGCCCAAAGGGAAATTTCGGGATTAGGAGTTTAAAAGGGCTGTTAGGGTTTGGAGAATACCTTTTTCTCATTTTTCAGCCGTCACCATTCATTCCTCTTAGCCTAGCCATGGCCTCTACCCTCTAAATCTCTTCAAAACACCTCTTAATCACTTTCTAATTGAAGATTAGGCTTGGCAAACATCAAATCAAGGAGTATTAGCACGAGAACCGAGGTAGAGCTGCTGTGTAAGATTGGGAACATCGCCAAATCAGAGAATATTTCAGTTTTGGGGTTTTAGTTGTGGCCAAGGTGAGTGATTTGCATAGTTTTTGCACTAATTACGGTAATTAAGGGTAATTAGTGAAGATTAGCGAATTTATACACTAATAAATTCTGGAAAAATGTTTAGAAATTCTTAAATAATATTTTATGCTTCTGTTAGAAATTTGGTTCGATTTGATTAAGTTTTGTTAACCCTATGATTAGTTCTACTTAAACATGCTATGGGAAAATATGAAGTTTTAGTCACTTTTGATCCATTTTGATTCATTTGAATTGTTGTTTGCTGTTTGTGGTTGCTATTACATGTTGCTATGACTCTATGGTATGTTTTATGATTGATTAGAATAGTTAAATTGGTCGAAAACATCGTCGAATGGCGTAGAAAGCTCGCTGGAAAGTTGTAGAAATGTGCAGGTTCCTAACCGGTTCGAATCGGATGAGGCTCGGATCGGATATGTGAATTGGGCAAGAAAACCAACCCGAACTGGAGTTTGACACCTAGGAGACTTGGCGAGAAGGAAGGCCGTTTACTTAGAGTTGGGGTGGACAAAAGGGATCAAATCGGAAGAATAATTGGGACCAGATCGGATCGGCTCAAGAATGGAAGGCTACGACTGGAGCAAGGCGAAGGGAGCGGATCGGATCAGGGCAGATGAAGAACGGGAGCGGATCGGATCGGGGTAGATGGAAAACGAGGGAGCTGATCGAAGAAAACTGGAAGGAAGACAGTAACCCGACCCGACCCGGAGGAGGACACCGACCCGACCCGAAGTGGAGTATCCGACCCGAACCGATGAAGGTGATGACTGCCGACCCGAACCGATGAAGGTGATGACTACCGAACCGAACCGAATTCTAGGACTGTTAATGCGCGACAACTCTTCTGAAGACCCACTCCAATTCGACCAAACCCGAGATGCAAAGGAAGTCCTAATGAGAAGTTAGAGCTTAAGATTTAGATGGGAATCAACGAGTTCGCTTCATGGTTGGGCTTTGCTGCGGGACGCGTGCCAAGGAGTTATCGACGTCTATAGCCTTGGACCACTATGGTAGGAGGTACGAAGGCGGATTCAGGGCCATTATGGCATCGGTAGGACCAAGGGCTACAACCAATGAAGTGAGTCATTGAAATGTTTGGTCATGACTCCATATGTTTAGCTTGGTCATAGCAGGGTTTCTACAAGTCGGGATTCGTCGTTACCTCAATTTGTCTAGTGTTCCAAAGTGGTAGATATCGTACGCTTTAGGCACTGAGTGAGAGATGTGAGGATGGTTGCTATGGATGATTTGTTTGCTATCATTGTGACATGCACACCCCACCCCCGTATTCTTACACTACTTATTATGGCACCTTGGAGTATTGTACGGTATGTGGTACTAATTCTTTGGTTGCAGGTCCAGGTTCAGGTATGGTTTAGTATACCTGTTATTATTTCGTTTAGATGCTTATCGCTCATACCAGGCTTTATGTCTGACCCAGAGTTTTATGTCTCCTCTTATTACTCTGGGTGCTCACACGAGCAGACTAGAGACAGGTTAGCTGGTGATGCACGGATAGATGATCCGGAGACGAGCAGGAGGCTTCCACGTAATACATATGCATAGTATTCTCCCCGTGTTGTTGAAGATCACTGCTTGGGCATTAGTAGTACATCTTCTACTTTAGCTTTCTTTTGTTTAGAGACAGTAAATTTGGAAAGTTGTAATAAGCTGTATCTGGATTTCCGCTGCTCTGATGTTGACATTGATTATTAGTTATCAGCTTATGCACTGTCTCACATGTTTTATGCCAAGTATGTTATTATTATATTTTATTCCATGCGCTGTGAGACATCCTATAGGTTCCTTGATTTGTTCATTCCCTTCTTTCCATTCTTTGGCGACCGTTCTGTGCTAGTCGGGCATGTATACAGCGCACTTTCGGAGGAAATGCAGGCTGGTGCGGGGCGGGCCGTCACAACACGATTCACGATAAACCCAAAATCACTTTCAAATTGAATTCCAATTAAATATTATTTAATTGGTACACTTCATTAAATCTAAATAGAAAGATTTAATCTTTTCTCAACTGGGTTCAAGAACAGTGTTAATGAAGACACCATTCACGACAAACCCAAATCACTTTTGATATTAAATACAAGGTTCTGAATAGAAAATATATCGGCTTATATTCAATATCAAATTCTACGACTAACAAATATCGTATTGGAAATAACGATATAAATATATCTTTCAAATTTCCCCAACCATATCTATATAATCACGAAATCCAACATCGAAATATTCCGAAGATAATTTCGATTCAAATCCATTCCAATTTTATATTTTGGAAATTCTGATTATATTAAAACCATTCACAAGTCCAATTTATTTTATTTAAAAATATTGGAATATTTTTCTAGTTATAAACTAGTTCATTTTGATAAAAATATATTTTTATCTTTACAGATGTGGAGTTTTTCATCCCAGTTCTTTTCAAATCATTTATTATGATTTTACACAAATTATAGATATTTTTAATAATTTTATCAAGGCCCGTACAATCGATTTCCAATAACGGTCGTCGAACTGCACTTACAACGACCTTTTCCCAATTTGATTTGGACATAATTCCAAATCCAACCGTTAGATTTCAAATTTCTAATATTCGTTGGAAAGCTCTTTTCGAAACGAACCCAATGGTTCCGGTTTTTGGAGAATCCGACGGTCGAATCTTCCGCAATATCTATTCGAAGTCAATGGTCGAAATTCACGAACTGCCGCGGTGCGGCGCGTTCTATTCAGGCCATTATATATATAATATATATACATTATATATATTTCGTCGATTTCATTTTAAAACGTATTTTATAAATCGTTTTAAATTCGTTTTCAAAACGATTTCAACTTCGAATCGAAATTGAATATTCCACATCATCGATACATAAATGATAACATTTTCAAAACGTTATATTTTGAAATCACTTCCTTTTCTATAATTATTACAAAAACGAATATAGTCGAAATAAATATCGTTCGCATCAAAATAGCGCATCTCTAATCAACACGGCTTTATATATTTCAATAACTTCGTTATTCTATTCAACAAATGAATATTTATTCTATTCAACACATGAATCTATATTTCTTTCAACACATGACTAATCTCAACACATGACTATTTTTGTTATGTAATATATTTTATAAAATTTTGATTTCTATCGTTTAATTTTTAATCAGACTCCAACCGTAAATTAGTAACAGCTTCTCTAAGCATTAACCCCAAAGGCCGAAACCAATATCAGATCAATACCCAGGAGACCACTCATCTTATCTACTTTCCAGTTAGTTTCTAATTTTATATATGATAAAGATGTAAATTTTATTGTTAAAATATTTTACTCAACACATGAATTGATATTTCTTTCAACACATGACTAATCTCAACACATGAATCTTTATTTTATAATATTTTTTATTTTCCCAATTGGAATGAGACCCAATCAATTACCATATAATGTTAATTATATGGATTCCATACAACACATGTATATAATAGCAACGATAAATAATCAACCATCATCCAAAGTGCACCACACAACTGCATAAGCATCAGATATAAATAATTAACGCTTACACAGTCTGTCAACCAATTGATCGACATACAACTAAATAATTGGGAATAGTGTATGACAAATATCATCCCAACACCCATGTGGGGTTTCAATCCACAAACACCGAATATTATTTGTGCAGTTGGGCGATGTGTAAAATTTATCGTCCCAATCAATGTCCTTTAAATAGGTGTTCATAATTAAACAAACCGTCCAATTTGTAAATGAATATCTATCTATTCACATTCACGTTAAAAAGTATATTTTTAACGATAATTAATTTATTTCAACACATGAATGTTTATCTATCCATTTCACATCAACATCACAAACGAACTTCACAACACATCAAACAATCATACAAGTCGTCCATGGTCTGTGGACGACGGGTGTCGGGTGCTGTTAAGCACCGTGTGCATCCTAGTATATATTTTTAACTAGAAAAGAAAATTTAAAGTGAGAAGTTCTCACCGACTAGCTAAACCAAACGCCACGACTCTTCATATGTAGAAATCTTCGTCGTGCTCGCCTTTTGTCACTTTCATTGTCCGTAGCCACTACATATATAAAAATCACATTTTTATATTGTTGCTATGTATATAAAAAATTTATTTTTATACCGCTACTATATAGATAAAAATTTTATTTTTACACCGCAACTATATAGATAAAAATTCTATTTTTACACCGCTACTAATATAATAAAAAATATATTTTTATTACTCTACATGAATAAAAATCATATTTTTATATTTCCTATTATATAAAAATTGTAACTTCCTTCATATAAAAATCTAACCTTTTCTGCATTACAAATCTAAACTTTAAATCGTTATTCATAAAAATAAAAATCAGATTTTTGTATGGATAAAAATCACATCTTAAGTTTCATAAAAATCTCATCTTTATGATGATAAAAATCACAGCTTTACGTTATAAAAATCGAAGCATTATACTTAAGAAAAATCAAAACTTTAAGCCTATTAAAAATCAAAACTTTATGCTTGTAAAAATCAGATTTTTAAAAGCCTGTTTTCATAAAAATAAAATTAAAAAAACAAAGTAAACAAATTAAAGCATCTTACATTGTTTTAAGGAAGAAGGAAAGGGGGGCTCGCTAGCTGTCGGCGGCGAACTGGTGGAAGAGGGGCCCCGCGCAGGAGGATGGCGGCTTTGGCGGATGCGGGCGGAGGCGGTGGAGTATTGAGCGATGTTCTTCTCGTCGATTGGGGCTACAGCGCGTTGGAAGGAGGAGAAGGATCGGCGGAGGAGAAGGGTCGCGAGGGGGAGGGGGTCAGGTGGTCGCGGTGGTGGGGCGCCCCTCCAGCGATGGTCGACGGCGGAAAGAAAAAAAAAGATGGGGGGGGGGTCTGAGAAATCGTGGTTTTCCTTTGAGAGAAGGGGCGGGTTTTGATTTGAGGGAGAAAGGTATACGGGAGGGAGGGGGCTTTATGTAATAAAATATATATTATATTTAATAATTTCTAAAATAAAAATTTGACTTTTTATGCGAACTCGGAATCAAACCCACCGACTGTCGTCCCTAGCTAATTACCCCCATTCCGAACATAATGGGATATGTATCGTAGGTCAATTTGTCCTTTACGATCAGTTTCCGTTGAATTTAAAATATAAATCTTTATATATTCAATTTAAACACACATTTCAATTTACCGGGGCGACATACCGACTTTAAAAATTCCGGAAAAATTATTTCTAGCTTCGTATTGACGATACAGTCCTAACAAAACTAATTTCGTCGAATTCTGAAACCGTTTGAAAAATGGCCATTTTCAGGTCGATTAAAATCAACTGAAACTGGTCAAACGCGTTTTACTTCGCCACGCTCACATATTGATTCGAAAAATTACGAATTTTGAAACCTAGCTATAATTTGACATCCCAGATCCAACGAAAGTGGTTTCATCAAAAACCGAGATCGTTTGCAAAATTTCCATTTTTAAGGGCCAGAATTCCATAGCAACTATTCTGAATTTTCAACTGGACATAACTTTTGATTCCCGCTAAGAAATTTCAATTTTTCGGATTCGTTGGAAAGATAATCTCAATTAGATTCTAATACTTTTGGTTTCGCTAAAATCCGGTTTATTTTGAATCCTGTATATTCATTTGAAATTTGAAATCGAATTATCGAACTACCGCGCCATTTTCAATTCCTTTTATAATTAAAAATAAATATTTATATTCTAACGACGATTTATATAAATATATACGTTCTAATTCTATTCAAAATAAATTCCCGTCGTTTTTATTTAAAATAATTCATTTTAAATATTCAAAATTCACTAAAATTGCCAAAATAAATTTTTTTAAATTAGCTCAGATTTCCGGGTTATTACAACATTCGTTTGGAATCACCCTCGAAATTAGTAGCAGCAGCCATTGCTCTTCAACGTCTTCAACACGACTTTAGATTAATCAGCGTCTAGGTCGAAACAAAGTGGTATTTGGATTTCATTGAGAAAACCAATTCTGGTCTCTTTGAATCGATGAACGTTAATATCTTTTAGCGTCAAGTGAGACTTAAAGTAATCAGGTTCTCATATTCAAATAAATTTCAATATTATATTGATTATCATGACTTATCTT
Organism: Allium sativum; assembly: GCA_030737875.1. Taxonomy (NCBI): domain Eukaryota; kingdom Viridiplantae; phylum Streptophyta; class Magnoliopsida; order Asparagales; family Amaryllidaceae; genus Allium; species Allium sativum. The sequence continues at coordinate 779,516,910 of CM060916.1, forward strand.
TTGCATTTATTTTACATATAAAATTCCATAATTCAACAGTAGTTTATATTATCTTAATAAGACGGGTAAATGTTAAATTTAAACTGAACCAGTTCATTGGGTCAGACCACAGTTGTAACAACCTCAATTTTAAGTATATTATATTTAATGATTTAATTTAAATTTTGGTTTACTTATTTTATTTGTTTGGATTTTTTTCCTTTTATTTCGTTTATTATTTATTTGATTTGCAAAAATATTTATATTGTTTCTTTTATTTGCCAACACGTTTACATTTTAAAGATGACGTCTATTTAATTAGTTTAATTTCTTTTCTTGCATGTTCGTTGTTTTAAAAATTAAATCCGTGTGTTCCTAAAATTCATGAGTATACATTCTATTTATTGCTAAGCATTAACAAAGTGCCTCCAATTTCTTTCCTTATTCTTACCATTTTCCCTTGATTCTTCCCATTATTTAATTCATTATTTTCAAAATTTAAACCGTTCATTCCTTAATGTTATAATCCATTCATTTCCTTTTATCTTAAAAATGTTTTCAATTGGTAAATGAAATTTGCAAAATATTTAATTCTTGTTTCTATTTTTAACCGCACCATTTGTTTTTGAAATTTAAACAAAACAATTGTTATGAATGGAAAGCATAAATTATGTATGTTTATTGTTCCTAAAGAATCATTCAATTCTTTCCAAAACACGCATGGGAAATTTAGTAAAACCATGTCAGTTTCTTTTTGTTATCTTCCTATGTATTTATACATCAGCAACTTTTCGTATATATAAATAAAATTTTAGACTGTCTCCATTTCTCAAAACCATCACTTCATTTCTCTTTCACACCCTTTTTATGAAGACTCTTCTTTATTTTATTGTTTCCTTTTTTTTGTTCCATCCACTTAAATTTTCTAATATTACACATTTCGAGCAGCGTTCCTGATTTTTATTTTTCCCTATTTTCGTGCGTTCACTTATGTTTCCAATGGGAAGTTTTTATTTCCAAAATAGTCTTGTGCGTTTTGCACTTATGTTCACAATGGGAAGTTTTTATTTCCAAAATAGTCTTGTGCGTTTTGAAATTTGAAACTTTTGTTTTATTTATTTATTTATTTATTGCTAAGCGTTATTAAGCATTAAATGCCAATAGACACCTTTTTCTGCATGCATTACGTTTCGATATATTTTTGAATCCATCTTTATCCATTTAATCCCATCACCATATTTGTCTACATTTCCATTCATTGTTTAAAGCTCTCTATCCCATCTATTTATTCTTCATGTTTCTCCTTTTATCCCTTTTATTTCCCATCTATTCGTAGACAAAAGAAAAATGGGCATAGTAGCTCCAATTTATACCCACGCCAGTTTTCTTCTACCATTCTACACGTTTGTACCCTTCACCAAGTTTTCCCTGCTTACCGCCATTGCCTCTTCTCACTGAGATACAAGACCTCTACTCCCTCACAACCCCAATCAATCAAACTCGTGCCTATAACCTGCCAGCGCCACATCACTAGACCATGCTCAAACCTAGCTGCATCCGCATGAAGCCTACGCCAAAGCCAAGCCTCGCCTCTCCTTTTTCACATACTGACCTCGCCATTTACCCCAAAATGCGCCTTTCAGCGACACCACCACTTTTTCTTCCTTGTGAGAATATTTCCGGTTTATTATTATATTTTGTATTAGTATGTGTATTTTGTTAGTTTATGGGAGTACTGTGTTGAAATTTGTGTGTGCTTTTTATTTATTTGTGTGGACGCGTGAGTGATTTTATTTGTGTGTGAGAATTTATAAAATTATATTTATCTATATAAGAAATATATATATACACACACATATATATACATATATTTGAGGGTAAATTTATGTGTGGTTTTTGTGTGAGTTGTTTGAAAATAGTTAGGTACGAATATAATTTATGATAGCAAATATATTTGCACTTCCAAAAATCTAAATCGAGTTTATTCATTTTGATTTGAAATTTATTCTATTTCAGATTAACGTTAAATTAGTAGATGTTATAATGGTAAATTATTGATTTCGGAGCGTTTATACATATTTTATAACATCAAATGTTTTGGAGTGTTGACTGTGTGTGTTAGTGTGTGTTTATAATATGTATTTATGTATGTAATTGTGTTTGTGTGTGTTGTGTGTGCAATGCATGTTCCATGCGTGTGTGTGTATTGATTGTGTGGTGTCTTGGGTGATGTTTGTATGTGTATTTTAAATTTTATAATATATATAATAGTTTATGTGTGTTGATTTATATATATATATATATATATATATATATTGGATTTTGAAATGGTGGTGCGTGTGTGTTGATTTTAGATAAATAAATATGTATTTTCAGTGTGTGTATATATATGAATATATATATATATATATATTTGTTGAATTTTTATTTTATTAATAGGTATGTATATATATTTTTAACGATTGTCTATATATAATATATAGTTTGCGAAGGTGTGTGTGTATATATATATTTAATTGATTTTGTGTATTGTTTTGTGTGTGTAGCGTAGTGTATTGTGTATGTGCATTCCTTTGTGTGCATGTGTGGATTATGTGTAGTGTTTTTCTAGTGTGTGGTGCGTGAGTCATACTGTATGCGTATAGTTATTGTAATGAGTGTGTATTTTATAATACTGTGTGTAGCTGCATTTGTATTTGTGTGTATGTAATAAAAAATTATATTTTATAATAAAAAATTTGTATTTGTGCACCGCATTGTGTGTGTGTATTTGTGTTGAGTTTGTTTTGAAAATTTATTTGTTAAAAAAATATGTGTATGTATATATATATTTCTTTCAATGTTTATATATATGTACAATGGTTTCAATGTATTTTGTGTGTGAGTTTGCATTGTATATTTATTATATATATATATAGTTTTTAGTGTGTTATATAATATATAAATTTATAAAATCTTTTGGTGCGTGTTGAACTTGAATTATATATATGTTATGATTTTACCATTCGTATCTGTATAAATATATATAAATATATATAATATTTGTATAAGTAAATGTTGTGTTTATATTTCAAGTCGGTTTGGTGTTGAGTTTAAAAACTGTTCTGAAACCCAGTAGCCTTACCGATCCTTTGAGACATTCCCTAGCCTCCTCTTATGAAAAAAATAACAATAATATTGAGCGATCATTGAGCTGAAATTGTTCTGAATCATACATGGAAGCCATCGTTTCAATTCTGCATAAATCCATCTATCGTCTTTAATCTACGCCACGAAAGGTGAGTTTATCTCACACCTGACTCACATTCTTTCATAGATGTTAGATGAACTAAATGAACTGTTATGAAATGTATAGGATTGCCAGTAAAAAATTGTTTGTTTAAAATATGCACTTTCATATGTGACACGATATTCATTTGACATGTATGTACACTGAATAGTATGACTATGATGTGATTGATGAAATGTGTTGATTTGTTATGTTGTATATACCTCTAGTTTAGGAAAAATCACTAAGGGTTGAAATGATACATACCCGAACGGACATTAGATTAGGGAAAAATCGTTATGGGTTGAAATGATAGACCAAAACGATTATTATTGAATTTGGGATTTCGGGTTGAAATGATAAACCTGAAGAAATTTTATAAATTGCAGGTTGAAATGATAAATATCCATATCACTTGACCATAGGGTAGAGAACTATATACGGACCCCGTTGGTCATGTTATCGAATTAAAATGATTTGGAAAATTGATTGTAATAATATTAATTTAAGATATTATATTTTATAATTAAATTTTGTAAATTTTAAATTACATGTTTTAATATGATTTTATGAGTAAAAATGTATTTAAATGATTATTTAGGATTTTGCTTATAATTTATTTATTTTAAACTGTATAATTTAATCATATATGTATTTTTACTTTAAATTAATATATTATAATAAATTATTCTTTTTAAACCATTTCTATTATTTTAAACCTATGTATGCTTATAAAGCTATTTTCTATATGAGTTTATAACTTATAAATATGTTTTCAATGCTTATTTCATATATATTTTATAAACTTTAATAATAAACTCAGTGGATAAGTTTTGATTTTGCGATTTAAATTCAAGGTATAAAGATTTAAATAACTATAACGATACTTGATTCAATGAATTTGATTTTAATTCAACTAAATGTGAATTTTGAATTAACTTAAATATTGAACTTTATAGGAAATGAACGTGAACTGCGTAATTTATTGAATTTGAATTTATAATTGATATGAATGTATGAATTCAATTATAAATTGACTGGATATGAATTGAAAAAAAATTTATATATGGAATTGATTCATAAACTATTTGGTTTGAATTAAAGAACTTTCTTAAATCAATTTATTTCAAGATATGATTTTATTAAAATGGCCACGGTGTGAAAATTGTAAACGTTTAGTTGTTGAAGAGACCAGGATCGGTTATTATCATACTCTCTACCAATACTTAAAACCACTTTAACAACTGTGTACGTGGTGGAGTTCCAGAATGAAGTAGGATGGATCTGGAGGCGATTACTGGATTTGAAGAAAGAGAACGATTATGGATAGCCTTGACCTTTGGATCATAATTAAAATGACTAAAACAGGAGCCATACCAAGGTTAATGCGAGCTAGCTCGTCTTAGCAGGCATGCTTCTTCGATACCATATATATTACTTTGTGATTGATTGACTCCTTTGATTTTGGGAGTATTTTGTGGGGTGGGCGGTAGTCGCAGCTATGCGTTACCACCGGCCTGGGTCCGCAATCCGGTAGAATCCTACTGATGGGTATTGCCTCGATGCCTTGTCATATTTATCCTGATCGAGCCCCTACAATTTTAATTTGACGTTGTCATATAGCGGCACATCCCCATCCACCGACCGTTACTGGTGTTTTATATGCAATGTTTACGAAAATGTTTATAAAAAGTGTAAGGGTAAAAATGTAATCCCGCTTACGCTATTTTAATATGTTATATTTAACCATAGACACTATTATAATAGCGTATTATATTATATGATATTAGTTTAACGGATCCTAAGAGGATGGTGATCCCAAACATCCTTAAAGTTACTGATGCATTTCATTTGAGTTGATTTACTTCCATGAGAATGTTAGTCCTGATCCGAGTTGTTTTGTTTTGCATTATTGCTCGGGCCAGATCGAGTATTGCAGTGTTGAGATTTCACCTTTTGAAGCTGGAGACTGCTGAAGACATCACCTCTATCTGTTGATTCTGGTTAATTCTCCTTTGTATCAGAAATTCTTGTATTTAGACTTCCGCTGTTTTTAATTTTGTAACTCTGATATTATGTATAAATTTTGTTTTTATTTAGTAGCTTCATGAACTACTATTGTATAATTTATTATTCCGCTGCGAGATATTCTGTTTTTCTGTGTCTGGATTCTGTGATTTATTCTATTTACCTCAGATGCTAATAACATTCTGTCACTTCAAACAGTTTGAGTTGGTTTAATTACCAGCTTGAAGTGGATGAAAGACAGTATGTTACATTTGGTACCAGAGCTTTGGTTTATCAAAGCTTTAGCCTATGGGGTAAAAGCTCATTAGAGATAGGGTAGTGATACCGTAGAATGAGCGAAATCAGTCACAGAATCCTTCTTGAGAGAGAACGTATTTTTAAAGTATAAGTAGTTTTTAATGGTTTTAAAATGTTTTAAACAAATATTTTTGGATATAATTTTTTTTAGTATTTAATTCCTTTTTGAAATCTCCCTTTCATTTGAATCCATATTCCTTTATAGATCCTCTTTGATTAGGTTCTTTCGTTCATTCAGCCTTTAACTCGAATTTTATAATTTATCCTTGTCAATAACAAGGTAAGAAGTAGAAGAAGATTATAATTTTTCTAGCGAGCTCATTCTTATTGTCTATTGCTTTGAGATTGGTATTTTGAAAGGTACTATTATATATGACTTCTTGATACATTATTGAAATTTGACATTTATATTCGTAAATAATATTATGTTTTAGTAATACCAAAATTTTGAAAAGATTTGATGTTTACACTTTAAGATTTTATAAACTATATATATTTTGAATAAAGTTTAAAGATGTAGATTTTGTAAGAAATTGATTTTATCTTGATTGAATAATTTTGTTATGTATTTGATTTAGTAATAATATTGTTTGTATATTTATGGTTGAGGTTGAATTTTTAATAAATAAATGAGTGGGAAGAGATAAATTTTTCCCTACTTAATTTTTTAATGATTTGGAATATATTAATTATGATATATGATTAAAAAAAATTATGTATATATTATGTTTAAATATAAAAAGCTGTTTTGAGTACTTACCCGACGTTAAAGCTGGCCTGTTGGATATGTAGTGATTTGGGTATATGTCTGATCAATGTATATGTTAAATCCTATGTGTATTAGATAGATATAGAGTCACACTCTAGTTGCTTGAAAATGATTCTGATGATGACCGCGACATCATCGATATCTGTTTTCAGGTTTCAAAAGTGGGATGGATATATATTGCCAATCGAAACGTCGAATGACTAAAACTATTTTTAAATATGTTTGAAAATATTTTAACTTTTTGATTATATATATTCATGATTTTTTTTGAATATATATATATATATAGGTATGAACATAAATATAAACCTTTGGTTTAAATATATAAATTATTTAATTATTATTTTCCTACCTTATTCCTTTTCGGGGACGAAAGGGTTTTAGGGGGGGAGATTATAACAACCTCAATTTTAAGTATATTTTATTTAATGATTTAATTTAAATTTTGTTTTATTTATTTTATTTGTTTGGATTTTTTTTCCTTTTATTTCGTCTATTATTTATTTGATTTGCAAAAATATTTATATTGTTTCCTTTATTTGCCAACACGTTTACATTTTAAAGATGACGTCTATTTAATTAGTTTAATTTCTTTCCTTGCATGTTCATTGTTTTAAAAATTAAATCCGTGTGTTCCTAAAATTCATGAGTATACATTTTATTTATTGCTAAGCGTTAATAAAGTGCCTCCAATTTCTTTCCTTATTCTTACCATTTTCCCTTTATTCTTCCCATTATTTAATTCATTATTTTCAAAATTTAAACCGTTCATTCCTTAATGTTATAATCCATTTGTTTCCTTTTATCTTAAAAATGTTTTCAATTGGTAAATGAAATTTGCAAACTATTTAATTCTTGTTTCTACTTTTAACCGCACCATTTTTTTTTTTGAAATTTAAACAAAACAATTGTTATGAATGGAAAGCATAAATTCCGCATGTTTATTATTCCTAAAGAACCATTCAATTCTTTCCAAAACACACAAGGGAAATTTAATATAAACCATGTCAGTTTCTTTTTGTTTTCTTCCTATATATTTATACATCAGCAGCTTTTCGTATATATAAATAAAATTTTAGACTGTCTCCATTTCTCAAAACCATCACTTCATTTCTTTTTCACACCTTTTTTTAGAAGACACTTCTTCATTTTATTGTTTCCTTTTTTTTTGTTTGTCTAGTATCCATCCACTTAAATTTTCTAATATAACACATTTCGAGCAGCGTTCTTGATTTTTATTTTTCCCTATTTCCATGCGTTCACTTATATTTCCAATGGGAAGTTTTTATTTCCAAAATAGTCTTGTGCGTTTTGAATTTTGAAACTTTTGTTTTATTTATTTATTTATTGCTAAGCGTTATTAAGCATTAAATGCCTATAGACACCTTTTTCTGCATGCATTACGTTTCGATATATTTTTGAATCCATCTTTATCCATTTATTCCCATCATCATATTTGTCTACATTTCCATTTCTTGTTTAAAGCTCTCCATTCCATTTATTTATTCTTCATGTTTCTCCCTTTTATCCCTTTATTTCCCATCTATTCGCAGACAAAAGAAAAATGGGCATAGTAGCTCCAATTTATACCCACGCCAGTTTTCTTCTACCATTCTCCACGTTTGTACCCTTCACCAAGTTTTCCCTGCTCACCGCCATTGCCTCTCCTCACTGAGACACAAGACCTATGCTCCCTCACAACCCCAATCGATCAAACTCGTGCCTATAACCTGCCAGCGCCATATCACTAGACCAAGCTCAAACTGTAGCTGCATCTGCATGAAGCCTACGCCAAAGCCAAGCCTCGCCTCTCCTTTTTGACATACTGACCTCGCCATTTACCCCAACATGCGCCTTTCAGCGACACCACCACTTTTTCTTCCTTGTGAGAATATTTCTGGTTTATTATTATATTTTGTATTAGTATGTGTATTTTGTTAGTTTATGGGAGTACTGTTTATATTTGTGTGTGCTTTGTATTTATTTGTGTGGGCGCGTAAGTGATTTTATTTGTGTGCAAGAATTTATAAAATTATATTTATGTATATAAGAAATATATATATATATATATTTGAGGGGAAATTTATGTGTGTTTTTTGTATGAGTTGTTTTGAAAATAGTTTGGTACGAATATAATTTATAATAGCAAATATATTTGCACTTCCAAAAATATAAATCGAGTTTATTCATTTTGATTTGAAATTTATTCTATTTCAGATTAACGTTAAATTAGTAGATAATATAATGATAAATTATTGATTTCGGAGCGTTTATACATATTTTATAACCTAAAATGTTTTGGAGTGTTGACTGTGTGTGTTTATAATATGTATTTTTGTATATAATTGTGTTTGTGTGTGTTGTGTGTGTAATGCATGTTCCATGCGTGTGTATATGTATTGATTGTGTGGTGTCTTGGGTGATGTTTGTATGTGTATTTTAAATTTTATAATATATATAATAGTTTTGTGTGTGTTGATTTATATATATATATATATATATTGGATTTTGAAATGGTGGTGCATAAGTGTTGATTTTAGATAAATAAATATGTATTTTCAGTGTGTGTATATATATGAATATATATATATATATTTGTTGAATTTTTATTTTATTATTAATAGGTATGTATATATATTTTTAACGATTGTCTATGTATAATATATAGTTTGCGAAGGCGTATATATATTTAATTGATTTTGTGTATTGTTTTGTTGTGTAGCGTAGTGTATTGTGTATGTGCATTCCTATTTGTGTGCATGTGTGGGTTATGTGTAGTGTTTTTCTAGTGTGTGGTGTGTGAGTCATACTGTATGCATATAGTTATTGTAATGAGTGTGTATTTTATAATACAGTGTGTAGCTGCATTCGTATTTGTGTGTATGTAATAAAAATTTATAATAAAAATTTATATTTTATAATAATAATTGTATTGTTTTAAATCTATTTGTTTTGAAGGAAAATTTATTTGTATGTACATATGTTGTACATTGTAATAACCCGAAAATCCAGGCCAATTTAAAATTTTTATTTTGGCAATTTTGATGAATTTTGATTATTTAAAATGAATTATTTTAAATAATACCGACGAAAAATTTAATTCGAATAGAATAAAAGTATATATTTATATAGACCGTCATTAGAATATAAATATTTTATTTTAATTATAAAAGGAATTGAAAATGGCACGGTAGTTCGAAAATTCGATTTCAAAGTTCAAATGAGTGTATAGGATTCAAAATAAACCGGATTTTAATGAAACCAAAAATATTAGAATCTAATTGAGAATATCTTTCCAACGAATCCGAAAAATTGATATTTCATAGCGGGAATCAAAAGATATGCCCAGTTGAAAATTCAAAATAGTCGCTATGGAATTCTGGCCCTTAAAAATGGAAAATTTGCAAACGACCTCGGTTTTCAACGAAACCACTTTTTTTGGATCCGTGATGTCAATTTATTGATAGGTTTCAAATTTCATAATTTTTCGAATCAATATGTGAGCGTGGCGAAGGAAAACGCGTTTGACCAGTTTTAGTTGATTTTAATCGACTGGAAAATGGCCATTTTTCATATGGTCTCAGAATTCAAAGAAATTAGTTTTGTTAGGACCTTATCGTCAATACGAAGCTAGAAAATATTTTTCTGGAATTTTTCGAGTAAGTATGTGACCCCAGTAAATTGAAATGTGCGTTCAAATTCAATATATAGATTTATATTTTGATTTTGATGAAAACTAATCGAAACAGCCCAATCAGCCTACGATACATATTCCATTGTGTTCAGAATAGGGGTAATTAGCTATGGACGACATCGGTGGGTTCGATTTCGAGGTCGAAATAAAAAGTTGCTTTTTGAAATTAAATAATTAAATAATTACATAAAAAATCTCTCTTCATCTCCTATACCCTCAGCCCCCCCCCCGTTCAGATTCACTTCTAGTAAAAGAAAAAAAAACACTAAATCGATCGCGTCGCCCCTCCATCTGTCGCCGCCGCATCTTTTTCTTCCTCCTCCTCCTTCCTCGATCCACGCTCTCTGTAACACCCCGAATTTTAGTTAATACTAAAATTCACTAATTACAGGATAAATAATCTCAGAAGTGGGAATTGGGGGTAACGGGCTGCGTTATTGCGTTCGTCTCGGAAAAATACGCGAAATAGAGTCCGAGTTTTCGAGAATCGGAGTCCGTATGGCCCGGTTATGGCCCAAAGAAGTTTGCAGAAAAATTAGAGCTAAAAACAGGTTTAGGAATTTAAATTTAGATTTTAAATTAGAACCAGCGGGGCCAGGCGGGAAGGTTCCCGCCCTAAGCATGTCGACAGGGCTGTCGACAGGCCTGTCGACAGGGGTGTCGACATGCCTGTCGACTTGCCTGTCGACACGGCGTGTCGAACCAGGGTTCTTGGGTGCACCAGATCTGGTTTTCTGGCTAGGGCTGGGCTTGGTTCTAGAGGTTTCCTAAATCTAACGGACCTAAATTAATCTAGGGTTAATCTAAGGGCCTAAAACACTCTCTTAATCTATAAATACACCCTAAACCTACCTTAATCCATACTAAAAATAGAAATGAAGGCCTCATGCCGCCAAATTAAATCCTAGAAGGAGTCTCCACTAATCTAAGAAGGAAGTTTCAAGCTAATCCCTCTCATATCATTCTCTAATCATCACCATCTTCATAATTAGCAACTAATTCCTCTTCATAAGTTGGTTAATTTTGGGTTTGGTGAGTTTCTATCACTTTAACATCAATTGTTAAAGTAAGTAGATTGGGTGTAATGAGACTTATGGTCTTAAATGCGGATTAGTGAGTTTGAATCATGTATAATGATATGTTACTCTATGTTGTTCTATGTTTATGCATGTTTGATAAGTTGGTTTATGCATGCTTAATAAGTTGATTTATGCATGTTTAACAAGTTGGTATATGCATGTTTAACAAGTGGATTTATGCATATTTAATGAGTGGAATTATGCATGTTTAACAAAGTGAGTTATGCAAGTTAAGTATATGTTTAAATGCAAGTTTAATGTGATATGCAAGTTATGCATGCTTAAGCAAGTGTATGGATGCTTATGCAAGTCATGTATATGTTTAAATGCAAGATTTATGTGATATGCAAGTTATGCATGCTTATGCGAGTATATGAATGTTTATGCAAGATATGTATATGCTTAAATGACATGATATGCAAGTTATGCATGTTTATGCAAGTATGTGAATGCTTATGCAAGTATGTGGATGCTTATGCAAGTATGTGAATGCTTATGCAAGTTATGTGTATGCTTAAATGCATGTTTAACATGTTATGCAAGTTATGAGAATGCCTATATGCAAGTTCAACATGTTATGCAAGATATGTGTATGGTAATATGCAAGCTCATATGCAACATGTTATGCAAATCATGTGTATGATAATATGCAAGTTTGGGTTATATGTAGTTGGGTTAATATATGCTCATATATGCAAGTTGACATCCTCTTAACCCATGACAAAGTTGTATGCTAAACCCATGATATTTGTGATGATCTTCCCCTTATTTATGTCATGAAATGAGAACGATTTACGTGGGGAACGATGGGGTTGGTAAATATGTTAATAAATGAATGATTGGGTATGATTAAGCATACCATAAAAATAAATTACCATAAGTAGGAATTTACCTATTGAGTTAGGTCTACCCCATGGGAATTTACCTATTGAGTTAGGTCTACCCATGTTATGGAAAACTTGATATTAATTAGGGATAATTAATATGGGGGTGATTAATTAGGTGTAATTAATCAACTAAGACACGAGGTTGGACTCATTTGTAGTGTAAAACTGCCCGGACCCGACCGGCTTAACCAGTTGCTACAAATGTCAGCCCAATGTGAGAGGTCTTAGCCATGAATTAAATACGTGATTAAGGTAAAGACACGAGGTTAGACTCTGTTATGACGTAAGACTGCCCGGACTCTACCGGCTTAACCAGGCGGTCATAACAGTCAGTCTAATGTGGGAGGTCTTTACGGGAGATCACGGTCTTAATTAATTAAGAAACACTTAACCATATTAGCATGTAGTGGGACATGAGGGGTTAAGTGGGTGCCTTGGGTGGCATGCGGAAATTTAATGGTTGCCTTGGGTGGCATGTGGAATCTAGTGGGTTGCCTTGGGTGGCAATAGAAAATACGATTAGAATACTTAACCAAGTGGAAACATGTAATTAAACATGATTAAAGGGTTAAGTGGGATACACTAGATATATGACAAGCTTAGGTGGGTAGCTTGTTGGGGGCCCATTTCAACCAATATCCCAAACGTATCTTTGTGGGCTCGACCCATGTCGAGTGACGGGACACGCATATTGGGCTTGATTATAAGAGGCCAAAACGGGTTAGCGGTGGCAACGCAAGTCCAACGGGTTTCATATGCGTGTGTGGGCCCGGGCTGGTAGATAAGCCGTTGTTGCATCGTGTAGATATAAAGCCGTGCACCGTTGATAGTATTGGGTAGCCACTTTAGGGGAGTGATACACCCCACTGTGGGACCAGCACGGGTATCTACGGTAGGGAGCCGATCGATGGGGAGTAGTGGGTACACCTAATGAAGATAGGGGCAGACGGCACCTATGTAGGGGTACACGAAACTACTGGGTAAGAATTACTAAGTACACCTAGTGGAGATAGGGGCAGACGGCACCTATGTAGTGGGCTAGGAGTACATGAAACTACTGGGGAAATTTTCTAAGTCCTTGGAAGGGATCAACCTTTAAGTGGGAATGACTGGTGTGGTGCAGTTAGTAATTATCCTTGAGTGGGTAGATGCGTCCTGACGGTTATCTTAGTTTATCCTAAGTCTACCAAGCTGCTTAGTGTAGCCATTCATCCCCAGATATTACCGTAGGTCAAGTTTATGTCTTCTCTGGTTACTTTAATGATTGTATTGTTAAAGTTATAGGACTCACTCAGACTTATGTCTGACCCCGTTGTTTTTATCTTTTTCCCAACCCTCAGGTCCTACGGTGGATCCTAGCGGTAGTAGAGCTTGATCGGATTGCTGTTCCAGTCTTTAGGAGCTTGGGTAGATGTAAAGCTCCAGTTATCCAGTTATCTTTTCTTTTGTTATGGCTATTGTATGAGAGAGTGGGATTATGTACTTCTTTATTTTGATGGATATTGTACTTGACTTTTATCGTGGTTTTATGATGTAACCAGACATGTTTATTTCCGCTGTTGTGAGATGATATTTTTTAAATTTCAAGTACTAATTATATCTGTCTTGTTGTAATTTTTCTGTTCTATATTCACTAAAATACTCCACCGATGCTATGGCATTCCCTTAGTGAGTGACCATAGCGGGCGTGGGGTGTTACACGTGGTATCAGAGCAAAGGTTACCGGAACAGATAAAATTTTTAGAAAACTATTTTTCTAAAACATTTTTGGAAAAGATATTTTCAAAAACATGTCTTTTAAGAGAAAAGTTTTTGAAAGAAAAGCATAATCCCCAATAGCCATATCTATATCCTTCGAATTCTCCGTTTTGAATCTTTCCTTTTTCGTTTCAGCATGGCCGAGAATCTTAATCTTCCGGAGGGTGTGACGGTACCAGTATGGTATAGGAGATTGATGGAGGCTAGGGCCACCACTACTGGTCCAGCAAATGTTCCTCCACCAACCGTAGCACCCGATCTTCCTCCTCCCCCTCCTCCTTGCACGGATACTTTTGCTAAGACTTGCAAGGAATTTAAAGCTATGGGAGGGAAACCTTTTCAAGGATCTGAAACTTTTGTGGAGGCTAGAGATTGGCTTAAGGAGGTGGAAGAGTTGATAGATATCTTTGAGATGGAAGAAGGAAAGAAAGTCAAGTTGGCTGCTTGGTTAATGAAGGGAGAGGCCTCATTCTGGTGGGAGGTTACTAACAGAGAACGCCCCGTTGACTTTAGGGCGGATTTTAGGCAAAGATTTGTGGCAAAGTTTCTCTCAAGGGCGGAGGAAAACTTGTATATGGAAAGATTCTTGACTCTAAAGCAAGGAAATCTTTCGATGAAGGAATATGTCAACAAGTTTAATCAATTGGCAAGGTTTGGCCTAGACATGGTGAATACACCGGAGAAGAAGGCTTTGCGGTTCGTGAAAGGCTTGAATGAACCTATGCATGGGTTGGCTATGACTCACATCCCTATGGGGGCCACCTTTGAGAAGCTAGTTGACATGGCACTCATGTATGAGGAAGAGAAGGGTCCTAATGCTAATAAGGCACCCGAAAAGAAGGGAGATCAAAAGAGACCTCAACAACAGCAAAGCAAAGGTGGGAAAGGCAATGGTGGCAAGGGCAAGAAGAAGAAGTGTTTCAATTGTGGGACACCTGGCCACCTAAGCAAGGATTGTCGCAAGAAGAAGAAGACTGGCTGCTTCCACTGTGGCGAAGCAGGGCATTTAGTGAAGGATTGCCCTAAGAAAGGGCAAAGGACGGGATCTACCTCAGGAGGACAGGTGCAAGCTCTTATGGCACCGAGTCAGGCTAGGGGGCAAGTACAGGCTCTCGCGGTTCCACCGATTCAGGAGAGAGGTAGAACTATTTCCGTTGGAAGTCTGGTTTTTCTATTTGACCATCCTGTCCGTACATTGTTTGATTCAGGCGCATCGCATTCGTTTATCTCATCATCATTAGTTGAGTCACTGCACTTAGACAACAATCTGGTAGATGATCCCTTGGTTGTTTCAAACCCAATTGGGGGCTCCACTTATTTGTCCATGATATGTTTGGGTTTGAAGATTTCTATACTTAGCATTGAGTTTAGATGTGATGCTTTTGTATTGGGCTTCACGGGCTATGGGTTGATTTTGGGCATGGACTGGTTATCCAGTAATGGTGCCGTTCTTGATTGTGAAAGGAGAGTTGTTAGGCTCATGACCCGCTTGGGTAACACTCTCGAGATTTCTTGTAATCCCATGGACTCTGTTATGCTAAGTTATCTTGAATCGCTTGACGCTTCGGTCGAGAGTTTGCAATCTATGAGAGTGGTCCGGGAATATCCGGATGTGTTTGAGGAGGTGAAGGGCTTACCTCGGAAGCGGGAGATTGACTTCCGAATATATTTGGTGGATAATGCTAAACCGGTATCTTTACCAGTGCGCCACATGGCTCCTCGTGAGAGGAGGGAACTCCATAAGCAAGTAGGGGAGTTGCTTGAGAAGGGGTTCATAAGACGGAGCATATCGGAGTGGGGTGCTCCAGTAGTATTTGCTACAAAGGCGGATGGGTCCCTCAGACTTTGTGTAGATTATAGAGAACTCAACAAGCTCACAAAGAAGAATAGACACCCATTGCCGAGAATAGATGATCTTTTCGATCAGTTGGTTGGCGCTTCAGTATTTTCTCAGTTGGACTTGGCCACGGGGTTTCATCAGTTGAGGGTGGCTGAGGATAACATAGACAAGACTGCCTTTAGAACTCCGGATGGTTTCTATGAGTGGCTGGTGATGCCATTTGGGTTGACGAACGCCCCTGCATACTTTGTTGATTTGATGAGTAGGGTGTTCAGGGAGTTCCTTAATAAATTCGTGGTGGTCTTTGTGGATGATATCTTAGTATTTTCTAAGAGTGAAGAAGAGCATGCCCTACATCTTGGGGAAGTGTTGAAGACTCTTCGAGCACATAGCCTTAAGGCTAAATTCTCTAAATGTCACTTCTGGAGGAAGGAAGTACGGTTCTTGGGGCACGTGGTCTCCAAGGAAGGGATAGCTGTGGATCCCGCGAAGGTAGTATCAATTCAGGATTGGAAGGTTCCGAAGAATGCTACCGAAGTAAGAAGTTTCTTGGGGTTGGCGGGTTATTATAGGAAGTTTATTAAAGACTTCGCGAAGATATCAGCCCCATTAACCCGCTTAACAAAGAAGAATCTTGTTTTTGCATGGGACGTAGATTGTGATGATGCGTTCCGACGGTTAAAGAGAGCTTTAACCACGGCTCCAGTTTTAGTGTTGCCAGATGGGAGCAAGCCATTTGTTGTCTATACCGATGCCTGTGGGACAGGACTTGGCGCAGTCTTAATGCAAGAGGGAAGGGTAATAGCCTATGGTGGAAGGCAGTTGAGGGCACATGAGAAAAATTACCCTACCCATGATCTAGAGCTGGCCGCTATTGTTTTTGCGCTTAAGATTTGGCGCCATTATCTTCTTGGTGAGAGATTCGAGTTGTTCACTGACCATAAATCTTTGAAGTACTTGTTCTCTCAGAAGGATCTAAACTTAAGACAGCAAAGGTGGATGGAGTTTTTAGCATCCTATGATTTCGAGATAGCGTATACCCCTGGCAAGGGTAACGTGGTGGCGGACGTCTTGAGCAGGAAGAGGTTGTCCTTGAGTCCATTGTTCGTGGAACGACAAAGCTTGGAATTTATCTTGATGTTTGATTTCAGACCTTCCGTTGACTATGTACCCGGTTTGCTAGCTTCTTTGGAAGTTAGATCTACTCTCTTGGGGCGGATTGGAGAAGCACAGAGGGGCGACCCACAGTTGGTTGAGTTAGTAGAGAAGCTCATGAGGGGGGAGTCGTCCAGCCATTTGAGTAGGTACACCCTAGACGATAGGGGGTGCTTGCGTAGAGACGGTAGACTTTGCGTACCGCAAGACGAGGGTTTGAGGAAGGCTATTCTTGATGACGCACACCGTTCAAGGATGACCATTCATCCCGGTGGGGACAAGATGTACCAAGACATGAAGAGGGTTTTCTTCTGGGCCGGTATGAAGAAAGATGTGGCCGAGTATGTCGCTCGATGTTTGGTGTGCCAGCAAGTGAAGGCGGAGCAAAGGAAACCAGGTGGGTTGCTTCACCCATTGGAGGTTCCGCAATGGAAGTGGGATAGCGTCTCGATGGATTTTATTGACGGGTTACCCAGGTCGAGGAAGGGTAATACAGGAATTTGGGTGGTGGTAGATAGACTTACTAAGAGCGCCCATTTCATACCTGTGAAGAGTAAGAGGACTGCTCCATGGCTAGCTTCAGTATATCTTCGAGAGATAGTTCGATTACATGGGGTACCCTCTAGCATAGTAAGTGATCGAGATCCTATCTTCACTAGCGAGTTCTGGAGAAGTTTGCAAGAAGCAGTGGGGACTCAATTGTGTCTGAGCACCGCATATCATCCTCAGACGGACGGCCAGACTGAGAGGGTGAATCGTGTTCTAGAAGATCTTTTGAGGCTTTGTATCTTAGATTTTGGAGGTACATGGGAAGAGCATCTTCCATTGGTGGAGTTCGCATATAATAACAGCTTTCAGTCCAGTATTGGTATGGCTCCTTTCGAAGCTCTCTATGGAAGGCCTTGTCGATCACCTACATGTTGGTGGGAATCTACGGATAAGATCTTGCTTGGGCCCGATATGGTTAGGGAGACTTCTGAGAAGATTGACTTGATTCGAAGAAGGATGAAAACAGCGCAGGATAGGCAAAAATCTTATGCGGACAAGAGAAGGACGGATCTTGAGTTTGAGGTTGGGGATATGGTTTTTGTTAAGGTATCTCCGTTGAGAAATGTTGTTCGCTTCGGATCCGTTGGGAAGTTAGCACCGAGGTTTGTTGGGCCGTTTCCTATCAAGGAAAGGATTGGACGGATGGCATATAGGGTGGAGTTGCCCGACAGACTTAGTGGTGTTCATGATGTATTCCATGTATCACATCTGAGGAAGTGCTTACATGAGACGGCAGAGGTGGTAGAGCCGAGCTTGCTTAGAGATGTAGAGGTAGAGCGTGATGCGACTATTAGACGAGCTCCTACTCGCATCCTTGGGTCAGAGACTAGGAAGTTGAGAAACAGAGAGGTTCAACTAGTCAAAGTGCAATGGGAAGAAGATGAGAGCAACGCAACTTGGGAGACGGAAGCGAAGATGCGTTCATTATACCCAATTCTTTTTGAGGGTATGTCTTTTATCGCTTGTCTAGTACTTATCTTATCTTTGGTATGTCCTCTCGTTAGTACCTTTGACCTTTAGATAGGGTAAACCTATGGTTGAAACATGTGTTTGAGACATGTTATGGTTGATGGATGCAAGTGGATGCAAGTGTTTGCTAGTGGTTGCTCGTGGATGCATATACACACACTCTAGGCACTAGATCAGCTCAGTCACTTCATATTGCATATTGCATAAAATTGTGTGTAGGAAAATATATTTATGGATGTATAATGGTTGTGTTATCACATGGATGATGCATTTTGGTGAATGATTGTGCACTCATGTAGATATTGTATGTGTCGATAGGGTTTTCTCGCATACATAATGGATGCATGGCACTATCATGGTTTGCATATGTTCATACATTAGATAGGGAACATATACACACACTGGTTGCATATGCTCATACATCATTAGAAACTCTTTAAGGACAATGGATGCCCGTGGTTGATGATTTGAGTAGATGGTTGTTTGGATGGTAGGATATGCATTCTCCTTAGCTTAGAGATTTCGGGGACGAAATCCTTTAAGGAGGGGAGAATGTAACACCCCGAATTTTAGTTAATACTAAAATTCACTAATTACAGGATAAATAATCTCAGACGTGGGAATTGGGGGTAAGGGGCTGCGTTATTGCGTTCGTCTCGGAAAAATACGCGAAATAGAGTCCGAGTTTTCGAGAATCGGAGTCCGTATGGCCCGGTTATGGCCCAAAGAAGTTTGCAGAAAAATTAGAGCTAAAAACAGGTTTAGGAATTTAAATTTAGATTTTAAATTAGAACCAGCGGGGCCAGGCGGGAAGGTTCCCGCCCTAAGCATGTCGACAGGGCTGTCGACAGGCCTGTCGACAGGGGTGTCGACATGCCTGTCGACTTGCCTGTCGACACGGCGTGTCGAACCAGGGTGCTTGGGTGCACCAGATCTGGTTTTCTGGCTAGGGCTGGGCTTGGTTCTAGAGGTTTCCTAAATCTAACGGACCTAAATTAATCTAGGGTTAATCTAAGGGCCTAAAACACTCTCTTAATCTATAAATACACCCTAAACCTACCTTAATCCATACTAAAAATAGAAATGAAGGCCTCATGCCGCCAAATTAAATCCTAGAAGGAGTCTCCACTAATCTAAGAAGGAAGTTTCAAGCTAATCCCTCTCATATCATTCTCTAATCATCACCATCTTCATAATTAGCAACTAATTCCTCTTCATAAGTTGGTTAATTTTGGGTTTGGTGAGTTTCTATCACTTTAACATCAATTGTTAAAGTAAGTAGATTGGGTGTAATGAGACTTATGGTCTTAAATGCGGATTAGTGAGTTTGAATCATGTATAATGATATGTTACTCTATGTTGTTCTATGTTTATGCATGTTTGATAAGTTGGTTTATGCATGCTTAATAAGTTGATTTATGCATGTTTAACAAGTTGGTATATGCATGCTTAACAAGTGGATTTATGCATATTTAATGAGTGGAATTATGCATGTTTAACAAAGTGAGTTATGCAAGTTAAGTATATGTTTAAATGCAAGTTTAATGTGATATGCAAGTTATGCATGCTTATGCAAGTGTACGGATGCTTATGCAAGTCATGTATATGTTTAAATGCAAGATTTATGTGATATGCAAGTTATGCATGCTTATGCGAGTATATGAATGTTTATGCAAGATATGTATATGCTTAAATGACATGATATGCAAGTTATGCATGTTTATGCAAGTATGTGAATGCTTATGCAAGTATGTGGATGCTTATGCAAGTATGTGAATGCTTATGCAAGTTATGTGTATGCTTAAATGCATGTTTAACATGTTATGCAAGTTATGAGAATGCCTATATGCAAGTTCAACATGTTATGCAAGATATGTGTATGGTAATATGCAAGCTCATATGCAACATGTTATGCAAATCATGTGTATGATAATATGCAAGTTTGGGTTATATGTACTTGGGTTAATATATGCTCATATATGCAAGTTGACATCCTCTTAACCCATGACAAAGTTGTATGCTAAACCCATGATATTTGTGATGATCTTCCCCTTATTTATGTCAAGAAATGAGAACGATTTACGTGGGGAACGATGGGGTTGGTATATATGTTAATAAATGAATGATTGGGTATGATTAAGCATACCATAAAAATAAATTACCATAAGTGGGAATTTACCTATTGAGTTAGGTCTACCCCATAGGAATTTACCTATTGAGTTAGGTCTACCCATGTTATGGAAAACTTGATATTAATTAGGGATAATTAATATGGGGGTGATTAATTAGGTGTAATTAATCAACTAAGACACGAGGTTGGACTCATTTGTAGTGTAAAACTGCCCGGACCCGACCGGCTTAACCAGTTGCTACAAATGTCAGCCCAATGTGAGAGGTCTTAGCCATGAATTAAATACGTGATTAAGGTAAAGACACGAGGTTAGACTCTGTTATGACGTAAGACTGCCCGGACTCTACCGGCTTAACCAGGCGGTCATAACAGTCAGTCTAATGTGGGAGGTCTTTATGGGAGATCACGGTCTTAATTAATTAAGAAACACTTAACCATATTAGCATGTAGTGGGACATGAGGGGTTAAGTGGGTGCCTTGGGTGGCATGTGGAAATTTAATGGTTGCCTTGGGTGGCATGTGGAATCTAGTGGGTTGCCTTGGGTGGCAACAGAAAATACGATTAGAATACTTAACCAAGTGGAAACATGTAATTAAACATGATTAAAGGGTTAAGTGGGATACACTAGATATATGACAAGCTTAGGTGGGTAGCTTGTTGGGGGCCCATTTCAACCAATATCCCAAACGTATCTTTGTGGGCTCGACCCATGTCGAGTGACGGGACACGCATATTGGGCTTGATTATAAGAGGCCAAAACGGGTTAGCGGTGGCAACGCAAGTCCAACGGGTTTCATATGCGTGTGTGGGCCCGGGCTGGTAGATAAGCCGTTGTTGCATCGTGTAGATATAAAGCCGTGCACCGTTGATAGTATTGGGTAGCCACTTTAGGGGAGTGATACACACCACTGTGGGACCAGCACGGGTATCTACGGTAGGGAGCCGATCGATGGGGAGTAGTGGGTACACCTAATGAAGATAGGGGCAGACGGCACCTATGTAGGGGTACACGAAACTACTGGGTAAGAATTACTAAGTACACCTAGTGGAGATAGGGGCAGACGGCACCTATGTAGTGGGCTAGGAGTACATGAAACTACTGGGGAAATTTTCTAAGTCCTTGGAAGGGATCAACCTTTAAGTGGGAATGACTGGTGTGGTGCAGTTAGTAATTATCCTTGAGTGGGTAGATGCGTCCTGACGGTTATCTTAGTTTATCCTAAGTCTACCAAGCTGCTTAGTGTAGCCATTCATCCCCAGATATTACCGTAGGTCAAGTTTATGTCTTCTCTGGTTACTTTAATGATTGTATTGTTAAAGTTATAGGACTCACTCAGACTTATGTCTGACCCCGTTGTTTTTATCTTTTTCCCAACCCTCAGGTCCTACGGTGGATCCTAGCGGTAGTAGAGCTTGATCGGATTGCTGTTCCAGTCTTTAGGAGCTTGGGTAGATGTAAAGCTCCAGTTATCCAGTTATCTTTTCTTTTGTTATGGCTATTGTATGAGAGAGTGGGATTATGTACTTCTTTATTTTGATGGATATTGTACTTGACTTTTATCGTGGTTTTATGATGTAACCAGACATGTTTATTTTTGCTGTTGTGAGATGATATTTTTTAAATTTCAAGTACTAATTATATCTGTCTTGTTGTAATTTTTCTGTTCTATATTCACTAAAATAATCCACCGATGCTATGGCATTCCCTTAGTGAGTGACCATAGCGGGCGTGGGGTGTTACACTCTCCCCCTAGTTCGAAGATCCCATGCCCCACAGCCCTGAAAACGATGCCGCCAGCCTCCGTGGGCCAAGCCTCCGACCGCCACCGACTTGCCAAGCCCCCCTCCCCCCCAGCCGCACCAACCACCTCCTTCGCCTGAGCGTCCGCGAGCAGCCTCCCCCTTCTTCCAATCGATGTCCAAGCCACTCAAAGTGAGTTTTAATTTATTTTATGTAGCTTATTTGTAAATCAGTTTTAGTCGTTTAAAGAAATTGGTTTTAACATATTTAAATCAGTTTTAATTTGTAAAAAGGCAAGAGCAATGAAAATAAAAAGATTAGAACTTTTAAATTAAAAAGGCAAGAGCTTTGAAAATAAAAAGATAGATTATTATAAATAGAAAAATCGAATTTTTATATATGAGAAAGAAGAAGAAAAATCGAATTTTTATATATGTAAAGGAAGTATTAAAAAATAAATAAAAAGGAGAGATTTCTAATTAGAGAAAGAATAAGTTTTTTATAGAATAAAAATATAATTTTTATATATGTAGAACGTTGATAAAGGTATGATCTTTATTTTGAAGTTAGATTATAAAACTAGATTTTTTGTATATGAAGTGGCGAAGAAGAAAAATATAATTTTTGTTCAAGTAAAGAGATAAAAATATAATTTTTATTATATGAGAAGTGGAGTAAAAGTATGAACTTTATTTTTATCGTGAAGTAGAGATTATAAAAATATGATTTTTATATAGTAGAGAATATAAAAATAGGATTTTTGTATATGTTATAGCGAAATAAAAATTCGATTTTTATATGAGTAGCGGATTAAAAATAGAATTTTTATATACTAGAGTATATAAAAATGTGATTTTTGTATATGTAGTGAATACGGGCAACGAAAGTGACGAAAGGCGAGCACGACGAAGATTTTCTACATATGAAGAGTCGTGGTGTTTGGTTTAGCTTATCGGTGAGAACTCCTCACTTTTAATTAATTGTGTAGTTGAAATATATGCTAGGATGCAGACGGTGTTTAGTAGCACCCGACACCCGTCGTCCACAGACCGTGGATGACTTGTTTGTTTGATTGCTGTGTTGTGAAAATTGATTGTGTGAGGAGGAATGAAATAAAATATTTTATAGTGGAAAATATTTTATAGTTAAAAATATAATTTTTAACGTGTATATAAAATAAATATTCATTTACAAATCGAAGGATTTGTTGATGTACACCGATTTGAGTGATATTGATTGGTACGATAAATTTTACACATCGCCCAACTGCACAAATAAAAATATGTGTTTGTTGATTTGAAACCCCACACGGGTATTGGGATGATATTTTACGTACACTAATCCCGATTGTTTAGTTGTACGTCAATTGATGGGTTGACAGACTGTGTAAGCGTTAATTATTTATATTTAATGCTTATGCAGTTGTGTGGTGCACTCTGGATGATGGTTGATTATTTATCGTTGCTATTATATACATGTGTTGTAGAAAATCCATATGATTAACATTATATGGTAATTGATTGGGCCTCATTCCAATATAGAAAATAAATTCATGTGTTGAATTGAAAATAAATTCACGTGTTGAATTGAAAACGAATTCATGTGTTGGATTGAAAAATATTCATGTGTTGAATAAAATAAACATTCATGTGTTGAATAAAAGCCGGGTTGATTAGATTGACGCTATTTTGGCGTGAACGATATTTATATCGATTTTATTCATTTTTCAATGAATATTTAAAGTGATTTCGAAATTCAAATTAAATTGAAATGAGTTGAAATTCGAATTAAATTGAATAGATTTGAAATTCGAAATAAATTGAAATGAGTTGAAATTCGAATTAAATTGAATAGATTTGAAATTCAAATTAAATTGAAATGAATTGAAATTCGAATTGAATTGAAATCGATTTGAATTGAAATTAAAACGAATTTATATTAAAAAATTCGATCTTGATTTGAATTTGAAAAGGAAGTTGAAAACGTTTTGAAAATGAATTTAAAACGATTTATAAAATAAGTTTTAAAAAGGAAATCGACGAAATATATATAATATATATATTATATATATAATGGCCTGAAAAGAACGCGCCGCGCCGCGACAGTTCGCGAATTTCGACCATTAACTTCGAATTGACGTTGCGGGAGATCCAACCGTCCGGTTCTCCTAAACTGGAACCGTTGGGTTCGTATCGAAAAGAACTATCTAACGAATATTAGAAATTTGAAATCTAACGGTTGGATTTGGAATTATGTCAAAGGTCGTTGTAAGTGCAGTTCGATGGCCGTTGATGGAAATCGACTATACGGGTGTAATAACCCGGAAAATGTGAACCAATTTAAAAATTTTAAATTTGGTTATTACCAAAGAATTTGAATAATTGAAATAGCATATTTCAATAAAATTAAGAATTGGGTATAGTAAGGCAGTGTGAAATTTTGAATACAAACTTTGTCTGACTGTACCGGGTGGAAAATATAACGGATTTTAGTGAAACTGAAAATATTTAAATCTGTCTATGAATACCTTTCTAACGAATCTGAAAAATCGAAGTTTCATAACGGGAATCAAAAGATATGGCCGAATGAATTTTCAGAAAGGTCGCTATATAGCATATATAGCCCCTGAAAATTGATATTTTGCATACGATCTCGGAATTCGACGAAACCATTTTTGTTGGGTCCGGGATGTCAAACTATTGCTAAGTTTCAAATTTCATAATTTTTGAAGCTAGTATGTGAGCGGGGCAAAAGAAAATGTGATTGGTCAATTTCTGTTAAAATGGGTCGACCTAAAAATGGCCGTTTTTCAAACGAGCTCAGAATTCGACGAAACTGGTTTTGTTAGGACCGTATCGTCAAAACAAAGCGAGATTTATTTTTCTGGAATTTTGCGATTCAGTTTGTGGCCCTGGCAAATTGAAATGCACGTTCAAATTAAATATTGAATGTTTTATATTTTAATTTGAAAAATAACTGACCGTAACAGTCGAATTGGCCAACGAAACATATCCCATTGTGTTCGAATGGGGGTATTTAGCTAGGGGCGACAGTCGTTGGGTTTGATTTCGAGTTCATTTGTAAAAACGCTATTTAAAATCTCCTATAAAGTCTCGACCAATAGGATTTTTTTCTTTAAAAAAAATCGCGAGAAACCCTAGCCGCCAGGCGATATAGACGTCCCACGTTGCTCCGTCCTTCTCTTCCATTTTCCGACCACCTCCGACGTAGTTACCCCGCGCCACCACCACAATTCGACGGCCCTTCGTCCCCTCTTCACATCCGACCAAACGCCGCCCTCCACCATCGCCTATATCGCCTGAACCACCCTCAGGAAGTTGACGCCTTTTCGACGCCACCCAGCCTTCCTCCGACCACCGAGCTGACCCTACTCCTAGGCGCAGGAGCGTCTCTCCAAGCCCGAGGGCGTGGCACTACCTGATCGAAGCAACGATCTACGGATCTCACGAATTTTGCAAACCTAGTTCTGAATCAAAAAATAAAGGTACGACCTTTATTATTCTGAAATGAAAATAACACTATAAAGCGTTGCAAAACTTTGAAAAATAATATCTTTTTCGTTCTTTAACGAAATTCGATGAAATAGGAGACACCGTGACCTCAAGAGGCTCTCTACCACATAGAAGAAGCCGCAGATTTTTCTGATCTTCCTAGGATTTTTAGCACTGCAAAAACCAATATGAGGAATCTAAACCAAATTGTGTGAATGGAATCGCGTTGTATAAATTATATAAGCGAAGTGTAAATTATATACGCATTGTATACCTCATGTATATGTGTTGTATAAGTTATATTAGCGATGTATAAATTATACAAGCGTTGTATGAAACATATATGCTTTGAATTGTGATGAAATGCAAGTGAATTATAATATATATATATATATACACTCCCCTCGTCCACAGACCATGGACGATATTTATTGCTTGTGATTGACGTGATATTATATGTTATGACGAATGGTTGGAAATAATTGTTTGTGGTTGATATTGTGGATGAAAAATACCTTTGTGGTTGAAAAATACCCTCTTGTGGTTGAAACAAATTAGAATAGGATTGTGGAATTGTAAATAAAACATGCCGCCTGCATGCGAACTAGATGCATGATCCCCATTGTCAAAAACCGCGAGGTTTTAAGGTAGAGCGAGGAGCCGTACTAGGGACGGTCCCGGTTTTAACTACCCTTCCGTTATGCTGCCGAAATTTTCTGAAATATACATGTGTTAGAATAATTTTCATTCGTTGAAATAAATTACATATGTTGAAACAAATATTCATGTGTTGAGTTGCAATTCATTCGTTGAGTTGATATTCATGTGTTGAATATTATTTGAATTTAAACAAATAGCTTTAGCGATAAAAATCACATTTTTATATATATACGAACTATAACAAATATTCATGTGTTGAGTTGCAATTCATTCGTTGAGTTGAAAATTCATGTGTTGAATATTATTTGAATTTAAACAAATAGCTTTAGCGATAAAAATCACATTTTTATATATATACAAACTTTAGAGAATATTCATGTGTTGAGTTGCAATTCTTTCGTTGAGTTGAAATTCATGTGTTGAATATTATTTGAATTTAAACAAATAGCTTTAGCGATAAAAATCACATTTTTATATATATACGAACTATAACAAATATTCATGTGTTGAGTTGCAATTCATTCGTTGAGTTGAAAATTCATGTGTTGAATATTATTTGAATTTAAACAAATAGCTTTAGCGATAAAAATCACATTTTTATATATATACAAACTATAGAGAAAATTCATGTGTTGAATTGAAATTCGTTCGTCGAGTTGAAATCCATGTGTTGAATGTTATCGTATATTAAAATAAAATGAATCAACAATAAAAACTACATTTTTATTGTGAATATGAAGTGTTAAAAACATCCACGTGTTGAATAAATATTTTTGATGATAAAAATATTTCTTTTATCATGTATACGCTTTGATAAAAATACACACGTGTTGAAATAAATAATAGTTTGCTAGAAATATTATTATTAGCTTTGTTCTGCATATATATGCATGTGTTGAACAAGAAAAATGGATTAGCTGTAGAGTAAAGAAATTATTTGCACGCCCGACAAATAGGTAAGCCTTGATGAGTTGGCTGCGCAAATTTTATTTTTATATCAACTCCTGTGAATGCCATTGGATGCGGAGTGCTGGTTATTCTGTGTGAAATAATAAACATCGCCATAAGGTAGTAACAATTAATTTTGAACTACACTACATGGCATACTTCTTGACGATAGGCATACTTCATCATATTCCACATAAGCAATTGGAGCTTGTGTGACGAGGTGGAAGATTTACCATACGAGCGAGAGGCTTGTATGGCGATGATTATATACTATAGGTTGAACTGATGACTGATATGGACTATATAAAATATAATGATAAATTGCCAGATTAATAAAAACCACACACGGGTCAGGAGTTGACAATAATCACGTCTCTCTAGTTATTAGATACGGCACATGGACTATTTATTTCTACACGGAAACGGGGGTGACGAGAATTTATTCTCTGGAGTGATTATCTGTACATGCTCCCCCGTAAACACCAGAATATATCACTATAAATATATGGATGCTTTTTAGGATTTATTGGGTACCTAACACAGCCCAATAATTTCCAAACCCCTCCTCGTACAAAGGAGGTTATGGCGAAATTTTTCGAAATATTAAGGTTTTAGTGAAATATTTGAAGTGAAAACGAAGTTGAAAATATAGAATGAACTATAGTTGGAATTATAGAATGAACTGTATTTATATATATAAATATAAATATAATTAAAAGGAATCGAAGCCGTGCAGTTCGTGTTTCGGAATCGTAATTTGAAATGATTAGTACGAGAAATCCGACCATCGGATTTCCCCGAAACCGCAACCGTTGGGTTCGCCTTGGAAAAATCTTCCCAACGGCACCAACCTTGTAAAAATCCAACGGTTGGATTGTCCGGAATGTTTAATTCAAATCTGAAGAAAAACAGCGCCAGAATCGTATATATTTATATATAAATATAAATATAATTAAATTAAATCGAATAACGACGCCGCAGTTCGAATTT
Source organism: Allium sativum (assembly GCA_030737875.1). NCBI lineage: Eukaryota > Viridiplantae > Streptophyta > Magnoliopsida > Asparagales > Amaryllidaceae > Allium > Allium sativum. The sequence goes on from CM060916.1 coordinate 779,545,165, forward strand.
TGAAACCATAACTTCAAACGACTAGTGTGGAAGATCCGACCGTCGGATTTTCACGAAACTGGAACCGTTGGGTTCGCTTTGGGAATATCTTCCCACTGATATAGACTTTGTAGAAATCCAATGGTTAGATTTTCCGATATGTGTAAAACAAATTAGAGGAAAAACAGCGCCAGTGCCACGGCACGACCTGAAACGTCGTTTAATTAAATATGGCAATTTTTAAATAAATAAAAATGGCGAAAAATCGTTATAAAATATTATAAGCAACATAAATTGGAAATAAACTAATTTGGCTTGAATTGTTTGAGATTTGATGGTTGTATGTGTTTGACACGAAAATAACACTAAAAGAACTGAAATATGGATGTCGAATAATATAACCATGGAAAGAATTGATTTAAATTCTAATTACGTGAATTGTTTGAAAAGACCGAGCTAACCCTCATTTCAAATAATTTATCGAGCGATTCGAATTGGAAAATGCAAAGACGATTCAAGACCGACGATCTTCGTATCGGTTGGATGGACGCTGCTCAGGTTCCTGACCGGAGTAGCTACCGTGAAGGGACGGAAGTAGTAGCCGTCTGAACGTATGTGTTGATTGTACGGATATACGAGGGACTTGATGCCTCTGGTTTCGTTCAGACCCAGAACGGACTTGTAAATGGACTGTGTGTCTGACATTGGATTTTGTTCTATACTGATTGATCTCTGTTAAATATATATCTGTTTGGCGGCGGAGAATTTATTCTTTTGCTTAACGCCCTTCTCCGAGACGTACGAGCTCAGAGGTTATATATCGATAGAAATCAATCGTATGGAGTGGATTGCCTATGTGGCATGCAAAGATGTTGTGATCAAGGCTTCTGTTGCAAAGCAAAGTCTTGCGGATGATGATCAAAGCATGGTCTACGTGGCCTGGCTTTGTGTATAGCGTGGATTCGCGAGCCTCACACCCCGTAATGAGTTAAAAACGGGATACGGACTGCAGGGAGAGCACGACGTTTCTTTCTAGCTATGGTGGTGTTAGTGACTTACCAGCCCTGACATTTATATCTATTTCTCACCTATGTGGTTGTTGGAATGCGAGGCGCCTCAATTATAGGTCTGTAAGGACCGGGAAACACGTGTTCAGGAATTGCCAATCCTCAAACGTAATGGAGGACCGGCCCTGAAGATCTAGGGTTACCCAGAGTGCGTAGTCCTGAGGCATTTGCTAGAATGTCTCGAAGCGAAGAGGAGCTTGCCCCTTGCCTCGACTCATGACGGGAATCCAATTTCCAATACGAAATAACGGACTCGATTGTAGAACTAGTATGGCGACATAGTAGATGGTAGCTATGCCGCCTATGATTGATATTTATGATGCTATTCGTTTTTGAAACATATATGCACTAGTAATAATATCAATTGATTTTGCTTTACACGTATCAAGCATATTTGGCCATTATAAGGTAAAACTCTATCCTCCGGCTTGCGTTGCATTGTATGATGGGACCTGAGTCTTATAATGGCTTCATTCTTTTAAAAAGCATTGCGTTGTTTTAAAGAATTTACTTTGTTTTAAATGCACTAGCAATCACTGGAGTAAACCCGTTCCGCGAAAGTGGCGTGGTCATATGATTTGCTTATTACTGTTGTTTAAACTGTTAAATAGATTCCTCATACCAGTCCCCATGACTGACTCGTTGTTTGTTTCACTTTGCAAACGCGGGTGCCCCTTATTTCCACACGGGCAGCCTAGTTCACAGGTGACAGGTTGTTTTTGGCTCTGCACTGTTGGATAGAGTGCATTTTGGCTCATGGAGAGGCTGACTTCACAGAGATGACTTTGACATTTTCCACCATTATTGTACTTATATTATGATTCTGCCACTGGCGATGCATACTGATTTACTTTCAGTACTTATTACCGTATGTATATGTACCGCCTTCGGCGATGTAGACTGATACCCTTATTATGTCTCACTGCATGTATGTATTCCGCCTTTGGCGATGATGACTGATCACTTCCATTTTTACTAAGTTATATCCTATGTTGTGCTATTCTGATGTTGTTACATGTTGTGATTCCGCTGTCATATCCATGTAAAATTATTCTATTTATTGTTTTTGCTATTATCTGTACTCTGCTATGATGATTGATGTGTTATATTCCAATGATTATCCTTAATATCGCCCCTCGGATTTTGGGATCGTCACAGTTGGTATCAGAGCTTTGGTTAACCTTAGTTCCGGGATCTAACACATTAAACACCTCGTCAGAATAGAATCAGTAGTGATCTAAGGCGAGTAGCTCATTAGAGATAGGATTAGCAATGTCCTAGAATGAGCTAAGCAGATTAGCAAAACAATTTGATCAGTACGTCATTACCTTTCCTTATGTTCCCCTGCTAATCATATATGAAAATTATCAAATCTGTGAGCTTGACTCTTTTCTTGCTTATACAGTACTCTTTCTGATGGCTACACGAGCAGCAGCAGCTAGAGGAGGTCGTGGAGGCCGAGCAGGAGTAGCAGGAGGACGGGGGAATATCCCCATAGTTGAGGGAGGCCCTATTGTTCAGCCACCAGCACCCGAGGACTTTGAGCTAGACAGAGTAGCGAAGAGGTATAGGAACCTTGGGGGAAAACCCTTTTCTGGCACTGGTACAGTGACAGAGGCTATTGCTTGGTTGAAGACCTGTGAAAAGATCTTTGAAGGAATGGGATTGGGGACCAACAACAAAGCACGACTAGGTATTTGGCTCCTACAGGAGAAAGCAGAGCTGTGGTGGGATGCCATCACCTCAGAAGATGCAGCAGGTACTGTCAGGACCTGGGAGCAATTCAAAACCATGTTTAACGAGAAGTTTGTACCTGAACAGGCATTAGAGAGGATGCGAGAGCAGTTTGCTGATCTCCAGCAAGGAGACCTCTCTATCCAGGATTACCTCAATAAATTCACCCAGTTGTCGCGCTATGCTCCAGAGCTTATTATGAGTAACAAATCTAAGAACAAGAGATTTATATTTGCGCTAAGGCGCAAGTACCATGACAGAGCCATGAGCAACATCAAACTCTCCTTCTCAAAATTGGTAGAAATGGCTTGCAATTATGAAGATATGGATGAAAGACACGCCAACCAAGACCGCGCCAAAAGCCAAGCTGGAAATAAGCGCAAGGCTTCAGCAGATCAGCCAGAGTCTAGCATTACAGCGGCCGCTACTCAAAAACCTGTAAAGATACCGAAGGGGAATTGCTACAACTGCGGGAAGCCAGGACATTTTTCTAATGTATGCAAAGCCCCAAGGAAGCCAAAGGCAAATCCAGACTCAGCCGAATGCTACAACTGCCATAAGAAAGGGCACTATAGCAGGAACTTTCCTCTGAAGCAGAATGCACAAGTGGCTCATGTGTATGACGGGGAGACCCCGCCAGCTACCACCGATGGATCAGGTAAACCCGACGTCTTGGGAGGTACCCTTACCATTAAAAATATTCCTGTTTTTGTACTTTTTGATACTGGTGCATCACGTAGCTTCATTTCTGGTAACATTGTTCACAAGCTAAAATTGAAACAAAGAAGGTTTAAAGTACCAATTAAAGTTCAAAACCCGATCGAAGGTTCGGTTAGTCTCAGTTCGTATTGTAGAGTGCTTGTCTCTTATTCTTGCTACAAGTTCTCTTTGATTCGATTGTCATGGACCTTTCCGAATTTGATATTATACTGGGGCTGGACTGGTTAACAAAATATAAGGCCGAAGTTAGATGTGCCGAAAGAATCGTGAAAGTTAAAACAAAATTTGGGCATATCACTATACCATGCCTCGGTTCAGAAATTAATAGAACGGAATTTTGGTCTTCTTTAGAAGTTACTCCCCCTTCATTAGAAAAGATACCGGTCGTTAAAAACTATGCGGATGTGTTTGAAGTAGAAAACTTACCGCCGCAAAGAGAAATTGAATTTAGAATAGATCTAATTCCTAACGCCCGACCAGTAGTACATCCAATTAAAAGAATGGCCCCGAAGGAAAAAGAAGAGTTAGGTAGTCAAACCCGAGAATTGCTTTGGAAAGGTCTGATCAGACCGAGCTTTTCAGCTTGGGGAGCAGCAGTGGTATTTGTCCCGAAATCAGACGGTACTCTAAGACTTTGTGTTGATTACCGTGATCTCAATAAACAAACACTTAAGAACAAATATCCCTTGCCACGTATAGATGATCTGTTAGATCAATTAAATGGAGCAACAGTATTTTCTAGAATGGATCTAGCTACAGGTTTCCACCAATTACGTATAGCAGAAGACTATGTTCCTTTGACAGCCTTCAGAGGTCCCGATTTATTCTACGAATGGTTAGTAATGCCGTTCGGCTTGTGTAACGCTCCGGCATACTTCGTCGATCTTATGAACAGAGTGTTCCGTGGTGTATTGAATAAATTTGTGCTAGTCTTCATCGATGACATTTTAATCTACTCCAAGTCGAAAGGCGAGCATGCAAAACATTTGGAACAAGTGTTGAAAATTCTAAGGAGAAATGTCTTAAAAGCTAAATTTTCTAAATGTGTCTTCTGGCAGGATGAAGTTAAGTTCCTTGGCCATGTCGTATCAAAGGAAGGAATTGCTGTAGATCCAAGCAAAATTACAGCGATTCAGAACTGGAAACAACCTACTACCCCCACAGAAGTTCGAAGTTTCCTTGGATTGGCTAGTTACTATCGGAAATTCGTTCAGGATTTTTCAAAGATATCTGGTGTATTGACAAAGCTTACAAAGAAGCATGAGAAATTCAAATGGACTCCCGAATGTGAAGAAGCTTTCCAGGAGCTGAAACTGAAGTTGACAACTGCTCCAGTATTTACAATTATAGAAGGCAACCAAGACTTGACTGTATGGACAGACGCTTCTATTAGAGGGCTAGGCGCAGTACTAATGCAAAAAAGCCAAGTGGTCGCTTATGCCAGCCGTCAGCTGAAGCCGCATGAAAGAAACTATGCAACTCATGATCTTGAGTTATTAGCTATCGTGTTTGCTTTGTGAATCTGGAGGCATTATTTATTGGGTGAGAAGTTCGAACTATTCACGGATCATCAATCCTTGAAATATCTATTCACTCAGAAAGATCTAAACTTGAGACAACAGCGTTGGTTAGAATTCCTTGCAGCATATGATTTTGAAATTCTATACACTCCAGGGAAAGCCAATGTTGTAGCAGATGCGCTCAGCAGAAAGAATGAAATCATCGCCAGTTTTGTCATCACGTCTTCATTAATAGACAGGATCTCGACCCTTCAAAAAGACGATGAATTTATTCAAAGAGTCAGTCAGAGAGTCAAGGGAGGTGAATCCACAAGTTTCCGACTTGATGACAAAGGAATTCTAAGATTAAAGGGCAGAATTTGCATCCCAAATCTTCCAGAGCTTCGAAGAGAAATACTTGATGAGTGCCACAAGTCCAAATTAAGTATCCATCCCGGTGTGAGCAAAATGTATAATGATATCAAACGCACATTCTGGTGGAGGGCGATGAAAAGAGATATTTCAATATATGTTAGCAGATGCTCCACTTGTCAGCTAGTTAAGAGCGATCAGCAGAAATTGGCTGGATTATTACAACCATTAGAAATTCCAGGATGGAAGTGGGAGCAAATTTCGATGGATTTCATTGATGGCTTGCCTCGAACTAAGAAAGGAAACAACAGTATATGGGTAATCGTAGATCGCTTCACGAAGACTGCCCATTTCATACCTGTCCGATCCAACAGAACGGCTCAAAGTCTAGCACAGATTTACTTCAAAGAAATAGTTAAACTACTTGGAGTGCCGCTCAATATAGTCAATGATAGAGATCCCCTGTTTACTAGCAAATTCTGGGAAGCATTCCAGACAGAATTGGGATCCAAATTGAATCTAAGCACCGCTTATCACCCTCAGACAGACGACCAAACTGAGCGGGTGAATAGGATTCTAGAAGATTTACTGCGGGCTTGCGTTATTGATTTCGGAGGCTCATGGGGAGATCACTTACATTTGGCCGAATTCTCTTATAACAATAGCTATCAAGCAAGTCTGGGAATGTCTCCATTTGAAGCATTATATGGTAGACCGTGCAGATCTCCCGCATGTTGGGTAGAACCTGGCAACAGACTTGTGTTAGGGCCGATATGATTCGAGAAGAATCGGATAAAGTCGATTTCATTAAGAAGCGATTGAAAACCGCACAAAGCCGACAGAAAAGTTATGCTGATGCGAGAAGAAGGGACTTATCATTTGCCGTTGGCGATTATGTTTATTTAAGATTATCTCCAATGCGAGGAGTACTAAGATTTGGCAAGACTGGGAAGTGGGCACCGAGATTTATTGGTCCCTTTCCTATACTTGAACGAATTGGAACTCTTGCATATAGAATTTCATTACCTGATTGGTTGCCTAGTGTACATGATGTGTTCCACGTGTCTCAACTCAAAAAACATGTTCATGATCCAGATCTTGTTGTGGAAGAAGCAACACAACAGGATATAGACATAACTCCAGAATTAGCGCTCAGAAGAGAGCCATTAAAAATTGTTGGCAAAGAAACTAGAGAGCTAAGGAGCAAAAAGATTCATTTAGTCAAAGTGCAGTGGAGTAGTGATCCTAGAGACTGTACTTGGGAGACTGAGGAAAGCATTAAACAAGCCTACCCCAAATGCAGAGTGGACATCTCTGACTAACTCTGGTGCAAGGTACCTTTACAATACTTTGCATTTACATTTTATTTCCTACTTAGCTGCTATTTCCTTTTCGAGGACGAAAAGTTTTAAGTGGGGGAGATTGTAATAACCCGGAAAATGTGAACCAATTTAAAATTTTTAAATTTGGTTATTACCAAAGAAATTGAATAATTGAAATAGCATATTTCAATAAAATAAAGAATTGGGTATAGTAAGGCAGTTTGAAATTTTGAATACAAACTTTGTTTGACTGTAACGGGTGAAAAATATAACGGATTGTAGCGAAACTGAAAATATTTAAATCTGTCTATGAATACCTTTCTAACGAATCTGAAAAATCGAAGTTTCATAACGGGAATCAAAACGGCCAAATGAATTTTCAGAAAGGTCGCTATATAGCATATATAGCCCCTGAAAATTGATATTTTGCATACGACCTCGGAATTCGACGAAACCACTTTTGTTGGGTCCGGGATGTCAAACTATTGCTAAGTTTAAAATTTCATAATTTTTGAAGCTAGTATGTGAGCGGGGCAAAAGAAAATGTGATTGGTCAATTTCTGTTAAAATGGGTCGACCTAAAAATGGCCGTTTTTCAAACGAGCTCAGAATTCGTCGAAACTAGTTTTGTTAGTACCGTATCGTCAAAACAAAGCTAGATTTATTTTTTTGGAATTTTTCGATTCAGTTTGTGGCCCTGGCAAATGGAAATGTACGTTCAAATTAAATATTGAATGTTTATATTTTAATTTGAAAAATAACTGACCGTAATAGTCGAGTTGGCCAACGAAACATATCCCATTATGTCCGGAATGGGGGTATTTAGCTAGGGGCGACAGTCGTTGGGTTTGATTTCGAGTTCGTTTGTAAAAACACTATTTAAAATCTCCTATAAAGTCTCGACCAATAGGATTTTTTTTCTTTAAAAAAAAATTCGCGAGAAACCCTAGCTGCTAGGCGATATCGACATCCCACGTTGCTCCGTCCTTCTCTTCCATTTTCCAACCACCTCCGACGTAGTTAGCCCGCGCCACCACCACAGTTCGACGGCCCTTCGTCCCCTCTTAACATCCGACCAAACGCCGCCCTCCACCATCGCCTGTATCGCCTGAACCACCCTCAGGAAGTCGACACCTTTCCGACGCCGCCCATCCTTCCTCCGACCACCGAGCTGACCCTACTCCTAGGCGCAGGCGCGTCTCTCCAAGCCCGAGGGCGTGGCACTACCTGATCGAAGCAACGATCTACGGATCTCACGAATTTTGCAAACCTAGTTCTGAATCAAAAAATAAAGGTACGACCTTTATTATTCTGAAATGAAAATAACACTATAAAGCATTGCAAAACTTTTAAAAATAATATCTTTTTCGTTCGTTAACGAAATTCGATGAAACAGAAGACACCGTGACCGCAAGGAGGCTCTCTACCACATAGAAGAAGCTGCGGATTTTTCTGATCTTCCTAGGATTTTTAGCACTGCAAAAACCAATGTGAGGAATCTAAACTAAATTGTGTGAATGGAATCGCGTTGTATAAATTATATAAGCGAAGTGTAAATTATATACACATTGTATACCTCATGTACATGTGTTGTATACGTTATATTAGCGATGTATAAATTATACAAGCGTTGTATGAAACATATATGCTTTGAATTGTGATGAAATGCAAGTGAATTATAATATATATATATATATACACTCCCCTCGTCCACAGATGTAACAACCCGCAAAATCTGGGCCAGTTTAAAATTTTTATTTTGGCAATTTTAGCGAATTTCGATTATTTAAAATGAATTATTTTAAATAATATCGACGAGAAAATTTATTTTGAATATAATTCGAACGTATATATTATACGCGTCGTCGTTAGAATATAAATATTTATATATAATTATAAAAGGAATTGAAAATGGCGCGGTAGTTCGATAATTCGATTTCAAACTTCAATTGAATGTACCGGGTGCAAAACAATCCGGATTTTAATGAAACCAAAAATAATAGAATCTAATAGTGAATATCTTTCCAACGAATCCGGGAAATCAAGATTTCATATCGGGAATCAAAAGATATGTCCAGTTGAAAATTCTGAATAGTCGCTATGGAATTCAGGCCCTTAAAAATGGACATTTTGCAAATGACCTCGGATTTCGACGAAACCAGTTTTGTTGGGTCCGTGGTGCCAAGTTATTGCTAGGTTTCAAATTTCATAATTTTTCGAATCAATATGTGAGCGTGGCAAAGGAAAACGTGTTTTGACCATTTCAGTTGATTTTAATCGACTGGAAATTGGCCATTTTTCTAACGGTCTCAGAATTCGACGAAACTAGTTTTGTTAGGACCGTATCGTTGATACGAAGCTAGAAAATATTTTTCTAGAATTTTTCTAGTTAGTATGTGACCCCGGTAATTTGAAATGTGCATTTAAAATTCAATATAGTGATTTAAATGTAAATTAAACGGAAACTGATTCAAACAGTCGAATCAGCTTGCGATATATATCCCATTGTGTTCAGAATGGGGGTGAAACGCTATGGGCGACAGGCGGTGGACCTCGTTTTGAGGTCGTATGTGAAAGTCAACTTTTAAATAATAAAATAAATAAATTAATATAATAATAAAAAAAAAAAAAAAATAAACTCTCTCCCCCTATTTCTCTCTGGCCCCCCCCCATTCTTAATTCAGAATCGATAAAAGAAAAAAAAAAAAAAAAAACAAAGGGCGGAGCCCTAAATCGTCGCCGGCCATCGATGGCCACCGCGCCTAGGGAGTCGCCGCCCCTCCCTCATCTCCTCCTCCTTTTCTTCTTCATTCCCTCTCTCCTCTCGAAATCGAGCCTCCCCTCAGAAATCGCGACGCTCCCCTATCTGGACCCGTCGTCCTCCCCGTCCAATGCCGCAGCAGGCGTCGCAGCCTCCCCATCGCGCCGCCGACCTTGCATCAGTTCCCCCCCCCCTCTGTAAGTATTTTGTAATTTGTTTTTAATGATTTTAAAACTGTTTTTTTTATTTAAAAACTGATTTTCTATTTTAGGTTAAAACTGTTTTTTTTTATTTAAAAACTGATTTTCTATTTTATTTTAAAACTGTTTTTTTATTTAAAAACTGATTTTCTATTTTATTTTAAAACTGTTTTTTTATTTAAAAACTGATTTTCTATTTTATTTTAAAACTGTTTTTTTTATTTAAAAACTGATTTTCTATTTTAGGTTAAAACTGTTTTTTTTTATTTAAAAACTGATTTTCTATTTTAGGTTAAAACTGATTTTCTATTTTAGGTTAAAACTGATTTAAGGAAAATATAAAATCAAAATTTTAAAAGTAATTTGAAACTGATTTTTAAAAGGTGAAAACTTTTAATTTAAAAAGGTGAAAACTTTTAATTTAAAAAGGTGAAGACTTTAATTTAAAATGGTGAAAACTTTATTTTTATAAAGGCGAAATCAATATTTTTGAAATAAGATTATTGTCTATATATTAGCGGTAAGGAAAATTCGATTTTTACATATTGAACTTCGAAAGAAAAATATAGTTTTTATATATTGAACTTCGAAAGAAAGATATAGTTTTTATATATTGAACTTCGAACTAAAAATATGATTTTTATATATTGAATAGCGATGTAAAAATTCGATTTTTACATATGTAGTGAAAGCAGCAACGAAGGTGACAAAAAGGCGAAACGACGAAGACTTCTGCAAAAGAAGAGCCGTGGAGCTAGGATAGCTATATGTGAGAATTTCTCACCTTTCTATTTCTTTTCTAGTTATATATTTATACTAGGATGCAGACGGTGCTTAGTAGCACCCGACACAACCGTCCACAGACCATGGACTTGTTTGTTTGACTGTTTGGTGATTGATTGCGATATTGGTTTGAATGTGGTTTGTGGTGTGAAAAATCGAATCGATAAATTGGTTAGGATTAGACGTGCGCCGTTATAAGGCGTAGGAGTAAGGCTAGGTTAGACCCTTACTCCAAATTTTGTGGTTTGCAAAATGAAATTGATTTGATTGATGAGTGAATGGCGTGGGCCTTCACTAGACCGGGGATAAGGCTAGGCCTTGTCCCGTTTCTAGTATCGTGCCGTTATGCCGCCGAAATTTTCTAAAATATGTTAGAAAAATAAAAATATCATTTTATTTTAAGAATGAACTGAATAGAAATTCATATGTTAAAATAAAACGTGTTATCGTTAAAAATATAATTTTTAACGCGAATGTGAATAAATAAATATTCATTTACAAACCGAACGGTTTGTTTATGTACACTTATTTGAAGGACATTGATTGGGTCGATAAATTTTACACATCGCCCAACTGCACAAATAAAATATGCGTTTGATTGTTTGAAACCCCACACGGGTGTTGGGATGAAATTTGAAATTCACTCATCCTGATTGATTAAATGTGTCGATCGATTGATTGACAGGCTGTTATAAGCGTTGAATATCTATATCTGATGCTTATACAGTGTAGTGCACTTTGGTTGATGGTTGATTATTTTTCGATGCTATTATATACATGTGTTGTATGAAAATCCATATAATTAACTTTATATGGTAATTGATTGGGCCTCATTCCAGTTTGAAAAATAAAGAATATTATAAAATAAAAGTTCATGTGTTGACAGTACTCATCCATTGAGATTGGTCATGTGTTGAACGAAATATTTTGATAATAACAACTATTTTGAAAAAGAAATATTTGAAATAGAATATTTGAAAATAAAGGAATATATGAAGCCGTGTTGATTAGATTGACGCCATTTTAACGTGAACGATATTTATATCGATTTTATTCATTTTATAATGAATATCGAAAGTGATTTCAAAATCTGAGATTTCGAAATGAATTGAATTGAAAACGATTTCGAAATGAATTGAATTGAAAACGATTTCGAAATGAATTGAATTGAAAACGATTTCGAAATGAATTGAATTGAAAACGATTTCGAAATGAATTGAATTGAAAACGATTTCGAAATGAATTGAATTGAAAACGATTTCGAATTGAATTGAAAGCGAATTGAAATGAATTCAAATTGAATTGAAATTCGAATTGAATAGAAATGAATTTTAAAACGAATTTATAAAGAAGAATTCAATTTTGGCTTTGAATTGAAATGGAAGTTGAAATAGAATTTGAAACGAATTTAAAACTATTTATATAATTCGTTTTGAATAGAAATCGACGAAATATATATTATATATATTATATATATAATATAATGGCCTGAATAGAACGCGCCGCGCCGCGGTAGTTCGTGAATTTCGACCATTGATTTCAAACGGACATTACGGGAGATCCGACCGTCGGATTCTCCTAAAACCGGAACCGTTGGGTTCGTATCGAAAAGAGTTTTCTAACGAATATTAGAAATTTGAAATCTAACGGTTGGATTTGGAATTATGTCCAAATCAAGTTCGAAAAAGGTCGCTGTAAGTGCAGTTCGATGACCATTGATGGAAATCGACTGTACGGGCCTTGATAAAATTATTAAAAATAGCAATAATTTGTGTAAAATCATAAGAAATGATTTAGAAAGAATTGGGATGAAAAACTCCATATTTGAAAAGATAAAAATGGTTTTTTATCGAAATGAACTAGTTTTGAACTAGAAATATAATTCTATTTATTTTTAAATAAATAAATTGAATTTAAAAAGGGTTTTAAAAATAACCAAAATTTCCAATGATTGCATTGGAGTGGATTTGAATCGAAATTGTCTTCGGAATATTTCGATGTTGGAATTCGTGATTATACAGGTGTTGTTATGGAAATTTGAAAGATATATTTTTATATCGTTATTTCCACTACGACGTTTGTTAATCGTAGAATTTGATATTGAATATAGGCCGATATATTTTTTATTCAGAGCCTTGTGTTTAATATCGAATGTGATTTGGGTTTATCGTGAATGGTGTCTTCACTAACACTGTTCTTGAACCCAGTTGAGAAAAGATTAAATCTTTTTATTTAGATTTAATGAAGTGTACCAATTAAATAATATTTAATTGGAATTGAATGGATATTGATTTTTGGGTTTATCGTGAACAGTGTTTTAAATAACACTTGTTCTTTAACCCGATAATTAATGGGATGTGACTTTGGGTTTATCGTGAACCGTGTTTTAAATGACACTGATTCTTTAACCCAGTCACAGATTAAAACTAAGTGGAGTTTTAATGAATCTTTAATTAGATTGAAAAGATCGAGGATGGAGTATCACCAGTTTTGCTCCAGGCGATAGTTAAATCTTTAATTAGATTTGAACGTGAAATTTAGAAACTAACTGTCGGTTAGCTAAGTAGAATGGTTTTCTGGATATTGATCTGATGTTGGTTTCGGCCTTCGGGGTTAATATTTGGGGAATTATTCTCTTGATTAATTTACGGTTAATGACTAATGAGTTGGAATGAGGCGTATGTTGTGTTTGTGTAACACTTATTTAAAATATACGCGAGTTATTCGGAAAGACCGGGTTTATCCCATTCTGAATAACTGATGCGACGATAAGTCGAAGATGAAGACGATGGTCGAAGACCGGAGGTCTTCACGTCGTTTGGGTGATAACTGATGATCTTGATTGGGCTGTACACCCAAGAAGATGGAAACAGTTAGTGATCGTCCAGACGTACTTGGAGATCGATGGATATGCGGGGTACTAGGTGCCTCCGGTTTCGTTCAGACCCAGAACGGACTTGTAAATGGACTGTGTGTCTGACATCGGATTTCATTCTGTGTGACTGATATCGGTTGCATAGGATGGCTTGCCTGTGTGGCATGCTAAGATGCAAATGATCAAGGCTTCTGTTGAAAAGCAAAGTCTTGTGGTTGATGATCAAAGCACGGCCTTTGTGGCGTAGCTTTGTGTAACGTTTGATTCGCGAGTTTCACACCCGGTATGAATCAAAAACGGGAGACGGACCTCAGGGAGGGCATGCGTTTCTTTCTAGTTAGAAGTGGCGTCAGTGGTTTTACACGCCCTGACGAGTTTGACTTATGTGGTTGTTGCTGTTGCGAGGCGCCTCGGATTGATCGGTCGTTCTCGAACCGATGGAGTCATTCGTTGGCTCATTGACACCCCAAAGGGTGGGGAAACGCAGTGTTCAGGCATTTTAATCCACATCGGTGGACCGGCCCTGACGATCCAAGGGTCACTCGAGCTCTGATCCTGAGACACGGGCTAGAGCGTCTCGAATCGGTTGAGGATCTTGCCCCTAGCCTCGGTTCATAGATGGAAATCCAATTTCCAAATACGTGACATTTGCGGTTTTAGTTGTAATCCTATATATGGCGACATAGTGGGATGGGGCGCTTATGCCGCCTATGATTGATACTTATGATTTGAAGTTGTTTTATACACTATGCACTTATTATAGTATCAAATGATTTGTTTTAAACGTATCAAGCATTCTTTGGCTGTTATAAGGGAAAACCCTATCCTCGGCTGCGTTGCATTGTGTGATGGGACCTGGGTCTTATAACAGCTTCATTTTTCTTTATTTAGCATTGCGCTGTTTGTCTTATGCACTGGTATTCTTGGGAGGAAACCCGTTCCGTGTTATACGGCGTGGTCCCTTGATTTACCTTTGAAAATAAAGATTAATAACTGTTTTAGTTCTCACACCAGTCACATGACTGACCTGGAGTTTATTGTTTTAACCTAAACTCTGGGTGCCCTTATTTTCGACACGGGCAGCTAGTAGTTTTGGTTTTGCAGATTTATATTCACAGGATCCTGGTTTACAGCTGGAACGATATCCGGAAAGCTTTGTATCCGTATATCTCATTCTAGTTGTGTATTGTATTATTTTCCGCTGCTATGTATTTAAATGTAATTTAAATCTCTGTTATTTCTGTGTAATATTCATTTATACTCTGTATATTCTTGTATTCTGGTGCATTGTTGTAATATACAATGAAATGTTCTTCTGTATGTTTTCTGATTTGTCGTGTTCTCAAACGATAGGGCGTTTCGAACGGTCTGGATCGGTTAAGCGACTGGTTCGGATCGAGCGAAATTCCTTGCCGTCACAGTTGGTATCAGAGCTTTGGTTTACAAAGCTCAGAGAACAAGGCACATTAGAACCATACGAAAGAATTCATCAGATATTGGATTAGTAATATCCAATTAGAATGACTCGTTAGAGATAGGATCAGTAGTATCCTAGAACGAGTGTGAAGGGTATATTTTTAAAATGAAAACAATTTTTGTTTTGAAAATTTAAATCAATTATTCGTATTTGATTATCTATTTATATTGAGTTGGACAGTCCAGTATATATGGATTTTGCGTATACGTCTGATCCGCGTGTATTCGAAATTTTAATATACTGGATAGATATAGAATCACACTCTAGTCGCCCGTGGATGATGCTGATAATTGTGATCACATTATCAGTATTTATATTCGAGAGTCGAAGGTGTGATTTTCTATATATTTCCATTAGACTGGTGTGAGAACCAAAACTTATATAGTTAGAATACATTGTTGTGAATTGGCATCAAAAACATGATTTATGTATATGTATCAAAATTATGAATTTGAAACTCTAATTCACTAATTGATTGATGTTTGTGTTGTTTGTTTAATTGTTTGATAATTTTGAACCATTATGCCTAATTTGATCAAATATTGAATTGTATTGAAATTGGTCGCATCTGCTTGCATACATGTATATCATTGAACAGGTCATAGCAAGGAGGCTAGAGCCGAAGAATAAAATTTGTTTGCCCGACAAATAGGTACATGTTTACTACATAATTTCCTGTTTTGTTTGGGTGATGATGATTTTGTGAGCCTATTGGCTAGCCGCTTGGCTTTTTCTTTTTCTTTTTGAGATCTGAAGGACCGGGGAAGCTATTTGAAATTCCCCGATGCTCCCATTGCAGGGGAGGTTATGGCGAAATTTTTCAAAAATTTAGGGTGTTAGCCAAATTTTTGAAGTTTTGAAAATTCTCAGAAACTAAAGAGTTGGAGAATGGAAACCAAATCGAGCGTAGGGCAGAATAATCAAACCACTTTCGACTTTGTTCCTTTTCGGGGACGAAAAGTTTTAAGTGGGGGAGATTGTAACAACCCGCAAAATCTGGGCCAGTTTAAAATTTTTATTTTGGCAATTTTAGCGAATTTCGATTATTTAAAATGAATTATTTTAAATAATATCGACGAGAAAATTTATTTTGAATATAATTCGAACGTATATATTATACGCGTCGTCGTTAGAATATAAATATTTATATATAATTATAAAAGGAATTGAAAATGGCGCGGTAGTTCGATAATTCGATTTCAAACTTCAATTGAATGTACCGGGTGCAAAACAATCCGGATTTTAATGAAACCAAAAATAATAGAATCTAATAGTGAATATCTTTCCAACGAATCCGGGAAATCAAGATTTCATATCGGGAATCAAAAGATATGTCCAGTTGAAAATTCTGAATAGTCGCTATGGAATTCAGGCCCTTAAAAATGGACATTTTGCAAATGACCTCGGATTTCGACGAAACCAGTTTTGTTGGGTCCGTGGTGCCAAGTTATTGCTAGGTTTCAAATTTCATAATTTTTCGAATCAATATGTGAGCGTGGCAAAGGAAAACGTGTTTTGACCATTTCAGTTGATTTTAATCGACTGGAAATTGGCCATTTTTCTAACGGTCTCAGAATTCGACGAAACTAGTTTTGTTAGGACCGTATCGTTGATACGAAGCTAGAAAATATTTTTCTAGAATTTTTCTAGTTAGTATGTGACCCCGGTAATTTGAAATGTGCATTTAAAATTCAATATAGTGATTTAAATGTAAATTAAACGGAAACTGATTCAAACAGTCGAATCAGCTTGCGATATATATCCCATTGTGTTCAGAATGGGGGTGAAACGCTATGGGCGACAGGCGGTGGACCTCGTTTTGAGGTCGTATGTGAAAGTCAACTTTTAAATAATAAAATAAATAAATTAATATAATAATAATAAAAAAAAAAAAAAATAAACTCTCTCCCCCTATTTCTCTCTGGCCCCCCCCCATTCTTAATTCAGAATCGATAAAAGAAAAAAAAAAAAAAAAAAACAAAGGGCGGAGCCCTAAATCGTCGCCGGCCATCGATGGCCACCGCGCCTAGGGAGTCGCCGCCCCTCCCTCATCTCCTCCTCCTTTTCTTCTTCATTCCCTCTCTCCTCTCGAAATCGAGCCTCCCCTCAGAAATCGCGACGCTCCCCTATCTGGACCCGTCGTCCTCCCCGTCCAATGCCGCAGCAGGCGTCGCAGCCTCCCCATCGCGCCGCCGACCTTGCATCAGTTCCCCCCCCCTCTGTAAGTATTTTGTAATTTGTTTTTAATGATTTTAAAACTGTTTTTTTTATTTAAAAACTGATTTTCTATTTTAGGTTAAAACTGTTTTTTTTTATTTAAAAACTGATTTTCTATTTTATTTTAAAACTGTTTTTTTATTTAAAAACTGATTTTCTATTTTATTTTAAAACTGTTTTTTTATTTAAAAACTGATTTTCTATTTTATTTTAAAACTGTTTTTTTTATTTAAAAACTGATTTTCTATTTTAGGTTAAAACTGTTTTTTTTTATTTAAAAACTGATTTTCTATTTTAGGTTAAAACTGATTTTCTATTTTAGGTTAAAACTGATTTAAGGAAAATATAAAATCAAAATTTTAAAAGTAATTTGAAACTGATTTTTAAAAGGTGAAAACTTTTAATTTAAAAAGGTGAAAACTTTTAATTTAAAAAGGTGAAGACTTTAATTTAAAATGGTGAAAACTTTATTTTTATAAAGGCGAAATCAATATTTTTGAAATAAGATTATTGTCTATATATTAGCGGTAAGGAAAATTCGATTTTTACATATTGAACTTCGAAAGAAAAATATAGTTTTTATATATTGAACTTCGAAAGAAAGATATAGTTTTTATATATTGAACTTCGAACTAAAAATATGATTTTTATATATTGAATAGCGATGTAAAAATTCGATTTTTACATATGTAGTGAAAGCAGCAACGAAGGTGACAAAAAGGCGAAACGACGAAGACTTCTGCAAAAGAAGAGCCGTGGAGCTAGGATAGCTATATGTGAGAATTTCTCACCTTTCTATTTCTTTTCTAGTTATATATTTATACTAGGATGCAGACGGTGCTTAGTAGCACCCGACACAACCGTCCACAGACCATGGACTTGTTTGTTTGACTGTTTGGTGATTGATTGCGATATTGGTTTGAATGTGGTTTGTGGTGTGAAAAATCGAATCGATAAATTGGTTAGGATTAGACGTGCGCCGTTATAAGGCGTAGGAGTAAGGCTAGGTTAGACCCTTACTCCAAATTTTGTGGTTTGCAAAATGAAATTGATTTGATTGATGAGTGAATGGCGTGGGCCTTCACTAGACCGGGGATAAGGCTAGGCCTTGTCCCGTTTCTAGTATCGTGCCGTTATGCCGCCGAAATTTTCTAAAATATGTTAGAAAAATAAAAATATCATTTTATTTTAAGAATGAACTGAATAGAAATTCATATGTTAAAATAAAACGTGTTATCGTTAAAAATATAATTTTTAACGCGAATGTGAATAAATAAATATTCATTTACAAACCGAACGGTTTGTTTATGTACACTTATTTGAAGGACATTGATTGGGTCGATAAATTTTACACATCGCCCAACTGCACAAATAAAATATGCGTTTGATTGTTTGAAACCCCACACGGGTGTTGGGATGAAATTTGAAATTCACTCATCCTGATTGATTAAATGTGTCGATCGATTGATTGACAGGCTGTTATAAGCGTTGAATATCTATATCTGATGCTTATACAGTGTAGTGCACTTTGGTTGATGGTTGATTATTTTTCGATGCTATTATATACATGTGTTGTATGAAAATCCATATAATTAACTTTATATGGTAATTGATTGGGCCTCATTCCAGTTTGAAAAATAAAGAATATTATAAAATAAAAGTTCATGTGTTGACAGTACTCATCCATTGAGATTGGTCATGTGTTGAACGAAATATTTTGATAATAACAACTATTTTGAAAAAGAAATATTTGAAATAGAATATTTGAAAATAAAGGAATATATGAAGCCGTGTTGATTAGATTGACGCCATTTTAACGTGAACGATATTTATATCGATTTTATTCATTTTATAATGAATATCGAAAGTGATTTCAAAATCTGAGATTTCGAAATGAATTGAATTGAAAACGATTTCGAAATGAATTGAATTGAAAACGATTTCGAAATGAATTGAATTGAAAACGATTTCGAAATGAATTGAATTGAAAACGATTTCGAAATGAATTGAATTGAAAACGATTTCGAAATGAATTGAATTGAAAACGATTTCGAATTGAATTGAAAGCGAATTGAAATGAATTCAAATTGAATTGAAATTCGAATTGAATAGAAATGAATTTTAAAACGAATTTATAAAGAAGAATTCAATTTTGGCTTTGAATTGAAATGGAAGTTGAAATAGAATTTGAAACGAATTTAAAACTATTTATATAATTCGTTTTGAATAGAAATCGACGAAATATATATTATATATATTATATATATAATATAATGGCCTGAATAGAACGCGCCGCGCCGCGGTAGTTCGTGAATTTCGACCATTGATTTCAAACGGACATTACGGGAGATCCGACCGTCGGATTCTCCTAAAACCGGAACCGTTGGGTTCGTATCGAAAAGAGTTTTCTAACGAATATTAGAAATTTGAAATCTAACGGTTGGATTTGGAATTATGTCCAAATCAAGTTCGAAAAAGGTCGCTGTAAGTGCAGTTCGATGACCATTGATGGAAATCGACTGTACGGGCCTTGATAAAATTATTAAAAATAGCAATAATTTGTGTAAAATCATAAGAAATGATTTAGAAAGAATTGGGATGAAAAACTCCATATTTGAAAAGATAAAAATGGTTTTTTATCGAAATGAACTAGTTTTGAACTAGAAATATAATTCTATTTATTTTTAAATAAATAAATTGAATTTAAAAAGGGTTTTAAAAATAACCAAAATTTCCAATGATTGCATTGGAGTGGATTTGAATCGAAATTGTCTTCGGAATATTTCGATGTTGGAATTCGTGATTATACAGGTGTTGTTATGGAAATTTGAAAGATATATTTTTATATCGTTATTTCCACTACGACGTTTGTTAATCGTAGAATTTGATATTGAATATAGGCCGATATATTTTTTATTCAGAGCCTTGTGTTTAATATCGAATGTGATTTGGGTTTATCGTGAATGGTGTCTTCACTAACACTGTTCTTGAACCCAGTTGAGAAAAGATTAAATCTTTTTATTTAGATTTAATGAAGTGTACCAATTAAATAATATTTAATTGGAATTGAATGGATATTGATTTTTGGGTTTATCGTGAACAGTGTTTTAAATAACACTTGTTCTTTAACCCGATAATTAATGGGATGTGACTTTGGGTTTATCGTGAACCGTGTTTTAAATGACACTGATTCTTTAACCCAGTCACAGATTAAAACTAAGTGGAGTTTTAATGAATCTTTAATTAGATTGAAAAGATCGAGGATGGAGTATCACCAGTTTTGCTCCAGGCGATAGTTAAATCTTTAATTAGATTTGAACGTGAAATTTAGAAACTAACTGTCGGTTAGCTAAGTAGAATGGTTTTCTGGATATTGATCTGATGTTGGTTTCGGCCTTCGGGGTTAATATTTGGGGAATTATTCTCTTGATTAATTTACGGTTAATGACTAATGAGTTGGAATGAGGCGTATGTTGTGTTTGTGTAACACTTATTTAAAATATACGCGAGTTATTCGGAAAGACCGGGTTTATCCCATTCTGAATAACTGATGCGACGATAAGTCGAAGATGAAGACGATGGTCGAAGACCGGAGGTCTTCACGTCGTTTGGGTGATAACTGATGATCTTGATTGGGCTGTACACCCAAGAAGATGGAAACAGTTAGTGATCGTCCAGACGTACTTGGAGATCGATGGATATGCGGGGTACTAGGTGCCTCCGGTTTCGTTCAGACCCAGAACGGACTTGTAAATGGACTGTGTGTCTGACATCGGATTTCATTCTGTGTGACTGATATCGGTTGCATAGGATGGCTTGCCTGTGTGGCATGCTAAGATGCAAATGATCAAGGCTTCTGTTGAAAAGCAAAGTCTTGTGGTTGATGATCAAAGCACGGCCTTTGTGGCGTAGCTTTGTGTAACGTTTGATTCGCGAGTTTCACACCCGGTATGAATCAAAAACGGGAGACGGACCTCAGGGAGGGCATGCGTTTCTTTCTAGTTAGAAGTGGCGTCAGTGGTTTTACACGCCCTGACGAGTTTGACTTATGTGGTTGTTGCTGTTGCGAGGCGCCTCGGATTGATCGGTCGTTCTCGAACCGATGGAGTCATTCGTTGGCTCATTGACACCCCAAAGGGTGGGGAAACGCAGTGTTCAGGCATTTTAATCCACATCGGTGGACCGGCCCTGACGATCCAAGGGTCACTCGAGCTCTGATCCTGAGACACGGGCTAGAGCGTCTCGAATCGGTTGAGGATCTTGCCCCTAGCCTCGGTTCATAGATGGAAATCCAATTTCCAAATACGTGACATTTGCGGTTTTAGTTGTAATCCTATATATGGCGACATAGTGGGATGGGGCGCTTATGCCGCCTATGATTGATACTTATGATTTGAAGTTGTTTTATACACTATGCACTTATTATAGTATCAAATGATTTGTTTTAAACGTATCAAGCATTCTTTGGCTGTTATAAGGGAAAACCCTATCCTCGGCTGCGTTGCATTGTGTGATGGGACCTGGGTCTTATAACAGCTTCATTTTTCTTTATTTAGCATTGCGCTGTTTGTCTTATGCACTGGTATTCTTGGGAGGAAACCCGTTCCGTGTTATACGGCGTGGTCCCTTGATTTACCTTTGAAAATAAAGATTAATAACTGTTTTAGTTCTCACACCAGTCACATGACTGACCTGGAGTTTATTGTTTTAACCTAAACTCTGGGTGCCCTTATTTTCGACACGGGCAGCTAGTAGTTTTGGTTTTGCAGATTTATATTCACAGGATCCTGGTTTACAGCTGGAACGATATCCGGAAAGCTTTGTATCCGTATATCTCATTCTAGTTGTGTATTGTATTATTTTCCGCTGCTATGTATTTAAATGTAATTTAAATCTCTGTTATTTCTGTGTAATATTCATTTATACTCTGTATATTCTTGTATTCTGGTGCATTGTTGTAATATACAATGAAATGTTCTTCTGTATGTTTTCTGATTTGTCGTGTTCTCAAACGATAGGGCGTTTCGAACGGTCTGGATCGGTTAAGCGACTGGTTCGGATCGAGCGAAATTCCTTGCCGTCACAACAGACCATGGACGATATTTATTGCTTGTGATTGACGTGATATTATATGGTATGACGAATGGTTGGAAATAATTGTTTGTGGTTGATATTGTGGTTGAAAAATACCTTTGTGGTTGAAAAATACCCTCTTGTGGTTGAAACAAATTAGAATAGGATTGTGGAATTGAAAATAAAACATGCCGCCTGCGTGCGAACTAGATGCATGATCCCCATTGTCAAAAACGGCGAGGTTTTAAGGTAGAGCGAGGAGTCGTACTAGGGACGGTCCGGTTTTAACTACCCTGCCGTTATGTTGCCGAAATTTTCTGAAATATACATGTGTTAGAATAATTTTCATTCGTTGAAATAAATTACATATGTTGAAACAAATATTCATGTGTTGAGTTGCAATTCATTCGTTGAGTTGATATTCATGTGTTGAATATTATTTGAATTTAAACAAATAGCTTTAGCGATAAAAATCATATTTTTATATATATACGAACTATAACAAATATTCATGTGTTGAGTTGCAATTCATTCGTTGAGTTGAAAATTCATGTGTTGAATATTATTTGAATTTAAACAAATAGCTTTAGCGATAAGAATCGCATTTATATATATATATATATATATATATATATATATATATACAAACTATAGAGAATATTCATTTGTTGAGTTGCAATTCATTCGTTGAGTTGAAATTCATGTGTTGAATATTATTTGAATTTAAGCAAATAGCTTTAGCGATAAAAATCACATTTATATATATATATACGAACTATAACAAATATTCATGTGTTGAGTTGCAATTCATTCGTTGAGTTGAAAATTCATATGTTGAATATTATTTGAATTTAAACAAATAGCTTTAGCGATAAAAATCACATTTTTATATATATACAAACTATAGAGAATATTCATGTGTTGAATTGAAATTCGTTCGTCGAGTTGAAATCCATGTGTTGAATGTTATCGTATGTTAAAATAAAATGAATCGACAATAAAAACTACAATTTTATTGTGAATATGAAGTGTTAAAAACATCCATGTGTTGAATAAATATTTTTGATGATAAAAATATTTCTTTTATCATGTATACGCTTTGATAAAAATACACATGTGTTGAAATAAATAATAATTTGCTAGAAATATTATTATTAGCTTTGTTCTGCATATATATACATGTGTTGAACAGGAAAAATGGATTAGCTGTAGAGTAAAGAAATTATTTGCATGCCCGACAAATAGGTAAGCCTTGATGAGTTGGCTGCGCAAATTTTATTTTTATATCAACTCCTGTGAATGCCATTGGATGCGGAGTGCTGGTTATTCTGTGTGAAATAATAAACATCGCCATAGGATAGTAACAATTAATTTTGAACTACACTACATGGCATACTTCTTGACGATAGGTATACTTCATCATATTCCACATAAGCAATTGATGCTTCTGTGACGAGGTGGAAGATTTACCATACGAGCGAGAGGCTTGTATGGCGATGATTATATACTACAGGTTGAACTGATGACTGATATGGACTATATAAAATATAACGATAAATTGCCAGATTAATAAAAACCCCACACGGGTCTGGAGTTGGCAATAATCACGTCTCTATAGTTATTAGATACGGCACATGGACTATTTATTTCCACACGGAAACGGGGTGACGAGAATTTATTCTCTGGAGTGATTATCTATACATGCTCCCCCGTAAACACCAGAATATATCACTATAAATATGTGGATGCTTTTTAGGATTTATTGGGTACCTAACACGGCCCAATAAATTTCCAAACCCCTCCCTGTACAAAGGAGGTTATGGCGAAATTTTTCGAAATATTAAGGTGTTATTGAAATATTTGAAGTGAAAACGAAGTAGAAAATATAGAATGAACTATAGTTGGAATTATAGAATGAACCATATTTATATATATAAATATAAATATAATTAAAAGGAATCGAAGCCGTGCAGTTCGTGTTTCGGAATCGTAATTTGAAACGATTAGTACGAGAAATCCGACCATCGGATTTCCCCGAAACCACAACCGCTGGGTTCGCCTTGGAAAAATCTTCCCAACGGCACCAACCTTGTAAAAATCCAACGGTTGGATTGTCCGGAATGTTTAATTCAAATCTGAAGAAAAACAGTGCCAGAATCGTTTATATTTATATATAAATATAAATATAATTAAATTAAATCGAATAACGATGCTGCAGTTCGAATTTTGAAACCGTAACTTCAAACGACTAGTGTGGAAGATCCGACCGTCGGATTTTCACGAAACTGGAACCATTGGGTTCGCTTTGGGAATATCTTCCCACTGATATAGACTTTGTAGAAATCCAACGGTTAGATTTTCCGATATGTGAAACAAATTAGAGGAAAAACAGCGCCAGTGCCACGGCACGACCTGAAACGTCGTTTAATTAAATATGGCCATTTTTAAATAAATAAAAATGGCGAAAAATCGTTATAAAATATTATAAGCAACATAGATTGGAAATAAACTAATTTGGCTTGAATTGTTTGAGATTTGATGGTTGTATGTGTTTGACACGAAAATAACACTAAAAGAACTGAAATATGGATGTCGAATAATATAACCATGGAAAGAATTGATTTAAATTCTAATTACGTGAATTGTTTGAAAAGGCCGAGCTAACCCTCATTTCAAATAATTTATCGAGAGATTCGAATTAGAAAATGCAAAGACGATTCAAGACCGACGATCTTCGTATCGGTTGGATGGACGCTGCTGAGGTTCCTGACCGGAGTAGCTACCGTGAAGGGACAGAAGTAGTAGCCATCTGAACGTATGTGTTGATTGTACGGATATACGAGGGACTTGACGCCTCCGGTTTCATTCAGACCCAGAACGGACTTGTAAATGGACTTTGTGTCTGACATTGGATTTTGTTCTATACTGATTGATCTCTGTTAAATATATATCTGTTTGGCGGCGGAGAATTTATTCTTTTGCTTAACGCCCTTCTCCGAGACGTACGAGCTCAGAGGTTATATATCGATAGAAATCAATCGTATGGAGTGGATTGCCTATGTGGCATGCCAAGATGCTGTGATCAAGGCATCTGTTGCAAAGCAAAGTCTTGTGGATGATGATCAAAGCACGGTCTACGTGGCCTGGCTTTGTGTATAGCGTGGATTCGCGAGCCTCACACCCCGGTATGAGTTAAAAAGGGGATACGGACTGCAGGGAGAGCACGACGTTTCTTTCTAGCTATGGTGGTGTCAGTGACTTACCAGCCCTGACATTTATATCTATTTTTCACCTATGTGGTTGTTGGAATGCGAGGCGCCTCGATTATAGGTCTGTAAGGACCGGGAAACGTGTGTTCAGGAATTGCCAATCCTCAAACGTAAGAGAGGACCAGCCCTGAAGATCCAGGGTTACCCAGAGTGCGTAGTCCTGAGGCATTTGCTAGAATGTCTCGAAGCGGAGAGGAGCTTGCCCCTTGCCTCGACTCATGACGGGAATCCATTTTCCAATACGAAATAACAGACTCGATTGTAGAACTAGTATGGCGACATAGTAGATGGTAGCTATGCCGCCTATGATTGATATTTATGATGCTATTCGTTTTTGAAACATATATGCACTAGTAATAATATCAAATGATTTTGCTTTACACGTATCAAGCATATTTGGCCATTATAAGGTAAAACTCTATCCTCCGGCTTGCGTTGCATTTTATGATGGGACCTGAGTCTTACAATGGCTTCATTCTTTTAAAAAGCATTGCGTTGTTTTAAAGAATTTACTTTGTTTTAAATGCACTAGCAATCACTGGAGTAAACCCGTTCCGCGAAAGTGGCGTGGTCCTATGATTTGCTTATTACTGTTGTTTAAACTGTTAAATAGATTCCTCATACCAGTCCCCATGACTGACTCGTTGTTTGTTTCAATTTGCAAACGCGGGTGCCCCTTATTTCCACACGGGCAGCCTAGTTCACAGGTGACAGGTTGTTTTTGGCTCTGCACTGTTGGATAGAGTGCATTTTGGCTCATGGCGAGGCTGACTTCACAGAGATGACTTTGACATTTTCCACCATTATTGTACTTATATTATGATTCCGCCACTGGCGATGCATACTGATTTACTTTCAGTACTTATTACCGTATGTATATGTACCGCCTTCGGCGATGTAGACTGATACCCTTATTATGTCTCACTGCATGTATGTATTCCGCCTCTGGCGATGATGACTGATCAATTCCCTTTTTACTAAGTTATATCCTACGCTGTGCTATTCTGATGTTGTTACATGTTGTGATTCCGCTGTCATATCCATGTAAAATTATTCTATTTATTGTTTTTGCTATTATCTGTACTCTGCTATGATGATTGATGTGTTATATTCCAATGATTATCCTTAATACCGCCCCTCGGATTTTGGGATCGTCAAAACGGGCCTTGATAAAATTATAAAAAATAGTAATAATTTGTCTAAAATCATAAGAAATGATTTGGGAAGAACTGGGATGAAAAACTCCATATTTGAAAAGATAAAAGTAGATTTTTATCGAAACGAACTAGTTTTGAACTAGAATAATAATTTATTTATTTTTAAAATAAATAAATTGGATTTGAAATGGTTTTAAAATAACCAGAAGTTTCCAATATATGAATTGGAATGGATTTGAATTGAAATCATCTTCGGAATAGTTCGATGTTGGATTTCGTGATTATACAGATGTTACGGAAATTTGAAAGATATATTTATATCGTTATTTCCAATACGATATTTGTTGGTTTCAGAATTTGTTATTGAATATAAGCCGATATATTTTCTATTCAAAGCCTTATGTTTAATATCAAATCGGATTTTGGATTGTCGTGAACGGTATCTTTAATAATACTGTTCTTAAACCCAAATGGAGTTAAGAAAATTAGGAACTAACTGGGGATTAGTTAAGTTGGAGGGTTTCTTCGATATTGATTTGATGTTGGTTTTGACCTTCGGGGTTAATATTTAAGGGAATTGTCCTCTTACTAATTTATGGTTAGGGACTGATTAAAATGTGATGTGATTTTGGGGTTTATTGTGAATCGTGTTTCAAATGACATCGGTTCTTTAACCCAGTTAAAGATTAAAATTAAGTGGAGTTTCAATGAATCTTTAATTAGATTGAAAAGATAGAGAATGGAGTATCACCAGTTTTGCTCCAGGCGATAGTTAAATCTTTTAAATAGGTTTGAACGTGAAATGGTAATTGAATTTACTGATAACACCGTGGTGTTAGATATGAAGTATTACCAGTTTTACTTCATGGGATGAATAGGTTAGGATTGGGAAATTAAAACAAATGATTACTTCGGTAAGTTTCGTTAATCCCGGCTAGTTTGGATAAACCATAATTTGGTTTGAATTGATATTCAAAAGAAGATTAAAGAATAAATTTGAGAAATTTATTTTTGATAAAATTAATGGGAACCTATCCCTAAGAATGTGAAATTTAGCAACTAACTGAAGATTTGTTAAGATGAATGGTTTCCTGGGTAATGATCTGATGTTGGTTTCGGCCTTCAGGGTAAATATTTGGGGAATTGTTCTCTTACTAATTTACGGTTAGAGACTGATGAATTGGAATGAGGCGTATGTTGTGTTTGTGTAACACTTGTTTATTATATATGTGGGTTATTCAGAAAGACCAGGTTTATCCCATTCTGAATAACTGATTCGACGTAGGGTCGAGGATGAAGACGGTGGTTGAAGACCGGAGGTCTTTACATCGTTTGGGTGATTACTGATGATCTTGATTGGGCTGTACACCCAAGAGGAGGGAATCAGTTGGTGATCGTCCAGACGTACTTGGAGATCGATGGATATGCGAGGAATAAGGTTCCCCCGGTTTCGTTCAGACCCAGAACGGACTTGTAAATGGACTGTGTGTCTGACATTGGATATCATTCTGTGTGATTGATGGATATCAGTTGCATGGAGTGGTTTGCTTGTGTGGCATGCTATGATGCAAATGATCAAGACTTCTGTTGAAAAGCAGAGTCTTGTGGTTGATGATCAAAGCACGGCCTTTGTGGCATCGCTTTGTGTAGCGTGAATTCGCGAGCCTCACACCCCGGTTGTGAACCAGAAACGAGAGAGGACTTCAGGGAGAGCATGCGTTTCTTTCTAGCTAGGAGTGGTGTCAGTGCTTGAACTGGCTGATATTTTACTTATGTGGATGATGGATAGCGAGGCACCTCGGTTTGATCGGACGATCCGGGTCCGATGGAGTCATTCATTTGCTCATTTACGCCCCATAGGGCGGGGAAACGCAGTGTTTAGGCATTTTAATCCACATCGGGGGAGCGGCCCTGACGATCCAAGGCTTGACTGAGTACTTGCCTAAGACATGGTAGGCTAGATTGTCTCGAAACGGTAGAGGACGATCCCTTGCCTCGGTTAACAGATGGAAACCCAACTTCCAATACGTGACATTTGCGGTTTTGATTGTAGAGCCTAGTATGGCGACATAGTAGTATGGGGCACTTATGCCGTCTATGATTAATACTTATGATTGAAATTGTTTTATACACTATGCACTTACAATACTATCAAAATAATTTTTTTAAACGTATCAAGCATTCTTTGGCTATTATAAGGCAAAAACCCTATCCTCTGGCTTGTGTTGCATTGTGTGATGGAACCTGGGTCTTATAATAGCTTCATTGTTCTTTATTTAGCATTGCGCTGTTGTTTTATGCACTGGTATTCTTGGGAGGAAACTCGTTCCGTGTTATACGGCGTGGTCCCTTGATTTACCTAACTTTAAAATAAAGATTAATAACTGTTTTAGTTCTCACACCAGTCACATGACTGACCTGGAGTTTATTGTTTTAACCTAAACTCTGGGTGCCCTTATTTTGACATGGGCAGCTAGTAGTTTTGGTTTTGCAGATTTATATTCACAGGATCCTGATTTACAGCTGGAACGATACTCGGAAAGCTCTGTATCCGTGTATTACTTCTAGTTGTGTATTGTATTATTTTCCGCTGCTATGTAATGTATTGTAATCTCTGATATTTCATAATGTATATTATTTGTTAATACTCTGTATATTCCTGTAATCTGATGGAATTGTTGTAATATACAATGAAATGTTCTTCTGTCTGCTTTCTGATGTGGCTTGTTCTCAACTCAGTCCGTGATTTCCCGTTAAGGGGATTTTGGGTCGTGACATTTTGGTATCAGAGCTTTGGTTTACAGTGTTCGGAGAACAAGACACATTGGAACCATACGAAATAATTCATCAGAGATTGGATTAGTAATATCCAACGGGAATGACTCGTTAGAGATGGGATAAGTAGTATCCTAGAGCGAGTGTGAAGAGTATATTTTTGAAAGTAAAAACAAATTTTGTTTTGAAAATTTAAATTTGATTGTACGTATTTGATTATTTATTATATTTGAATTTGGACAATCCAGTACATATAGATTTTGCGTATACGTCTGATCCGCGTGTATTTGGAGTTTAAAATACTGGATATATATAGAGTCACACTCTAGTCACCCAGAGATGATTCTGATGATAGTTCGAACATCATCAGAATTGGTATTCGAGTTTTAAAAGTGTGTTGCCTGTATATTTCCATTAGACTGGTGTGAGAACCAAAATTAGATAGGGCTTATTGTTGTGATTAGGCATCAAAAATCTGTTATTTTACTATATATCAAAATTATGAATTTGAAAAGCTAATCAACTAATTGATTGCTGGTTATGTTGTTTGATTAATTAAAATTTGAACCATTTAGCCAAATTGCATCAAATAGTGAATCGTATTGAAAATTTATCGCATTTGCATGCATATACATGTACTTTCATTGAACAGGCCATAGCAAGGAGGCTGGAGCAGAAGAATAAAATTACATGTTTACCATAATTTACTGTTTTGTTTGGGTGATGATGGTTTTATGAACCGATTGGCTAGCCGCTTGGCTTTTTCATTTTCTTTTGGATTAAAGAAGGCCATGGGAGGCTATATGAAATATCCCGAAGTCCCCGGTGCAGGGGAGGTTATGGCGAAAATTTTCAAAAATTTAGGGTGTTAGCCAAATTTTTGAAAAATTTGAAAAGTTCTTAAAAACTGAAAGGTTGAAGAAATTAAGCCGTGATAGAAATAGTGAAAGTTGAGTTGGTTTGTGAAACAACTTTCGGCTTCGTTCCTTTTCAGGGACGAAAAGTTTTAAGTGGGGGAGATTGTAATAACCCGGAAATCCGAGCCAATTTAAATTTTTTATTTTGGCAATTTTGATGAATTTTGATTATTTAAAATGAATTATTATAAATAATACCAACGAGAAATTTAATTCAAATAGAATATAAGTATATATTTATGTAGATCGTCGTTAGAATATAAATTTTTCATTTTAATTATAAAAGGAATTGAAAATGGCGCGGTAGTTCAAAATTTCGATTTCAAAGTTCAAATGAGTGTACAGGATTCAAAATAAATCGGATTTTAACGAAACCAAAAATATTAGAATCTAATTGAGAATATCTTTCCAACGAATCCAAAAAATTGAAATTTCATAGCGGGAATCAAAAGATATGCCCAGCTGAAAATTCAGAATAGTTGCTATGGAATTCTGGCCCTTAAAAATGGAAATTTTGCAAACGACCTCGGTTTTCAACGAAACCACTTTTGTTGGATCCGTGAAGTCAATTTATTGCTAGGTTTCAAATTTCATAATTTTTCGAATCAATATGTGAGCGTGGCGAAGGAAAACGCGTTTGACCAGTTTTAGTTGATTTTAATCGACTGGAAAATGGCCATTTGTCAAACGGTCTCAGAATTCGATGAAATTAGTTTTGTTAGGACCGTATCATCAATACGAAGCTAGAAAATATTTTTCTGGATTTTTTCGAGTTAGTATGTGACCCAAGTAAATTGAAATGTGCGTTCAAATTCAATATATAGATTTATATTTTGATTTTGATGAAAACTGATCGAAACAGCCAAATCAGCCTACGATACATATCCCATTATGTTCGGAATGGGGGTAATTAGCTATGGATGACAGTCGGTGGGTTCGATTTCGAGGTCGAAATAAAAAGTTGCTTTTTGAAATTAAATAAATAAAAAAATCTCTCTTCATCTCCCATACCCTCAGCCCCCCCCCCCCCCCCGGTTCAGATTCACTTTGGGTAAAAGAAAAAAAAACTAAATCGATCGCGTCGCCCCCCATCTGCCGTCGCCGCCTCTTCTTCTTCCTCCTCCTCCGCCTCCTTCCTCGATCCACGTTCTCCCCCCTCCCCCCTAGTACGAAGATCCCACGCCCCACAACCCTGAAAACGATGCCGCCAGCCACCGTGGGCCGAGCCTCTGACTGCCACCGACTAGACAAGCCCCCCTACCAGCCGCACCAACCACCTCCTTCGCCTGAGCGTCGGCGAGAAGCCTCCCCCTTCTTCCAATCGATGTCCAAGCCACTCAAAGTGAGTTTTAATTTATTTTATGTAGCTTGTTTGTAAATCAGTTTTAGTCGTTTATAGAAATTGGTTTTAACATATTTAAATCAGTTTTAATTTGTAAAAAGGCAAGATCTTTAAAAATAAAAAGATTAGAACTTTTAAATTAAAAAGGCAAGAGCTTTGAAAATAAAAAGATAGATTATTATAAATAGAAAAATCGAATTTTTATATATCAGAAAGAAGAAGAAAAATCGAATTTTTATATATGTAAAGGAAGTATAAAAAATAAAATAAAAAGGAGAGATTTCTAATTAGAGAAAGAATAAGATTTTTATAGAATAAAAATATAATTTTTATATATATAGAACGTTGATAAAGATATGATCTTTATTTTGAAGTTAGATTATAAAAATAAAATTTTTGTATATGAAGTGGCGAAGAAGAAAAATAAAATTTCTGTTCAAGTAAAGAGATAAAAATATAATTTTTATTATATGAGATGTGGAATAAAAGTATGAACTTTATTTTTATCGTGAATTAGAGATTATAAAAATATGATTTTTATATAGTAGAGAATATAAAAATTCGATTTTTGTAAATGTTATAGCGAAATAAAAATTCGATTTTTATATGAGTAGCGGATCAAAAATAGAATTTTTATATACTAGAGAATATAAAAATGTGATTTTTATATATGTAGTGACTACGGACAACGAAAGTGACGAAAGGCGAGCACGACGAAGATTTTCTACATATGAAGAGTCGTGGTGTTTGGTTTAGCTTATCGGTGAGAACTCCTCACTTTTAATTAATTTTCTAGTTGAAATATATGCTAGGATGCAGACGGTGTTTAGTAGCACCCGACACCCATCGTCCACAGACCATGGATGACTTGTTTGTTTGATTGTTGTGTTGTGAAAATTGATTGTGTGAGGTGGAATGAAATAAAATATTTTATAGTGGAAAATATTTTATAGTTAAAAATATAATTTTTAACGTGTATATAAAATAAATATTCATTTACAAATCGAAGGATTTGTTGATGTACACCGATTTGAGTGATATTGATTGGGACGATAAATTTTACACATCGCCCAACTGCACAAATAAAAATCTATGTTTGTTGATTTGAAACCCCACACGGGTATTAGGATGATATTTGACGTACACTAATCCCGATTGTTTAGTTGTATGTCAATCGATGGGTAGACGGACTATGTAAGCATTAATTATTTATATTTAATGCTTATGCAGTTGTGTGGTGCACCCTGGATGATGGTTGATTATTTATCGTTACTATTATACATATGTGTTGTAGAAAATCCATATGATTAACATTATATGGTAATTGATTGGGCCTCATTCCAATATAGAAAATAAATTCACGTGTTGAATTGAAAATAAATTCATGTGTTGAATTGAAACTGAATTCATGTGTTGAATTGAAAAATATTCATGTGTTGAATAGAATAAACATTCATGTGTTGAATAAAAGCCGTGTGGATTATATTGACGCCATTTTGGCGTGAACGATATTTATATCGATTTTATTCATTTTTCAATGAATATTGAAAGTGATTTTGAAATTCGAATTAAATTGAAATGAGTTGAAATTCGAATTATATTGAATAGATTTGAAATTCGAATTAAATTGAAATGAGTTGAAATTCGAATTAAATTGATAGATTTGAAATTCGAATTAAATTGAAATGAATTGAAATTCGAATTGAATTGAAATCGATTTGAAATGAAATTAAAACGAATTTATATTGAAAAATTCAATCTTGATTTGAATTTTAAAAGGAAGTTGCGAATTTAAAACGATTTATAAAATACGTTTTAAAAAGGAAATCGACGAAATATATATAATATATATATAGAATGGCCTGAATAGAACGCGCCACGCCGCGGCAGTTCGCGAATTTCGACCATTAACTTCGAATTGACGTTGCGGGAGATCCGACCGTTGGATTCTCCTAAAATGGGAATCGTTGGGTTCGTATCGAAAAGAGCTATCTAACGAATATTAGAAATTTGAAGTCTAACGGTTGGATTTGGAATTATGTCCAAATCAAATTTGGAAAATGTCGTTGTAAGTGCAGTTCGATGGCCGTTGATGGAAATCGACTGTACGGGCCTTGATAAAATTATTAAAAATAGGAATAATTTGTGTAAAATCATAAGAAATGATTTGGGAAGAATTGGGATGAAAAACTCAATATTTGAAAAGATAAAAGTAGATTTTTATCATAATGAACTAGTTTTGAACTAGAATAATAATTTATTTATTTTTAAAATAAATAAATTGGATTTGAAATGGTTTTAAAATAACAAGAAGTTTCCAATATATGAATTGGAATGGATTTGAACCGAAATCATCTTCGGAATATTTCAATGTTGGATTTCGTGATTATACAGATGTTATGGAAATTTGAAAGATATATTTATATCGTTATTTCCAATACGATATTTGTTGGTTTCAGAATTTGATATTGAATATAAGCCGATATATTTTCTATTCAAAGCCTTGTGTTTAATATCAAATGGGATTTTGGATTGTCGTGAACGATATCTTTAATAATAATGTTCTTAAACCCAAATGGAGTTAAGAAAATTAGGAACTAACTGGGGATCAGTTAAGTTGGAGGGTTTCTTGGATATTGATCTGATGTTGGTTTCGGCCTTCGGGGTTAATATTTTAAGGAACTGTCCTCTTACTAATTTACGGTTAGGGACTGATTGAAATGTGATGTGATTTTGGGGTTTATCGCGAACCGTGTTTTAAATGACATCAGTTCTTTAACCCAGTTAAAGATTAAAACTAAGTGGAGTTTTAATGAATCTTTAATTAGATTGAAAAGATCGAGAATGGAGTATCACCAGTTTTGCTCCAGGTGATAGTTAAATCTTTTAATTAGGTTTGAACGTGAAATGGTAATTGAATTTACCGATAACACTGTGGTGTTGGATATGAAGTATTACCAGTTTTACTTCATGGGATGAATAGGTTGCGATTGGCAAATTAAAACAAATGATTACTTCGGTAAGGTTCGTTAATCCCGAATAGTTTGGGTAAACCATAATTTGGTTTGAATTGATATTCAAAAGAAGATTAAAGAATAAATTTGAGAAATTTATCTTTGATAAAATTAATGGGAACCTATCCCTAAGAACGTGAAATTTAGCAACTAGATGAAGATTAGTTAAGATGAATGGTTTCCTGGGTATTGATCTGATGTTGGTTTCAGCCTTTGGGGTTAATATTTGGGGAATTGTTCTCTTACTAATTTACGGTTAGTGACTGATGAATTGGAATGAGGCATATGTTGTGTTTGTGTAACACTTGTTTATTATATACGCGGGTTATTCAGAAAGACAGGGTTTATCCCATTCTGAATAACTGATTCGACGTGGGGTCGAGGATGAAGACGGTGGTTGAAAACCGGAGGTCTTCACATCGTTTGGGTGATTACTGATGATCTTGATTGGGCTGTACACCCAAGAGGAGGGAATCAGTTGGTGATCGTCCAGACGTACATGGAGATCGATGGATATGCAAGGAATATGGTTCCTCCGATTTCGTTCAGACCCAGAACGGACTTGTAAATGGACTGTGTGTACGACATTGGATATTATAATGTGTGATTGATGGATATCGGTTGCATGGAGTGGTTTGCCTGTGTGGCATGCTAAGATACAAATGATCAAGACTTCTGTTGAAAAGCAGAGTCTTGTGGTTGATGATCAAAGCACGGCCTTTGTGGCATCGCTTTGTGTAGCGTGAATTCGCGAGCCTCACACCCCGGTTGTGAACCAAAAACGGGAGAGGACTTCAGGGAGAGCATGCATTTCTTTCTAGCTAGGAGTGGTGTCAGTGCTTGAACTGGCTGATATTTTACTTATGTGGATGATGGATAGCGAGGCGCCCCAGTTTGATTGGACGATCCGGGTTCGATGGAGTCATTTTTTGGCTCATTTACGCCCCATAGGGCGGGGAAACGCAGTGTTCAGGCATTTTAATCCACATCGGTGTACCGGCCCTGACGATCCAAGGCTTTACTGAGTACTTGCCTGAGACATGGTAGGCTATATTGTCTCGAATCGGTAAAGGACGATCTCTTGCCTCGGTTCACAAATGGAAACCCAACTTCCAATACATGACATTTGTGGTTTTGATTATAGAGCCTAGTATGGCGACACAGTGGTATGGGGCACTTATGTCGTCTATGATTGATACTTATGATTGAAATTGTTTTATACACTATGCACTAAAAATACTATCAAATTAATCTGTTTTAAACGTATCAAGCATTCTTTGGCTATTATAAGGTAAAAACCCAATCCTCCATCTTGTGATGCATTGTGTGATGGGGCCTGGGTCTTATAATAGCATCATTGTTCTTTATTTAGCATTGCGTTGTTGTTTTATGCACTGGTATTTTTGGGAGGAAACCCGTTCTGTGTTATACGGCGTGGTCCCTTGATTTACCTAACTTTAAAATAAAGATTATTAACTGTTTTAGTTCTCACACCAGTCACATGACTGACCTGGAGTTTATTGTTTTAACCTAAACTCTGAGTGCCCTTATTTTGACACGGGCAGCTAGTAGTTTTGGTTTTGTAGATTTATATTCATAGGATCCTGATTTATAGCTGGAACGATACTCGGAAAGCTCTGTATCCGTGTATTACTTCTAGTTGTGTATTGTATTATTTTCTGCTGCTATGTAATGTATTGTAATCTCTGATATTTCATAATGTATATTATTTGTTAATACTCTGTATATTCTTGTAATCTGATGGAATTGTTGTAATATACAATGAAATGTTCTTCTGTCTGCGTTCTGATGTGGCTTGTTCTCAACTCAATCCGTGATTTCCCGTTAGGGGGATTTCGGGTCGTGACATACATAATCTATAATATACAAGCTTTAGGTGTGTTTTCTTGAGTGTGAAATGGTGTGGGCACCGCATTGTGTGTGTGTATATTTGTGTTGAGTTTGTTTTGAAAATTTATTTGTTAAAAAAAATGTGTATGTATATATATATATATATATATATTTCTTTTAGTGTTTATATATGTGTACAATGGTTTCAATGTATTTTGTGTGTGAGTTTGCATTGTATATTTCTTTTATATATATAGTTTTTAGTCTGTTATAATATATAAATTTGTAAAATCTTTTGGTGTGTGTTGAACTTGAATTATATATATATGTTATGATTTTACCATTCGTACCTGTATATATATATATATAAATATATATAATATTTGTATAAGTAAATGTTGTGTTTATATTTTAAGTCGGTTTGGTGTTGAGTTTAAAGACTATTCTGAAACCCAGTAGCTTTACCGATTGAGACGACCCGAAATCCCGTTCAGACGGAAACAAGGGTTATCTTTGGAATATAACACAGAAACAGATAATAGCAGAACAAAATTAAATAAATACACCAGATAATGAACAACAAAATATACTGGATAAAAGAAATCATCAGAGTTACAAAGTATACAGGATCTTACTTAGTACAAATACAGTTCAGCTATACATAAATGTCTACAGCGGAAATAAACAAAATATGTACAATAGGAGCTGAACAGCATAAAAAGAAATAAATGATAGAATCCATCTTCAGCTCCAGCTATCCAGGAAGAACCAGCTAAACCTGAATACAAGGCTGCCCGTGTAGAAAAAGGGGCACCCGAGTTTGAAAGTGCAACAAACTACGAGTCAGTCATGGGACTGGTATGAGAAATCTACTCAACATATATATATAATTTGGCTAATCACAGGACCACGCCACTTTTGTGGAACGGGTTTACTCCATTGGATTGCCAGTGCTTTAAAACAAATCTTTCTTTTAAACATCGCTATGCTTTTTATAAAAATGAAACCGTTATAAGACTCAGTTCCCATCACACAATGCCACGCAAACCGGAGGATAGAGTTTTTACCTTATAACGGCCAAAATATGCTTGATACGAATAAAACAAAGGCATTTGATATTATTGCTAGTGTCTATATGTTTTGAAAACAATTTCAAATCATAACTATCAATCATAGACGACATGAGCGTCCCATGCCACTATGTCGCCAAATGTATATATACAATCGAAAGCGCACAGT
This sequence comes from Allium sativum, assembly GCA_030737875.1. Lineage (NCBI taxonomy): Eukaryota > Viridiplantae > Streptophyta > Magnoliopsida > Asparagales > Amaryllidaceae > Allium > Allium sativum. The sequence goes on from CM060916.1 coordinate 779,582,808, forward strand.
CACGTATTTGGAAATTGGTTTTCCGTCATGAACCAAGGCAAAAGATGGTCCTTACCGAATTCGAGACTGCCTAGCCCGAGCCTCAGGGTCAGAGCGCATCGACCCTTGGATCGTCAGGGCCGGTCCACCGATGTGGATTAAAATGCCTGAACACTGCGTTTCCCCGCCCTTTGGGGGCGTAAATGAGCCAACGAATGACTCCATCGGACCCGGATCGTCCGATCAAACCGAGGCGCCTCGCAACAGCAACAACCACATAGGTGAAAAGTACATAAATGTCAGGGCTGGTAGGTCATTGACACCACCCTAGCTAGGAAGAAACGCAGGCCCTCCCTGATGTCCTCTCCCGTTTTAGGTTCATACCGGGGTGTGAGGCTCACGAATTCACGTTATACACAAAGCTACGCCACACAGGCGGTGCTTTGATCATCACCACAAGACTTTGCTTTTTAGCAGAAGTCCTGATCACTGCATCTTAGCATGCCACACAGGCCATTCATGCCATGCGACTGATGTCCATCGATATACAACCTCCGAGCTCGTGCGTCTCAGAGAAGGGCGTTAAGCAAAAGAATAAATTCTCCGCCGCCAAACAGATGTATATTTAACAGAAATCAATCAACACAGAATAAACTCCAATGTTAGACACACAGTCCATTTACAAGTCCGTTCTGGGTCTGAACGAAACCGGAGGCACTAAATACCTCGCAAACCCTTTGATCACCACGTACGTCTGGACGATCACCACTCATTATCCATATTTCGGGATGCCTCCCAATCAGGACCTCAGTTACTATCCAAACGAGGTGAAGATCTCTGGTCTTCGACCATCGTCTTCATCTTCGAATTTCAATCGTCAGTCAATTATTCGAAATGAGAATTAACTCGGCCTTTTCAAATAATTCACGTATATTTAGAATTTCAAATCGATTTATTTCAATGGTTAAATTATTCGACAACACCAATATTGATCTTTAATGTAATTTTCACACCAAACACATTCAACCATCAAATACAACATAAATCGAGCAAATTCAGTTTATTTCCACTCCATATTGTTTATGGTACTTCATAATGATTTATCGCTATTTTTATTTATTTTAAAATTGCCCATTTATTCAAAACGACGCTTCGGGCCATAACGCGGCCGTGGCGCTGTTTTTCTTCAGATTTGAATTAAACATATCTGAAATTCTAACCGTTGGATCTTCACAAAATTTACATCATTAGAAAGGTCTTTTCAAAACGAATCCAACGGTTCCAGTTTCGGGAAAATCCGACGGTCGGATCTCCCGGTACAATCGTTTGAAGTTTCGATTTCAAAATACGAACTGCCGCGTCGTTATTCGATTAAATATAATTATATTTATATATATATAAATATAATCGCTTCTGGCGCTGTTTTTCTTCAGATTTGAATTAAACATTCCAGACAATCCAACCGTTGGATTTTTACAAGGTTGGTGCCGTTGGAAAGATATTTCCAAGGCGAACCCGACGGTTGAGGTTTCGGGAAAATCCAATGGTCGGATTTCCCGTACTAGTTGTTTGAAATCACGGTTTCAAAATACGAACTGCACGGCTTCGTTTCGTTTTAATTTTATTTATATTTATATATTTATATAAATATAGTTCATTGAATGATTTCCATATCGTTTTTACTTCAAATATTTTTCTAACACCTTAAAATTTTGGAAAATTTCGCCATAACCTCCCCTGCACCGGGAGCATCGGGAAATTGCAAATAGCTTTCTCGGTCCTTCTAATCTCAAAAAGAAAAAGAAAAAGCCAAGCGGCTAGCCAACAGGCTCATAAAATCATCACCCAAACAAAACAGTAAATGTGTACCTATTTGTCGGGCACAAAATTTTATTCCTCTTCTCTAGCCCCTTTGCTATAACCTGTTCAATAAATATGCATGTACATATATATACAGTTCTTATCATTTATCATTTTCTATTCAACTTCATATTTGATTTCTGTTTGGTTTAAAGACACCATTTATTCTAATGTTACATACATAGGTGCAAATCATTTCATTAGCTAATTAATGAATATTTCATCTCATATATGTTTATTTTGAACAAGTGGCTATTTTTAACACTTCACATTTCAACGATTTATGCATACAATAAAAAATGTGATTTTTATTGTAAAACAATTCATTTCAAAACACTATTTTTCTATATAGTTCATATAGGTGATAAAAATAGGATTTTTATCATAAAACAATTTCTTTTAAAACGAGGTTATTTTACACAGTTCATATAGTCGATAAAAGTGTGATTTTTATTATCAAACAATTTATTTCAAAATATGAATACCATTCAACACATGAATTTCTAATCAACGAATGAATATCAATTCAACACATGAATGTTTTCTATTCAATGAATAAATATAGTTTAAGCAAATGAAAATAATTCAAACACACGAATATTATTCAAAATTTCGGCAGCATAACGGCAGGGTAGTTAAACCGGGACCGCCCCTAGTACGGCTCCTCGCTCTACCTTAAAACCTCGCGGTTTTTGACAATGGGGATCATGCATCTTGTTCGCACGCAGGCGGCATGTATATATTTATTTCATTTCCACAAACTAATCCTATGTGGTTTCAACCAAATATTTCACAATCACAAACGGGTATTTTTCAGCCACAATCAACCAATATCAATCACAAACAATCCCTAACAACCATTTGCTATCAATCAATTTTCACACCAATATCAACCAATAAATATCGTCCATGGTTTGTGGACGAGGGGCGTATATATATATATATATATATATATATATATAGATATATATTTATATATAGCAATTCACTTTCATTTCACACATATATAATATTTTTTTTTAAATCAGAAATCTCACCGAATAGCTAATTCAATCCCACGACTCTTCTTTGCATAAAATCTTCGCCAATCTCTCTTTTCGTCGCTTTGTTGCCCGTATTCTCTACATATGTAAAAATCGAATTTTTACTATGTTATTCAATATATATTAATCGAATTTCAAAAATATAGATTTCGCCTTTTCAAAAATAAAGATTATATTTTTAATATTCCTATGATGTAAAGATTATATTTTTAATAATCCTATGATGTAAAGATTATATTTTTATTGCTTTAAAAATATAAAAATCATATCTTACTTCTTCTACTTAATAAAAATTCCGTCTTTTCTATTTTAAAAATATGATCTTTTCTATTCTAAAAAAAATCTGATCTTTTTAAAGTTCTAATCTTTTTCTTTTAAAAGTTCAAATCTTTTTCTTTTAAAAGATTAAACCTTTTTCTATTTAAAGTTTAAACCTTTTTCCTTTTAAAGTTTTTAAAATCAAATCAGTTTTAAAGTTCAAATCTTTTTTTCTATTTTATATCTTAAAATAAAATCAGGTTTTAAATTCTTTTCTTTTTAAAGTTTAAATTAAAAATCAGTTTTTTTAAATCTGTTAAAAATCAGTTTTAAACCCCTTTTAAAATCAGTATTTAAACCCTAAAAAAAAATCAGTTTTAAAATCATTTTAAAATCAGTTTTTAAATCATTAAAAATAAAATAGCAAGACAAAAAAACTTACAGAGGGGGGGGGGGTTCCGTGGATCGTCGGAGGGAAGGCGGCTCGAGGGTGGCGCTCGGGGTTTGCCGGTGGTGCCAGGCGGTGGGGTTTGGGGTCGTTGCGAATCGGACTGGGGGGCTAATCGGGTGTCGCGATGCTTCGAGGGGGACGGGGTCTTCGGGGGTTTCGTCACTGGGAGGAGGAGGCTGGACGGAGGGGGGGGGGCGATGTCTTCGTCGGCGGCGTTCGCTCGAGGGGGGGCTGGCGATAGCATCGCGATGGCTTTAGGGTTCTTTTTTTTTCTGCTTAATGAATCGGGGGAGGGGGGGGGGCAGGAAGAAAGATAAAGGGAGGGAAAATAGATTTTTTTTATTTTATTATTTAATTTTGCAAATAGGTTGACTTTTACATATGACCTCTAAACGAGGCCCACCGCCTGTCGTCCATAGCGTTTAACCCCCATTCCGAACACAATGGGATATGTATCGCAAGCTGATTTGATCGTTACAATCAATTTCCGTTGAATTTACATTTAAATCACCATATTGAATTTTAAACGCACATTTCAAATTACCGGGGTCACATACGAACTAGAAAAATTCCAGAAAAATATTTTCTAGCTTCGTATTGACGATACGGTCCTAACAAAACTAGTTTCGTCGAATTCTGAGACCGTTTGAAAAATGGTCAATTTCCAGTCGATTAAAATCAATTGAAACTGGTCAAACGCGTTTTCCTTTGCCACGCTCACATATTGATTCGAAAAATTATGAAATTTGAAACGTAGCAATAACTTGACACTGCGGATCCAACAAAAGTGGTTTCGTCGAAATCCGAGGTCATCTGCAAAATGTCCATTTTTAAGGGCCTGAATTCCATAGCGACTATTCAGAATTTTCAACTGGACATATCTTTTGATTTCCGCTATCAAATTTCGATTGGTCGGATTCGTTAGAAAGATATTCACTAACAGATTTAAATATTTTTGGTTTCACTAAAATCCGGATTGTTTTGCACCCGGTACAGTCCGACAAAGTTTGAATTCAATTTTTGAAACTGCCACGCCATTTCAGGCCTTGTTTATAATTATAATTAATTATATTCGTTTTCAATTGTCGATTCAAACTTAGTTTTCATCGCCATTATTTAAAATATTTATTTTAAATATTTAAAATCCATTATTTTAGCCAATTTAAAAATTTTAAATTGGTTCAGATTTTCTGGGTCGTTACACCGATCCTTTGAGACATTCCCTAGCCTCCTCTTATGAAAAAATTACAATAATATTGAGCGATCATCAAGCTGAAATTATTCTGAATCATGCATGGAAGCCATCGTTTCAATTCCGCATAAATCCATCTATCATCTTTAATCTACGCCACGAAAGGTGAGTTTATCTCACACCTGACTCATATTCTTTCATAGATGTTAGATGAACTAAATGAACTGTTATGAAATGTATAGGATTGCCAGTAAAAAATTGTTTGTTTAAAATATGCACTTTCATATGTGACACGATATGCATTTGACATGTATGTACACTGAATGTATATGACTATGATGTGATTGATGATAAGTGATGGTTTGTTATGTTGTATATACCTCTAGTTTAGGAAAAATCACTAAGGGTTGAAATGATACATACCCGAACGGACATTAGACTTAATGAAAATCGTTATGGTTTGAAATGGTAGACCTGAACGATTATTATTGAATTTGGGATTTCAGGTTGAAATGATAAACCCGAAGAAATTTTATAAATTGTGGGTTGACATGATAAATATCCGTATCACTTGACCATATGGTAGAAAACTATATACGAACACCGTTGGTCATCTTATCGAATTAAAATGATTTGGAAAATTGATTATAATAATATTAATTTAAGATCTTATATTTTATAATATTTATAATTAAATTTTGTAAATTTTAAATTACATGTTTTAAAATGATTTTATGAGTAAAAATGTATTTAAATGCTTATTTAGGATTTTGCTTATAATTTATTTATTTTAAACTGTATAATTTAATCATATATGTATTTTTACTTTAAATTAATATATTATAATAAATTATTCTTTTTAAACCTATTTCTATTATTTTAAACCTATATATGCTTATAAAGCTATTTTCTATATAAATTTATAACTTATAAATATATTTTCAATGCTTATTTTATATATATTTTATAAACTTTAATTATAAACTCAGTGGATAAGTTTTGATTTTGCGATTTAAATTTAAGGTATAAAGATTTAAATAAATATAATGATACTTGATTCAATGAATTTGATTTTAATTCAACTAAATGTTAATTTTGAATTAATTTAAATATTGAACTTTATAGGAAATGAACATGAACTGCATAATTTATTGAATTTGTATTTATAATTGATATGAATATAGGAATTCAATTATAAATTGACTGGATATGAATTGAAATAATTTTTATATATGGAATTGATTAATAAATTGTTTGGTTTGAATTAAAGAACTTTCTTAAATCAATTTATTTCAAGATATGATTTTATTAAAATGGCCATGGTGTGAAAAATGTAAACGTTTGGTTGTTAAAGAGATCGGGATCGGATATTGTCATACTCTCTGCCAATACTGAAAACCACTTTAACAACTGTGTATGCAGTGGAGTTCCAGAATGAAGTAGCATGGATCTGGAGGCAATTACTGGATTTGAAGAAAGAGAACGATGATGGATAGCCTTAACCTTCGGGTCATAATTAAAATGACTAAAATAGGAGCCATACCCAGGTTAATGTGAGCTAGCTCCTCTTAGCAGACATGCTTCTTCGATACCATATATATCACTTTGTGATTGATTGGCGCCTTTTATGTTGAGAGTATTGCCTGGGGTGGGCAGTAGTCGCGGCTATGCGTTACCACCGGCCTGGGTCCGCAATCCGGTAGAATCCTACTGATGGGTATTGCCTCGATGCCTTGTCATATTTATCCTGATCGAGCCCCTACGATTTTGATTTGATGTTGTCGTATAGCGGCGCATCTCTATCCACCGACTGTTAATGGTGTTTTATATGCAATGTTTACGACAATGTTTATAAACAGTGTAAGGGTAAAACTGTAATCCCGCTTATGCTATTTTAATATGTTGTATTTAACCATAGACACTATTATAATAGCATACATTATATGATATTAGTTTTACGGATCCTTAGAGGATGGTGATCCCAAACATCCTTTAAGTTACTGATGCATTTCATTTAACATTTCATTTGAGTTGATTTACTTCCATGAGAATGTTAGTCCTGATGCTCGGGTCAGATCAAGTATTGCAGTGTTGAGATTTCACCTTTTGAAGCTGGAGACTGCTGAAGACATCACCTCTATCTGTTGATTCTGGTTAATTCTCCTTTGTATCAGAAATTCTTGTATTTAGACTTTCGCTGTTTTTAATTTTGTAACTCTGATATTATGTATAAAATTTGTTTTTATTTAGTAGCTTCATGAACTACTACTGTATAATTTATTTATTCCGCTACGAGATATTCTGTTTTTCTGTGTCTGTGATTCTGTGATTTATTCTATTTACCTCAAAAGCTAATAACATTCTGTCACTTCGAATAGTTTGAGTTGGTTTAATTACCAGCTTGAAGTGGATGAAAGACAATATGTTACAACAGTATTATAATCAATCAAAGCATCTAATCAACAATCCAAGTATAGATACAAAAGGTACATAAAAGAAAAACGAAGGATGTGAAGTTTTCTGTTTTCTACCTTTTGTAACATAAAAAATCGAATTTAGAAAATTAGTTTTTTCTGAATTCTTAAATTTAAGTTGGTTGTATGGTTTTGGATGCACTATGATCTTGCTCTGTAAGAATGTAGGGAAATTTGGGTGAAAAAGTATTTTGATTTTCAGAATTTTGCATTCATATAGAAATTGCCAGTATATTCAGGGTGCATGCAACATGTTTTCAAAAGATTTTCAAGAAAAAATTGCATTCATATAAGTGGTACCGCTTATGCATTCATTACATCCTTGTATTACTATGTTGTATTACACTTTGCACAAGTGCACAAATGATTCAAAAATTTGATGTACACCTGATGGTTGTGAATTATGCGAGGGATTACTTAATCTTACCGTTACCAAATTTCAGGGACGAAACATCCTAAGGTGGGAGAATGTAACACCTCGCAATTAATTAAATACTAAACTGGGCAACAAATAAAGATTGCATATTTGTATACGTATGGATATAAATGTTGAAATAAAAAGTGCAAGTTAAAAACAGAAAGAAATAAATGCATAAATAAATAATGCATGAAAAGTGGACAAAAAATTGTTAGGTAAATTCGATCAAGTCGTAACTTAAAATTATAAATCTGATCTACTTATAACTGGATCTTGCGATGTAATAGTAAATAGAAATTGAAATCTTACCAAATCCTCTTTGAATTCGCTGATCTGAATGAGAGATGGAGGTCGATCGATTCCTCTAGTACGTCATGTGCCCCACCTCCATAAGTATCCACAAACATCTGTCTTCGACTTCGTCATATGAATCGAAGTTGAAAAGTACAGTGCCAGCCGTAAAATTTTGGGTTTTATTTTTCCCTACTTTTATCTCGTTCTACTTCGTGTTGTATATTAATGAGGAATAGGTCGGCCTTTATTTTATTATGTGTTGAACGAGATAAAAAGGGATGAGTCATCCTTATACCATTTCAAAATAAAAGTAAATATCACATTTTTGATTTTCTTTTATTAAGAACAGTTCTTCACTTTTCCAAACGTTTTTATATGTGACCCTATAGGTTATTACAACGTTGGAAATTATTTTAGATCGTATTTAAAATCATAAACAATGATTGGCATCTATTAATACATCACTGTTATCCAAGTTATAATAAGATCATCGATTTGATACAACCTTTTCTATGACTAGTGTATCAATGTAATATAATCCTTTTAACCAATATATCCAGGATTATACTCGAGGCATGGATCATATCACCCTCTTTATAATTTAATCCGTTTATCTTGATCGATGAGTGGACTATATAAAACAAATCAATATTTAAGCACGACCATGCATTTCATAGACTGACTCAATCAATAGGCCCATGGATATCACTACAAATATATTAGTAGGGTTAAATTCCAGTTAGATCATTCATAATTTTCAGTCGGTTCGAGATGTATCCAATAATCACCGTTATCGTCTACTCTGTTACAAGTAACTTTATATGATATCAGAACAAAAATATCTTCAAATTAAATTATAATGATTTCAGGTCTGAGGACCAATACATCACTGTCACTATGAGAATAACATATGATACTACTAATTATACTCCATGTAGTTTTCCCACGTTGGGTCAGCCCAATACGCTATTCTCCAATACGTATTTATGTCTTAACATTAATATCACGTATATTAATGATCAGTGAGATGTGATCATCTATCAATCAACATACTAGTCTTAATGTTTTATTGTTTTCCTATATAAACAATAAAACTGGACTAGGGACATTTAAGAATTATAATACTTAATATATAATATAATCTCAGGTTCAAGTCACTTACTTGAACTATATAAATCCGTATTATTATTCTAAGGACTTCTATTTTGTTAATATTTATATTACGCAGTAAATATATCATAATAGAATATTTTATTCCAAATAAAATAACATCAACAATGTTATTAATCACATCAAATGGATTGCCTCTAGGGCATAAAATCTAACGATCTCTCATTTGCACTAGAGTCAATCATTCAAGTATCGTATACTCATGAAACTAATGTGACCATTAAACTTCTTCTGCAACAAAGTCTAATTTAGTAGGTCTGCAACATTACTACTTTTGCAACTTTGCAGATATGTTTATTTCCTATTTAAACAACTTCACATAAGAATTATATTTCTTAAATATATATTTGGATCGATAGTGAGTTTAAGATTTTAGGCTTGAGCAATAGCCACATTGTTATCTCAATGTAAATCAATGGATCAACAATGAATTAAGTTCAATTATGAACTTCTTATTCCAAACATTTTCTTTCTTAGAATCAGTATTTATTTCTTATTTTAAAAACTAACATTATTCACAATAATTAATGTGTTATCATGTGTAACTCCCACTCAATTTCTTGTCTATACAAGATTCAATGGTATTTTGTGGTTTCGAGTCATTTCAAATTCTATTTCATTCCCATTGGTATCTTAGAGTCTGGCTCTCCTTTAAAGGGATAACCAATTCGAGCAATAAACATTTTATTTTCAGAGGATTTATTGAAATAATATCCATTTGTTTCTTTTGGATATTCCACAAAATAGTTATCTGATTTGGGTCCGATCTTATTAGAGGAAGGACGTATAAATGCCTTGCATCCTAAATCTTCGCATTAGACATACTATGACATTTCCCAGTACATATCTTATATGGTGTCTTCAAACTCATTTTAGTAGGATTAAATTCAATTGTTCTAGATTTAATTTATTTGAAGATCTATATGACTTATCATTAATCATACTATATCTTATAAGGTGTGATTTCTCCTTTCATACACACCATTCAATATGGTGTTCTAGATGGAGTGAGTTGTGAAACAATTTCAAACTCATCCGGATAGTCATTAAGTAATTGGCTTAAATATTCTCTTTGATCTGTTTGAAGAAAATTTATTTTCTATCAAAATTGGTTTTGAACTTCATTTTTGAATTTTTCAAAAGATTTTGATTTGTGCTTCATAAGATACACATATCTATATTTACTGACATCATTAGTAAATATAATGAAGTAATAAAACCTACCTCTAGCTTTTGTATTCATTGCTCCATCATTATGTACGAGACCCAATATTTATCACCCATTCACTTTATCAAGTGAAAAGTGATCAAGTTATTTTGCCTAATAAACAAGATTTGCATTCTTTATATGATTTGATATCAAATTATTTCAAAATTCCATAATAATGGAGTTTTAATATGCTTTTCTTGTTTATATGGGCTAATTGGCAATGCTAAAGGTATGCTGGAGTCAAATCATTAAATTTAATCTGCTCAATATATGTAAGTCAAACATATCATACTCAAATATCATTAACTATTTGTGAAATTCCATAAAATATTTCATTTAAATAAAATGAATAACAATTGTACTTTTATTACAAATGAAATTCAAACTTGTCTGAACAAGATTTATAATAACATTTATTTTAAATGGAATTTCATAATAACAATTATTTTATTTATTTAATTAATCCAATATATATAATAGGAATCAACTTCCCATGGATAATCCAGCGACATCTGCTTCAATTTCCAATCGTAAGTCCACTTGTCCTTTTATCACATTTCTTATTATTTTGCAATTTCTGTAAATTTACATACATTTATGTTATTTATACTTAGTATCTAATACTAGAAATGTATAAGCAGATTATTATCACATTTATAACTTATTCAGTTGAAGTCATACTTCAATTTTTATTTTAGATCTTTAGTATTTGTAGAACAATTAAGTTTAGTTTGTTTGAGGACAATCCTCAAATTCCATTGTTAGTTAAGAAATTTGATTTAATTCAATTTATCCTTCACAAGGATTAATTTAAATTATCAGAGTTATTTATCATTTAATATCTACAGTAGATAATAAATAGTAACTGATTCTTTAATATTTATTTAATACAAATTTTTGACAATCAAAATTTATATTAACATAAATGTATACATTTTAAAGTAAAATATGCTCCCACTCAAATTAACATCCCTCTCTCTATATATATATATCAGTATATATATAATTGTGTTCCAAGATCCATATCTTGTCATGCCTTGACCTAGCTTGAGCTAATCCCCAAAACACAACCTTTCAGGTAGACGTCTTATGTCAATTATATCATGTATAATTTTTGGACTGCATGATGAACATTTTTTTTTGGTATTATTCATTTTCTCAAAATATAGAATAATTCATTGTTATCTCTAAGCCATAATTTTATTATGCAGCTTAGTTAAGTCAGACCTAATAATACAATTCAAGTATCACTTTTACTCCGTCGCATATAATCAAAATAAAAGGATGCACAATGCTTTGGCATTACCTACATCCAATGAGATTTGACATTGATGAGTGTACTATTGGAAGACCACACCATGACTTAATATAACAAAATTTGCTTTAAAGGAAATTTTTATAATTCGTTGTGGAAACATTATTTGACTTATTTACATATATCAAATAGGGTGCGTTTTTTAGAGGTCCCTATTAAGTTTCAAAATATAAAAAATCCCGGTCATAAATTTATTGTAAATTAGGTCCCTATTTTCTGAAAATTCATCAAAAAAATATAAAAAAATCACGTAAATTCGTATTTAAATAAAACATGTAAACGTTAAAAAAATTCAGAACAAAAAACCATAAAACAAGGCCTCAAAAATGAAAAAAAATAGAAAAAAAAAACGAAATTTGCAGTTAAATGCATAATAGTATGCAGATATATCATTTTCCTGCATACATCCGTGCTTATTTTTCACTACATTCATCTTCGTTGATTTTTATTCATGCAAATACATGCTTACATGTGTGCAAATATTTCAAACACTTGCACACATTTGTGCAGGTTTATTTTCAGATTTCCAAATCGAACACAGCTTACAGAAAAGTTGCATACATATATGCAGTTATCTGTAATAATTGCATAAATGTATGCAACTAATTTTTTTGATTTCCGTGGAATCCTGAAATTATTTCCAGATTTTAGAATTTTTTTTATGAAGTACCGCACAATTTTTTTTTAATAGGCAGAACTCAGAAAATAGGGGTGGGTTTTAATTTTAATTTTTTTTTTTATAAATTAGGTCCCTACTTTTAGCTAACGTGTTATCCTATAAAAATGTTGCATACATGTGTGCATGTTTTCCGAGATATTTGCACATTTGGATGCAAATAAAAATTAACTGAAATATGCAGTTAAATCTAGGCGCTGTAAGAACTGTAATAATTGCACATATACGTGCAATAAACTCAAAAAGGTGCATAATATTATGCATTTAACAGCAGTTTTTTCTGTTTTTTTGCTGTTTTCTTCTTTCTGACATGATTTTTGTTGTTTTTTGAACTGAATTTTTTGTATAATGCATAATTTATTTTATTACTAATTTACGATTTTTTTTTAATTATTATTTTATAAGTTTTGAAAACAGGGACCTAATTTATAATAAGTTTATGACCAGATGTGAGACTAATTAAGTTTCAAAATAGGGATGTGAGCCTAATATTCACTATCAAATATATGTATTTTATATTCATAATATTAAATGATTTAAATAATAGTGGAAATTAGAACGACATCCAAGGTATGTTTGAAATGTAAAGCGGGTGCTTCTTTTTAGATTTTTGTGTAATCTGAAGGAATTTTTGCACTGACCATAAAAAAAAAACCAAAAAATAGGAAATATTCCCAGAAGCATTTGTAAAAAAAATTGCATGCATCTGTGCAACTATTACCAATAGTGTAACAACCCGAAAATTTGGGCCAGTTGGAAATTTTTATTTTGGCAATTTTAATGAATTTCGAATATTTAAAATAGATTATTTTAAATAATAATGGCGAAAATTTTATTTTGAATATAATTCGAACCTATATATTTATATAGATCGTCGTTAGAATATAGATATTTATTTTAAATTATAAAAGGAATTGAAAATGGCGCGGTAGTTCGATAATTCGATTTCAAACTTCAAATGAATGTACCGGGTGCAAACCAAACCGGATTTTAGTGAAACCAAAACTATTAGAATCTAATTGAGGATATCTTTCCAACGAATCCGAAAAATCGAAATTTCATAGAGGGAATCAAAAGATATGTCCAGTTGAAAATTCAGAATAGTCGCTATGGAATTCTGGCCCTTAAAAATCGAAATTTTGCAAACGACCTCGGATTTCGACGAAACCACTTTTGTTGGATCCGTGATGTCAAGTTATTGCTAGATTCCAATTTTCATAATTTTTCGAATCGATATGTGGGCGTGGCGAAGGAAAACACGTTTGACCAGTTATAGTTGATTTTAATCGACTGGAAAATGACCATTTTTCAAAAGGTCTCAGAATTCGACGAAATTAGTTTTGTTAGGACCGTATCATCAATACGAAGCTAGAAAATATTTTTCTGCAATTTTTCGAGTTAGTACGTGACCCCGGTAAATCCAAATGTGCGTTCAAATTCAATATATAGAGTTATATTTTGATTTTGACGGAAACTGATCGAAACTATCGAATCGGCTTGTGATACATATCCTATTGTGTTCGGAATGGGGGTAATTAGCTATGGACGACAGGCGGTGGGTTCGATTTCGAGGTCGAAATAAAAAGTTTCTTTTTGAATGTAAATAGAATTAAATATAATATTTTTATAATCCCCCCCTCATCTTCTCCTTAGTCAACGCGAGTCCCCCCTATTTTTCTCGTTCGAGATTCAGAAAGGAAAAGAAAAAAAAAGAAAAAAAAAAAAAGTGGAGGAGCAGCGGCCGTTGCCGCGCCCGTCACCGCCCCCCTCTTCCTCCACGTCCTGCAACGACGAGCACCCCACCCCCAAATCAATTTGAGACCTCGCGCACCCCCACTCCCACCAGAAAACCGCCGTTCCACCTCCGTTGTCACCACCCTCGCACTCCACCGCCGGACCCCCCCTCGTGCGTCGCCGTGTCAACCTCCCCTCCGCCCCACTGGCCATCCACGACCCCCCCATCCTCTAAAGAAAATCGAAAATGTAAATTTTAATTTATTTGGTTTAATTTGTTTATTTATATATGAATAACAAAGAGTAAATCTGATTTTATATAGGAATTAAAAATGAAAAGATTACATTTTTATCATCGAAAGATTATATTTTATCAATGAAGAAAGTTGAGATATTTGTTTGTTCGAAGATATAGCTACCTTGTCATAAGATTTTCAAAGATAGGAAAGTTTGAATTTTTACACTAGGAAAGTTCGAATTTTTACAGTATGAAAGTTTAAATTTTTATGAAGGAAAAGTTCACATTTTCAAATATGAAAAGATTAGGTTTTTATTTATATATATAGCATAGAAGGATTTGATTTTAGATCATATGAAGTAGCAAGAAAGATTTGACTTTCATACATGTATAGCATATATAAAAAAACGATTTTTATATAGTATAGATAATAAAAATATGATTTTTATAAGGTAGAAAGTATAAAAATACGATTTTTATATAATATAGAGTAATAAAGATGTGATCTTTATAGAAGTAGCCATATAAAAATTCGATCTTTATATCATAGGAAGAATGAAAATATGATTTTTATTCATGAAGAGTAATAAAAATATAATTTTTATTATATTACTAGCAAGGTAAAGATGGAATTTTTATCTATATAGTAGCAGTATAAAAATGTGATTTTTATCCATATAGCGTAGTTATAGAAAATTCGATTTTTATATATTGAATAGCAAAGTAAAAATTTGATTTTTATATATTGAATAGCAAAGTAAAAATTCGATTTTTATATATTGAATAGCAAAGTAAAAATTTGATTTTTATATATTGAATAGCAAAGTAAAAATTCGATTTTTATATATTGAATAGCAAAGTAAAAATTCGATTTTTATATATTGAATAGCAAATAAAAATTCGATTTTTATATATTGAATAGCGAAGTAAAATTTGATTTTTATATATTGAATAGCGAAGTAAAAATGTGATTTTTATATATATAGTGAATATGGGCAACGAAAGTGTTAAACGGCGAAGATTTTCTACATAAGAAGAGTCGTGGCGTTTGGATTAGCCAGTCGGTGAGAACTTCTCACTTTTAATTTTATTTCTAGTTGAAATATATACTAGGATGCAGACGGTATTTAGTAGCACCCGACATCTGTCGTCCACAGACCATGGACGGCTTGTATGCTTGTTTGTTTATTTTTGATGTGTAGTTGATTGTGTGATGTGATGTGAAATGAAATAAAATATTTTATAGTTAAAAATAGAATTTTAACGTGTATTTAAAATAAATATTAATAAACAAATCGGAGATTTGTTTATATACACTGATTTGATTAATATTGATTGGGACGATAAATTTTACACATCGCCCAACTGCACAAATAAAATCTGTGTTTGATTGTTTGAAACCCCACACGGATATTGGGATGAGATATGACATACACTAATCCCAATAATTAGTTGTATGTCGATTGATTGATTGACAGGCTATTATAAGCGTTAAATATTTATATTTGATGCTTATACAGTGTAGAACACACTCTAGACGATGGTTGATTATTTATCGTTGTTATTTTGTACATGTGTTGTAGAAAATCCATATAATTAACACTATATGGTAATTAATTGGGCCTCATTCCAGTTTTGAAAAAGAAATATTTGAAATAGAATATTTGAAAATAGAAATATATGAAGCCGTGTTGATTAGATTGACGCCATTTTGACGTGAACGATATTTGTATCGATTTTATTCAACTTTCATTATATTGAAAGTGTTTTCGAAATTTGAATTATATTAAAAGTGATTTCGAAATTCGAATTAAATTGAATAGATTTTAAATTTGAATTAAATTGAAATGAATTGAAATTCGAATTAAATTGAAATGAATTGAAATTCGAATTAAATTGAAATGAATTGAGATTCGAATTGAATTGAAATGAATTGAAATTCGAATTAAATTGAAATGAATTGAGATTCGAATTAAATAGAAATGAATTGAGATTCGAATTAAATTGAAATGAATTGAAATTCGAATTAAGTCGATTTGAATTGAAATCAATTTGAAATGAATTTAAAACGAATTTACAAGGAAAAATTCAATTTTGATTTGAATTTGAAATGAAGTTGAAATCGTTTCGAAAACGAATTTAAAACGATTTATAAAGTTCGTTTTAAAAGGAAATCGATGAGATATATATAATATATATATATATATATTATATATATAATGGCTTGAATAGAACGCGCCGCGCCGCGGCAGTTCGCGAATTTCGACCATTGACTTCGAATGGATATTACGGGGGATCCGAACGTCGGATTCTCCTAAAACTGGAACCGTTGGGTTCGTATAGATAAGAGCTTTCTAATGAATATTAGAAATTAGAAATCTAACGGTTGGATTTGGAATTAAGTCGAAATCAAATTTGGAAAAGGTCGTTGTAAGTGCAGTTCGCTGGCCGTTAATGGAAATCGACTGTACGGGCCTTGATAAAATTATTAAAAATATTAATAATTTGTGTAAAATCGTAAGAAATGATTTGGGAAGAATTGGGATGAAAAACTCCATATTTGAAAAGATAAAAATAGTTTTTTATCGAAATAAACTAGTTTTGAACTAGAATAATAATTTATTTATTTTTAAAATAAATAAATTGGATTTGAAAATAACCGGAAATTCCAATAATTGAATTGGAATGGATTTGAATCAAAATTGTCTTCGGAATATTTCGATGTTGGATTTCGTGATTATACAGATATTGTTATGGAAATTTGAAAGATATATTTATATCGCTATTTCCAATACGATATTCGTTGGTCGTAGAATTTGATATTGAATATAAGCCGATATATTTTCTATTCAGAGCCTTGTATTTGATATCAAATGTGATTTGGGTTTGTCGTGAATGGTGTCTTCATTAACACTGTTCTTAAGCCCAGTGGAAAAAAGATTAAATTTTTTTATTTAGATTTAATGAAGTGTACCAATTAAATAATATTTAATTGGAATTGAATTGGTATTGATTTTTGGGTTTATCGTGAACAGTGTTTTAAATAACACTTGTGGTTTAACCCGATGATTAATGGAATGTGATTTTGGGTTTATCGTGAACCGTGTTTTAATTGACACTGATTCTTTAACCTAGTTAAAGATTAAAACTAAGTGGAGTTTTAATGAATCTTTAATTAGATTGAAAAGATCGAGAATGGAGTATCACCAGTTTTGCTCCAGGCGATAGTTAAATCTTTAATTAGATTTGAACGTGATATGGTAATTGAATTTACCGATAACACTGTGGTGTTTGATATGAAGTATGATCAATTTTACTTCATTGGATGAATAGGTGGGGATTGGGAAATAAAATAAACAATTGCTCCAATGTGGTTCGCTAATCCCGACTAGTTTGAATTGACATTAAAAGAAGATTAAAGAATAAATTTAAAGAATTTATCTTTGATAAAATTAATGGGAACCTTACCCAAAGTGTAAGAATATTTGAATAAGAGAATATTCTGAATTGGAATGAGGTGTATGTTGTGTTTGTGTAACACTTGTTTATTATATACGCGAGTTGTTCAGAAAGACCGGGTATATCCCATTCTGAATAACTGATTCGACGTGGTGTCTAAGATGAAGACGGTGGTTGAAGACCGGAGGTCTTCACGTCGTTTGGATAATTACTGATGATCTTGATTGGGCCGTACACCCAAGAGGAGAGAATCAGTTGGTGATCTTCCAGACGTACTTGGAGATCGATGGATATGCGAGGTACTAGGTGCCTCCGGTTTCGTTCGGACCCAGAACGAACTTGTAAATGGACTGTGTGTCTGACATTGGATTTTAGTCTGTGTGATTGATTTCTATTAAATATATATCTGTTTGGCGGCGGAGAATTTATTCTCTTGCTTAACGCCCTTCTTTGAGACGCACGAGCTCAGAGGTTATATATTGATGGATATCAAACGCATGGAGTGAATTGCCTGTGTGGCATGCCTAAGTGGCAATTGATCAAGGCTTCTGTTGAAAAGCAAATTCTTGTGGTGATGATCAAAGCACGGCCTGTGTGGCATAGCTTTGGGTAACGTGAATTCGCGAGCCTCACACCCCGGTTGTGAACCAGAAACGGGAGAGGACCTCAGGTAGGGCATCCGTTTCCTTCTAGCTAGAAGTGGCGTCAGTGGTTTTACACGCCTTGACGAGTTTGACTTATGTGGTTGTTGCTGTTGCGAGGCGCCTCGGATATATCGGTCGATCCGGGACCGATGGAGTCTTAGGACTCATTGACACCCCATAGGGTGGGGAAACGTAGTGTTCAGGCATAATAATCCACATCGGTGGACCGACCCTGACGATCCAAGAGGTAGTTGCGGCTGTTCCTGAGACACAGGCTAGAGCGTCTCGAATCGGTAAGGACTATCTTTTGCCTTGGTTCACAGATGGAAACCCAATTTCCAAATACGTAACAGTGCGGTTTTGATTGTAGAGCCTAGTATTGGCGACATAGTAGCATGGGATGCTATGCCGCCTATGATTGAAATTGTTTTGACACTATACACTTATAGTACTATCAAAATAATCGGTTTTAAACGTATCAAGCATTCTTTGGCTATTATAAGGTAAAAACCCTATCCTCCGGCTTGCATTGCATTGTGTGATGGGACCTGGGTCTTATAATAGCTTCATTTTTCTTTATTTAGCACTACGCTGTTTGTTTATGCACTGTTGTTCTTGGGAGGAAACCCGTTCCATGTTATACGGCGTGGTCCCTTGATTTATCGAACTTTAAAATAAAGATTAAAAACTGTTTTAGTTCTTACACCAGTCCTATGACTGACCTGGAGTTTATTGTTTTAACCTAAACTCTGGGTGCCCTTATTTTGACATGGGCAGCTAGTAGTTTTGGTTTTGCAGATTTATATTCACAGGATCCTGGTTTATAGTTGGAACGATATCCGGAAAGCTTTGTATCCGTATATCTCCTTCTAGTTGTGTTTTGTATTATTTTCCGCTGCGATGTATTTAAATGTAATTTAAATCTCTGATATTTTCTGTGTAATATTTATTTATACTCTGTATATTCTTGTAATCTGATGGAATTGTTGTAATTAACAATGAAATGTTCTTCTGTCTGCGTTCTGATGTGGCTTGTTCTCAACTCAATCCATGATTTCCAGTAAGGGGGATTTCGGGTTGTTTCAAATAGTAGCATACATGTATGCATATAATCATCCAGTGTTTTCTATTGAAAATCTGGACCATTATACGCATACATGTATGCAACTATTATCAATAGTTGCATACAAGTATGCATATAAAGTTGAACTGATATGCATCTCTTACGAAAAGTTGCATACATGAATTCAACTATTCTGTATATGTGCATACGTGCATGCAACAAATTTAAAAGGGATGAAGGCTTCTGAATATGTGGATGAATGTATGCATGTATTTTGTATAAGTGCATGAATGAATGCAGCAATGTCTGAAAAGTGCGAATTCTTAAATAAACAGGCCAGAATTGAATATATGCATAAAAGGATGCATATACTGCTGTTTAGCTGCATACATGTATGCATTTATACTACAGTTTGATGAAACACTGAAATATAAGAATGAATGTATGCAACTGTTTACGAATAGATGCATCTTTTGATGCATAAAACTGCTATTTCGTTGTTTTTTTGTATTTTTGGGTTTTGATGTGGTTTTTGATTGTTTTAACACCTGAATTTTTTGGCGTGTACATGTTTTATTTGATAATGAATTTACGTGATTTTCTTTTTGATTTTTTTGATGATTTTCGAAAAATAGGGACATAATTTACAATAAGTTTAGGACCGAATGTGAGCCTAATTTTGAAACTTTCTAGAGACCTGTGCCAAACGGACGCTATATGTATGTATATGAATCATATATATATATATATATATATATATATATATATGTTTAAATTTATCATTATATATGAATCATGCCTATATTTCCTTTTGAACATTTCAAAAAAAGGTTATCTTAACTTTAGAATCATAAATAATATCCAATCTAATATGAATTTAATTAACCAATGCTATTTCTGTATGTATATGTTTAACGTTTGCGGGAACTGGTATAGATACTCATCTTATTTATAGAATTTTTGTAAATAATGGCACATGAGTATATCTGTATCTAATAACTTAACAAGCATTCAAAACAAAAACTTATTCAAATAGTATGCATGCATTACATAAACAGAGATCAAAAAAGAACATTTCAGAATTTTTTATAATACATTAGCCAAACCTTCATCACATCATAAAATGTTGGACGTATATACAAATATGCATACATGCATATTAGCATATAAATGCTTTTTAGCAAGTAAACTATATATTAATATATATGCGCGCATTTTGCCCAGTTCTGAGTAATTCATATATAGTATCCTACTGATTTATACATATACACATACATCAAGTTGTATGCATTATACACAAATAGCTTTAGTATGATAACAAGTCTAACCTAAACATCTTTGAACAAGATATTAGTAAATTTGTTACTCCTCGTGCTGAAACAAATTCAGCATTCACTGATGAGCTATACTTTTCACTGAAACAATTTCAGAACCTTTATGGGTGCCCTGTCAAAACAGTTTTAAATCATAGTGTCAGGCTTAAGCAAATACATCTAATGTATGGTCTAGTAAGCTAGCAATGAAAATCAAATATTTATAAATATTTTACATATATCATCTGAAACATTTTCATTCTGATACTAAAAAAAGAGACATAAGTATTGCAAACTTGCTGTATGTTAAAACATTTATATATAAACAGAGCATTGCTAATTATATAAGCTGATATATATATATATATGTATGTATGTATATGTATATTACGTATCAGATATGGTTTTAAAAAAAATTATATATAGAGGATTCTGGACTAACCAACATCATATGAATATATATAGTACGGGCACAGTTTAAGTGGCATGTGTGGTATACTATGTATACAAATTTATACTCTAGGCACACTTTTTTTTTCTTGCTACATTTCGTCTCCTCCTTTGTGAGTGAGACCGCATCTGGCCTTCTGTGCTTCTCAGCCGATTTAGGGTTTTTCGAGAATGTCAGGTAAATTCATTTACGACTTTCGTTGATCCTTTATCAGATCTAGATCATCGTTGTCGGATTTATTCGTAGTTGTTTCTTCACTTTGTCCTGGTCCGGTATTGATTGATGAACTTGTGATTTTTTTTGTCGTGATTAGGGTAGACTCGATGGCGTCAGTTTTGGCTCTAGATTATCTGCTGGCGACCCATTACTCGTGCAAAGAGGATTTCATCACCCATTTGTGCCTTCTTTATCATTCAATGGTCTTGGTGATCATTCAACGGAGGCTCCTTTTACGGGGCTTATGTTTGGCTCTATTAGTTGCGGTGTTTCTTTATTTGCTAGGTTGAAGACTACTAACTTTGATGTGACCGCTGAAGTGAGGGAAGTCATGCCCCTTGCTCATCGATCGCCAAAGCGCTTAGTTGACAACTCTGTCTTTGCAGGCTTTGGTCAGGCTGATTCTCTGTTGGTCGGCTATATCAGAGAACATTTGCATCGCGTTCTTTGGCTAGGCCCCCTTTAGCTATTATGGGAAGAGTAGAATGATGGAACTAGATGACGACGGCTAGTAAGTTAGCAGTCAAACCGAGTGGTTGTTCAGACCTCAAACCGAAATGTGTACGACGCCGTAGATGTCGGTTACACTAATTGTTATTTATCCCAACATTGTCTTCTCCGGTTCATGTTGTAACTTCGTCTTTTGCCGCTTCGGTAGCACCTTTATCTCTGTCCAACAGTTTTAGTGGGTTGCCTGCTTATGTAGAGGAAGAGGTTCCAGGTTCCGTTCTCTCCAGTTCATGTGGTTCGTCGGTGAGCTGTTTAACTGGTGATGTTGTTGGAAATGGTGCTTGTTCTTTGGTGTGCTCAGGTGAGGTTGCGGAGGTGGGTTTTAGGTTGGAATCCAAAGTGAGTAGTGTTGTCTTGTCTGATTGCGGCGTTTTGGGGCATCTGCACAGTCTTTAGGTTCAGATTCTTCACTTTGTGTCTTTAAATTATATGGCTTTTTGGGGTCATGCTGTTCATTTTAGCATGTTGTATGGTGTTTCTTTGAGCATTAACACTTTCAAGTGTGTGCTCCCTATTTCGGCTGTTCCAAGGTTGGACTTGGCCTAGACTTGTCATGGGATTACTGTTAGGCAAGCTGCTGCTTGTTGCGAATTTGGTTTTCTGTCTTCTTTGTTTGAGGATTTATCTTCTTGTAAGCCTGTCTGCTCTGGTCCTTCTTTTTGGGTTGCTCAGTTTGGTGTCGGTTGAATACATGATTGGCAATCTTTGGTTTTTCTTGCCCTATTGCCTTGTTGGCAGCCTTTTCACATTGTCTTTTTGTCTACTAATGGGTATGGAATTTGGCTTTTTCGGTTTTGGGGAGATCATCCAGTGTTTAGCCGTGTGGCCTGGCCTTTGTGGTGGTTTTTATTTCATGCTAGCAACATTGGGTCCGTGCTTCAAGTTTTCATGAGGGTGATGTCATTTGGGACAAATCACTGCACGGCTGCTTTTATGTCATCAGTGATTCGAGTGGCTTTGGTCTGGTTATTGGCTTTTTTTAGGCTCCTCTGGCTCTTACGGTGGGTATTGTCATCTAGGGATGGGTAGTCTCTCCGTCGTAAACGTATAGCGGATCATTTGATGGTTCATTATATGGTCTGCTGGGGAGATGGCCACCTGACCATTATTTTACGTGTCATAGGCGGATGGTGCCTAGGATTGAGATCTTTACCAGCGTTGCGGGGCTGGCAATCTAATTATAGATCGGCTTCGGTAAACCTCAAACAACAAATTGTGTTGGATCCGATGAGCAACACCACATTTTTTTTCTGGTCAGTCTGTTTCTTCTGTTTCCATCTCCTCTCCCTTTCTCAGTAAGGAAGAGATTGCGATCATCAATGATGCCTTGACTAACTAAGAACTTGTGTCCTTCCATCCGTTGGGTCTTCCTCTTATATTGTTGAGTAGGACACAGGGATTTCATTGGGGCTCGTTGTGTCTTGTGAGACCGCATGTGGCTCTACTACCAGGTCTTCGCGTCATGGGAGGCGAACTGCACCTCACACTCCCTGGACCATTCGTACACGCTCTATAGCGGTGTTTGAGCAGATCGTTCGATCTACTCGACATACGCTGTACCTCATCTGAGTGGTCTGATCGCTCTCTGCTCTTATTGGTCTGTTTTTTCTTTTAATTGGCATTTATCTTCCTATTTCTTCTTTTCTAATGGCAAATTTCCTTTTTTGGAACGTCTGCGACATTGGTATTGATGCATCGATGGCTAGGCTTAAGCGCATTGTTAGGAAGCATTTTACCTGTTTGGTGTCTTTTTTTGAACCCTTTTTGGGTCCGGAGGAAATCACCAAGTCGATCTTGTCCATTGGGTTTGGTGGAGCCATAACTAATGTGTCCGACAAGATTTGGATTCTTTGGTCCAAAGATGTAGTAGCTCACCCGGTTTTCGACTCCGAGTAGCTCCTCTCGGTCGCTTTCTAATTTCCTTTCCTTCTCCTCTTCTTTTCTTCTCCCTGCTGTTTGTGCTAAGTGTGATAGAGTAGATTGTTTGACCCTTTGGTTCGACATTCTCGCCCTTTTTGATTTCGGTTTTCCAGCCTTTGTCTTGGGGGGCGATTTCAATGTTGTCGCCTCCCAGGCGGAGAAACGGGGAGGCAACGCCGTAAACCACTTTGTGGTGGCAGATTTCAACATGTGAATTATTCGATCGGGGCTCTCGGAAGTCTCTTTCGTCGGTTTTGCCTTCACTTGGTGTAACAACCAAGATGGGCCAAATAGGATTCTCTCCAGATTGGACATGGTATTTGGATCAGAAGGTTGGTTCAACCTCCCATTCAACTTCTCCGTTTCCCATCTATGTCATACCTTTTCCGACATGCTCCTATGAGTCTCAGCTGCTAACACCTTGCCCTTTCTGGCCCTTCTTCCTTTAGGTTTCAAAGCATATGGAGAACTCACCACACTTTCCACAGTATTGTGAAGGAATCCTAGACCTCCCCCATGCCAGGATCTCCGTGCATTGTGTTTTCCTGTAAGCTGAAACATCTTAAGTCCCGTTTAAAGGCATGGAACATTCTTGATTTCAAGAATATATTCGATCGCGTTCGCACG
Organism: Allium sativum; assembly: GCA_030737875.1. Classification (NCBI taxonomy): domain Eukaryota; kingdom Viridiplantae; phylum Streptophyta; class Magnoliopsida; order Asparagales; family Amaryllidaceae; genus Allium; species Allium sativum. The sequence goes on from CM060916.1 coordinate 779,607,323, forward strand.
GCAGAAGAAATTCTTGTTTTAGCAGAAACATCTTCTGATGAGTCCCCTACCCCTGCTAACAAAGAGGCATGAGCGATTGCCCAATTGGCCTTCTCGTCGGAGCTTCCGATAGAGCATGACTATCTTCATCAAAAGCGAGGATCAAGGGGATTATGGATGGTGATACGAACTCCAAAATTTTCCATTCTTTTATCTGCAAGAAGAATAAGCTTCTTTCTATTTTTCAAATCCAACACCCTGATCTATCTTTGACCTCCTCGCCCGGTGAAGTCAAAGATACCGTACTCTCCCATTTCCAATCTTTTCTTTGCTCGCCTTCAGTGGCGGTTTCCGACCCGTCACTACTAGCTTTTGTCCCTAATCTTGTTCTTCCCTCTAAGAGCTCTAGACTGGCCACACCTCCATCCTCAGAGGAAATACGCTTTTGTGTATTTTCTCTCAGTAAGGACAGCGCAAGTGGCCTGATGGCTTCAATGGGTTTTTTCCGGAGTGTTTGGCCTATCATTCAAGCCATCTTTTATCTTGCTGTTCAGTATTTTTTTCTCTGGTGGAGATCTTGGGATGGAATTCTACCAATCTAGTTCTTATCCCCAAATGCGATAACCCTTGCACTTGTGCGGATTTTCGCCCTATCAGCTTGTGTAATTTCTCTAACAAGGTGATTTCCAAGGTATTAGCCTCCCCGCTAGGACCGTTTCTCGAGCGTATTATCTCTTCCTCGCAGACTGGGATTGTGAAAGGACGATTGATCACCGATAACGTCCTTCTAGCCCAGGAGCTGATCTCTCAGATTGACAAGAAGGTCCGTGTTTCTAATGTTGTCGTAAAATTAAACATGGCGAGGGCTTATGACCGCATGTCTTGGTTTTTCATCATCAAGGTTCTAAGGGCTTTCAGATTTCCAGAACCCCTTATTGATATGGTTTGGAGACTAATCTCCAACTTCTGGTTCTCCGTTCTCATTAACGGGTCGGCCAACGGTTTTTTCAGAGCAGGTCGAGGGCTTCGCCAGGGTGATTCCCTCTTCCCTTCTTTATTTGTCATCGCTGCCGAGGCTTTCATACGTGGACTGCATTCATTGATGATAACTAGGTAGATCCAACGGTTTGGCATCCCTCATTGTTGCCCCATTATCTCTTCTTTATCCTTTGCGGACGACATCATCATTTTCACCAACAGTTGTCGTCACTCTATCCATCGTCTTATCAGCCTTATCCAGCAGTACGAGAGATGTTCGAGGCAACTTGTGAACTCTTGTCAAAGCTGCTTCATCTCCTTGAAATGCCTGCCACCTTTGAGAGCTTCATGGATTGAGACTTTCACGAATTTTAAGGTTGCATCCCTTCCTTTTCCTTACCTCGGTATTGTTCTTTACCGAGGCAGGAAGCTTAATGCCATTTCCGATCCTCTTGTGGACAAAGCCAGGGGAAATATCATTTGCAGGAATGCTATTCTTCTATCCCAGGAAGGCGGACTAGTTCTCATAAAGTCAGTTCTTGACTCTATTGGCCCTCTTGTCTTTGCTGCCATGACTTCTACCTCCTCTTTTTTCCGCTCTTTCAGATCGTTGGCCTCGTCCTTATTTAGGGGAACAAGGACACTGCTAATAGGCACCATTGGATATCGGGGAACACCATCTGCCGCCCTAAAGGTGACGGAGGCCTGGATTTCCGAAACCCTAAGGACAATTGTTATGCTTTTGCTTGCAAGCTATGGGCTAGGTTTGGGGCGAACGACTCCCTGTGGGCAATGTTCCTTCACGCAAAGTACAATAAAATAGCTAGTATGAACTATTCCGGAACTCCATCTTACGCTAGTGAGATGTTGAGACGTATGCAATCCGTTAAAGCCTTATCAGATTCACATGGGGGTGGTACTGGTTGGGACGGTGGTCCCTTTTCTTTAGCTGCGGCTTGAAATTCAGTGAGAACTCTAGCCCTGCATCTTCGTTTCTTTTCCTTTATCTGGGATGTTCACATCTCATCTAAGGTTTCTCTATTCATGTGGAGAACCATGCATAGCTGTTTATTGCTAAATGACAACCTGCAGAGGATAGGCATCTCGATCGTTTCTCGTTGCATGTGCTGTAGTTTGGGTTCTATGGAATCCGCTGTAGACTTGTTTTTCCAAGGCGCTTGCGCCTCTTCTGTCTGGAACTACTTTGGGAATTTGGTTGGTTGCCAAGGTAATGTCATCTCGCATGAAGATTTACTGAGAATTTGGTCGGCTGGGATCTCAGGAAAGACTGTTCGATCGATCCTCCATCGTCTTATTACTTGTCTTATTTACTGGCATATATGGTGCTCGTGGAATAAGGCAAGATTTGATGAAGTTCCGATTGAACCCCCGTCTATCATCCGGAGGGTGAGGAATGATGTATTCCTTGCGTTCCGGGGAAGACCCTTCAGGGGCTCTGTCGGCACCCGTTCGAGGAGATTGGTAGGTACTTTTGGTGTTACCACAAGTCTATCTGCTCCCAGAGTTGGTATTGGCCGAGTTGGTTTGTTTTTGGTTCTTTACTTTGTCCCCTTTTTTATCCCTTCCTCCCCCCGGATCTTATGGTGTTTTCTACTTCTGTAGGATCTAGATTAATAGGTTTTGGACTCACCTACATTTAGGGCTTTAGTAGACGTGGGTGTCGCTTCTCTGTTGGATCCTTGGTCTTGGATTAGTTGTTATTTCCAGAGTCTTCGGAGTTCCTGGCTGGAGTTTATTGATGTTTTTTGGTAGTTGACTGGCTCATCCTAGCTGATTATTGGTCTGTTTACTTTGAACTTTAGTTGTCTTTGGCGAGGCCTTTGTTCTTTTTTGTGCTGGCTAGAGAGCTGTCTTGAGAGATTTTTCTTTCTTTCTTATGTACTTAGGATGGTACTGAGATTTTTGGTGATTTGTATCTCTGTTTGTATCTGTACAATTTTGGTAGCAATCTCTACTGAGACTATTTTTGTGAGCCATTGGAGAATGGCTTGATTCTCCTTTTTATTATGCTATTTCGTGCTTAAAAAAATCCTTCATAACCAGATGTGCATCTTTATGCTGTTTTAAGTAACATTTTATGTAACACCCCACCTCCGCTAGGTTCACTCACAAAGGGAATGCACTAGTTTTGGAGGAGCGTTATCGAGGTAAACAAACACAGAAATATTACAAGACAGAACATAGATAAAACAGCGGAAGAATCAAAAGATAAGTTTCATTACTTTCAAAAAAAGAGTCAAATTTTTTTACATCAAATAGCCAAGGTCATTATTTTCCATTACAAAAAATTCTGTCTTGCATAAATAAAGAAGCATATTCTTAAAATAACAAAAGTAGCTTAATTCCCCAAAGGTAGCAGAAATGCAGCCATAGCATAGCTCAAGATCAAACCGTACATGAGCTGAACCGAAAGCAAGCGAAATCCAAGCTAAGTGCTAGAGTTTCCTCCCTGAGAACCTGAGGGGGAGGAAACGGAAGAAAAAGAGGCGAAAGAAAATGGGTCAGTCATAAAGACTAGTAAGTCCTAGTGACTTTCAGCATAAAAACAGGTAAAGGTAACATGACACGTATAAACTGAAAGTAAACATAGGGATGCAGTCAAGATTGGCAAGATGGACTAAGATAACATGATAAATCAAGTATAGCATCACATATTCAAGGTTCTCTGCATCAACTATACTAGAATCCCAAACCCATGTCTTATATTAATCAAGAAATGATCCCTTGGCCCAATATCATGAAGTGACCCATTACTAGGTCCAACAGAACGATCCACTAATCGATTGGCTCCCTACAAGTTCTACCTCGTCATGTGTCTGTGTCATACGGCCCTATCACGATGTAGTCACCTGTGCTAGGTCCACCATAGGGTGTATCAAGCCCTAGGGTGCCAACCACCGACACGAATCAAGCATGCACAGATAAACCTATTGATGCTCAATGCCTGCTTTTTCAACTCCGGACCACGTGCACGACCATAGCCCGCCTGAACCTACACTGGCGCACCAACATAGCCGTCGTTCTGGTCGCTTACAATCAGCCCAGAAATCGTGCCCCACCCTGCCTAGTTCTAGGGTACCATGATACATCTAGTGGGTTACTGCTGAAATGGACCGCGTAACTAGGGTTTTCGTCCAACAGGTTAAGTGTTGTCATTTAAATTCGTGACTTAACCCGCCCTACGAATCATGTATCAAGTTGGTTAAGTGTTGTCTTTCGTGTTCATGACTTAACCCTATCATGTGGCATTAATTCATTAATGCACCCCCAACCTCTCACATCAGACCTGTTGTTGTGGTCACTGGATATGCTGGGCGGTTCAGGGCAGAATTACACCATAACTCAGTCTGACCTCGGGTTTTCAAGTGCGATATGACCAACTACCCACATTGGATCCTATTGTTTGCAGTAACTGGATTTGCCGGGCGGTTCCGGGAAGAATTACACTGCAAACTCAACCCAACCTCGAGTTGGCCATTTTCAAGTTCATTCAAGTGTCATGTCCTTGTTCAAATTTTCATGTCAAGTTCATGTCAAGTTTCATGGCGAGTTTCATGCCAAGTTTCCTATAATTACCAATTTTTCCCAACGTTAACCCATCTAAATATTAGGCTAACAATCTTAGCCTAATTTTTCATCCGCATGATTTTTGACATATAATATTAGGCTAAAAACTTAGCCTAACTTAACGTACACAAAATTTGCATAGAGCGATTCATAAACATGACATAGGTGTAAACTTGGCATTCTCGGCATAGTCAATAAGAACACCATAGGTGTGTACTTGCAAAATAATCAACATGAACATCATAGGTGTGAACTTGCAACATAGACTAAATCAACATACATATATGTGAATTTGCAACATAGACTAAATCAACTTACATATATGTGAACTTTGCAAATCAATCACGAACATATGAATAAGTGTGAACTTGAAATATGACATAGGTTTAACATATACACATAAACATGTAGATCTAACATTTGGTCACATATGTGATATGATTTTACAACCTAAAACATGATAAACTACACAACTTGTCATAACAGGTTATACTCCAAGTTTCTATTCATATGAATAGACTTATTCATTAATTCCTAGTTCAACATAATAATAAAATAGAACCATAGACATAGATCAATATCATTCAATTCCACATATAACATAATAAACATTGTTCTATTATCAATTCATTTCCAAGGCATAACATAACTGAATAAATTGACTAAAACATCGTAGGCGTATAAATCTGATAACATTACGAACATGAAAAGGTTTGAATAATAATCTAGATTCAAGAACATGGATAGATATAACTTAGAAAGAAAAATCCCAAAAATCAAGATCCAAGGATAAATAAAGAAAATAGGTCTGATTAGAAAAGCAAGCTTAGATCCAATTTCATAGTCATAATTCTAGGCAATAACCTCCTGGTCATGAATCATAGGTGATTAGCCACAATTCTCCTTGTCATAGTCATAGGCAATAGTCTTATGTTCACAGTCATAGGCATAGTCTTATGTTCACGGTCATGGGCATAGGCATAGTCTTATGTTCATAGTCATAGGCATAGGCGTAGTCTTATGTTCATTAACAACAGTTTCAACGTTATAGGAAATATTCCCAATAGTCAAGATCCAAGAAGAAAACAAAAATAGATATGAATATTACATAAATCAATTCCAATTTATAACATGCCCATATTAAGTCTCTAGTTTTTATCTAAAAGTAACTGGAACTTACAGATCGTGGTCTAATAAATTTAGATGTAGAAGTCAAGTCTAGAAATTTGTCGTTGAATTGTTGAATCGCTGAATCTTGCTTTGATTGTAGAAGCAAATCCCTAATTCCTAGCCGTAATCTTCAAGAAATAATCTTCGCGTTTTAATTTAATTTAATTTGATTTAGAGGAAGAAGAAGGAGCAATGATCATCAAGAGTTTGTGCAACATAAGGTTAGAGAAGAACGGTGTAAAGAGAATGAGGCTAGGAGGCTGTTTATATAGGATTAGGCAAACGAATCTGGTCAGAAAACGAGGTTAGATACATCAGAATGCATCAGGTTCAGAAAGTGGGTTCGGGAGGCAGGTCGACCCCCAGGTCGACACTATGGTCGACCTGGTCCCTTGGAGGTCGACACTATGCTCGACCCCCAGGTCGACGTGGTCCCTGGGCGGGAATTTTCACGCCCAGCCTGTTTTGGGTTTTGAATTCGAATTTGAATCTGAATTTTCGAGCTGTCTTTGATTCTGAAAATTTCTGAAACTTCGGAGGGTCATATCTCCCTCATACGGACTCCGATTTTTGAAAACTCGGACTCGTTTCCAAGCAAAATTTCGAGATGAACGTAATGGCGCAACCCGTTTCCCTTGATTCTTTTTTAAAAATTAATTCTGCCTTGATTTATGGTTTTAACATGTTATTAAAATACGGGTTGTTACATTTTACTTATCAATTTAAAAAAAAGCAATCTAATGCTATTTTACATTCACATGCTATTAGGTATGTGCTTATACGGTTTTCCAAAGTTAATAGGATATGCATCTTTAATACATATCTAATCTTGAATATATATACATGTGTATGATTCTGCTTGCTATGGCAATAAAGAATTAGAACTGGACATAAAATGACACATAAAAACTTTTAATTTTAGACCATCAGGCATATATATATATATATATATATGTGTGTGTGTGTGTGTGTGTGTGTGTATAGCAGTATTTTCTATTTCATCACATGAATACAGGGGAGGATTACTTGAATTTATGATTCTAGTACTTAGAAGATAGAGTGTGCAAGGACCAGATGAACGTTTCATCAGTTTATACATTATATATCATATATATGGCAATTTTAATTTTGTCATCTGATTTAACATTGATATAATACTAAGCACATGCATCTTACATCAAAATATAAGACATTGCAGTACATACGAATGTAAGTAAAAAAAGTGTGATATTTAAGCCATACACAACTAATATATATTAAAACATAACAAAAGGGGAGCACATTCAAACCACATATATATATATATATTCATATGCAATATCGTTTAGTATCTTCAAATCATATTGAAATAGGGAGTATATTTCAACAGCAACGAGATTACAAATTTTTGATCTACTTGGTCATAAATTTGAACAGATGATGTTCAAAATTGATCAAACATTTATATATATGAAAATACATTATATTCATACTGTAGATATTAAGGTATAATGAAAATAGTATGCATTTTAAATTTAAATGAGTATATGCATCTTAATTTAGAGAAACATACCACAAAACAGTCTTACAGAATTAAAAATGTCATCGATCAGGATATGATTGTTGGATCTAGATTAACCCTAGAGGGGGGGGTGAATAGGGTTTTTACAGTTTATTGAAAAATTAGAAATTAATCGCAGCATAGACAATTGCAAAGTAAGTAAATGTGAAAAGTAAATAACACATAGAAATACCCAGCTTCGGCAAAATCTTGCCTACTGCTGCAATCCTAAGGTTTCTACTAGGTGATAGAACAAATCCTGCATACAAGACCATGTACACTCGCAATCCCTGCTCCGATTCTAATCCTACGCTCAAAACCGTAGACTGAACGATATTCCCTCGATCAGATTTCCCCTGATTACAAACCCATAACCAGTAACCCAGAGTTTACAGACTCTGTCAACTGTCAGTCAACACCCTAACTGATTCCCCTAGATTTTTGTAGACCTCTAGAAACTGATTCAGAATGATTTACAACTCAAATTAAAATTACAAAAAACAAATTGAAACAAAAGAAATCCTAGGAGTTAAAATAAAGAGGGTCATCCCCTTTTTAATAGCTTGGCTTAGTTTACTCCATGTAGGCCGCCCCCTTTCCCTTTTTGTTTAGCTCGATGTCTCCTTTTCCTCTAAGAATAAAAATGGCAGCAGCTCTGGAAATTCAGGGCTAGGGTTTTCTTCTGATTTCCCAAATCAACAATCGATTGCTGAACGAATTGAATCTCAGTGGCTCTGAAATCTCGTGACTTTCTCTTCGAATGAATTTGAAAAAGGCGATCGAAAGCTATGTGAGTAAATTTGTTTTGAATTGATTTCTGCTCTTCGATTTTTGTGGCTTGTTGATTTTCGATAAAAAACCGCCAGTGATGAATTGGTGTGGATAAATATAGGGTAGAATCGAAAAACCTAAACTCTGATTTCACCATAAATGATTCGATCTGATTTTGCGGATTTCCTCTTTTGATTGGCTCGATTCTTCAATTGATTTGCTCAAGTTTTTAATCCCCTGATTGCGTGAAAAATGTTGACTTATAGAGAAAAAGAATCGGCTTCGATGGATTGTATAAATCTGGAAATGGATGATACATGTGGTCCCTTGCAATTCGATTTTCCTGAAACATTGTCAACTCTGGCAAAAATGTGCATTGATTTAAATTAATCTTCTTGCCAAAAATGAACCACTTGATTACACTGATGGAATCATTTGTAAAATTCCAAAAATGAAATTTGGTCATTTCGAAATTAATTTCTTGCCCCAAAAATAAATGCCTTCGATTTCTTTGTTTCATTCCAAATATTGTATGCTGATTTTCTGGATATCCTTTTGGTCATTCTTGTATGCCTCCTGTACAATTACTGCTTGCCAAAAGAATTTAGCATGAATTCTGAATTAACTTGCCAAAACAGTTGAAATTGATTTCTGGAAGGAATTTTGGCCGTGTATGATTTAAAAACCTTTGTTTCCTGAATTGAGACATTTCTGGAAATTTTTCTTTCACACTGTAAAAAAAAACTTTCCTGCTATACTTGCTTACTGAACACATTCCTCTATGTGTTGTGTCACTGACCATGCATCATTTGCACACACTCATGTAGCTGCATGTTGTGCTTACTGTTTTGTGCTATGTTTGCTCTGCCATGTCTATCATGCTGTACCACCACTTAAAAGTTTCTGCATGAACCATGTAGCTTCGTATATATGCTACAGTTCTGTTTTGCTGTGCTCCACTTTATAAACATGCTTGTATACATGCATTTGATTATGTCTGCACTTTGTAACTTGCTTCATATGTGATCGACTACAATTTCAATACATGACCACCCTGTTTTGTGCCATGCTTGAAACTGATCTTGTATAAATATACATTGGTCTCTGAAATACAATAGCTCCACCATGTATATTACTATACATTGCCTTATCATATTGTTTGCTGCATTAACCATGAAATTTTGCTGTGTAGCCATTTCAGACTTGCTTGGCTCGACACTTTGATTAAAAAACAATGTTATTTCATTTTGCTGCATCATTCATTTTGTTCACCACATGCTGTTTAAACATGGACTGCATATATACCATGCAGTTTGTAGCTCATACATGCATTTGAATCCCACTGGCTCGACCAGTCCATTGTACACCAGTTTCCTTTATGCCTTGTCTCAAAGTTGTGCTGTGTGCATATATGTATCCTCAGTGCATATCCTCATTAGCTTACTTGACCATTTTTACACTATGCTCGATCATATAGAAAAATGAACTTGAACCATCTTGTGTACTTGCACTTGTGCTACCATGTTTGACCTTACATTGTTGAGCTCGGCAATCTAGCTGCTAGCTTCACTGTCTTGTTGTTGATGTTGCATTCACCACACCATACATGCTTGTATCATCCATGAACATTGCAGTTGCATTGACCTATGTGAATTTCTTCATTGCTGCTATATGCGAACTTGACCATTTTGATATGAAACTTAAAACTAGCTTGAACTCTACTCATTTGTTTTTGAGGAATTGATCACCATTATCTTGCTGTATATTTGTAAATGATGTTCATGTCATTAGCTTTGGCCACTGCACTTTGTTCTTTCACTTGAAATAAGCTGCCGCCTTTTTATATGAGCATGCACTGTCATGCTGAACCATATTGAGATGCTTGTGTTCATTTGCTCCATTTCAGTGTGTCGAGCTTCGTCCATGTGACTGGTCCATAGCTGCATACACTGATTGGTGAGGCAGTGCACACGTGTATTTATACACGTGTGTATTTGCAGTCATTCAGAAAATTTCCTGTCCCTGTACATATACAAGCTGTTTGCCTAGACACAGATGAATCAGATCAAGTCATGAAAAATGATGATAAACACACCAGAAAACTGAGGCAAATAAAATTTTAGAAATTAAAAATTATATTTGCATGTGTTCAGTATTATTTCTATTGCAGTGTACTCTGTGTGTGCTCACTTGTATGACAGGTATGAAGACTGGACTGACTTGTAAGCTGTGAAGATTGAAGACAAAAGACAATAGAAGGCAGAAACACAGACTGTCAGTGTCTATATGTTACAATGTATGTATAGATGAAAAATGTACATCAGTGAACTGTATATGAAGTGTGATGTATTACTGAGATAAACAAATAATGGAGTTATAAAATGAGTACTGTTTGAATGATAGGAATAAAATATTTATATTTAAACAAAATACTGTTGAATATTTGAATTCGTGTGTAGTCGTATTCTACTTAAATTTAAATATTATATTCCTATTTGTGATATATATATATAACAGTACAATAACAAACACATTTATGTTAATATATATTTGGTTGTTATCATCAAACAAAAATCATATAATTGTGTATACAACACCGTTATATACAACAATCTCCCCCTTTTGATGATGACAAACAAATATTAAGATTTTGAATACAATAAATGTGTATGATAGTGAATTTTTAACTCCCCCTATTTATTAGCTCCCCCTACAACAGAGAACTCCCCCAATAACTGTGCATGAGTGAAAAGTGAAAATTGAATAATAATGAATTTTCAAAATTAAAGATATTTATAAAATATTCACTCATAAATCAAAATCTAATCCATTCTCCCCCTTTTGTTATCATCAAAAGGATACAGAGTTTAAAACACAGATGAAAAATGACTAAAAATATAATTTCAACTTATGAGGAAGAACTGTCATCATAAATCTCAATCAGTCAAACAAAAATCATAGTAAACTGAGAACAGGTGGCATATTTCACATTGCAGAGAATGATCGATTTACGATGAAATTTATATAAAATGGGGAGAGTTTTAAAAACACATCATTTCCAATTATTTTCAAAAGATTTTTTATAAAAAAAAGCACAAAAACAGAGATGGATTTGGACTATAATTAATAATTCAATTTAAGTGATAAAATTGTATAATCTCAAATCCCAATCCCTATCAATTAACAAATCATAATACGTCATAAGATTTCAACACATTTCACATATTAGAAGATGGATTGATAGGCTGGTTTTTATACTTAGAGGAGAATTTCAAATTTATTTCTATTTTTAGCACTTTATTTCCTTTTTATTTATTTTTTATTTAAGAGCACACTGACCACGCATAACTAGAGCTTGGATTTTTAAATGGAATCAGTCGCAGCTTAAATTATAAGATGTCTCATAACCATGCATAACCAGAGCTTGGATTTTTAAATGAGGTTAGAGACACTCTTATATATTAATTATATTTCTATCATTTTCAGCTTTATAAAGGGAAAAAAAACTCCTCGGTATATGAAACCAATATGGATGATAGAAATGTGGTAGGTACAGAAATCGACTATGAAATAAATTTCTAAATTAATTATATTATGAAATATGCTCGATTGTACCGGGATTATTGAAAATTTTCAATTATCAATAATTTTGAATAACAACATAGCCATAATTCCATCACAAATATTTTCACTGTTTATTCAAGATGATTTTAAAACATATTAACTCTTCCCATTAATATAAAAATATCATGGATGGCAAAATGATGATAGATAAAGGAGATGGTCGTGAAATAATTCCCAATTCAAAGATATTATAATGAATGTTCATCCATCATGAAGAACTTAAATAAAATCTCCTCTTGTTGTGAAATATACTGCAGTCACAATTCATCACAATTTCAAATTATGATAATAATTTTGATGAATTATAAATACAGTTCAATTGGGATATTGATTTCAATTTCTAAATGAATAATCAATAAATAATTTTAAAATTGAAAATCAATTACAAGAGGAATTTATACAGATTTATACAAGGAAAAAAAATGTGTATGATGTCTATACAAGGTGAAAGTTTAAAAACAGATGGATGAAAAAGTTGATACCAATTGTAGTCTCCTTTATCGAGGAATTTATTCACACCCTAGATATTTCAGATTAAAGAAATTTCAAACACAAAGCCCAAACAGACAAGATTACAAATTTGGCACAATAATCAGAGTAGCAATCAAATTAAAGCAGCAGTTATTTGAAAACAGTATCAGAGCAGCACAACAAAAACAGTTTCAAATCAGACTTGTCAAGATAATGATTCATGACCCGAGATTAAAAATACCGTTTATTTTAAATCATTTGATGGAAGATGAAGATATCAGGATTCAATGAATCGATCACACTAGATTGTAATTTTTTTTATTCGAGATATGTGTGAGATTCAGTAAATCTATAATTTCAAATGATTTAAAAAAAACAGATATTCAAACCAAATAATCATGGAATAACAGAGAATTTTAAGACCAGTTTTACAAAAGAAATTTTCATAAGTATCTCTCACAAGTGTGAGATTAAATTCAGATCATTTACATCAAATTTGAGAGGTATTCATGAACTAGAAAATTAAAGTGATTTATTTGAAATCACTTGAATCAATGTCAAGTTCTAGGATATAATGAATCAGTCACACAAGGTTGATAATTTCAAATTTAGGAGGTTTGTGAGATTCAAAATATCAGAAATTTCAGATGATTTCAAACAAACTAATTTCAACTGTACTAATCATGAATAAAAATGAATTTTAAGATGTATCACTGAGACAAGACATTTCAAAAAATATATTCAAGCCAATATGAAAATTTCTAAAATTATCACAACAGATAAATAACAGAGTGCTGTAGTGAATATAAATTTTCAAGACTTTCCAAAATAAACTAGAAGAGCCTCATAACAGCAAAGGTGTGTGAAATTCCACAAAACTTCCAGATCTTCAAAAATTTAGAATTCTAATCGACAGTGTTCAAGATATGACAAGAATACATCAACACTGTTATGAATTCAGATAATCAGAAAAAAACTTCAAATCAATTGCAGAAAAATAAATTCAAGATCTGGAAAAGAAAAAAAATATTAGAGTTTTATTTACATGAAGTGAATTTCCTGAAAATAATCATTAATACTGCAATTGGAAGTTAGAAGAGACTCAGAATAAAAAGAGATAATATGGCAGTGATAAATCAAAAAAGAGAACAAAAATAGAAAGGGGATAGAATAAGGAGTAGACAAAGAAAATAAAAAAGAGAATATTTACAAAGTTGAGTTTAGAGGTTAAAGCTGAAATTGACGTGAGTAAATAAATCTCTAACTCAACCATTCTTGGCTAAAGGAACTGTGAATGATATAGACAACTTTGCTTCACATTTCTTTTTGTACAGCAGTTCCTCAGCCTCCTCCGGTACCTAACAGTTTAGAGGGTTAAGTGGTTTAACAAAATTTGTAAAACCACTCTGAAATGAGTTTACTACTTTTGGTACCCAAACCTGTCTGTATAACAAACCATCTGAATTTACCTTTGTACCCTTAGGAACCCAACTCTGTTTGAACTTAACGAAGCCGATTTTATTTCCTTTTGGGATCGAAGAATGTATAAATGGTTTATTATAAAACAAGTTCTCATTTCTGTTGTGACTTAAAAACCTTTTCGAATTTTAAAACTTCAAAATTTCAGAACATCCCTTCTTGAAGCAATTTGAAGGATTTTTAAAATAACAAGAATTTAAATTTTCAAAAACATTTATTTTCCCAAAACCAAGACCATGTTTATTTCCAACAGAAATTTGGTTTTTCAACAACATATTCAAAGATTTCTCACCGTTAGAAAAACGTTTTAGACTCAACTCAAGATTGTTGATTTTGGACTTAAGATAGAAATTTTCTTTCATCAGATTAGAGCAACGATTAATGCTGATTTTCCTTCTCTCGGTATCATTTTGTTTTAAAAACAAATTTTCATTTTCAAGTAGTTTTGTTTTGGTGTTGGACTCAAGGATTTCAGGTTCAAATTTAATTTGTTTTTCAAATTCAAGTTTCTTGAGATTTTCAATCTCTTTTTCAAGCTCACTCAAAATCTGATCCGTCTTCAACAAACTATTGTTTTCAGCAATTTCATGTTTGGAATTTTTAATAGCCTTAAAATTTATAAATTCCTTTTGTAAACAATTGTTTGTACTTTTTAACTCAATCTCGTTATCTTTTAAAATAAGAATTTCTTCTTCGAGCTTTTGAATGTTTTTGTTGAGATAAACAAGATCTGTTTCAATTTCAAACAATTCTCACAATCAGAATTATCTAATTTTATGACGTTTGTAAATTTTGATTCCAAACAGTTAATTTTGCTATTCAACTCGTGATTTTTAGATTTTAAAGATTTGCTTTTACGATGGAGTTTATCAATGATTTTTGTTAAATCAGTACACATATAAACCAACTCTTCATATGAGAAGCTTTCAGTCTTATTGTCTGTTGAGTCTCCATCGTCCGATCTACTTGAATTTTCATTTGTTTCTTCTTCTGAGCATAGATCTGAATCTGAGTTGACCATTTTGGGTTTTGAGTTGCTGTTGTCAATCTTTCCATACTTCGTATTGAGAAAGCTCCATATTTCCTGCATAGTCAAGCAATGAGAAATGAGGATATATTGGACATCATCAATATAAGAATACAAGGTGTGAATAGCATGAGAATTAAATCCAATATCGTTCCTATTGACCAAATCATAACCGTTTATAACAATATCCCAACATTTAATATCAACATATTTTAAATATAATTCCATTTCTAATTTACAATTTAAAAAATCTATACCGCTGAAAATAAATGGAATACGACTGGACTGGTTCTCAGAAGACTGACAACTAAGATCCACGATTCTAGGGTTAAAGAAAACCAAGCTCTGATACCAATTGTTGGATCTAGATTGACCCTAGAGGGGGGGGTGAATAGGGTTTTTACATTTTATTGAAAAATTAGAAATTAATTGCAGCACCGACAATTGTAGAGTAAGTAAATGTGAAAAGTAAATAACACACAGAAATACCCAGCTTCGGCAAAATCCTACCTACTGCTGCAATCCTAAGGTTTCTACTAGGTGATAGAACAGATCCGGCATACAAGACCATGTGCACTCGCAATCCATGCTCCTATTCTAACCCTACGCTCAAAACCATAGACTGACCGATATTCCCTCGATCAGATTTCCCCTGATTACAACCCCGTAACCAGTAACCCAGATTTTACAGACTCTGTCAACTGTCAGTCAACACCCTAACTGATTCCCCTAGATTGTTACAGACCACTAGAAACTGATTCAGAATGATTTACAACTCAAATTAAAATTACAAAAAACAAATTGAAACAAAAGAAATCCTAGGAGTTAAAATAAAGAGGGTCATCCCCTTTTTAATAGCTTGGCTTAGTTTACTCCATGTAGGCCGGCCCCATTCCCTTTTTGTTTAGCTCGATGTCTCCTTTTCCTCTGAGAATAAAAATGGCGGTAGCTCTGGAAATTCGGGGCTAGGGTTTTCTTCTGATTTCCCAAATCAAAAATCGATTGCTGAACGAATTGAATCTCTGTGGCTCTGAAATCTCGTGACTTTCTCTTCGAATGAATTTGAAAAAGGCGATCGAAAGCTATGTGAGTAAATTTGTTTTGAATTGATTTCTGCTCTTCAATTTTTGTGGCTTGTTGATTTTCGATAAAAAACCGCCAGTGATGAATTGGTGTGGATAAATATAGGGTAGAATCTAAAACCTTAAACTCTGATTTCACCATAAATGATTCGATCTGATTTTGCGGATTTCCTCTTTTGATTGTGAAGCGAACCGAACTTCCCCGGTCTCCGAAGGGATGAGAAAGAACGAAATACTACGAGGACAAGACAAATCAGAACGCAGACAGAAGAACATTTCATTGTATATGACAACAATTCCATCAGAATACAAGAATATACAGAGTATAAATGAATAAATTTTACATAGAAATATCAGAGATTACAATAAATTACATAGCAGTGGAAAATAATACAATACACAACTGAAGGAGATATGCGGATACAAAGCTTTCCGGATATCGTTCCAGCTGTAAACCAGGATCCTGTGAATATAAATCTGCAAAACCAAAACTACTAGCTGCCCATGTCAAAATAAGGGCACCCAGAGTTTAGGTTAAAAAAATAAACTCCAGGTCAGTCATGGGACTGGTGTGAGAACTAAAACAGTTATTAATCTTTATTTTAAAGTTCGGTAAATCAAGGGACCACGCCGTATAACACGGAACGGGTTTCCTCCCAAGAATACCAGTGCATAAAACAACATCTCAATGCTAAATAAAGAAAAATGAAGCTATTATAAGACCCAGTTCAAATCACACAAAGCAATGCAAGCCGGAGGATAGGGTTTTTACCTTATAATAGCCAAGAATGCTTGATACGTTTAAAACAAATCATTTGATACTATCATAAATGCATAGTGTATAAAACAACTTCAAATCATAAGTATCAATCATAGACGGCATAAGTGCCCCATCCCACTACGTCGCCATACTAGGCTCTACAAATAAAACCGCAAATGTCACGTATTGGAAGTTGGGTTATCATTTATGGTATGAACCGAGGCTAGGGATCGTCCTCACCGGTTCGAGAGCCTCTAGTCCACCCCTCAGGAACAGCCGCAACTGCCCCTTGGATCGTCAGGGCTGGTCCACACGGAGTGGATTATAATGCTTGAACAATAAGTCTCTCCACCCTATGGGGTGTAAATGAGCCAATAAATGACTCCATCGGACCCGGATCATCCGATCAAACCGAGGCGCCTCGCAACAGCATCAACCACATAAGTCAAACTCATCATGGCGTGTAAAACCACTAACGCCACTTATAACTAGAAAGAAAACGCATGCCCCCCCTGAGGTCCTTCTCCCGTTTTTAGTTCATACCGGGTGTGAAACTCGCGAAGTAAACGTTACACAAAGCTACGCCACAAAGGTCGTGCTTCGATCATCAACCACAAGACTTTGCTTTTCAACAGAAGCCTTGATCATTTCCCCCTCAGGCATGCCACGCAGGCAATTCACTCTATGCGTTTGATATCCATTAGTATATAACCCCTGAGCTCGTACGTCTCATAGAAGGGCGTAAAGCAAGAGAATAAATTCTCCGCCGCCAAACAGAAATATATTTAATAGAAATCAATCACACAGACCAAAATCCAATGTTAGACACACAGTCCATTTACAAGTTCGTTCTGGGTCTGAACGAAACCGGAGGCACCTAGTACCCCGCATATCCATCGATCTCCAAGTTCGTCTGAACGATCACCAACTGTTTCCATCTTCTTGGGTGTACATCCCAATCAAGATCATCAGTAATCACGCAAACGACGTGAAGACCTCCGGTCTTCGACCACCCTCTTCATCTTCGACACTACGTCGAATTAGTTATTCAGAATGGGATAAACCCGGTCTTTCTGAATAACTCGCATATATAATAAACACGTGTTACACAAACACAACATACGCCTCATTCCAATTCAGAATATTCTTTTATTCAAATATTCTTATTCTTTGGGAAAAGTTCCCATTAATTTTATCAAAGATAAATTCTTTAAATTTATTCTTTAATCTTCTTTGAATATCAATTCAAACTAGTCGGGATTAGCGAACCACACCGAAGTAATCATTTATTTTATTTCCCAATCCCAACCTATTCATCCCATGAAGTAAAACTGGTCATACTTCATATCTAACACCACGGTGTTATCGGTAAATTCAATTACCATTTCACGTTCAAATCTAATTAAAGATTTAATTATCGCCTGGAGTAAAACTGGTGATACTCCATTCTAACACCTTTTCAATCTAACTAAAGATTCATTAAAACTCCACTTAGTTTTAATCTTTAACCGGGTTAAAGAATCAATGTCATTTAAAAACACGATTCACTATAAACCCAAAATCACATTCCATTAATTATCGGGTTAAAGAACAAGTGTTATTTAAAACACCGTTCACGATAAACCCAAGAATCAATTCAAATTAAATTCCAATTAAATTCCATTTAATTGGTACACTTCATTAAATCTAAATAAAAAGATTTAATCTTTTCTCAACTGGGCTTAAGAACAGTGTTAATGAAGACACCATTCACGACAAACCCAAATCACATTTGATATTAAATACAAGGCTCTGAATAGAAAATATATCGGCTTATATTCAATATCAAATTCTACGACCAACAAATATTGTATTGGAAATAACGATATATATATAACTTTCAAATTTCCATAACAATATCTGTATAATCACGAAATCCAACATTGAAATATTCCGAAGACAATTTCGATTCAAATCCATTCCAATATAATTATTGGAAATTCTGGTTATTTTCAAAACCATTTCAAATCCACTTTATTTATTTAAAAATAAATAGAATTATAATTCTAGTTCAAAACTAGTTCATTTCGATAAAAATCTATTTTAATCCTTTAAAATATGGAGTTTTTCACCCCGAGGCTTCACAAATCATTTCTTATGATTTTACACAAATTATTGATATTTTTAATAATTTTATCAAGGCCCGTACAGTCGATTTCCATCAACGGCCATCGAACTGCACTTACAGCGACCTTTTCCAAATTTGATTTGGACATAATTCCAAATCCAACCGTTAGATTTCAAATTTCTAATATTCATTGGAAATCTCTTTTCGATACGAACCCAACGGTTCTGGTTTTAGGAGAATCCGACGGTCGGATCTCCCGTAATGTCCGTTCGAAGTCAATGGTCGAAATTCGCGAACTGCCGCGGCGCGACGCATTCTATTCAGGCCATTATATAATATATATAATATATACTTCGTCGATTTCCTTTTAAAACGTATTTTATAAATCGTTTTAAATTCGTTTTCAAAACGATTTCAACTTCTATTTCAAATTCAAATCAAAATTGAATTTTTCCTTACAAATTCGTTTTATATTCATTTCAAATTGATTTCAATTCAAATCGATTTTAATTCAATTTGAATTCATTTTCTTTTCAATTCAATTCGAATCCGTTTTATATTCAATTCAATTTAATCTAATTCGAATTTCAATTCTATTCAATTTAAATTCGAATTCATTTGTATTCAAAATATTAGATTTTGAAATCACTTTCGATGTTCATTTTAAATTAAAAAAATCGATATAAATATCGTTCACGTCAAAATGGCGTAAATCTAATCAACACGGCTTCATATATTCCTATTTTCAAATATTCTATTTTAAGTATTTCCTTTTCAAATATTTCTATTCAAATATTTCTTTTTCAAAACTGGAATGAGGCCCAATCAATTACCATATAATGTTAACTATATGGATTTTCTACAACACATGTATACAATAACAATGATGAATAATCAACCATCATCCAAAGTGCATTCTACACTGTATAAGCATCAAATATTAATATTCAACGCTATAACAGCCTGTCAATCTATCGATCGACATACAACTAAACAATCAGGATTGGTGTACGTCAAATATCATCCCAATACCCATGTGGGGTTTCTAACAATCAAACACAGATTTTATTTGTGCAGTTGGGCGATGTGTAAAATTTATCGTCCCAATCAATATCAGTCAAATGTGTGTATATAAACAAATCATCCGATTTGTTTATATTTATTTCATTTTAAATACACGTTAAAAATTCTATTTTTAACTATAAAATATTTTTAACTATATAAATATTTTATTTCATTTCACATCACATTACACAATCAACTACACATCAAATCAAACAAACAAGCATACAAGCCGTCCATGGTCTGTGAACAACGGGTGTCGGGTGCTACTAAACACCGTCTGCATCCTAGTATATATTTTAAGTAGAAAACAAAATTAAAAGGTGAGAAGTTCTCACCGGTTAGCTAATCCAATCCCACGACTCTTCTTATGTAGAAATCTTCGTCGTTTCTTCGTTCATCACTTTCATCATCCGTATTCACTACATATATAAAAATCACATTTTTACTTTGCTATTCAATATATAAAAATCGAATTTTTACTTTGCTATTCAATATATAAAAGTTGAATTTTTACTTTGCTATTCAATATATAAAAATCGAATTTTTACTTTGCTATTCAATATATAAAAATCAAATTTTTACTTTTCTATTCAATATATAAAAATCGAATTTTTACTTCGCTAAAAAAAACCGTAACTTTTCTAAACTAAATCCCTAATCTTTTCTAAATTAAATTTCCAATCTTTTCTTGTTTACTATTCATTCCTTACTAGAACTGAAAATCGTTGAGTAAATAACAGAAATAAAATAAAATAAAAAAACTTACGTTGATTAATCATGGAAGGGGGGTCTTCACTGTCGGAGGGGTGCTCGAGGGGCGGCATGCAGCTTCAGGGGGGGTCTGGCGTCGGTCTTGGAGGCTAGTGGAGGCGGTGCGGCTAGGGCAGAGGGGGGGGGGTTCGATTTGCTGGAGGTTTCGTGGGAAAGGGGCTCGGTCAGGGAAGAAGAAGGGGAGGAGGGAGAGGCGGATGCTGGAGGATCGGTGGCGGGTTTCGGGCGGCGGTGGCGCTGGGTGGGGGGAGAGACGCGGTTGATCTTCGTGTTGGTTTTTTTTTCCTTTTTTTTCCTTCGATCAGCAAATGAAAAGGAGGGGGGGTCTGAGAGAAAGGTTTTATAATAATATATTATTTTATTTAATCAATTTCAAAAAGCAACTTTTATTTTCGACCTCAAAACGAGACCCACCGCCTGTCATCCATAGCTAATTACCCCCATTCCGAACACAATGGGATATGTATCGTAGGCTGATTGGACCGTTTCGATCAGTTTTCGTCAAAATCAACATATAACTCTATATATTGAATTTGAACGTGCATTTCAATTTATCGGGGCCACATACTAACTAGAAAAATTCCCGAAAAATATTTTCCAGCTTCGTATTGACGATACGGTCCTAACAAAATTAATTTCGTCGAATTCTGAGACCGTTTGAAAAATGGCCATTTTCCAGTCGATTAAAATCAACTAAAACTGGTCAAAAGCGTTTTCCTTTGCCACGCTCACATATTGATTCGAAAAGTTATGAAATTTGAAACCTAGCAATAATTTGACATCACGGATCCAACAAAAGTGGTTTCGTCGAAATCCGAGGTCGTTTGCAAAATTCCCATTTTTAAGGGCCAGAATTCCATAGCGACTATTCAGAATTTTCAACTGGACATATCTTTTGATTCCCGCTATGAAATTTCGATTTTTCGGGTTCGTTGGAAAGATAGTCACAATTAGATTCAAATATTTTTAGTTTCACTAAAATCCGGTTTATTTTGCACCTGGTATGTTCATTTGAATTTCGAAATCGAATTATCGAACTACCGCGCCATTTTCAATTCCTTTTATAACTTAAATAATTATATATATAATAACGTCGAGCTATATAAATATAAATGTTCTAATTCCACAAAAACCAAATTTTCCATTGTTATTATTTAAAATAATTCAATTTAAATAATCAAAATCCACTGAAATTGCCAAAATAAAAATTTTAAACTGGCCCATATTTCCGGGTTATTATACTCTCCCCCACTTAAAACTTTTCGTCCCCGAAAAGGAACAAAGTCGAAAGTTGTTTCACAAATCAACTCAACTTCCAGTGTTTTCATTACGGCTTAAGTTCTTCAACTTTTCAGTTTCTAAGAACTTTTCAAATTTTTCAAAAACTTGGTTAACACCCTAAATTTCCGAAAAATTTCGCCATAACCTCCCCTGCACCGGGAGCACGGGAAAATCTCGAAATTGCCATACAGGCCTTCTGATCTCAAAAAGAAAAAGAAAAAGCCAAGCGGCTAGCCAATCGGCTCATAAAATCATCATCACCCAAACAAAACAGTAAATTATGGTAAACATGTACCTATTTGTCGGGCAAACAAATTTTATTCTTCTGCTCTAGCCTCCTTGCTATGACCTGTTCAATGTAAGTACATGTATATGCAAGCAAATGCGACTAATTTCAATACAATTCACTATTTGATTCCATTAGGCATAATGGTTCAAAATTTCAAACAAATAACCAAACAACACAAACATCAATCAATTAGTCGGTTATCATTTCAAACGCATAACTTTGATAAATAGTCAAAAATCAGATTTTTGATGCCAAATCACAACAATAAGCCCTATCTAGTTTCGGTTCTCACACCAGTCAATTGGAAATATATAGAAATCTCACTTTCGTCGCTCGAAAATAAATATTGGCGATGGTGCCCCGTCACCAGAATTATCCCCGGGCACTAGAGTGCGATTCTATAACTATCCAATACATTAAAACTTCGAATACACGTTTGCAAGACGCATATGCAAAATCTTTATATATCGGATTGTCCAAATTCATATAAATAAATAATCAAATACGAATAAGTGATTTAAATTTTCAAAACAAAACTTGTTTTCATTTTTAAAAATATACTCTTCACACTCGTCCTAGGATACTACTGATCCCATCTCTTACGAGTCATTCTCATTGGATATTACTAATCCAATATCTGATGAATTCTTTCGTACGATTCTAATGTGTCTTGTTCTCTAAGCTTTGTAACCAAAGCTCTGATACCAACTGAAGCGAACCGAACTTCCCCGGTCTCCGAAGAGATGAGAAAGAACGAATTACTGTGAGGACAAGACAAATCAGAACGCAGACGGAAGAACATTTCATTGTATATTACAACAGTTCCATCAGAATACAAGAATATACAGAGTATAAATGAATAAATATTACACAGAAATATCAGAGATTACAATAAATTACATAGTAGCGGAAAATAATACAATACACAACTGAAGGAGATATACGGATACAAATCTTTCCGGATATCGTTCCAGCTGTAAATCAGGATCCTATGAATATTAATCGGCAAAACCAAAACTACTAGCTGCCCATGTCAAAATAAGGGCACCCATAGTTTAGGTTAAAACAATAAACTCCAGGTCAGTCATGGGACTGGTGTGAGAACTAAAACAGTTATTAATCTTTATTTTAAAGTTCGGTAAATCAAGGGACCACGCCGTATAATACGGAACGGGTTTCCTCCCAAGAATACTAGTGCATAAAACAACATCGCAATGCTAAATAAAGAAAAATGAAGCTATTATAAGACCCAGTTCCCATCAGACAATGCAACGCAAGCCGGAGGATAGGGTTTTTACCATATAATAGCCAAGAATGCTTGATACGTTTAAAACAAATCATTTGATACTATCATAAATGCATAGTGTATAAAACAACTTCAAATCAAAAGTATCAATCATAGACGGCATAAGCGCCCCATCCCACTATGTCGCCATACTAGGCTCTACAAATAAAACCGCAAATGTCACATATTGGAAGTTGGGTTATCATTTATGGTATGAACCAAGGCTAGGGATCGTCCTCACCGATTCGAGAGCCTCTAGTCCACCCCTCAGGAACAGCCGCAACTGCCTCTTGGATCGTCAGCGCCGGTCCACACGGAGTGGATTATAATGCCTGAGCAATACGTCTCTCCACTCTATGGGGTGTAAATGAGCCAATAAATGACTCCATCGGACCCGGATCGTCTGATCAAACCGAGGCACCTCGCAACAGCATCAACCACATAAGTCAAACTTGTCAGGGCGTGTAAAACCACTAACGCCACTTCTAACTAGAAAGAAAACGCATGCCCCCCCTGAGGTCCTTCTCCCGTTTTTAGTTCATACCGGGTGTGAAACTCGCGAAGTAAACGTTACACAAAGTTACGCCACAAAGGCCGTGCTTCGATCATCAACCACAAGACTTTGTTTTTCAACAGAAGCCTTGATCATTTGCCACTTAGGCATGCCACATAGGTAATTCACTCTATGCGTTTGATATCCATCAGTATATAACCCCTGAGCTCGTACGTCTCAGAGAAGGTCATTAAGCAAGAGAATAAATTCTCCGCCGCCAAACAGAAATATATTTAATAGAAATCAATCACACAGACTAAAATCGAATGTCAGACACACAGTCCATTTACAAGTCCGTTCTGGGTCTAAACGAAACCGGAGGCACCTAGTACCCCGCATATCCATCGATCTCGAAGTACGTCTGGACGATCACCAACTGTTTCCATCTTCTTGGGTGTACGTCCCAATCAAGATCATCAGTAATCAACCAAACGACGTGAAGACCTCCGGTCTTCGACCACCGTCTTCATCTTCGACACCACATCGAACTAGTTATTCAGAATGGGATAAACCCGGTCTTTCTAAATAACTCGCGTATATAATAAACAAGTGTTACACAAACACAACATACGCCTCATTCCAATTTAGAATATTGTTTTATTCAAATATTCTTATTCTTTGGGAAAAGTTCCCATTAATTTTATCAAAGGTAAATTCTTTAAATTTATTCTTTAATCTTCTTTGAATATCAATTCAAACTAGTCGGGATTAGCGAACCACACCGAAGTAATCATTTATTTTATTTCCCAATCCCAACCTATTCATCCCATGAAGTAAAACTGGTCATACTTCATATCTAACACCACGGTGTTATCGGTAAATTCAATTACCATTTCAAGTTCAAATCTAATTAAAGATTTAATTATCGCCTGGAGTAAAACTTGTGATACTCCATTCTAACACCTTTTCAATCTAACTAAAGATTCATTAAAACTCCATTTAGTTTTAATCTTTAACCGGGTTAAAGAATCAATGTCATTTAAAAACACGATTCACTATAAACCCAAAATCACATTCCATTAATTATCGGGTTAAAGAACAAGTGTTATTTAAAACACCGTTCACGATAAACCCAAGAATCAATTCAAATTAAATTCCAATTAAATTCCATTTAATTGGTACACTTCATTAAATCTAAATAAAAAGATTTAATCTTTTCTCAACTGGGCTTAAGAACAGTGTTAATGAAGACACCATTCACGACAAACCCAAATCACATTTGATATTAAATACAAGGCTCTAAATAGAAAATATATCGGCTTATATTCAATATCAAATTCTATGACCAACAAATATCGTATTGGAAATAACGATATATATATATCTTTCAAATTTCCATAACAATATCTGTATATTCACGAAATCCAACATCGAAATATTCCGATGACAATTTAAATTCAAATCCATTCCAATATAATTATTGGAAATTCTGGTTATTTTCAAAACCATTTCAAATCCACTTTATTTATTTTAAAATAAATAGAATTATAATTCTAGTTCAAAACTAGTTCATTTCGATAAAAATCTATTTTTATCCTTTCAAATATGGAGTTTTTCATCCCGATTCTTCACAAATCATTTCTTATGATTTTACACAAATTATTGATATTTTTAATAATTTTATCAAGGCCCGTATAGTCGATTTCCATCAACGGCCATCGAACTGCACTTACAACGACCTTTTCCAAATTTGATTTGGACATAATTCCAAATCCAACCGTTAGATTTCAAATTTCTAATATTCATTGGAAAGCTCTTTTCGATACGAACCCAACGGTTCCGGTTTTAGGAGAATCGGACGGTCGGATCTCCCGAAATGTCCGTTCGAAGTCAATGGTCGAAATTCGCGAACTGCTGCGGCGCGTTCTATTCAAGCCATTATATTATATATATAATATATATATATATAAATATACTTCGATGATTTCCTTTTAAAACGTATTTTATAAATCGTTTTAAATTCGTTTTCAAAACGATTTCAACTTCTATTTCAAATTCAAATCAAAATTGAATTTTTTCTTACAAATTCGTTTTAAATTCATTTCAAATTTATTTCAATTCAAATCGATTTTAATTCGATTTGAATTCATTTTCTTTTTAATTCAATTCAATTCGAATCTATTTTATATTAAATTCAATTTAATCTAATTCGAATATCAATTCTATTCAATTTCCATTCTATTCAATTTCAATTCGAATTCATTTCTATTCAAAATATCAGATTTTGAAATCACTTTCGATGTTCATGATAAAATGAATAAAATCGATATAAATATCATTCACGTCAAAATGGCGTAAATCTAATCAACACGGCTTCATATATTCCTATTTTCAAATATTCTATTTTATGTATTTCCTTTTCAAATATTTCTATTCAAATATTTCTTTTTCAAAACTGGAATGAGGCCCAATCAATTACCACATAATGTTAACTATATGGATTTTCTACAACACATGTATACAATAACAACGATGAATAATCAACCATCATCCAAAGTGCTTTCTACACTGTATAAGCATCAAATATAAATATTCAACGCTATAACAGCCTGTCAATCTATCGATCGACATACAACTAAACAATCGGGATTAGTGTATGTCAAATATCATCCCAATACCCGTGTAGGGTTTCAAACAATCAAACACAGATTTTATTTGTGCAGTTGGGCGATGTGTAAAATTTATCGTCCCAATCAATATCAGTCAAATGTGTGCATATAAACAAATCGTCCGATTTGTTTATATTTATTTCATTTTAAATACACGTTAAAAATTCTATTTTTAACTATAAAATATTTTTAACTATATAAATATTTTATTTCATTTCACATCACATTACACAATCAACTACACATCAAATCAAACAAACAAGCATACAAGCCGTCCACGGTCTGTGAACGACGGGTGTCGGGTGCTACTAAACACCGTATGCATCCTAGTATATATTTTAACTAGAAAACAAAATTAAAAGGTGAGAAGTTCTCACCGGTTAGCTAATTCAATCCCACGACT
Source organism: Allium sativum (assembly GCA_030737875.1). NCBI lineage: Eukaryota > Viridiplantae > Streptophyta > Magnoliopsida > Asparagales > Amaryllidaceae > Allium > Allium sativum. The sequence continues at coordinate 779,634,155 of CM060916.1, forward strand.
CTTCTTATGTAGAAATCTTTGCCGTTTCTTCTTTCATCACTTTCGTTATCCGTATTCACTACATATATAAAAATCACATTTTTACTTTGCTATTCAATATATAAAAATCGAATTTTTACTTCGTTAAAAAAAATTGTAACTTTTCTAAACTAAATCCCTAATCTTTTCTAAATTAAATTTCCAATCTTTTCTTGTTTACTATTCATTCTTTACTTGAACTGAAAATCATTGAGTAAATAAAAGAAATAAAATAAAATAAAAAAACTTACATTGATTAATCAAGGAAGGGGGGGTCTTCACTGTCGGAGGGGTGCTCGAGGGTGGGCCTGTGGCTTCAGGGGGGTCTGGCGTCGGTCTTGGAGGCTAGTGGAGGCGGCGCGGCTAGTGCAGAGGGGGGGTTCGATTTGCTGGAGGTTTCGTGGGAAAGGGGCTCGGTGAGGGAAGAAGAAGGGGAGGAGGGAGAGGCGGAGGCTAGAGGATTGGTGGCGGGCTTCGGGCGGCGGCGCCACTGGGGGGGGGGGGGGGCGACGCGGTTGATCTTCGTGTTGTTTTTTTTCCTTCGATCAACAAATGAAAAGGAGGGGGGTCTGAGAGAAAGGTTTTATAATAATATATTATTTTATTTATTTAATCAATTTCAAAAAGCAACTTTTATTTTCGACCTCGAAACGAGACCCACCGCCTGTCATCCATAGTTAATTACCCCCATTCCGAAACACAATGGGATATGGGTCGTAGGCTGATTCGACCGTTTCGATCAGTTTTCATCAAAATCAACATATAACTCTATATATTGAATTTGAACGCGCATTTCAATTTATCGGGGCCATATACTAACTAGAAAAATTCCCAAAAAATATTTTCTAGCTTCGTATTGACGATATGGTCCTAACAAAACTAATTTCATCGAATTCTGAGACCGTTTGAAAAATGGCCATTTTCCAGTCGATTAAAATCAACTAAAACTGGTCAAATGCGTTTTCTTTTGCCACGCTCACATATTGATTCGAAAAGTTATGAAATTTCAAACCTAGCAATAATTTGACATCACGGATCCAACAAAAGTGGTTTCGTCGAAATCCGATGTCGTTTGCAAAATTCCCATTTTTAAGGGCCAGACATATCTTTTGATTCCCGCTATGAAATTTCGATTTTTCGGGTTCGTTGGAAAGATAGTCACAATTAGATTCAAATGTTTTTAGTTTCACTAAAATCCGGTTTATTTTGCACCCGGTATGTTCATTTGAATTTCGAAATCGAATTATCGAACTACCGCGCCATTTTCAATTCCTTTTATAATTTAAATAATTATATATATTATAACGTCGAGCTATATAAATATAAACGTTCTAATTCCACAAAAACCAAATTTTCTGTTGTTATTATTTAAAATAATTCATTTTAAATAATCAAAATCCACTAAAATTGCCAAAATAAAAATTTTAAACTGGCCCAGATTTCCGGGTTATTACAGATTGGCTCGATTCTTCAATTGATTTGCTCAAGTTTTTAATCCCCTGATTGCGTGAAAAATGTTGGCTTGTAGAGAAAAAGAATCGGCTTTGATGGATTGTATAATTCTGGAAATGGATGATACATGTGGTCCCTTGCAATTCGATTTTCCTGAAACATTGTTAACTCCGACAAAAATGTGCATTGATTTAAATTAATCTTCTTTCCAAAAATGAACCACTTGATTACACTGATGGAATCATTTGTAAAATTCCAGAAATGAAATTTGGTTATTTCGAAATTAATTTCTTGCCCCAAAAATAAATGCCTTCGATTTCTTTGTTCCATTCCAAATATTGTATGCTAATTTTCTGGATATCCTTTTGGTCATTCTTGTATGCCTCCTGTACAATTACTGCTTGCCAAAAGAATTTAGCATGAATTCTGAATTAACTTGCCAAAACAGTTGAAATTGATTTCTGGAAGGAATTTTGGCCGTGTATGATTTAAAAACCTTTGTTTCCTGAATTGAAACATTTCTGGAAATTTTTCTTTCACACTGTAAAAAAAACTTTCCTGCTATACTTGCTTACTGAACACATTCCTCTATGTGTTGTGTCACTGACCATGCATCATTTACACACACTCATGTAGCAGCATGATGTGCTTATCGTATTGTTCTATGTTTGCTCTGCCATTTTTATCATGCTGTACCACCACTTAAAAGTGTAATGGCGCGTTTTGTTAGCTGTCGAATAATTAATTTATTTAATTATTAAATATCGATTGGGCGATATCGATGACTTGAATTAAATAATATTGAATATTTAATTAAAATAAATAATATAATAATATATTATAATGTCGAAATAATCGGAAATCACCGAATTCACAATAATGTGTGAATTGGATCAGCTAAAATATTTAATTCAGTTTAGAATTGAATTTGAATAACGAATCGATTTAATAATCGACGTTAAAACGTATTAATTATATTATAATTAAAATAGAGCGCGTAACGACGCGACAGTTCGTTATTTGGCGATTTAGACTTCAAGTGGATGTACATGGTTCGTTTTAAATCGGATTGCTGTGAAACAAGAAACGTGTGGAGCTGGTGGAGTATATCTTTCTAGTGGAAGAGAGAGATCGGGATTTCGTCGTGTGGATTTTGAGTTACGTCCAAATCAAAATATCAGAAATGCAGTGCCCTGACCATAACGATTTAATTATATTTTAAATAGGGATTTAAATAGGAATCGAGCGTCGATATAACTCTGACAAGGTAATATCGAGTTGTAAATATATACAGGAATAGTCTAGAGCTGTACGGCATTACACTGTGAATACAGACGATAATAATTAATTTTAAATATTTAATTTAATTATATTTAAATATATTTATATATTTAAATAGGCTATTTAGAGCGTTAAAAATAGCCACTTTTGCATACGAAGTCGGAATTCGACGAAATCAGTTTTGTTGGATCCGCAATATCAAATAGTTGTTAGATTCCAAGTTTCGTGATTTTTAGAGTCACTGTGTGACCGTAGGGATTTTTAGAGCGGAAAATAGACAGTATTTTGACAGTTAAAAATATGCTGTGTGAGCATACGAAGTCGGAATTCGACAAAACCAGTTTCGTTGGGACCGTAATATCGAAATCTAGCTACCCGTCCAGTTTGGTGATTTTTGGGTATCGTATATGGTCGCAGGGATTTTTAAGGATGTCAGAAGCTTATAAAATCATTAAAATAAAATAGAAAATAAACAATTAAAAAAAATATCCAATTTAGTTCTTTGATTAAAACTGAGTCCACGTTACCCTTTTTACCAGCCACACACTCAAAGATAAAAACACGACAGAAATATCCATCTCCTATAAACAAACCGTGCATTCAAAAATCAAAAGAAACTAAATACAAGATCTATAAAATCTGAGGGATATATGTATGGGATCCCCGTGTGATTCTCGTCGATTTCATGTCTGTTTCGTACGTTGCGATGCCAATTTGATGAAGCTCGAAATCGACAGTAAGCTAGGGCTGAGGCATGGGGGATATACAAATGGCCGGTTGTTAATTCGAGGGTGCTGGTGGAATCGAGGAAGCCAGGCGCTTCGATTGAGGGAGGTTGGACGGACTTCGGCTTTGTCTTTGACAGTGCGACAGTAGTGATGTTGAGAAGGCTACAGGTCTGATTTTGGAGCAGCATCGGGTTCGAGGTAACGGAAGTAGGTGGTTACGGATGTGGGCGCTGAGGTGATTTGTGGTGGTCGCAGAGGGTATAGTTGAACGAGGTGGTGAGGAAGCGGGGTCAACTGTCGGTCAAGGGTTTTGTGGAGACGACGGGTTTTTGGGTTTCAATTTGGTCTGTTTGAAGAAGATGAACACAACGGGTCAGGGTATTTTATAAATGGGTATGGGCTTCATTTAATTAGTGAGCCCAGTAACGATTTAACCTTTTAGTTTTTATTTATTTAAAATATATGTGATAACTTGTATAACGTATAACTTCGTCACACGTTGTCAGAATCATGAACGGTCGGATCCGTTGGGATCATATGGACGAGAGCTTCACAATGAAGCTGACTGGAAGTGGATTGGGGCTCATATGAATTTATCGCGAAATAAATTGTCCGTCGCAGTCAAATGAACGCAAACCGTTATTCAACGATTAACGCGCAAATGTGAGTAAAACTCACCAACTCTGAATAGTTCTATTTTTACAGTGTATTCTTAGAACTGCTAGATATTGTCTGTTTGACTGTATGTTGACTGTTTGATTGAACTGCTAGTCAGTTAGTAGAGATTTTATATATATATATTTACGTATATATATATATATATATATATATATATAAACCGTCAAATAGTTATATGTTGATTCTGTTTATCAGAATATTATACTGTTGTTGTTTAACATCTGTGGATGCAGGGAAACAGGTTGGAGGAATCCAACAGGATTCCTCAACAGTATTTTACTGTGAATTTTATAGTGTGATATATAATGTGAAGTATATAATCTGTATGGCTATGTGTGGTGGGACGATATTTATCGTTGTTATATGGTGTGTTGAAGACCATGAGAAATACCAGACTGTAGGAGAGGGGTTTTCAAAGTATATTTTGAAAATAGTTTATTTATATAAAATCAAGGGATTTTATATATATATATATATAAGAAAAAGGATTTTTGAATATTAAGGAATATAGTTGGTAAAATAAATATAAAAGAGTTTTATTTGTAAATCAATATAAGGGAATATATATGTTAATCGAATATAAGAGGATATATTTGTTAGTCAAAATATAAAGGAATTATATTCGTTAGAACAAATATAAAGGATATTTATTTAGAGATTAAATAAATAGAATATTATAAAGGGTATTTATTTAGATATTAAATAAATAGAATTAAACTAAAGAAGATATTTATTTGTTAAATAAATAGGAGTTAACCAAGTGAACTGGTCGAGTTAACCAAGTGAATTGGTTGAGTTAAACGAAGTGGATTAGTTAAGTTAAACTAAGTGGTTAATCAAAGTGAATTAGTTAAGTTAAACTACGTGGTTAACCAAAGTAAATTAGTTAAGTTAAACTACGTGGTTAACCAAAGTAAATTAGTTAAGTTAAACTAAGCGGTGAATCAAAGTGAATTTGTTAAGTTAAACTAAAGGATTAATCGATGTGAATTAGTTAAGTTAAATTAAAGGATTAATCGATGTGAATTAGTTAAGTTAACTAAGTGGTTAATCGAAGTAAATTAGTTGAGTTAAACTAAGTGAACCGGCTAGAGTTAATCAACGTGAATTAACTAAGTTAAACTAAGTGGATTAGTTCAGTTAATCGAGACAAGTAAATCAAGTTAGGGTAAACCATTTTGAGTTAACCAGTTAGAGTTAACCATTTGAGTTAACCAGTTTGAGTTGACCAGTTAGAGTTGACCAGTTAGAGTTGACCAGTTAGGGTTGATCAGTTAGAGTTGATCATTTAGAGTTGACCAATTAGAGTTGACCAGTTAAAGTTGACCAGTCAGAGTGGATCAGTTAGAGTTATCCAAGTAGAGTTAACCGAGTAGAGTTGTCAAATATCACATATCCGAAGTAGAGTTATCGAATATAGGGTATTCGAGAGAAGATTAATCGAATATAGTTAATTCGAGTGGAGAAATCAAATGTTATTCATTTGAGAAGAGTTATCGAATATAGTTTATTCGAGTGGAGAAAATAAAATGTTATTCATTTGAGAAGAGTTATCGAATATTTTTCATTCGAAGAGTTAATCCGAAGGAGTTATTCGAAGTTAGTTAATCCAAAGGAGTTATTCGAAGTTAGCTAATCCAAAGGAGTTATTCGAAGTTAGTTAATCCAAAGGAGTTAGTCGAAGAGTTAATCGAATATAGTTATTCGAAAGAAGGTGTTAATCGAATATAGTTATTCGAGTAAAGTTAAAAGAGTTAATCGAATTTAGTTATTCAAAATGAGTTATTCGAATTTGATATTTGAATAGAGTTAAACACATTTGAGTGATTCGAATTACTTATTCAAATAGAGTTAAACACGTAAGAGTTAATTGAATATTAGTTATTCAATTAGAGTTAAATCGAATTTAGTTATTCGAAAGGAGTTAATAAATTTGAGTTAAGTTAATCGATTTGAATTAAGTTGAATCAAAATGGAGTAAATCGATTAGAATTAAGTTAATCGAGTTAGAGTAAATCGAATATTGGTTATTCGAAAGTAAGTTATTCGAATTAGTTATTCGAAGGAGTTAATCAAATGAGTCGATCCAAAAGAGTTAGTCGAATATTAGTTATTCGAATAGAGTTAAAGGAGTTATCGATTTTAGTTTGATCGAAAGGAGTTATCGATTAGTAAGTCGAAAGGTGATTTTCGAATATAGCATATTCGAAAGAAAGAGATCGAATATTGTTTATTCGAAAGAGAGAGATTTCGAATATGAGTTATTCGAAGAGAGATAATCAAATATAGGTTATTCGAAGAAGAGTAATCAAATAGAGATTACTCGAAAGAGAGTTATACGTCGAATTCGATTATAGCGAATTCGGGAAAGTACTATTTACTTTCCAGGGTTTAAATCAAGATTTAGTTATTGATTTAGAAATTATGTGTCTGTTAAATTATTCGAGTTAGGAGATAAAGTTATAATTTAGGTTAGATATTGCAGAAGTAGGAATTATAACGTTATAGTTATAATCAAACGTTTTCATATAAGAAGTAGATTCGTAACCTGAATCCGAGAATTTGCGTAAACAGATGATTGGAAAAAGTGAGTGACGAGCTTCATCTATTTCACAGTAAAGGACGTTGTTCAATTAAGGTCTGAGAGGTAATTATACCCCAACTTGATTGACTTCAGAATTGACAAAGGAATAGTTGTGGTTCGATAGGAAAGGTTGTTTTGAAATATAGTTAAGTAATAAGCGATTAATGGATTAAGCGTAACGATGTTTTATACAACGTTCATTGGAAATCCGTAAATGAGTTTTGGAAACGTTTTCCAAATATAGTCAGATATGTTTTCTAAACATAGAAAATGAAATGTTTTCATAATAAGAATTTAAGAAATAGAGTTAAGCAAATTCAGAAACTAACTGGAGAGGGTAAGTTGAACGGTTTTCTAAGTGACGATCTGATGTTGGTTTCGACCTTCCGGACTGATACTTAGAGAATTGTTCTCATACTAGTTACAGTTAGGGACTGATAGTTGCGAAATAATAGTGATGTGAAAATAAGCTATGGAAATGTTTTCCAATGATTAATAACATATATTTTCTAAATATATGAAATAAGGAAATATGAACATATGATGATTGATCGACCGAATTTCCATTTGGAAATAAGATCGTTGTTTGTACATCGACATGTTTTCATTTGATAGTTGAATCATAGACTATCAAAGTTTTTACCATTTTAACGTTGTTAATATGGAGAGACCGGTTGGATTATTATCGAAAGAACCACTATGTATCGGCATAAGCGTTGCGAGCAATATATGCCAAAGATAAATTGAAGACGGAGTAAAGTGCAAGGGCTGTTGTATAAGTCTTAGATAACAGTGACTAAGATGGATATACTGAATAGTGCCTTCGGTTTGTCCAGTCCCAGGACAACGTATATGGAAGAAGGTCTGACAGAGTATATCCAATGGATCGCGTAAGTTGATCTGTTCAAACGTATTCACGTTTGGTGGCGGAGGAATTCGTTTGTCTTAGCTATATACCCGTGTTATTTTTGGATAAGTCAATATGTGATTTGGCGGGTATGACGATGTGGCATTCAAAGTGAATGGTGATCAGATGTTCTGAAGATAGACGTAGCTTCTAGCCTCACACCGGGAAGTAACAAAAGTTGGGCTAGGCAGCATGGCTAGTTGGGTCATTCCCAAGCAGGGTGTACTGTCACCGATCTAGGGAATATTCATATTTATACTTCTTTTTGATTCTGTATCTTCGGATGATGGTTTGATGGCCTATAACCGTGGTGGCAATATATTCGCGACACTCAAGATAAATGAGTGAGCGGTCATGTGTGGCCAGGTTGCAAGACGTTCTTGTTGAACCCTGAGTGTATCACCTCTAGAGTACACTATTCAGAAGGTGCTCCCATACCTTGTCTGTTGGAATCCATTCTCCGATAAGCGCCCTGCGGTTTATGATTTTATACTATGTATGCAGAACGCGAGATGCAAGCGTTTCTGCTAGATTGATACCTATTTGTACTTAGACATTATTATAATATCACAATGATATTGCTTGTCAAAGTTGTTCAGATACTCATAAGGGAAAACCCGTTCCGTATTCACGGCGTGGTCTTATGACATACCCTATACCTGTTTTAAACTGTTTTACTCATGCCAGTCCCATGACTGACCCGGAGTTTACTTTGTTGTTTTCCCTAAACTCTTGGGTGCCTAAATTTGTACGGGCAGTCAAGTAGTCGGGATTTACAGATATACTTGGAGAGCTTGGAGCAGGAGGCTACAAGATTTTATAGCTATAGTTATTTCCGCTGTGTTGTAAGTGTTGTACTCTGATAAGTGCTATTGTATATATATAACTGTTTACTTCAAAGTTATGTTATATATTATATGTTATTCGTTCCGTTGTGAGATTCGTGTTACTCTGGTGATTCTGATGTTCTTCTTCTTCTATTCTATTAGTTCTATCTTTTCTTTCTCACCTTCTAAATTCTTTCACTAACGTCTCGGAATTTCCGACTCTCGAGGAGTCGGAAATTTCCAGCCGTTACAGTTGGTATCAGAGCTTAAGTTAAGAATTACTTGGCTCTGTGGCGTGACTCGGTAGAGATAGGGTTAGTAATACCCTAGATAGAGTTTGAGTGTATATATACGAGTGCGTATTTGTTATTTAATATAAAGTTATTTTATATTGTGGAGACTCATTGGTTGAGTAGTTTGTGAATTCTGGTCGATCAGTTTGATCCACTGTATCGATAGGGGCTACTAAACACTCGAATACGATGGACGACACGGTATGTTTTGAAAGGAGGGTAAAAGAAATAATTTTACCCGAATATATTTTGATATAATATATTGGTAGTGTTGGTTGTTATTATAATCGAGTAAGATTTATAACATGTGAAATGGTTATATATAACGAATCAGAATTCATATAAGTAAAGTATATGAAATAGTTTGAATTAAATATGAATTTAAATCAGAATTTGGAATTTAAAATAAGGAAATTTTAAGTTCCTGGGAGATTTTGAAAATATTTTCCAATTTGAAATAAATATAGTATTGAACTCACCTGGATGACTGGAAAATATTTCCGAGGATGGATCGATACGTCGTCGGTGTGATTTTCGAGTTTCTAAGTGGTGGATTACTACCAAGGGTTTTGTTTTCAAATTGTGTTGAGAAAACAAGTTGTTTAGAAATTTAAGGGTTTTGAATTGGTGTTATGGTTTGAAATTGATTTGAAATAAACCCAAGAATTTTGAATGCTTGAATTAAAAATCTAACTAATAAAGTTAAATGGATTGAGAAGACATAAGTGAATAAATACCTTGGAATTTAAACTTGAACCAAGTTAAATAAATCAGGATTTGGTTAGAGAATAATCTGGATTGGAATTAAGTTGATGGGTTAAGAGTTTGAAATCTGATATTGGAGTTTGAATAGAATAACTTGGATAGAACCAAGTGTTTGAGTTGAAGGTTGGATTGAGATGACATTGGTATATGTTGGGTTGATAACAGGTGAAAGTGATAAGAGTTGATATGCCCGACAAAAAGGTACAAGTTTGTTTTTGATATAAGCATGAGATTTATGAGCCGAATTGGCAAGCCGCTTGGCTGTTTGATTTTCTTTTGGGTTGGAGATAGCCTAGAGAGGCGAGTTGTGGTTTTACCGATAGGGCTGTACAAAGGAGGTAATGGCAAAATTTTCCGAAAATTTAAAGTGTTAGAAAATTTTCAGAATTTTTGAAAATTTTAATTAGTCGGAAGAATAAATATTTCAGTCGATATTAAGTGGTTCGGTTGAAATCAGAAATAAGGGGTAAACCAATCTTAGGAGTTCCAATATATAGGGTCAACCTCCAACTTAGCAATTTCGAGGACGAAATTATTTTAAGGGGGGAAGTCTGTAATGGCGCGTTTTGTTAGCTGTCGAATAATTAATTTATTTAATTATTAAATATCGATTGGGCGATATCGATGACTTGAATTAAATAATATTGAATATTTAATTAAAATAAATAATATAATAATATATTATAATGTCGAAATAATCGGAAATCACCAAATTCACAATACTGTGTGAATTGGATCAGCTAAAATATTTAATTCAGTTTAGAATTGAATTTGAATAACGAATCGATTTAATAATCGACGTTAAAACGTATTAATTATATTACAATTAAAATAGAGTGTGTAACGACGCGACAGTTCGTTATTTGGTGATTTAGACTTCAAGTGGATGTACAGGGTTCGTTTTAAATCGGATTGCTGTGAAACAAGAGACGTGTGGAGCTGGTGGAGTATATCTTTCTAGTGGAAGAGAGAGATCGGGATTTCGTCGTGTGGATTTTGAGTTACGTCCAAATCAAAATATCAGAAATGCAGCGCCCTGACCATAACGATTTAATTATATTTTAAATAGGGATTTAAATAGGAATCGAGCGTCGATATAACTCTGACAAGGTAATATCGAGTTGTAAATATATACAGGAATAGTCTAGAGCTGTACGGCATTACACTGTGAATACAGACAATAATAATTAATTTTAAATATTTAATTTAATTATATTTAAATATATTTATACATTTAAATAGGCTATTTAGAGCGTTAAAAATAGCCACTTTTGCATACGAAGTCGGAATTCGACGAAATCAGTTTTGTTGGATCCGCAATATCAAATAGTTGTTAGATTCCAAGTTTCGTGATTTTTAGAGTCACTGTGTGACCGTAGGGATTTTTAGAGTGGAAAATAGACAGTATTTCGACAGTTAAAAATATGCTGTGTGAGCATACGAAGTCGGAATTCGACGAAACCAGTTTCGTTGGGACCGTAATATCGAAATCTAGCTACCCGTCCAGTTTGGTGATTTTTGGGTATCGTATATGGTCGCAGGGATTTTTAAGGACGTCAGAAGCTTATAAAATCATTAAAATAAAATAGAAAATAAACAAATAAAAAAAATAACCAATTTAGTTCTTTGATTAAAACTGAGTCCACGTTACCCTTTTTACGAGCCACACACTCAAAGATAAAAACACGACAGAAATATCCATCTCCTATAAACAAACCGTGCATTCAAAAATCAAAAGAAACAAAATACAAGATCTATAAAATCTGAGGGATATATGTATGGGATCCCCGTGTGATTCTCGTCGATTTCATGTCTGTTTCGTACGTTGCGATGCCAATTTGATGAAGCTCGAAATCGACAGTAAGCTAGGGCTGAGGCATGGGGGATATACAAATGGCCGGTTGTTAATTCGAGGGTGCTGGTGGAATCGAGGAAGCCAGGCGCTTCGGTTGAGGGAGGTTGGACGGACTTCGGCTTTGTCTTTGACAGTGCGACAGTAGTGATGTTGAGAAGGCTACAGGTCTGGTTTTGGAGCAGCATCGGGTTCGAGGTAACGGAAGTAGGTGGTTGCGGATGTGGGCGCTGAGGTGATTTGTGGTGGTCACAGAGGGTATAGTTGAACGAGGTGGTGAGGAAGCGGGGTCTACTGTCGGTCAAGGGTTTTGTGGAGACGACGGGTTTTTGGGTTTCAATTTGGTCTGTTTGAAGAAGATGAACACAACGGGTCAGGGTATTTTATAAATGGGTATGGGCTTCATTTAATTAGTGAGCCCAGTAACGATTTAACCTTTTAGTTTTTATTTATTTAAAATATATGTGATAACTTGTATAACGTATAACTTCGTCACACGTTGTCAGAATCATGAACGGTCGGATCCGTTGGGATCATATGGACGAGATCTTCACAATGAAGCTGACTGGAAGTGGATTGGGGCTCATATGAATTTATCGCGAAATAAATTGTCCGTCGCAGTCAAATGAACGCAAACCGTTATTCAACGATTAACGCGCAAATGTGAGTAAAACTCACCAACTCTGAATAGTTCTATTTTTACAGTGTATTCTTAGAACTGCTAGATATTGTCTGTTTGACTGTATGTTGACTGTTTGATTGAACTGCTAGTCAGTTAGTAGAGATTTTATATATATATATTTACGTATAGATATATATATATAAACCGTCAAATAGTTATATGTTGATTCTATTTATCAGAATATTATACTGTTGTTGTTTAACATCTTTGGATGCAGGGAAACAGGTTGGAGGAATCCAACAGGATTCCTCAACAGTATTTTACTGTGATTTTTATAGTGTGATATATAATGTGAAGTATATAATCTGTATGGCTATGTGTGGTGGGACGATATTTATCGTTGTTATATGGTGTGTTGAAGACCATGAGAAATACCAGACTGTAGGAGAGGGGTTTTCAAAGTATATTTTGAAAATAGTTTATTTATATAAAATCAAGGGATTTTATATACATATATATAAGAAAAAGGATTTTTGAATATTAAGGAATATAGTTGGTAAAACAAATATAAAAGAGTTTTATTTGTAAATCAATATAAGGGAATATATATGTTAATCGAATATAAGAGGATATATTTGTTAGTCAAAATATAAAGGAATTATATTCGTTAGAACAAATATAAAGGATATTATTTAGAGATTAAATAAATAGAATATTATAAAGGGTATTTATTTAAGATTAAATAAATAGAATTAAACTAAAGAAGATATTTATTTGTTAAATAAATAGGAGTTAACCAAGTGAATTGGTCGAGTTAACCAAGTGAATTGGTTGAGTTAAACGAAGTGGATTAGTTAAGTTAAACTAAGTGGTTAATCAAAGTGAATTAGTTAAGTTAAACTAAGTGGTTAACCAAAGTAAATTAATTAAGTTAAACTAAGCGGTGAATCAAAGTGAATTTGTTAAGTTAAACTAAAGGATTAATCGATGTGAATTAGTTAAGTTAAACTAAAGGATTAATCGATGTGAATTAGTTAAGTTAACTAAGTGGTTAATCGAAGTTAATTAGTTGAGTTAAACTAAGTGAACCGGCTAGAGTTAATCAACATGAATTAACTAAGTTGAACTAAGTGGATTAGTTCAGTTAATCGAGACAAGTAAATCAAGTTAGGGTAAACCATTTGAGTTAACCAGTTAGAGTTAACCATTTGAGTTAACCAGTTTGAGTTGACCAGTTAGAGTTGACCAGTTAGAGTTGACCAGTTAGGGTTGATCAGTTAGAGTTGATCAGTTAGAGTTGACCAGTTAAAGTTGACCAGTCAGAGTGGATCAGTTAGAGTTATCCAAGTAGAGTTAATCGAGTAGAGTTGTCAAATATCACATATCCGAAGTAGAGTTATCGAATATAGGGTATTCGAGAGAAGAGTAATCGAATATAGTTTATTCGAGTGGAGAAATCAAATGTTATTCATTTGAGAAGAGTTATCGAATATAGTTTATTCGAGTGGAGAAAATAAAATGTTATTCATTTGAGAAGAGTTATCGAATATTTTTCATTCGAAGAGTTAATCCGAAGGAGTTATTCGAAGTTAGTTAATCCAAAGGAGTTATTCGAAGTTAGCTAATCCAAAGGAGTTATTCGAAGTTAGTTAATCCAAAGGAGTTAGTCGAAGAGTTAATCGAATATAGTTATTCGAAAGAAGGTGTTAATCGAATATAGTTATTCGAGTAAAGTTAAAAGAGTTAATCGAATTTAGTTGTTCGAAATGAGTTATTCGAATTTGATATTTGAATAGAGTTAAACACATTTGAGTGATTCGAATTACTTATTCAAATAGAGTTAAACACGTAAGAGTTAATTGAATATTAGTTATTCAATTACAGTTAAATCGAATTTAGTTATTCGAAAGGAGTTAATCAATTTGAGTTAAGTTAATCGATTTGAATTAAGTTGAATCAAAATGGAGTAAATCGATTAGAATTAAGTTAATCGAGTTAGAGTAAATCGAATATTGGTTATTCGAAAGTAAGTTATTCGAATTAGTTATTCGAAGGAGTTAATCAAATGAGTCGATCCAAAGGAGTTAGTCGAATATTAGTTATTCGAATAGAGTTAAAGGAGTTATCGATTTTAGTTTGATCGAAAGGAGTTATCGATTAGTAAGTCGAAAGGAGATTTTTGAATATAGCATATTCGAAAGAAAGAGATCGAATATTGTTTATTCGAAAGAGAGAGATTTCGAATATGAGTTATTCGAAGAGAGATAATCGAATATAGGTTATTCGAAGAAGAGTAATCAAATAGAGATTACTCGAAAGAAAGTTATACGTCGAATTCGATTATAGCGAATTCGGGAAAGTACTATTTACTTTCCAGGGTTTAAATCAAGATTTAGTTATTGATTTAGAAATTATGTGTCTGTTAAATTATTCGAGTTAGGAGATAAAGTTATAATTTAGGTTAGATATTGCAGAAGTAGGAATTATAACGTTATAGTTATAATCAAACGTTTTCATATAAGAAGTAGATTCGTAACCTGAATCCGAGAATTTGCGTAAACAGATGATTGGAAAAAGTGAGTGACGAGCTTCATCTATTTCACAGTAAAGGACGTTGTTCAATTAAGGTCTGAGAGGTAATTATACCCCAACTTGATTGACTTCAGAATTGACAAAGGAATAGTTGTGGTTCGATAGGAAAGGTTGATTTGAAATATAGTTAAGTAATAAGCGATTAATGGATTAAGCGTAACGGTGTTTTATACAACGTTCATTGGAAATCCGTAAATGAGTTTTGGAAACGTTTTCTAAATATAGTCAGATATGTTTTCTAAACATAGAAAATGAAATGTTTTCATGATAAGAATTTAAGAAATAGAGTTAAGCAAATTCAGAAACTAACTGGAGAGGGTAAGTTGAACGGTTTTCTAAGTGACGATCTGATGTTGGTTTCGACCTTCCGGACTGATACTTAGAGAATTGTTCTCATACTAGTTACAGTTAGGGACTGATAGTTGCGAAATAATAGTGATGTGAAAATAATCTATGGAAATGTTTTCCAATGATTAATAACATATATTTTCTAAATATATGAAATAAGGAAATATGAACATATGATGATTGATCGACCGAATTTCCATTTGGAAATAAGATCGTTGTTTGTACACCGACATGTTTTCATTTGATAGTTGAATCATAGACTATCAAAGTTTTTACCATTTTAACGTTGTTAATATGGAGAGACCGGTTGGATTGTTATCCAAAGAACCACTCTGTATCGGCATAAGCGTTGCGAGCAATATATGCCAAAGATAAATTGAAGACGGAGTAAAGTGCAAGGGCTGTTGTATAAGTCTTAGATAACAGTGACTAAGATGGATATACTGAATAGTGCCTTCGGTTTGTCCAGTCCCAGGACAACGTATATGGAAGAAGGTCTGACAGAGTATATCCAATGGATCGCGTAAGTTGATCTGTTCAAACGTATTCACTTTTGGTGGCGGAGGAATTCGTTTGTCTTAGCTATATACCCGTGTTATTTTTGGATAAGTCAATTTGTGATTTGGCGGGTATGACGATGTGGCATTCAAAGTGAATGGTGATCAGATGTTCTGAAGATAGACGTAGCTTCTAGCCTCACACCGGGAAGTAACAAAAGTTGGGCTAGGCAGCATGGCTAGTTGGGTCATTCCCAAGCAGGGTGTATTGTCACCGATCTAGGGAATATTCATATTTATACTTCTTTTTGATTCTGTATCTTCGGATGACGGTTTGATGGCCTATAACCGTGGTGGCAATATATTTGCGACACTCAAGCTAAATGAGTGAGCGGTCATGTGTGGCCGGGTTGCAAGACGTTCTTGTTGAACCCTGAGTGTATCACCTCTAGAGTACACTATTCAGAAGGTGCTCCCATACCTTGTCTGTTGGAATCCATTCTCCGATAAGCGCCCTGCGGTTTATGATTTTATACTATGTATGTAGAACGTGAGATGCAAGCGTTTCTACTAGATTGATACCTATTTGTACTTAGACATTATTATAATATCACAATGATATTGCTTGTCAAAGTTGTTCAGATACTCATAAGGGAAAACCCGTTCCGTATTCACGGCGTGGTCTTATGACATACCCTATACTTGTTTTAAACTATTTTACTCATACCAGTCCCATGACTGACCCGGAGTTTACTTTGTTGTTTTCCCTAAACTCTTGGGTGCCTAAATTTGTACGGGCAGTCAAGTAGTCGGGATTTACAGATATACTTGGAGAGCTTGGAGCAGGTGGCTGCAAGATTTTATAGCTATAGTTATTTCCGCTGTGTTGTAAGTGTTGTACTCTGATAAGTGCTATTGTATATATATAACTGTTTACTTCAAAGTTATGTTATATATTATATGTTATTCGTTCCGCTGTGAGATTCGTGTTACTCTGATGATTCTGATGTTCTTCTTCTTCTATTCTATTAGTTCTATCTTTTCTTTCTCACCTTCTAAATTCTTTCACTAACATCTCGGAATTTCCGACTCTCGAGGAGTCGGAAATTTCCAGCCGTTACAAAAAGTTTCTGCATGAACCATGTAGCTTCGTATATATGCTCCAGTTCTGTTTTGCTATGCTCCACTTTATAAAAATGCTTGTATACATGCATTTGATCATGTCTGCACTTTGTAACTTGCTTCATATGTGATCGACTACAATTTCAATACATGACCACCCTGTTTTGTGCCATGCTTGAAACTAATCTTGTATAAATATACATTGGTCTCTGAAATACAATAGCTCCACCATGTATATTACTATACATTGCCTTATCATATTGTTTGCTGCATTAACCATGAAATTTTGCTGTGTAGCCATTTCAGACTTGCTTGGCTCGACACTTTGATTAAAAAACAATGTTATTTCATTTTGCTGCATCATTCATTTTGTTCACCACATGCTGTTTAAACATGGACTGCATATATACCATGCAGTTTGTAGCTCATACATGCATTTGAATCCCACTGGCTCAACCAGTCCATTGTACACCAGTTTCCTTTGTGCCTTGTCTCAAAGTTGTGATGTGTGCATATAAGTATCCTCACTGCATATCCTCATTAGCTTACTTGACCATTTTTACACTATGCTCGATCATGTAGAAAAATGAACTTGACCCATCTTGTGTACTTGCACTTATGCTACCATGTTTGACCTTACATTGTTGAGCTCGGCAATCTAGCTGCTAGCTTCATTGTCTTGTTGTTGATGTTGCATTCACCACACCGTACATGCTTGTATCATCCATGAACATTGCAGTTGCATTGACCTGTGTGAATTTCTTCATTGCTGCTATATGAAAACTTGACCATTTTGATATGAAACTTAAAACTGGCTTGAACTCCAGTCATTTGTGTTTGAGGAATTGATCACCATTATCTTGCTGTATATTTGTAAATGATGTTCATGTCATTAGCTTTGGCCACTGCACTTTGTTCTTTCACTTGAAATAAGCTGCTGCCTTTGTATATGAGCATGCACTGTCATGCTGAACCATATTGAGATGCTTGTGTTCATTTGCTCCATTTCACTGTGTCGAGCTTGGTCCATGTGACTGCTCCATAGATGCATACACTGATTGGCGAGGCAGTGCACACGTGTATTTATACACGTGTGTATTTGCAGCCATTCAGAAAATTTCCTGTCCCTGTACATATACAAGCTGTCTGCCTAGACACAGATGAATCATATCAAGTCATGAAAAATGATGATAAACACACCAGAAAACTGAGGCAAATAAAATTTTAAAAATTAAAAATTATATTCACATGTGTTTAGTATTATTTCTATTGCAGTGTATTGTGTGTGTTCATTTGTATGACAGGTATGAAGACTGGACTGACTGTATGAAGACTGGACTGACTTGTAAGCTGTGAAGATTGAAGACAAAAGACAATAGAAGACAAAAACACAGAGTGTCAGTGTATATATGTAACAATGTATGTATAGATGAAAAATGTACATCAGTGAACTGTACATGAAGTGTGATGTATTACTGAGATAAACAAATAGTGGAGTTATAAAATGTGTACTGTTTGAATGATAGGAATAAAATATTTATATTTAAACAAAATACTATTGAATATTTGAATTCGTGTGTAGTCGTATTCTATTTAAATTTAAATATTATATTCCTGTCTGTGATATATATATATATATATATATATATATATATATATATAAAACAGTACAGTAACAAACACATTTATGTTAATATATATTTGGTTGTTATCATCAAACAAAAATCATATAATTGTGTATACAACACCGTTATATACAACAATGATCACTACAGTAGACAATTTACTCCTCAAAATGTTAAGTCAATAACATTCATTTAAAAAAAATCAAACTTTTTTGATTTAGTTTTTCCAAACTAAGATCTGTCAGTTATATATATATATATACACACACACACACACATATACATAATATTCAGTTAATAATATACATGTAATGAATGTATATCTATCTCATAGCTTACTTGTTAGGAATAAAATAACATTTATGTTTAGTTCTGTTATTGCTTTTATTTCAACAAAAGGCAATCTTTCATATGTCCAACAAATATATATATATAAACCGGTTTAAATGTGTACTTGACTTTGAATTTTCCATTTTACACATTTCACAATGTGTATGATCTGGAGCTTTAAATTGCAAACAACATTTGCAACATATACATTTATATTTATATCAATATATAAATACATCTTGTAACTAAAATTCCAGGAATACATTACATACATATATATATATATATATATATATTTGAATTGAAAGAGAGGGCTTTTCTTATTCTTTCAAATCCAAAGAAATCTGATCGTATCAGATTCTTATATGTATATATATAATTGTATTTTGACTTATGCTATATATATAAATAACATAGATCAAATCAAAATCTAAAATTTGCACATTATGTTACATTTCACAAATATTTAGTAGACCAATCAGCAAAAGTTATTTTTTGAAAGAGTACTGTAAATGTAACGCAAATTTCATTGTGTATACACAATATATCTATTAAACTCCTACAACCATCTTGCTAGTTATATATGAAACAATTTTTCAAATTAATTCAAAAACAATACATATATTTGTCACTTGAAACTATATGATTTTAAAACATCCTATGTTGTCCTTTATAACAAATGTCTGTGTATTATTTATACCATAATATATACATGAAAATAAAGCTATACAAATCAAATTTGTGTAGTACAATCATCCAAATGTCTATATTCTCATAATTATCACATAAACAAATTTACGTGAACTTTTACAAACCAGTTTAGAAAAAAAATTAATATCTAATAGAATATTAATTAGTATATATATATATATAATAGATGTCTAACAGAATTGGCAAAATAATAATAGGTTTGGCATTTCATAATCAATATTAGAAATCAACTTTGACAAATTTCACGTTTCAAATAATATCACAAAATCAATCAAATTGATCTGTACCCACATAGCTATTTGAGATCTCATCAAAATAGAAATGACTATAATTAACAAATTATATAAAAAATATGATCATAAGGACTTGACATTCTTGATTAATCGAAACTGGTTTCGGATTAATCTTCCAGGTTCCATGGTTTATAAATTAGGAATATTAAACTAATTTAATATTTCTAATCACCTATGAATGATTTTGTATCAAATATAAAATTTATATATTATAAAACAATTTTATATATTTATCAAATATAGATAACCAAATAACAGTGGAAATTTTTCGCATCTGTAATGATTATTTGTTTATATCTCGAATCTATGATACTAATATCATCAATAATTCACGAAATCAAACACATGCAACCAAAAACTAAGATCAAAATACTAAAATTGCAAAACCCTATCTCCTAAACCAATGTTAGGAAAATTGGATCAAATCGTAACCTAAAATTATAAATCTAATCTATTTATAACTAGATCTTGCAAAGTAATAGTAAATCAAAATTAAAATCTTACAAAATCCTCTTTGAATTCGCTGTTCTAAATTAGAGAATGAAGTCGATCGAATCCTCTAGTAGTCATGTGCCCCACCTCCATAAGTATCCACAAACATCTGCCTTCGATTTCGTCATACGAATCCATGTTGAAAAGTAAGGTGCTATCCGTAAAATTTAAGGTTTAATTTTCCCTATTTTTATCTCGTTCTATTTCGTGTTGTATATTAATGAGGAAAAGTTCGGCCTTTATTTTATTATGTGTTGAACGAGATAAAAAGGGGTGAGTCATCCTTATACCATTTCAAAATAAAAGTAAATATCAACATATTTGATTTTCTTTTATTAAGAATGGTTCTTCACTTTTCCAAGAGTTTTTATGTGAGACCATATAGGCTATTACAACGTTGGCAATTATTTTAAATCATATTTTAAATCATAAACAATGATTGGCATCCACCAATATGTCACCGCTACCCATGTTATAATAAGATCATCGATTTGATACAACCTTTTCTATGACCACTGTATCAATGTAATATAATCCTTTTAACCAATATATTCAGGATTAAACTCGAGGCATGGAACATATCACCCTCTTTATAATTTAATCCGGTTATCTTGATTGATGAGTAGACTATATAAAACAAATCAATATTTGAGCACGACCATGAATTTCATAGACTGACTCGATCAAGAGGCCTATGGATATCACTACAAAAATATTGTAGGGTTAAATTCTATCTAGATCATTCATAATTTTCATTCGATTCGAGTCGTATCCAATAATCACCGTTATCGTCTACTCTATTACAAGTAACTTTAGATGATACCAAAACACAACTATCTTCGAATTAAATTATAATGATTTTAGATTTTAGGACCATTACATCACTATCACTATGAGAATAACATATGATACTGTTAATTATATTCGGAATTGTTTTCTGAACTAGTATCTGATCCCAATCTTTCCGAATAATAACTACAATTTTAAAAACATAATTAGGGATCACACAGGCTTTCAACCGAATCTTCTTCCATCTTGGATTTTGTTATTAAAACTTGCTTAAACCTATTTTAACCTTTCTCCTTTAAAACACATCCTTTAAATCAAAGAAAATCTAACCTCAATTAGCTTTTAGTTTGATTACTCGTTACACTACAACATAAATTGTCTTTTATAATGACGTATAGCCACTATTAATCAGAAGTATAGCGGTTCGATAAACATTGTATATCAGCATATTATTAAAAAACTGCTGAATATTTATAACGCAAAAATAGCCACAATAAAAGTGCATGGTTTTACAACACATATTTGCCGCTATGTTACTGAAATACAAAAGCTCATCTTCACCACTATAATACATCTAAATCTCAACTAAAATGAGAATCTTTACAACACAATATAACTGCTATAACATATTTATTCGATAGAGGCTATATGACGCTATTAAATCAACATGTTATAGTATTGCTAAATCGTTTTATAGCTCATACATTTTAATAATATCAATCAAAATGAATCTTTTATAACAATTTAAAAAGCAATGTTTGAATGAAAAAATATAATAATTAACAAATATAACACATATCCATGATAACAAAAATAAAGTATTAACTAACAAAAAATAATTTCAGTCCATGAGTTATCAAATTCAATATATATGTTTTCAATTCCATATTGGTGTCAACTTGAGTACACAAAAGACAAAACATAGTTCATATTTAAAGTCTACAAGTACCAAACACATTACTAAGAACTTCAACTGCACAAAGCCTGTCTTTTTCCATCAAATAATCCATGGATACTATGCAATCACCTAGTTCCAAAAAAATCCGATTTACTTGCTACAAAGGTTCTTGCTTCCAAATGAGTCTGTCCGCGAAAATAAAAAAATATTCATAAGATGAAATGGAAAGACTAAGTACATCAAACAACATGGAAATACATGAACTTACCCTTACTCTTATCAATGCATTCCCTGTTTCTTCCGTTGTCACGGAGGCAGTCAGGCTTGTAAAATTTATTCTGTCTAAGTTGAGCAAGTTAGTAACATTTTTGCTTGGTCAGTCTCTTACTGATAACGACAACAGTAACCATTTGCAGTTCTCACTTGCACAGTCAAATTGTCCTTGGCATGGCATTGATTATGAAAATAGGTAAGCTAGTGGAAGGTTTAGTAATGAAAGAACTATGAGTGATATCATTTGTAAGTGTCTTTCAATTTTAAATATTAATTTTGTTGTATTTCTTCCAACTATCATGATACTACCAGGTAACAAACTGATAGCGCATGAACTTAATGTACACAATCATTAGTTAGGACTTCTGATTAGAAATAAAGTGACTTACTTGTAATAATAAAATAGAAACTCTAGTTTGCTACAATAGCTTGTAACATGCTCTTTTCCTCCAGGATGGAGGAAGTGAGGCAGAAGGAGAATTAAAAAATGCGCAAAAGGTCAGTTTAAGAAATGCCAAAAGACATGGTTAAAAATAGTGGCTAGAGTTTTCATTGTTAGTGTGTTATATACAGAAATTTGGTACTTTGTTAACAAACCAAATATTAGTACACATATTAGTAACCAGAAACATCACAAATAATACATATGCCTTTCAAACACACTCGCCTGTCAAACCCATAAACATAAAAAGTGAATAAAAAGGTAAAAACATAATATAAAGAACCTGATTGTAAATAGGTCAGTGGGTTTCGAAGGTTCGGTATAGTATCAATCTGGTTACCTAGCTTTACAACATGAGAAGCATCTCGTTTTCATACCAACTCATGCCGCGTTTTCATACCAACTCATGACTTCTCATTCAATTGCACTGCACTTGCCAAGTTTTCAACCAATAATCGAACTCTGTTGTATACTTCTTTTACTAACTAAACATACCACTACAGATGGTCTTTATCACAAAAAAATATCCCAAACATAATCAATATTGGAAGTATGGAGTGTACATCGATCAAACAATCACTGCTTAGTGTTAATCTCATCTGCACCGTGTTCTTTATGCTACCTAACCACCAAATTTCCAATACGGTTACTGCCAGCCCTATGCAACTCTGCAAGCACTCTAAACCGCCAAAATATAGAATACCATAAAACTAACATGAATAGTCATCTTTTTTAAAACTTGGAAGAAATATTTGTACTACGTACCATCTCCATAGTGCCAAACAAATTAAAGTCACACATACCAACTCCATGACAAGATCCAAATATCACCCCTTACAAACCCAGCTATCACCTAACCTTCTTTGTTCCTGACTCCGAGACTCTTTAGGGGAATCCACAAGACATATTACGAAACAGTTTTAAAGCAGTCAAAATAGGGTTTGAGAGGGCCTAAGTGTAACAACCCGCATTTTACGTATTGGAGGATCGTAAAATATTTTTATTTTATTCCCTGAGGGTTGGATCATTCTTATATTTTAATATGTCGTCTTTGGGGATGTGAGACATGTCCATAATTTTAACAATTTTGTTTGTGACCATTTTACCCCTATTAGTCTTGTACAAGGGATAACTTTTGACTGGGATCGAATTAGAAGTTAAGACCTGTGCCATTGGAAAGGAAATAATGTTTCCCTTTCCGTAGAGTGGTCGTATTAAAGATTTGGTGTGACGGCCCGACCCGCACCAGTTGACATTTCCCATGAAAGTGCACTGTGCCGATATCTACCCAGCACGAGACAGTCGCCAAAGGAAGGAAAAAGAAGGGAACTTACTGGTAAACTAACAAAGAACCTGTAGAATGTCTCACAGCGCATGGAATAAAATATAATAACAACACACTTGACATAAAATAGGCGAGACAGTGCATAAGCCGGAAACTAAAACTAGACATCATAGCAGCGGAAATCCAAACACAAATTATGTCCACATCATCATTATTACAACTTTTCAACTGACTCTAAAGCAAAGCAAAGGAATAGGTACACTACTAATGCCCAAAGTAGTGACCCGCAACGACACAGGGAGAATATATATATATATATATATATATATATATATCATACGTGGAAGCCTCATGCTCGTCTCCGGTACAACTACTCATGCATCACCAGCAAACCTATTTCTAGTCTGCTCGTGAGAGCACCCAGAGTAATAAGAAGAGACATAAAACTCTGGGTCAGACAAAAATCTGGTATGAGCGATAAGCAGCAAAATAGAACAATAACAGGTATACTAAACCATACCTGAACCAGGACCTACAACCAAAGAGTTAGCACTACATACTGTACAATACTCTAAGGTGCCACTAACATATGGTGTAAAGAATACAGGGTGGGTGTGTGCATGTCATAGTGATGGAAAACAAATCAAGCATAGCAACCATCCTCACAACTCTCACTCAGTGTGTAAAGCATACGATATCCACCACTTTGATCACTAGACCCATTGAGGTAATGACGGAGTTCGACTTGTACAACTACTGCTACCACCAAGCTTATCCTATGGGATTATGACCAAACCTTTTCAAATGACCCTACTTCATTGGTCTATAGCCCACTAGTCGTACCTAGGCCATTGTGGCCCTGAATCAGTCCACGTACCTCCCATACAAAGTGATCCAAAGTCCTAGACATCGACAACCCCTTAGCACATGTTCCGCACAATCTTGAAGTTAACTCATTGGTTCCCAACTGGATCCTAAGTACAAACTTCCCACTTGGACTACCTTTGCATCTCGGGTTTTGGTTGAATTGGAGTTGGTCTTCAGAAGAGTCATCGCGTAATCGCAGCTCCAATCCGGTTCGGTTCGGCTTACTTCAGTCGGTTCGATTCGAATACATCACTCTTAGGCTTCCCGTTCGGTTCGGTGTTCCACTTTAGGTTGGTTCGGTTTGGTAGTTCCCATCATTCCACTTTTGTCGGTTCGGTTCGGTGCTCATGGGTCCCGATCTGGTTTGGTGCTTCACTCCAACTCCAGCTCCAAGCTTGGTCCTTCGATCCGATCCCGCTCCTTAGCTCTAGTCTGATCCGATCTCCACGCCCTTGCTTCCGATCCGATCCCCTACTCAGCTCTGATCTGATTCCGAACCCAACTCCAACTCTTTGCAAATGGCCCTCCTTCTTGCCAAGGCCCAGCTAGTTCCAAGTTCCGATCCGGTTCTTATTCCCCTTGCCCGATCCACCGATCCAAACCGAGCCCTATAATCCGATCCGATCTAAAACTCTGCATATTTCCTACAACCTTTCCAGCGACTGTTTTACGCCATACGATGGCGTTTTCGACCAATCTAATAGTTCTAATCAATCATAAAGCACACCATACAGTCATAGCACCGTGTATAATCAACCACAAACATCAAAACAACAATATGATGTATTAAAATGGATCAAACATAGCCAAAATTTCATATTTTCCCTTAATCATGTTTAGGCATAACTAATGATATGATTAGCATAACTTAACCAAATTATCCAAACTTTATAACAGAGGCTTAAAACATCATTTCGAATTTTATAAATATTTTTCCAGATTTTTAACATGTATAAATTCGCTAATTATCACTAATTACTCTTAATTAACCATAATTAGTGAGGAACTATGCAAATCACTCACCTTGGCCACAAATTAAGTTTAGATCTGAAATAAATCTTTGTTACGGCGCTGTTTCGAAGGCTATACAGCAGTTCTACCTCGATTCTTGTGCTATCCCTCTTTGATTTGATGTAAATTTGGCTTAATTAGCGATTAGAAGGTGATTTGGAGTGTTTTAGATGTTGGAAGCCATTACTAGGGTTCCAAGAATGAAAGTGGCGGCTGTGAAAGTGAGAAAAAGGATGTTCCCTAAACCCTAACAGCCCTTAAATACCCCAAATTCCGAAATTCTCCTTTGGGCCTAGCTGTTAATCACCCGGTTAAGCCTAATTAAGCTGTTTTTCACCATCTGAAACTTGTTTCAGCCATATCTCCCAAACGGTGAGTCCGTTTGGCTAATGTGACCACTCTACAGAAAGGTAAACCATCATCCGGATCTAATGGAAGTGGTTATAGGTCAAAACTCCTTTTTAATCAAAAGTTATGGCTGAAACAAGATCAGCTAGGGGCAAAACGGTCATTTAAAAATAGGCAAAAATCATGAATGAAATGACCCCAATAGTCGTCTCCCAAAGTTACATGACCATACGACTTCGCATGTGAAAGAAATAAATATTCTACGATCCTTCGATGCGTAGAATGCGGGTCGTTACATTTGGCCCAGCGGTTTGGGAGGAATCGCTATTTTAAGGTTTTACAGTTGGCTGCTCAGGTTTTCAAGCCATAATGGCCTGATTTGGGGAGGCCCATTAGTGGGTTGGTGGAGGCTATAAATAGGAGGTATAATACCTCGCATTTTTATTTAAAGATAATAAAATGAGAATAACTTAATTAAAAATTCAGAATTAAGAAAAAAAACTATTCCATTGCGTTCGTCTCGGAATTCTGGTTCAGATAGACTTCGAGTTTGCGTAAAAAGGACAACGTATAAAGAAGTTATGGGATTTAGAGGTATGTATAGGCATAAGGCTTATTATGTAAATATAAACGAATAATTAAAATAAAAAAAAATTAAATCTATTAACACCAAAACATTGGGCGGGAAAGAGACCCATTAGGGTCGACCCATGCCCTTAGATGTCGACCCTGGGTCGACCGCATAACGGGGGTGTCGACCCATGGGTTGACTCCGGGGTCGACCCCCCTGATCTGGGGCAGATTCATGAGTTCGAACGTGGATTGCTTTCTAGACCAAATTCGTTGCTGAGCAATTATAAATAAGCTTGTAGAGCCTAGCCTAAATCTCACATTTTCTGAGAGGTCGCCTAAGCTCTATCATTCTACTTCCTCCTCAAATCTCTTCAGAAAAATAAAATAATTAGTCTAAGGAAATTTTGATTCAAGATCTGGAGGAAAAGAATGTATATCTGCAATTGGGTGTTCAGAATTCTATTCGAAGTAGGTAATTTCTTGGATCGGGTCTATTTGAATTTCTCCTCTTTCTTCCCATCTTCTTTTAGTTAAGAATTTGGATCCACAGTTGTTTAGGTTCTAAATCTAGTTAGGGGAACCATGGAATGCTAGATCTGGGCCAGATTCTGGATTTGGAAAGCAATTAGGTGAGTGGATTTAAAATATACCTTTTTGATAATGGTATGTTTATTGTTTAACATTCCCTGTATTATGCAATGTAAATCTGCTAGAAGGATTAAGCTGTTAAAATGTAATTTTCTAGAATGTTAAAATGTTGAAACGTTAATATGCATAGTAAATCTGCTGAAATGTAAACCTGCTGAAATGTGTAAATCTGTTGAAATATTAGTATGTTGTATGTTGAAATGTTAATATGATTAAAACGTTAATATATTAAAATGTTAATATGTGGAAATATATATATACTTGTTAAATATGTGGAAACAATTACTGTTGTATACATATAAGTTTTAATAACTTGTTAATCAGACGTTGTAATTTAAGTTATGGTGAAATTGGGATAATTACACGTTAACCCGTGACATATTATGTACTAGAACCCTTAACTATAGAAATTGGGATAATTACATGATAAATCAAAAAAATCACATGTTTGATCACTACTTGTTATTATTTTAGAATGAAGTTAATTACATGTTAGGAAGAACATACGACACGATTACAAGTTAATATGGACTCAACATGATTTAAAGTGTGTCATGTAAAAATTAGAATTACAGTAAGAATTTGGAAGAATGGACATGCCTAAATTATATGGAAAATTTACAGTAAATAGACTATAACCGTACTTAGACACGAGGTTAAATTCAACTTGTGGTAGAAGTTTGCCCGGAACCGCTGACAAATCTAGCATTCACGAGTTGTTAATTTAATGCGAGGGGTCGAGTGCGTAAATATACATGTAATGATGCTAAGACACGAGGTTAAGTCAACTTGTGGTAGAAGTTTGACAGGAGCCGCCCGGCAAATCCAACATCCATAAGCGGTCGGCTTAGTGTGAGAGGTCTAGTGCATAAACATATTATATATATATAAGGATAGAAATAAATGACACTAATTTTGATCAATGGAAATGAATAGGAAATGAAGGAAAGTTACAACATTAATAGAATTGAAATGAACGGGGAATGTTAATATCCTATTATAATTAATTACATCAATGAGAATATTATATAACAGGTAGGTTTGTCCTAGGAACAAGTGGAAATTATAAATTAGGTTATAATAAACGATAAAGAAAATGGAATAACTTATGTAATAAGATAAGTTGTACTTTATTGTAAATTAAGTTATCAGTAAGATCGAGAATTTGAAATCTGCTGACAAGGACATCGTTAGTTATATTAATGGAAAAGAAACTTATTAGTAAACCTTAGTTAAGAGAACTAAGTTAATAAGTAAACAACGATAAGTTGTAGTGACAACGTAAGATGAAATTATGATTAAATAAGAAAGAACGAGGCAAACTTATGAAATGAAATAAGTTATATTTAATCACAAATAATAAGTGACATGTTAAATAGAAAACATGACAATTAAGATATACCTAATTACATATTAAGTAGAACATGTTATTGCAACTATGGAATCAGACAATGATTAATATAAAGAGATTGTAGATTATAGACCTTGGATTACAATCTACAGAATAATATGTTATGGGCTTATTATCTAATGTAAAAGGGTTAAATTTTGTAAACAAAATTAATAAGCAAGAGGGATCCATTCCTTAGATATGTAAGGGGCTCGGAAAGAACTTGGTAACTTGAATAATAAGTTAATATAGTTGGAAATAACCAAGTTAACTGGAAACCTGATGAGGTAGACCACACGCATAATTGAATGGTTAGACATAGGGTTTAATAACAAATTAAAATGAGGCGCTTGGACTAGTCCAAACGTTTGAGGGTGAATGACCTAATGGGGTAGATCATCGTGGTGTCATGAGGCACGAGGGAAGCACAAGTCCATATGATTATTCTGTTATTCTGCTGGCTTAGAAGGACTGGAAGGGGAAGCACGTGGCTTCTTGGGACGTAGTCCTCTGTGCTGTAACAGCATTCTATTGTGCTCATAGAGGTTAGGTTTGCGCGTTTCTACTTGGTGAGTATACCTTGATTGCCATGATAGTGGGCAGTCAGAAGATTATAGGGTGGCATAGGTGATTCGACGATCATGTTGCCTGACTTGGCTAGATTATGACCATTATTCTGTACTGACAGGTCTAACCATTAGATAGCAAAGTCGTCGAGTGCCGATCATCGACTGTCAGCTTGATACGGGATGCATAATGCGGAAAGGCGGAGAGCTAAACCAACAGACCATGGACCTTTAGCTATCTAGGCTATGGGTGAGGGATAGGCCAATTAGGGTTTGTTGTTTGCTCTTGGGCTAGGTTATTAGTTCTCAATCTTGTTCGTCTTTCGTTAGTTGAGGGAGGGGTCAGTGGGACCATAGCAACTGCAAATGCAGACTTCAGCATCTACGTATACAAATATTTGAAAAGCTCTCGACCGAGTTCCCGTGTTTTTTGTACAGCCCTGCCACAGGACTCGGTATACAGTAGAGGATATGTGCAGTTAAGGAATCAAATATGATCGACGATACGTACCTGGGAAAGTCTAGTTACATGCATGTGTTCTATGGATGGTATATCGTAGACTCTAGGGCATTACTCTATGATCTAATTCGATCAAAGGTAGTAGTCTGTACGCTTACGTAGCATGGCGATAACGGTTCTATGCAGAACGTAGCATTGTTATATAGAGATCCGTATGTCACTTCGGTGTAGGATGAGGGAATGCGTATATTTCTGTGGCATTACGGAGGAGACCGTGCGAGTGGGGTACCATGTGGTGTATCTTAATATTGGGGATAGCTACATATATATTGTATTAAGTTAATCCATTGGGGAGTAAATGGGTACGACATCTGTGTAAGCCTTGACTGTTGTTAACCCAAGTAACCTAATAAATAAGAAAATGTAATTGAACAGTATATGTATGGTTATCCAAAAAGTGTGGTTTAAATCCAGTCACCAGAACTTATGTTCTGACCCCCTCCTCATAACTTACTCATAGGTTAGATATGTGGCAGAGATATGATTGCTTTGGATACTGGTTAGGCAGTATTATTATCTGGGGTAAGGCTATATTTTGATTATATTAGATTTTATCCATTCCGCTGTGAGATGTTTTCTGAGCTCTGATATATTTTATAGCTTTGTCTTTTTTACAGGATACTAGAGCAACCAACACGAGTTTCGATAAATTAGAATTTTGAAAAAAAAATGTTCTGCCAGAATTCGGGTTGTTACATGTGGTATCAGAGCCTAGGTTTAGGATTCCTATATAAATAGTGAGTGAACATATTTGTATTTGAAAAATATAAATATTATATATATACCTAGGTCCATAGAGGAACCCACTAAATAGAAAGAGTATAATATGGTAAGAATTGGGATATCTGTTTTGTACATTAAAGGAATAAATATGGAAATCAGGGACCCTTAGGAAATTTGGGTGGAAAGTGTACAATATGTTTTGAAATAGAGAAAGGTGGATCCCATACGTTAATATTTCATACAAGCGGGTTGGCAGTAAGACCTTATAAATTGGAAAAGGTAAAAAAGAGAAAAAAGGATTAGGAATATATATAGTTGAGAGAATTGACTTTGTGGGAGTGTCTAGGAAAGCCTAGGAAAATATGAAACCCACTTGGAGTCTAACCCCATTGTTAACTTCTAAGAACTTGAAATTGTAAAAGCTTTTGTGAAGATGGTTTATGGTGTTTTCAAGTTTTGATCTTAAAAGTTATAGTTTTAAAATATGTAAAGAACATATAAGAAAAGTGCATATTGAGTTTTGAAGTAAAACGGGCTGTATTTTGGAAACAATAATTTCTTGTGAAAATTTTATCTAAAATAAATTTCTCTCAGTAAAAGGTGCATATTATAGAGCATGTACAGCTCGCTATTTTTCTTGTTATATTGAATGAAAATATTAAAAAGCAAAACCTAGAAAATGTTGCATTTTATTGAAAGCTGGAATTTTTTGTAAAGAAAGATTTGAAATCTCTATTCTTCCGACAATTGTTTTTGACAAGTTGATTTAGCAAGAAATTTGGTTGGGAGGAAAAAATAAGTTATGGAAACTAAGAATAGAGTAGATGGTTGCACCTTGTAGTAAGAAACTGAACCAACCTTAAAGGCAAGAACTAGTCGTAGTCCTAATTAAGAAATAATTTTCCTTGTCTACTCCGATTTTTGTGATTTGAAAAAAAAATGATTTACATTTTTTTAAAGGACATGTTTTATGGTTTGGCAAAAGTAAGTTTTTATGTGGAAAATGAATTTTTAAACAATTTTAATTTTTGGAGGAAAATTTAAATGAAAAAGGCCAAATAGTATTTTAAAAAGCATGGAGTAGGTAACGAGTAGTGCCTAAGGAAAAGGGGAAAAGTTTTGAGGCTCTGAAGTAGATAGCAAGAATTATCTTGGAATAATAGTAAGTTCCCGAAGAATGCGTAAGCATTGAAAAGTCTATGGTGTTGCTTAAAAATTTCTATTAGTACACAACAAGGACTAGTGGTGACTACTGGACAGTAGAGGGCAAGTAAGTGTTTAGATCCTGTTGGGGTAAAACCCATTATTACATTTCTGTTGGGATTGTTCTGCTATTTCATTTCTTTTGGGTAGTTTGGGTAACACCTAAACCTGTCATTGATCCTGTGGTTTGAACTTTTCTGAGCAGGACATAGTCCTAAGATTCTTGGCTCTTAGTAGTAGCTGTGTAGAGTGTTTGTTTTCCTGTTTTAGTTGAAGGACTAGAAGGCTTATTTGAGACTAAACTTAGATCAGAGGATTAAGTTAAATAAGCTAAAAAAAGAGTAATGGCATAACTAAAAAGGAAACAAAAAATTCAGTAAAGCAACAAGCATGAAAATTAAAGAAAGATGGAAAATTCTGAGTAAAGATGGATAAGAATAAAATTTTCCAAGATAAGTTGAAAAAGAAAATCTGTAACAAAGAATTTTTTTTATGTGGGATGTGCTTGGATAGGAAAATAGGGAATATTTAAAAATAGTTACATAAAATCCAAGTACGGTAGGAAAAAGGTTGAAAAAAGTAAAACGGAAGATGTTAAATTTTCCGTTTTCTACCTTTTTATAACACAGGAAATCGAATTTAGAAAATTAGATTTTTATGAAATTCGAAAAATAAAGTTGGTTGGTAGGATCTTGGATGCAAAAATTGGATGAACTATGCCCTTTCTCCGCAAGAGTGTAGGAAAATTTGGATGAAAATGTGTTTTGATCTTCAAAATATTGCATTCATATAGAAATTGACAGTATATTTAGCATGTGTGCATCATGTTTTCAAAGAGATTTTCAAGAAAAATTGCATTCATATAGGAGGTACGCTTAGGCATTCATTTCATCCAAGTATTATTATGTTGAATTACACTTGGCACGAATGCACAAATGTTTGCAAAAAAAATGGATGCATACATAATGGATGTATATTGTGTGAGGGATTACTGAATTTTACCCTTATCAAATTTCGGGGGCGAAATTTCCTAAGGGTAGGAAAAGGCAACACCCCTCATTTTTAATCAAAGATAATAAAATGAGAATAACTTTATTAAAAATTCAGAATTAAGAAAAACAGATGGTACCATTGCGTTCGTCTCGGAATTCTGGTTCAGATCGACTCTGAGTTTGCATAAAAAGGACAATGTTTAAAGAAGTTATGGGATTTAGAAGTTTGTACATGCATAAGGCTTATTATGTAATTATAAACGAATAATTAAAATCAAAAAAAATCAAATTTATTAACGTCGAAACATTGGGCAGGGAAGAGACCCATTAGGGGTCAACCCCTTCCCTTGGGTCGACCCTATAACGGTGGTGTCGACCCATGGGTTGACCCCTCTGATCCGGGGCACATTCATGTGTTCGAACGTGGACTGCTTTCTAAACCAAATTCGTTGCTGAGCACTTATAAATAAGCTTGTAAAGCCTAGCCTAAATCTTACATTTTCTGAGAGGCTGCCTAAGCTCTGTCATTCTTCTTCCTCCACAAATCTCTTCAGAAAAATAGAATAATTAGTCTACGGAAATTCTGATTTAAGGCCTGGAGGAAAAGAATGTATATTTGCAATTGGGTGTTCAAAATTCTATTTGAAGTAGGTAATTTCTTGGATCTGGTCTATTTGAATTTCTCCTCTTTCTTCCCTTCTTCTTTTAGTTGAGAATTGTGGATCCAGGGTTGTTTAGGTTTAAAATCTAGTTAGGGGAACCATGGAATGCTATATCTGGACCAGATTCAGGATTTAGAAAGCAATTAGGTGAGTGGATTTAAAATATACCTTTTTGATAATGGTATATTTACCATTTAAGATTCCCTGTTATTATGCAATGTAAATCTGCTAGAAGGATTAATCTGTTAAAATGTAAATTTGCTAGAATGTTAAAATGTTGAAACGTTAATATGCATAGTAAACCTGCTGAAATGTAAACCTGCTAAAATGTGTAAATCTGTTGAAATATTAATATGATGTATGTTGAAATGTTAAACGTTAATATGTTAAAATGTTAATATGTGGATATATATATACTAGTTATATATGTGGAAACAATTATTGTTGTATACATACATGATATAATTACTTGTTAATCAGATGTTGTAATTTAATTTATGGTGAAATTGGGACAATTACACATTAACATATGACATATTATGTACTAGAACCCTTAACTGTAGAAATTGGGATAATTACATATTAAATTGTTAAATTAGAAAAATCACATGTTTGATAGCAACATGTTATTATTTTAGAATGGAGTTAATTATATGTTAGGAAGAACATGCGACACGATTACAAGCTAGTATGGAAACATCATGATACTGAGTGTGTCATATAAAAATTAGAATTACAGTAAAAATTTGGAAGAATTGACACGCCTAAATTATATGGAAAATTTACAGTAAATAGAAAACTGTAACCGTACTTAGACATGAGGTTAAATTCAACTTGTGGCAGAAGTCTTCCCGTAACAGCCCGCAAATCCGGCATCAACAAGTTGTTAATTTAATGTGAGGGGTCCAGTGTGTAAATATACATGTAACGGCGCAAAGACATGAGGTTAAATCAAATTTTGGTAGAAGTTTGCCCGGAACAGCCCGGCAAATCCAGCATCCACAAGTGGTCGGCTTAATGTGAGAGGTCTAGTGCATAAACATTATATATATATTTATAAGGATAGAAATAAATGACACTAATTGTGATCAATGGAAATGAAGGAAAGTTACAACAGTAATAGAATTGAAATGAATGAGGAATGTTAATAACCTATTATAATTAATTACATTAATGAGAATGTTATATGATAGGTAGGCTTGTCCTAGGGACAAGTGGAAATTATAACTTAGGTTATAATAAACGATAAAGAAAATGGAATAACTTATGTAATGAGATAAGTACAACTTAATTGTAAATTAATTTATTTATAAGATTGAGAATCTAAAATCTACTGATAAGGACAAAATTAGTTACATTTATGGAAAGGAAACTTATTAGTAAACCTTTGCTAAGAGAAATAAGTTATTAGGTAAACAACGGTAAGTTGTAGTGACAGCATAAGGTGAAATTATGTTTAAATAAGAAAGAATGAGGCATACTTATGAAATGAAATGAGTTATATTTAATCAAAAATAATAAGTGACATGTTAAACATAAAACATGTGAATTAAGATATACTTAATAAAATATTAAGTAGAACATGTTATTGCAACTATGGAATCAGGCAAAAAATGATATAAAGAGATTGTAGATTACAGACCTTGGATTACAATCTAGAGAATAATATGTTATTGGCATATTAATGAATGTAAAAGGGTTAAGTTTTGCAACTAAAATTATTAAGGAAAAGGGATCCATTCCTTAGAGATATAAGGGCTTGGAAAGAACTTGGTTACTTGAATAATAAGTTAATATAGTTGGAAATAACCAAGTTAACTATAAACCTGATGAGGTAGAGCAAGCGCATAATTGAATGTTTAGACATAGGGTCTTATAACACATTAAGATAAGGCTCTTGGACCAGTCCATACGTTTGAGTGTGAATAAACCAACGGTGTAGATCATAGTGGTGTCATGAGGCACGAGGGGAGAGCGCGTCCATCTGATTATTCTGTTATTCTGCTAATATTCTACTGGCCCTGAGGGTCTGGAAGGGGAAGCACGCGGCTTCTAGGACGTGGAGGGTACTCCTGGTAGTCCTCTGTGCTGTGACAGCGTTCTACTGTGCTTACAGAGGTTAGGCTTGCGTGTTTCTACCCAGTGAGTATGCCTTGATTGCCAAGATAGTGGGCAATCAGAAGACTGTTGGGTGGCATAGGTGATTCAAAGATCCCGTTGCCTGACTTGGCTAGGTTACGACCACTCTTATGTACTAACAGGTCTAACCATTTGATAGAAAATTCGTTGGGTACCTACCATCGACAGTCAGCTTGATACATGATGTGCAATGCGGAAAGGCGGAGAGCTAAACAAACAGACCATAGAATTTAGCTATCTAGGCCATGGGTAATGTAGTGACCCGTATTTTTAGCTGTTGAATAATTAATTTATTTAATTATTTAAATTTCGATTTATCGATATCGAGAACGTGAATTAAATAATATTGAATATTTAATTAATAATTATAATTATAATATAATAAAATATATTATAATGTCGAGATAATCAAAAATATTGGAAATTACAATATTCTGTGAACGGGATCATCCCTAAGATGTAATTCAGCTTAGAGTTGAATTATATTGACGAATATATTCAATCGACGACAGTTTGAACGTATAATTATATTTTAATTAAAATCGAGCGCGTAACGACGCGGCAGTTCGCTATTTGGCAATTTGAACTTCAAATGAGTATACAGGGTTCATTTTGAATCGGATCTCTGTGAAACAAGAAACGTGTGGAGCTGGTGGAGTATATCTTTCTAGTGGAAGAGAAAAATCTGGATTCTGTCGTGTAGATTTTGATTTACGTCCAAATCAAATTTCAGAAAAGTCGCTGTGGAATTTCTTTATAATTTGCGACGCTTTAATTACGTTATAAATCGATTTTCAATATAAATTGAATATCGGGATAATCTGAAATTCTGAAATATCGTATTATAAAATCTGATGTGATATTCTGGAGCTGGATGATATCGTATACGAATATATACGATAATATTAATTTATTAATATTTTATTTAATTATATTGAAATATATTTATATATTTAAACGGTCTGCTCAACGCTTGAAAAATAGCCAGTTTTGCATACGACCTCCGTTTTCGACGAAACCAGTTTTGTTGGATCCGCAACATCAAATTATTGTTAGATGTCAAGTTTCGTGATTTTTAGACTCACTGTGTGGTCGTACCGATTTTTAGAGTGAGAAACAGTCAGTATTTCGACGGTTAAAATTACGCTGCATGAGCATACAGAGTCGGAATTCGACGAAACCCGTTTTGTTGGGTTCGAAATGTCGAACTCTAGCTACCTGTCCAGTTTCATGATTTTTGAGCATCGTATGTGGTCACAGGAATTTTAGAAGACGATTGCAGATAACATTTGATTAAAAATCGAATATGAAAAACAAGTGAAAATATCTAAAAATCTTCTACAAATACTCTTTACAAATTTCTAAACCTAAACAAATGCTTCCCGAAGTCAAAAACTCTTAGCCGCCAGTTTCTTTTCTCTCCTCAAATAAATTGTGACACTCAAAGAATTCTAGAAAATTCAAATACAAACCCATAAATCGAAATACAAATGTATTTGAATCCCTGCTTCCATTCTCTTCATTTCCGAGTTGTTTTTTTTGGGTGCGATCGTTGTTGGGGAGGTTCAAAGTGGACCAGCGAACGTAGGGTTTGGGTTTTTGGGAGTGTTGTGGCCATCGGGTTGGGTACGGAGGTGATGATGAGGAGGAGGTTGCCTTAGGGTCTAGGTTGTTGGTGTTGGAGCAGTTATACGGTGACCGAGGTGATGGTTGGGGTGGGAACTGGCAGTACGTGGTCGGAGTCCCGAAGGAGAGTGGAGCGTCGAACTGAATGGAAGGAGGACCACCGGGTACAGATTTGGATGAGGAGTACTATGGTGGTGGTTGCGGTGGAAGTTGGTGGCCGAGATGGATGGATACGGCAGTCAAATAGAAGGTCAACGATGAAAATTTTGGATACTGGAAATTGTGAAATCGGTTTGGGGGAAGATGAAAGTCACGGGCTGGTTTTGTATGAGTATGGATGGGCCAAGAGGGAATATAAGGGTGAGGCCCAAAGTAAATTAAAAAAACTCTAAATTTTTAATTAATTTAAATTCGTATTAACTTGTTTACATCATATATTTATCATACGATATCGAAATCAGACGAAACAAGTTGCGTTGGGATCGTATGGACGGTGGCTACACCATGGAGCTGATTGGGAGTGAATCCGAGCTCGTTACAATTTATAGAAAAATAAATTGTCCGATCTGAATCAACGACAATTATCATTATTAACGATGATAGTCCAATGTGAGTAAATCTCACTAACTCTGAACAGTTTATATATTTCATGTTGTATTTTAAGAACTGTTAAATATTGACTGATTGATTGTTTGTTGACTGTTTGATTGAACTGCTAGTCAGTTAGTTGAATTTCTATATTTGATTCTGTTTAACAGAATATATCATATGAAACTGAAAGTGATGTTGATTTTATTGTGTAACATCTGTGGATGCAGGGAAACAGGTTGGAGGGATCCGACTGGATTCCTCAACAGTTATTTTATTATTTTTCATATATTTTGATATATGATGTGATTTATGACCCGTTGTTGATTGTGTGTGTATGGACCATATTGAACATCGTGATTTGATATGATTGAACACCGTGACATACCGTAATATTGAAAAGAGAATATTTATAAAATCAAGAGGATTTTATAAAGGAGAATATTTATAAATAGAATATTTATAAATATAAATGTTTATAGATGGAATATTTATAAATAGAAAATATGTTTAAGTGGAAATTATAAATGAAGGGGACACTTTATAAATGGAATATTTATAAAGTGAAATATTTATTTAGAATAAATAGATAAGATATTATAACCTGGATTATTTATTTGTTAAATAAATAAAATATTAAATAGGGATTATTAATTAAAATAAATAGGAGATATTCTAAAAGGAAATAACTGCAAATCATTTTCTTTTTGAATGGAAAAGGCTTGTGTAGCGGTTTGGGGATTTTCCCGATACTCCCGATACAAAGGAGGTTATGGCGAATTTTTCCGGGAATTTAAGGAGATAGAATATTTTCAAGAATGAAATAGAAAGAGAAATATTTGTAAAACATTTACAAATGAAATAGAAAGAGAAATATTTGTAAAACATTTACAAATAGAATAGAAAGAGAAATATTTGTAGAACATTTACAAATAGATAAGAAAGGATTTATTTATTTGTTAGAATAAATAGAAAAAAAGGAGATATTTATTTGTTAGATTAAATAGAAAAAAAGGAGATATTTATTTGTTAGATTAAATAGAATTAAAGGGGATATTTATTTGATAAATAAATAGGATTAAATCAAAGGAATATTTATTTGATAAAAAAATAGAACTAAATCAAAGTGAATTGGTTAAGTTAAATTGAAATGAATTAGTTAAGTAAAACTAAGCGGATTAGTTAAGTTAATTGAAGTGAAATAGTTAAGTTAAACTAAGTGGATTGGTTAAGTTAATCAAAGTGATTAGTTCAGTAAACCGAGATAAGTAAAATCAAGTGAGGTTAATCAGGTTGAATTAGTCAGTCGAGTTAATCATTTGAGTTAGTCAAGCCAAGTAAATTAAGCTAGGTTAATCGAGTTGAATTAGTAAGTCGAGTTAAGTAGTTGGGTTAAGTAAGTCGAGTTAATCAAGTCGAGTTAATCGAGTAGAGTTAATCAGTTAGAGTTAATCAGTCATAGTTAACCAGTTAGAGTTAATCAGTTAGAGTTAATCAGTCAGAGTTAACCAGTTAGAGCTAATCAGTTAGAGTTAATAAAATAAGTGTTAATCCAAATGAGTTGCAATTTCGTACGACTGCTAGCAAAATTCGCAGGGCTGTAAATAGCCTACGGCGGTTGGATGTTTCCTGAGGGAATCAGGCGTAACCATTGTGATCGCTGCGATCTAGGGTCAGGCGAATGGAGTTAAATAGAGTCGAATGGAGTTAAATAGAGTTAAATGGAGTCAAATAGAGTTAATCGAATATCAGTTATTCGAACGGAGTTAAATAGAGTTATCGAATGTTAGTTATTCGAATGGAGTTAAAAGAGATTTTCGAATATAGTTTATTCGAATAGAGTTAAAAGAAAGGAGTATCGATTTTAGTTTAATTGAAAGGAGTAGCGATTTTAGTTTGATTGAAAGGAGTTATCGATTAGTTAATCGAAAGGAGATTTTCGAATATAGCATATTCGAAAGAAAGAGATTGAATATAGTTTATTCGGAAGAGAGAGATTTCGAATATAAGTTATTCGAAGAGAGAAAATCGAATATACGTTATTCGAAGAAGAGTTAATCAAATAGAGATTTGCTCGAAAGGGAGTTATACGTCGAATTCAATTATATTGAATTCGGGAAGGTAATATTTACTTTCCGGTTTTTAATCAAAAGTAGACACTAATAAATTAGGGTTGTGTTTAATTATTCAAATTAAAGAATAAAAGTTATAATTGAAGTTAGATATTTCGAAAGTAGGGATTTTAACGTTATCGTTAAAATCAATGTTTTCAAATAAAGAAGTGGATTCGTAAATTGAATCCGAGAGTTACGTAAATAATTTGATAAAGGTTTTAAATGTTAAACTGTTACTATCTCGAAGTTATAACGTTGTTCAGTTAAGGTCTGAGAGGTAATTTTACCCCAACTTGATTGACTTCCTTCTTAACTAAGGAATGGTAAGGTCTGATAGTGATTGATGGTTAAGTGAATTCAGTAAATGGTTTGAGTTGGCATAGCGATGTTTTATTTAAACATCATTTTAAATACAATAAAGGAACTTTGGAAATGTTTTCCAAATAAGAAATCAGAAATGTTTTCTAATATAGGAAACAGGAAATGGAAATGTTTTCCATTGTTAATAAGATATATTTTCTAAATTTAGAAAATAAGAAATGTTGAATATAGGGAAACAGGAGATAAGTAAAGTAATGAACTAAAGAGATAAATGTTGAATGATGATTGATTTATATAATTTCCATCTGGAAATAATATCGTTGTTTGCACACAAGTTTTTCTTTGATAGTTAAATCACAGACTATCAATGTTTTGACCATTTTACGTTGTTAATATGGAGAGACCGGTTGGATTATTATCCGAAGAACCACTCTGTATTGGCATAAGCGTTGCGAATCACATATGCCAAAGATAATTGAAGACGGAGTAAAAGTGCAAGGACTATTGTATAAGTCTTAGATAACAGTGACTAAGATGGATGTACTGAATTGTACCTTCGGTTTGTCCAGTCCCAGGACAACTTTTATGGACGAGTGTCTGACAGAGTATTACTAACGAATCATATATGTTGATCTCTTCAACGTATTACGTTTGGTGGCGGAGGAATTCGTTTCTCTTAGCTTCATACCCGTGATACCGTTAGGGAAATCGATAATGATTTGGCGGGTATGACGATGTGGTATTCCAAGTAAATGAAGATATGATATGAAAAAGATATGCGTAGCTTCTAGCCTCACATCCGGTAAATGACAGAAATCGGGCAGGCAGCATGGCTAAGTCGGTCGCACCGAAGTAGGGTGTATAATCACCTATCTAGAGAATATTCATTTGCTTCTTTAATCTATCAATGCTGTCCCATATATATATACGGGAACG
This sequence comes from Allium sativum, assembly GCA_030737875.1. NCBI lineage: Eukaryota > Viridiplantae > Streptophyta > Magnoliopsida > Asparagales > Amaryllidaceae > Allium > Allium sativum. The sequence continues at coordinate 779,675,086 of CM060916.1, forward strand.
GTTGCTGATCCCAACCGTTGGTGATGTACATTCGATACACTCAAGCGAAATGAGTGGTCGGTCATGTGTGACTGAGTTGCAAGACGGTCTTGTTGAACTCCAGTGTATCGTTCCTAGAGTACACTGATCGGAAGGTGGTTCCATACCTTGTCATAGTTGGAAATCCATTACCCAATACGTGCTTGCGGTTTTGATTATGTACTATATATGTAGTAACGTGAGATGCAAGCGTTTCTGCTAGACTGATATTTATTTGTATTTAGACATTATTATAATATCAGAATGATATTGCTTTGCAAAGTTATTTGGATTCTCATAAGGGAAAAACCCGTTCCGTATTCACGGCGTGGTCTTATGAGATATCATATACCTGTTTTATGATTTCAGTTTATTCACACCAGTCACATGACTGACCCGGAGTTTATTTTGTTTTCCCTAAACTCTTGGGTGCCTAAATTTGTACGGGCAGTCAAGTAATCAGGATTTACAGGTATACTTGAAGAGCTTGGAGCAGGAGGCTTCAGCAGTCGATAGCTATTATTTATTCCGCTGTGATGTTATGTGTTGTACTCTGAAATGGTATGTATATACAGTTATAACTTTGTATTTCAAAAGTTATGTCATATTTTATTCGTTCCGCTGTGAGATTCGTGTTACTCTGATGATGTTGTATGTTCTTCTTCTTCTATTCTAAGTTTCTATCTTATCTATTCTCACCTTCTAATTTATTTCATTAATTACCGGGATTTTTCGATGTTTTGGTTATCGACGTCGAGCTTACGTCGATAACCAAAGTCGCTCAAAATCCGGGTCACTACAGTTGGTATCAGAGCGAGGTTTAGTTATTACCTTGGCTCTGTGGCGTGATTAAGTAGAGATGGGATTAGTAATATCCTAGACTGAGTTTGAGTGTATATATACGAGTGAACGTATTTGTTAGTAATATAAAATGATTTTATATTGTGGAGTTTTATTGGTTGAGTTGCTTGTGAATTCTGGTCGATCGGTTTGATCCACTGTATCGATAGGGGTTACTAAACACTCGAATACGATGAACCATCATGGTATGTTTTGAAAGAGGGTAAATGGAATAATTTTACCCGAATATATTTGATATAGTATATTGGTTGTGTTGGTTGTTATTATAATCGAGTAAGATTATAAAAAGGTAAAATGATTTTAAATGACTAATCAGAATTCATATAAGTAAAGTATATAAAATAAAATGAAGAAAAATCTGAATTTAAATCAGATTGGAATTAAAATAAGGAAATTTTAAGTTCCTGGGAGATTTCGAAAAAGTTTTTCAAACTGAAGGTGATATAGTATTAAACTCACTTCGATAGCTGGAAAATAGATTCTGATGATGAATCGCGACATCATCAGTGTTCATTTTCGAGTTCTAAGTGACGGACTACTACCAAAGGTTTTGTTTTTGAATTGTTTTGATAAAACAAGTTGTTTAGAAATTCAAAGGTTTTGAATTGGCATTGTAATTTCAAATTGATTTGAAATAGACCCAGGAAATTAAGTTTCAGAATTTAATTTTAACTTATGAAGTTAAATAGAATAAGATAGTAGAAATAAATTGAAATATTAACTTGAACTGAGTTAAATAGAATTGAATTGGATTAGAGAATAATCTGTTATGGAATTGGGTTGATGAGTTAAGAATTTGAAATTTGATATTCGGGTTCGAATGAAATTCGATTTGGTTTTGAGGATATGAACTGATTGGAATTTGATGGAAATAACACTGGTATATGCTGAGTTGATAGCATATGGAAGTGATAGAGTTGATATTCCCGACAAAAAGGTACCAGTTTATATTATATATGGATATGAGATTTATGAGCCGAATTGGCAAGCCGTTTGGCTGTTTGATTTTCTTTTGGGTTAAAGAAGGCCCAGAGAGGCGAGTTGGAGTTTGAGATATTGACCAGTACAAAGGAGGTGTTGGCAAAAAATTTCGAAAAGTTAAGGTGTTAGAAAATTTTCAGAATTTTTGAAAATTTAGTTAATCGGAATAAATTAATATTTTAGTCGATATTAATTGGTTCAGTGAAACCAGATATAAGAGGTAAACAGATAAATTTTTACCCAGTAGATAGGGTCGTCAACTACCTTAGCAATTTCGAGGACGAAATTTTATTAAGGGGGGAAGATTGTAGTAAACCGCATTTTTAGCTGTTGAATAATTAATTTATTTAATTATTAAATATCGATTTATCGATATCGAGAACGTGAATTAAATAATATTGAATATTTAATTAATAATTATAATTATAATATAATAAAATATATTATAATGTCGAGATAATCTAAAATATTGGAAATTACAATATTCTGTGAACGGGGTCATCCCTAAGATGTAATTCAGCTTAGAGTTGAATTATATTGACGAATATATTCAATCGACGACAGTTTGAACGTATAATTATATTTTAATTAAAATCGAGCGCGTAACGATGCGGTAGTTCGCTATTTGGCGATTTGAACTTCAAATGAGTATACAGGGTTCGTTTTGAATCGGATCTCTATGAAACAAGAAACGTGTGGAGCTGGTGGAGTATATCTTTCTAGTGGAAGAGAAAAATCTGGATTCCGTCGTGTAGATTTTGATTTACGTCCAAATCAAATTTCAGAAAAGTCGCTGTGGAATTTCTTTATAATTTGCGACGCTTTAATTACGTTATAAATCGATTTTCAATATAAATTGAATATCGGGATAATCTGAAATTCTGAAATATCGTATTATAAAATCTGATGTGATATTCTGGAGCTGGATGATATCGTATACGAATATATACGATAATATTAATTTATTAATATTTTATTTAATTATATTGAAATATATTTATATATTTAAACGGTCTGCTCAGCGCTTGAAAAATAGCCTGTTTTGCATACGACCTCCGTTTTCGACGAAACCAGTTTTGTTGGATCCGCAACATCAAATTATTGTTAGATGTCAAGTTTCGTGATATTTAGAGTCACTGTGTGGTCGTACCGATTTTTAGAGTGAGAAACAGTCAGTATTTCGACGGTTAAAATTACGCTGCGTGAGCATACGGAGTCGGAATTCGACGAAACCAGTCGAACTCTAGCTACCTATCCAGTTTCATGATTTTTGAGCATCGTATGTGGTCACAGGAATTTTAGAACACGATTGCAGATAGCGTTTGATTAAAAATCGAATATAAAAATCAAGTGAAAATATCTAAAAATCTTCTATAAATACTCTTTACAAATTTCTAAACCTAAACAAATGCTTCCCGAAGTCAAAAACTCTCAGCCGCCAGTTTCTTTTCTCTCCTCAAATAAATTGTGACACTTAAAGAATTCTAGAAAATTCAAATACAAACCCATAAATCGAAATACAAATGTATTTGAATCCCTGCTTCCATTCTCTTCATTTCTGAGTTGTTTTTATTGGGTGCGATCGTTGTTGGGGAGGTTCAAAGTGGACCAGCGAACGTAGGGTTTGGGTTTTTGGGAGTGTTGTGGCCATCGGGTTGGGTACGGAGGTGATGATGAGGAGGAGGTCGTCTTAGGGTCTAGGTTGGTGGCGTCGGAGCAGTTATACGGTGACCGAGGTGATGGTTGGGGTGGGAACTGGCAGTACGTGGTCGGAGTCCCGAAGGAGAGTGGAGCGTCGAACTGAATGGAAGGGGGACCACCGGGTACGGATTTGGATGAGGAGTACTATGGTGGTGGTTGCGGTGGAAGTTGGTGGCCGAGGTGGATGGATACGGCAGTCAAATGGAAGGTCAACGACGAAAATTTTGGATACTGGAAATTGTGAAATCGGTTTGGGGGAAGATGAAAGTCACGGGCTGGTTTTGTATGAGTATGGATGGGCCAAGAGGGAATATAAGGGTGAGGCCCAAAGTAAATTAAAAAAACTCTAAGTTTTTAATTAATTTAAATTCGTATTAACTTGTTTACATCATATCTTTATCATACGATATCGAAATCAGACGAAACAAGTTGCGTTGGGATCGTATGGACGGTGGCTACACCATGGAGCTGACCGGGAGTGAGTCCGAACTCGTTACAATTTATAGCAAAATAAATTGTCCGATCTGAATCAACGACAATTATCGTTATTAACGATTATAGTCCAATGTGAGTAAATCTCACTAACTCTGAACAGTTTATATATTTCATGTTGTATTTTTAGAACTGTTAAATATTGACTGATTGATTGTGTGTTGACTATTTGATTGAACTGCTAGTCAGTTAGTTGAATTTCTATATTTGATTCTGTTTAACAGAATATATCATATGAAACTGAAAGTGATGTTGATTTTATTGTGTAACATCTGTGGATGCAGGGAAACAGGTTGGAGGGATCCGACTGGATTCCTCAACTGTTATTTTATTATTTTTCATATATTTTGATATATGATGTGAATTATGACCCGTTGTTGATTGTGTGTGTATGGACCATATTGAACATCGTGATTTGATATGATTGAACACCGTGACATACCGAAATATTGAAAAGAGAATATTTATAAAATCAAGAGGATTTTATAAAGGAGAATATTTATAAATAGAATATTTATAAATATAAATGTTTATAGATGGAATATTTATAAATAGAAAATATGTTTAAGTGGAAATTATAAATGAAGGGGACACTTTATAAATGGAATATTTATAAAGTGAATTATTTATTTAGAATAAATAGATAAGATATTATAACCTGGATTATTTATTTGTTAAATAAATAAAATAATAAATAGGGATTATTACTTAAAATAAATAGGAGATATTCAAAAAGGAAATAACTGCAAATCATTTTCTTTTTGAATGGAAAAGGCTTGTGTAGCGGTTTGGGGATTTTCCCGATACTCCCGATACAAAGGAGGTTATGGCGAATTTTTCCGGGAATTTAAGGAGATAGAATATTTTCAAGAATGAAATAGAAAGCGAAATATTTGTAAAACATTTACAAATGAAATAGAAAGAGAAATATTTGTAAAACATTTACAAATGAAATAGAAAGAGAAATATTTGTAAAACATTTACAAATAGAATAGAAAGAGAAATATTTGTAGAACATTTACAAATAGATAAGAAAGGATTTATTTATTTGTTAGAATAAATAGAAAAAAAGGAGATATTTATTTGTTAGATTAAATAGAAAAAAAGGAGATATTTATTTGTTAGATTAAATAGAATTAAAGGGGATATTTATTTGATAAATAAATAGGATTAAATCAAAGGAATATTTATTTGATAAACAAATAGAACTAAATCAAAGTGAATTGGTTAAGTTAAATTGAAATGAATTAGTTAAGTAAAACTAAGTGGATTAGTTAAGTTAATTGAAGTGAATTTGTTAAGTTAAACTAAGTGGATTGGTTAAGTTAATCAAAGTGATTAGTTCAGTAAATCGAGATAAGTAAAATCAAGTGAGGTTAATCAGGTTGAATTAGTCAGTCGAGTTAATCATTTGAGTTAGTCAAGCCAAGTAAATTAAGCTAGGTTAATCGAGTTGAATTAGTAAGTCGAGTTAACTAGTTGGGTTAAGTAAGTCGAGTTAATCAAGTCGAGTTAATCGAGTAGAGTTAATCAGTTAGAGTTAATCAGTCAGAGTTGACCAGTTAGAGTTAATCAGTTAGAGTTAATCAATCAGAGTTAACCAGTTAGAGCTAATCAGTTAGAGTTAATCAAATAAGTGTTAATCCAAATGAGTTGCCATTTCGTACGACTGCTAGCGAAATTCGCAGGGCTGTAAATCGCCTACGGCGGTCGGATGTTTCCTGAGGGAATCAGGCGTAACCATTGTGATCGCTGCGATCTAGGGTCAGGCGAATGGAGTTAAATAGAGTCGAATGGAGTTAAATAGAGTTAAATGGAGTCAAATAGAGTTAATTGAATATTAGTTATTCGAACGGAGTTAAATAGAGTTATCGAATGTTAGTTATTCGAATGGAGTTAAAAGAGATTTTCGAACATAGTTTATTCGAAGAGAGTTAAAAGAAAGGAGTATCGATTTTAGTTTAATCGAAAGGAGTACCGATTTTAGTTTGAACGAAAGGAGTTATCTATTAGTTAATCGAAAGGAGATTTTCGAATATAGCATATTCGAAAGAAAGAGATCGAATATAGTTTATTCGAAAGAGAGAGATTTCGAATATAAGTTATTCGAAGAGAGAAAATCGAATATACGTTATTCGAAGAAGAGTTAATCAAATAGAGATTTGCTCGAAAGGGAGTTATACGTCGAATTCAATTATATTGAATTCGGGAAGGTAATATTTACTTTCCGGTTTTTAATCAAAAGTAGACACTAATAAATTAGGGTTGTGTTTAATTATTCAAATTAAAGAATAAAAGTTATAATTGAAGTTAGATATTTCGAAAGTAGTGATTTTAACGTTATCCTTAAAATCAATGTTTTCAAATAAAGAAGTGGATTCGTAAATTGAATCCGAGAGTTACGTAAATAATTTGATAAAGGTTTTAAAAGATAAACTGTTACTATCTCGAAGTTATAACGTTGTTCAGTTAAGGTCTGAGAGGTAATTTTACCCCAACTTGATTGACTTCCTTCTTAACTAAGGAATGGTAAGGTCTGATAGTGATTGATGGTTAAGTGAATTCAGTAAATGGTTTGAGTTGGCATAGCGATGTTTTATTTAAACATCAGTTTAAATACAATAAAGGAACTTTGGAAATGTTTTCCAAATAAGAAATCAGAAATGTTTTCTAATATAGGAAACAGGAAATGGAAATGTTTTCCATTGTTAATAAGATATATTTTCTAAATTTAGAAAATAAGAAATGTTGAATATAGGGAAACAGGAGATAAGTAAAGTAATGAACTAAAGAGATAAATGTTGAATGATGATTGATTTATATAATTTCCATCTGGAAATAATATCGTTGTTTGCACACAAGTTTTTCTTTGATAGTTAAATCACAGACTATCAATGTTTTGACCATTTTACGTTGTTAATATGGAGAGACCGGTTGGATTATTATCCGAAGAACCACTCTGTATTGGCATAAGCATTGCGAATCACATATGCCAAAGATAATTGAAGATGGAGTAAAAGTGCAAGGACTATTGTATAAGTCTTAGATAACAGTGACTAAGATGGATGTACTGAATAGTACTTTCGGTTTGTCCAGTCCCAGGACAACTTGTATGGACGAATATCTAACAGAGTATTCCTAACGAATCATATATGTTGATCTCTTCAACGTATTACGTTTGGTGGCAGAGGAATTCGTTTCTCTTAGCTTCATACCCGTGATACCGTTAGGGAAATCGATAATGATTTGGCGGGTATGACGATGTGGTATTCCAAGTAAATGAAGATATGATATGAAAAAGATATGCGTAGCTTCTAGCCTCACATCCGGTAAATGACAGAAATCGGGCAGGCAGCATGGCTAAGTCGGTCGCACCGAAGTAGGGTGTATAATCACCTATCTAGATAATATTCATTTGCTTCTTTAATCTATCAATGCTGTCCCATATATATATACGGGAACGGTTGCTGATCCCAACCGTTGGTGATGTACATTCGATACACTCAAGCGAAATGAGTGGTCGGTCATGTGTGACTGAGTTGCAAGATGTTCTTGTTGAACTCCAGTGTATCGTTCCTAGAGTACACTGATCGGAAGGTGGTTCCATACCTTGTCATAGTTGGAAATCCATTACCCAATACGTGCTTGTGGTTTTGATTATATACTATATATGTAGTAACGTGAGATGCAAGCGTTTCTGCTAGACTGATATTTATTTGTATTTAGACATTATTATAATATCAGAATGATATTGCTTTGCAAAGTTATTTGGATTCTCATAAGGGAAAAACCTGTTCCGTATTCACGGCGTGGTCTTATGAGATATCATATACCTGTTTTAAATGATTTGAGTTTATTCACACCAGTCACATGACTGACCCGGAGTTTATTTTGTTTTCCCTAAACTCTTGGGTGCCTAAATTTGTACGGCAGTCAAGTAGTCAGGATTTACAGGTATACTTGAAGAGCTTGGAGCAGGAGGCTTTAGCAGTCGATAGCTATTATTTATTCCGCTGTGATGTTATGTGTTGTACTCTGAAATGGTATGTATATACAGTTATAACTTTGTATTTCAAAAGTTATGTTATATTTTATTCGTTCCGCTGTGAGATTCGTGTTACTCTGATGATGTTGTATGTTCTTCTTCTTCTTCTATTCTAAGTTTCTATCTTATCTATTCTCACCTTCTAATTTTTTTCATTAATTACTGGGATTTTTCGATGTTTTGGTTATCGACGTCGAGCTTACGTCGATAACCAAAGTCGCTCAAAATCCGGGTCACTACAGGTAAGGGACAACCCAATCAGGATTTGTTGTTTGCTCTTGGGCCAGGTCATTAGTTCTCAATCTTGTTCGTCTTTCAATAGTTGAGGAGGGGTTGGGTAGGACCATAGCGACTAAAAATGCATACCTTAGCATCTGTGTATACAGATATCTGAAAAGCTCCCGATCGAGTTCTGTGTTTCTTGTACAACGCTGCCACGAGACTCGGTGCATATTGAAGGATATGTGCAGTTAAGGCATCAAGTACGATTGACGAAATGTATGTGGGAATGTCAAGATACATGCATGTCTGCTCTGGGTGGTGTATTGTAGACTCTAGCGAATTACTCTGTGATCTGATTCGATCAAAGTTGGCAGTCTGTATGCTTACGTAGTGTGGAGATGACGGTTCTATACGGAACATAGCATTGTTATCTAGAGATTCGTATGTCACTCCGGCGTAGGATTAGGAACTGCGTATATTTCTATGGCATTATGGTGGACACCGTGCAAGTGGGGTACCATGAGGTATACTTTAATATTGGGGATAGCTACATGTATATCGTATTAGGTTAATCCACTAGGGAGTAAATGCGTATGACGTGTGTAAGCCTTGAGTGTTGTTAACCCAAGTAACCTAATAAATAAGAAAATGTAATTGAACGGTATATGTACGGTTATCCAAAATGTGTAGTTTAAATCTAGTCACCAAGGCTTATGTTCTGACCTCCTCATCATAACATACTCGCATGTTAGATTTGTGGCAGAGATATGATAGCTTTGAGTACTGGTTAAGCAATATTATTATCTAGGTAAGGCTATATTTTGATTATACTATATTTTATCCATTCCGCTGTAAGATGTTTGCTGTGCTCTGATATATTTTATATCTATTTCTTTTCTGCAGGATATCAGAGCAACCAACACGAGTTTCGACATATTAGAATTTCAAAAAAAATTCGGTCTGTCGGAATTCGGGTTGTTACAGGGAAGAAGGCACGGAGAACAGTTTACTTTCTCCGTTCTCTCATTTTGGAAGAGCTATAGTTCCTCCATTCCTCCTTTCTCTCCACAATTCCACCATTTGAGCTCAGAAATCGAAGATCTACATCGTTTAAAGCTGGATCTATGCAAATCAAAAAGAGAGATCATCGAATTGAAGAGTTCGGTTCAAATTATTTGCTGTTCGGAATCATATTTAAATTATCTCTGGTTATTTTGAAGAATTGGTGAGCGATATGGATCTCTCACATGGATTCAATTAAGTATATGAGCTCTACGATCTTAGTTTCATCATTTTCAAGTCGTTTTCCTTAGATCTACAGTATGGTAAGCTTTTTCATGTGAATCATCATAGGATCTAATTTTGCAACTTCAAAACTGGTAATTTTTTATGCTATTTAATATGTTTATGCAAGTTAGATCCATATTTTAGTTTATATGTTCATTTATCATGATTTTGGTGAAGTTTGTATAATTTTGATGGAAATAGTCATTTTCATGTTATTAGCGATTTCATAACATGCTTAAGGTTGTATTGGATGAATAAGATGAGTTGCTTTCGTCGATATAGTCGTTTGGCGAAGTTTTGGTCAAATCAGGATTTAGAACGGCACTACAATGTTTTCGGATCGGCTATGCTACAGTGCAGTTGGATTGGCCATGCTACAGTGAATTTGAATCGGATCGACCGTGTTTTGAATCGGATCGACACTATAGTATTTTGGTTCAGATGGACGCTACAGTGTTTTGGATCGAATCGACCATTTTTTTGGTTCGGATCGATGCTACAGTTTTTGAATCGGATCGACACTATAGTATTTTGGTTCAGATGGACGCTACAGTGTTTTGGATCGAATCGACCATTTTTTTGGTTCGGATCGATGCTACAGTGTTTTGGATCCAATCGACCGTGTTTTGGTTTGGATCGATGCTACAGTGTTTTGGATCGGATCGACGCTATAGTGTTTTGAATTGGATCGATGGTGTTTTGGATCGGATCGATGCTACAGTGTTTGGATCGGATCGATGCTACAGTGTTTTAGATCGGATCGACGCTATAGTGTTTTGGGTCAGATCGACGCTACAATATTATGGATCAGATCGACGCTACAGTTATTTGCTATAGTGATTTTTTCATTGACTGTCGTAATGCAATGAATTTGATGACAACTCAAAGTTGTTCTGAATTTGATGATAATGCTTGGGTAGTCGCCGTCGATGACGACTAGAGATACAGAAGGCCGAGGAATTATTGTTATTGTAGTTTCAAGCAGCTCAAAGCAGGGGTATAATAGGGATACCTAAAAGATCGATTGTATGGTCGAGTACCCTGAGCGTCGTGTATGGCCTAGATATGTCAAATTGTATGACGCATGAGGTTTTAGCTAGGGCCTAGGTTTACCATTACCCCTAGCCGTTTGGTCATACGATTAACGATGGTTTCGAAGCAGGATTAGCGGTAATAGCCGGAGTCTGTCATGCATGCTGGATGCTTTGCTTGTACCATCTCATGTAGATTATCCAACATCGAAGGATATGTACCTTGGGTGCTTGTCTGATATTGGTTTAGGCCTCTAGGGCTTGTGCTTAAGGGATGTTGAGTTCGATTAGGCTGGTTTATGTGAGATATATAACCTGGGTGCTATGATTCGTATTGTTGGTTGCTTCTAATTGCCATGAATAAATGATTGTTCTAGTTTCCATGGGTAAATGGCTGAAATGTTTGATGTAAAGGATATCACTGTCCAATGTGGGGAAGACGGGAGTTGAGTTCTTCTCTGGTGTTGTGGGTAGATTAGTTCGTTTATTTACCCATTCTCATATACTTTATTGATGATGTTATTTAGCTGTTTTATCGCTCACTAAGACTATTGCCTAACTCAAGGTTTTATGTTTCCCTCTTATAACCTTGGGCTGTTCATCTGATTGTTGGATGGGCAGACTAGGTGGTAGGTGATAGCTTAGTGAGGGCATTGTTGCAGTTCGGAGGCGAGCAGGAGGCTGGCGTACTATCTTTTCTACTATATAGTATTTGGATTTCTATTGTTTGCTGTTCTTCTCTGAGTGCTGCAGTGAGGCAAAATTGTATAAACACTATTGTTGTAATTCAAGTCTATGGATATTACTTTCTAGTTGTTATGAAAGTTTAGTGTTTTCTGCTTCACTAATAATACTTGTTGTACATGTTCAATTATAATTTATCCTTGTGTTGTGGGTTCTACAACAGGTTACACTTGTGTTATCATACCTTGATGATCGTCTATAGCTGCCTGACACACCTTTCATCACATTTTCCCCTTGTTTAGTTCAGGGGTTATGGGTAGTCGTCACATGAGGAAGGAAGAGAAAGACTACGTGGTTTATTCATACGAGATAGAAACCTTCAGATACTAAACATACGTAACCTACCATTTAAGAAAATAAATAATCCAACAAGCCCAATAAGAATAATCCAAATTGTATGGACCATTAGGTTAGACCAACACACACAACAAAGAAAAAAATAGAGGTTGAAATACACATTAATACATTGCCAAAAGGCATTTTTCTACATTTACAAACACGAATTCTAGACAGACAAAATGAAAAATGTTGGATGCTCAAAATGCAGTATAGATTCATAGAAAAGGATGAGTTCAAATTTTGAAAAATTTAATTTTTAGTTTGAATTCAACTTTTAACCAGTCTTGAACAAAACAGACCTTTTTCATGAAATTTTACACTTTAATAGATTTGGACACTAACTTATTCATTAATTCAATTTTATTATTTAGATTTAAGTTTTTATAAAATTACTTAAATTTAAATAACACAAGTTGAGTCAGTTAAACAATTACATTCAAATTGACAGTCGTTTGACTTAAATGTTTAAACGATACTTATTATTATTCATTTACGAAATCAAAATTATATATTTCATTCCGTTCAGAATAAGAAGAAGTTTTTTTTTAAAAAAAAATTCCAATCAAATTATTAATTTCAAATCTATTAATAGTTGAGGTTGTTACATGGGAGGTCGCGGCTTAGAGGTGGTGTTCATAGGCGACATTGAAGAAGGTAGCGAGCTAGGTTGTTGATGTAGAGGAGCTACAATCATGTAGGAGTGGCTAAATTGATGGTGTTGACAACTTAGACAACGGTTTGATGATTCAAAATTTAGGCATTGATTCGGTAAGTGCAAGTCACTCATTACCATATTTAAATCATTTGTATATTTTTCATATTACAATCTCAATTATCGATTAATAATTTCATTTTGGTTGTTGTGATTCAATTATTAGAAATATTAGATTGAGTAAGTTAAAAACAATTTAGTTGGCAAAGTTGATTAGTTTTTACACGTTGGTAATTGGCTAATATTGATTAAATATGTTTGAGTTGGTTGGATGTTAAAAATTACAAAGGGGATTATTTCCATTTTCATTTTGGAAATGTAATTTATTCGAATTATAATGTTTATCACAGTTCAAGGTTAATTTTGTGATCTTAAATCTATTGTGAAAGTTTTTATAAAGTGTTATGATATTTTATTGTATAAGTTGAAGTACATTCACGTATTACTGGATATTGATTTCTATAATATGATAAATAGACCGAATCTAAGTAATATGCTTTTAAGTAAATATTAGTATTTTAATCTATATTCTAATAAGTACATTAATATGATCAATTAACTTGATTGTACAATTTTTTACTAAACGTCTTTATCATTAGAAAATAATAATTAGAGTAATTTTACTTTGTATTACTAATCTGCATAAAAGAAAATTATAATTAACTTTATACAAATTATTTGGGAAGTTCACACTTTCATTTGATTATATAATATATATTTTTTGTTTAAATTCTGTTTAATTTTAATTAGAGATTTAACTAAATAAAAACTTTTATAGACTTATATATGTATGTGTTTGAAATATATTTTTAAAAGATTTGCGGATGCTTTATTATTATTTTTAATTTCACGTTAGAATTGAATCACAATTTTATATATTAGATTTCTATCTTTCCCAGTTCTCCTATTGCTAAGATTTCTATCTTTCCCGAGTTTCCTATTTGCTGTGTTAATTTTCAATATTGTGGATGATTCATTATTAATTTTATTTGGCTAATGATTTAAATAAGATAAAGTGATGACATCTTCGTATGATTATACAATATTTATATTCTATGCAATAAGGAATTTGAATAAACGGTTTAGTGACCGTGTCTGGTATCGGAATTTCAATAACACTTTCCCAGTTATTTATTGGACTTGTACTATAGAGTACTAAAGGTTAAGTGTAATGTATGAGCACTAAATAAATAAAATTGCTATAACAACCCAAATTTCAACAAACCTAAATTTTTCGTAAAATGCTAAAATCCAAGTCCATTGAAACCCGAGTTGGTTTGTCTAGTATCCTACAGAAAGGAAAAAATAAATATATCTGAGCTCATAATAAAATATCTTATAGTGGAACAAATAACATATAATAGTAAGCAAATACTCACCATATTAATGACATTAACTAGCAAGTGTCTCTAAGTTGTAAAATCTCTGACACCTGTCTAATATGCGGATTTGCTATGAGGAGAGGTCATAACAAAAGTTCCGTTGATGTAACGACCCGGGGAAAAGAACGACAATCGGGTTCTCGACAACAATACTTAAACTCGTATCACTTGCCAAAAACCCAAGTATCGAACCCCCAGATTGTCATGAGAAAGAAATTAGAGGGTGAGAATAGAAAGAAAGAAGTATTAGAATAGAAGAAAGAAGAGGAACACATCAGAATCTCACAGCGGAACGAATAAAGTATAATACCAAATCTCTTTATACAAAAACTGTATATACATACCAATCATCAGAGTACACATACATCAGTCACAGCGGAATAATAACTTTGAATAACTAGCGGTGAAGCCGCCTGCTTCCAGCTCCTGAAACTCCAAGCGAAACCTAACCTGGAACATACTCGGTCTGACCCGAGCACATTTGATTTAAAACAAAATACACCGGGTCAATCTGGAATACTATCAGTGATAAATTCACAGAACACACACTTGTTTAACTTTGCAAAATCCTTTATGAAATCAAGGGATAATAGTAAGACCAGTCCACACATAAACACGGACGGTTTTTACCTTACTATAACCCAAAACATTTTTGGAAATCAATATCTTTCTCTGATATTATCATAATGTCTAAATACAAGTAAATAATAATCTAGAGGAACGCTTGCATCTCACGCTCCACATATATAGTATACAATCGAAAAACCCTGGGCGCTTATTGGATATTGGATTCCAACTTGACAAGGTATGGGACCACCTTCCGCACGTGTATCTCTAGAGGCGAATACACTGGGTTCAACAAGAACGTCTTGCAACCCGGCCCACACATGACCGACCACTCATTTCGCTCGAGTGTATCGAATGTATATCACCGACGGTTGGGATCAGCAACCGCCACCCGAATAGGGTCAGCATCGAATAGATAAAGAAGCAATAGGAATTTCTCTAGATAGGTAATCATACATCCTAATGGGAGCGACCCACATAGCCATGCTGCCTGCCCGATTTTTGTCATTTCCCGGTTGATGAGGCTTGAGGCTAGAACTTTATCTCTAGAACATCTGGTCATCATTCACTTTGAATGCCACATCGTCAGATCCGCCAGATCACACTTGATTGACGTCCACAAACATACTCTAGCTAGCTGGCTAGAGAATAACCATTTCTCCGCCGTCAACTATCGTACGTTTGGAGAAATCAACGCATGTAATTCCTTTGGAAATACTCTATCAGACATCCTTCCATACAAGTCATCCAGGAATAGGATGAACCGAAGGTACTCTCCTACTGCATCTCATATAGGAATCACCCCATGAATCAGTAGCGAGAAGTCCTTGCAACCCGTGGATTTCAACCACGACAGAATCACAAATCAAAATAACTCTGGCTGCAGGCCAGAGAAATTCAACAAGTAGTCCTTCCGCTTATGAAGATCCACGGTCTTCACTTGCTCCGTCATCAATCGACGTCTTCACGTATTTGATGGTCGGAATGGTTTTCGAATATAATTCGATCCCGGACTTTCCGAACCAACAATCGTATTGGTCTGGTTTGATAGTCGGTGTTTTAACTATCAATTAACAATAGTGTGAACACAATGAGTTTTCTGATTCAGTACTTGGCACAACTCGACCTCCTTAAAATATATTTAACCAAATTCCCTTTTGACTAACTTTAAATGATTTACTATGATTGATTAACTCTAACTTGACTAACTGGACTTATTTAACTCGATAAACTTGACTTGATTACTCCTATTAACTAATACGCGACTTAACTCCATTCGCTCGACTCTAGATCGCAGCGATCACAATGGTTACGCCTGATTCCCTCAGGAAACATCCGACCGCCGTAGGCTATCTGCAGCCCTGCGAATTACGCTAGCAGTCGTACGCAATGGAACTTTTCCTAGATAACTTTGTTTGACTAACTCTAACTATATTCGATCAACTCTAATTAAATAACAAATGTTTAAAATAAATTTTAAAGCACTTATTCTTATTTCCTTTGGAACCATCATTGCAATATTATTTAATTCCCAAAATCTTGCATTAGAGTTCGATGTACCTCGTATAGGGTAAAACAATTTCAACAACTTCTTTTACTTCAAACTAATACTGTTCCTCGATAACAGCGAAGCCAACCGAGTTGGGGTATTTTAGTTACCTCTCAGACCTTGGTCAACCCGTTCTTATCTCGAAATAACATCAGTCTATCACTTAACCATTTTCCCAAATCTTATTTACCTTATCGCTTTCAAATCGATCCCATAAATTGTCTCTTACATTTGAAATCTTCCTTTAAAGTCTTTTACTTAATTCCCTTATCTAAATTAATATCCATTAAAACATCACTTTAACTTCAAATATTCTTTCACTTCAAACCTTTTGATTTATAATATAAATCCCTCGTCACATAAATTGATTTCATCTACTTGGACATTTTATAATAAACCTTTATCGCCTCTTTGGCTAAACCTCATCGTCATTTGATCACTGGTTAAATGAATTCCATATATTAAATCTTGTTGAAACTTGGATTTTACAAATCCCTTTAATAAATTCTTACTTGGCATTAAATTGAATTCACCACTTTAAATTATTTGAAATTTAAAGAACAACTTGCTTTAACATCTACTATATCAAAATATAGTTAACTTTAATCTTAACCCAAAATAGCATTATTATCATGTTTACGTGCTTACTCGATAATAATCCAGGTTATTAACAATAACCAATTCAACTATCTCTTTAGACTATAGTTAATCGAAGATTAACTAATATCCAACACTATTTGTTATACTTTAACGCTTATTTACCTCATAGTTTATTCCTTTGTCGAAACGGTGAATTTACCAAACCACACCTCAGTTAACTATTAACTGAAATTCCAATTGCCATTTCCCCTTTCTTAAATTAATTAATTAATTAATTTAATTAATTAAAATCACCTTTTAATTGTTTGGAAACAATTATTACCCTTTTTACTAATCCATAGAAAACCCTTGATTTCTGTTTCTCAACTGATATAAACCATTTAACTAGATTTCCTTACTAACTCAATTTGAATATATTTAATTTCAAATTCCCAATTTAATTACTCGTATAAAATAGTTGAATAACCTTAATTCGGTTATAAGTAAATTTATAATTTTAACCCCGTCAATTCCCCCTGACGGTAAAACAAAGTTAAAATACTACGACTAGACCAATACTGCCCATTTACTCAGTCAACACAAACAATTGACTTTAACCACAACAACGATGGTTGTATATTCAACTATCAACGTTCAAATAGTTTTGGTGTCAGATGATGTGAACAATCCATATATATGCACAACAAAAACAAATACAGTAAATTTGAGGAATCCGGTCGGATCCTCCAACGTGTCCTTCTCTGCATCACAGATGTCAGTTGATAACAATATACGAGTTAAACAGTTGGCAGAATATAATTAACTGCAACCATCAACCAACAACAAGCAACTTGCATCCATCGCATCCAATCAGCCAATTTAAACTGTTAACTGTAAATATAATTCACCGTGGCTTTACCACATCACAGTATTCCAGAAGGTGTGAGAATTAACTCACCAGAGTTTGTTCTGGTCGACGGTGGACGCGTTTGTTGCTTTTAATTTGAACCATTCGTCCAAAAATAGCTGAATTTTCAACGGTGTCGGATTGACTCATAGTCAGTGTCATCGCGTAGGTCTCGTCCCTGCGATCCCAAAGGATCTTGTTTCGCTGAAATCCATTCACAAACGAAGAAGTTATGTTCGTTCGAAGTTTGAAAATTATACGATTTAATTAATTAAAAATTAAAAACTTAATACCTTAATTTACCCCGCCACGTCAGCATCCCCCCCACGTTTTCTTTTCCCCGCGTCATGCGTCACCTCCCCCTTTACTTCCCTGAACCCGTAACTCCCCCTCCTTCACAAAACACGCCTCCAACCTTTCACCCACGCCGCCACCTCAGGCCTCCGTAGGTCACCCCGTCGTCACCGTCGCCTTCGCCTGGCCCCCAGCTCCAATCGCCAGAACCGGCGACGCCCCCTTCGCCGCCAACTGGCCAGAAACCGGCTCCAACCATTTGCCGTTCATCTCGAGATTCCCATCGCCACACGCCGCCATTCGATGCCAGACCACCACCCAGATGACCGGCTGACCACCCAGCGTCGAACCCCCCTGGCCCGCGACCCCATAGACCACCCAATCAGCCGGAACTTCGCCAAAACTGCCACCATCCAACAAAACCGAACCCAAAAACATGCTCTCTGTTCATCCAATGATTTCTCCGTCCACCATCAACTTTAAGACCCCAGACCACCGCCAAATCGAAGGCCTCTCTCCCCTCTACAAAAGCCCCATGGTCTCGGCATCTGAAATTGGACCAATTCCTCGAATTTTGACCAAGAACGAAAGTGCTTTGCTGCCTTCCCTCGCGTTTTCCGGCCACCTGGGTCGACGAAATCACCCCAACTTTTTTTCAGCTTGTAGATCTCGACCTGGTCTACAAGTTTACTTTAGGTTACCATAGCAAATTCCTTCTAGATTGGAAGATATAAACAGATTTGCGATGGAGGGTCTTTTTGCAAAATGACATGAAGAATTCTGAAATGGAGGCTAGGGTTTGATGGAAAGGGGTTTATATAGTTGTAATTTATATTATTTTAAGTCGATGTGATGTCTGACAATGACTGACGATTTTTATTTCGTGCCTATTGCGTTTTCAAACGTCGTTTATTCGCTGCTGCGCTCACATACGAACCCCGTTCGAGTTGCGACTGGACGGCATAGTATATTTTGATGATACGGTCCTAACGAATCTTGTTTCGTCGAATTCCGTGCTCGTATGCTCAAATAGCGTTTGTACACGTCCAATTTGATCGATTTATTTTACATTTTATTTTGCCACGCTCACAGAATAACCCCGATTGACGCGCCGTCAGAAAATCTAGCAATAATTTACTGTTACGGTCCCAACAAAATTTGTTTCATCGAAAACAGAGGTCGTTTGAAAAATGTCCCTTTTGAACTGGCCAGTTTTGAATAAAATAACCCAATTTTAAAGTACTTCAATATAATAATATCAAAATATTGCAGTTGGCCATACACGACCAGAATTTGATGTATTACCAAGGAAAAATATCCCGGGTTGAATTCCAAAGCCAAATTGATACTCAAATATTTAAAAACCCTTATTTTATATATATGCAGCGCTATATATATAAAGGAATTCCTGGCGCTGTTTTTCTGAGAATTTGATTTGGACATAAAATAAAATCTACACGACGAAAACTGGATTTTTCTCTACCATTAGAAAGATATCGTCAAACCGGTCCGGACGTTTCTTGTTTCGATGAAATCCGACTTATTTTGAACCCGGTACGACCAATTGAAGTTCAAAACGCCAAAACGCGAACTGCCACACCGCTGCAGCTAGTTATTTAATTAAATTATAAACTATATATATTCGTCTTCGTTTTCAAAACGAATTGTCACTAATATTCCCCCATAAACAATATTTGACCACTTTAAACTGTCGGATCACAGTATATTTCAATTTCGACAATTTCCCATATTTTGGAAATAAAATAATATTTATTATTTATTTTAAATAATATATTCACAATATAATCGTTAAATTCGATTATCCAACCTCAAACCAATATTTTAAATTATTAAAATATTTAAAATAATCCAATTAAGTTGGTAGAAAATACGGGTCGTTACATTCCTTCCCCCTTAAAATAATTTTGTCCTCGAAATTGCTAAGGTAGAAGAAATGCCGTCTATTATTGTCTTTTCAAAAATAATAAAATTTAAAATTCGAATTTATTTTCAAACTGACCCTATTGGTTTTAAAACCAATTTATTTCAAAGGAAAGAATTTCCAAAAAAAAATTCCAAAAATTTTCTAACTCCTTGAATTTTAGAAAAATTTCGGCAGAGTCTCCCCTGTACGGAGGGACATCTGCAATATCGCAGGTTCAAGAAATATGTATACATCGACTCTCATCGTCGGAAAATTCAAAATCCAAACTCAAAACCCCAAAGGAAACCAAAAATTTATATTTGGCGTAGGCGTACCTTTTTGCGAGCGCTATTACGCGATAAACGATAATTTATACTTGAGCTGTCTTAATTATAATGCAGCTCTCATTCAAACTGGATTCGCTTAACTCCAGAATTTCTCCCTTGAACGGGTTTCTGCACCTGTTCTCAACTCAATAAACCCATTAGTCATCAAACACATGTTGATTATGTTCAAATATCCACATCAGCCAATGATACACACAATTCAATCCATACGGGATTATAATTATTTATAATCACTTCCTTTATTTTATTTTTTTATTTATCCATTCGAATTTATTTATCTGGATTGATTCATTCGAATAATTCATTTTAGATTTGTTTTAACCAATTCCATACATCCTCAGGTTTATATTCAAGCAATCAACCATACACTACAAACATATTATACAACCAACATTAACCAATCAAGATGATTGCCCATACTATAATAACTTTTACCTTTATTTTATTATAAAATAAAATTGGGCAAAATAATCATTAAAAATAATTTTATATCAAATCACAAATACGCTCTCTCGTATATCTACTCAAACTCAATCTAGGGTACTGCTAACCCCATCTCTATTGAGTCACACCACAGAGCCAAGGTTAATCATTAAACCAATAGCTTTGATACCACTGTAACGACCCGGGGAAAAGAACGACAATCGGGTTCTCGACAACAATACATGAACTCGTATCACTTGCCAAAAACCCAAGTATCGAACCCCCAGATTGTCATGAGAAAGAAATTAGAGGGTGAGAATAGAAAGAAAGAAGTATTAGAATAGAAGAAAGAAGAGGAACACATCAGAATCTCACAGCGGAACGAATAAAGTATAATACCAAATCTCTTTATACAAAAACTGTATATACATACCAATCATCAGAGTACACATACATCAGTCACAGCGGAATAATAACTTTGAATAACTAGCGGTGAAGCCGCCTGCTTCCAGCTCCTGAAACTCCAAGCAAAACCTAACCTGGAACATACTCGGTCTGACCCGAGCACATTTGATTTAAAACAAAATACACCGGGTCAGTCTGGAATACTATCAGTGATAAATTCACAGAACACACACTTGTTTAACTTTGCAAAATCCTTTATGAAATCAAGGGATAATAGTAAGACCAGTCCACACATAAACACGGACGGTTTTTACCTTACTATAACCCAAAACATTTTTGGAAATCAATATCTTTCTCTGATATTATCATAATGTCTAAATACAAGTAAATAATAATCTAGAGGAACGCTTGCATCTCACGCTCCACATATACAGTATACAATCGAAAAACCCTGGGCGCTTATTGGATATTGGATTCCAACTTGACAAGGTATGGGACCACCTTCCGCACGTGTATCTCTAGAGGCGAATACACTGGGTTCAACAAGAACGTCTTGCAACCCGGCCCACACATGACCGACCACTCATTTCGCTTGAGTGTATCGAATGTATATCACCGACGGTTGGGATCAGCAACCGCCACCCGAATAGGGTCAACATCGAATAGATAAAGAAGCAATAGGAATTTCTCTAGATAGGTAATCATACATCCTAATGGGAGCGACCCACATAGCCATGCTGCCTGCCCGATTTTTGTCATTTCCCGGTTGATGAGGCTTGAGGCTAGAACTTTATCTCTAGAACATCTGGTCATCATTCACTTTGAATGCCACATCGTCAGATCCGCCAGATCACACTTGATTGACGTCCACAAACATACTCTAGCTAGCTGGCTAGAGAATAACCATTTCTCCGCCGTCAACTATCGTACGTTTGGAGAAATCAACGCATGTAATTCCTTTGGAAATACTCTGTCAGACATCCGTCCGTACAAGTCATCCAGGAACAGGATGAACCGAAGGTACTCTCCTACTGCATCTCATATAGGAATCACCCCATGAATCAGTAGCGAGAAGTCCTTGCAACCCGTGGATTTCAACCACGACAGAATCACAAATCAAAATAACTCTGGCTGCAGGCCAGAGAAATTCAACAAGTAGTCCTTCCGCTTATGAAGATCCACGGTCTTCACTTGCTCCGTCATCAATCGACGTCTTCACGTATTTGATGGTCGGAATGGTTTTCGAATATAATTCGATCCCGGACTTTCCAAACCAACAATCGTATTGGTCTGGTTTGATAGTCGGTGTTTTAACTATCAATTAACAATAGTGTGAACACAATGAGTTTTCTGATTCAGTACTTGGCACAACTCGACCTCCTTAAAATATATTTAACCAAATTCCCTTTTGACTAACTTTAACTGATTTACTATGATTGATTAACTCTAACTTGACTAACTGGACTTATTTAACTCGACAAACTTGACTTGATTACTCCTATTAACTAATACGCGACTTAACTCCATTCACTCGACTCTAGATCGCAGCGATCACAATGGTTACGCCTGATTCCCTCAGGAAACATCCGACCGCCGTAGGCTATCTGCAGCCCTGCGAATTACGCTAGCAGTCGTACGCAATGGAACTTTTCCTAGATAACTTTGTTTGACTAACTCTAACTATATTCGATCAACTCTAATTAAATAACAAATGTTTAAAATAAATTTTAAAGCACTTATTCTTATTTCCTTTGGAACCATCATTGCAATATTATTTAATTCCCAAAATCTTGCATTAGAGTTCGATGTACCTCGTATAGGGTAAAACAATTTCAACAACTTCACTTACTTCAAACTAATACTGTTCCTCGATAACAGCGAAGCCAACCGAGTTGGGGTATTTTAGTTACCTCTCAGACCTTGGTCAACCCGTTCTTATCTCGAAATAACATCAGTCTATCACTTAACCATTTTCCCAAATCTTATTTACCTTATCGCTTTCAAATCGATCCCATAAATTGTCTCTTACATTTGAAATCTTCCTTTAAAGTCTTTTACTTAATTCCCTTATCTAAATTAATATCCATTAAAACATCACTTTAACTTCAAATATTCTTTCACTTCAAACCTTTTGATTTATAATATAAATCCCTCGTCACATAAATTGATTTCATCTACTTGGACATTTTATAATAAACCTTTATCGCCTCTTTGGCTAAACCTCATCGTCATTTGATCACTGGTTAAATGAATTCCATATATCAAATCTTGTTGAAACTTGGATTTTACAAATCCCTTTAATAAATTCTTACTTGGCATTAAATTGAATTCACCACTTTAAATTATTTGAAATTTAAAGAACAACTTGCTTTAACATCTACTATATCAAAATATAGTTAACTTTAATCTTAACCCAAAATAGCATTATTATCATGTTTACGTGCTTACTCGATAATAATCCAGGTTATTAACAATAACCAATTCAACTATCTCTTTAGACTATAGTTAATCGAAGATTAACTAATATCCAACACTATTTGTTATACTTTAACGCTTATTTACCTCATAGTTTATTCCTTTGTCGAAACGGTGAATTTACCAAACCACACCTCAGTTAACTATTAACTGAAATTCCAATTGCCATTTCCCCTTTCTTAAATTAATTAATTAATTAATTTAATTAATTAAAATCACCTTTTAATTGTTTGGAAACAATTATTACCCTTTTTACTAATCCATAGAAAACCCTTGATTTCTGTTTCTCAACTGATATAAACCATTTAACTAGATTTCCTTACTAACTCAATTTGAATATATTTAATTTCAAATTCCCAATTTAATTACTCGTATAAAATAGTTGAATAACCTTAATTCGGTTATAAGTAAATTTATAATTTTAACCCCGTCAATTCCCCCTGACGGTAAAACAAAGTTAAAATACTACGACTAGACCAATACTGCCCATTTACTCAGTCAACACAAACAATTGACTTTAACCACAACAACGATGGTTGTATATTCAACTATCAACGTTCAAATAGTTTTGGTGTCAGATGATGTGAACAATCCATATATATATGCACAACAAAAACAAATACAGTAAATTTGAGGAATCCGGTCGGATCCTCCAACGTGTCCTTCTCTGCATCACAGATGTCAGTTGATAACAATATACGAGTTAAACAGTTGGCAGAATATAATTAACTGCAACCATCAACCAACAACAAGCAACTTGCATCCATCGCATCCAATCAGCCAATTTAAACTGTTAACTGTAAATATAATTCACCGTGGCTTTACCACATCACAGTATTCCAGAAGGTGTGAGAATTAACTCACCAGAGTTTGTTCTGGTCGACGGTGGACGCGTTTGTTGCTTTTAATTTGAACCATTCGTCCAAAAATAGCTGAATTTTCAACGGTGTCGGATTGACTCATAGTCAGTGTCATCGCGTAGGTCTCGTCCATGCGATCCCAAAGGATCTTGTTTCGCTGAAATCCGTTCACAAACGAAGAAGTTATGTTCGTTCGAAGTTTGAAAATTATACGATTTAATTAATTAAAAATTAAAAACTTAATACCTCGTCAGCATCCCCCCCACGTTTTCTTTTCCCCACGTCACGCGTCTCCTCCCCCTTTACTTCCCTGAACCCGTAACTCCCCCTCCTTCACAAAACACGCCTCCAACCTTTCACCCACGCCGCCGCCTCAGGCCTCCGGAGGTCACCCCGTCGTCACCATCGCCTTCGCCTGGCCCCCAGCTCCAATCGCCAGAACCGGCGACGCCCCCTTGGCCGCCAACTGGCCAAAAACCGGCTCCAACCATTTGCCGTTCATCTCGAGATTCCCATCGCCACACGCCACCATTCGATGCCGGACCACCACCCAGATGACCGGCTGACCACCCAGCGTCGAACCCCCCTGGCCCGCGACCCCATAGACCACCCAATCAGCCGGAACTTCGCCAAAACTGCCACCATCCAACAAAACCGAACCCAAAAACATGCTCTCTGTTCATCCAATGATTTCTCCGTCCACCATCAACTTTAAGACCCCAGACCACCGCCAAATCGAAGGCCTCTCTCCCCTCTACAAAAGCCCCATGGTCTCGGCATCTGAAATTGGACCAATTCCTCGAATTTTGACCAAGAACGAAAGTGCTTTGCTGCCTTCCCTCGCGTTTTCCGGCCACCTGGGTCGACGAAATCACCCCAACTTTTTTTCGGCTTGTAGATCTCGACCAGATCTACAAGTTTACTTTAGGTTACCATAGCAAATTCCTTCTAGATTGGAAGATATAAACAGATTTGCGATGGAGGGTCTTTTTGCAAAATGACATGAAGAATTCTGAAATGGAGGCTAGGGTTTGATGGAAAGGGGTTTATATAGTTGTAATTTATATTATTTTAAGTCGATGTGATGTCTGACAATGACTGACGATTTTTATTTCGTGCCTATTGCGTTTTCGAACGTCGTTTATTCGCTGCTGCGCTCACATACGAACCCCGTTCGAGTTGCGACTGGACGACATAGTATATTTTGATGATACGGTCCTAACGAATCTTGTTTCGTCGAATTCCGTGCTCGTATGCTCAAATAGCGTTTGTACACGTCCAATTTGATCGATTTATTTTACATTTTATTTTGCCACGCTCATAGAATAACCCCGATTGACGCGCCGTCAGAAAATCTAGCAATAATTTACTGTTACGGTCCCAACAAAATTTGTTTCGTCGAAAACAGAGGTCGTTTGAAAAATGTCCCTTTTGAACTGGCCAGTTTTGAATAAAATAACCCAATTTTAAAGTACTTCAATATAATAATATCAAAATATTGCAGTTGGCCATACACGACCAGAATTTGATGTATTACCAAGGAAAAATATCCCGGGTTGAATTCCAAAGCCAAATTGATACTCAAATATTTAAAAACCCTTATTTTATATATATGCAGCGCTATATATATAAAGGAATTCCTGGCGCTGTTTTTCTGAGAATTTGATTTGGACATAAAATAAAATCTACACGACGAAAACTGGATTTTTCTCTACCATTAGAAAGATATCGTCAAACCGGTCCGGACGTTTCTTGTTTCGATGAAATCCGACTTATTTTGAACCCGGTACGACCAATTGAAGTTCAAAACGCCAAAACGCGAACTGCCGCGCCGCTGCAGGTCGTTATTTAATTAAATTATAAACTATATATATTCATCTTCGTTTTCAAAACGAATTGTCACTAATATTGCCCCATAAACAATATTTGACCACTTTAAACTGTCGGATCACAGTATATTTCAATTTCGACAATTTCCCATATTTTGGAAATAAAATAATATTTATTATTTATTTTAAATAATATATTCACAATATAATCGTTAAATTCGATTATCCAACCTCAAACCAATATTTTAAATTATTAAAATATTTAAAATAATCCAATTAAGTTGGTAGAAAATACGGGTCGTTACAGTTGAATAGGAAAAAAACTTTTTAAAGATAACACTACACATACCATTCTATCACTGATTTATTTTTATTAGTTTTTAGGGTTTATAACACTCTCATCTCTATGCGTACATCATATCCGGTTACTCCCCAGTAGGTCAAACCTAATAATCCATATATATGTAGTTATATGCCCAATATATCTAGGTTCTACCCATAGTACCCTCCTCGAAAGGTATCCGCCGTCACGCTATGAAAGAGCACTAGATCTCCATCGCCACACTACGAAAGCATACTTTCTATTATCTGAGCTCCACTATCAAGCTGAACCCTTGCACGGACTCAGGCATCCAAGATGCACCATCCAGTGCATACACCCAGGACCTACTTGCGATCATATTGTCTACTATTTGAGTTCCACTATTAGGCTAAAACCTTGCATAGAACTCAGTCGGGGGATTTCAATATCTACCTACGATACAGATATCCATAGACCGGTTTGTCCCATTTTCCTCAGTGGCTATGTCCCCGCTCGTCCCTCTTCAACTAATGAAAGACCATTTCTAGAGCTAAGTGACTGTGCCCCTGACAAACAATATAAACATCCAATTGGCGTTGTTCCTCCTCAATGTATCGACAGTGAAAGATCATTGGCCTGTTGGTTTAGCTCCAATCTTTCCCATACATGCTCTAATTGACGATGATAGATACCCGATGATCTAATATCCTTGTTATGACTTGACCATGAAGCTTTCTCTTGGAGCCAAGGAAAACTGTCGAATCCTAAAGATTATTCCATTAGTCTTCCGGTTGCCCTCAACACAAATGTAATCAAGTCATACTTTATGGATGGAACCATACAGACCTGCCTCTGGGTAGCTGACCATAGGCTTTACTACTAGGCCATCTCAGAGTATCTATACGTCCCATAGAAAACTCAAACTTCCTTCCTATGAGGATCAGCTGGCCATGAGCTTCGCCAAGAGGATTTTCTCCAGTCCTGTTGAATATTATGTTGGACATGCTTCCACCATGTCTCCAAACACCTACTTTGATCTACACCACTGGGATCTTTAATTAGAATTCCTTCGGACTGATCCAAACACATCTTGCTATTTTATTAAACCTTAATCTATTCTTTCATTATACTTTTCCTCACTTTTCTTTTTGCTTAATATCATTATTGTTCAATTCATTAAATTTGTATTTCAATTACTTATTTATAAACTTTATTAGCGACCATAGAACAATCGAATAACCATAGAATGCCTAATCACAAGACCATCATAAAATAGAATGCCTAATCGTAAGGCCGCCATAGGCTAGAATGTCTAATTGCAAGGCCACCATAGAATTTTGCTTATTAAACTTTATTCACACTTTTAGTTTTATTCATAATAAGCCTTTCTTATTTCATTTCACTTTTAATTACAACTTCCAGGTTATTGTCTTACTTTCACAATAGAACCATAGCCATAGAATTATGCTTATTAAACTTAATTTACACTTTGAAGTTTATTCATAATGATAGTTCATTTCACTTTTAATTATAACCTTCATATCGTAATCAAAACTACCTATTATGATTCACTTTTCCCTTCGTACAGTTATCATAATGGATTACATTTATTTCTAATTATCAATTGTTTACCCAAATTTCTTACTTCCTTTCTTTACATAACATCTTTTAGTTATGTTTTACTTATGCTTTCCATTTTGGAAATTTATTCCTTAGAAAGTTAGGCATGTTCCTACTTGATTGGTTATTGAAATTGCACAATAATTTATTTTCACGGTTTTAGGTTGTAACACCCCACGTCCATTAATGTCACTCACGAAGGGAATGCATTAACTTCCATGGAGGTTATAAGTGAATATAGAACAGAAAAATTACAACAAGACAGATAATAAATAGTACTTGGAAATCTAAAACTTCATTTTATTGCAGCGGAAATTAAACATGTTTGTTACATCATAAAACCATAGATCATAACCAAGTACAATATCCATCTTCATAAGAACAAAATTAATAATCCCATTACATAAATAGCCATTAAAAAGATAACAAGCTGGACTTTACTTCAACGGTCCAAGCTTTCCAAAGAGAGATAAAGCAATTCAATCAAACTCCACTAGAGCTGAGCCCAACCTGAGGACCTGGAGGGGGAAAAAGGATAGAAATAGAGGGGGTCAGACATAAAGTCTGGCGAGTACGATAATTCTAACAATACTATTATCAAAATAACTAGACTAAGGCATAAGCTGGAAGACAAGTAAATGTCTGTGAACTCTTAGGAAGATAAAGATAGCGTTTAAGATAACGTTAAAGATAACGATAAAGGCGCACCTAATTACTAACGAACGATTACTACACTGCACCGCACATTACTACACTGCACCACACCAGTCACCCTATTGTTTGATCCCACTTGATTCACACAAAAACTTTATAAATAGCCTTACGTACCCCTAGCTGACTACATAGGTTCCGTCTGCCCCTATCTCCACTAGGTGTACCCCACTACCCACTTTCGATCGGCTCCCTACTCGTAGATACCCGTGCTGGCCCCAGAGTGGGGTGTATCACTCCCCTAAAGTGGCAACCCGATAAAACTTGAGAATGCACGGCTTATACCTACACGATGCAACAACGTCTTACCTACCAGCCCGGGTCCACACACGCATATGAAACCCGTTGGACTTGCGTTGCCACCGCTCCCCGTTTTGGCCTCTTACAGTCAAACCCAGCATGCGTGTCCCATCCTCGACTTGGGTCTAGCCCACAAAGATACGTTTGGGATACTGGTCGAAATGGGCCCCCACAAGCTGCCCACCTAAGCTTGTAACTAGTATATCCCACTTAACCCTCTTAGTCAAGTTCATTTACATGTGTGTTTGGTTAAGTCTTACTAATCGTATTTCACATGCCACTAAGGGCACCCCCTAAATTCCTCGTGCCACCCAAGGCACCTACTTAACACCCATGTACCACTTTACATGTTTATCTGGTTAAGTATTTCTTAATTCATTCAGGCCATAACCTCAAAAAGACCTCTCACATTAGACTGGCATTTATGGTAGCTGGATTTGCCGGGCGGGTCCGGGTAGTCTTACACCCTAAAAGAGTCTAACCTCGTGTCTTTACAACTGTTATGCTTTAGTTTAGGCCTAGGACCTCTCACATTGGGCTGACATTTGTGACCACTGGATTTGGTGGGCGGGTCAGGGCAGGTTTACGTCACAAACGAGTCCAACCTCGTGTCCTAAGCATTGATTAACACTTAAAATCTTTTACCCCAGTTTTAATAATTCCCTATTCAAATTATTAATTAAGTCAACTTTTAATGATGTCCATAATTGACTCAATTATGGTCATCCACTTATGGCATGCAAAATCGTATCAATTGCACCCCAACTATTTAATATTAAATCCTTAATATTACCCCTACCCCACGTTTATACGTTCGCTTATTCAACGCATAATATAGGCTAGACTTGAATAGTCTAACACATAGCACAAAGATAAATTATCACAACATATAGACAATTAAAATAAATCTAATCATAAGAGGGGTGAAACTTGCATAAACTACACATGTTAAGGATCAAAAGGTGTCAACTTGTTAAATGTCTCAATTTACATGATATGATCATAGCCCAAATCTATACATAAACTTGCATATGGGGTTTTTAGGCAACATAATGATGGTGTGAACTAGCATAAGATATCACATATATCATAGCATAATTCTAAATGTCATAATAGATGTCATGGCATATGTTCATAACTTTTATAATCAATCTAACTTGCATATGTGACTTGTCATATAGATCAACATAACCCAAACATGATGATTTAATTATTATGAACTAACTAGCATTGATGGTAACATCATGGCTTTTTAACATATATGATTCATTACAACTTAACATAGAAACTTTCAACATACATAACATCATCATAGCATGATTTACAACATATAAGATATCATCATCACATAACATAGGATTTACAATATACAAGATGGCAAAAGGGGTTTACAACAACATATATGATAATTCACATCATCTACTCATAATACATTCATAAATCAACCTAATTAAAATGATAATAATCTTGTTAAGATCATCATACTCACAATTTAGAGAAGAAAAGAGAGAGTTTTGCTTTGCTTTAGGGTTGAGAGAATTAGAATTGAATTAGCTTTTCTTCTTTCTTAGTTGGCGGCGGCTCCATTGATTTCCATGGCGACGGTATGACGGTAACTATTCTATTTTAATTAGGTTTAGGGTTAGCATTAGGATGTATTTATAGGTGTAGGAAGTTATTTAGGACCATTAGATTAACCCTGAACCATGAGAACCAATCAAATGCAAAATCTGCATTTGAGCGAATCGGCCCACGGGTTGACAGCCAAACACCCTGGATTAACCCCTACTCGACCCAGCGGGGCTTGGGTCGACCTCAAAAATGGGCCGGTTCGGTTATTTCCCCTCTCAATTCGCTATTTTGAACTTTTTCACATATTTATTTATTTAATTTTTAATTTATATATATATATATATATCAATATATATATATATATATCAATATATATATATATATATTTCTCTGTTCAACCCATTTCACTTAATTCTTTTCTAAAAATTAAGTATACTTTAATTTGTGAATTTTAATGTTATAAAATTACGGGGTGTTACATTCTCCCCTCCTTAAAGGATTTCGTCCCCGAAATCTCCAAGTCAAGAAGAATGTATATCCTACCATCAAATCATCCATCTACTCAACCATCAAACACCAGCATCCATTGTCCTTAAAAGACTTCTAATGCTTTAATGTTTATATGCACAATGTGTGTATATGTCCATATCTAATGCAAAATTAGGCGGTCTACTGATTCAGTCGACCTCCTTAGTGCAATTCATGATAGTGCCATGCGTCCAATATGTATGCAAAAGATTCCTAATGATACATATTAATTCTATATGCATGCACAACCATCCACCCGAATGCAGCAACTATATGATAATACAACCATTATACATCCATTTTACTAAATACATCCATATATATGCAATATGCAATATGAAGTGACTGAGCCGATCTGGTGCCTAATAGTGTGTGTATATGCATCCACGAGCAACCACTAGCAAACACTTGCATCTACTTTGCATCCACCATACATAACATGTCTCAAACACATGTTTCAACCATAGGATTATCCTAACTAAAGGTCAAAGGTACTAGTGAGAGGATATACTAAAGATAAGATAAGTACAAGATAAGCGATAAAGGAGAAATTAATAGACATACCCTCAAAAAGAAAAGGGTATCGTGAACGCATCTTCTCTTCCGTCTCCCAAGTAGCGTTGCTCTCATCATCTCCCCATTGCACTTTGACTAGTCTGACCTCTCGATTCCTCAACCTCTTGATCTCCGACCTAAGAATGCGCGTAGGAGCTCGTCGAATTGTCGCATCACGCTCTATCTCCACCTCTCTAAGCAAGCTCGGCTCTACCACTTCCGCGGTCTCGTGCAAGCACTTCCTCAAATGTGACACATGGAATACGTCATGTACACCGCTAAATCTCTCGGGCAACTCCACTCTATACGCCATCCGTCCAATCCTCTCCTTAATAGGAAACGACCTACAAACCTTGGTGCTAATTTCCCAACGGACCCAAAGCGAATAACGTTTCGTAATGGAGACACTTTGACAATGACCATGTCCCCAACTTCAAACTCGAGATCTGTCCTCCTCTTATCCGCATAAGATTTCTGCCTAGCTTGCGCTGCTTTCATCCTCCTTCGAATCAAGTCGATCTTCTCCGAAGTCTCCCTAATCATATCGGGCCCAAGTAAGATCTTATCCGTAGATTCCCACCAACATGTAGGTGAACGACAAGGTCGTCCATATAGAGCTTCGAATGGTGCCATACCAATGTTGGACTGAAAGCTATTATTATATGCGAACTCAACCAATGGAAGATGCTCTTCCCATGTAACCCCAAAGTCTAGGATACATAGCCTCAACAGATCCTCTAGAATGCGATTCACACTCTCAGTCTGGCCGTCCGTCTGAGGACGATATGCGGTGCTCAAACTTAACTGAGTCCCTACCGCCTCTTGTAAGCTTCTCCAAAATTCGCTAGTGAAAATAGGATCGCGGTCGCACACTATGCTAGAAGGAACACCGTGCAAACGAACTATCTCTCGAACGTATACAGAAGCTAACCATGGAGCAGTCCTCTTACTCTTCACGGGATTAAAATGGGCGCTCTTAGTAAGTCTATCTACTATAACCCAAATTCCCGTATTACCCTTCCTCGATCGCGGTAATCCATCCACAAAATCCATCGAGATGCTTTCCCATTTCCATAGTGGAACCTCTAATGGGTGAAGCAACCCACCGGGTTTTTTTTGCTCCGCTTTTACTTGTTGGCACACCAAGCATCTAGCGACATACTCGGCCACGTCTTTCTTCATGTCGGCCCAAAAGTAAACTCTCTTCATGTCTTTGTACATCTTGTCCCCGTCGGGATGAATGGTCATCTTCGAACGATGTGCTTTGTCAAGAATAGTCTTCCTTAAGTCATCGTCTTTTGGTACACAAAGTCTACCTTCCCTACGTAACCAAACCTTATCATCTAGGGTATACCTACGGAGATAGCTTGATGACTCCCCTCCTTTGAGCTTTTCTACTAACTCAACTAACTGTGGGTCGTCTTGCTGTGCCTCGCCAATCCATCCCAAAAGCGTAGGTCTGACCTCCAAGGATGCTAGCAAACCGGGTACGAAGTCAACGGAAGGTCTAAAGTCAAACATCGAAATGAATTCTAAACTTTGCCGCTCAACAAACAAAGGAATTAAGGATATTCTTTTTCTACTTAAGGCATCGGCCACCACGTTACCCTTGCCAGGGGTATATGCTATCTCAAAGTCGTAGGACGCTAAGAACTCCATCCACCTTTGCTGCCTTAAGTTCAAGTCCTTTTGAGAGAATAGGTATTTTAAAGGTTTGTTGTCAGTGAATAGTTCGAATTTTTCGCCAAGAAGATAATGATGCCAAGACTTAAGCGCGAAAACAATAGCGGCCAACTCTAGGTCATGTGTGGGGTAATTCTTCTCATGCGCTCTCAACTGCCTTCCACCATGGGCTATTACCCTGCCCTCTTGCATTAAGACTGTGCCTAGTCCTGTCCCACAAGCATCAGTATAAACGGTAAACGACTTACTCCCGTCTGGCAATACTAAGACTGGGGCTGAAGTCAAAGCTCTCTTCAAATGTTGGAACGCATCATCACAATCTACGTCCCATGTGAAAACTAGGTTCTTCTTCGTCAAGCGTGTCAACGGAGCTGATATCTTTGCGAAGTCTTTGATAAACTTCCTATAGTAGCCAGCCAACCCCAAGAAACTTCTCACTTCGGTAGCATTTTTAGGAACCTTCCAATCTTGGATGGCCACCAACTTCGCGGGATCTACAGCTATCCCTTCTTTGGAAACCACGTGTCCTAAGAACCGTACTTCCTTCCTCCAAAAGTGACACTTAGAAAATTTAGCTTTAAGCTTATGTGCTCGAAGAGTCTCCAACACTTCCATAAGATGTAGGTCACGCTCTTCTTCATCCTTAGAAAAGATCAAGATGTCATCTACAAAGATTACCACAAATTTGTTAAGGTACTCCCTAAACACCCTACTCATCAAATCAACAAAGTATGAGGGGGCGTTTGTCAAACCGAAGGGCATCACTAGCCATTCATAGAAACCGTCCGGAGTCCTAAAGGCAGTCTTGTCAATGCTATCCTCAGCTACTCTCAACTGATGGAAACCAGTGGCTAAGTCCAACTGCGAAAACACTGAGGCGCCAACTAACTGATCGAAGAGATCGTCAATCCTCGGTAGTGGGTGTCTGTTCTTCTTAGTAAGCTTATTAAGTTCTCTATAGTCCACACAAAGTCTAAGGGACTCATCCGCCTTCGTGGCAAATACTACTGGAGCACCCCACTCCGATATACTTCGTCTTATGAAACCCTTCTCATGCAACTCCTTCACTTGCTTACCGAGTTCCCTCCTTTCACATGGACCCATGTGGCGTACTGGCAAAGATACTGGTTTTGCATTATCCACAAGATATATTCGAAAATCTATCTCCCGCTTCGGAGGCAAGCCCTTCACCTCCTCAAACACATCCGAATATTCTCGGACCACTCTAACAGATCGTAGATTTTCCTCAAACGCGTCAAGCGATTCTAGATAACTTAGCATAACCGAATTTATGGGATTACAAAAGATTTCGAGTGTGTTTCCAAGGCGAGTCATGAGCCTAACTACTCTCCTTTCACAATCAAGAACGACCCCATTTCTGGATAACCAATCCATTCCTAAAATTAGCCCATAGCCCATGAAGCCCAACACATAAGCATCACATCTAAATTCAACGCTAAGTATGGAAATTTTCAAATCCAAAAACATCATAGACAAATAAGCAGAGCCCCCAATTAAATTCGAAACAACTAAGGGATCCTCTACTAAATTGGTGTTTAAGTGCAGTGATTCAAATAATGATGTAGAGATAAACGAATGTGATGCGCCTGAATCGAATAAGGTACGGACAGGATGATCAAACAGAAAAACTAAGCTTTCAACAGAAATGGTTCTACCTCGTTCTTGCAGCGGTGGGACCGCGAGAACCTGAACTTGTCCCCTTGCCTGCCCTGGTGCCATAAGAGCCTGCACCTGTCCTCCCGAGATAGCTCCTGCCCTCTACCCCTTCTTTGGGAAGTCCTTCACTAAATGTCCCGCATCGCCACAATGAAAACAGCCTGTCTTCTTTTTCTTTCGGCAATCCTTGCTGAGATGGCCTGGTGTCCAACAGTTAAAACATTTCTTCTTTCCCTTGCCATTATTGTCTTTACCACCCTTCTTGTTTTGCTGTTGTGGTTTCTTCTGATCCCCCTTCTTCTCGGGTGCCTTATCAGCTTTAGCGCTTTTCTCCTCATGCATGAGTGTCATTTCTACTAACTTCTCAAAGGTGGCCCCCATCGGGATGTGGGTCATAGCCAACCCTTGCAATGGTTCATTCAAACCATTCACGAACCTCAGCGCCTTCTTCTCTGGCATGTTCACTAAGTCCAAGCCAAACCTTGCTAACTGATTAAATTTATTGACATATTCTTTCACTGATGAGCTTCCTTGCTTCAATGTCAAGAACCTTTCCATATATAGATTTTTTTTCCGCCCTTGAGAGAAACTTCGCCTCGAACCTACATCTGAAATCCGCCCAAGAGTCGACAAGACGCTCCCCATTAGTGACCTCCCACCAAAACGAGGCCTCTCCCTTCATCAACCAAGCTTCTAAACGAACTCTCTTCCCTTCTTCTACTTCAAAGATTTCTAGCAATTCTTCCACCTCCTTAAGCCAATCTCTAGCTTCCACAAACGTTTCTGACCCTTGAAATGGTTTTCCACCCATAGCCTTGAATTCCTTGCACGTCTTTGCAAAAGTATCTACGCGAGGAGGAGGAGGAGGAGGAACGGGTGCAACTGGTGGTGGAGGAACATTGGCTGGACCTGCAGCGGCCCTATCCTCTAATAACCTCCTATACCATCCTGGTATCGTTACACCGTCGGGTAGATTAAGATCTTCAGCCATGCTGAAACGAAAAAGGAAAGATTCAGAATGGAGAATTCGAAAGATAAAGATATGGGCTATTGGGGATTATGTTTTTTTTTCTTAAAAACTTTTCTCTTTAAATTTCTCATTAAAACATGTTTTTGAAAGCACTTCTTCCAAAAATAACTATTTTTCTAAAGTATTTTTATCTGTTCTGGTAACCTTAAGCTCTGATACCACGTGTAACACCCCACGTCCATTAATGTCACTCACGAAGGGAATGCATTAACTTCCATGGAGGTTATAAGTGAATATAGAACAGAAATATTACAACAAGACAGATAGTAAATAGTACTTGGAAATCTAAAACTTCATTTTATTGCAGTGGAAATTAAACATGTTTGTTACATCATAAAACCATAGATCATAACCAAGTACAATATCCATCTTCATAAAAACAAAATACATAATCCCATTACATAAATAGCCCTTAAAAAGATAACAAGCTGGACTTTACTTTAACGGTCCAAGCTTTCCAAAGAGAGATAATGCAATTTAATCAAACTCCACTAGAGCTGGGCCCAACCTGAGGACCTGGAGGGGGAAAAAGGATAGAAATAGAGGGGGTCAGACATAAAGTCTGGCGAGTATGATAATTCTAACAATACTATTATCAAAATAACTAGACTAAGTCATAAGATGGAAGCCAAGTAAATGTCTATGAACTCTTAGGAAGATAAAGATAACGTTTAAGATAACGTTAAAGATAATGGTAAAGGCACACCTAATTACAAACGAATGATTACTACACTGCACCGCACATTACTACACTACACCACACCAGTCACCCTATTGTTTGATCCCACTTGATTCACACAGAAACTTTATAAATAGCTTACTTACCCCTAGCTGACTACATAGGTGTCGTCTGCCCCTATCTCCACTAGGTGTACCCCACTACCCACTTTCGATCGGCTCCCTACTCGTAGATACCCGTGCTGGCCCCACAGTGGGGTGTATCACTCCCCTAAAGTGGCAACCCGATACAACTAGAGAATGCATGGCTTATACCTACACGATGCAACAACGTCTTACCTACCAGCCCGGGTCTACACACGCATATGAAACCCGTTGGACTTGCGTTGCCACCGCTCCCCGTTTTGGCCTCTTACAGTCAAACCCAGCATGCGTGTCCCGTCCTCGACTTGGGTCAAGCCCACAAAGATACGTTTGGGATACTGGTCGAAATGGGCCCCCACAAGCTACCCACCTAAGCTTGTCACTAGTATATTCCACTTAACCCTCTTAGTCATGTTCATTTACATGTGTGTTTGGTTATGTCTTACTAATCATATTTCACATGCCACTAAGGGCACCCCCTAGATTCCTCGTGCCACCCAAGGCACTTACTTAACCCCCATGTCCCACTTTACATGTTTATCTGGTTAAGTATTTCTTAATTCATTCAGGCCATAACCTCATAAAGACCTCTCACATTAGACTGGCATTTATGGCAGCTGGATTTGCCGGGTGGGTCCGGGCAGTCTTACACCATAAAAGATTCTAACCTCGTGTCTTTACAACTGTTATGCTTTAGTTTTGGCCTAGGACCTCTCACATTGGGCTGACATTTGTGACCACTGGATTTGCCGGGTGGGTCCGGGCAGGTTTACGTCAAAAACGAGTCCAACCTCGTGTCCTAAGCATTGATTAACACTTAAAATCTTTTACCCCAGTTTTAATAATTCCCTATTCAAATTATTAATTAAGTCAACTTTTAATGATGTCCATAATTGACTCAATTATGGTCATCCACTTATGGCATGCAAAATCATATCAATTGCACCCCAACTTTTTAATATTAAATCCTTAATATTACCCCTACCCCACGTTTATACGTTCGCTTATTCAACGCATAATATAGGCTAGACTTGAATAGTCTAACACATAGCAAAAAGATAAATTATCACAACATATAGACAATTAAAATAAATCTAATCATAATAGGGGTGAAACTTGCATAAACTACACATGTTAAGGATCAAAAGGTGTCAACTTGTTAAATGTCTCAATTTACATGATATGACCATAGCCCAAATCTATACATAAACTTGTATATGGGGTTTTTAGGCAACATAATGATGGTGTGAACTAGCATAGGATATCACATATATCATAGCATAATTTTAGATGTCATAATAGATGTCATGGCATATATTCATAACTTTTCTAATCAATCTAACTTGCATATGTGACTTGTCATATAGATCAACATAACCCAAACATGATGATTTAATTAATATGAACTAACTAGCATCGATGGTAACATCATGGCTTTTTAACATGTATGATTCATCACAACTTAGCATATCAACTTTCAACATACATAACATCATCATAGCATGATTTACAACATATAAGATATCATCATCACATAACATTGGATTTACAATATACATGATGGCAAAAGGGGTTTACAACAACATATATGATAATTCACATCATCTACTCATAATCCATTCATAATTCAACCTAATTAAAATGATAATAATCTTGTTAAGATCATCATACTCACAATTTAGAGAAGAAAAGAGAGAGTTTTGCTTTGCTTTAGGGTTGAGAGAATTAGAATTGAATTAGCTTTTCTTCTTTCTTAGTTGGCGGCGGCTCCATTGATTTCCGTGGCGACGGTATGACGGTAACTATTCTATTTTAATTAGGTTTAGGGTTAGCATTAGGATGTATTTATAGGTGTAGGAAGTTATTTAGGACCATTAGATTAACCCTGAACCATGAGAACCAATCAAATGCAAAATCTGCTTTTGAGCGAATCGGCCCACGGGTTGACAGCCAAACACCCTGGATTAACCCCTAGTCGACCCAGCGGGGCTTGGGTCGACCTCAAAAATGGGCCGGTTCGGTTATTTCCCCACCCAATTCGTTGTTTTGAACTTTTTCGCATATTTATTTATTTAATTTTTAATTTATATATATATATCAATATATATATATATATATATTTCTCTGCGCAACCCATTTCACTTAATTCTTTTCTAAAAATTAAGTATACTTTAATTTGTGAATTTTAATGTTATAAAATTACGGGGTGTTACATAGGTGATTGCAGAATTAGAAACCCATAGTTGTAAGATATTCTTCTCAATTATTTTTAAACAACTGGAAAGTAAGCAGTACAGGCTAAATCCATATTTCACGCCAATCCATGCCTTTATTTCTTTTTATACTTGCAATTTTGTTATCCATTTTCTTACAAACCAAACTATCGAAATATATTCCCTTTTCCTAACTAATCAACCTGGACTATTCTAACTTCCTATTTTATTTGATACACACTAATTTGTGTTCCTGTTTTATTTTTCCTAATTTGGCATAACCATAGTAAATTTGAGCACAATTGGACTTATATCACTTTTTTCTTTAACCCCAACAATTTCTATATTCATTCCACTCTAAATCTGAAAAGAAATTTTAACAAATAAATACGGGAATTCTAAGATTTACCATTCAACTACAAATTTATTGTACATTATATCATGCCAACTTGTTATCATAATTTTGGTTTTACATGTTCATTTAGTCCTAAATTATCACCTTTTTCATAATTCCAACTGAATCATTTTTTTTTTCAAAACATGCAAATAAAAAGAATTATAATCAGTCGCATTAAATTAGGTGCACAAATCAGTCGTATATGTGTGGCAATATTACAGATCTAGGCATATTTTGCAAGTAACCAAAATCGGCATAAACCTATAAAATCCGATGCAGAAAAGGAGACCGAGAGAATATCTTATTAATTTAAAAGGATTCAAATGATGATATATACCGCTATTAAAAAGAATAATTTAAATTCACTCACCTGAGATTTGGGCTTCAAGATCTAGATCTGATTTGGATTTAGATTTGTTATTCATGGTCTTTCCTATTTGAATCTACAAACTATATTTTTCATGGATTTACAAATGCAAATTCAAGAAGGATGAAAGAAACTGTTAAAATTCAAATCCGAAGAAATAATCTCACATGGATAGAGAATTTGGACACCTAAACCTTAAATCTACAGCATCTGCCTCCAAATCTTGAATCAGATTGCCCAAATCTAATATATATATTTTCTAAATAATTTCAATTTCAAGAGCGTACAACTTCTAGGATTAATGCGCATACCCATTTTGAATTAGGACATCATTAGACTCACCTTTATTACGTAATTTTATTTTATTTATGACGCGCGTTTATTTTCATATTCAAACATGTGTTACTTCTGAAATTTATGCTTATATATTTTCATATGAAATAAATATATATACACATGTATTCACATACGTGTTACCATTCTAAAATTAATTCTCTACTTTCCATTTATGTCTCTTTTAACATCACTAATAATCTGCATTGTTAATTAAAGGAAAGTTGCTATTTAACATTAATTACTTTTCATTTCTTTTATGACTTAATTTTGTTTATCACATGTATTTTTTTTTAAATTTAAAACACACATAATTCCTATAATTAATTTGAAAATTTTATTATCTAAATTATGAGGTGTTACATTTTCCCATCCTTTAGGAATTTTCGTCCCCAAAAATTTGCTAAGGGTAAAACTTTGTAAATCCTCGGATAATTCATAAACATTACGTGTACATCTAATTTTGCAATCATTTGTGTATTGTGAAAAGTGCAATACATCATAAAAATTCATGAGCAGTAAATACCTAAGCGGTACCTCCTATATTAACGCTCTTTTCTTTCAAAAATCCTTTGAAAATATGATGCACATAATCTACATATACTCGCAACTTCTATATGAATGCAATAATTTTAAAAATAAAAATATCTTTTCATCTATATTTTCCCACATCCTTACTGGATAAGAGGATAGTTCATCCAACTATTGCATCCAAACTCTACCAACCAACTTTAAATATGTGAATTTCAGAGAAAATCAATTTTTGTTCGATTTCTTATGTTGGAAAGAGGTAGAAAATGTAAAATACCATGTTTTCCACTTCAGCTTCATGCATCTTTTCCCCCATACTTGGAACCTTCATCTCTGTTCTATAGAAATTCCTATTTTCTTTTCCAAGCATAGTTTACATAAGAAGAATTTCTTTTTCAATTCCCTAAACTTATTTTGGAGGAATTTATTCTTTTGTTGTTCTCATTTATTATAGTTATCGTCTTTGTTGCTTTATATAAATTTTGTTTGTTATTCTTCTAGTTATTCCGTCTTGCTTCCATTGTTGTTTTATTCACAATATCCTATGTTTTCATTCTTCCCTATGATCATCAAAAATACCTAGAAAGAGAATATCACACTAAACTATTCTGTTTTTCTTAATAAAACAAAATACTACTTAAGAATGCAAATTTGTACTTAAAAAAACAAGCTCTACAACAATCACTACTAGGTAAAAGATACAATGGCTAAACGTTGGTATATACTAAGAATAGTGTGATGGCCCACAAATCCATACTATCTGAGCTGACTAATACATCACATGTCCAACTCAAATAATACAGAAATACGAGTTATTATGGTTAAAGATAAAGAAACAGATAAAAGATAGAACAGAAAAACAAAATAGAATCTCACAGCTTAACGAATAAAACATATTATATAACATAACTTTTTGAAATACAAAACTGTAATGTATATACATACCATCATCAGAGCACAATACAATATTTGATACAGCGAAAATAACT
This sequence comes from Allium sativum, assembly GCA_030737875.1. Taxonomy (NCBI): domain Eukaryota; kingdom Viridiplantae; phylum Streptophyta; class Magnoliopsida; order Asparagales; family Amaryllidaceae; genus Allium; species Allium sativum. The sequence continues at coordinate 779,716,689 of CM060916.1, forward strand.
CTAAAATAACTAACGGTGAAGCCTCCTGCTTCGAGCTCCTCCAAGTGTATCTGTAAAACCCTGAAACACTTGACTGCCCGTACAAATTTGGGCATGCAAGAGTTTAGGAAAAACAAACAAAATAAACTCTGGGTCAGTCATGGGACTGGTGTGAGTAAACTCCAACCATATTGTTTAACTTTGAAAAATCCTTTGAAAGAAAGGGTAATAGTAAGACCAGTCCACACATAAACATGGACGGTTTTTACCTTACTATAAGCAAACCATTTTTGATATTAAAATCCAGTGATATTATAACAATGTCTAATCAAATAAATAACCAAATAGTAGAACTCTTGCATCTCACGCTCTACATATACAATATAAAATCAAAATCCGCAGGGCGCTTATTGGAGATTGGACTCTAACTATGATAAGTTATGGGACCGCCTCACCGATCAGTGTACTCTAGAAGGGATACACTGGGTTCAGCAAAAACATCTTGCAACCCGGCCACACACGACCGCCCACTCATTTAGCTTGAGTGCAGCGAATATATTGTCACCCACAGTTGTTGGTCGTCCAACCGTAATCCATAAGATACAAAATCGAAAAAAGAATAAATATTGAATTTTCTCTAGATCAGTGACAAATAAACCCTGCTTGGGTATGACCCACCTAGCTATGTTGCCTGCTCGATTTATGTCGTTTCCTGGTTGTGAGGCTTGAGGCTATGTTTAACATTTTAGAACATCTAGCCACCATTCATTTTGAATGCCACATTGTCAAACCTTTCAAATCACTAGTTGATCTTCCAAAAATGTTACGGTCATAAAAAGCTAAGAGAAACGAATTTCTCCGCAACCTGACATAACATCTTGGAAAGATCATCTTATATGATCCGTTAGGAATACTCTACCAGACATTTGTCCATACAAGCTGTCCTGGGTCTGGACAAACATAACAGCCCTTGCATTTTACTCCGTCTTCCATTATCTTCAGCAAAATCTAGTTTGCAACACTTATGCCTATACGGAGTGGTTTTCGGATATTAAATCCAACCGGTCTCTCCGTATTGACAATGATGGTCAAAAATATTTGATAGTCGGTGATTTAACTATCAAAGGAAAACAAAAAATCCATCCTAATTTCTAAAATCAAACAAATCACTGGCCCTTAATATTTCACGTTCGTTTCCTTATTGGTTTTCTATATTAATTTATAGTTACCAAATTTCTTAAAAACATTCCAACTCTTTAAATTTTCAGAAAATTTTGCAAGCACCTCCTTTGTACTGGTCAATAGTTCAAGCCCCAGCTCGCCTCTCTAGGCCCTTTCTATTCAAAACGAAAATCAAAAAGCCAACCTACTTGCGGATTCAGTGCATAAAACCTCATATGGAAATTGAAACATGTACCTTTTTGTCGAGCACTTAAATTATAAATCTTCATACTCTCTCTGTACTCTTAGCTTTATCCAATACCTGTCTATCATATACTTATCCGATTCAATTCAAGTTTAATATTCCAATCATATTCACTTTACCATTTTATTACCAATTCGCCCCTTTTACTTTATCCACTTTCTGTTTGAACTTCTCACGTTCAAATATTCTTTTATTCGCTTATATATATATAAGTTGAATTCAATCTCCATGTCAAATTCCAAAATTTAATTCAGGTTCCAACTCGGATTCCCAAATTCCATTAACAATTTCAAATTACTTAACAAAGTTAAATTGGGCCAAAACTCTATTAACTAATTTCAAAGAAATTAGTTAACTTCATTTGATAATTAAAAATCCGGTTTTTGTTCCAAAAATCATCTCATCTACTCCATTAGAGTTCATATTCAATTCTAAATCCAAATCTGGATTTGTATTATTTGAAACACAAATTTTTAATCAATAAAATTCTTTTATTCAGTTTAATAATCTGTTGTGGTTTGAAATGATTATGGCGTTGTTTTTCTGAAAAATTGATTTTGACATAACTCAAAATCTATACGACGAAATCAAGGTTTTTCTCTTCTATTAGAAAATTGTTATTCAATAGGTCCGGGCATTTCTTTTTTCATTGAATTCCAACTTATATTGAGTTTTTTATACTCAATTGAAGTTCGAATTGCCAAATTACAAGCTACCGTGCTATGGCGAGTTCGTTTTAATTAAATTAAATATAAACGTTTAAACTTTGTTTATTAATAAATTTCAACTCCTTTTCAATATTTTAAAACAGACCGGTTCTCCAAATCGATTTCTCAAAACTTGCCGATTTTTTTGTGCCACATTCATAACTCAGTTACGAATTGATTCAAAACTACATTTTATATTCAATTCTAATTTCCTCGGATATAAATTATTTTATAAAAGTTCGATATAATCGAATTTCAATTATAAATTTCCTTTATGGAGAAATCAATTTATTCAATACCCTTTGCCATTACAAACTAATATCAATCCCTTGATAATAGTGAAGTTGTTCAAGTTGGGATATTTTATTTACCTCTCAGACCTTGACCGACAACGTTCTTATCTTGAGACGGATAAGAGTTTGTAATACAAAACCGCCTTTACTAATCAATAAAATCTCCTCTTCTATCTCATTTAAAAATGCGATTTTTAAATGTCAGTCCTTATATTTGGAATAAATCTATTTCCAAACTACCTAAAGAAAATTACTTCGTTTCATTTATAAACATAGTTTATAAATCACTTTCTTATTTCATATTTAACAAACTTCCATTTAAAACTCTATTCCTTATTTGAAATATGTTATTATTATAACTAAATATATATAAGCATAGAATCTATTTTCATATTAAAATTATAAATTTCTATTCAATACATTTCCAATATCCTTCGGAAATAAATTTGACATGCTCGAATTCCAACTATAGATCCAAATAGACTTATTTCAATTTGATTATATTTCGAACATCGAAAATAAATTTCATTGTTTCTTTCCAAACCAATTTTATTTACCCTTTTAAAACTCACACTTGGATTTAATTTATAAATTATCTAATGATAATTTTCACATTCACTTTGAAATGTCGTTTATACATTCCACTTCTTGGTTTAAATATTAGAACAAGTTTCTCTTTCAAATTCCATTCGAAAACCCACTTTGGAAAATGAATTTTCCTTTTTTCAAAACCATGCTTAAATTTACATTTCTAGATTATCCAACCATAATATAATTTTTATTTGTTTATAAACATTGTCTATACATTCCACTTCTTGTTTTAAATTATTTCAAACAGGTCCTTATTTCAAATCTTATTTGAAATCCAATTCCCATTTTGGAAAATATATTTTCCTTTTAAATTCAAACTTGAATTTAAAATTCTAATATTATGATGTGATAACTTTTCTTTCCATTTATAACATTGCTTATAAATTCAGCTACTTGTTTTTATTACTTAAAACAAACTTATATTTCTCAATTTATACGAAATTTCCATTTTCCATTTCAAAAAGAAAATTTCCCTTTTTAAATTCAAATATTCCTTTTTATTATTTTAAAATATAAATATCTAGGGCCAATGATATTCTAATAACCAAACAAACAGATCATCCATTCAATTCACACATCACTCACATATAAATATGTAAAAATAAATTTAAAAAATCCAGTTGGATTTCTCCAACATGTTTTCCTGCATTCAAAGATGTCAGACAACATAAACAATACCAATCCTGCTTCAAGGTAGGACATCGCAATATAAAAGGTCATCCACTCATATATCGTGGGGCGATAGGGTCATCCGCTAATGGTACCGCGGGCATCCGCTAATGGTGTTGTGGGAAATCCAATATCCAATATATATAATAATTACCACAATCACCAAGCCTAATATAACTAATATATGCAATAACCAAAACTGGTAAACAATTCACAAATGCAACCAACTAGTCAACAATTTATTTTTAGTGATAAAAATAATTTTTTAAGTGAGATTTACTCACCTGAATTTATTTGCCGAATATCCGTCTAATTCCATATCGACTCGGCTGCAAAGTCATTTAAATCATCAATCTTGAACCTATAATGATTTATTTTATTATGAATTTAACATTTATATAAATTAATTATTAACATAGGCGAATAAATTATACTATGAATATTTAAATTTCTTAAAACAATACCTTGCGGCTATTCCAACTCTCGACTAATCCATGAAACAAGTTCCGAATAGCTTCAATCAGCAATTAACCTAAATAGACTGCCTTATACCTATTTCGTCATTTCATCACCAGACAGTTCTTATTGTCCAATCTTCCAATTCAATAGAGCACTACCATTTTACACCGCTGCCTTGCCTCAACCCCAACAATCCACTTTAATAATGACTGAGCACTCATCATCCCAAACTACATCATCTCCACACCTGGCATCACCTTCACCGGCAGTGCCCCTTTCCAAACTGGGAATTCCTAAAAAAAACTCCACAACTTGCTCACTGTTTTCAACAAACCCCGCTACACTCCATCGCAAGTATCCTTGACCCCCTCAGAACCCAATCGTGACTTCAAGCAACACCCCCCCCCCTTGAACAGAACTTTGCCATCGCCTAAATTTCGTGATCGCTCCCCCTACCAATCAAGTGTCGGCCCTAATTAAACGACCAGAGGCTTGCCGGATTTGATTTCGATCACCATGCAGCGAACACTACTTCATTGTGACAACATCGAGCAACCAGAAGCGAATGTCGCACCCAAATCTCGACTATCCCAACTAAGTCACGACCTTCCAAACAACATCCAGTAAACCTTTAACACGTGCGTGCCTCACTGATAAGTTCGAAATCGATTTTCGATCTTGATTCCTTTTTTTACTTGGTGGATTTCGGTTTATAGAAGGAATAATGAATTGAATGTTTTAGAAGTGGAAAAGAAGAAGGGCGAAGGCTTAAATTCCTTTTGGTTTCTGAATGGAACAATATGAAGGCTTAAGGTGGTTTTTATAGGAATGAGAAGGGAGCAATAGGTAAGCCATTAAATGACTGTTTCCTGGATAACGAAGCAGGAAGAAAATTTGGTGTGTGAAATGAAAGGAGTTGAAGCAAGGTAGGCTCAGCGTTTAAAATATAGGTCAGTTGAAACATTTAATTTGAATTTATTTATGTTTTCTATTCGAAAATATCTCACAGTCCATAATTCGCAACCCTGAAACCCTATCTCGTCGTAACGACCGACGCTAAAAGGTTATACGCTATTCAGAATTCAATGACACCGATTCTGGAATTTTAATTCGACTGTATAGAAGTGAACAATTAAATTTAACAATTTAAATTAAATTTTATTTAAAATATAAATCGTTTTCGAACAATTAAATTCATCAATAATAAATTATTATTATCGTTCTAATTCAAATAGAATTTATATTTATTAACTAAATCATTTCAATTCAGTTTTAACGGTGAATTCAATTGTTTGTTAATAACTTGATATAATCGAAATAAAATCATATTTTGATTATTAAATTGATAAATTTAACAAAAAATTTATTTATATTTCCAATTCAACATTTAGAATAAATTTAAATGTTCAAAATAAATTGACAAATATACGGGACGTTACATTTCTTCCCCCTTAAAAGAATTTTGTCCCCGAAATTACTACCGCAGAAGAAATGTCAAAGATCCGTTAACTTTTCAAAAATCCATTTATGTTGAAATTCAACATTTCATACTTCATTCATATGTATTTAAATTCATTAAAATTGATTTCAATCAATTTATTTACTTCGTTTGTGACAAACGAAAATTTCCTATGTATATTTGGTATTATCTGGTTAATGTAATAACCAATTATCTTTTCCTGGGTTTTAATTAGTTTCAAATCAATTCTTCACTTCACTTCTACCAATTCCATTTATTTAACTTGCATGAGTTAAATTTTAAAATTTCATAATTCAAATACTTTATTTTTTTAATTTCAAATCCTTTTGAAATCATATAAATATATTTATAATCATCTCAAATCCAAACATTTGAATTTTCAAACAACTTGGTTTCTTCCAAACAATTTTCAACACAAACTTGTCTATGTTAGTAATCCGTTAGTTAGAAACTCGAAAATGAACACCGACGATGCCGAGGTTCATCATCAGAATTATTTTCCAGTGACCGAAGTGAGTTCAATGCTTTATCACTTTCAAAAATCCATTCAAAAATGATTTTATTCAAAAATCCTCCCAAAACAATGTTATATTATTTCCATAACATTTCAGAAAATATTTTCCAAATATCCAGGATTTAAATTCCAAGTTGTAGTTTCAATCCAATTTTAATTCATCCCATTTGTATATACAAGTTCTATTTAGTTATATGTAACCATTTAAATTTTATAATCTTATTTGATTTTAATAATAATAGCAACCAACTCATCCATATGTAAATAATAATTTCAGAAAATTATTCCTTTTATATAAAAATATAGTTTTGGGTAAAATTATTTCATTTACCCATCTTTTAAAACAACATTGTGTCAAATTACTTTGCTCAAGTGTTTAGAAACACCTATCGATACAGTTGTACATTCTGTACCGACCAGAATTCATAAACAGCTTGATAAACCAATCAACACAATAGAAAACAATTTTTATATCAACTTATAAATATGTTCTCTCATATATACACTCAATTCATTCTAGGGCACTACTGACCCTATCTCTAATGAGTAAACCCCCACCAAAGCATAGGCATTCACTCAACCTAAGCTTTGATACCAACTGTGATGGCCCGCAAATCCATACTATCTGAGCGGACTAATACAACGCATTTCCAACTCAAATAATACAGAAATGCGAGTCATTAGGGTTAAAGAAAAAGAAACAGATAGAAGATAATAGAAATAACAAAATAGAATCTCACAGCGGAACGAATAAAATATATTATATAACATAACTTTTTGAAATACAAAACTGTATTGTATATACATACCATCATCAGAGCACAACACAATATATTGTACAATGGAAATAACTCTAAAATAACTAACGGTGAAGCCTCCTGCTTCGAGCTCCTCCAAGTGTGTCTGTAAAAGCTTGAAACACTTGACTGCCCATACAAATTTGGGCACCTAAGAGTTTGGGAAAAACAAACAGAATAAACTTTGGGTCAGTTATAGGACTGGTGTGAGTAAACTCGAACCATATTGTTTAACTTTGAAAAATCCTTTGAAAGAAAGGGTAATAGTAGACCACTCCACACATAAACATGGACGGTTTTTACCTTACTATAACCAAACCATTCTGGACATCAAAATCCAGTGATATTATAAGAATATCTAATCAAATAAATAACCAAATATTAGAACGCTAGCATCTCACGCTCTACATATATAATATAAAATAAAAAACCGCAGAGCGCTTATTGGAGATTGGATTCTAACTATGACAAGGTATGGGACCATCACACCGATCAGTGTACTCTGGAGGGGAAACACTAGGTTTAAGCAAGAACATCTTACAACTCGGCCACACATGACCACCCACTCATTTAGCTTGAGTGTAGCGAATATATTGTCACCCACGGTTGTCGGCCGTCCAACCGTAATCCGTAAGATACAGAATCGAAAGAAGAATAAATAATGAAATTTCTCTAGATCGTTGACAAATATACCCTGCTTGGGTATGACCCACCATGCCATGCTGTCTGCCCGATTTTTGTCATTTCCTGGTTGTGAGGATTGAGGCTACGTTAATCTTTTTAGAACATCTGGCCACCATTCATTTTGAATGCCACATCGTCAAACCTGTCAAATCACTAGTTGATCTTCCAAAAATGTCACAGGTATAAAAAGCTAAGAGAAACGAATTTCTCCACCACCAGACATAACATCTTGGAAAGATCATCCTATATGATCTGTTAGGAATACTCTATCAGACATTCATCCATACAAGTTGTAATAACCCGGAAATCTGGGCCAATTTAAAATTTTTATTTTGGCAATTTTTGCGAATTTTGAATATTTAAAATGAATTATTTTAAATATTAATAACGAAGAATTTATTTTGAATAGATTAGAATGTATATATTTAAACTGATCGTCGTTAGAATATAAATAATTATTTAAAATTATAAAAGGAATTGAAAATGGCGCGGTAGTTCGATAATTCGATTTCAAATTTCAAATGAATGTACAGGATTCAAAATAAACCGGATTTTAGTGAAACCAAAAATATTAGAATCTAATTGGTAATATCTTTCCAATGAACCCGAGAAATCAAAATTTCATAGCGGGAATCAAAAGTTATGTCCAGTTGAAAATTCAGAATAATCACTATGGAATTTCGGCCCATGAAAATGGCCATTTTGCAAACGACCTCGGTTTTCGACGAAACCACTTTTGTTGGATCCGCGATGTCAAATTATTGCTAGGTTTCAAATTTCATAATGTAACGATCCAAAATTTTCTGAAATCTAATTCGAATTTAATATGAATGTAAAATAAATTATGGAAGGTTTAAATTATTTTTGAATAAAAGTTCAAGGCTATATTATTATTTTAAAAATGATTGAAATTAATTTTTTGTGAAATTAGTTGAAACAATGTTGTTTTGGAAAAAAGAAAGTTTCGTTGTTGGTCGAATTATTAAAACGATTCGTAATTCAGTTGCTAGAAATGATCGGAGTTTGAAATTTAATTATAATTAAATATTCGTTTTAAATTTTGGTTCAGTTTCTATTTTTAACGTATTTTAGGGTAACTACGGTCCGTTTTGACACTTTACAGAACTGATCAACTGGTCAATTTTATTACTGTTTCTGGATCGTAGCACATTGTTGTATACGATTATATTGTTAGTTCGATGTTATTTGTTATTGAAATAAAAGAAAATGAAAAAAAAAGACTCCAAGGGATTAAGGCAAATGTTTAAAACATCAAAATAACATTGTATACACTTGATCGGAAATTTTTGTGCAAGATTATAAAAGAAATAAAACGAAAAAAAAAGGAAAAAAAAACGTGTTGAATGCATAAGCTGGCGATGCCACTTGTTCTCTTCCGTTAAAGTGAGTTGCCACGTTGCTTTCATGCATTTCTACTTTTCTTTATTTTACCTGATCAAACCCTTTCTCTATCTTACTTTATTCATGTCCACCATCCTTTTCCAATCTAACTCTTGCCTTCTTCCCCCTTTTTCTTTTGCTGCTTGCGACCCCTTTCTCTTTAACAAAAATGCGGCCCTACCCCATACTGCTTCCCCACCACCTTGCTTGCTACTCCTCCCTTTCGCCATTTATACAAAAAATAAGAAAAAAAAAGAAAACAAAAAAAGGAAAGTGTGGAACTTTTATTTGCAGTGCACGTGGCCATGCAAACCAAATGCGTTGCCTTCCATTTTGAAGCATCACCCAACGTCCAGGCATTCAACTGCATCTAGCATCCCATATCATCTCCATTCGCATGCAAGACCATCATCTCCAGTGTTTAGCAAACTCCAACACTTTTTCTTTCCTCACCCTTTAACGCAACAACATTTAACTCGGTCACTTTCCCTATTTTCGGCACCTCCAGTCCATCGTTTCCAGACACCACCGCACCCCTGTATGCACCAGCACCACCGACCACCACTTCTGACAATCCGCTCGCTTCCTCCCCCTTAAAATCATTGTCTCCTTCTCCTTTAACAACTTTCGAAAATATTATACAAGCATGAGACTGTGCATGCGTGAACCAACTTGAGAGCATCCTCTCACCTAGCCGACTTTGCATGCATGCGAAATTTCTCCTTTGCACTTAAAAGCTTTGGGTTATAAAAAAAACAGAGAGACAGAGAAACCAGAAGAAGAAAAAAACGGAAGTGAAGAAAATACGTGAGAAAAGAAGGAGGAAAGAGAACGCAAGAGAAGGAAAGACGCAAAGAGGGAATATGTAGACAGAGTACATGCAACATAGTTTGGGAAGGCTATTAATCATGCGAGAGCTAATTGGTGAGAACACTTTAATTTTATTACTTAATATGATTTAAAATTTTATAAACATAGTTAATGGATTTGATCATGTGTAGTTGCATGAATGGTTGATTATTTGTTGATAGTTTGTGATGGTTGCCAAAATAAATGCATTTCAAGGCGCGTTAGTGTATAACGCGTATTTGGAAATTTATTTATTGATTGCATGTAGGAAATGAATGTACAAATATTGGTTGAAGGTGTGAATATATATACATACTCATTGCGACCTGATATGAATTGTCAGCGGAAAATTAGGAAATTTCCTAAATTCAATTAAGGAACGATTTATTGACTAAATGATAATTTAGTGATTTGCTAGTGTTTTGTTAACTAAATAATATCGACTTAACAATGTTTATTGACTTAATAATGCTAATAATCTTTGATTCAATAACATGTATGATATTGAATACATTTGATGAGGTTGATTTAATTTATATCAATATTAACTAAGTTATGTCAATAAAAAAATAATTTGAAATATGGGAATGAAATAATGGTAGAGTAATACTTGGAAACTTGTTAATTTGATAATATAAATAAATTCCATTTTTTGAAAACCAATTAACATGTTATCATCAACAATAAGTGATATTATAATGTATTTTGATTTTTTATTTTTATTTGATGTTGCTTAAATGAAATTTTTGAGTTGAACTTAATTATAGCTTATGTTAATGATATTTGTGAAAAATAAAATGAAAAGTGAGTATTAAGGAATGTTAATTATTTTATGACAACACTTGGATTTAATTTTATATGATTTCATTACATGCTGCATATACTGATATTGGAAATTGGTTGCATGAACGGTTAATTTGCAAGTGATGAAATGATAACATAAAATTGGTAGATAATATTGGCATGATTGTCAATATAAAAATCCATGTCAAAGGGCGTTTGTGACTTAACACGTATTTATGAATTTGTTGTTGTATGGTTGAATGAATGGCGTGTAGTGGAATTAATTTGAGCGTTATTGAACATAACGCCAACGAAAAAATTTATTGATTGTTGTTCAATGGTAGTGTTCTAAATAAATGATACATGTCCGTTATGGGGCTGATTTATATGGTTGACTTTGTTGTAGGAAATGCACGCACCGTAGTTATGGATTTTTGCGGAGGAATCGATTTAATCCTTTCCCTGAATGACCATGAAATTTTAAGATTTGGAAAAAAATTTAAATTATTTAAATTTCATTGTAATTGAAACATTGGGAAGTTAAAAAAAAAAGGGTATTTAAATGATTAAGATTTTGGGAAAAATTTATGATAAATCATATTTTATTATTTTAAAGAGATGTAACTTGAACTTTTCTATTTTTTTTTTAAACTTGAATCTTTTGATCTTAGTAACCACTGAAGCGCTTTTAGTAACATTTCAACGTCGTTATAACTTTCTTTTAAAAATGATTTGAGTTCAAAGAATTTATACACTTGGAGTTTGTTAGATTTTGGAAAGAGCTTGTAAATATTTTAAAGATTTAAAAATCGTTTAATATAATATTCACGAATATTATTGGTTTTTAAGTTAAGAAATGTAAGAACAAAATGAGCTTGGTTATATTTAATTTAATAATTGATGCATGGCAATCTAATACTTTCCTAAGTTAGCGAGCGAGGTTGGATAATAAACCGTTGAAGTCTATTGGAAACATAAGTTGGATGAACCATTTTGAATGAAAACTAAACCAATTTAAATTTGGTAAGATTGTAAATTTATGAAAGGATGACAACGATTTAATATTTTGTTTGAAAATATAAGTCTACAAGTGTATTTTGTGTCAAAGGATGGTAAGGCAATAACAAGTTATGAAATATGTTCTAACCCCGACGATAGAAGAATCGTTAATATTTTGAAGGGAGGTTGAATCGGAACCATGCAAAATCCATGACCATTGTTTACATTGTGTTCATTACCTGGAAAGACCGGGATCGAGTATATATGTTCGAAAACCATTCCAAGTAATAATACGACGTTGTTCGAGACTTAGTCAGCGACGAGTGAAGACCGATGATCTCCGAAATTGCTTGGATGGATGGCTGCCGATGTCTCGGTTGGGCTGATCCCCCAATACGGGACTATTAGTGGCGTAAGGTCTGAGCATATTTGGTGATTTTCGGGTTGTCGTTCCGTTCAGACCCAGAACGGACTTGATGGATGGTGTGTCTGACATTGAAATTGACCGCATAGCACTGATTTCCGTTAATGTATATCGGATTTGTGGCAATATTTCATCCTTGTCTCTAAGTCGTATGAACTAGAGGGTATGCATTGATTGAAATCAGTGATATGTCGTGAATTTGTCAATGTGGCAAACCCAAGTTAGGAGACAAGCTAGTGATGATCAAAGAATGGCTTATCAAAGCATCGCTTTGTGTATGACGTAACATCGACAAACCTCACACCCCAGATTGATGAGAAACTGGCGGTTAGGTTTTATACTTATATGAATTGATGATGAAGCTGTGCAGCAGTGGGAAACCACTTATGAACCTGGGGAAATTGGGTATGTTCGGGGGGCCGCGTCTGGTCGAAAACCGTTGATCTGCCCTGACGATGTGTAGTCGGTGTCCACGTATGGTCGAAAAAGCCATTGAGGCACTTCGTTTTGTATCCCTGATTGATCTTTCGTGCCAGGAATCGTCAAGTTGGAAACCCAAACCTCTAATACGAGCCATACGATTTTAATTGTGTATATATATATATATATGGCAACATATATTATGAGGTATTATGCTGTCTAGGATTAATATATTTATTTGCGAAATGTTTTCCACACTTTATATTATGGTATTGAAGAGGATTTTTACGTGTGAAAGCATATTTGGTTGTCATAAGATAAAACTCGCCCATCTGGTGTGCGCTGCATTGTGTGATGTGGGACGAGCTTATGACAGCTTTATTTTTCTCAAAGTCATTGCGAATTGATATGCACGGGAAGTCACCTGAATTAAACCCGTTCCGCATTAGCGGCGTGGCCCAAAAATTTCCCAACTTAAAAATAAATCCGGTAACCAATTGTTTTATGTTCTCACACCAGTCCCATGACTGACCTGGAGTTTATTGTTCCTTCCTAAACTCTGGTTGCCCAAATAATTTTACGCGGGCAGTTAGAGTTTAGTTTGCAGTTATAGATCTTTAGAGCTGGACTTGGGGCGCTTTCTGAGATTCGAGTTCAAGCTAGGGTTGGAGCTTCCGCCATACCATGTGATTTTCTTCCGCTGAGAGTATTTATGTTTTTCTTCCGCTGTATAAGTTGTAACTTTGATATTCTGTGTAACTCTGATGTAATATTGTACTATGCAATGTAAAGTTCTGTTATTTTGTTCAATATGTGTAAGTACCCATAACAATTCGTCTTTGTGAACGGTTTAAGTTGGTTTAATTACCGGCGAAAACTGAGCAAAAAGGCGGGTCGTTACAGTTGGTATCAGAGCTTTGGTTATACAAAGCTATGGGTTACGTACATATTTGAACAAAAGATAAAACTCATCAGAATTATAATATCTCGTTAGAGATAGGGTTAGAAATGCCCTAGAACGAGATTTTTGAATATTTCGTTGAGAAAGCGTACCGTGAAAATAGATAATTTTCAACTAAGTAAATGACTTTAGAACAACTATTTTGGGATATAACTTTTAAAGGTAAATTTTCTAGTAGCTATTCGACGTTGTGCTTGGACTATAGGTATATATGAAGAGTTCAAATATACGCATGGCCGGCGTATATATGAAGTCTTATATGTACTAGGTAGATATAAAATCACGCTTTAGTTGCTCGAGGATGATACTGTTAATGTCTGCAGCATCATCAGTAGTTATTTTCGAGTTTCGAAGTGGGATGACTATATGATTCCGGTTAGGACGTCGAGAAATACCATTTTGACAAATGTTATGTATGTTAAATAAATTCAACATAAGGTGGATAAGTATAAGTGAAGATCAAACCATTTTGTCGACCACTGGAAATATACATTTTGGAAGTGCACGTACGTAATATATATATAAGACATTACGTTTAAGACATGTTGAAGTACCACTGCATCTTTTAGAATGAAAATGGTAGTAGATCAAACCGTGACAAGATTTGAATGTGAAGATCTAGTAAGATATCATTTTTGGCCATCTCGACAAATATAAGCAATCGATTCACATGAATACCTAGTATGATTTGTGAATGACAAATACAAGCTAAACTAAGTTGCTTAAAAGTGTTTATATATATATAAAAAAAACGCGTATCCCAAAATATACTACTTGTGATTGTATTCGTGGGTGTGCTCGACTTACCTATCTCAGCCTAAGTTAGTTTCATCGTTTAAATTCGAACCGCTGAGTAGCGTCGTTCATCCCCTTTTCTTAAGCTTGGTCGAATATCTTGTCTCGAATTATCGTACTTTTGAACTACCTATACTTGTACCCTTGGGTGCACTTGACTTTCTTGTCTTGATCCTGTTTGAGAATTTGGACCAAACTTATTTGATCTTGAGTAGTTCATCTTTTGATTTAGGCGTGTTTTGATTTAGGTCATTATACCCTTTGATGCTCATTTGATATTAAGCCTTTGTTTTGAATACATGGAATTTGACATGATCCATGTATGTATACTTTTAGGCCATTTATCGAATGAAACCAAGATAACTTTGATTTATCCAAGGCATAATGTTAACGGAACTTAAACAAATGAGCTTTGCATAGAAATTGGAAGTGTTTGAAATATAGAATTCAATTTATGCAAGGAAAATGGATTTTTGAAAGATGAATTTTAAGAATTGGTTCTAAAATTTTTGAAACTTATTTCTAATGTTTTGAATAATGACGATTTGAAACAAGCACGTACTAAATTAGAGTGCGCAGCGAAAGCATGATTGTACGTTTGAATAAGAACGAATAAAGCCCTATAGTATGGTTAAGATGAGTTATGTTTGAAGAGAAAAAAAGGGGTGCAACTATTTGAATCATAAAGAGATTTCTGAGATGTCGACCCATGGCTCTTGAAATATTCTCTCTTGTGATATACGAAGATATTTGAAATGAAGGAAGTGTAAACGATTTTCGAAAACTTCGAAAACTAGAAAGACTTGAATTCGAATGAAATTAGATTTGAAAGGCTCGAATGGTTTAAAAACGATAATAGATTTCGAAATATGAAACCTAAAGTTGTATACTTGAAAGTCCAAAATTCTATTGAATGATTTTGGTTTCCAACCAATTAGATGTGATGAATTGTTTATAAAAGAATTTTTGATGACTTGAATCTCGATATTTTGAAAATATTTAGAAATACCAAAATTATGGTTAAGTATTTAAAAAATTTTGTTTACAACTTAGGGATATGAAATGATTTGGGTTTTCGAGTAACCGTGACTAAAACTGGGTTAGGATGAGGTATTTGATTTCGTATGATGGGTGATACTCAGTGGCTCTGTCATGAGGGTGAATTTCTCGAACAAATAACATATAGATTTGATTTGGGTATGTTGAAACTTGGAAAGCAAATTTGGTTTTGGAAATCCCGAAGTGAAGTATGATTCTGAGATGATATTTCAATGGTTTGAAATGGAATGGGATTCAAAGTCAGAGAATTCATTTTTAAGTGCTCCGCAAACTGTGATTTCTAATAATAGTTAAAACTCAAACTTCATTAAATCGTCCTTTCCAAATTTATATCTTTCTAATAGAACGATTTGATTCTTGTTTTGATAAGCTCTCATATAAAGGTTTTGGCAAAACTAATCATATGAAATGTTTCTTGTAAGCTGCTTTGATAAGTTTTAGGCTTAATATAAGAATTGTAAGTTTAACAAATATATATGTAAGTTTTATTTCACTCATGTATAATTTCACGAGCTCTCCTTTTCGAGGACGAAAAGCCTTAAGTGGGGGAGAATGTAACGATCCAAGATTTTCTGAAATCTAATTCGAAATTTATTATGAATGTAAAATAAATTATGGAAGGTTTAAATTATTTTTGAATAAAATTTCAAGGCTATATTATTATTTTAAAAATGATTGAAATTAATTTTTTGTGAAATTAGTTGAAACAATGTTGTTTTGGAAAAAAAAAGTTTCGTCGTTGGTCGAATTATTAAAACGATTCGTAATTCAGTTGCTAGAAATGATCGGAGTTTGAAATTTAATTATAATTAAATATTCGTTTTAAATTTTGGTTCAGTTTCTATTTGCGTAATCTTAAAATATTTTATAGAATTTTATTGAAAATTTTAATTTGAAAATAAGTATATATTATTTTTAACGTATTTTAGGGTAACTACGGTCCGTTTTGACACTTTACAGAACTGATCAACTGGTCAATTTTATTACTGTTTCTGGATCATAGCACATTGTTGTATACGATTATATTGTTAGTTCGATGTTATTTGTTATTGAAATAAAAGAAAATGAAAAAAAAAAGATTCCAAGGGATTAAGGCAAATGTTTAAAACATCAAAATATCATTGTATACACTTGATCGGAAATTTTTGTGCAAGATTATAAAAGAAATAAAACGAAAAAAAAGGAAAAAAAAAACGTGTTGAATGCATAAGCTGGCGATGCCACTTGTTCTCTTCCGTGAAAGTGAGTTGCCACGTTGCTTTCATGCATTTCTTCTTTTCTTTATTTTACCTGATCAAACCCTTTCTCTATCTTACTTTATTCATGTCCACCATCCTTTTCCAATCTAACTCTTGCCTTCTTCCCCCTTTTTCTTTTGCTGCTTGCGACCCCTTTCTCTTTAACAAAAATGCGGCTCTACCCCATATCGCTTCCCCACCACCTTGCTTGCTACTCCTCCCTTTCGCCATTTATACAAAAAAAAGAAAAAGAAAAAAGAAAACAAAAAAAGGCAAGTGTGGAACTTTTATTTGTTGTGCATGCGGCCATGCAAACCAAATGCGTTGCCTTCCATTTTGAAGCATCACCCAACGTCCAGGCATTCAACTGCATCTAGCATCCCATCTCATCTCCATTCGCATGCAAGACCAGCATCTCCAGTGTTTAGCAAACTCCAACACTTTTGCTTTCCTCACCCTTTAACGCAACAACATTTAACTCGGTCACTTTCCCTATTTTCGGCACCTCCAGTCCATCGTTTCCAGACACCACCGCACCCCTGTATGCACCAGCACCACCGACCACCACTTCTGACAATCCGCTCGCTTCCTCCCCCTTAAAATCATTGTCTCCTTCTCCTTTAACAACTTTCGAAAATATTATACAAGCATGAGACTGTGCATACGTGAGCCAACTTGAGAGCATCCTCTCACCTAGCCGACTTTGCATGCATGCGAAATTTCTCCTTTGCACTTAAAAGCTTTGGGTTATAAAAAAAAAAAGAGACAGAGAAACCAGGAAAAAAAGAAACGGAAGTGAAGAAATTACGTGAGAAAAGAAGGAGGAAAGAGAACGCAAGAGAAGGAAAGACGCAGAGAGGGAATATGTAGACAGAGTACATGCAACACAATTTGGGAAGGCTATTAATCATGCGAGAGCTAATTGGTGAGCACACTTTAATTTTATTACTTAATATGATTTAAAATTTTATAAACATAGTTAATGGATTTGGTCATGTGTAGTTGCATGAATGGTTAATTATTTGTTGATAGTTTGTGATGGTTGCCAAAATAAATGCATTTCAAGGCGCGTTAGTGTATAACGCGTATTTGGAAATTTATTTATTGATTGCATGTAGGAAATGAATGTACAAATATTGGTTGAAGGTGTGAATATATATACATACTCATTGTGACCTGATATGAATTGTCAGCGGAAAATTAAGAAATTTCCTAAATTCAATTAAGGAACGATTTATTGACTAAATGATAATTTAGGGATTTGCTAGTGTTTTGTTAACTAAATAATATCGACTTAACAATGTTTATTGACTTAATAATACTAATAATCTTTGATTCAATAACATGTATGATATTGAATACATTTGATGAGGTTGATTTAATTTATATCAATATTAACTAAGTTATGTCAATAAAAAAAATTTGAAATATGGGAATGAAATAATGGTTGAGTAATACTTGGAAACTTGTTAATTTGATAATATAAATAAATTACATTTTTTGAAAACCAATTAACATGTTATCATCAACAATAAGTGATATTATAATGTATTTTGATTTTTGATTTTTATTGTATGTTGCTTAAATGAAATTTTTGAGTTGAACTTAATTATCGCTTATGTTAATGATATTTGTGAAAATTAAAATGAAAAGTGAGTATTAAGGAATGTTAATTATTTTATGAGAACACTTGGATTTAATTTTATATGATTTCATTACATGCTGCATATACTGATATTGGAAATTGGTTGCATGAACGGTTAATTTGCAAGTGATGAAATGATAACATAAAATTGGTAGATAATATTGGCATGATTGTCAATATAAAAATCCATGTCAAAGGGCATTAGTGACTTAACGCGTATTTATGAATTTGTTGTTGTATGCGTTGAATGAATGGCGTGTAGTGGAATTAATTTGAGCGTTATTGAACATAACGCCAACGAAAAATTTTATTGATTGTTGTTCAATGGTAGTGTTCTAAATAAATGATACATGTCCGTTATGGGGCTGATTTATATGGTTGACTTTGTTGTAGGAAATGCACGCACCGTAGTTATGGATTTTTGTGGAGGAATCGATTTAATCCTTTCCCTGAATGACCATGAAATTTTAAGATTTGGAAAAAAAATTTAAATTATTTAAACTTCATTGTAATTGAAACATTGGGAAGTTAAAAAAAAGGGTATTTAAATGATTAAGATTTTGGGAAAAATTTATGATAAATCATATTTTATTATTTTAAAGAGATGTAACTTGAACTTTTCTATTTTTTTTTGAAACTTGAATCTTTTGATCTTAGTAACCACTGAAGCGCTTTTAGTAACATTTCAACGTCGTTATAACTTTCTTTTAAAAATGATTTGAGTTCAAAGAATTTATACACTTGGAGTTTGTTAGATTTTGGAAAGATCTTGTAAATATTTTAAAGATTTAAAAATCGTTTAATATAATATTCACGAATATTATTGGTTTTTAAGTTAAGAAATGTAAGAACAAAATGAGCTTGGTTATATTTAATTTAATAATTGATGCATGGCAATCTAATACTTTCCTAAGTTAGGGAGCGAGGTTGGATAATAAACCGTTGAAGTCTATTGGAAACATAAGTTGGATGAACCATTTTGAATGAAAACTAAACCAATTTAAATTTGGTAAGATTGTAAATTTATGAAAGGATGACAACGATTTAATATTTTGTTTGAAAATATAAGTCTACAAGTGTATTTTGTGTCAAAGGATGGTAAGGCAATAACAAGTTATGAAATAGGTTCTAACCCCGACGATAGAAGAATCGTTAATATTTTGAAGGGAGGTTGAATCGGAACCATGCAAAATCCATGACCATTGTTTACATTGTGTTCATTACCTGGAAAGACCGGGATCGAGTATATATGTTCGAAAACCATTCCAAGTAATAATACGACGTTGTTCGAGACTTAGTTAGCGACGAGTGAAGACCGATGATCTCCGAAATTGCTTGGATGGATGGCTGCCGATGTCTCGGTTGGGCTGATCACCCAATACGAGACTATGAGTGGCGTAAGGTCTAAGCATATTTGGTGATTTTCGGGTTGTCGTTCCGTTCAGACCCAGAACGGACTTGATGGATGGTGTGTCTGACATTGAAATTGACTGCATAGCACTGATTTCCGTTAATGTATATCGGATTTGTGGCAATATTTCATCCTTGTCTCTAAGTCGTATGAACTAGAGGGTATGCATTGATTGAAATCAGTGATATGTCGTGAATTTGTCAATGTGGCAGACCCAAGTTAGGAGACGAGCTAGTGATGATCAAAGAATGGCTTATCAAAGCATCGCTTTGTGTATGACGTAACATCGACAAACCTCACACCCCGGATTGATGAGAAACTGGCGGTTAGGTTTTATACTTATATATGAATTGATGATGAAGCTGTGCAGCAGTGGGAAACCACTTATGAACCTGGGGAAATTGGGTATGTTCGGGGGGCCGCGTCTGGTCGAAAACCGTTGATCTGCCCTGATGATGTGTAGTCGGTGTCCGCGTATGGTCGAAAAAGCCATTGAGGCACTTCGTTTTGTATCCCTGATTGATCTTTCGTGCCAGGAATCGTCAAGTTCGAAACCCAAACCTCTAATACGAGCCATACGATTTTAATTGTGTATATATATATGGCAACATATATTATGGGGTATTATGTTGTCTAGGATTAATATATTTATTTGCAAAATGTTTTCCACACTTTATATTATGGTATTGAAGAGGATTTTCACGTGTGAAAGCATATTTGGTTGTCATAAGATAAAACTCGCCCATCTGGTGTGCGTTGCATTGTGTGATGTGGGACGAGCTTATGACAGCTTCATTTTTCTCAAAGTCATTGCGAATTGATATGCACGGGAAGTCACCTGAATTAAACCCGTTCCGCATTAGCGGGGTGGCCCAAAAATTTCCCAACTTTAAAATAAATCCGGTAACCAATTGTTTTATGTTCTCACACCAGTCCCATGACTGACCTGGAGTTTATTGTTCCTTCCTAAACTCTGGGTGCCCAAATAATTTTATGCGGGCAGTTAGAGTTTAGTTTGCAGTTATAGATCTTTAGAGCTGGACTTGGGGCGCTTTCTGAGATTCGAGCTCAAGCTAGGGTTGGAGCTTCCGCCATACCATGTGATTTTCTTCCGCTGAGAGTATTTATGTTTTTCTTCCGCTGTATAAGTTGTAACTTTGATATTCTGTGTAACTCTGATGTAATATTGTACTATGCAATGTAAAGTTCTGTTATTTTGTTCAATATGTGTAAGTACCCATAACAATTCGTCTTTGTGAACAGTTTAAGTTGGTTTAATTACCGGCGAAAACTGAGCAAAAAGGCGGGTGGTTACACATAGTTTTTCGAATCAATATGTGAGCATGGCAAAGGAAAACGCATTTGACCAGTTTAAGTTGATTTTAATCGACTGGAAAATGGCCATTTTTCAACCGGTCTCAGAATTTGACGAAATTAGTTTTGTTAGGACCGTATCGTCAATATAAAGCTAGAAATTATTTTTCGGGAATTTTTAGAATTAGTATGTGGCCCTGGTGAATTGAAATGCGCGTTCAAATTCAATATATAGAGTTATATGTTGATTTTGACGAAAACTGATCGAAACGATCGAATCATCGTACAATACATATCCCATTGTGTTCGGAATGGGGGTAAATAGCTAGGGACGACAGTCGGCAGGTTCGATTTCGAGTTCAAAATGAAAAGTTACTGGTTGGAGAAAATAAAATAAAAATAATTAATATATATATTTACATATCACCCCTCCCCTTTCATTCTCATTCAGAACCTATCCTCCCCAAATCAAATAAAGAAATGGCCGTTGACCATCGCCCCGCAACTCGTCGCGCCACCGCGCCTCCAGGAGGGGACCACCACCGCGCACGCCCTCCGACGACACCCCATCAGCTCCGGCGTGCGCGGTGGTGGTCCCCTCCTGGATTTAAATTTTTTTATTTTGGCAATTTTAATGAATTTTGAATATTTAAAATGAATTATTCTAAATAATATCGACGAGAAATTTATTTTGAATATAATTAGAACGTATATATTTATATAGATCGTCGTTAGAATATAAATTTTATTTATATATATAAAAGGAATTGAAAATGCCGCGGTAGTTCTATATTTCGATTTCAAACTTCAAATGAATGTACCGGGTGCAAAATAAACCGGATTTTAGTGAAAACAAAAATATTAGAATCTAATAGAGAATATCTTTCCAACGAATCCGAAGAATCAAAATTTCATAGCAGGGATAAAAAGTTATGTCAAGTTGTAAATTCAGAATAGTCGCTATAGAATTCTGGCCCTTAAAAATGGAAATTTTGCAAACAACCTTGGAATTCGACGAAACCACTTTTGATGGATCTGTGATGTCAAGTTATTGCTAGATTCCAATTTTCATAATTTTTCGAATCAATATGTGAGCGTGGCAAAGGAAAACGCGTTTGACCAGTTTCAGTTGATTTTAATCGACTGGAAAATGGCTATTTTTCAAACGGTCTCAGAATTCGATGAAACAAATTTTTTTAGGACTGTATCGTCAATCCAAAGCTAGAAAATATTTTTCTGGAATTTTTCGAGTTAGTATGTGACCCCGGTAAATTGAAATGCGCGTTCAAATTCAATATATAGAGTTATATTTTTATTTTGATGAAAAATGATCGAAACGATTGAATCAGCCTACGATACATATCCCATTATGTTCGGAATGGGGGTAATTAGCTATGGACGACAGGCGGTGGGCCTCGTTTCGAGGTCGAAATAAAAAGTAAACTTTTTTAAATTTAAATAATTAAATAAATAAAAATCTCCCTTCATCCTTTATTACTCTGGCCCCCTTTTGTTCTTCATTCATTCGAGAATTAAAATAAAAAAGGGGAAAAACCGCCAGATCTCGTCGAAGCCCACCCCCTCCGTCGCCGATGGAGGCGCGCGCCTCCCCACCAACCCCGACGCCATCGAGACCCCCCCTTCCGCCGGTGACGAGCACCCAGCTCCCCCTCCGTTCGACTGCGACGCCCCTCTCCTTCTTCTTCTCCAGCCTCGCCCCCCTCTCTTCTGAAATCCGCACCCAAATCGACCCTGCCGCCTAGCCGCGACCCCCTTGGTCTCCTCCCCCTTTTCCGACAGCAAATGTGAATTTTTATTTGTATATAGAAAAGGTTTATTTATTTTTTTAATTGAAAGTTTATACTTTTAACTTAGTAAATAACATTACAAAATTCATATTTTTATTGATATGAAATTTAGATTTTTAAGGGTTTAAAAATAGGATTTTATCATGAAGAATGAATTTTTGTAAATGAAAAGGATTGGGTTTTTGAAATAAAGTTAGGATTTTTATAATTTTTAACCCATGAAGAAAATAGAAATATGATTTCTATATTTCAGAAAGGTTAAAAATATAATTTTTATAATATAGAAAGGTTAAAAATA
The DNA here is from genome assembly GCA_030737875.1 of Allium sativum. Lineage (NCBI taxonomy): Eukaryota > Viridiplantae > Streptophyta > Magnoliopsida > Asparagales > Amaryllidaceae > Allium > Allium sativum. The sequence continues at coordinate 779,739,693 of CM060916.1, forward strand.
TAATTTTTATACTAGGATCATATTAAAAATATGATCTTTATATAATAGAAGATATCAAAATATTATTTTTATTTAGGTAGATTCATAAAAAAAATATTCATATTTGAAAAGGCGAAATCTTTATATTTGAAAAGGGGAAATCTTTATATAGAGAATAGCGTGATAAAAATATAATCTTTATTATATGAACACCAATGTAAAAATAGAATTTTTATCTATATAGTAGCGGTGTAAAAATAGAATTTTTATCTATATAGTAGTGGTGTAAAAATAGAATTTTTATCTATATAGTAGCGGTGTAAAAATATGATTTTTATATACATAGCAACAATATAAAAATGTGATTTATATATATATGTAGTGGCTACGGATGGCGAAAGTGACAAAAGGCGAGCACAGCGAGATATTCTACATATGAAGAGTCGTGGCGTTTGGTTTAGCTCTCGGTGAGAACTTCTAACTTTAAATTTTCTTTTCCAGTTAAAATATATACTAGGATGCAGACGGTGCTTAGCAGCACCCGACACCCGTCGTCCACAGACCATGGATGGCTTGTATGTTTGATTGTTTGATGTGTTTTGAAAATTTATTGTGTGATGTGAAATGAAATAAAATATTTATATAGTTAAAAATATTTTATCGTTAAAAATATAATTTTTAACGGGTATGTGAATGAATAAAAATATGTGTTTGTTGATTTGAAACCCCGGTATTGGGATGATATTTGGCATACACTAATCCCAATTATTTCATTGTACGTTGATCGATTGGTCGACAAACTGTGTGAGCGTTAATTATCTATATTTAATTCTTATGCAGTTGTGTGGTGCACTTTGGATGATGATTGATTATTTACCGTTGTGATTTTATACATGTGTTATATGGAATCCATATAATTAACATTATATGGTAATTGATTGGGCCTCATTCCAATCGGGAAAATAGGAAAATAACCATGTGTTGAAAATTATCATGTGTTGAAAGAAATATTTTAAACAATAAAATTTACAACTTTATCATATTTAAAGTTAGAAACTGACTGGAAAATAGATAAGATGAGTGGTTTCCTGGGTATTGATCTGATATTGGTTTCGGCCTTCGGAGTTAATATTTAGGGAATCATTCTCTTACTACTTTACGGTTGGAGTCTGATTTGAAATCAAACGATAGATACCATAATTTTATAAAATATGTTAAATAATAGAATAAATAGTCATGTGTTGACGATATTCTTGTGTTGAAAGTGTATTCATGTGTTGAATAAAATATATATTCATTTGTTGAATAGAATTCGAATTGAAATGAATTCGAATTGAAATTGAATTGAAATAAATTCGAATTGAAGTTGAATTGAAATGAATTCGAATTGAAATCAAACAGAAATGAATTCGAATTGAAATTGAATTGAAATGAATTCGAATTGAAATTGAATTGAAATAAATTCGAATTGAAGTTGAAATGAAATGAATTCGAATTGAAATCAAATTGAAATGAATTCGAATTGAAATTGAATTGAAATAAATTTGAATTAAAATTGAATTGAAATGAATTCGAATTGAAATCAATTTGAAATGAATTTAAAACGAATTTATAAAGGAAAAATTCAATTTTGATTTGAAATTGAAAGGGAAGTTGAAATCGTTTCGAAAACGAATTTAAAACGATTTATTAAATACGTTTTAAAAAGGAAATCGACAAAATATATATAACATATATATATATATATTATATATATAATGGCCTGAATAGAACGCGCCGCGCTGCGGCGGTTCGTGAATTTCGACCATTGACTTCGAATTGACGTTGCGGGAGATCCGACTGTCGGATTCTCCTAAAACCGGAACCGTTGGGTCCTTATCGAAAAGAGATTTCCAATGAATATTAGAAATTTGAAATCTAACGGTTGGATTTGGAATTATGTCCAAATCAAATTTGGAAAAGGTCGCTGTAAGTGCAGTTCGTTGGCCGTTGATGGAAATCGACTGTACGGGCCTTGATAAAATTATTAAAAATATCAATAATTTGTGTAAAATCATAATATGTGAATTGGAAAGAATTGGGATGAAAAATTCCACATTTGAAAAGATAAAAATAGATTTTTATCAAAATGAACTAGTTTTGAACTATAATTAAAATCAATTTATTTTTGAAATAAATAAATTGAATTTGAAAGTGGTTTTAAAAATAATCAGAATTTCCAATACGTGAATTGGAATGGATTTGAATCGAAATTGTCTTTTGAATTTTTCGATGTTGGATTTCGTGATTATACAGATATTGTTAGGGGGATTTGAAAGATATATTTATATCGTTATTTCCAATACGATATTTGTTGGTTGTAAAATTTGATATTGAATATAAGCCGATATATTTTCTATTCAGAGCCTTGTATTTAATATCAAACGTGATTTGGGTTTGTCGTGAATGGTGTCTTCATTAACACTGTTCTTAAGCCCAGTAGAGAAAAAGATTAAATCCTTCTATTTAGATTTAATGAAGTGTACCAATTAAATAATATTTAATTGGAATTGAATTTGAAGGTAATTTTGGGTTTATCGTGAATCGTGTTTTAGATGACATTGGTTCTTTAACCCAGTTAAAGACAAGATGTTGATTTTTGAGAAGATTAAAACTAAGTGGAGTATTAATGAATATTTAATTAGATTGAAATGTGAATTGATAATTTAAATTATCAAATCTGAAAAGTGACCGAGAATGGAGTATCACCAGTTTTTCTCTAGAGCGATAGTTGAATCTTTAATTAGATTTGAGCGTGAAATGGTAATTAATTTAACCGATAACACCATGGTGTTAGATGTGGAGTATTACCAGTTTTCTCCATGGGATGAATGGGTTGGGATTAGGAAATAAAATAAATAATTACTTCGGTGTAGTTTGCTAATCCCGACTAGTTTGGAAAACCATAATATGGTTTGAAATGATAATCAAAGGAAGATTAAAGAATAAATTTAGAAGAATTTATCTTGGATAAAATTAATGGGAACCTTTCCCTAAGAATGTGATTTTGTAAATAAAAGAACATTCTGAATTGGAATGAGGCGTTTGTTGTGTTTGTGTAACATTTGTTTATTATATACGTGGGTTATTCAGAAAGGCCGGGTTTATACCCATTCTGAATAACCGATTCGACGATATGTCGAAGATGAAGACGGTGGTTGAAGACCGGAAGTCTTCACATCGTTTGGGTGATTACTGATAATCTTGATTGGGTTGCACACCCAAGATGAGAGAAACAGTTGGTGATCGTCTAGACGTACTTGGAGATCGATGGATATGCGAGGAAAGTGCCTCCGGTTTCGTTCAGATCCAGAACGAACTTGTAAATGGATTGTGTGTCTGACATGGGATTTTACTCTGTGTTGATTGATCTCTATTAAATATACATCTGTTTGGCGGCGGAGAATTTATTCTCTTGCTTAACGCCCTTCTCTGAGACGTACGATCTCAGAGGTTGTATATCTATGGACATCAGTCGCATGGAGTGAATTGCCAGTGTGGCACGCGTAAGTGGCAATTGATCAAGGCTTCTGTTGAAAAGAAAAGTCTTGTGGTTGATGATCAAAGCACGGCCTGTGTGGCATAGCTTTGTGTATAGCGTGAATTCGCGAGCCTCACACCTCGGTATGAGTCAAAAACTGGATAAGGACCCAAGGAGTGCACAACGTTTCTTTCTAGCTATGTGTGGTGTCAGTGCTTAAACTGGTTGACATTTATATACTTTTCACCTGTGTGGTTGTTGGATGCGAGGCGCCTCAGTTATAGGTCTGTTAGAACCGGGAAACGTGTGTTCAGGAATAACTAATCCTCAAAAGTAAGAGAGGACCGGCCTTGGAGGTTCCAAAGGATCATAGTGGGGTCCTGAGGCATTTGCTAGAGTGTCTCGAATCGGAGAGGAGCTTGCCCCTTGCCTCGACTCATGACGAAAATCCAATTTCCAATACGTGATATTGCGGTTTTAATTGTAGAACTAGTATGGCGACATGATATATGGTACCCATGCCGTCTATGATTGATATTTATGATTGAATTTGTTTTGACACTATACACTTATAATAGTATCAAATGATTTGTTTTAAACGCATCAAGCATTATTTGGCTATTATAAGGGAAAACCCTATCCTCCGGCTTGCGTTGCATTGTGTGATGGGACCTGGGTCTTATAATAGCTTCATTTTTCCGAAAAGCATTGCCTTGTTTTGTTATATGCACTAGTGTTCTTGGGAGGAAACCTGTTCCGTGTTATACGGCATGGTCCTTTGAATTACTCTCTCTTAAAATAAAAATTAATAACTGTTTTAGTTCTCACACCAGTCACATGACTGACCTGGAGTTTATTGTTTTAACCTAAACTCTGGGTGCCCTTATTTTCCGCACGGGCAGCTAGTAGTTTTGGTTTTGCAGATTTATATTCCCAGGATCCTGATTAAATGCTGGAACGATACTCGGAAAGCTCTGTATCCGTGTATTACTTTCAGTTGTGTGTTATATTATTTTTCCGCTGATATGTAATTTATTGTAATCCCTGATATTTGTCAAATGTGTAATATTTATTTATACTCTGTATATTCTTGTATCTGATGGAATTGTTGTAATAAACAATGAAATGTTCTTCTGTTTGCGTTCTATTATGTCTTGTCCTCAACGCCATCCGTGCTTTCCTTACCGGGGAAGTTCGGGTCGTGTCAGCCATCCCCCTCGCCTCGTGCCTCTCTCTCCTCTTCCACAAATGAACGCGATCCCCAAAACCCCACCCGAAACCCCTAGCGTCGCCACAGCCTGGGCCCGCACCACCTATCTCGGACATGAAACCCCCTCCCCGTCTCCAGTCAATGCGTCAGCTCCCCTCCTCCCTCGTCAGTTCGCCCCAGACCAACAGCCCTTTCTTTTACTCCTCCATCCGATGAAAGAACCCAACTCCATCGCCTAACGCCGCCACTACACAGTTCCGCCCCCTTAGCACCAACTGACACCTCCGATGAACTTCGACAGCCTCCATTTCGTTGAAGAACAGTACGTTTTTATCATTTTTATTTTTAATTTAACTTATTTATTCATTTTCTATGTGATTGTCTTTAAAAGAAAAATCGGTTTATATATATAAATATATATATCTATATATATAGCAAATAAAAGTTAGTTTTTTATTTATGTGAATAGAAAATGTGAGGTTTTTAATATTGAAAAGGAAAGATTATATTTTTAAATTAGTAAAGATATGATTTTTCTTAGTTTGAAAATATGATCTTTTATATAAGAAGTGAAATAAAAATATAATTTTTATGTAATAGAGATTATAAAAATATAATTTGTATATAGCAGAGATTATAAAAATATAATTTTTATAAGTTAGAGAAGATAAAAATTTGAATTTTATATAATGTAGAGGATAAAAATATGATTTTTATATAATAGAGAATATAACAATGTGATTTTGATATATGTAGTGAATACAGGCAACGAAAGTGACAAAAGACGAAAAGGTGAAGATTTCCTACATATGAAGTGTCGTGGAGTTGGGATAGCTTTGGTGAGAACTCCTCACTTTAAATTTTTTTCTAGTTAATAATATATACTAGGATGCAGACGGTGTTTAGTAGCACCCGACACCCGTCGTCCACAGACCATGGATGGCTTGTATGCTTGTTTGTTTGATTTTGATGTGTAGTTGATTGTGTGATGTGATGTGAAATAAAATAATTATATAGTTAAAAATATTTTATAGTTGAAAATAGAATTTTTAACGTGTATTTAAAATGAATTAAATATAAACAAATCGGAGGATTTGTTTATATACACACATTTGACTGATATTGATTGGGACGATAAATTTTACACATCGCCCAACTGCACAAATAAAATCTGTGTTTGACTGTTTGAAACCCCACACGGGTATTGGGATGATATTTGGCGTACACTAATCCTAATTATTTAGCTGTATGTCGATCGATTGGTCGACAGACTGTGTAAGCGTTAATTATTTATATTTAATGCTTTTGCAGTTGTGTGGTGCACTTTGGATGATGGTTGATTATTTATCGTTGTTATTTTATACATGTGTTGTAGCAAATCCATATAATTAACATTATATTGTAATGGATTGGCCCTCATTCCAGTTTCGAAAAAGGAAATATTTGAATAGAAATATTTGAAAAGAAATGTTTGAACTAGAATATTTGAAAATAGAAATATATGAAGCCGTGTTGATTAGATTGACGCCATTTTGACGTGAACGATATTTATATCGATTTTATTCATTTTTATAATGAATATAGAAAATGAAGTGATTTCAAGTTCTGATATTTTGAAACGAATTGAATTCGAATTAAAATTGAATAGAATTTAATTCGAATTGAAATCAAATTAAAATGAATTCGAATTGAAATTGAATAGAATTGAATTCGAATTAAAAACGAATAGAATTGAATTTGAATTAAAATTGAATAGAACTGAATTCGAATTGAAATCAAATTAAAATGAATTCAAATTGAAATTGAATAGAATCGAATTCGAACTGAAATTGGATAGAAATGAATTCGAATTGAAGTTGAATTGAAATCAATTTGAAATGAATTTATAAGGAAAAAAAATTTAATTTTGATTTGAATTTGAAGTGAAGTTGAAATCGTTTTGAAAACCGAATTTAAAACGATTTATAAAATACGTTTTAAAAAAAAGGAAATCGACGAAATATATAATATATATATATATATTATTTATATAATGGCCTGAATAGAACGCACCGCGCCGCGGCAGTTCGCGAATTTCGACCATTGACTTCGAATGGATATTGCGGGAGATCCGACCGTCGTATTCTCCTAAAACCGGAACCGTTGGATTCGTATCGAAAAGAGCTTTCTAACGAATATTAGAAATTAGAAATCTAACGGTTGGATTTGGAATTATGTCCAAATCAAATTTGAAAAAGGTCGCTGTAAGTGTAGTTCGAGGGCCGTTGATGGAAATCGACAGTGCTGGCCTTGATAAAATTATTAAAAATATTAATAATTAGTGTAAAATCATAAGAAATGATTTGTGAAGAATTGGGAGGAAGAACTCCATATTTGAAAAGATAAAAATCGATTTTTATCGAAATGAACTAGTTTTGAACTAGAATAGAAATTTATTTATTTTTAAAATAAATAAATTGGATTTGAAATGGTTTTGAAAATAACCAGAATTTCCAATAATTCCATTGTATGGATTTGAATCGAAATTGTCTTCGGAATATTTCGATGTTGGATTTCGTGATGTTACAGATATTGTTATGAGAATTTGAAAGATATATTAATATCGTTATTTCCAATACGATATTTGTTGGTCGTTGAATATAAGCCGGTATATTTTCTATTCAGAGCCTTGTATTTAATATCAAATGTGATTTGGGTTTGTCATGAATGGTGTCTTCATTAACACTGTTCTTAAGCCCAATTGAGAAAAAGATTAAATCTTTTTATTTAGATTTAATGAAGTGTACCAATTAAATAATATTTAATTGGAATTGAACTGGTATTGATTTTTGGGTTTATCGTGAACAGTGTTTTAAATAACACTTGTTCTTTAACCCGATAATTAATGAATGTGATTTTGGGTTTATTGTGGGTCGTGTTTTAAATAACATTGATTCCTTAACCCAGTTAAAGACAGGATATTGATTTCTGTGAAGATTAAAACTAAGTGGAGTTTTAATGAATCTTTAATTAGATTGAAATGATCGAGAATGGAGTATCACCAGTTTTGCTCCAGGCGATAGTTAAATCTTTAATTAGATTATAACGGGAAATGGTAATTGAATTTACTTATAACACCGTGGTGTTAGATATGAAGTATGACCAGTTTTACTTCATGGGATGAATAGGTTGGGATTGGGAAATAAAATAAATGATTACTTCGGTGTAGTTCGCTAATCCCAACTAGTTTGAATTGATATTCAAAGAAGATTAAAGAATAAATCTAAAGAATTTATCTTTGATAAAATTAATGGGAACTTTTCCGAAAGTATAAGAATATCTGAATAAAAGAATATTCTGAATTGGAATGAGGCGTATGTTGTGTTTGTGTAACACTTATTTATTATATACGCGAGTTATTCAGAAAGACCGGGTTTATCCCATTCTGAATAACTAATTCGACGTGGTGTCGAAGATGAAGACGGTGGTTGAAGACCGGAGGTCTTCATGTCGTTTAGATAATTATTGATGATCTTGATTGGGCCGTACACCCAAGAGGAGAGAATCAATTGGTGATCGTCCAGACGTACTTGGAGATCGATGGATATGCGGGGTACTAAGTGCCTCCGGTTTCGTTCAGACCCAGAACGAACTTGTAAATGGACTGTGTGTCTGACATTGGATTTTAGTCTGTGTGATTGATTTCTATTAAATATATATCTGTTTGGCGGCGGAGAATTTATTTTTTTGCTTAACGCCCTTCTCTGAGACGTACGAGCTCAGGGGTTATATATTGATGGATATCAAACGCATGGAGTGAATTGCCTGTGTGGCATGCCTAAGTGGCAATATGATTAAGGCTTCTGTTGAAAAGTAGAGTCTTGTGGTTGATGATCAAAGCACGGCTTGTGTGGCATAGCTTTGTGTAGCGTGGATTCGTGAGCCTCACATCCCGGTGTGAACCAAAAACGGGAGAAGGACCTCAGGGAGGACATGCGTTTCTTTCTAGTTAGAAGTGGTGTCAGTGGTTTTACACGCCTTGACGAGTTTGACTTACGTGGTTGTTGCTGTTGCGAGGCGCCTCGGTTTGATCGGACGATCCGGGTCCGATGGAGTCATTTGTGGGCTCATTTACGCCCCAAAAGGCGGGGAAACGCAGTGTTCAGGACTTCGTCTAATCCACATCGGTGGACCGGCCCTGTCGCTCCAAGGTCACTCGAGCTCTGACCTGAGGCTGGGGCTAGAGAGTCTCGAATCAGTGAGGACTATCTTTTGCCTCAGTTCACAGATGGAAATCCAACTTCCAATACGTGATATTTCGGTTTTATTTGTAGAGCCTAGTATTGGCGACATAGTAGCATGGGATGCTATGCCGCCTATGATTGATACTTATGATTGAAATTGTTTTTGACACTATACACTTATAGTACTATCAAAATAATCTGTTTTAAACGTATCAAGCATTCTTGGCTATTATAAGGTAAAAACCCTATTCTCCGGCTTGCATTGCATTGTGTGATGGGACCTAGGTCTTATAATAGCTTCATTTTTCTTTATTTAGCATTGCGCTGTTGTTTTATGCACTGGTGTTCTTGGGAGGAAACCCGTTCCGTGTTATACGGCGTGGTCCCTTGATTTATCGAACTTTAAAATAAAGATTAATAACTGTTTTAGTTCTCACACCAGTCCCATGACTGACATGGAGTTTATTGTTTTAACCTAAACTCTGGGTGCCCTTATTTTGACATGGGCAGCTAGTAGTTTTTGTGTAACGACCCATCTTTTTGCCCGATTTTCGACGGTAATTAAATCGACTTAAACTGTTCATAAAGATGAATTGTTATGGGTACATACATATATTGAACTAAATAACAGAACCTTCCATTGCAAACTACAATGTTACATCAGAGTTTCATAGAATATCAGAGTTACAAATATATACACAGCGGAAGAAAAAGAAAATAACTTTACTCTCAGCGGAAGATCAAAACACAGCGGAAGCTTCAATTCTATCGTGGACTCCAACTCTAAAAGCGCATCCTGCTCCAACGATCCATAACTGCAAAACTAAACTACTAGCTGCCCGGGCGAAAAATCATGGGCACCTAGAGTTTAGGTGAGGGAACAATAAACTCCAGGTCAGTCGTGGGACTGGTGTGAGAACTCAAACAGTTAGATTCATTTTTAAAGTTGGGAACTTCACCGGATCACGCCGCTAACGCGGAACGGATTTACTCCATGTGAATACCCGTGCATATAAATGCGCAATGTCTTTTGAAAATGAAGCTATCATAAGCTCGTCCCATATCACACAATGCAAGCGCACACCAGATGGGCGAGTTTTATCTTATGACAACCAAATATGCTTTCATACGAAAATTCTCTTCAAACCATAATACATATATAGTGTGGAAAACATTTCGCAAGTAAATGTATTAATCCTAGACAGCATATACCCCATAATATATGTTGCCATATATATATATATATACAATCAAAATCGTATGGCTCGCATAAGAAAATTTGGGTTTCCAACTTGATGATTCCTGGCACGAAAGATCAATCAGGGATACAAAACGAAGTTCCTCAACGGCTTTTTCGACCGTACAAGGACACCGACTACACATCGTCAGGGCAGATCAACGGTTTTCGACCAGACACGGCCCCCCGAACATACCCAACTTCCCCAAGTTCATAAGTGGCTTCCCACTGCTGCACAGCTTCATCATCAATTCATATATAAGTATAAAACCTAACCGCCAGTTTCTCATCAATCCGGGGTGTGAGGTTTGTTGATGTCACGTCACATGCAAAGCGATGCTTTGATAAGCCATTCTTTGATCATCACTAGCTTGTCTTATAACTTGGGTATGTCACATTGACCATTCACGACATATCACTGATTTAAATCAATGCATACCCTCTAAGTTCATATGGCTTAGAGACAAGGATAATATATTGCCACAAATCCGATATACATTAACGGAAATCAGTGCTATGCGGCCAATTTCAATGTCAGACACACCATCCATACAAGTCCATTCTGGGTCTGAACGGAACAACAACCCGAAATACTTGAGTATGTTCAGGTCTCATGTAACTCATTCCTCGTATCGGGTGGCCTACTTAACCGAGACATTTATCAACAATCAATCTAAACAAACTTAAATATTCCCAGTCTTCATTCGTCGTTTACCGAGTCTTGAATTGCTTCATAACGTCGTATTATTACTTGGAATGGTTTTCGAACGTATAGTCGATCCCGGTCTTTCCAAGTAACAAGCGTACTTTAAAACAGTAGCTATGATTTACACAGGCCTTTCAATTTAAATCTCCTTCCAATTAGTCATCAATTCATTTACAACTCAGGATTTGAATTATTATAGATTTCATACATCTCGTTATCATCTTATCTCTTCCATGAGATCAAAGATTTCCCTTCGCTTTAATTTCTTACCTTTAATTCCCTTAAATCAAAGATTTGATTAAATCCCAATAACGATATGAATTTTCACCATTCAATCTTATCGGGTTCCAAGAATGATATTATTGAAGATACGATTCACGACGAAACCCAAATCAATCGATATTGAATCATAAATTACACAGAAATTCTTATCCACTTATATTCGATATAATTTCTCATAGTCAACGAATACTATAAGTGAAATAACGATATAATAATATCTTCCAAATTCCCCAGATAATATTCATTTACACCATGAAATTTTATACCGAATATCGAAGATTATTTCTATCTAACTTATTCCAATCAGGTGGAGAACCCATATCTTAATTAAAAGATTTATTAAATTGTTCGACATCAGATCTGGATAGAAATACCGTCAACTTATCTTCAATATAAATTTCCATATCCAACTCATATCATAAGCGGAATAATGGTGAATTACCTCTTAAATTACTCAAATAATAAGAGTTTTCATCTACCGAATAAATATCGAACATCCGAAGATTTATCTCCAACCATATCCAAAATTTAAATTTGGAAAACCCATTTCCATACCATATAAATATTTCAGTACCTTAAAAATCTTCGAACCATTTTATAATCATTATTATAGTCAATAATAGTTCATGCTTATGAATTTCAAACCAACACAATATTTGGAATGTTACCCATAAGTACTGTTATTGAAGTAGCCATTTAAATCAAATAGAATTTTAAATTATTCAAAAATCCAAATATCCCAATGCTTTTCAAAACCGTCATCATTTACAATTCATCGTTCTTTATTTCAAGTCAAATTTATTCAAATAATCAATTCAAAACTTGAAATCAATATTTCCGCATTGTTGAATCATGGTGCATTTTATTCAAAACAATATAATGATTTAAATATAAATTATTCAAATCCTTTTAAAATTTAATTTACATTTCCAAATCATTTGAACAGTTTAAAAATATATTTCAAATTAGATTTCAAATTTACCATCCCGTTGTCGGACCAGTTAGAGATAGCCAGGGAGAGCAGGAAACTGATTTCCAAACCCAAGCCTAGACACCATCCTCTCTGTCATCCTAGAACGTTCTGGTGTATATTATATTACAAATACAAAGACATCCTTGATATATAAAACCATATTCAAATTTTTTTTTAATCTCATTTCGAAAAGAAAAAAAATCAATGCATAGTTCAAATCTTTTTTTTCCAAATCCTAATTCAATATTTAAAAGTTGATATTTAATTCAAAACTAACATTTTAAATATTATTTAATAATTAAATAAACTCGTATATAGGAAGGAGATTCTAAATCGATCACCCATATATTTCACAACCACGGTGTGTGTGTGTGATAACATATAATGCAATTATATCTATCTAACTGAATCATACGATCAGATGGATATTAATTCATTCATCACAACAAACATTTGACTGTGCACAAGCGTTACAGACAATAACGCTTACTAGTGTTCAGTGTATTATCTAATTCATGAACAACCATTCAAACATCAACATCCATCACACAATCATCATCAATAATTATAATTAATCTCAGCAAATTATAATTAACTAATTTAAATAAATATTTAAATTAGAAGTTCTCACCAGTCGAGCTCCAACATCTTCATATCAGAACGAACAGACCAACGAATATCGTCACTGCTACTCGTACTGTCTCCAATCCATTCTCATCAGCAGTTGATAATCTTTCTGCTGATTTTATATTGAAATTATATTAATAACGATATTCGATATATATATATATATATATATATATATAAGGGCCTTTTTATTTCATTTTATTTTTAAAAATTTACTTGACAAAGTTGTAAGAATCATATGTTATTGGATTCTAGTCTCCGACACGGTTCTAACAAACCTAACTGTGTGTTAAACGAATAAGAATTGAACTAGATACGAAGTTACAAAGTTTAATGATTTAACTTTGAAATGGAAAAGGAAATTATACCCAAATAAAGAGGCCCAAGCCCAACAACATCCAAGCCCAACCGTGACCCCTCTCTTCTTCTTCTCCTCCTCTTATCTTCACACGCCTGGAACCCAATATCACGCACGGCTTGTGCAACGTGCACACCCAACCTCTCGACCGAACTCAAATCCGAATGCACCAACAACATTCTCTTCTCCTCCTCGTCTCGACGCACCCACTCGCCCGAACTTCGGTTGCCCCGATCAAATTTCGTCCGTCCTCCGAGACCTGGAAACGCACAGGAACTCACGGACCCAACATGTCGCACCCCCCCCATTCCAATACCGAATTCCGCCAATTTTTGTGCAATCGAAGTTCATTCCATTCTCATCACAACTCTATGCTCCATTTCCTCTATCGTTGCTCGATTCTCCAATAAAACCAAAACCTAAATTTCAACATTTCTAATCATCGACACGAAATCACCTCATTTTCGCATCAAAAATACTAGGTTCCTTGCTGATCGCAATGGTGCTGACGCCATCGATCAATTCTTCTCGGATTGAGAGATTTTATTTTCTGAAGTATTGAACCCATTTATTCGATTCCTCTGTAAATCAGAGATTACTCTCTCAATAATCCATGAAACTTAGTTCCGTCAGTTTCTAAAAATCGGCTGTGATGATCTGAACAACATTCGCATAGATCATTTCAACCAAAAGTGAATTGATTGAGTGGTGAGGATTTTTTTGATTGAAGAAAAAGGTAGATTTTCATTTACAGTAAACAAACAGAGGACTTCAAAGAAGAAAAAGAAGAATGTCGTGAAGAATTTCCTTGAAGTGATAAATGGTGAAGTGTGAAGAGAAAATGGGTCTTTGGTCCTCTTTATGATGCAAGGGTATATTTGTAACACCCCACCTCCGCCAGGGTGTCTCTTGCAAGCACTCTGACTTTGGAGGGGCGTTTGAATCAGGTAAACATGCATAATGATATATCAAGGCAGAACAAGAACATATGTATATATGTAAACAGAGTAAATAACATAGATAAAACAGCGGAAGATTTCAAACCATTTCAAAACAAGTCTGGTACAACATAATGTCAATTTTCCAAATAAACAAGTCTGGATAAAAATAACATCACTGAAAAACTGAAATACATAAGTACTATCCCCAAAATAAGTGATAACCATAGCTAGCTTCATGTCAAGACCGTACATGAGCTAAAATCCCACAAGCAAGCGATCAGAAATCCAAGCTAAGCTCCAATATTCCCACCCTGAGAACCTGGGGGGGGGGAACGGAAGAAAAGAGGCGAAAGAAAACAGGTCAGTCAACAAGACTGAGTAAGCCCTACTACAATCAATGTAAACTGATAAAGTTAACTGGCATGAGAAGCAGGGATGAACATAAGGATAACATACTAGCATGATGATTAACTAACAGGGTAGATAAAGGTGTCATCGCATAATCAGGTTTAAGGTTTTTGCACCACAGGTGTACTAGCAAGCTAACATGACTTGAATAAACAAGTATTGATCCCTTGGCCCAAGCTTTGGCCCAATAACATGAAGTGACCCTAATACGCGGTCCAACCAAACGGTCTAGTCGATCGGCTCCCTATAAGCCTAACTCGTCACGTGTTGGTGTCAATGCGGCCCAAACATAATTGTAGTCAGACTGTGCAGGGTCTCCCGTCGGGTGTATCAAGCCCTAGGGTGTCAACCCCTGGACACCATAAACATAAGTGCACAGTCTCGACTACTGGTACCCGTGCATGTTTTCCCCGGCTTCGGACTATGTACAAGACCATAGTCCGCCCGGAACTACACCGGCGTACCACTCTGCCGTCGCTTTTGGTCACTTACCTCAAGTCCAGTAATCGTGCCCCCACCCTAGCCTAGTCCCTAGGGTCATAATGATACAAACTTGGGATTACTGCTGGAGTGGACCCCCATTGCTAGGATTTTCTAGCGGGTTAAGTACGGTTTAACCCTCTTGCTAATCATGGATTAACTTGGTTAAGTGTAACGATGAGTTCACGACTTAACCCTGATTAATCTACCAAGCCCAAATTGGTTATGTATTAAGTGGACCATGACTTAACCCTAATCATGAGGCATTAATTAATTAACGTGCCTTAACCTCTCACATTAGACTTCGTTGCGGTTACTAGTTAAGCCGGTCGGTTTCGGGTAGCTTTATACCACAACTTGGTCTAACCTCGGGTTCAAGGTACAACATGACCAACTTCTCACATTGGGTCCTATTGTTTGTAGCAACTAGTTAAGCCGGTCGGTTCCGGGTAGTTTTACGCTACAAACTCAACCCAACCTCGAGTTGGTCACACTTATATTTTCTAAGTGTCATGTCCATCATGTTTCCAAAACATGTTACAAGTTTTCAAGAATTTGGGTAGACCTAACTTAATAGGTAAATTCCCAATCTTATGTTTTTATGTCTTTTAAGTTTACCCAACCCCAAACGCAATCCCATCGCTTACATATCGCAATAGCGCATAAAGGATAGAAAGAGGGAACTTGGCATAATCATGACATAAAGGTGTTGAAGCCACAAGTTTAACATGGTGGCATATGAAATGTACATATGTTCATATACTTGCATATTGCATCATTAGGCCTCAAAAGTATGCATAAAACCAAACTTAGCATATAAGTGATACATGGTGATAAATGACATGTAGAGGTTGCCATAAGTTCGCATTTACCCTCACATGCAAGTTATCATAAGGGATATGATAACTTACATGTTGCCAAAATGCAACCTTTAGCATAAAGCTTGAAGCTTTAAGCTCGTAAACCCAAGATAAGCATGCATAACATGATAACATGAGCAAGATGATCAACCCAAACTTGCATACATAACATGGCAACTTGCATATCATAACATAGCAAACTTGCATAACATAACATGATAGACTTGCATAACACATCATAGTAAACTTGCATATCATAATGATCAAACGCAACTTGCATCATTCATTAACTTTAGAGTTTAAATATGAAAGTAGAAAAGGGCTTACAATGCTTATGAAGACACAAATATATATATATATAGATTGAGACAAAGCCCTTATGCAATCGAATAAACCCAAAATGCAAGCTCCAAATCAATAAAAACCCTTGCTTTATGATGTAAATATGGAAACTTGACTTGAATGCAAGCTAATGATGCTCATACAAGCTTGAAAACACTTGTATGCATGCAAAATCTCTCATAGAAATTTATTTAGAATTTTATGAAGAGAGTGGAGGCCATGAGAGGATTGATTTTGCCATAGTTTAGTTGTAGGATTGATTAATGATGATTATGGTTAGGTTAGGGGCTTATTTATAGAGATTAGGATTAGTTTCAACCTTAGGAATAAACCCTAATTCCAATCTCAGCCCCCAAAACCGAATCTGGCCCCCAAACACAACACAACCCCAAAATGGTGCACCAGGCAAAACTGCCCGGCTGAGCCAAGTCGACAGCCAAGTCGACAGGGCTGTCGACTTGGGTCCAACCAAGTCGACTCCCAAGTCGACAGGGCTGTCGACTTGGGTGCTCTGGCGGGAATTTTCCCGCCTGGCCCAATCTAACCCTAATTTCCAAATTCAAACTTGAATTTGAAATCTGTTTTTACTTTGAATTTTTCTGAAAACTTCATTGGTCCTTAATCGGGTCATACGGACTCCGATTTTCAAAAACTCGGGCTCTATTTCGCGTATTTTTCCGAGACGAACGCAATGGCATAGCCCGTTTCCCTTGATTCAGATTTATAAATTAAATTCTGCCTCGATTTACGTTATAACAGGTTATTGAAAATACGGGTTGTTACATTCTCCCCTCCTTAAAGGATTTCGTCCCCGAAATCTTCAAGTTAGGAAGAACGTATCCTACCATCCAACATCCATCTACTCAAAACATCATTCACGAGCAATCATTGTCCTTACAAGATTCTAAATGTTGCATGAACATATGCAAAGGTGTGTGTATATGTACTTATCTAATGCAAATATCATCAATGCAAATTATGTTAGTGAAATGAATCCATATGTATGCAATTCCTAACATAATGTATAACATCTATATGTGTGCACATAACATACATCCATATGCAACATCCATGTGATAAAACAAAAATTTTCATCCATGAATAAGCGTAAACACTCATGCATATGCAATATGAGGAGTGTGTGAGCCGATCTAGTGCCTAATGTGTATAATGCATCCACGAGTAACCACTTGCAACCACTTGCAAACATCAAGCATAACATGTTTCAAACACATGTTTCATCCAAAGGGTTTCTACCTAAGGTTCTCATGACAAGATTAACACGATAAACTAGATAAACATGGATAGCAAAGAGAAAGATATGCTAACAAAGAAAAGAGATTGAGAGTGTACCCTCAAAAAGGAATGGATAAAGCCCACGCATCTTCTCCTCGGTTTCCCAAGTTGCGTCTTCTTCGGCTTCACCCCATTGAACCTTCACCAACTTGACCTCTCGATTCCTTAGCTTCTTGGTCTCCGTCCCCAAGATACGAATCGGAGCTCTCCTCAAGGTAGCCTCTTTCTCCACTTCCACATCTTTCAGAACACTTGGCTCAACAACCTCTGCTGATTCATGTAAACACTTCCGGAGATGCGAGACATGGAAAACATCGTGTACTCCGGCAAGCTTCTCGGGCAACTCCACTCTATAAGCCATCTGCCTGATCCTCTCTATAATAGGGAATGGTCCAACAAACCTCGGTGCTAACTTCCCAACGGCTCCAAATCGGACCACATTCCGCAAAGGAGAAGCCTTCACGAAAACCATATCCCCAACATCAAACTCCAAATCAGTTCTTCGCTTATCAGCATAGGATTTCTGTCGGTCTTGGGCCGCTTTCATCCGTCTCCGAATCAACTCGACCTTCTCGGATGTATCTCTGGTCATATCAGGCCCAAGTATAAGCTCATCTGTAGTCTCCCACCAACATGTAGGCAACTTGCACGGCCTCCCATATAAAGCTTCAAATGGTGCCATCCCTATGCTTGCCTGATAACTGTTATTATATGCAAACTCAACAAGAGGAAGATGGTCTTCCCAAGTACCACCAAAATCCAGAATACAAAGCCTCAACAGATCCTCGAGTACCCTATTCACCCTTTCGGTTTGACCGTCCGTCTGTGGGTGATAAGCCGTACTTAGATTCAACCTCATGCCCATAGCTTCTTGCAGGCTATTCCAGAATTGACTTGTAAAGATTGGGTCACGGTCACTGACTATACTAGAAGGGACTCCATGTAGTCTCACAATCTCACGAAGATATACAGATGCTAGCCAAGATGCGGTCCTCTTGCTCTTCACCGGAATGAAATGAGCACTCTTCGTAAGTCTATCCACAATAACCCAAATGCTCGTATTCCCTTTCCTTGACCTTGGTAGCCCATCGATAAAATCCATGGAAATACTCTCCCACTTCCATAGTGGAACGTCTAGAGGATGCAATAGCCCACCGGGCTTCTTCGACTCGGCCTTAACTTGCTGGCAAATGATACATCTAGAGACAAACTCTGCCACATCCTTCTTCATCCCAGGCCAAAAGAAAATGCGCTTCATATCTTTATACATCTTATCTCCGCCCGGATGTATAGTCAACTTAGAGCGATGCGCTTCCTCAAGAACTTTTCTTACTAAATCTTCTACCATTGGAACACATAACCTTCCGTCTCTCCTCAGCCAACCCTTGTCATCAATAGAATATCGAGCGAGATAACTAGACGCCTCTCCTCGAATCAGCTTATCCATAATCTCAACTATCTGAGGGTCTTCTCTCTGCGAAGCCCCAACTTGATCAAGAAGGGTAGGTCTGAGTTCCAGAGATGCTAAAGAACCGGTCATCGACTCAATCGCCAAAGAGAAATCAAAGGTTGCCACATACTCTAAATTCTTCATCTCAACGAATAGAGGACTCAGAGTCAACCTTTTTCTACTCAATGCATCTGCTACCACATTCCCCTTGCCAGGGGTATAAGCTATCTCAAAATCGTAGGACGCCAAGAATTCCATCCAACTTTGTTGCCTCAGATTCAGATCCTTCTGAGAAAAGAGATACTTCAATGACTTGTGATCGGTATAAAGCTCAAATCTTTCTCCCAGAAGATAATGGCGCCAAGCCTTGAGTGCATATACTATTGCTGCCAACTCTAAGTCATGAGTGGGATAATTCTTCTCATGCACTTTGAGTTGTCTACCGCCAAAGCATATCACCCTTCCTTCTTGCATCAGAACAGCTCCTAACCCCGTGCCACATGCATCGGTATATACCGTAAATAACTTCCCTCCATCGGGCAAAGCTAGAACAGGTGCTGACGTGAGAGCTCTCTTGAGCTTCTGAAAAGCAAGCTCGCATTCTATGCTCCAAGCAAAAACTAAATTCTTCTTCGTCAATTTAGTGAGAGGAGCGGAAATCTTCGCGAAATCCTTGATGAACTTCCGGTAAAAGCCTGCAAGACCTAGAAAACTTCTCACTTCGGTTGCATTCCTTGGAGTCTTCCAATCCTGAACTGCAACTACCTTAGCGGGATCCACCGCTAAGCCTTGCTTAGATACTATATACCCAAGGAATCTAACTTCCCTTCTCCAAAAGTGACACTTGGAGAACTTGGCCTTCAACTGATGCGCTCTAAGCGTATCCATCACCTCCACGAGATGCCTTGCGTGCTCTTCCTCATCCTTAGAGAAGATCAGAATATCATCTATGAAGACCACGACAAACTTGTTCAAGAACTCCCTGAACACCCTACTCATCAAGTCCACGAAATATGCGGGTGCATTAGTCAAGCCGAACGGCATGACAAGCCATTCGAAGAATCCATCTGGAGTTCTGAACGCAGTCTTGTCTATACTATCTTCAGCTACCCTGAGCTGATGGAATCCAATAGCAAGATCAAGCTGAGAGAAAACAGAAGCACCGATAAGCTGGTCAAAGAGATCATCAATCCTCGGTAACGGGTGTCTGTTCTTCTTAGTCAGCTTATTCAACTCTCGATAGTCAACACAAAGTTGGAGAGAACCATCTGCCTTGGTAGCAAATACCACAGGCGCTCCCCATTCAGATATACTTCGTCTAATGAAGTTCTTCTCAAGCAACTCTTTCACTTGCTTACTTAGCTCCCACCTTTCACGCGGATCCATGTGCCGAACGGGCAAAGAAACCGGCTTTGCATTATCCACCAGATAAATGCGGAAATCAATCTCTTGCTTAGGGGGCAACCCCCTAACTTCATCGAAAACATCCGGATACTCTCGAACCACTCTCACAGACTGAAGAGTTTCCATTGACGAGTCGAGTGATTCAAGATAGCACAACATGACGGGACCTCTCGGATTATAAGAAATTTCTAGGGTGTTTCCGAGGCGAGTCACGAGCCTCACAACCCTATGCTCACAATCAAGGATGACTCCATATTTGGACAACCAATCCATGCCCAATATCAATCCGTATCCCCTAAAACTAAGAACATAAGCACTACACAAGAACTCTACACTCAGTATAGAGATCCTCAAATCCCCACATATCATAGACAGATGGGCGGAACCCCCAATAGGATTTGAGACACAGACGGGATCATCTACCAAGCTAGTACTAAGGTGCAAACTATCAACAAGATCAGATGAGATAAAGCTATGCGATGCACCAGAATCAAACAAGGTACGAACTGGAAAATCAGAAATATATACAAGGCTCTCAACAGAAATACTACCTCGATCGGGAACTGGAGCGGCATTGAGAGCATGAAATTGCCCTCCTGAAGGTCCAGCACGCTGAGTCTGACCCTGGCCTTGCCCTTGCTTCTTCGGGCAATCCTTACTGAAATGTCCAGTCTCACCGCAGAAAAAGCATTCACCATTCTTCCTTTTCCTCTTCTTACAATCCTTAATAAGATGCCCAACTGAACCGCAATAATGGCACTTCCCCTTGTTGTTCTTGCCCTTGTTTTTGTTCCCCTTGTTACCTTGACTCTTGTTCTTGTTCTAGTTCTGATTGCCTTGACTGCTCTGACCACTTGGATTACCCTGATTTCCTTTCCACTGGGAATCAGTCTTCTTGGCTTGAGTATCATTCATCTTGATCTCTTTCTTGACATCTCCCTGAAGTAACGCCATATCAACCAAGCTCTCAAACGTGGCCCTATGGGGAATATGTGACATAGCCAATCCCTGCAACGGCTCATTCAATCCTCTAGCAAAACGAAGAGCCTTCTTCTGAGGAGTACTCACCATATCCAAGCCAAAACGAGCTAACTGATTGAACTTGTTCACATATTCTTTGACAGACATATCTCCTTGTTTCAAAGTTATGAACCTCTCCATTTGCAGATTCTCCTCAGCAGAAGATAGAAACTTAAGCACGAACCTTGCCCTGAAATCGGCCCAAGTCTCAACAGGCCTAGTACCATTGGTGATTTCCCACCAATAAGCGGCTTCATCCTTCATAAGCCAAACCGCCAACAAGATCTTCCTCTGATCGTCTAACCCAAAGATAGCAAATAAATCCTCGGTCTCTTTCAACCAATTTCTGGCCTCTACAAAAGTCTCAGTGCCTTGAAAGTTCTTGCCACCCATTGCTTTGAAATCTTTGCAAGTCTTTGCGAAGTCAGCTTGAGGATGCTGAGGGGGAGGAGGAAGAGGAACCTCAGCGACAGGAGGAGGAGGAACATTAACTACCGGAGGAGGAGGAGGAACATCTACGGGGCCGGCTTCGGTCGCCCTAGCCTCCAAAAGTCTCCTATACCAAACAGGTACGTGTACTCCCTCCGGAATAGCAAAGTTATCGGCCATACTGAAAATGAAGAAAAAGACAGATTCAGAATGGAGAAAAACGAAGGAATTTTGCTAATGGCTTTTTGGGGAACAGCCTTTAAAATAAACTAGACTTTTCTTTGGAAAATACTTTATACTTGGTTTTGAAAATAGTTTTCCAAAAGTTTTAAAAACCTTTTTGTTCCTTCTCGTAAACCATATGCTCTGATACCAAATGTAACACCCCACCTCCACCAGGGTGTCTCTTGCAAGCACTCTGACTTTGGAGGGGCATTTGAATCAGGTAAACATGCATAATGATATATCAAGGCAGAACAAGAACATATGTATATATGTAAACAGAGTAAATAACATAGATAAAACAGCGGAAGATTTCAAACCATTTCAAAACAAGTCTAGTACAACATAATGTCAATTTTCCAAATAAACAAGTCTAGATAAAAACAACATCACTGAAAAAC
This sequence comes from Allium sativum, assembly GCA_030737875.1. Classification (NCBI taxonomy): domain Eukaryota; kingdom Viridiplantae; phylum Streptophyta; class Magnoliopsida; order Asparagales; family Amaryllidaceae; genus Allium; species Allium sativum. The sequence continues at coordinate 779,762,061 of CM060916.1, forward strand.
TGAAATACATAAGTACTATCCCCAAAATAAGTGATAACCATAGCTAGCTTCATGTCAAGACCGTACATGAGCTAAAATTCCACAAGCAAGCGATCAGAAATCCAAGCTAAGCTCCAATATTCCCACCCAGAGAACCTGGGGGGGGAACGAAAGAAAAGAGGCGAAAGAAAACAGGTCAGTCAAAAAGACTGAGTAATCCCTACTACAATCAATGTTAACTGATAAAGTTAACTGGCATGAGAAGCAGGGATGAACATAAGGATAACATACTAGCATGATGATTAACTAACAGGGTAGATAAAGGTGTCATCGCATAATCAGGTTTAAGGTTTTTGCACCACAGGTGTACTAGCAAGCTAACATGACTTGAATAAACAAGTATTGATCCCTTGGCCCAAGCTTTGGCCCAATAACTTGAAGTGACCCTAATACGCGGTCCAACCAAACGGTCTAGTCGATCGGCTCCCTATAAGCCTCACTCGTCACGTGTTGGTGTCAATGCGGCCCAAACATAATTGTAGTCAGACTGTATAGGGTCTCCCGTCGGGTGTATCAAGCCCTAGGGTGTCAACCCCTGGACACCATAAACATAAGTGCACAGTCTCGATCTACTGGTACCCGTGCATGTTTTCCCCGGCTTCGGACTATGTGCACGACCATAGTCCGCCCGGAACTACACCGGCGTACCACTCTGCCGTCGCTTTTGGTCACTTACCTCAAGTCCAGTAATCGTGCCCCCACCCTAGCCTAGTCCCTAGGGTCATAATGATACAAACTTGGGATTACTGCTGGAGTGGACCCTCATTGCTAGGATTTTCTAGCGGGTTAAGTACGGTTTAACCCTCTTGCTAATCATGGATTAACTTGGTTAAGTGTAACGATGAGTTCACGACTTAACCCTGATTAATCTACCAAGCCCAAATTGGTTAAGTATTAAGTGGACCATGACTTAACCCTAATCATGAGGCATTAATTAATTAACGTGCCTTAACCTCTCACATTAGACTTCGTTGTGGTTACTAGTTAAGCCGGTCGGTTCCGGGTAGCTTTATACCACAACTTGGTCTAACCTCGGGTTCAAGGTACAACATGACCAACTTCTCACATTGGGTCCTATTGTTTGTAGCAACTAGTTAAGCCGGTCGGTTCCGGGTAGTTTTACGCTACAAACTCAACCCAACCTCGAGTTGGTCACACTTATATTTTCTAAGTGTCATGTCCATCATGTTTCCAAAACATGTTACAAGTTTTCAAGAATTTGGGTAGACCTAACTTAATAGGTAAATTCCCAATGGGTAGACCTAACTTAATAGGTAAATTCCCAATCTTATGTTTTTATGTCTTTTAAGTTTACCCAACCCCAAAAGCAATCCCATCGCTTAAATATCGCAATAGCGCATAAAGGATAGAAAGAGGGAACTTGGCATAATCATGACATAAAGGTGTTGAAGCCACAAGTTTAACATGGTGGCATATGAAATGTACATATGTTCATATACTTGCATATTGCATCATTAGGCCTCAAAAGTATGCATAAAACCAAACTTAGCATATAAGTGATACATGGTGATAAATGACATGTAGAGGTTGCCATAAGTTCGCATTTAGCCTCACATGCAAGTTATCATAAGGGATATGATAACTTACATGTTGCCAAAATGCAACCTTTAGCATAAAGCTTGAAGCTTTAAGCTCATAAACCCAAGATAAGCTTGCATAACATGATAACATAAGCAAGATGATCAACCCAAACTTGCATACATAACATGGCAACTTGCATATCATAACATAGCAAACTTGCATAACATAACATGATAGACTTGCATAACACATCATAGTAAACTTGCATATCATAATGATCAAACACAACTTGCATCATTCATTAACTTTAGAGTTTAAATATGAAAGTAGAAAAGGGCTTACAATGCTTATGAAGACACAAATATATATATATATATAGATTGAGACAAAGCCCTTATGCAATCAAATAAACCCAAAATGCAAGCTCCAAATCAATAAAAACCCTTGCTTTATGATGTAAATATGGAAACTTGACTTGAATGCAAGCTAATGATGCTCATACAAGCTTGAAAACACTTGTATGCATGCAAAATCTCTCATAGAAATTTATTTAGAATTTTATGAAGAGAGTGGAGGCCATGAGAGGATTGATTTTGCCATAGTTTAGTTGTAGGATTGATTAATGATGATTTAGGGTTAGGTTAGGGGCTTATTTATAGAGATTAGGATTAGTTTCAACCTTAGGATTAAACCCTAATTCCAATCTCAGCCCTCAAAACCGAATCTGGCCTCAAACTCAACACAACCCCAAAATGGTGCACCAGGCAAAACTGCCCGGCTGAGCCAAGTCGACAGGGCTGTCGACTTGGGTCCAACCAAGTCGACTCCCAAGTCGACAGGGCTGTTGACTTGGGTGCTCTGGCGGGAATTTTCCCGCCTGGCCCAATCTAACCCTAATTTCCAGATTCAAACTTGAATTTGAAATCTGTTTTTACTTTGAATTTTTCTGAAAACTTCGTTGGGCCTTAATCGGGTCATACGGACTCCGATTTTCGAAAACTCAGGCTCTATTTCGCGTATTTTTCCGAGACGAACGCAATGGCATAGCCCGTTTCCCTTGATTCAGATTTATAAATTAAATTCTGCCTCGATTTACGTTATAACAGGTTATTGAAAATACGGCTTGTTACAATATTGGTCAATTGATCAAGTGACACTTGGTACATTTCATGAAGCTAATAACATGCATTCAAACACATAAGAGGGATACATGGATCATATCATGGTGCTAGCAACATGCATGAAGACAACTACATGGACACATCACTCTCAATTATCTTAAAACCTTATTTAATTTATTTAAATTAGCAACATAGTTGTAACACTTATAAATGTAACCAAACTTTGTCATATTTAAAAATGCAACATTTATGGGTTTTAACTAACAAAATTATAAGTTATCATATTTAAATAAATAATATTTTAAATTCACTGATTATTTCAAAAATATTTATAAACACTTTCTCAAAATTTTATACTAAAATGGTTTAAAATGAAAGCTTAATAAATTTATAAACATCATTAAAGAAAATAAAAATCATTTCTTGTGAAATCTTTTAAAATGAATTATTCCTTAACAAAATTTTATTTTTCAAAACAATATTATCAAAACTAGAAAATATCATAAAAATCTTATAAATATAATAAAATCGTATCCTTATATTAATATCAGAAATTATCATTAATCATTAATATTCATAATCCTATAAATATAAATATAACTTTTTAAAAATAAGTCTTTCTTATATAGAGTCATATTAAATAAAACAAAATACTTTTTCAAAATAATAATTTATATTCAAACCTCATATAAAAATCAAATTTATATTCAGAAAAACCAAAATATATAATAAAGATCCAAATCAAACTTAGTAAAATATTTGGGATGTTACATTTGATTTTGCAGATTTATATTCATAGGAACCTGGTTTACAGCTAGAACGATATCCGGAAAGCTTTGTATCCGTGTATCTTCTTCAGTTGTATTTTGTATTATTTTCCGCTGCTATGTAATGTATTGTAATCTCTTATATTTATCGAATGTATTTTATTCATTTATACTCTGTATATTCTTGTATCTGATGGAATTGTTGTAATTAACAATGAAATGTTCTTCCGTCTGCGTTCTTTTATGGCTTGTCCTCGACTCAATCCGGGCTTTCCTCACTGGGGAAGTTCGGGTCGTTTCATTTTGGTATCAGAGCTTTCGTTTACAAAGCTCAGAGAAAAGGACACATTAGAACCATACGAAAGAATTCATCAGAAACAGGTTTAGTAATATCAAACGGGAATGACTCGTTAGAGATGGGATCAGTAGTATCCTAGAACGAGTGTGAAGAGTGTGTTTTTGAAATAAAAACAAGTTTTGTTTTGAAAATTTAAAATCAATTATTCGTATTTGATTATTTATTTTATATTGATTTGGACTATCCAGTATATAAAGATTTTGTATATACGTATGATCCACATGTATTCGAAGTTTTAATATACTGAATGGATATAGAATCACACTCTAGTCGCCCGGAGATGATTCTGTTGATGACTACGTAGCATCAGCAGTTTGTGTTCGAGTTTTGAAGGTGTGATGTTTATATATTTCCAATTGACTGGTGTGAGAACCAAAATTATACAGGGCCTATTGTTATGATTTGGCATCAAAAACGTGATTTTTGACTATATATCAAAGTTATGAATTTGAAATGATAATCAACTAATGGATTGCTGATTGTGTTGTTTCATTATTGGTTGATTGATTAAAATGTTGAACCTTTAACCAAATTGTATCAAAGAGAGAGTTGTATTGAAAATTATTCGCATATACATGTACTTACATTGAACAGGTCATAGCAAAGAGGCTAGAGCAGAAGAATAAAATTGTTTGCCCGACAAATAGGTACATGTTTACCATAATTTACTATTTTGTTTGGGTGATGATGATTTTGTGAGCCGATTGGCTAGCCGCTTGGCTTTTTCTTTTTCTTTTGGATTGAAGAAGGCCATGGGAGGCTAAATGAAATATCCCGAAGTCACCGGTGCAGGGGAGGTTATGGCGAAATTTTTCGAAAATTTAGGGTGTTAGCCAAATTTTTGAAAAATTTGAAAAGTTCTTAGAAACTGAAAAGTTGAAGAACTTAAGCCGTAGTGAAAATACTGGAAGTTGAGTTGATTTGTAAAACAACTTTCGGCTTCGTTCCTTTTCGAGGATGAAAAGTTTTAAGTGGGGGAGATTGTAATAACCCGGAAATCTGGGCCAATTTAAAATTTTTATTTTGGCAATTTTAGCGAATTTTGAATATTTAAAATGAATTATTTTAAATATTAGTGACGAAGAATTTATTTTGAATAGATTAGAATGTATATATTTATATTGATCGTCGTTAGAATATAAATAATTATTTAAAATTATAAAAGGAATTGAAAATGGTGCGGTAGTTCGATAATTCGATTTCAAATTTCAAATGAATGTACAGGATTCAAAACAAATCGGATTTTAGTGAAACCAAAAATATTAGAATCTAATTGGTAATATCTTTCCAACTAACATGAGAAATCAAAATTTCATAGCGGGAATCAAAAGTTATGTCCAGTTGAAAATTCAGAATAGTCGCTATAGAGTTTCGGCCCTTGAAAATGGTCATTTTGCAAACGACCTCGGTTTTCGACGAAACCACTTTTGTTGGATCCGCGATGTCAAATTATTGCTAGGTTTCAAATTTCATAAGTTTTCGAATCAATATGTCAGCGTGGAAAAGGAAAACGCGTTTGACCAATTTAAGTTGATTTTAATCGACTGGAAAATGGCCATCTTTCAAACAGTCTCAGAATTTAACGAAATTAGTTTTGTTAGGACCGTATCGTCAATACAAGCTAGAAATTATTTTTCGGGAATTTTTAGAATTATTATGTGGCCCCGGTGAATTGAAATGCGCGTTCAAATTCAATATATAGAGTTATATATTGATTTTGACGAAAACTGATCGAAACGATCGAATCAGCCTACGATACATATCCAATTGTGTTCGGAATGGGGGTAATTAGTTAGGGACGACAGTCGGCAGGTTCGATTTCGAGTTCAAAATGAAAAGTTACTGGTTGGAGAAAATAAAATAAAAATAATTAATATATATATTTACATATCACCCCTCCCCTTTCATTCTCGTTCAGAACCTATCCTCCCCAAATCAAATAAAGAAATGCCCGTTGACCATCGCCCCGCAACTCGTCGTGCCACTGCGCCTCTGGGAGGGGACCACCACCGCGCACGCCCTCCGACGACCCCCCATCAGCTCCGGCCATCCCCCTCGCCTCGCGCCTCTCTCTCCTCTTCCTCAAATGAACGCGATCTCCAAAACCCCACCCGAAACCCCTAGCGCCGCCACAGCCTGGGCCCCCACCACCCATCTCAGACATGAAACCCCCTCCTCGTCTCCAGTCAACGCGTTAGCTCACCTCCTCCCTCGTCAGTTCGCCCCAGACCAACAACCCTTTCTTTTACTCCTCCCTCCGATGAAAGAACCCAACCCCATCGCCTAACGCCGCCACTACACAGTTCCGCCCCCTTAGCACCAGCTGACACCTCCGATGAACTTCGACAGCCTCCACTTCGTTGAAGAACAGTACGTTTTTATCATTTTTATTTTTATTTTAACTTATTTATTCATTTTCTATGTGATTGTCTTTAAAAGAAAAATCGGTTTATATATATATCTATATATATAGCAAATAAAAGTTAGATTTTTATTTATGTGAATAGAAAATGTGTGGTTTTTAATATTGAAAAGGAAAGATTATATTTTAAAATTAGTAAAGATATGATTTTTCTTAGTTTGAAAATATGATCTTTTATATAAGAAGTGAAATAAAAATATAATTTTTATGTAGTAGAGATTATAAAAATATAATTTATATATAGCAGAGATTATAAAAATATAAATTTTATAAGATAGAGAAGATAAAAATTTGATTTTTATATAATGTAGAGGATAAAAATATGATTTTTATATAATAGAGAATATAAAAATGTGATTTTTATATATGTAGTGAATACGGGCAACGAAAGTGACAAAAGACAAAAAGGTGAAGATTTCCTACATATGAAGTGTCGTGGAGTTGGGATAGCTTTGGTGAGAACTCCTCACTTTAAATTTTATTTTCTAGTTAATAATATATACTAGGATGCAGACGGTGTTTAGTAGCACCCGACACCCGTCGTCCACAGACCATGGACGGCTTGTATGCTTATTTGTTTGATTTTGATGTGTAGAAGATTGTGTGATGTGATGTGAAATAAAATAAAATATTTATATAGTTAAAAATATTTTATAGTTGAAAATAGAATTTTTAACGTGTATTTAAAATGAAATAAATATAAACTAATCGAAGGATTTGTTTGTATACACACATTTGACTGATATTAATTGGGACGATAAATTTTACACATCGCCCAACTACACAAATAAAATCTGTGTTTGACTGTTTGAAACCCCACACGGGTATTCGGATGATACTTGGCGTACACTAATCCCAATTATTTAGCGGTATGTCGATCGATTGGTCGACAGACTGTGTAAGCGTTAATTATTTATATTTAATGCTTATGCAGTTGCGTGGTGCACCCTGGATGATGATTGATTATTGTAACACCCCGCGAATTCTACAACTGTGAAATTCATAAATTAAAGTATAATTAATTTTAATCAAAGAACTAAGGGAAACGGGATACGCCATTGCGTTCGTCTCGGAAAAATACGCGAAATAGAGTCCGAGTTTTCGAAAAACGGAGTCCGTATGAAGAAGATATGGCATTCGGAAGTTTCTGAATTAAATTTAAAATTCAAACAGAATAAAATAATCAAGTTTAAATTCCAAAATGGGGCCCAATGGGCCAGGGCGGAAAAATCCCGCCTGACGCACCCAGGTCGACTGGGCTGTCGACCTGGTCTAACCAGGTCGACAGGGCTGTCGACAGGGCTGTCGACAGGCATGTCGACCTGGTCCAGGGCCAGGTCGAACCCAGTCTAACCCGGCTGGCCTATTCTATGTTGGTCGATTTTCTGTGGTCTGCTTTGTCATTAGGGCTAGGTGGCAGGCTCTAATTGGTCTCTCCTTAGGATGAATGGCTACGATCAATCCAAGCAACATCAATGGTCCTAATCAGTTCCTTACCTCTATAAAAACAACCCTAGACTAAACCCTAATCTATTCATTCAAAAATAAGAACAAAGCCGCCATGTTGCTGAGGAACGACTAGGGGTAGCCACCAAATTGGAGAGAGGATTAGGAGGCAAATTCTAAGGCATAAAACAAATCAAATCAACAAGGAACCGCATCTTCAAATCCCTAAATTTGAGAATTCGCCTCACCATTGTAAGTAGAGTATTACTTTGGTATGAACAAATAACTGTGTTGGTTTGTATACTTGGTTGTGGTAATAAACAATTCATAATTTGTGCGTTACTATGATTCTTGTCGATTTGGGAATTATGTTATTCATTATAAAGAACTACATGCGGTAGTTCTATGCAAGTATACGTTTGGAATATTTCGCAAATTATGTAATCCATGTTGAAGCTACATGTATGTAGTTGATTTAAATTCATGCAAGTTTGGGGCTTTGCTACTGTGCCATCATAATGTGTATTTTTATACAAACATCATTTTTGTGAAGTAATTGGAATAAGTTTGGGTTATCATAATCCATATGAAATTATGTTAAAAATTGGGCATCATGTATTAAGCCATGCTTTTGTACTAGAAAACCTATTTGCAAACTTATGAATATGACTAGGCTATGATTGATATTTTGTATAATTAAGTCTATATTGTTTACAAGAATCATATGATGACATATGTGGTACATAGCTAGGTTAGATTCAAAATCCCTTTTTGCAAGTTTACATGACTAAAGTAAGAATCATGATTTCATGTTAGAAATATTTATGCCATGGTTATGTGAACAAATTTAACTATACTTATGCCATGCTTATGTTTGACATTATGCCATGCTTATGTTTGACATTATGCCATGCTTCTGTTAGAAGTATTTATGCCATGCTTATGTTTGACATTATGCCATGCTTATGTTTGACATTATGCCATGCTTCTGTTAGAAGTATTTATGCCATGCTTATGTTTGACATTATGCCTAAATAAAAATATAGGTTCATGTTGTAATTATGACTATGTGTCAATAATGATATCCAATTTAGATTCTTATCTCAACTACAAGTCTACATGTTTTGATTCATGTCACCTATGCTTTATGACCAAAGTATATGTCACCACTATGCAAGTACACCAGTTTCTATTTTGTATTTCCAACGTCATATTGCAAGTTCATACGCTCACCTTCCCCTTTTTGTGTATGTAATCACGCTTTAAGCCTCCCCTTTTCGCATGGCTAAATTGGGCTTTAAAAGGCTAAGCCCAATATATATATAATAAACGGACGTGTAAAACGGGGGAAAATAACGTTGGTTTAAAATTACTAATGAATGAAAATATAAAATAGAAGGGCCCAAGTTCAAGTATGGGTTGGGCCCACGATTGGTGTAACCTTTACACCATTAACTTAATAATTGGCCGCAAATATTTACATATAAGAAAATAAAGAAGAAAGACAAAATATGTAGAACATACGATGTGTTTAACCCGAGGTTGGATTGAGTTGTGATGTAAACCTGCCCGGAACCGCCCGGCTGTCCAGTAGTCACAACAATACCTATCCAATGTGGGAGGTTAAACATGGAGCCCAATAAGGACCCGAGGTTAGACTGAGTTGTGGCGTAAGACTGCCCGGAACCAACCGGCAACAGGCAGCCACAACAATACCTGTCTAATGTGAGAGGTCAGGGCCTTAATAAGACAATTAAGGCTGAGTCAGGATTGTTAGGATTAAGTGAACTAAAGACTTAATCAAAATGGAACATGCTAAACTAAACGGACTGGTGGGGGTTAGGTTAGGAAACACTTAACCAACTTAGCATGTTGGCTAGAGATAGAAAACCTAGTAACGGGGGACCCTTTTCAGCAGTAACCCTAGAAGGTGTATCAGGATACCCTGAAACTAGGCAGGGTGGGGCACGATTACTGGGCTGATTGTAAGAGGTCAAATCGACGGCGGTGGTGTAGCAGTGTAGGTTCTAACGGAGTGCGGGCGTGCACACACTCCGGCGCAGAAAAATAAAGCACTGGGCACCAGTAGCATACCTGTGCATTCTAAGGTTGTGTCGGGCCGCCGCCATGGGACTTGATACACCCCATGGTGGGACCAGCATAGGTAACTACAACATCGGGGGCCGTAAGACACATGTAACTATGCGAGTAGGAGCCGATCATCATAGAATGGATCACATCACCCTGATTATGGGGTGCCAGTTGGGAACTAGTTTATATGGGTTCAGAGATTAACATGGGGTACGATAGTATATTCGACCCTAGACAACTCAACCAAGTTTATGGTGCTTCCCACTTCTTGTTTATACTTATCATACCCAGTTCTTTATTCATAGACAAAATAGTACTAGACTTACTCAGGCTTTATGTCTGACTCTACATTTCTTTCGTCTTCTTTTCTTCCGTTTCACCCCCCCCTCCAGGTCCATAGGGAGGGAACACAGCAGCTTGACCAACCTTAACATCCAGCTTGAAGAAGAGAAATGTATTGCTTGGACTTTTTCGTTTTGGACTATGGCTTTGGACAATCCACTATGGGGCTTTTGCAGTTTATCTATGTTTTACTTATGCTTCTTTAAATAATGTAATCAAGACAGATTATGAAAGTATTATGTTATGTTTTTGGAAAAGATGTAAGACAATTATGGTGATATTGTTGTAGCACGTATTTGCCCTTATGAAATAAAAGTTTGCTGTTTTTCCGCTGTTTACAAATATGTGTTCTTATATCTGTCTTGTATATCTGTGACTTATACTTATAAACCTCCACCAAAATTAGGGCATTCCCTTTGAGAGTGACCCTAACGGAGGTGGGGTGTTTCACTTGGTATCAGAGCATAGGTTTACCAGATAAGATAAAAAGTTTTGAAAAAATATTTTCAAAAAGGAAATTTAAAGAAGCATTTTTAAAAGAAAAGTATTATTTTATTTTAAAAAAGGCAAAGTCCACTCCCCAAAGCCATAGGTACTATCTCTTATCCTTCGTTCTGAATCTATCCTTTTTGTTTCAGCATGTCCGAAGATCTTAACTTGCCGGAAGGGGTGCCAATACCTGGTTGGTTTAGACGGTTCTTAGAGGCAAGAGCCACTCAGCCAGGTCCTACCGTTCCTCCTCCCCCAGCTGTAGAAAATCATCCAGCTGCAGCGGCACCTTTTCCTCCACCTCCTCCACGAGGAAACACTTTTGCTAAGATATGTAAAGATTTTAAAGCTATGGGAGGAAGGGATTTCCATGGAACTGAGTCCTTCGTGGCAGCTAGAAATTGGCTGAAAGAAACTGAGGACCTATTCATCATCTTTGAGGTAGAGGATAGACAAAAAGTACAATTGGCAGTGTGGCTATTGAAGGGCGAGGCTTCCTACTGGTGGGAAGTTACAAATGCTGAAAGACCAGTGGAGACATGGGAGGACTTTAGGGCAAGGTTTGAGACTAAATTTCTCTCAGATGCAGAAAGAAGTTTGCAGTTGGAAAAATTCTTATTTCTTAAACAAGGGGACAAGACAGTCAGAGAATATGTGAATCAGTTCGATGAGCTGGCTAGGTTTGGGCTGGACCTAGTCAACACCCCGCACAAGAAGGCTCTCCGTTTCGTCAAAGGATTGAATGAGCCTTTACACAGTTTGGCCATGACCCATATACCCATGGGAGCCACGTATGAAAGATTGGTGCAAATGGCATTGCTGAATGAAGAGGATAAGGGCAAGAAGAAAGAGGGTTTGCAACCTAAGAAGACAGACTTTAAGAAGGGCGGGAAAGGCAACCAAGAGAAGAGGAAGTGTAATTTCTGTGGCAAAGTGGGGCACTTAGTAAAGGACTGCCGGAAAAAGAAGGCCAAGGAGAATGGTGGGTGCTTTTCTTGCGGTGAGACAGGCCACAGGGCTAAGGACTGCCTAAAGAAACGAGGACAGGGGCAGAGGGCTGGATCCACCTCAGGGGCACAAGTTCATGTGCTGGAAGCGCCACCTCTGCAACAGCGAGGTATAAATACTTCTGTAGAAAGTGTAGTTTATCTTTATGATCACCCCGTTCGCACTTTATTTGATTCTGGCGCATCACACTCCTTTATCTCGTCTGCTCTAGTAGAATCTCTGCACCTAAAAACTAGTATGGTAGAGGACCCCTTAATTGTTTCAAACCCAATTGGGGGCCCAGCTCATTTGTCTATGATCTGTTTGGAATTGAAAATTTCTATTCTAAGTGTAGAATTTCAGTGTAGTGCCTTTGTTTTGGGCTTTTCGGGGTATGGTTTGATTTTGGGTATGGATTGGCTATCCAGTAATGGGGCCATCCTTGATTGTGAGAAAAGGGTTGTTAGGCTCCTAACCCAGCTCGGTAATACTTTGGAAATTGCTTGTAATCCCTCGTATGCGGTTATGCTTAGTTATCTTGAATCGCTAGATGCCTCTGTTGAAAATTTGCAATCAGTTAGAGTGGTCCGGGAATATCCGGATGTCTTCGAAGAGGTGAAGGGCTTGCCTCCGAAGCGGGAAATAGACTTCCGCATATATCTTGTAGATAATGCAAAGCCCGTTGCGTTACCCGTTAGACACATGGCTCCATGAGAAAGGAAAGAGCTTAGTAAACAGATTAAAGAGCTTCTAGAAAAGGGGTTCATTAGGAGAAGCATTTCAGAATGGGGCGCTCCAGTGGTATTCGCTACAAAGGCGGATGGTTCACTCCGTCTATGTGTTGACTATAGGGAGCTCAACAAGTTAACGAAAAAGAATAGGCACCCTCTCCCTAGAATTGACGATTTATTTGACCAGCTTGTAGGAGCGTCTGTTTTCTCCCAACTCGATTTAGCAACCGGTTTTCATCAGCTAAGGGTGGCTGAAGATAGCATCGATAAAACGGCGTTCAGAACCCCAGACGGCTTCTTTGAATGGCTTGTCATGCCTTTCGGCTTGACAAATGCACCTGCTTACTTCGTGGACCTGATGAGTAGGGTATTTAGAGATTTCCTCAACAAATTCGTAGTGGTCTTCGTAGATGATATCCTTATCTTCTCAAAGAGTGAAGAGGAACATGCTCAGCACTTAAGGGCAATCATGGAAACTTTGCGAGTCCATCAACTAAAAGCCAAATTCTCCAAATGCCACTTTTGGAGAGAAGAGGTGAGGTTCCTTGGGCACATAGTATCCAAACAAGGGTTAGCGGTGGACCCTGCTAAGGTAGTGGCGGTACAGGATTGGAAGACACCAAGGAATGCAACTGAGGTCCGAAGTTTTCTAGGACTAGCGGGTTTCTATCGAAAGTTCATAAGGGATTTTGCGAAAATCTCAGCTCCGCTCACAAAATTGACCAAGAAGAATCTAGTGTTCAATTGGGACTTGGATTGCGAGTTTGCTTTCCAACGACTGAAAAGGGCTCTCACAACAGCCCCAGTTTTGATGCTGCCAGATGGGAGCAAGATGTTCACTGTTTATACGGATGCATGTGGGACAGGGCTAGGCGCCGTCTTAATGCAAGAAGGAAGGGTAGTAGCTTATGGCGGGAGGCAGTTGAAGGTGCACGAAAAGAACTACCCAACCCACGATCTTGAGTTAGCCGCCATCGTCTTTGCACTCAAGTCTTGGCGACACTATCTCCTAGGTGAGAAGTTCGAACTTTACACTGACCATAAATCGTTGAAATATCTTTTCTCGCAGAAGGATCTTAACTTGAGGCAACAAAGATGGATGGAGTTTCTTGCCTCGTACGATTTCGAAATCTCCTACACTCCGGGCAAAGGCAACGTAGTGGCAGACGCGTTGAGCCGAAAGAAATTGACCCTAAGCCCGTTGTTTGTTGAAAGACAAAGCCTAGAGTTCATAGCCAGCTTCGACTTTAGGCCTTCCTCCAATTTCATACCAGGTTTACTAGCATCTCTCGAAGTGCGCCCAACTTTAGTGGATTCAGTAGGGACAGCACAACGCGAAGACCCTCAGCTTGTGGAAATAATTGATAGGCTAATTAGGGGTGAAACCTCAAGTCACCTCAACAGATACTCCATCGACGATAAGGGGTTGCTAAGGCGAGACGGAAGACTATGCGTCCCACAAGCAAAAGATTTAGTGAAGAAGGTTCTCGAGGAAGCACATCACTCCAAGATGACGATACACCCAGGCGGAGATAAAATGTACAAAGACATAAAAAGGACTTTCTTCTGGAACGGCATGAAAAAGGACGTGGCAGAATTCGTTTCTAAGTGTATGGTGTGCCAACAGGTTAAGGCGGAACAGAAAAAGCCTGGCGGACTACTACATCCTCTGGAGGTCCCACAGTGGAAGTGGGATAGCATCTCAATGGACTTCATCGATGGGCTGCCTAGGTCTAGGAGAGGCAACACTAGTATTTGGGTAATAGTGGATAGGCTTACTAAAAGCGCCCACTTTTTACCTGTCAAAAGTAAAAGAACTGCCTCATCCCTAGCATCGCTTTACCTCAAGGAAATCGTTCGACTCCATGGAATACCATCTAGCATTGTTAGTGACCGAGACCCCATCTTCACCAGTGAGTTTTGGCGGAGTCTACAAGAAGCAGTAGGAACGCAGTTATGCTTGAGCACAGCTTATCATCCCCAAACTGACGGCCAAACAGAGAGAGTGAACAGAGTTTTGGAAGACCTTTTAAGGCTATGCGTCCTTGACTTCGGAGGGACATGGGAAGACCACCTTCCTTTGGTGGAATTTGCCTACAACAACAGCTATCAAGCAACCATCGGAATGGCGCCCTTCGAAGCTTTATATGGGAGACCGTGCCGATCGCCCACTTGTTGGTGTGAGTCTACTGATAAGCTCATACTTGGACCAAATATGATCCGAGAGACTTCAGAGAAAGTAGACTTAATACGAAGAAGGATGAAGATGGCCCAAGACAGACAAAAGTCCTATGCCGACAAGAGAAGGACCGACCTTGAATTTGAAGTTGGAGACAGAGTTTTTCTCAAGGTATCACCGCTAAGGAACGTTGTTCGTTTTGGAACCACAGGAAAACTAGCACCAAGGTTCGTAGGGCCATTCCCTATCATCGAGAAAATTGGGAAAATGGCCTATAGACTAGAGCTACCCGAGAAGTTGGCCGGAGTCCACAACGTTTTTCACGTTTCACATCTCCGAAAATGTCTGCGTGAGTCTGCTGAAGTGGTAGAGCCAAATATACTCGAAGAGGCCGAAGTGGAACGCGAAGCAACCATAAGAAAAGTTCCAACCCGCATATTAGGAACGGAAGTGAAGAAGCTACGCAACCGCGAAGTCAAGCTCGTCAAAGTTCAGTGGAGCGACGCCGAGGGAGACGCGACTTGGGAAACTGAAGCTAGAATACGCACTGCCTACCCTTTTCTGTTCGAGGGTACATCCTAGATCTTTCATTTTCCTTAAGTTGCGCTTTTATCTATCTTTTTAGGTATATTTCCTCGACCTTATCTTTTAGGTAGAATCTTTTTGGATGGAAACATGTAATTGAAACATGTTATGTATGATGGTTGCAAGTGGTTGCAAGTGATTGCCAGTGGTTGCTCGTGGTTGCATATACACACACAATCTCGGTTTTAGATCGGCTCAGTCACTTCATATTGCATATGCATATATGTTTGCATTCGTATATGGTTGAACATTAATGTGTTGTCATATGGATGTTGCATTTGTATTGAATGATTGTGCACTCATGTAGAATCAAGAATAGGAAAATTTGCATACATAATGGATTCATGGCACTTACATAATTCGCATTAAGGAGGTCAACTGAATCAGTAGATCGCCTGATTTTGCATTAGATAAGTACATGTACACACACACTTCGCATATGATCATGAAGCATTAGAAGTCTTTTAAGGACAATGGATGCTCGTGTTTGATGGATGAGTAGATGGATGATTGGATGTTAGGATATACATTCCTCCTAACTTGAAGATTTCGGGGACGAAATCCTTTTAAGTGGGGGAGAATGTAACACCCCGCGAATTCTACAACTGTGAAATTCATAAATTAAAGTATAATTAATTTTAATCAAAGAACTAAGGGAAACGGGATACGCCATTGCATTCGTCTCGGAAAAATACGCGAAATAGAGTCCGAGTTTTCGAAAAACGGAGTCCGTATGAAGAAGATATGGCCTTTGGAAGTTTCTGAATTAAATTTAAAATTCAAACAGAATAAAATAATCAAGTTTAAATTCCAAAATGGGGCCCAATGGGCCAGGGCGGAAAAATCCCGCCTGATGCACCCAGGTCGACTGGGCTGTCGACCTGGTCTAACCAGGTCGACAGGGCTGTCGACAGGCATGTCGACCTGGTCCAGTGCCAGGTCGAACCCAGTCTAACCCGGCTGGCCTATTCTATGTTGGTCGATTTTCTGTGGTCTGCTTTGTCATTAGGGCTAGGTGGCAGGCTCTAATTGGTCTCTCCTTAGGATGAATGGCTACGATCAATCCAAGCAACATCAATGGTCCTAATCAGTTCCTTACCTCTATAAAAACAACCCTAGACTAAACCCTAATCTATTCATTCAAAAATAAGAACAAAGCTGCCATGTTGCTGAGGAACGACTAGGGGTAGCCACCAAATTGGAGAGAGGATTAGGAGGCAAATTCTAAGGCATAAAACAAATCAAATCAACAAGGAACCGCATCTTCAAATCCCTAAATTTGAAAATTCGCCTCACCATTGTAAGTAGAGTATTACTTTGGTATGAACAAATAACTGTGTTGGTTTGTATACTTGGTTGTGGTAATAAACAATTCATAATTTGTGCGTTACTATGATTCTTGTCGATTTGGGAATTATGTTATTCATTATAAAGAACTACATGCGGTAGTTCTATGCAAGTATACGTTTGGAATATTTCGCAAATTATGTAATCCATGTTGAAGCTACATGTATGTAGTTGATTTAAATTCATGCAAGTTTGGGGCTTTGCTACTATGCCATCATAATGTGTATTTTTATACAAACATCATTTTTGTGAAGTAATTGGAATAAGTTTGGGTTATCATAATCCATATGAAATTATGTTAAAAATTGGGCATCATGTATTAAGCCATGCTTTTGTACTAGAAAACCTATTTGCAAACTTATGAATATGACTAGGCTATGATTGATATTTTGTATAATTAAGTCTATATTGTTTACAAGAATCATATGATGACATATGTGGTACATAGCTAGGTTAGATTCAAAATCCCTTTTTGCAAGTTTACATGACTAAAGTAAGAATCATGATTTCATGTTAGAAATATTTATGCCATGGTTATGTGAACAAATTTAACTATACTTATGCCATGCTTATGTTTGACATTATGCCATGCTTATGTTTGACATTATGCCATGCTTCTGTTAGAAGTATTTATGCCATGCTTATGTTTGACATTATGCCATGCTTATGTTTGACATTATGCCATGCTTCTGTTAGAAGTATTTATGCCATGCTTATGTTTGACATTATGCCTAAATAAAAATATAGGTTCATGTTGTAATTATGACTATGTGTCAACAATGATATCCAATTTAGATTCTTATCTCAACTACAAGTCTACATGTTTTGATTCATGTCACCTATGCTTTATGACCAAAGTATATGTCACCACTATGCAAGTACACCAGTTTCTATTTTGTATTTCCAACGTCATATTGCAAGTTCATACGCTCACCTTCCCCTTTTTGTGTATGTAATCACGCTTTAAGCCTCCCCTTTTCGCATGGCTAAATTGGGCTTTAAAAGGCTAAGCCCAATATATATATAATAAACGGACGTGTAAAACGGGGGAAAATAACGTTGGGTTAAAATTACTAATGAATGAAAATATAAAATAGAAGGGCCCAGGTTCAAGTATGGGTTGGGCCCACGATTGGTGTAACCTTTACACCATTAACTTAATAATTGGCCGCAAATATTTACATATAAGAAAATAAAGAAGAAAGACAAAATATGTAGAACATACGATGTGTTTAACCCGAGGTTGGATTGAGTTGTGATGTAAACCTGCCCGGAACCGCCCGGCTGTCCAGTAGTCACAACAATACCTATCCAATGTGGGAGGTTAAACATGGAGCCCAATAAGGACCCGAGGTTAGACTGAGTTGTGGCGTAAGACTGCCCGGAACCAACCGGCAACAGGCAGCCACAACAATACCTGTCTAATGTGAGAGGTCAGGGCCTTAATAAGACAATTAAGGCTGAGTCAGGATTGTTAGGATTAAGTGAACTAAAGACTTAATCAAAATGGAACATGCTAAACTAAACGGACTGGTGGGGGTTAGGTTAGGAAACACTTAACCAACTTAGCATGTTGGCTAGAGATAGAAAACCTAGTAACGGGGGACCCTTTTCAGCAGTAACCCTAGAAGGTGTATCAGGATACCCTGAAACTAGGCAGGGTGGGGCACGATTACTGGGCTGATTGTAAGAGGTCAAATCGACGGCGGTGGTGTAGCAGTGTAGGTTCTAACGGAGTGCGGGCGTGCACACACTCCGGCGCAGAAAAATAAAGCACTGGGCACCAGTAGCATACCTGTGCATTCTAAGGTTGTGTCGGGCCGCCGCCATGGGACTTGATACACCCCATGGTGGGACCAGCATAGGTAACTACAACATCGGGGGCCGTAAGACACATGTAACTATGCGAGTAGGAGCCGATCATCATAGAATGGATCACATCACCCTGATTATGGGGTGCCAGTTGGGAACTAGTTTATATGGGTTCAGAGATTAACATGGGGTACGATAGTATATTCGACCCTAGACAACTTAACCAAGTTTATGGTGCTGCCCACTTCTTGTTTATACTTATCATACCCAATTCTTTATTCATAGACAAAATAGTACTAGACTTACTCAGGCTTTATGTCTGACTCTACTTTTCTTTCGTTACCCCCCCCCCCCCCACCCAGGTCCACAGGGAGGGAACACAGCAGCTTGACCAACCTTAACATTCAGCTTGAAGAAGAGAAATGTATTGCTTGGACTTTTTCGTTTTGGACTATGGCTTTGGACAATCCACTATGGGGCTTTTGCAGTTTATCTATGTTTTACTTATGCTTCTTTAAATAATGTAATCAAGACAGATTATGAAAGTATTATGTTATGTTTTTGGAAAAGATGAAAGACAATTATGGTGATATTGTTGTAGCACGTATTTGCCCTTATGAAATAAAAGTTTGCTGTTTTTCCGCTGTTTACAAATATGTGTTCTTATATCTGTCTTGTATATCTGTGACTTATACTTATAAACCTGCACCAAAATTAGGGCATTCCCTTTGAGAGTGACCCTAACGGAGGTGGGGTGTTTCAATTATTTATCGTTGTTATTTTATACATGTGTTGTAGCAAATCCATATAATTAACATTATATGGTAATGGATTGGACCTCATTCCAGTTTTGAAAAAGGAAATATTTGAATAGAAATATTTGTAAAGAAATATTTGAACAAGAATATTTGAAAATAGAAATATATGAAGCCGTGTTGATTAGATTGACGCCATTTTGACGTAAACGATATTTATATCGATTTTATTCATTTTTATAATGAATATAGAAAATGAAGTGATTTCAAGTTCTGATATTTTGAAACGAATTGAATTCGAATTAAAATTGAATAGAATTTAATTCGAATTGAAATCAAATTAAAATGAATTCGACTTGAAATTGAATAGAATTGAATTCGAATTAAAAATGAATAGAATTGAATTCGAATTATAATTGAATAGAATTGAATTCGAATTGAAATCAAATTAAAATGAATTCAAATTGAAATTGAATAGAATCGAATTCGAATTGAAATTGAATAGAAATGAATTTGAATTGAAGTTGAATTGAAATCAATTTGAAATGAATTTAAAACGAATTTATAAGGAAAAAATTTAATTTTGATTTGAATTTGAAGTGAAGTTGAAATCGTTTTGAAAACCGAATTTAAAACGAATTATAAAATACATTTTAAAAAAAGGAAATCGACGAAATATATATAATATATATATATATATTATATATATAATGGCCTGAATAGAACACGCCGCGCCGCGGCAGTTCGCGAATTTCGACCTTTGACTTCGAATGGATATTGCGGGAGATCCGACCGTCATATTCTCCTAAAACCGGAACCGTTGGGTTCGTATCGAAAAGTGCATTCTAACGAATATTAGAAATTAGAAATCTAACGGTTGTATTTCGAATTATGTCCAAATCAAATTTGAAAAAGGTCGCTGTAAGTGCAGTTCGATGGCCGTTGATGGAAATCGACTGTACGGGCCTTGATAAAAATATTAAAAATATTAATAATTAGTGTAAAATCATAAGAAATGATCTATGAAGAATTGGGAGGAAGAACTCCATATTTGAAAAGATAAAAATAGTTTTTTATTGAAATGAACTAGTTTTGAACTAGAATAGAAATTTATTTATTTTTAAAATAAATAAATTGGATTTGAAATGGTTTTGAAAATAACCAGAATTTCCAATAATTGCATTGTATTGGATTTGAATCGAAATTGTCTTCGGAATATTTCGATGTTGGATTTCGTGACGTTACAGATATTGTTATGGGAATTTGAAAGATATATTAATATCGTTATTTCCAATACGATATTCGTTGGTCGTAGAATTTGATATTGAATATAAGCCGGTATATTTTCTATTCAGAGCCTTGTATTTAATATCAAATGTGATTTGAGTTTGTCGTGAATGGTGTCTTCATTAACACTGTTCTTAAGCCCAGTTGAGAAAAAGATTAAATCTTTTTATTTAGATTTAATGAAGTGTACCAATTAAATAATATTTAATTGGAATTGAACTGGTATTGATTTTTGGGTTTATCGTGAACAGTGTTTTAAATAACACTTGTTCTTTAACCCGATAATTAATGAATGTGATTTTGGGTTTATTTTGTGCCGTGTTTTAAATGACATTGGTTCTTTAACCCAGTTAAAGACAGGAAATTGATTTCTGTGAAGATTAAAACTAAGTGGAGTTTTAATGAATCTTTAATTAGATTGAAATGATCGAGAATGGAGTATCACCAGTTTTGCTCCAGGCGATAGTTAAATCTTTAATTAGATTTGAACGGGAAATGGTAATTGAATTTACCGATAACACCGTGGTGTTAGATATGAAGTATGACCAGTTTTACTTCATGGGATGAATAGGTTGGGATTGGGAAATAAAATAAATGATTACTTCGGTGTGGTTCGCTAATCCCGACTAGTTTGAATTGATATTCAAAGAAGATTAAAGAATAAATTTAAAGAATTTATCTTTGATAAAATTAATGGGAACTTTTCCCAAAGTATAAGAATATTTGAATAAAAGAATATTCTGAATTGGAATGAGGCGTATGTTGTGTTTGTGTAACACTTATTTATTATATATGCGAGTTATTCAGAAAGTCCGGGTTTATCCCATTCTGAATAACTAATTTGACGTGGTGTCGAAGATGAAGACGGTGGTTGAAGACCGGAGGTCTTCACGTCGTTTAGATAATTATTGATGATCTTGATTGGGCCGTACACCCAAGAGGAGAGAATCAGTTGGTGATCGTCCAGACGTACTTGGAGATCGATGGATATGCGGGGTACTAGGTGCCTCCGGTTTCGTTCAGACCCAGATCGAACTTGTAAATGGACTGTGTGTCTGACATTGGATTTTAGTCTGTGTGATTGATTTCAATTAAATATATATCTGTTTGGCGGTGGAGAATTTATTCTCTTGCTTAACGCCCTTCTTTGAGACGTACAAGCTCAGGGGTTATATATTGATGGATATCAAACGCATGGAGTGAATTGCCTGTGTGGCATTCCTAAGTGGCAATATGATCAAGGCTTCTGTTGAAAAGCAGAGTCTTGTGGTTGATGATCAAAGCACGGCCTGTGTGGCATAGCTTTGTGTAGCGTGGATTCGCGAGCCTCACACCCCGGTGTGAACCAAAAACGGGAGAAGGACCTCAGGGAGGACATGCGTTTCTTTCTAGTTAGAAGTGTCGTCAATGGTTTTATATGCCCTGACGAGTTTAACTTATGTGGTTGTTGCTGTTGCGAGGCGCCTCGGTTTGATCGGATGATCCGAGTCTGATGGAGTCATTCGTTGGCTCATTTACGCCCCAAAGGGCGGGGAAACGCAGTGTTCAGGATTTCATCTAATCCACATCGGTGGACCGGCCCTGTCGTTCCAAGGTCACTCGAGCTCTGACCTGAGGCTCGGGCTAGAGAGTCTCGAATCGGTGAGGACTATCTTTTGCCTCGGTTCACAGATGGAAATCCAACTTCCAATACGTGATATTTCGGTTTTATTTGTAGAGCCTAGTATTGGCAACATAGTAGCATGGGATGCTATGTCGCCTATGATTGATACTTATGATTGAAATTGTTTTTGACACTATACACTTATAGTACTATCAAAATAATATGTTTTAAACGTATCAAGCATTCTTGGCTATTATAAGGTAAAAACCCTATCCTCCGGCTTGCGTTGCATTGTGTGATGGGACCTGTGTCTTATAATAGCTTCATTTTTCTTTATTTAGCATTGCACTATTGTTTTATGCACTGGTGTTCTTGGGAGGAAACTCGTTCTGTGTTATACGGTGTGGTCCCTTGATTTACCGAACTTTAAAATAAAGATTAATAACTGTTTTAGTTCTCACACCAGTCCCACGACTGACCTGGAGTTTATTGTTTTAACCTAAACTCTGGATGCCCTTATTTTGACACGGGCAGCTAGTAGTTTTGGTTTTTGCAGATTTATATTCACAGGAACCTGGTTTACAGCTGGAACGATATCCGGAAAGCTTTGTATCCGTGTATCTTCTTTAGTTGTATTTTGTATTATTTTCCGCTGCTATGTAATGTATTGTAATCTCTGATATTTATCAAATGTATTTTATTCATTTATACTCTGTATATTCTTGTATCTGATGGAGTTGTTGTAATTAACAATGAAATATTCTTCCGTCTGCGTTCTTTTGTGGCTTATCCTCGACTCAATCCGGGCTTTCCTCACCGGGGAAGTTCGGGTCGTTTCACAAGTTGTCCTAGGTCTGGACAAACATAACAGCCCTTGCATTTTACTCCGTCTTCCATTATCTTCAGCAATATCTAATTCGCAACGCCTATGCCTATACGGAGTGGTTTTCAGATATTAAATCCAACCGGTATCTCCGTATTGACAATGATGGTAAAAAATCTTTGATAGTTGGTGATTTAACTGTCAAAGGAAAACAAAACATCCATCCTAATTTCTAACATCAAACAAATCACTGGCCCTTAATATTTTACGTTCGTTTCCTTATCGTTTTTCTATATTGATTTCTAGTTACCAAATTTCTTAAAAATATTCTAACTTCTTAAATTTTCGGAAAATTTTGCCAGCACCTCCTTTGTACCGGTTAATAGTTCAAACCCCAACACGCCTCTCTAGGACCTTTCTATTCAAAATGAAAATAAAAAAGCCAAGCGACTTGCCGATTCGGCGCATAAAACCTCATATGGAAATAGAAACATGTACCTTTTTGTCGAGCACTTAAATTATAAATCTTCATACTCTCTCTGTACTATTAGCTTCATCCAATACCTGCCTATCATGTACTTATCCAATTCCAATTCAATTCAACTTTTAGATTTCAATCATATTCGCTTTACCATTTTATTACCAATTCTCCCTTTTACTTAATCCACTTTCAGTTTGAACTTCTCGTGTTCAAATATTATTTTATTCACTTATATATATAAGTTGAATTCAATCTCCATGTCAAATTCCAAAATTTATTTCAGGTTCCAACTTGGGTTCCCAAATTCCATTAACAATTTCAAATTACTTAACAAAGTTAAATTCGGCCAAAACTCTATCAACTAATTTCAAAGAAATTAGTTAACTTCATTTGATAATTAAAAATCCAATTTTTGTTGCAAAAATCATCTCATCTACTCCATTTGAGTTCATATTCAATTCTAAATTCAAATCTGGATTTATACGTTGAAACACGGATTTTTAATCACTAAAATTCTTTTATTCAATTTAATAAACCGTTATGGTTTGAAATGATTATGGCGCAGTTTTTTTGAAATTTGATTTTGACATAACTCAAAATGTGTATGTCGAAATCAAAGTTTTCTCTTCTATTAGAAAAATATTATTCGATAGGTTTGGGCATTTCTTGTTTCATCAAATTCCGACTTATATTGAGTTTTGTATACTCAATTGAAGTTCAAATTGCCAAATTACGAACTACCGTGTTGCAGCGAGTTCATTTTAATCAAATTAAATATAAACAATTGAACTTCGTTTATTAATAAATTTCAACTCCATTTCAATATTTTAAAACAAACCGGCTATCCAAATCGATTTCTCAAAACTCGTTGATTTTTTTATGCCATATTCATAACTCAGTTATGAATTGATTCAAAACTACATTTTATATTCAATTCCAATTTCCTCGAATATAAATTATTTTATAAAAATTCTATATAATCGAATTTCAATTATAAATATCCTTTACGAAGAAAATCAATTTATTCAATACCCTTTGCCATTACAAAATATTACCAGTCCCTTGATAATAGTGAAGTTGTTCAAGTTGGGATATTTTATTTACCTCTCAGACCTTGACCGACAACGTTCTTATCTTGAGACGGATAAGAGTTTGTAATACAAAATTGCCTTTACTTATCAATAAAATCTCCTCTTCTATCACATTTAAAAATATATTTTTAAATGTTAGTATTTGGAATAAATCTATTATCAATATACCTAAAGAAAATTACTTCATTTCATTTATAAACATAGTTTATAAATCACTTTCTTATTTTATATTTAACAAACTTCCATTTAAAACTCGATTCCTTGTTTGAAATATATCATTATTATAACTATATATATAAGCATAGAATCTATTTTCATATTGAAATTCTAAATTTCTATTCAATACAGTTCCAATATCCTTTGGAAATAAATTTAGTTCTATAAATTTGACATGCTCGAATTCTTACTATAAATCCAAATAGATTTATTTCAATTTGATTACATTCCGAACATCAAAATAAATTTCATTGTTTCTTTCCAAAACAATTCTACTTACCCTTTTAAAACTCGCACTTGAATTTAATTTATAAATTATCTAATGATAATTTTCACATTCATTTTAAAATGTCGTTTATACATTCCACTTCTTGGTATAAATATTAAAACAAGTTTCTCTTTCAAATTCCATTTGGAAACCCACTTTGGAAAAGTAATTTTCCTTTTTTTAAAATCTTGCTTAAATTTACATTTCTAGATTATCCAATGATAATATAATTTTTATTCGTTTATAAACATCGTCTATACATTCCACTTCTTGTTTTAAATTATTTAAAACAAGTCCTTATTTCAAATCTTATTTGAAATCCAATTCCCATTCGTGAAAATAAATTTTCCTTTTTAAATTCAAACTTGAATTTAAAAATCTAATATTATCAAATGATAACTTTTCTTTCCATTTATAACATTGTTTATAAATTTAGCTACTTGTTTTTCTTACTAAAAACAAGCTTATATATCTCAATTTATTAAAATTTTCCATTTCCATTTCGAAAAGCAAATTTCCCTTTTTAAATTCAAATATTCCTTTATGATATTTTAAAATATAAATATCTAGGGTCAATGATATTCTAATAACCAAACAAATAGTTCATCTGTAAAAACCCGGATTTTCATCCGTTAAATTCTGAATATTTAAATTTGTTTTAAATATTTTATTTGAATTATATATAAGGAATTTATTTAATAAAACGATATTTAAAAATATAATTTATAATATAATTTGAAACGAGTTTAAAATGGCGCGGTAGTTTGAAAATTCAATTTCAAATTTCAAATGAATGTACAGGATTCAAAATAAATCGGATTTTAGCGAAACAAGAAATATTTGAATCTGTTTGAAAATATCTTTCCAACAAATGTGAAAAATCCAGATTTCATAGCGAGAATACAAAGTTATGTTCAAATCAAATTTAGAAATAGTCGCTATAGAATCGTATATAAGCCATAACGGGTTATCCAATATAACTGGAGATCAGTTACGAATTTGGACAAGGTTCTTTTGAGGCGTAGTTATAATTTAATTTTTAGAATTTTACTGTATTTTTTAAATAATTAAATGTGCAACTTTTTATTTGGAGTATTTTGCACCTTATATCAATATTTTGGGGTTTCATAAAATAAGTTAAACTACCGATATTATTATATTTTTGGGACCGTGGCACCTCGCTAGATACGATCGTATTCTTACTTCTGTCTGTAGAAGCTCAAACATAAACGAAATCTTTATAATCAGAAACCAAATCTTGGCGTGAAAGATAAGAAAGCTGTCAGATCTTAGCTGTGTTCTAACCAGTCTCGGCACATGCTATACCCACTATTTTCAAAGATTTGAGCTGGTGAATTTTGTTTTCAACCAGTTAAAAGTTTCGGCACATTAAAATAAATATTAAATATATATATATATACTCTCTACGTACATTTCACCAAAGCGTGCGCTCCAAGGTTTCTATTTACTCCGTGTGTCCCAAGACATTGAAACCTTGCCGACAAAGAAAATTAAAAAGCCTACTGACATAACAATAATAGTGTACCAACCTAAACCAATATTCCTTGCCAGCCACGTAAATATTACACTATAAATGAGCACGCTGCCTCATCGTTTATGTTCTTCTCAAAAAAAATATGAATCTTCGAAGCTTTCCAATGGGCTTTAAAATCAAAACAAAGTCGCCTATTTTTGGATCCATTGAAGTCTTTAATTCAAAACCAGGTACTTCGGGAAAAAAATCGAAATCTCATTCATTGAACTCCAAAACTTCAGAAGGGTCCTTCTCTGCTCAGATCCTTCGTTGGGAGCGATGTTTTGTATGTAGATGGGGAAAACGGGATGGCAAGGGGTGGAAATGGTTCTGGGATGTCACGGAGGTGGTAAAAGGCTAGGTAAAGAGCATCGATTTTCGAATTATGGCCGGTTACAATCCAGTTTTAGTGCCGTTGTTTTTTGGTGGAGTGCGAGAAGAGCTTTGGCCGTGGAAGGGTTGATGGTCGCGTCGACGATGGTAGAGAAGGGTAGTGTGACTGGACCTCTGGTAGTGGAGTTAGATGGAGAAAGGAGAGAAGGAACTATCGAAAGGATGAGAGGTCAGTAATCATTGAAATTGGGTTCAATACTATTAAGGGATTCATTGGAGAAATGGGGTGAATGGATGATTAACGTCGGATGTTTACTGAGAGAGGTAATATATATATATATATATATATATATATATGGGAACGAGGACTTTAAGGAAAGAATAACACGGTTATGGTGAAGTTTGGTCTTGAATGGGCACGTGAGGAGGCGGGAAAGAGCATGGAAATGATGTATGAACAGTAGAAGTCAATGTTTTGATAGTAGAACATTTTCCAAGGAAGTTTCATTGATGGTTTCATTTTTGCTTGTGTGAAGTACGGAGGACGTGGCTTGGATAGAAGTTATACTGTGTGATGGGTCTTTAAAATGGATGGAAGCAGTTTTCGTAACCAAGGGAGACAGACTACTGTAGACGAGCGGATGAATGGATGGCATTGGGCTAGTTCTATATTATCAAGGTCCAAAGTAATAAATTTATGTTTAATTTTAATTTAAATACACATATTAACTCTTAAATTATAATATATCGATCATACCATGTTAGTTTAACGAACCGTACGTCACACTGAAAATCAAATAAGCGCAAGACGCACAATAAAACTGGTTTAAAGCGATGTGGAGCTCATTGCGATTTATGGAAAGATAGAACACATGATTCGATCAAGTCGGCAAGTGATCATTATTCAACGATTAATAACCAAGGTGAGTAAACTCACTAACTCTACTTCGTTTATATTTTATAAAGAAGTTTCAAATTTGTATATAGTAGTTTATGTTGTGCAATGATTGATTGGTTGAGTAGTTGATAAAATTGGTTGAATTGGTTGATAGGATTACATCGTTGATCAGTTATTAGTTTGATATTTCATACTGATGTGAAATAACATTATTGATGTTATTAACATCTGTGGATGCAGAGAAACAGGTTGGAGGGGCCCAACTGGGTTCCTCAATATCAATATTATTGTTTTTCCTTGATTTTGATGTGTAGTGTGATTTATACAGTCAGTGATTGACTTTGGGTGTTTGGTTTACCCTGGCCCTAGAAATTGGTATTTTAAATACCCTAAAATATTTTCAAATACAGGAAAAGAAATTTGGATTTTAAAATAGAATTTATTTTCAAATAGAAATCGAATTTCGAATGGAGTTGAAATAGAACTGGTTCAAATAAATACATAAGCAATTGATTTTAAACAAGGTCTATGGATTGAGTAAAATATTCATCTTAGGGTAAATTGAAATATAAATTCAGATTTGAATTTATATCGAAAGTGGAAATCGGTTAACAATTAAGTGATAGGTACGGTTAACAAAAAAGTTAACCATTTTAATTCATAATGGAATTAATTTGAATTTAACAAAGGGCGTTAAATATTAGTTAATCTTTAATTAACTATAATTGAAGTAATTATCGAATTGATTAGTGTTTATAAAGTTAATTATTATTTTAAAAGTGGTAATTATGCTATTTCTAGTTAATAGCAAAGTTAGCTATTAATAATAAAGTTAATTGTTATATTAAAAAGTAATAATTAAAACAATGGTTTTAATCAGAGATTCAAGTAAGGAATAATTAAGTGGAATTATAGTTTGATTAAGGAGGTGATAAAGTTTCATAAAGGGATTTGTAATCCAAGTTTAAACGGATTTTTGAAATAAAGTCCAAGGACGAGGTTTGTTGTAAAGAAAGTGGAAAGAGGGTTTTTATAACCTTTATCGTATGGGTTGTCAACAAACAAAATGGTATATGTCTGCATTGTTTAAATTCAGACAATTTGACCATCTTGTAAAAAGGAACAATGGAGCGTGTGCGTCGCACACGGTACTTTATTCAAACAACGATTATAATGCTACTATTAACACAAATGTTTTCAACAGCGATTTTAGCGCTGCTATTAGAATAAAAGCCAAACAGAATTTGTAACGCTGTCATTGAAAGAAATGTTTTATAAACCAAATATTTGGAAACAGCGCTTATAACACTGTTGCTATAATAAATGCTTGGTAAATTTAAAACAGCACTTATAACACTACTGTTGTAATAAATGCTTTGTAAATTATGACAGCGATTTTATCACTACCGTTATAATTAATGTTTGGAAACAACGATTATAACGCTACCGTTATAATCAACATTTTTCCATAAAAGAAGGGTATTCTTAGATTGAATCCGAGAGTCGCGTAAGCGATGGTTTGTTAAAAATTATGAGCTTTGACTGTTTCAAAGTGGAGAATGTCATTCAGTTAAGGTCTGAGAGGTAATTATACCCCAACTTGACTAACGTCATGATTGACGGAGAAATGGTTAAGGTTCGGTGGCAAGGATTGGTTAGTGATTTATGGTTTGGGTTATTATAATGATGTTTTATAACATCGCATTAATTTAAAAGAATTTGAAATGTTTCCCCTAATTAAATGAGAGATATTTTCTATGCGTATAAAATGAAATGAGTTGTCAACGAGGAATTTAGAAAGGAAATTCGGAAATATTCTGAATGTAGAAAAATAAGGATTTCGTGAATATATAAAAATGCTTTCTACAAGAGAAAAAGAGATATTTTCTTGAATAAATAAATTACTTATTGGGAATGTTTTTCAAAGAATCGAGAGGGAAATCGAGCTTCAAAGGGATACGAAAGATAGAGAAAGGGGGAATGGGAAACAATAATATAATCATGAATTGAATTAAAAGGGGCCAGTGCTGTTTGATGCTTGGTCGGTAGAATTTCCAATTGGAAATAGGACCGTTGGTTGTATGGATGTTTTCTTTGATAGTTAAATCACCGGCTACCAAAGTTTTTGATTTATTTTATACCTCCGTTATCAATATGGAGAGACCGGGATCAGATTTAATATCTGAAAACCACTCTGTATTGGTATAAGTGTTAGGAATCATACTATGATGAAAATAATTGGACGGAGTTATGCAAGGGCTTTCCTTTTATAGGATAGTGCCTTCGGTTTGTCCAGACCCAGGACAACTTGTAAGGACGAGTGTCTGACAGAGTATTTCCAAAGGGATTACGTACGTTGATTCCTTCAAACATACGAAGTTGGTGGCATAGAAGGGAAACTTCTTTAGCCTAACAATCTGAGTATTTTTGTGGGAATCAATTAGTGATTTCCGATGGATCTGACAATGTGGCATTCAAAGTGAATTGTGGCCAGATGTTCTGGAAGATAATTCAAACCTCAAGCCTCACACCCGGGAAATGACAAAAATCGGGCAGGCAGCATGGCTATGTGGGTCGCACCAATTAGGATGTATAATCACATATCCAGAGAAATTCCATTTGTTCTTAAATCTATCGTTGCTGTCGCTTTCGGGAGACGGTTGCTGATCCCAACTGTTGGTGATATACATTCGATACACTCAAGCGAAATGAGTGGTCGGTCATGTGAGGGCCGGGTTGCAAGACATTCTTGTTGAACCCAGTGTATTCGTCTCTAGAGATATACTATCGGAAGGTGGTCCCATACCTTGTCATGTTGGAAATCCAATCTCCAATAAGCGCCCCGCGGTTTTCGATTTTATATTATATATGGAGCGTGAGATGCAAGCGTTCCGCTAGATTCTATTTACTTGATGTAGACATTAATATAATATCACTGGATTTGATATCAAAAATATTTTTGGTTATCATAAGATAAAAACCATCCGTGTTTATGTGTGGATTGGTCTTACGATTATCTTTTCTTTCGAAAGGATTTTTAAAAGTTAAACCAATGGTTGGAGTTTACTCACACCAGTCCCATGACTGACCCAGAGTTTATTTTGTTTGTTTTCCCTAAACTCTTGGGTGCCCAAATTTGTACGGGCAGTCAAGTAGTCGGGATTTTTCAGATTCACTTGGAGGAGCTTGAAGCAAGAGGCTTCACCTATTAGCTATAGACTATCATATTTTCCGCTGTGTACTATGTTGTATCTGGAAACAGGGGTTTATAACTGTTCCAGGGATAACTGTTGTGCTCTGATGATGGTATGTATATATACAGTTACTGAATTGTATTTCAAAGTTTATATTATCTAATATATTTTATTAGTTCCGCTGTGAGTTGGTGATCTTCGTTTTCTTCTATTCTAATATTACTTTCTTTCTATTTCTCATCCTCCAACTTCTTTCTAAAAATGATTCATATTTCTGTGCAATTTGGGTTGGACGTATGGTATGATTAGTCGACTCAAAAGGTACGGAAGTTCGGGTCATTTCATTTGGTATCAGAGCTGAAGGTTGAGAAGTAACCTTGGCTCTGTGGCGTGACTCAATAGAGATGGGGTTAGTAATACCCTAGATTGAGTTTAAGTATATAATGAGAGCGCGTATTTGTAGATTTGATATAAAATGGTTTTATATGGTGTTGGATGGTTTGTTGAGTGGTTTACGAATTCTGGTCGATACAGGATGTACAACTGTATCGATAAGTGTTTCTAAACTCTCGAACAGAAAATTCGATGCAGTATTGTTTTAAAGTGGGTAAATGAAATAATTTTGCCCAAAAACTTATTTTGCTATAAAAGAAATTTTTTTGAATTATTATATATGAATGTTTTGATTGTTATTATAGTCAAACGGAATTATAAAATATTGAAATGGTTATATAACCAAGACCAACTAGAATTAAATTCAAACCATAATTTGAATTTAAATTCCGGGTGTTTAGAAAATATTTTCTCGAATATTATGAATATAACATTGTTTTGAAGGAATTTTTGAATAAGGATGATTTTGAATGGATTTTGATAGTGATTAATCACTGAAATCACTTCAGGGGCAAGAAAATAAATTCTGATAATGGGTCACGACATTATCGGTATTCATTTTCAAGTTTCTGAGTGATGGATTGCAACCATAGTGATTTAGGAATGGAAAATTTATTTGAAAAGGACAAGATGTTTTAGAAATTCAAATGTTTTGAATTGAGTTGATTATAATGTATAAACATATATATATGTTTTCAAACTAATTTAAAATAAAACCCGTGAATTTGAATTCTGAAATTAAATAAAGAGGAATGTTGAGATTCGAATTATTAATATGAATTCGACTTACGAATGAGCAAGTTGAAGATATATTGGATGTTGTTAATTGAAATTGAATTGGGGTAAATTTGATTCGAGTATAGTAAGGGGATTGATCCCTGGAATAAAAATCAAATTGAATTGGTAGAATGGAAGTGAACTAATCAGAAGTTGATTAGAGAGTTAAAAACTGGAATTTAGATTGATTTGAAACCAACTGGAAATGGATATATGTATGCTGAGCAGATATTCAATGGAAGCAAAGGCAAGAGATAGAATTTCTGCCCAACAAAAAGGTACATGTTTACAAAATTACTTGGGTTTGATGGTTTTATGAGCCTATGGGGAAAGCCGCTTGGCTTTTTGATTTTCTTTTGGATTGGAGAAGACCTAGAAATGGAGAGTTGTGGTTGTACCGATTGAGCCGTGCAGAGGAGATGCTGCCGAAATTTTTCAGAATTTAAAGTGTTATAAAATTTTCAGAATTTTTGAAAATTTTCGTTAGTAAGAATAAATTAATATTTTGATCAAAATAATTTGGTCCAGCTAAACTGAAGTTAAGAAGTGAACAAAAAGGATTTTTGACCTAGTTAATAGGGTATGTAGCATCTTTTCCTACCTTAGCAATTTCGAGTAAGAAATTATTTTAAGGGTGAAGGAATGTAACGACCCGGATTTTCAGCTGTTGAATTCTGAATATTTAAATTTGTTTTAAATATTTTATTTGAATTATATATAAGGAATTTATTTAATAAAACGATATTTAAAAGTATAATTTATAATATAATTTGAAACGAGTTTAAAATGGCGCGGTAGTTTGAAAATTCAATTTCAAATTTCAAATGAATGTACAGGATTCAAAATAAATCGGATTTTAGCGAAACAAGAAATATTTGAATCTGTTTGAAAATATCTTTCCAATAAATGTGAAAAATCCAGATTTCATAGCGGGAATAAAAAGTTATGTTCAAATCAAATTTAGAAATTGTCGCTATAGAATCGTATATAAGCCACAACGGGTTATCCAATATAACTGGAGATTGGTTACGAATTTGGACAAGGTTCTTTTGAGGCGTACTTATAATTTAATTCTTAGAACTTTACTGTAATTTTTAAATAATTAAATATGCAACTTTTTATTTGGAGTATTTTGCACCCTATATCAATATTTTGGGGTTTCATAAAATAAGTTAAACTACCGATATTATTATATTTTTGGGACTGTGGCACCTCGCTGGATATGATCGTATTCTTACTTCTGTCTGTAGAGGCTCGAACATAAACGGAATTTTTATAATCAGAAACCAAATCTTGGCGTGAAAGATAAGAACGTTGTCAAATCTTAGCTGTGTTCTAACCAGTCTCGGCACATGCTATATCCACTATTTTCAAAGATTTGAGCTGGTGAATTTTTTTTTTCAACTAGTTAAAAGTTTCGGCACATTAAAATAAATATTAAATATATATATATATATACTCTCTACGTACATTTCACCAAAGCATGCGCTCCAAGGTTTCTATTTACTCCGTGTGTCCCAAGACATTGAAACCTTGCCGACAAAGAAAATTAAAAAGCCTACTGACCTAACAATAAAAGTGTACCAACCTAAACCCCTATTCCTTGCCAGCCACGTAAAAATTACACTATAAATGAGCACGCTGCCTCATCGTTTATGTTCTTCTCAAAAAAAAAAAACTGAATCTTCGAAGCTTTCTAAGGGGCTTTAAAATCAAAACAAAATCGCCTGTTTTTGGATCTATTGAAGTCTTTAATTCAAAACCAAGTACTTCGGGAAAAAAAAATCAAAATCTCATTCATTGAACTCCAAAACTTTAGAAGGGTCCTTCTCAGCTCAGATCCTTCGTTGGGAGCGATGTTTTGCATGGAGATGGGGAAAACGGGATGGCAAGGGGTGGAAATGGTTCTGGGGTGTCACGGTGGTGGTAAAAGGCTAGGTAAAGAGCATCGATTTTCGAAGTATGGTCGGTTACAATCCAGTTTTAGTGCCGTTGTTTTGTGGTGGAGTGCGAGAGGAGCTTTGGTCGTGGAAGGGTTGATGGTCGCGTTGACGATGGTAGAGAAGGGTAGTGTGACTGGACCTCTGGTAGTGGAGTTAGATGGAGAAAGGAGAGAAGGAACTGTCGAAAGGATGAGAGGTTAGTAATCATTGAAATTGGGTTTGATACTGTTAAGGCATTCATTGGAGAAATGGGGTGAATGGATGATTAACGTGGGATGTTTACTGAGAAGGGTAATATATATATATATATATGGGAACGAGGACTTTAAGGAAAGAACAACACGGTTATGGTGAAGTTTGGTCTTGAATGGGCACGTGAGGAGGCGGGAAAGAGCATGGAAATGATGTATGAACAGTAGAAGTCAATGTTTTGATAGTAGAACATTTTCCAAGGAAGTTTCATTGATGGTTTCATTTTTGCTTGTGTGAAGTATGGAGGACGTGGCTTGGATAGAAGTTATACTGTGTGATGGGTCTTTAAAATGGATGGAAGCAGTTTTCGTAACCAAGGGAGACAGACTACTGTAGACGAGCGGATGAATGGATGGCATTGGGCTGGTTCTATATTATCAAGGTCCAAAGTAATAAATTTATGTTTAATTTTATTTTAAATACACATATTAACTCTTAAATTATAATATATCGATCATACCATGTTAGTTTAATGAACCGTACATCACACTGAAAATCATATGGGCGCAAGATGCACAATAAAACTGGTTTAAAGTGATGTGGAGCTCATTGCGTTTTATGGAAAGATAGAACACATGATTCGATCAAGTCGGCAAGTGATCATTATTCAACGATTAATAACCAAGGTGAGTAAACTCACTAACTCTACTTCGTTTATATTTTATAAACGAAGTTTCAAATTTATCTATAGTAGTTTATGCTGTGCAATGATTGATTGGTTGAATAGTTGATAAAATTGGTTGAATTGGTTGATAGGATTACATCGTTGATCGATTATTAGTTTGATATTTCATATTGATGTGAAATAACATTATTGATGTTATTAACATCTGTGGATGCAGAGAAACAGGTTAGAGGGGCCCAACTGGGTTCCTCAATATCTATATTACTGTTTTTCCTTGATTTTGATGTGTAGTGTGATTTGTACAGTCAGTGATTGACTTTGGGTGTTTGGTTTACCTTGGCCCTAGAAATTGGTATTTTAAATACCCTAAAATATTTTCGAATACAGGAAAAGAAATTTGGATTTTAAAATAGAATTTATTTTCAAATAGAAATCGAATTTCGAATGGAGTTGAAATAGAACTGGTTCAAATAAATACACTAGCAATTGATTTTAAACAAGGTCTATGGATTGAGTAAAATATTCATCTTAGGGTAAATTGAAATATAAATTCAGATTTGAATTTATATTGAAAGTGGAAATCGGTTAACAATTAAGTGATAGGTACTGTTGACAAAAAAGTTAACCATTTTAATTCATAATGGAATTAATTTGAATTTAACAAAGGGCGTTAAATATTAGTTAATCTTTGATTTACTATAATTGAAGTAATTATCGAATTGATTAGTGTTAATAAAGTTAATTATTATTTTAAAAGTGATAATTATGCTATTTCTAGTTAACAGCAAAGTTAGCTATTAACAATAAAGTTAATTGTTATTTTAATAAATAATAATTAAAACAATGGTTTTAATCAGAGATTCAAGTAAGAAACGATTTAGTGGAATTATAGTTTGATTAAGGAGGTGATAAAGTTTCATAAAGGGATTTGTAATCCAAGTTTAAATGGATTTTTGAAATAAAGTCCAAGGACGAGGTTTGTTGTAAAGAAAGTGGAAAGAGGGTTTTTATAACCTTTATCATATGGGTTGTCGACAAACAAAATGGTATATGTCTGCATTGTTTAAATTCAGACATTTTAACCATCTTGTAAAAAGGAACAACGGAGTGTGTGCATCGTACACGGTACTTTATTCAAACAACGATTATAATGCTACTATTAACACAAATGTTTTCAACAGCGATTTTAACGCTGCTATTAGAATAAAAGCTAAATAGAAATTGTAATGCTGTCATTGAAAGAAATGTTTTATAAACCAAGTATTTGGAAACAGCACTTATAACACTGTTGCTATAATAAATGCTTGGTAAATTTAAAACAGCGCTTATAACACTGCTGTTGTAATAAATGCTTTGTAAATTAAGATAGCGATTTTATCACTACCGTTATAATTAATGTTTGGAAACAGCGATTATAATGCTACCGTTATAATCAACATTTTTCCATAAAAGAAGGGTATTCTTAGATTGAATCCGATAGTCGCGTAAGCGATGGTTTGTTTAAAATTATGAGCTTTAACTGTTTCAAATTTGAGAATGTCGTTCAGTTAAGGTCTGAGAGGTAATTATACCCCAGCTTGACTGATGTCATGATTGACGGAGAAATGGTTAAGGTTCGGTGGCAAGGATTGGTTAGTGATTTAGGGTTTGGGTTATTATAACGATGTTTTATAACATCGCATTAATTTAAAAGAATTTGAAATGTTTCCCCTAATAAAATGAGAGATATTTTCTATGCATAGAAAATGAAATGAGTTGTCAATGAGGAATTTAGAAAGGAAATACGGAAATATTCTGAATGTAGAAAAATAAGGATTTCGTGAATATATAGAAACGCTTTCTACAGGAGAAAAAGAGATATTTTCTCGAATAAATAAATTACTTATTGGGAATGTTTTTCAAAGAATCGAGTGGGAAATAGAGCTTCAAAGGGATACGAAAGATAGAGAAAGGGGGAATTGGAAATAATAATATAATCAGGAATTGAATTAAAAGGGGCCAGTGTTGTTTGATGCTTGGTCGGTAGAATTTCCAATTGGAAATAGGACCGTTGGTTGTATGGATATTTTCTTTGATAGTTAAATCAACGGCTATCAAAGTTTTTGATTTATTTTATACCTCTGTTATCAATATGGAGAGACCGGGATCAGATTTAATATCTGAAAACCACTATGTATTGGTATAAGCGTTAGGAATCATCCTATGATGAAAATAATTGAAGACGGAGTTATGCAAGGGCTTTCCTTTTACGGGATAGTGCCTTCGGTTTGCCCAGACCCAGAACAACTTGTAAGGATGTAAAAACCCGTAACTTCCCCGTAAAGGAAAGCGTCGGATAGTTCGAGAACAAGCCACAACAGAACGCATATAAAAGAACATTTCATTGTATATCACAACAATGCATCAGATTACAAGAATATACAGAGTATAAATGAATATTACACAGAAATATCAGAGATTTAAATTACATTTAAATACATCGCAGCGGAAAATAATACAATACGTAACTAGAAGAGATATACGGATACAAAGCTTTTTAGAAATCGTTCCAGCTGTAAACCAGGATCATGTGAACAAAAATCTGCAAAACCAAAACTACTAGCTGCCCGTGTCAAAATAAGGGCACCCAGATTTTAGGTTAAAACAATAAACTCCAGGTCAGTCATGTGACTGGTGTGAGAACTAAAACAGTTATTATTCTTTATTTTAAAGTTAGGTAAATCAAGGGACCACACCGTATAACACGGAACGGGTTTCCTCCCAAGAATACCAGTGCATAAACAAACAGCGCAATGCTAAATAAAGAAAAATGAAGCTGTTATAAGACCCACGTCCTATCATACAATGCAACGCAAGCCGGGGGATAGGGTTTTTACCTTATAATAGCCAAAGAATTCTTGATACGTTTAAAACAGATTATTTGATACTATAATAAGTGCATAGTGTATAAAACAACTTCAAATCATAAGTATCAATCATAGACGGCATGAATGACCCATACCACTATGTCGCCATATATAAGTTTACAATCAAAACCGCAATGTCGTATTGGAAGTTGGGTTATCATTTATGGTATGAACCGTGGCTAGGGGCAAGATCCAATTCATTTTCTAATCAAATCAAATTCAATTCATTTTCTAATCAAATCAAATTCAATTCATTTTCTAATCAAATCAAATTCAATTCATTTTCTAATCAAATCAAATTCAATTCATTTTCTAATCAAATCAAATTCTATTCATTTTCTAATCAAATTCAAATTCAATTCATTTTCTAATCAAATCAAATTCGATATATATTCAACTGAAATCAAATTCATTATATATTCAATTTCAATTTGAATTCGTTATATATTCAATTTCAATTCGAATTCGTTTTCTTTTCAATTCAATTCAATTTGAATTCATGTTCAATTCTTTTCAAATATCAGATTTTGAAATCACTTTCGATATTCATTATAAAATGAATAAAATCGATATAAATATCGTTCACGTCAAAATGGCGTCAATTTAATCAATACGGCTTCATATATTTCCATTTTCAAATATTCTATTTCAAATATTTCTATCTCAAATATTTCTTTTCAAATATTTCCTTTTTCAAATATTCTATTTTCAAATATTTCTATTTTCAAATATTTCTATTTTAAAATATTTCTACTTTTTTTTAAAACTGGAATGAGGCCCAATCAATTACCATATAATGTTGATTATATGGGTTTTCTACAACACATGTATACAATAACAACGATGAATAATCAACCATCATCCAAAGTGCATTCTACACTGTATAAGCATCAAATATAAATATTCAACGCTTATAACAGTCTGTCAATCAATCGATCGACATACAACTAAACATTCGGGATTAGTGTACGTCAAATATCATCCCAATACCCGTGTGGGGTTTCAAGCAATCAAACACAGATTTTTATTTGTGCAGTTGGGCGATGTGTAAAATTTATCGTCTCAATCAATGTCCTTCAAATAGGTGTACATAAACAAACCGTCCAGTTTGTAAATGAATATTTATTTATTCACATTCACGTTAAAAATTATATATTTAACGATCAAACTATTTTATTTTAACACATGAAATTTTATTCAGTTCATTTTCAAAATAAAAATGATATTTTTATTTTTTTTCTAACTTATTTTAGAAAATTTCGGCGGCATAACGGCAAGATACTAGAAACGGGACGAGGCCTAGCCTTATCCCCGGTCTAGTGAAGGCCCACGCCATTCACACATCAATCAAATCAATTCATTTCACCAAACAATCCAATTTCAATCAAATACTCTAACTAATTTTTGCAATCAAAACAAACAAGTCCATGGTCTGTGGACGATTGTGTCGGGTGCTACTAAGCACCGTCTGCATCCTAGTATATATATATAACTAGAAAAAGAAATTGAAAGGTGAGAAGTTCTCACAAATTTCTAAACCACACGCCATGACTCTTCTTATGTAGAACATCTTCGCCGTGCTTCTAACGAGATCTGTTCAGCACCGTTACATGTTAAAAATCACATTTTTAACAATGCTATTTCTAATATAAAAATATCGTCTTTTTAATTCTAAAAATCTGGTCCTTCTCTAATTAAAAATCTTGCCTTTTACACATAAAAGACTATATTTTTAACCCAAGTAAAGATTCTATTTTTTTTTATCAAGTAAAGATCCTATTTTTAACTCAAGTAAAGATTCTATTTTCAAAACAAGTAAAGATTCTATTTTTATTTTTATTTTCAAATCAAAGACATTTTTATTTCTAATCTATAAAAATTTTATTTTTATTTCTATTCCATGAAAATAAAAGTCCAACCCCTTTTTTTTATTTACAATGCTATTTCTAATTTCAATTTGAAGGACACTTTGATTTCAGGTTTAAAGACGCTTTGATTTCAGTTTTAAAAACACTTTGATTTCATTTTTAAAAACACTTTTATTTCATTTTTAAAAACACTTTGATTTCAATTTTAAAAACATTTTTATTTCAGTTTTAAAAACACTTTTATTTCAGTTTATTTCAGATTTAAAACAACTAATTTAAATAAATAGGAAAACAAAGGGAAGGTCACTTACCTTCTGTATCGTGCTCGTATTGCACTCCAGCCCTAGGGCTCGAAATTACAGCCGCCACGTCAGCTCTGACGGTGATCAGTCCTTGCCACGGCGTCGAGCTTCGAGAGAGCTTCCTGAAGGTGCCTGGAACGTCGAACTCGGTGGCTCCTCTGATGCTAGCGACGAGCTCGACGGCGGCGCCTTTGCGCTCTGATTCCAGGCGCTACACTTAACGAGGGATGATCAAACCAGCGGGGATTCAAAGATCACAAAAATCACTTCAAAAATTGTTTTGATTTCTTGCTGTATTTCGATCGGAGTTTGAAGAAAAAGGAGATTGAATTTTCGAGCTTCGAAGCAGTTGATTTGGGAGGGTGGCTGCTGCTTTACGATGTGGCTAGGGTTACGGGTAGTTGGGCCCTTTTATATAAATTATATTTTATTATTTCAATCCTTTTAATTCGTAAATTACTTGATTAACATCACGAACTCCAAATGAATTCCAATGACTGTCGCCCCTAGGTAATTACCCCTACTCCGGTCACAATGGGATATGTTTCGTAAGCCAATTCGGCCGTTACGATAAGTTTCCGTTAAATTTACATTTAAATCACTATATTGAATTTTAAACGTACATTTCAAATTACCGGGGTCACATACTAACTCTAAAAATTCTCGAAAAATATTTTCTAGCTTCGTATTGACGATACGGTCCTAACAAAAGTAGTTTCGTCGAAATCCGAGGTCGTTTGCAAAATTTCCATTTTTAAGGGCCTGAATTCCATAGCGACTATTCAGAATATTCAACTGGACATATCTTTTGATTCCCGCCATGAAATTTCGATTTTTTGGATTCGTTGGAAAGATATTATCAATTAGATCCTATTGTTTTTGGTTTCACTAAAATCCGGATGTTTTGCACCCGGTACGTTCAATCGAAGTTTGAAATCGAATTATCGAACTACCGCGCCATTTTCAATTCTATTTATAATTATAAATAATTATTTATATTCTAACGACGACGTATATAATATATACGTCGAATTCTGTTCAAAATAAATTTCTCGTTGATATTATTTAAAATAATTCCTTTCGAATAATCAAAATTCGCTAAAATTGCCAAAATAAAAATTTTAAACTGGCCCAGATTTTCGGGTTGTTACAATCTCCCCCACTTAAAACTTTTCGTCCCCGAAAAGGAACAAAGTCGAAAGTGGTTTGATTATTCAACTCCACGTTCGATCTGGCTTCCATTCTCCAACTTTTCAGTTTCTGAGAATTTTCAAAAATTCAAAAATTTGGCTAACACCCTAAATTTTCGAAAAATTTCGCCATAACCTCCCCTGCAATGGGAGCATCGGGAAATCTCAAATAGCTTCCCCGGTCCTTCAGATCTCAAAAAGAAAAAGAAAAAAGGCCAAGCGGCTAGCCAATAGGCTCATAAAATCATCATCACCCAAACAAAACAGTAAATTATGTAGTAAACATGTACCTATTTGTCGGGCAAACAAATTTTATTCTCTGCTCTAGCCTCCTTGCTATGACCTGTTCAAGGTAAGTACAAGTATATGCAAGCAAACGCAACCAATTTTCAATATAATTCAATATTTGGTTCAATTAGGCTAAATGGTTCAAAATTATCAACCAAATAAACAAACAACACAAACATCAATCAATTAGTGAATTAGAGTTTCAAATTGATAAATTTGATATATATACAAAAAATCATGTTTTGGATGCCAATTCACAACAATGTGTTCTAACTATATAAGTTTTGGTTCTCACACCAGCCTAATGGAGATATATAGAAAATCACACCCTCGAAACACGAACATAAATATTGATGATGCGATCGCTATCATCAATATCATCTCCGGGCGACTAGAGTGTAATCCTATATCTATCCAGTATATTAAAACTTCGAATATACGTTCATGACGCGTATATACAAAACCTTTATATATTGGAGTGTCCATATTCAATATAAATAAATAATCAAATACGTATTATATGGTTTAAATTTTCAAAACAAAATTGTTTTCATTTGAAAAATATACTCTTCACACTCGTTCTAGGATACTATCGATCCTATCTCTAACAAGTCAATCTAATTGGATTTTACTAATCCAATATCTGATGAATTCTTTCGTATGGTTCTAATGTGTCTTGTTCTCGAGCTCTGTAACCCAAAGCTCTGATACCAACTGTAAAAACCCGTAACTTCCCCGTAAAGGAAAGCGTCGGATAGTTCGAGAACAAGCCACAACAGAACGCATATAAAAGAACATTTCATTGTATATCACAACAATGCATCAGATTACAAGAATATACAGAGTATAAATGAATATTACACAGAAATATCATAGATTTAAATTACATTTAAATACATCGCAGCGGAAAATAATACAATACGTAACTAGAAGAGATATATGGATACAAAGCTTTTCGGATATCGTTCCAGCTGTAAACCAGGATCCTGTGAATAAAAATCTGCAAAACCAAAACTACTAGCTGCCCGTGTCAAAATAAGGGCACCCAGAGTTTAGGTTAAAACAATAAACTCCAGGTCAGTCATGTGACTGGTGTGAGAACTAAAACAGTTATTATTCTTTATTTTAAAGTTAGGTAAATCAAGGGACCACGCCGTATAACACGGAACGGGTTTCCTCCTAAGAATACCAGTGCATAAACAAACAGCGCAATGCTAAATAAAGAAAAATGAAGCTGTTATAAGACCCAGGTCCTATCACACAATGCAACGCAAGCCGGGGGATATGGTTTTTACCTTATAATAGCCAAAGAACGCTTGATACGTTTAAAACAGATTATTTGATACTATAATAAGTGCATAGTGTATAAAACAACTTCAAATCATAAGTATCAATCATAGACGGCATGAATGACCCATACCACTATGTCGCCATATATAAGTTTATAATCAAAACCGCAATGTCGTATTGGAAGTTGGATTATCATTTATGGTATGAACCGAGGCTAGGGGCAAGATCCTCACCGATTCGAGACTGTCTAGTCCGGGCCTCAGGAACAGCCGCAACTGCCCCATGGATCGTCAGGGCCGGTCCACCGATGTGGATTATTATGCCTGAACACTGCGTTTCCCCGCCCTTTGGGGCGTAAGCCTGGCCCGTCAGCCGACCAGAAGCATCGGCCGAA
Source organism: Allium sativum (assembly GCA_030737875.1). Taxonomy (NCBI): domain Eukaryota; kingdom Viridiplantae; phylum Streptophyta; class Magnoliopsida; order Asparagales; family Amaryllidaceae; genus Allium; species Allium sativum. The sequence continues at coordinate 779,805,030 of CM060916.1, forward strand.
ACCGATATCACGAGGCGCCTCGCTTTTCAACAAGTACTAATAAGCAACATCCACATGAGTCAAACTCGTCAGCCAGTTCAAGCACTGACGCCACTCCTAACTAGAAAGAAACGCATGTCCTCCCTGATGTTCGTCTCCCGTTTTTAGTTCATACCGGGTGTGATAATCGCGAATCAACGTTACACAAAGCTACGCCACACAAGGCCGTGCTTTGATCATCAACCACAAGACTTTGCTTTTCAACAGAAGCCTCGATCAATTGCCACTTAGGCATGTCACACAGGCAATTCACTCCATGCGATTGATATCCATCAATATATAACCCCTGAGCTCGTTCGTCTCAGAGAAGGGCGTTAAGCAAGAGAATAAATTCTCCGCCGCCAAGCAGATATATATTTAATAGAGATCAATCACACGGACTAAAATCCAATGTCAGACACACAGTCCATTTACAAGTCCGTTCTGGGGCTGAACGAAACCGGAGGCACCTAGTACCTCGCATATCCATCGATCTCCAAATACGTCTGGACGATCACCAACTGTTTCCATCTTCTTGGGTGTACAGCCCAATCAAGATCATCAGTAATCACCCAAACAACGTGAAGACTTCCGGTCTTCGACCACCGTCTTCATCTTTGACTTATCGTCGTATCAGTTATTCAGACTGGGATAAACCCGGTCTTTCCGAATAACTCGCGTATATTTTAAATAAGTGTTACACAAACACAACATATGCCTCATTCCAATTCATCAGTCACTAACCGTAAATTAATCAAGAGAATAATTCCCCAAATATTAACCCCGAAGGCCGAAACCAACATCAGATCAATATCCAGAAAACCATTCTGCTTAGCTAACCGACGGTTAGTTTCTAAATTTCACATTCATAGGGAAAGGTTCCCATTAATTTTATCCAAGATAAATTTCTTGAATTTATTCTTTAATCTATTTTTGAATATCAATTCAAACTAGTCGGGATTAGCGAACCTTACCGAAGTAATCATTTGTTTTAATTTCCCAATCCCAACCTATTCATCCCATGAAGTAAAACTGGTTATACTTCATATCTGACACCACAGTGTTATCGGTAAATTCAGTTACCATTTCACGTTCAAATCTAATTAAAGATTTAACTATCGCCTGGAGCAAAACTGGTGGTACTCCATTTTCGATCTTTTCAATCTAATTAAAGATTCATTAAAACTCCACTTAGTTTTAATCTTTGACTGGGTTAAAGAATCAGTGTCATTTAAAACACGGTTCACGATAAACCCAAAATCACATTTATTAATTATCGGGTTAAAGAACGAGTGTTATTTAAAACACCGTCCACGATAAACCCAAAAATCAATATCAATTCAAACCCAATTAAATATTATTTAATTGGTACACTTCATTAAATCTAAATAAAAAGATTTAATCTTTTCTCAACTGGTTTCAAGAACAATGTTAATAAAGACACCATTCACGACAAACCTAAATCACATTTGATATTAAATACAAGGCTCTGAATAGAAAATATATCGGCTTGTATTCAATATCAAATTCTGCGATTAACAAATGTCGTATTGGAAATAACGATATAAATATATATATATATATATATATATATATATCTTTCAAATTTCCATAACAACATCTGTATAATCACGAAATCCAACATCGAAATATTCCGAAGACAATTTCGATTCAAATCCACTCCAATGCAATCATTGGAAATTCTGGTTATTTTTAAAACGCTTTTCAATTTCAATTTATTTATTTAAAAATAAATGGAATTATAATTCTAGTTCAAAACTAGTTCATTTCGATAAAAATCTATTTTTATCTTTTCAAATATGGAGTTTTTCATCCCAATTCTTCTCAAATCATTTCTTATGATTTTACACAAATTATTACTATTTTTAATAATTTTATCAAGGCCCGTACAGTCGATTTCCATCAACGGCCATCGAACTGCACTTACAGCGACCTTTTTCAAATTTTAATTGGACGTAACTCCAAATCCAACCGTTAGATTTCAAATTTCTAACGTTCCTTAGAAAGCCCTTTTCGATACGAACCCAACGGTTCCGGTTTTAGGAGAATCCGACGGTCGGATCTCCCGTAATGTCCGTTTGAAATAAATGGTCGAAATTCACGAACTGCCGCAGCGCGGCGCGTTCTATCCAGGCCATTATATTATATATATAATATATATAATATATATTTCGTCGATTTCCTTTCGAAATGAATTTTATAAACCGTTTTAAATTCGTTTTCAAAACGGTTTCAACTTCATATTCAATTTCAATTCGAATTCGTTTATATTCAATTTCAATTCGAATTCGTTTATATTCAATTTCAATTCATTTCATTTCGAAATCGTTTTCAATTCATTTCATTTCGAAATCATTTTCAATTCAATTCGAATTCGTTTTCCTATTCAATTCAAATCCAATTTATTTTCTAATCAAATCAAATTCAATTCATTTTCTAATCAAATCCAATTCATTTTCTAATCAAATCAAATTCAATTCATTTTCTAATCAAATCAAATTCAATTCATTTTCTAATCAAATCAAATTCAATTCATTTTCTAATCAAATCAAATTCAATTCATTTTCTAATCAAATCAAATTCGATATATATTCAATTGAAATCAAATTCGTTATATATTCAATTTCAATTTGAATTCATTATATATTCAATTTCAATTCGAATTCGTTTTCTTTTCAATTCAATTCAATTCGAATTCATGTTCAATTCTTTTCAAATATCAGATTTTGAAATCACTTTCGATATTCATTATAAAATGAATAAAATCGATATAAATATCGTTCACGTCAAAATGGCGTCAATTTAATCAATACGGCTTCATATATTTCCATTTTCAAATATTCTATTTCGAATATTTCTATCTCAAATATTTCTTTTCAAATATTTCCTTTTTCAAATATTCTATTTTCAAATATTTCTATTTTCAAATATTTCTATTTTAAAATATTTCTATTTTTTTTTGAAACTGGAATGAGGCCCAATCAATTACCATATAATGTTGATTATATGGGTTTTCTACAACACATGTATACAATAACAACGATGAATAATCAACCATCATCCAAAGTGCATTCTACACTGTATAAGCATCAAATATAAATATTCAACGCTTATAACAGTCTGTCAATCAATCGATCGACATACAACTAAACAATCGGGATTAGTGTACGTCAAATATCATCCCAATACCCGTGTGGGGTTTCAAGCAATCAAACACAGATTTTTATTTGTGCAGTTGGGCTATGTGTAAAATTTATCGTCTCAATCAATGTCCTTCAAATAGGTGTACATAAACAAACCGTCCGGTTTGTAAATGAATATTTATTTATTCACATTCACGTTAAAAATTATATTTTTAACGATCAAACTATTTTATTTTAACACATGAAATTTTATTCAGTTCATTTTCCAAATAAAAATGATATTTTTATTTTTTTTCTAACTTATTTTAGAAAATTTCGGCGGCATAACGGCACGATACTAGAAACGGGACGAGGCCTAGCCTTATCCCCGGTCTAGTGAAGGCCCACGCCATTCACACATCAATCAAATCAATTCATTTCACCAAACAATCCAATTTCAATCAAATACTCTAACTAATTTTTGCAATCAAAACAAACAAGTCCATGGTCTGTGGACGATTGTGTCGGGTGCTACTAAGCACCGTCTGCATCCTAGTATATATATATAACTAGAAAAAGAAATTGAAAGGTGAGAAGTTCTCACAAATTTCTAAACCACACGCCACGACTCTTCTTATGTAGAACATCTTCGCCGTGCTTCTAACGAGATCTGTTCAACACCGTTACATGTTAAAAATCACATTTTTAACAATGCTATTTCTAATATAAAAATATCGTCTTTTTAATTCTAAAAATCTGGTCCTTCTCTAATTAAAAATCTCGCCTTTTACACATAAAAGACTATATTTTTAACCCAAGTAAAGATTCTATTTTTTTATCAAGTAAAGATCCTATTTTTAACTCAAGTAAAGATTCTATTTTCAAAACATGTAAAGATTCTATTTTTATTTTTATTTTCAAATCAAAGACATTTTTATTTCTAATCTATAAAAATTTGATTTTTATTTCTATTCCATGAAAATAAAAGTCCTACCCCCTTTTTTTATTTACAATGCTATTTCTAATTTCAATTTGAAGGACACTTTGATTTCAGGTTTAAAAACGCTTTGATTTCAGTTTTAAAAACACTTTGATTTTAGTTTTAAAAACACTTTTATTTCAGTTTTAAAAACACTTTGATTTCAGTTTTAAAAACACTTTTATTTCAGTTTTAAAAACACTTTTATTTCAGTTTATTTCAGATTTAAAACAACTGATTTAAATAAATAGGAAAACAAAGGGAAGGTCACTTACCTTCTGTATCGTGCTCGTATTGCACTCCAGCCCTAGGGCTCGAAATTACAGCCGCCACATCAGCTCTGACGGTGATCAGTCCTTGCCATGGCGTCAAGCTTCGAGAGAGCTTCCTGAAGGTGCCTGGAATGTCGAACTCGGTGGCTCCTCTGATGCTAGCGACGAGCTCGACGGCGGCGCCTTTGCGCTCTGATTCCAGGCGCTACACTTAACGAGGGATGATCAAACCAGCGGGGATTCAAAGATCACAAAAATCACATCAAAAATTGTTTTGATTTCTTGCTGTATTTCGATCGGAGTTTTAAGAAAAAGGAGATTGAATTTTCGAGCTTCGGAGCGGTTGATTTGGGAGGGTGGCGGCTGCTTTACGATGTGGCTAGGGTTACGGGTAGTTGGGCCCTTTTATATAAATTATATTTTATTATTTCAATCCTTTTAATTCGTAAATTACTTGATTAACATCACGAACTCCAAATGAATTCCAACGACTGTCGCCCCTAGGTAATTAGCCCTACTCCGGTCACAATGGGATATGTTTCGTAAGCCAATTCGGCCGTTACGATAAGTTTCCGTTAAATTTACATTTAAATCACTATATTGAATTTTAAACGTACATTTCAAATTACCAGGGTCACATACTAACTCTAAAAATTCTCGAAAAATATTTTCTAGCTTCGTATTGACGATACGGTCCTAACAAAAGTAGTTTCGTCGAAATCCGAGGTCGTTTGCAAAATTTCCATTTTTAAGGGCCTGAATTCCATAGCGACTATTCAGAATTTTCAACTGGACATATCTTTTGATTCCCGCCATGAAATTTCGATTTTTCGGATTCGTTGGAAAGATATTATCAATTAGATCCTATTGTTTTTGGTTGCACTAAAATCCGGATGTTTTGCACCCGGTACGTTCAATCGAAGTTTGAAATCGAATTATCGAACTACCGCGCCATTTTCAATTCTATTTATAATTATAAATAATTATTTATATTCTAACGACGACGTTTATAATATATATGTCAAATTCTGTTCAAAATAAATTTCTCGTCGATATTATTTAAAATAATTCCTTTCAAATAATCAAAATTCGCTAAAATTGCCAAAATAAAAATTTTAAACTGACCCAGATTTTCGGGTTGTTACAAAGGACGAGTGTCTGACAGAGTATTTCCAAATGTATTACGTACGTTGATTCCTTCAAACATACGAAGTTGGTGGCACAGAAGGGAAACTTTTTTAGCCTAACAATCTGAGTATTTTTGTGGGAATCAATTAGTGATTTCCGATGGATCTGACAATGTGGCATTCAAAGTGAATTGTGGCCAGATGTTCTGGAAGATAATTCAAACCTCAAGCCTTACACCCGGGAAATGACAAAAATCAGGCAGGCAGCATGGCTATGTGGGTCGCACCTATTAGGATGTATAATCACCTATCTAGAGAAATTCCATTTGTTCTTAAATCTATCAATGCTGTCCCTTTCGGGAGACGGTTGCTGATTCCAACCGTTGGTAATATACATTCGATACACTTAAGCGAAATGAGTGGTCGGTCATGTGAGGGCCGGGTTGCAAGACGTTCTTGCTGAACCCAGTGTATTCGTCTCTAGAGATATACTATCGGAAGGTGGTCCCATACCTTGTCATGTTGGAAATCCAATCTCCAATAAGCGCCCCGCGGTTTTTGTTTTTATATTATATATGGAGCGTTAGATGCAAGCGTTCCGCTAGATTCTATTTACTTGATGTAGACATTAATATAATATCACTGGATTTGATATCGAAAATATTTTTGGTTATCGTAAGGTAAAAACCATCCGTGTTTATGTGTGGAACGGTCTTACGATTATCTTTTCTTTCGAAAGGATTTTTAAAAGTTAAACCAATGGTTGGAGTTTACTCACACCAGTCCCATGACTGACCCAGAGTTTATTTTGTTTGTTTTCCCTAAACTCTTGGGTGCCCAAATTTGTACGGGCAGTCAAGTAGTCGGGATTTTTCAGATTCACTTGGAGGAGCTTGAAGCAGGAGGCTTCGCCTGTTAGCTATAGACTATCATATTTTCCGCTGTGTACTATGTTGTATCTTGAAACAGGGGTTTATAACTATTCCAGGGATAACTGTTGTTCTCTGATGATGGTATGTATATATGCAGTTACTGAATTGTATTTCAAAGTTTATGTTATCTAATATATTTTATTCGTTCCGCTGTGAGTTGGTGATCTTCGTTTTCTTCTATTCTATTATTTCTTTCTTTCTATTTCTCATCCTCTAACTTCTTTCTAAAAATGATTCCTATTTCTGTGCAATTTGGGTTGGACGTGTGGTATGATTAGTCGACTCAAAGGGTACGGAAGTTCGGGTCGTTTCATCATCCATTCAATTCACACATCATACACATATAAATATGTAAACATAAATTTGAGGAATCCTGTTGGATTCCTCCAACCTGTTTTCCTGCATTCAAAGATATCAAACAGCACAAACAATACCAATCCTTCTTCAAGGCAGTACATCGCAGTATAAAAGGTCATCCACTCATATATCGTGGGGCGATTGGGTCATCCGCTAATGGTACTGCCGGCATCCACTAATAGTACTACGGGAAATCCAATATCCAATATATAATAATAGCCACAATCACCAAGCCTAATATAACTAATATATGCAATAACCAAAACTGGTAAACAATTCATAAATGCAACCAAGTAGTCTACAATTTATTTTTAGTGATAAAAATATATTTTTATGTGAGATTTACTCAACTGAATTTATTTGCCGAATATCCGTCTAATTCCATATCGTCTCGGCTATAAATTCATTTAAATCATCAATCTCAAACCTATAATTATTTATTTTATTATCAATTTAAAATTTATATAAATTAATTACAAACATAGACGAATTAATTGTTCTTTGAATATTTAAATTTCTTAAAACACATATCTTACGGCTATTCCAACTCTCGACTAATCCATGAAACAAGTTCCGAATAGCTTCAATCAGCAATTAACCTAAATAGACTACCTTATACCTATTTCGGCATTTCATGACCAGGCAATTCTTACTGTGCAATCTTCCAATTCAATAGAGCACTGCCGTTTTACACCGCTGCCTTGCCTCAACCCCAACAATCCACTTTAATCACGGTTGAACACTCATCATCCCGAACTATATCATCTCCACGCCTGGCATCACTTTCACCAGCAGTGCCCCTTTCCAAACTGGGAATTCCTAAAGAAAACTCCACAACTCGCTCACTGTTTTCAACAAACCCCGCTACACTCCATCGCAAGTATCCTTGACCCCCCCAGAACCCAATCGTGACGTCAAGTAACACACCCCCCTCGAGCAGAACTTTGCCATCACCCGAATTCCATGATCGCTCCCCATCCCAATCAAGCGTCGACCCTAATTAAATGACCAGAGGTTCGTAAGATTTGATTTCTATCACCATACAGTGAAACCTACTCCACTGTGACAACATCAAGCAACCAGAAGCGAATGTCGCACCCAAATCTCGACTATCCCAACTAAGTCGCGACCTTCCAAACAACATCCAATAACCCTTTAACACATGCATGCCTCACTGATGAGTTCAAAATCGATTTTCGATCTTGATTCCTTTTTTTTACTTGGTGGATTTTGGTTTACAGAAGGAACAACAAATTGAATGTTTTAGAAGAGGAAAAGAAGGATGGCAAAGGCTTAAATTGCTTTTTGTTTATGAATGGAAGAATACGAAGGTTTAAGGTGGTTTTTATAGGAATAAGAAGGGGAAAATTGGTACAATAGCCACTAAATGACTTTTTCCTAGATAACGAAGCAGGAAGACAATTTGGTGCGTGAAATGAAAGGAGCTGAAGCAAGGTAGGCTCAGCGTTTAAAAATATAGGTCAGCTGAAACATTTAATTTGAATTTATTTACGTTTTCTATTCGAAAATATCTCGTGGTCCATAATTCGCAACCCTGAACCCCTATCTAGTCATAAAGACTGACGCTAAAAGGTTATACGCTATTTTGAATTCAATGATACCGATTCTGGAATTTATTTCGACTGTATATAAGAGAATAATTAAATTTAACAATAATTATTAAATTTGATTTAAAATATAAATCATTTTCGAACAATTAAATTCATCGATAATAAATTATTATTATCGTTCTAATTCAAATAGAATTTATATTTATTGACTGAATCATTTCAATTCAGTTTTAACGGTGAATTCAATTATTTGTTAATAACTTGATATAATCGAAATAAAATCGTATATCGATTATTAAATCGATAAATTTAACATAAAATTTATTTATATTTCCAATTCAACATTTAGAATAAATTTAAATGTTCAAAATAAGTTGACAAAAATACAGGACATTACAACTAGGATGCCTAGGACCATGTCCCTCGGAAATAAAAAAGGTCCTCAGCACTCAATCTAGATAACCATAGCGTTCCTCCTTTCAATCTACCACTCTCTACAAACTCAAGCCGTGTACCCCTAGTTCTCATTCCACCTAGCTTGAGACAACATGTCAAACCTTCATATTTTCTCAAGAAGTGCTGAAAAAGGATTTCCATTAATTATAAAGTATGTCAAAATTTCACTTATAAAAATCCCAAACTTGCTCTTTCCAATCCATTTTCTCTTTATCCTTTTTATCATAAGCCATGCTAGTTTCAAACAACCCAAAACTTCTCCCTATTAAGTAGTAGCCATACGAGAGATGTTTTTTCAAAATTTCTTTTTTCCCGATTCTCACATTATTAAATTACCTTTAATTGATTACCATTTCTCGTTCTTACATCTTTATTTCTCCATTAAGATTTTTTATGATTACTACTCAAGTTTTAAGGTTTACTCACATAGCAAAATAATTCCTCATACCTTTACCAATTGTTCATGTGTAATACTAGAACTGTTTTACTAAACTTTCTTTAATTATCTAAATATTTACCTAGTCTAAACCTTTCTCAAAAGTTAAAAACTAGGAATATATTATTAATAACCAATGTTTACTTACTATGGGTTTCTTCTTTTAACGAAAGGTTATGGATTTTAAATTAGTTGGAATACCTATCTTTTTAATACACATTTCTTTTACAAGAGGAATTAATAAAATTAAGTTTCAATGAATCTTTTCTAAAGAGAAATTTTGTGTTGTGTGTAAAATAATAAGGAAAGTTCATTATTTTAACATTTTTCATTTCCCTATTGAAATAGGTAGCACAAAATTACAGCATTTCTCCTATATTTTCTACATCTCTTTCGCTGCACATTTTCTTGTCACTTTAACAAAATATGTTTACTTACAAACGTATTGATTCATAAAATTTATCTTATAATTCTTCTTCTTCCAATAAGTTAAACTGTGTCACAACTCGTGCTTTATGAAAAAAAATTCTCGTATTTCTTTCGAAAACAAATCTGCTATTTTCTTTTCACTCAAGTTCATTTATATTTATATTGAGACCTGTCTCTAACTCATATATGCACAGAATATGTCTAATCCATTTATATTTGCGCTTGCCCTTAACCACTTACATTGCTTATCCCCACAACTTACTTACACACTTTATCCTTTTGAAAACAATTTTGCATAATTTTATCAAAAATTATTTTAATGCAACTCTCAATATTACAAACCAGTAAATTTCTAAAATTGTAAAATTTTGAACTTGAAAACTCTTCTAGAATTATTTTCTTTATCTATATATATACAATATATTTTTCAAATTCCTTTTAAAGGTTTAATTATGGGACTAATTACAAAGTGTTTCTTAACTGCCGTTTCCAAATTCTTTGCGCAAAATTATATTTCTCTGTCCGTATTTTTTCTACACCAATTCCTCAGGGTTGTCCGAACTGAAATCTAAGTCTAGCTCCACTTTTTCCTAAATGTGTGTACATATATTTATATACATATATATATATTTCTAATCCATTTTCCTTCTTACTCGTTCTCAATTTACAAGGCCTTACTGCCTAACCCACTAATCTGAAATACTAAAATTTTGGACACTAAAGCATGAAATTCTCTACTTTATTACAAAACATCTTTGTACACTTCATATTCTAGTCATTCATGGATTTACTTCTGCATAAGTTTCCATAACCATTGCATAATTGTACAAAATTGATATTCTAACCTTTTCCATGTGTTGCTTCACTTGTTTATTAGATTCTGTTATAGATCTAGGTTTATATATATATATATATATATATATATATATATATGTTTACTCACTATCTATATAGGGATCTTGAACCTAAGCTCTGATAACATATGTAACAACCCAGATTTCAGCAGACCCGAATTTTTCGCAAAATGCCAAAAATCAAGTTGGTTTGTCTGGTATCCTGCAGAAAGGAAAAGATAAATATATTAGAGCTTGTAATAAAATATCTCACAGCAGAACAAATAAAATATAATAGTAATTAAATACTCACCATAATAATGATACTGACTAGCAAGTGTCTCTAAGCTATAAAACCTCTACCACCTTTCTAGCCTAGGGGTTTGTTATGAGGGGTGAGTCAGAACAAAAAACTAGTGAATGGATAAATTATACTTTATAAAGATAACACTACACATAATGTTATATCACTAATTTACTTTTGTTAGGTTGTTAGGGTTTATAACACCTCGCCGCTACGCGTGCATCATACCCATCTACTCCTCATTAGATCAAACCTAGTTATCCATATACATATGTGGTTATATACCAATATATCTAGGTACTACCCATAGTACCCTCCTCGAAAGGTCTTTGTCGTCATGCTATGAAAGCACACTGTATCTACATTGTCATGCTACGAAAGCGTACTTTCTACTATCTGAGCTCCGCTATCAGGCTGAACCCTTGCATAGAGGTAAAACTCAAACATCCACGATGCACCACCCAGTGCGTACACTGAGGACCTACTTCCAATTGTAGTATCTACTATCCGAGTTCCACTATCAAACTAAACCCTTGCACGGAACTTTGTTGAGGGATTTCTACATTTTCCTGTGATATGGATATCCATAGATTATTCTGAACCTTTTTCTCTATGGCTATAGCCTCACTCCCCCCCCCCCTCAACTAATGAAAGACCATTACAAGAGCTAAGTGTCCGTGCCCCTAACAAACAATCCAAACATCCAATTGGCATTGTCCCTCAACCGATGTCTAGATAGTGAAAGAACATTGTCACGTTGGTTTAGCTCTAGTCTTTCCTGTATACGCTCTGATTGACGATGACAAGTATCCAACGATCCACTATCCTTTTTGGGTTTTGACCAGGAAGCCTGCTCTCGGGGCCGAGGCAACTGCTGAATCGTAAAAATCATCCCACCATCTTCTGGTTGCCCTCTGCACAAATGCATCTAAGGCATACTCTATGGATAGAACTTTACAGACCTTCCTATGGGGTATCTGACCATGATCATTTCTTAGAGGCCATCTCGGAGTACCCTCACCCCCCATAGAAATCTCTAACTTCCTGCCTATCGGGTAGGGCTGTCAATTTACTACACGACTCAAAACCTGACACAAAACCCATACGGGAATTAGTGGGTTAATCCGACCCGTAATTTGATGGGTCATTTTTGGGTCAACCCAAATTTAACCTGTTTGTAAACGAGTGGGTTTAGGGTTGACCTGCTGAAACACCCCACCTCCGTTAAGGTCATTCACAAAGGGAATGCCTTAACTTTGGTGGAGCATTATAGGTAAAAGACATAGATAATTTACAAGACAGATATATATAAGTAGCAGAAAAACAAACTTTATTTCAAACGTGGCTCATAACAAAACATTACAGCAAACTGTTTCAAACCAACTTCCAAATCATTACATCAAAATCTCTTTCTTGATTATTACATAAAGAAGCATAAAACAAAATAAAATTGCATAAATCCCCGAGTAGTGGTGTGTCCAAAGCCAAAGCAAAAGCCAAAGCCAAAGCCAAAGAGAAGAGGTTCCAAGCTATACATCACAGAGTCTTCAAGCTTGAAAAGATGAACGGTCCAAATTAAGCTGAGCTATTCCCTCCCTGGCTACCTGGGGGGAGGGAGAATGGAAGAAAAGAGAGCGAAAGAAAATGGGTCAGACATAAGTCTGAGTAAGTCTAGTGATTTTTCAATGTGTGAATAAGGAGAAGGGTCATGATAGGAATAAATTGAAAATAGGACTATACCAGAATAACTAACTAACATAAACCAAGATAAGGAAGTTTAAACCGAATATACTATCGCACCTATTCTACTTCTCTGCACTTATTTATACTTGTCCCAACAGGCACCCCATATACATGGTGAAATGATCCCTTTTTATAAATCGACTCCTACTCGCATATATTTATCACGTGTGTCATTCGGCCCCCCGCTTGGTTGTAGATACCTTTGCTGGTCCCACCATGGGGTGTATCAAATCCTATAGTGGCAACCCGACATGATTCAAGATTCACAGTATATGACTACTGATGCCCAGTGCCTGCTTTTTCCACTCCGGAGTACGTGCACGCCCATACTCCGTCGGAACCTACACTGATGCACCACCCGCCGTCGTTTTGACCGCTTATAATCAGCCCAGTAATCGTGCCCCACCCTGCCTAGTTTAAGGTACCATGATACATCTATGTGGGTTACTGCTAAAATGGGCCCCCATTACTAGGGTTTCCTAGCCAACATGTTAAATTGGTTAAGTGTCCAAGTTTACCTAACCCCACCCATCAGTATAGTTAACATGTTGAGTTGGTTAATGTTTCCTTAATTGACTTAACCCTACCATTCCTGACTTAGATTTAATTCATTTCATTAAAGAACCAACCACTCACATTAGACAGGTATTGTTGTGGTCACTAGATGTGCCGGTCGGTTCCAGGCAGTTTTACACCACAACTCAGTCTAACCTCGGGTTCTTTTGGACTCCATGCACTAACCACTCACATTAGATAGGTATTTTTATGGTTGCTGGATTTGCCAGGCGGTTCCAGGCAGTCTTATACCATAACTCAATCTAACCTAGGGTTAGGCATATTCGTCTTTTTCTAAATTTACATATTTATCCTTTTATGTTTATATGTAAATTTACCAAGAATTTATTGTCATGGCCCACTTTCCCTCTAAATCAAGTTCATAATTTTAGGTATAAAAATTATACCATTTTCATGCCATTTATCATGATTATGCCTAACATGCCAATTACATGTAATTTCAAGTTTTCCTCGATGTTACCCCCGTTGTACATTTGCAAAGTTACATAGGTTGTTAGGCTCGATATTTTAGCCTAACTCATAAATTAAAAAGGGGGAAATAGGAACTTTGCAACATTCCAACTTCATACAAAAGTATGGATCTAACTACACATGTGTCACATGAATTGGATATAGAACAATATACTTTTAATTATGAACTTGCAAATTAGATCTATGCAACATGAACCACAAGCATATGAATTTACATAAAACTATACAAATTAAACTTGGCATGTAGTGGTGAACTTGCATAGTGGTTGAATCAAGTTAACATAGATCTAACATAAAGGCATATGGATCTAACATATAAAGTTGTAGATCTAAACATACAAGGTCGTAGATCTAAACATACAAGGTCGTAGATCTAAACATGTATGCATAATGGATCTAAACAATTAGGCATAAACGACATGACTTAGCCTAAAACTTGTATGTATCATAATATCATCAAGGTCGTAGATCTAAACATGTATGCATAATGGATCTAAACAATTTGGCATAAACGACATAACTTAGCCTAAAACTTCTACGTATCATAATATCACCAAGTTACATATGATAATTTCATTCCCAAATTCCTATACAACATCATAGGTTTATCACCAATTTCCACATAACATGATAGGTACGATAGACCACAATAGTTCATAGGCATATATTATGGAATAGACATGAATCAGCATCACATACAACTTGATACAATTCTATTTTACAATTCATTACAAACCATGTCTTTAATTTACTCACATCTGAAAGATAACTACACTTACAAACAAAAGGAAAAACTTGATTTCTGGGATCTGTATTCTGAAACTGAATTGCTCGCCTTTGATGTAGACTAATCATTGTTCTAAATTAGATTTGATTTTGATTTGATATGAAGCTTCTATCTTGCTTTCAAGTGGAAGGAGGACGACGGCTACTCTAGGTCGGCCATTGACGGCATGACGACTCTTGGTATGAATATTTGTGATTTAGGGTTGAGAGTTAGGTTGTTTTTATAGAGGTTTAATTAAATAAGAGCTGTTAGATCAACCCTAGACGCAATCAAGACCATCCAGACAAGATAGAATAGCCACATAAGCCCTAATGACTCATAAAATAGTTAGAAAGGACTCAGCAATGACTCACTGTTTGGATCAGAACACTCCAGAAATCTGTGCAGGTTTTTAGCCCGACATAGGCGCACTTCCCAAGTGCGCCAGTGCATTTTTGTACTGGCGCACTTCACAAGTGCGCCAGTGCATTCTGGCTTATTTCTGGTTTTTCTGACTAACTTCGTTCATCCATATCTCCTTCATACGGTATCAGTTTTACGCAAACTTGGACTCTGTCTCAAGTAGAATTCCGAGACGAACGCAACGACATAACCCGTTTCCCTTAATTATCACATTTGGAATTAATTATTATTTAATTCGTAACTTTAGTGGTTACAGAAAATACGGGGTGTTACATTCTCCCCTCCTTAAAGGATTGTCTCCAAAATCTTCAAGTCAAGAAGAACGTATATCCTACCATCCAATCGTCCATCTACTCAATCATCAAACGCAGGCGTCCATTTTCCTTAAAAGACTTCTAATGCTTCATGATCATATGCATAGTGTGTGTTCATGTCCTTATCTAATGCAAAATCAGGCGGTCTACTAATTCAGTTGACCTCCTTAATGCAATTCATGTCGGTGCCATGAGTCCATTATGTATGCAATCACCCCTAATCATACATTCTACATGAGTGCACGATCATTCATACAAATGCAACATCTACATGATAATTCATCAAGTTTCAATCATATACAAGTACATATAAGCATATGCAATATGAAAGTGACTGAGCCGATCTAATACCTAAAGTGTGTGTATATGCATCCACGAGCAACCACTTGCAACCATCAATCATAACATGTTTCAAATACATGTTTACATCCATTGGTTTCTACCTAAGGATCGAGAACAGCACTGAGGAAAATACTAAAAAGATAGATACGAGCATGAACAAACTTAAGGAAAAAGAGATCAAAGATGTACCCTCAAAAAGATAAGGGTAGGCTGCGCGTATCTTGGCCTCAGTCTACCAAGTCGCGTCTTCCTCAGCATCACTCCATTGAACTTTAACAAGTTTGACTTCGTGGTTGCGTAGCTTTTTGACTTCTGTACCCAAGATACGAGTTGGAACTCTTCTCACAGTGGCCTCTCGTTCTACTTCTACTTCCTCTAATATGCTTGGTTCCACCACTTCTGCAGATTCATGTAAGCACTTTCGTAGGTGAGAAACATGAAAGACATTATGAACTCCAGCCAATCTTTCGGGCATCTCTACTCTATAAGCCATCTTCCCAATCTTCTTAATGATAGGAAATGACCCTACAAATCTTGGTGTCAACTTTCATGTGGATCCAAAGCGAACGACGTTCCTCAAAGGAGATACTTTAAGGAAAACTCTGTCTCCAACCTCAAACTCAAGGTCGGTCCTTCTTTTATCAACGTAGGACTTCTGTCTATCTTGGGCAGTCTTCATTCTTCTTCGTATCAAGTCCACTTTCTCTGAAGTTTCTCTAATCGTATCGGGTCCAAGTATGAGCTTGTCTGTAGACTCCCACCAACAAGTTGGTGATCGACATGGCCTTCCATATAGAGCTTCGAAGGGTGCCATGCCTATGGTGGCTTGGTAGTTATTGTTGTAGGCAAACTCCACCAAAGGAAGAAGAACCTCCCATGTTCCTTCGAAGTCAAAAATGCATAATCTTAAGAGGTCTTCTAATACTCTGTTCACTCTTTCCGTCTGACCATTGGTTTGGGGGTGATAGGCCGTGCTTAAGCATAGCTGTGTGCCTACAGCCTCTTGCAAGCTCTTCCAAAACTCGCTCGTAAATATAGGATCTCGGTCACTTACAACGCTCGAGCGTATCCCATGGAGTCGGACTATCTCTTTAAGATAAATGGATGCTAAAGATGAGGTAGTCCTTTTAATTTTAACGGGTATGAAGTGAGCGCTTTTTTGTGAGCCTGTGCACTATTACCCAAATACTGGTATTGCCCCTTCTTGACCTAGGCAGCCCATCAATAAAGTCCATTGAAATGCTATCCCATTTCCACTGTGGGGCCTCTAGAGGATGAAGCAATCCACCAGGCTTCTTTTGCTCCGCCTTGACCTGCTGGCATATTAAGCACTTAGAGACGAATTCAGCTACATCCATCTTCATGCCATTCCAGAAGAAAACTCTTTTTACGTCTTTATACATCTCGTCTCCACCTGGGTATATGGTCAACTTGGAATGGTGTGCCTCTTCGAGAACCTTCTTCACTAAATCCCTTGCTTGTGGGATGCATAGCCTTCCATCCTGCCTTAACCAACCCTTATCGTCGATGGAGTATCTATTGAGGTGACTAGAAGTCTCACCCCTAATTAGCTTATCTATCACAACAACTAGCTGAGGGTCTTCACGTTGCGTGGTTCCTATTGTGTCCAAAAGAGTAGGCCGCACTTCTAGTGATGCTAACAAACTAGTCACATGATCGACAGAGGGTCTAAAGTCAAAATTGGCTATGTATTCCAAGCTCTGCCTTTCTACAAAGAGAGGGCTTAAGGTCAGCTTCTTTCTACTCAAGGTGTCTGCTACTACATTGCCCTTGCCAGGGGTATAGGAAATCTCGAAATCGTAGGATGCCAAGAATTCCATCCACCTTTTTTGCCTCAAGTTAAGATCTTTCTGCGAGAAAAGTTACTTCAAAGATTTATGGTCAGTATACAATTCAAATTTATCACCTAGGAGATAATGGCGCCAAGACTTAAGTGCAAAGACGATGGCAGCCAATTCTAGGTCGTGGGTTGGGTAGTTTTTCTCATGTGCTTTCAACTGCCTGCCTCCATAAGCTACTACCTTCCATTCTT
Organism: Allium sativum; assembly: GCA_030737875.1. Taxonomy (NCBI): domain Eukaryota; kingdom Viridiplantae; phylum Streptophyta; class Magnoliopsida; order Asparagales; family Amaryllidaceae; genus Allium; species Allium sativum. The sequence continues at coordinate 779,822,575 of CM060916.1, forward strand.
GCATCAAGACCGCACCTAGTCCCGTACCACATGCATCCGTGTATACGGTAAACATCTTGCTGCCATCCGACAATGTCAGAACTGGGGCTGTTGTTAGAACCCTCTTTAATCGTTGGAAAGCAATATCGCAATCCAAATCCCAGTTAAAAATTAGGTTTTTCTTCGTCAACTTCGTAAGTGGAGCTGAGATTTTTGCAAAGTCTTTGATGAACTTTCGGTAAAAGCCTGCTAGCCCAAGGAAGCTTCAGACTTCGGTCGCATTCCGTTGAACCTTCCAATCTTGTACCGCAACTACTTTTGCGGGGTTCATAGCTAACCCATCCTTAGATACCACATGTCCAAGAAATCTCACTTCTTCTCTCCAAAAATGGCATTTGGAGAATTTGGCTTTCAACTGATGTGCACAAAGAGTATCCATGACTTCTTTTCAATGCTGAGCATGCTCTTCCTCATTCTTTGAGAAAATCAAGATGTCATCTACGAAGACCACCACAAACTTATTGAGGAACTCTCAGAACACCCTGCTCATCAAGTCAACGAAATAAGCGGGTGAGTTTGTCAAGCCGAAAGGCATGACAAGCCATTCAAAGAAACCATCCGGAGTTCTGAACGCGGTCTTATCGATGCTGTCTTTAGCCAGTCTTAGCTGACGAAACCCTGTAGCCAAATCTAGTTAGGAGAAAACCAATGCACCAACAAGCTGATCAAACAAGTCATCTATTCTTGGGAGTGTGTGTCTATTCTTCTTGGTCAACTTTATTAGCTCCCTATAATCAACGCATAGGCGAAGTGAACCATCTGCTTTGGTTGTGAATACTACTTGAGTACCCCATTCAGAAATACTCTGCCTTATAAACCCTTTCTCAAGCAACTCTTTAACTTGCATGCTGAGTTCTTTCCTCTCCCTTGGAGACATGTGTCTAACGGGTAAAGCAATGGGTTTTGCGTTGTCGATGAGGTATTTGTGGAAATCTATCTCCCGCTTCGGAGGTAACCCCTTCACCTCTTCAAAGACATCCGAGTATTCATAGACTACTCTAACAGACTGCAAATTCTCAATAGATGCATCAAGAGATTCTAGATAGCTAAGCATAACAGAGTTCATGGGATTACAAGAAATTTCGAGAGTGTTACCAAGGTGAGTCATGAGTCTAGCCACTCTCTTTTCACAGTCGACGATGGCACCATTATTGGATAGCCAATCCATGCCTAGAATCAACCCATAGCCCGTGAAGCCCAAAACATAGGCATTACATCTAAGCCCAAAACTTAGTATAGAAATTTCCAAATCCAAACAAATCATTGATAAATAAGTTGAGCCCCTAATTGTATTTGAAACAACCAAGGGATCCTCTACTAAACTGGTGTCTAGGTGCAGAGATTCAACAAAAGCAGCAGATATAAATGAGTGCGATGCGCCGGAATCAAATAGTGTACGAACAGGATGATCAAAAAGATAGACTAAACTTTCGACAGAAATATTTCTACCTCGTTCTTGCGGAGGTGCTGTAAGAGCGTGAACTTGTCCTTCAGAGGAAGGTCCAGCTCTCTGCCCTTGCCCTTGATTTCTTGGGAAGTCCCTAGCCATGTGTCCTGTCTCGCCGCAGTGGAAATAGCCACCCATCTTCCTCTTCTTCTTTCTACTGTCCTTAACCACATGTCCAGGAATGCCACAAAACTTACACTTCCTCTTGTCACAGGGTTTGCTGTTCTTCCCACCTTTCTAGGAATCTGTCTTCTTGCTCTGTGATCCTTCCCCTTTCTTATCTTGAGATGCTTCCACCTTTGTTTCTTTCTTGCCAGCCTTATCTTCTTCTTATAACAGTGCCATGTCCACCATCCTCTCGTATGTTGCACCCATAGGTATATGGGACATAACTACGCTGTGTAATGGCTCATTCATTCCTTTAACAAAACGTAGAGCCTTCTTATGAGGAGTGTTTAATAACTCCAATCCGAACCTAGCCAGCTGTTTGAATTGGTTGACGTATTCCTTGACCGTCATACTTCACTGTTTGAGAGCTAAGAATTTCTCCATGTGAAGGCTTCGTTCATCTTGTGAGAGGAATTTCATTTCGAATCTCATTCTAAAATCCATCCAGGTTTCAACAGGTCTTTCAACGTTAGTGACTTCCCACCAATAGGAAGCTTCGTCCTTGAGCAACCACACCGCCAACTGTATCTTCTGCCTATAATCCACTTCGAAGATTTCGAACAAATCCTCAGTTTCTTTGAGCTAGTTTCTTGCTTCCACGAAGGATTCATTTCCATTGAAGTTCTTTCCACCCATGGCTCGAAAGTCTCTACATATTTTTGAGAAAGCATTTGCACACGGAGGAGGAGGAGGAACCACTGCTGGTGGGGGAGGAGGAATGTCTGTAGGGCATGCGGCATTAGCCCAAGCCTCTAGGTACCTTCAAAACTATCCAGGTACCAGCACGCCCTCTGGAAGGTTAAGATCCCTAGACATGCTGAAACGAAAAAGGAAAGATTCAAAACAAAGGATAGAAAGATAATGCATATGGCTTTGTGGACTATGCCTTTTTAAAACAAAACATTTTTTCCTGAAAGTTGCTTTTTTACTCTTCTTTTTTAAAACAGTTTTCAAATATTTTTTATCTGATCTGGTAAACCTTTGCTCTAATACCAAGAGAAACACCCCAACTCCGTTAAGGTCACTCACAAAGGGAATGCCTTAACTTTGGTGGAGCATTATAGGTAAAAGATACAGATAATTTACAAGACAGATATATATAAGCAGCGAAAAAACAAACTTTATTTCAAACGTGGTTCATAACAAAACATTACAACAAACTGTTTCAAACCAACTTCCAAATCATTACATCAAAATCTCTGTCATGAGTATTACATAAAGAAGCATAAAACAAAATAAAACTACATAAATCCCCAAGTAGTGGTGTGTCCAAAGCCAAAGCTAAAGATAAGAGGTTCCAAGCTATACATCACAGAGTCTTCAAGCTTGGAAAGATAAACAGTCCAAATTAAGTTGATCTATTCCATCCCTGGCTACCGGAGTGGGGGGGAACAGAAGAAAAGAGAGCGAAAGAAAATGGGTCAGACATAAGTCTGAGTAAGTCTAGTGATTTTTCAGTGTGTGAATAAGAAAAAGGGTCATGATAGGAATAAACTGAAAATAGGACCATACCAGAATAACTAAGAAACATAAACCAAGAAAAGGAAGTTTAAATCGAGTATACTATCTCACCCATTCTACTTCTCTGCACCTATTTATACTTGTCCAAACTGGCACCCCATATACATGGTGAAATGATCTCTTTTTATCAATCGGCTCCTACTCGCATACATTTATCACGTGTGTCATTCGACCCCTCACTTGATTGTAGATACCTATGCTGGTCCCACTATGGGGTGTATCAAATCCTATGGTGGCAACCTGGCATGATTCAAGATGCACAGTGTATGACTACTGATGCCCAGTGCCTTCTTTTTCCACTCCGGAGTACGTGCACGCCCGTACTCCGTCGGAGCCTACACTGACGCTCCACCCGCCGTCGTTTTGATCGCTTATAATTAGCCCAGTAATCGTGCCCCACCCTGCCTAGTTCAGGGTACCATGATACATCTATGCGGGTTACTGCCGAAATGGGTCCCCGTTATTAGCGTTTCCTAGCCAACATGTTAAATTGGTTAAGTGTCCAAGTTTACCTGACCCTACCCATCAGTTTAGTTAACATGTTGAATTGGTTAAGTGTTTCCTTAATTGACTTAACTCTACCATTCCTAACTTAGCTTTAATTCATTTCATTAAAGCACCAACCAATCACATTAGACAGGTATTGTTGTGGTCACTGGAAGTGCCGGTCGGTTCCGGGCTGTTTTACACCACAACTCAGTCTAACCTCGGGTTCTTTTGGGCTCCACGCACTAACCACTCACATTAGATAGGTATTGTTACGGTTGCTGGATTTGCCGGGCGGTTCCGGGCAGCCTTATACCGTAACTCAATCTAACCTCGGGTAAGGCATATTCGTCTTTTTCTAAATTTACATATTTATCCTTTTATGTTTATATGTAAATTACCAAGAATTTATTGTCATGGCCCACTTTCCCTCTAAATCAAGTTCATAATTTTAGGTATAAAAATTATACCATTTTCATGCCATTTATCATGATTATGCCTAACATGCCAATTACATGTAATTTCAAGTTTTCTCCAACGTTACCCCCGTTGTACGTTTGCAAAGTTACATAGGATGTTAGGCTCAATATTTTAGCCTAACTTATAAAACAAAAAGGGGAAAATAGGAACTTTGCAACATTCCAACATCATACAAAAGTATGGATCTAACTACACATGTGTCACATGAATTGGGCATAGAATAATATACTTTTAATTATGAACTTGCAAATTAGATCTATGCAACATGAACCATAAGCATATGAATTTACATAAAACTATACAAACTAAACTTGGCACGTAGTGGTGAACTTGCATAGGGGTTGAATCAAGTTAACATAGATCTAACATAAAGGTATATGGATCTAACATATAAAGTTGTAGATCTAGACATATAAGGTCATAGATCTAAACAAACAAGGTCATAGATCTAAACATGTATGCATAATGGATCTAAACAATTAGGCATAAACAACATGACTTAGCCTAAAACTTGTATGTATCATATTATCATCAAGGTCGTAGATCTAAACATGTATGCATAATGGATCTAAACAATTTGGCATAAACGACATGACTTAGCCTAAAACTTGTACGTGTCATAATATCACCAACTTACATATGATAATTTCATTCCCAAATTCCTATACAACATCATAGGTTTATTCACCAATTTCGGCATAACATGATAGGTTCGATCGACCACAATAGTTCATAGGCATATATGATAGAATAGACATGAATCAACATCACATACAACTTGATACAATTCTATTTTACAATTCATTACATACCATTTATTTAATTTATTCACATCTGAAAGATAACTACACTTACAAACAAAAGGAAAAACTTGATTTCTAGGATCTGTATTCTGAAACTGAATTGCTCGCCTTTGATGAAGACTAATCGTTGTTCTAAATTATATTTGATTTTTATTTGATACGAAGCTTCTATCTTGCTTTCAAGTGGAAGGAGGATGAAGACTACTCTAGGTCGGCCATTAACGGCATGATGACTCTTGGTATGAATATTTGTGATTTAGGGTTGAGAGTTAGGTGGTTTTTTATAGAGGTTTAATTAAATAAGAGCCGTTAGATCAACCCTAGATGCAATCAAGACCATCCAGACAAGATAGAATAGCCACATAAGCCCTAATGACCCAGCAAAGAGTCAGAAAGGACTCAGCAATGACTCACTGTTCGGATCAGAACACTCCAGAAATATGTGCAGGTTTTTAGCCTGACATGGGCGCACTTCCCAAGTGCGCCATTGCATTTTTGTACTGGCGCACTTCACAAGTGCGCCAGTGCATTCTGGCTTATTTCCAGTTTTTCTGCCTAACTTCGTTCGTCCATATCTCCTTCATATGGTATTCGTTTTACGCAAACTCGGACTTTATCTTAAGCAGAATTCCGAGATGAACGCAATGGCATAACCCGTTTCCCTTAATTATCACATTTGGAATTAATTATTCTTTAATTCGTAACTTTAGTGTTTACCGAAAATATGGGGTGTTACACCCGCTAGCTCGATTTTGACCCGCCAGTCCCAATTATATGTTATATCTCTTTCATACTATTAGTCTTTTATGTATGCTGTTAGTGTTAGTCTTTTATGTACACAGTAATTAGTATGCTCATATTTTCTTGTGTATGATGTTATATTTGACTAATTTATTCTTGTATGTTAGTTATATTTTACTATAACAATTGTATCTCTTCCATATTATTAGTCTTTGATGTATGCACTATGCTCATATGTTCTTTTGTATGGAGAATGATTTTTAAATATGGTGATTTCATGCTTTATATTTGTGCTACCTATTGACGATTTTTTAACTTATTTCTTGTTGGTGGTGATTTTGTAACTTGCTTCCTAGTTGTGATTATATAATAGTGTTTCTTGTTAGCGATTTGCTTCTTTTGCTATTTATATTAGTGGGAAATATTTGCCAATGGGTCAAATGGGTAAACCCGACCCGACACGATTTAACATGACATATTTAGTTACACGGGCTGACTCAGGCCAACCCATTTATAAACTGGTCGGGTTAAGGTGGGAAAAATGACTCGTTTAATAAACAAGCTGACCCCACCCATTTATAAATCAACTCGAGCCCGACTTTGCCGCGACCTGAATCTGAATCGACATGGCCCATTGACAGCCCTACTCTCGGGCTCAGCTAGCCATAGGATTCCCCCAAAGGTCTTTCCCCAGCCCTATCGAATATTAATTTTGACGTGCTTTCACAATGTCTCCGAATGCCTACCATGATCTTCCCCGTTGGTCTCCTCATTCAGAATTCCTTTGGACTGGTCCAAACGCATCTCGTTATTTTATTAGACCTTATGTCTAATCTTTCGTTATACGTTTGCCTCACTTTTTTTCGCTAATTATCATTATTGTTCAATTAATAAATTTGGACTTTAATCACCTTTTTAATAACTTTATTAGTGCAATATCCCATATTTTCTGTATATTTAAATTTCGATTTAAAATGTATAGAATGGAATAATCTTGGGGGAAAAACAAATTATGTTAGGTATAATGATAATGATTGTTTGAATTAAGTATGAATAGATTTTAAATTTAGTTATTTAGAAATGTTGTAATTTGGAATGTAATTTTTTTTAAATGATTAAGTAATTTGAGTTGCAAAGTTAAAATTGAAATTCGAAATTAATTTGGTTAATGGTGGAATTCTAGGTTGTTTAATTCACAACTGAAATTCAAATTTAAATTCAAATAATCAAATTCGAGAACTTAAAATTTGTGAAATCAATTTATAAAATTTATTTAAGTATTATTTGTATTTAAATGGAATTTTTGTGAATATTTAAATTAGATTAAAACAGTTATGCGAATAATTGAATATTTTATTAATTAATTAACTGTGAAAATTAACTGTTTTGGCAACTGTCTCGGAATTCGAAAAAACCAGTTCATCGGATCCGGAACGGTGAATTATTTTAGAGTTTCAAATTTCGCTGCAATTGGACGTGTCGTTTAATCGTATGAAATAAAACATGAAAGGAATCAATCTAATATGATAATTGGTTATTTTAATATTGGCCATCTATGTATATATAAATAAATTTCCTTCCTACTGTACCAGCTCATTTCTCATTCACGTTGTTTTCTCTCTAACTACTCTTTCTCTAATGGATAAAATTCAAAAGAAAACCCTAGAAAATAAAATACAACTGCAAAAACAAAAATCCTCAAAACCCAACATATTATATATCAAACTGAAGCCCTCAACGAAACAAAGCTGCTGGTACCATCTTTTTCGACATGCAGTAAATGGATTGGCCGGAATCGGCAGTCGAAGTTGCTAGAATTCGAAAACCCTAAGCAAGATTTGGGCATTTTTGATTTAGGGGGTAATCGAAGAATCAAGATCTGGGTATTGTTGGGGACGTTCATACGAGCTTAATGGTGTTGGTCGGAGGTTGAATCGTTGAGTAGTTTGCCGGATTTCGTGGTTCGAAGGTTAGAAAACGGTCCCATACATCACTGTCGAAGGCTCGGGTATGGGTGGATGTGGTTTTCAATGCAGACCATTTCGGTGGTGGTCTTGGGCCTTGAAACGGTCGGAGCATGGAGATTTTGGTGATCAAAGATCGGCCATGAATGGGTTTTCTCGTCGGCAACTGTTCACGAGATTTGGAGGAGCGAGAAGCAATATCTGAGGGTGCTGACGAGGCATTTTGTGAGTAGGTGAGGTTTTATTTTATGATTTTATATATATTTTAAATTCAAATCGTAAAACAGTGATAACTTTTTCATATTAACTCGGATTCGGACGTGGTTGGGTGCGTTGGGATCGTGGCGGAATTGCAGACGTTTTGGCACTGGTTTGACAGCATTTGGAGACTGTGAAATTTTGAGCTTTAGTTGGACGTTCAATCCACCAAAGACCCAAATATGAGTGATTTTTCCACTCATGATGAACTGAATTGTTCCCATATTAATTAAATTGAATCATGAAATAAGTTTGGTTGCATGGTTGTGTTTGATTGTTGATGTGTTGTTTAAAATTTGACATGCAAGTGTGTTACCATGCAAATTTAGGTCAATGATTAGTTATTTAATTAAATTTAAATTTCTAGTTGGAAATTCGAATCCTTGCTAAATCCTGAAATAGTTTCATGCTAATCAGTTGAATGGGATGGTTGTGATGGATATTTGGTTGAAATTTAATACTGAATTGGTGTTGACACTGCTAATGCTCCATATTTTAGTATATTGTATTGCATGATGATTGTAAAGGTAAATCCCATTTACGCTTGGTGTTACGGGCATCGAAAAGACCTGGGATTTATCGATTTAAAATATATTAAGAACACAAAGTGAAATGATAAATCTCTGTGATCCTGATTTGGATTGAAATGATAGATCCATCCTTGAAATATCGAGAAATTAAATTTAATATCACTTGGCCATAGGATAGAAAATTATATATGGACATTGGTTGGTTAAATGATTTTTTTTTTAAATCCTTGGAAATTTATTTGATAGAATTTTCATTTAAAGGAATGGGCCGATACTCGATAAATCCATTTTCTTTAAAGATTCGGAACTTGGAATCTTTAATAAAAGGGTTAAGGAAATTATCCCAAAACAAAGTGGAAATTCTTAAATTAGGATTTGAAAATGATTTGGATTATTCAAATTTAAGGTGTAGATTTGAAGGTAATAAATTCTCATGCAATTTAATTTTGAAATAATGGAAATTTAGGGTATTCAGAGTGTTTTAACTCAGTTTTTGAATATAGATTTGAATTCTTGAAATCGAACGATTGTTCTGAACGATATTGAAATTGGGATATGGAAACTAAATGAACTCCATTGAGACTGGAGTTCAGATTCAAGTATTGAAGTCCGGAAGGAAGGAATGATTATAGTTAAAGAATTTTTTATATATATACTTTATACTGTTTGATTCAAATAACTATTCCTTCTTAATTTTTTTATTTATTTAAAACTTTTCCTATAAAATTATTTCATTATAACTAAATAAATTCCTTATATTTTATTTCTTAAACAAATCTGTAAAACCTTTAAATTATATATATATATATATTGTTTTAAATTTTCTTATTTTATTCTAGTTATTATTCTATATATATATATATAAATATATATATTATATAAAGATTTTTATTCATAAGCAGCTATTTTCAAGTTATATTAAATGATCATAGATTTCTTCCGAATGGAAGTGTTGAATCTAAAACCGTTGTTCAAATGGAGTTGAGATAAATTTCATTCTATTTGAATATGAATCGATTTCTAAACCGATTTTATATGGAAATGTGAATTACATGCTACTCGAATATAAATCCATCCCCTAAGGGATTGAAATAAGTTATGTAAGCATATATTCTATTTGAATATGAATGGATTTCGAACATAAATCGATTTGGAATAATTTGAAATCTTTGAGATGAAATATATTCTATTTGAATATAAGTCGATTTTGAAATATTATATGATTATAATATAAGGATATGGAAATATATTCTAATTTAGAATATAATCGGTTTGGTATGATTATGATATATCGATATGAAATTATATTCTAGTTAAATATAAATTTGGTTCGAAATAAAATATGATATTTTGATATGAAGCGAACCTTTGTCAAATATAAAAGAACCGACCGATGTGCAAAATGTAAATGTTGGTTGTTAAAGTGACCGAAGTCAACAAATGGCATACTCTCTATCAGTGGCGATACCACTTTAACAACAGTGAACGTTATGTCATATCCATAATGAATATGATGGCTTGGAGGCGATTTTTGATTGATGAAGATGAACAATGACGAAATAGCCTTGACCTTCGGGTCATAATTGAAATGACTAAAGCAGGAGCTATACCGTGACTAATTGAGGTATCACCTTTGATCGAACGCATGCCTCCGATACTATTTCTATGACTATGATGATGATTTTGGGCCCTTTTTGATATGGGAGTGTGATCCGAGGTGGGCGGTAGTGGCTGCTATGCGTTATCACCGGTCCGAGAGTGCAATTGGTAGAATCCTACCATGGGCATTGCCTCGAGTACCTTGTCATATTTATCCTTATCGAGCCGCTACGATTTTGATTTGTATCGTACCTATGGAGTGCCCTCTGATGCCATCCGTGTTAGGTTGGGTTTACGGTACTGTATAGACTACGGTATTATAATGGTGTAAGGGTAAAAATGTAATCCTGCTTACGCTATTTTCATTATGTTTACTTTACTAGGTGGACACTATCATAATAACGTATTATACTATGTATGTATTAGTTTAACAGATCCTCGAGAGATGGAAAAATCCTGTAACATCTCTTGATTTACTGCACCATGACACTGATGTTATTTCATATTTTAATTTGACTTATATGAGAATGATTTAGTGCTGATTCAAGTGTTTGTTGTGTTTTTTTTATGCTATACGCTCGGGTTAGCAGAAGTTGTACTTAGCAAAGATTTCTTTGCCTTGAAGATCGAAGACGAAGATTTGGTATATATGTCTATTACACGTATGTATTTTTCGCTGCATTTTGTTTCCGCTGCCATGTTATGTAAATCTGTGTATATGAGTAACTCCGATAAATCATTGTATGTTAAAGCCAAATGTTTATATTTCAAATGCTTTAACAATTATTTATTTATTATATGTTATCCTTTCGCTGTAAGAACTCTGGTATTTGTTTTCTCTTCTTTCTTCTTTTCTTCTTTTCCTAATAACTGCCTGTATTTATGATTTGTTTGGATCGACATGTGTGATTTATTTCCGACTTGAATGGTCAAAAAGTTGGGTCGTTACATTTGGTATCAGAGCATATGGTTAGCATTACCTTGGCTTTGTTTGGGAATTAACACGTTAGAGATAGAGTTAGTAGTGGCCTAGAATGAGTTTGAGTGATATGAAAGTGCGTACTTGTACATTTGATATAAATTGGTTTTATATTGTGTTGATTTGTTCTGTTGAATATTTATGGGTTCTGGTCGATATATGGGATGCCATAGAATCGATAAGAATTTATAAACAATGGAACAGAATGATCGACATAATATGGTTTTTGATTATATTTTAAAATATATCTAATAGATATTATTGGTTCAAGTATATATGTATTCGTTTAGTAGGTGGTAATATTAAGTTATTACCTATAATGTTTGATTAGATAATAAATCTAATAAGGAAAATTAAATGGATTTAGAAAATATTTTAAAATGAAATGATACCTTTAAGTATAGTTGGGTGTAAAATGGTTTACGATTAAAATGGAAATGAAATTAAGAACTTAATTCTGGTGCTTTTGAAATAGTTTTTGCTAAAGTTTGAAATAATGATGTATTACGAGAAATAGTTCTTGACGTATTTTTCAAAAGATTTTAAATGATATAAGTGTGATCCCTTCTTGGACCTCAGAAATGACTTCGGTAATGAGTGCACGCATTATCGATGTTTGTTCTGAAAGTATGAGTGGGGGAGAGACCACTCAATGATTATTATAACCTGTATGGCAAATGATTTTGGATTTAATTTCATATGGTATAAACATGATATAAAGGTATTAATATATGTTATTTAAAGTTGAAATTAAATTAAACTAGAATTGAAATTTCTAGGTTCTTTGTAAAGTAAAGACTTGAAATTAAATTTATTGTATGGTTTCTATGAAATTTTATAGCACATATGTGTTCTAAACTTGGGTTATAAATCCGAAATCAGGAAATTTAAGTTCATCTTAACTAACAACATTGATTTAAGTACTAAATTACTTGATTTATTGGAAATTTTAGACTTTGAAATCATGGAATGGAATTCAGAATTAAGAGGAATCGTCACGTAAAGTCTTAGATATGGATAATAATTAAGTTTAAATAAATTCCAAGTTTGGCCGATAGAAGCTTTAGAGAACTTGAATTTAGTCGCGAAATAGAATTCAATTAAAGACAACTAAAGTAAATGGGAAGTTTTGGTTGTGTAATAAAGATGACCACTCATGGCTTGAGTAACTAATAAGTACATTAAGAAAGAGTTGAAGAAATTTATGTTGATTGATGAAATGTGAACCATCGATAAATTAAAATAGGGAAAATTAAGTGGTGAAGTAATGTATATATGAAATGAAGACATAGAAATTTAAATGGGTAAACCTATTTAGGACAAGATGTCGAATGTAAATACTTTTGTCAAATAGAATATAGATTGAGTTGAGTAAATACATTGAATTCGATAAACTTAACTTAGGAATCGACTAATAAGAGTTGAGAGATGATTATAAAATTGAGCTATATAAACCGTCCCTAACTCAATTCAGGATTTGAGAGTCGAATAAATGAATTGAGTTAAGGGAATAAACTTCAGGTAAAAATGAGAAATTTTGAAAAAAAAAATCTAATGGGGTAAATCTCATTAGTATAATATATCGAATGTAAATCTGAATATAAATTGTCTTTAACCCAATTTATGATTTGAAAGTTGAATAAATAGAAATTTTAAATAAGTTAAGTGGGATGTAAATTGGAATTTGGATAAAAGGCGACTTAATTCAAGTTAATAAACTAAGCTAAAGGAAAGGAAACTCAAGGAAAATTGGTTAGAGTCGATTCAAAATTAAAAATAAAGGGATGAAACGTGGTATAAATGGACTTGATTTAAATTTCCTTTAACAATATAATAGTTCGGCATATGAACCAATTTGGTTGGAAGAAAAGGCATGAAAGTGAATTTTAAAGCCTATTTTGGAATTGAAATCATCGGCAATGGAATTGGCAAATGAACTAGGAAATGAAACTGGATTTAGTCGAGTCGAATGAATTGAACCAATAAAAGTTAAGTTAAAATACCGTATAAAGATCGATTGAGAGTTAAGTACTTAGAGAAAGAAAAGGGTAATGAAATTTTGCAAGTTAAACCATGTTAATGAATTAATGGGTTATCATACTCAAGATAGTTGGAAGAAGATAGAATGAATTCAAGTTTGTTCGAAATTAAATACTTGAATCAAACGAGAAATGAATGGGAATATCGAAATAGAGTAAGCAATTCAATGTGAATCCATTTCTCGAATAATGAAGTGATAACGAATTTTAAGTGTTAAAGATTTACCAAAGTTTGGAATCCGAAAGGTTGAAACTCCAAATAAAATAAATCGATGTTCATGCGAAAATCTGAAATGCTCGATAGGATGAAGTGGAATAGCCATAACTTTTGACAGGATGATCGAAATTCAACGATTCTGGACTTTTTTGGAAACCTTAGAAACTGAACTAGGACTTTTGTTAATAGTGCCTTGCCTGATTTTCAAGTTAATTAGGTTGAAATCCAAGATTTAGTTGTAGTACTATGTGCAGGAAAATAAAAATTTGAAGCGTATACCTATGTTGTTTTGATCATAATTTCCTAACGAAGCATTGGATTTCAACGTACGAGTACAATTCGGAAAGCCTAGGATCTGAACTAAAACTTTCCCTTAATATACTTTGTAAAATTTTGAGATTTAAAGGGATAAAAACTGGGTTGAACAACTCAGACCTGCTTTTTTCAGTGTATGGGCTGAGTTGTTCGTCTTCACTAAAATAGTCATAACTTTTGAACTAATTATCCAAATTTGACGAATCCGAACAATTCGGAAAGCCTGGAACAAATGCAACAATTTTTGCCTAGTGTGCTATGTTCAAATTCCATCATCTAATGGGTGATAACCATCAATTTGTTCGCTGATATGTTATGAGTATCTCGGTTTTTTAGTTGAAATGTTCGATATATGTTGTGTAGGTTATGTACATTTGCTATATGTTGTTTATATGTTGGATTCTTATGCCTATGTGAGTATTTAGCAGGTGTAAGGAGTGTGCGCTATGCTTTAAAGCTCGTTTGCGCTAAGTACTAAAGTGCTAAGGTAAATGAAATTGCAAATAAATGCTAAAGAAGGTACGTATTTGTGTTATATAGTTTTGTGATTATGTATATATGTGTTTTTCCCCATTTTGGGATGCCTCATCGTGTGATGAGATGAATATTTGGATTTATATATGTGTTGAGTTTTTTCAGACCTCTCCGTACAAAGGAGATGCTGCCGAAATTTTCCGTGATTACGGAAGTTAGAAAATCATGAGATTTTCAATCATATAACTTATTTTATAAATACTATTTTATAAATATGGATCTGGAAGTATGAATATGGTCAGTATCGTATTTCGTTCTATTTTCGAGGACGAAAAGATTTTTAAGTGGGGGAGAATGTAACATCCCATATTTTCTGTATATTTAATTTTTGATTTTAAATATATAGAATGGAATAATCTTGGGGGAAAAACCAAATATTGTTAGGTATAATGATAATGATTGTTTGAATTAAATATGAATAGAGTTTAAATTTATTCATTTAGAAATGTTGTAATTTGGAATGTAATTTTTTTTAAATGATTAAGTAATTTGAGTTGTAAAGTTAAAATTGAAATTCAAATTTAATTTGGTTAATGATGGAATTCTAGGTTGTTTAATTTACAAATGAAATTCAAATTTAAATTCAAATAATCAAATTCGAGAACTTAAAATTTGTGAAATCGATTTATAAAATTTATTTAAGTATTATTTGGATTTAAATGGAATTTTGGTGAATATTTAAATTGGATTAAGACAGTTATGCAAATAATTGAATATTTTATTAATTAATTAACTGTGAAAATTAACGGTTTTGGCAACTGTCTCGGAATTCGATGAAACCAGTTCATCGGATCCAGAACGGTGAATTATTTTAGAGATTCAAAATTCGCTGCAATCGGACGTGTCGTTTAATCAAATGAAATAAAACATGAAAGGAATCAACGTAATATGATAATTGGTTGTTTCAATATTGGGCCATTTATGTATATATAAATAAATTTCCTACCTACCGTACCAGCTCATTTCTCATTCAGGTTGTTTTCTCTCTACCTACTTTTTCTCTAATGGCTGAAACATCATAAGAAAACCCAAGAAAATAAAATACAACTTCAAAATCAAAACTCCTCAAAACCCAACATATTATATATCAAACTAAAGCCCTCAACGAAACAAAGCTGCTGGTATCATCTTTTTCGTCATGCAGTAAACAGATTGGCTGGAATCAGTGGTCGAAGTTGCTGGAATTCGAAAACCCTAAGCAAGATTTGGGCGTTTTTTATATAGGGGGTAATCGAAGAAATCAAGATCTGGGTGTTGTTGAGGTCATTCATACGAGCTTAATTGTAACGACCCGCATTTTTCAGCGATATAATTTATTTATTTAATTATTTAAATAGTGATTTAGGGAATTTAATGGTCGTTGAATTAAATAATATTGAATATTTAATTAATATAATAATATAATAATATATTTGATTTCTGAACTAGTCAGAAATAGTGGAATTCACAAAATAGTGTGAATTGGATCATTTGTGGTATTTAATTCAGTTTAAAATTGAATCAGAATAACGAATATATTATTTGAATGACAGTTTGAACGTATAATTATAATATAATTATAATCGAGCTCGAAATGGCGCGGTAGTTCGCTATTTGGCGATTTGAACTTCAACTGAATGTACAGGATTCGTTTTAAATCGGATTTCTGTGAAACAAGAAATGTTAGGAGCTGGTGAAGTATATTTTTCTAGTGGAAGAGAAAAATCGGGATTTCATTGTGTAGATTTTGATTTATGTCCAAATAAAATTTTAGAAAAGTCGCTACGGAATTCCTTTATAATTTATATCGATTTATTTATATTTTAAAATGGATTTTTGAATATAAATCGAATATCGATGTAACACTGGATTTGAAATATCGAGTTATAAATCCCAGTGGAGCAGTATGATATTCTGTTGTGAATATATACGATAATATTTATTTTTATATATTAAATTTAAATGTTTTTAAATATATGTATATATTTAAATGGGTTATTTAGAGCTTTAAAAATAGCCAGTTTTTCAAACGACCTCAGAATTCGACGAAACTAATTTTGTTGGATCCGCAATATTAAATTATTGCTAGATTTAAATTTTCGTGATTTTTGAAGTCAGTAGTAGCCGTATTTGTTTTTAATGTGAAAACAGTCAGTATTTCGACAGTTAAAAATACGCTGCGTGAGCATACGGAGTCGGAATTCGACGAATCCAGTTTTGTTGGGTCCGTGATGTCAAACTGTAGCTGCGTGTCCATTTCCGTGATTTTTGGGTATTGTATGTAATCACAGGGATTTTTAAACACAGAATGAAGCAACGATTCAATATAAACAAATAAAATAATGAATAAAAAAAAATATTTTAGCACCCTATAAATATCACTACACTGTCCTTACCCTAGCAAAATTCTCAGATCAACAAAATGCGCCGCCACCACCAAAACTAATTCATACATTGAAAATCCACAATCCAAAATCAATATAAATTCAAGAAAAATTCCATAAATATTAAAACCAACTTCATTCGCCTCCTTTGGTAAAGAGCATCGCACTGCTGTGGTTTTTTTTTGAGTTCGACGCTCTCGCGCTCGCTGGAAATGATCACAGCAATGTCTAGGGTTAAGGGAATTTGGGGTTTTGAAGCATTAATCTCAATTTCAGAGTTAGGCATTGAGTTTATGGTAGAATATGGAACTTGTATGCAATTTTTAATGGAATTTAGAGGTAAATTGGTTCGGTAGTTCTTCTGTGTGTCGAAGGTAAGGTCGACGGACGGAAATTGATTAGTGCATCGAACTGAGCTTCGAAGGTATAGGTTTGTGGAGATTTTGAAGTGATGGGGTTTGGTGATTTTCACTTGAGTTTTCATGAAGTAGAAATGGAGAAAGGTTGGAGTGAAGAACTCGAAAATGGCAATGGGATTTTTGAGCAGGTTGCGGTTTCAAATTCAGGAAGATGAAGACGTAGTAGGAGCAAATGGGTTTCAAGGAGGGTGATGGGCCGAATGGTTTTGGTAAAGCTTGTTATTGATTTAAATCTAAGTAAATTCTATTATAAATAGTGCATTGAGTAAAATATTCATAACTTCTACATACGGTATCATAATTTGGAACGGATTGATCCTTGGGATCGTACGGACAAGGGCTACACCATGGAATTGTCTGGATGTGAATTGGCGCTCGTTTGAATTTACGGTGGAATTTAACGCCTAAATCAAATCAATGACCAATTATCGTTATTTAACGATAACCGTCCAATGTGAGTAATCTCACTAATTCTGCTCAGTTTATATTTTAACAAAATATTTTTAGAATCTATAAATAATGGTTGTTTGTTGTGTGTTGCCTCTTTGGTTGAACTGCTAGTCAGTTGATTGAAAATATAGATAATGATATAGATATAAATCGTTAATCAAATATTGATTCTGTTTAGCAGAATATTTCATAGTGAAATGAAATTGATGTCAATTTTATTGTTTAACATCTGTGGATGCAGGGAAACAGGTGGAGGGACCCAACTGGGTTCCTCAACATTTATTTTACTGTTTTTGTCATATATTGTGTTATATGATGTGATATGAAATCTGTTGTTGATTTTGTAAGGTTGAATGATGCTGATCATTGTTGTATGGTATGTTAAATACCATAGGGAATACTGGAATGTAAAAAAGGAAATTTTTAATGTTATATTGAAATAGAAATATTTATAAAGTCAAGAGATTTTATAAAAAGAAAATATTTATTTAGAAAATAAATAGAATTCAAAAAGAAATATTTGTAAACTATTACGAAATAAAAATTGAAGTGATATTTATTTGAAAATAAATAGAATAGAAAGGGGAAATATGGGTAAAGTAAATAGAAAGGAAATAGTTAGATTATCAAAGGAATTACTTATAAAATCAGTAGATTTTACATAAAAAGAAAACATTTTATAAAATAAATAAAATTATCGGAAGGGGATTTATTTTGTAAATAAATAGATTATAAAAAGGAAATACTTGAAAAGTGAATAGAATAGTATAAAGGAGAATTTTACATTTGAAAGATTTAAACCCGTGCTTCGGACACGGGTATAACATGATATGGATTTAAAGTAAAGACTTTAAATAGAATCTATTTTGACTGATAGATTGAGAAGATAAATTTATGAATAATATTTTATAAATTAAATGAAATATTTATCATTGTATAAATAGAATATATAAGTCGGGACTTATATAGAGAAGTAATAATCGATTTCAACATCAATATTTGAAACTGAATAAATGTAGAGTTAATCGAAGGAGTTAATTAGTTAGAGTAATTGATTAGAGTTAGAATTAATTGAATTAGAGTTAATTGAACATAGTTAATCGAGTTAGGATTTATTGAATATTTGTTATTCAACTAGAGTTGATCGAATGTAGTTAATTAAAATAGAGTTATTCAAACATAGTTATTCAGGATGAGTTGCCATTTCGTACGACTGCTAGCGTATTTCGCAGGGCTGCAGATAGCCTACGGCGGTCGGATGTTTCCTGAGGGAATCAGGCGTAACCATTGTGATCGCTGCGATCTGGAGTCAAGCGAATGGAGTTAAATCGAATACTAGCCATTCGAAATAAAGTTAAAACAGACATAGTTATTCGAATATAATTTAATCGAATATTAATTATTCGATAGGAGTTAAATAAGTTGAGTTAAATAAGTAAGTTAATCAAGTTAAGTTAGTCAAGTTGAGTTAATCTAGTTGAGATAGTCAAAATGAGTTAATCAAACCGAGTTAATCCAAGTGAGTAAATCCAAAGGAGTTATTCGAAATAGTTTATTCGAATAAAATTAAAGGAGATTAATCGAATGTAAATCATTCGTAGAAAGTTAATCGAATGTGAATCATTCGAAGAGAGATTATCGTATGTAGTAATTCGAAGAAAGAGTTATCTAATATAGTTTATTCGAAAGGAGTTATCGAATAGAATTTATTCGAAAGAGAATTATACGTTGAATTCGATTATATCAAATTCGGGAAAAGTAATATTTACTTTTCGTTTTAATTAAGATTTACTTATTTATGAATAAATTAGTGGTTTAGTTATTTAGTTAAATTAAGGAATAAAAGTTATATTTTGAAAGTAGATATTTAGAAAGAAGGGATTATAACGCTATAGTTATAATCAATGTTTTAAAATAAAGAAGTGGGTTCGTAAATAGAATCCGAGAGTTACGTAAGGAAGTTTGTTAAAGATTTGAAAGTGAACTTTGTCTATTTCGAAGTTAGGAATGTTGTTCAGTTAAGGTCTGAGAGGTAGTTATACCCCAACTTGATTTACTTCGTTTTTAAGTAAGAAATGGTTAAAGTTCGATAATGAAGGTTGATTAAGTGAATTTAGTTAATGAGTGAAATGGTTTGAATTGGCTTAGTGATGTTTTATTTAAACATCGGTTTAAATCAAATGAAGGAGTTTGGAAACGTTTTCCAAATAAGGATCAGAAATGTTTTCCAATATAGGAAATAAGAAATAGAAATAAATATGGTGATGTGGTCCAAATGATTTATAAAGTATGTTTTTCCAAATTTAGAAATTTAGAATTTACGAATGTATAGAAAGGGAAATGGATAAATTAATGATAATTTAATTAAAAGAAATAAACCTTTGAATGATGATTGATCGATAGAATTTCCATCTGGAAATGATATCGTTGTTTGCACACCTATTTTTCTTTGATAGTTAAATCACCGACTATCGAAGTTTTTGACCATTTTTCCGTCGTCAATACGGAGAGACTGAGATAAGATATATTATCTGAAAACCACTCTGTCTGGATGTTAGCGTTACGATCAAATATTGAAGATGGAGTTATGCAAGGGCTATCCTGTTTACATAATAGTGCCTTCGGTTTGTCCAGTCCCAGGACAAACGTGAATGGACGAATGTCTGACAGAGTATATCCAAAGGATCGCGTAAGTTGATCTCTTCAAACGTACTTACGTTTGGTGGCGGAGGAATTCGTTTCTCTTAGCTTTATACCCGTGGTATTTTTGGAGAAATCAATTTGTGATTTGACGGGTATGACGATATGGCATTCAAAGTAAATGAATGTATGATCTATCAAAGATACGTTATGACCTCAGGCCTCATCAACCGGGAAATGACAGAAATCGGGCAGGCAGCATGGCTAAGTGGGTCGCTCCCATTAGGGTGTATATCACCTATCTAGAGAAAATCCATTTCATTCTTTTATCTATGTTCGATGCTGTCCCTTTTCGGGAAACGGTGGGTAGCTCCCAACCGTTGGTGATATACATTCGATACACTCAAGCAAAATGAGTGGTCGGTCATGTGTGGGCCGGGTTGCAAGACGTTCTTGTTGAACCCAATGTATTCGTCTCTAGAGATACACTATCGCAGGTGGTTCCATACCTTGTCATAGTTGGAATCCAATCTCCAGTAAGTGCCCGCGGTTTTGTTTGTATACTATATATGTGGAACGTGAGATGCAACTGTTCTGCTAGATTGTTAATTACTTGTGATTAGACATTATTATAATATCAGAGAAGTATTGATTTCCAAAACTGTTTTGGGTTATCGTAAGGTAAAAACCGTCCGTGTTTATGTGTGGATTGGTCTTACGATTATCTTTTCTTTTGAAAAGTTAAACCGATGATTTGAGTTTACTCACACCAGTTCCATGACTGACCCAGAGTTATTTTGTTTTTCCCTAAACTCTTGGGTGCCCAAATTTGTACGGGCAGTCAAGTAGTTCAGGTCTTTACAGATATACTTGGAGGAGCTTGAAGCAGGAGGCTTTAGGATTATATAGCTATTGTTATTTCCACTGTGTGTAAGTGTTGTACTCTGATAATGTTATCCTATATATATACACTGTTAATTGCAAAGTTAAGTTAGGTATTATATTTTATTTGTTCCGCTGTGAGATTCGTATTACTCTGATTCTGTTCTGTGGTGATCTTCTTCTTCTTCTTCTATTCCAATTTTCTATCTTATCTATTCTCACCCTCTAACTACTTTCTATTAATGATCAGGTATTTCCGATGTTCGAATAGTCAACATGGCAGTTGTATGTTGATTTTCGGAGTCGAAAATTCCAGTTCATTACAGTGGTATTAGAGCTAAAGGATAAGTGATTACCTTGGCTCTGTGGCGTAACTCAATAGAGATAGGGTTAGCAATACCCTAGATTGAGTTTGACTGTATATATACAAGTGAACGTACTTGTAGATTTTATAAAAAAAAATTTATATTGTGTAGATTTGTTGATTGAGTTGTTTATGAATTTTGGTTGATCAGTTTGATCCACTGTATCGATAGGAGTTTCTAAACACTCAAGTACGATAAACCGACACAGTATGTTTTGGAAGAGGGTAAATGAAATAATTTTACACAAAATATATTTTGATATAAAAGAAAGGTATATCTTGGAATTATTATCATATATTGGATATGTTGGTTGATTATAGTTGAAATGGTTATATAAATAACCAATTTGAGTTCGTATAATTTGAAAGCAGATTAATTAAATCTGAATTAAATTAGAATTGAAATCAAAATTCTGAAACTGGGAAAAGTGCTCGTAAATGGATTTGAGTTAAGTTTAAGAAAATTTTAAGATCCTGGGAGATTTTAAATTGGTTTACAAGCGTTGTGAATGGTATTTTGAAGTATATTTCAAAATGGAATTGTTCAAAAGTGGTTTTCATAAATGATATAGTATTGAACTCACTTCGGTAGCTGAGAAATAACTCTGATGATGCTGGCCACATCATCAGTGTTCATTTTCAAGTTGTAAGTGACGGATTACTACCAAAGATTTTGTTTTCGAATTATTTTGGGAAAAGAAAGTTGTTTTGAATCCCGAAAGGGAATAATTTATTTTAGAAAAACTAAACTGTTTAAAATTCCCAGGAAGGATTGTTGAATCAAAGACAAATTTAAAGAAAATTGGCGAAAGCAAACTGGAATTGAATTAAAACCAGTAAGGGAAAATTTAATTGAAATAGAACGATATCAAATAAAGTTGGATTTGTGAGTATGAATTTGTTTAAGTATATTGGACGGGTAAGTAAGAGTTGAAATTGGCAATGGAATTTGAGATTTAGAATGAGATTTGGTTTGAAAATAGGATGATTAGATTTGAGAACGGATAATTGGAGATTGATTGGGATGACTTTGGTATATGCTGAATTGGCAGCAGAATGAAATGATTTAATGATATGCCCGACAAAAAGGTACACGTTTATTTTTATGGATTTGGTGATTTACGGGCCGATTTGGCAAGCCGCTTGGCTGTTTAATTTTCTTTTGGATTGGAGAGGTCCTAGAGAGGCGAGTTGGGGTTCGAACTATTGACCGGTATAAAGGAGGTGCTGGCGAAATTTTCCGGGAATTAAGAGTGTTAGAAAATTTTCAGGATTTTAGAAAATTTTCATTGATAAGAATTAATTAATATTTTAATTGAAATTAAATTGTTTCAGTTGAAATTGAGGCTGGTAAGTAAAACAAATAAATTTGTACTAGTCAATAGGGTTTGTTCTCTACCTAAGCAATTTCGAGGACGAAATTATTTTAAGGGGGGAAGAATGTAACGACCCGCATTTTTCAATGATATAATTAATTTATTTAATTATTTAAATAGTGATTTAGGGAATTAAATGGTCGTTAAATTAAATAATATTGAATATTTAATTAATATAATAATATATTTGATTTCTGAACTAGTCAGAAATAGTGGAATTCACAAAATTGTGTGAATTGGATCATTTGTGATATTTAATTCAGTTTAAAATTGAATCAGGATAACGAATATATTATTTGAACGATAGTTTGAACGTATAATTATAATATAATTATAATCGAGCTCGAAATGGCGCGGCAGTTCGCTATTTGGCGATTTGAACTTCAACTGAATGTATATGATTCGTTTTAAATCGGATTTCTGTGAAACAAGAAACGTTAGGAGCTGGTGAAGTATATTTTTCTAGTGGAAGAGAAAAATTGGGATTTCATTGTGTAGATTTTGATTTATGTCCAAATCAAATTTTAGAAAAGACGCTATGGAATTCCTTTATAATTTATATCGATTTATTTATATTTTAAAATGGATTTTTGAATATAAATCGAATATCGATGTAACACCGGATTTGAAATATCGAGTTATAAATCCCAGTGGAGCAGTATGATATTTTATTGTGAATATATACGATAATATTTATTTTTATATATTAAATTTAAATGTTTTTAAATATATTTATATATTTAAATGGGTTATTTATAGCTTTAAAAATAGCCAGTTTTTCAAACGATCTCAGAATTCGACGAAACTAATTGTAACGACCCAAACTTCCCAGTAAAGGAAAGGCTGGATTGCTTTGAGAACAACACACATCAGAACACAAACTGAAGAACATTTTATTGCTGATTACAACAATTACATCAGAGTACAAGAATGTAACAGAGTATGAATATTTATTACAGAAATAGAAATAAAATAATATCAGAGTTTTAAATTACATTTAAATAGCAGTGGAAAAATAATACAAATATACAACCGAAAGGAATACACAGACACAGAGCTCTCCGAATATCACTTCAGCTGTAAGCCAGGATCCTGTAAATATATCTGCAAAAAGCTACTCGACTGCCCGTGTGGAAAATAAGGGCACCCGATTTTGCCAGTGAACAAACTACAGGTCATTCATGGGACTGGTATGAGAAATCTTAACTAAACTTATCTAATAAGGCTAATCACAGGACCACGCCGCTAACGCGGAACGGGCTTACTCCATTGTATTGCCGGTGCATAAAATAAAGTAAATCGTTAAACAACGCAATGCTTTTTAGAAAAAAAATGAAACCATTATAAGACTCAAGTCCCATCACACAATGCAACGCAAACCGGATGATAGAGTTTTACCTTATAATGGTCAAAAGATGCTTGATACGATAAAACGGATTGAGTATTAGTGTGTATATCTATGGGTATATATATATTTCAAAAACAATTTCAATCATAATGTATTAATCGTATACGGCATAGTACCCCATCCTACTATGTCGCCATACTAGTTCTACAATCAAAATCGCAAGGTCGTATTGGAAGTTGGTTTTCCATCATGAGTCGAGGCTAGGGGCAAGCTCCTCTCCGATTCGAGACACTCTAGCAAATGCCTCAGGATCCCCTGCAGTGAACCCTTGGATGCGGTAGGGCTGGTCCCCGCCTATCGGTAGTGGATTAGTTATGCCTGAACACACGCTTCCCGGTTCCTTTGAACCTATAGTATGACCACTAACGACCTATAAAAATCCGAGGCGCCTCAAAAATCCATCATCCACATAAGTAAAATGCCAGCCAATTTAAGCACTGACACTACCACTAGCTAGAAAGAAACGTGTGCACTCCCTACGGTCCATATCCCGTTTTTGACTCATACCGGGGTGTGAGGCTCGCGAAGTCACGATATACACAAAGCTAGGCTGTAATAGGCTATGCTTTGATCATCCGACAAGGCCCTGCTTTTCAACAAAAGCGTTGATCAATTGCATCTTGACGTGCCACATTGACAATTCACGCCATGCGATCAATGACTATTAATATATACCAGGGTGTTAAGTAGAGAATAAATCCTCCACCACCAAACAAACATACATTAACAGAAATCGATTTAATTCACATGGAACAAAATCCAATGTCAGACACGCATCCATTTACTAGCTTATGCTCTGGGTCTGAGCGAAAACCAAATCCGAACAATCAACAATAGTCCGGACGGCCACCACTGAAGCCCCTTCAAGGTAGCTACTCCCATAATGGGTCTCAGTAGCAACACATCCATCCGATGTGAAAATCATCGGTCTTCAACCACCGTCTTCATCTTCGACTCTTCATCGTCGTAGTAATTATTTAGAACGGGTTAAACCCGGTCTTTCCGAATAACTCTCGTATTTTTATAATTAAAAATCGAGTACTATAAAAACACATCCAACGCCTAATTCCAATTCAGAATATTCTTTTAAATAAAATATTCAAATTATTCTATCAAAGATAAATTCTTTATATTTACTCTTAAATCTTTCTTTTAAAGATTTATTCAAAACTCCATTTGGTTTTAAATATCAAAAATCATTATTAAATGATTCTTTAGATTTAAGAAATAAATCTTATTCTTAACTGGGTTAAAGAACTAATGTCATTTAAAACATAGTTCACGGTAAACCCAAAATCGTCTTCCATAAAATATGGAATGTTCACAGAAATCAAATCAATATATAATCGCTATAAATTTCTGTATCCGACCAATAATATAAATGGAATAACGACGAAGCCTTTTTAAATTCCATATGTAGTATCGGTCTTCTTTTACAGAAACTTATCTCGGTTATTATAATTCGAATTCTATTCAATTCCAATCTAATATATTAAATTGGAAAACTTGGCTTTTGGAAAATTTCTATTTAAATCTTAATAAATGATTCATAAATTCCAAATCATAATTTCACTGTCAGTTGGGTTAAAGAACAAATGTCGCTTAAAACACCATTCACAATAAATCCAACTCGCATTTCATCATATTCCAATCACTAAATATAAATTGAAAACTTTAAATATTCTTAATTAAAAGATCTATTCATTTCTCAACGGGGTTTAAGAAAGGTGTTATTGAAGACACCATTCACGACAAACCCAAAATCCAATTTATTTAATTTAATTTCAATTAAATATTCGCTAATTGGGAAAACTGCATTAAATCTTAATTTAATGGTTTATTCTAGTTAATAACTAGTTCATTTCAATAAAAATGTATTTTTCTAAAATATATTCTTTTCCTAAAATATTCTTTTTCTAGAATAATCTTTATTGGAATGTGACTCAATCAATTACCATATAATTTCGGTTATATGGGTTTCATACATTGTATGTATATGACAACAAATGATAAATAATCATCCAACCATCATTTCAACATCCAGAGTGAAATTCATAACTGGGTAGCATTACAAGGATTAATAATGCTCATCGCAGCCTGTCAATCTATCGATCGACATACAACTTAAACATTAGGACTAGTGTATGTCAATTATCACCCCAATACCCGTGTGGGGTTTTCAGCCAACAACAGTTCATATAAAGAAATAATTGGTTAATGAATTTAACCAATTTTAATTCTACTAACATGTTGATGATAATGAAATAACATGTTAGTTATTTCTAATGTCGGGTAAAATTATATTTTACTCATATAGTTTCCCTATACATTTCTAATGTCTAATAAAATGTAATTTATTTACATGACATGTAACACCCCATGTATTTTATAACTGTGAAATTCATAAATTAAACAATAAATAATTTTAAATCAAAGAATTAAGGGAAACGGGATACGCCATTGCGTTCGTCTCAGAATTCTGCTTGAGATAGAGTCTGAGTTTGCGTAAAACGGATATCGTATGAAGAAGTTATGGACGAACGAAGTTGGGCGAAAAACCGGAAAACGGGTCAGAATGCACTGGCGCACTTGGGAAGTGCGCCAGAACAAAAATGCACTGGCGCACTTGGGAAGTGCGCCAGTACATTTTTGACCTGGCGCACCTGCCAAGTGCGCCAAGGTCAAAAATGACCTGCTGGCCAGGTCTGGTCTAGTCCTGGCTGGCCAGGTCTGTGTTTGGTCGATTTTCAGAAGCTTGCTTTGTCATTAGGGCTAGGTGGCAGGCTCTAATTGGTCTCTCTTTCGAATGAATGGCTACGATCAATCCAAGCAACATCGATTGTCCTAATCAGTTCATAAACTCTATAAAAATGACCCTAGACTCTACCTAATCTATTCATTCAAAAATAAGAACGAGGCCATCATGCTGTAGAGGAGCGACTAGGAGTAGCCACCAGTTTGAGAGAAGATTAGGAGGCAAATTCTAAAGCATTAAGCAACTTAAAAAAATCAAATCAACAAGGAGTCGCATCTCCAAATTCCTGAATTGGAGAATTCGCCACACGATTGTAAGTAGAGTATTATTTTGGTATAAACAAATAACTGTGTTGGTTTGTATACTTGATTTGTGGTGATAAAGTAATCCATATTTGTGCGTTACTATGATTCTTATCGATTTGGAATATTGTATACGTTTGGATATTCTCAAATTATGTTATTCATTATAAAAACTACATGTTTGCGGTAGTTTTATGCAAGTATACGTTTGGATATTCGCAAAGCATGTTATTCATTATAAAAACTACATGTTTGCGGTAGTTTTATGCAAGTATACGTTTGGAATATTCGCAAATTATGTAATCCATGTTGAAGCTACATGTATGTAGTTGTTTAATTGAAATTCATGCAAGTTTGGGGTTTTGCTACTATGCCATCATAATGTGTATTTTTATACAAAAATCATTTTGTGAGTAATTGGAGCAAATTTGGGTTATTATAATCCATATGAAATTATGTTGAAAATTTGGCATCATGATCTATGTATTAAGCCATACTTTTGTACTAGAAAACCTCTTTGTGAACTTATGAATATGACTAGGCTATGATTGATATTTTGCATAATTGAAAACCATGTTAGGTCTATATTGTTAACAAGAATTATATGATGACATATGTGGTACATAGCTAGGTTAGATTCAAAATCTCATTTGCAAGTTTGCATGACTAAAGTAAAAATCATGATTTCATGTTAGAAATATTTATGCCATAAGTATATGTGTGCCATGGTTATGTGAATAGATTTAGAATCATGATTAAGTTGGATTAATTCTAGTTGAATTATACTTTTGTATTAGTCACAAAAGTAAGCACCTTTGTAAACATGTAGTAATCTTATAAACATGATTTGCTTATGTTTGACATTATGCCTAAATAAAATATAGGTTTATGTTGCAGTTAAGCCTATGTGTCAATAGTGATATTCTTAACTTAACTACAAGTTTACATGGTTTGATTCATGTCACTTATGCTTTATGACCAAAGTATATGTCACTACTATGCAAGTACACCAGTTTCTATTTTGTAGTTCCAACGTCACGTTGCAAGTTCATGCGTTCACATTCCCCTTTTTGTGTATGTAATCACGCTTTAAGCCTCCCCTTTTCGCATGGCTAGGTTGGGCTTAAAAAGGCTAAGCCCAACATATATATAATAAACGGACGTATTAAACGGGGGAAAATAACGTTGGGTTAAATTTATTAATAAATGAAAATATAAAGAAAAGGGGCCCAAATTCAAGTATGGGTTGGGCCCATGATTGGTGTAACCTTCACACTATTGATTTTTAATGGGCCGCAAATATTTACATATAAGAAAAATAAAGAAGAAAGACAAAATATGTAAATGTAGAAAATACGATGTGTTTAACCCGAGGTTGGATTGAGTTGTGATGTAAACCTGCCCGGAACCGCCCGGCTGTCCAGTAGTCACAACAA
Source organism: Allium sativum (assembly GCA_030737875.1). Classification (NCBI taxonomy): domain Eukaryota; kingdom Viridiplantae; phylum Streptophyta; class Magnoliopsida; order Asparagales; family Amaryllidaceae; genus Allium; species Allium sativum. The sequence goes on from CM060916.1 coordinate 779,851,090, forward strand.
TACCTATCCAATGTGGGTGGTTAAACATGGAGCCCAATAAGGACCCGAGGTTAGACTGAGTTGTGGCGTAAGACTGCCCGGAACCAACCGGCAACAGGCAGCCACAACAATACCTGTCTAATGTGAGAGGTCAAGGCTTTAATAAGACAATTAAAGCTGAGTCAGGATTGTTAGGATTAAGTGGACTAAAGACTTAATCAAAATGGAACATGCTAAACTAAACAGACTGATTGGGGGTTAGGTTATAAAACACTTAACCAACTTAGCATGTTGGCTAGAAATAGAAAACCTAGTAGCGGGGGACCCTTTTCAGCAGTAACCCTATAAGGTGTATCATGATACCCTGAAACTAGGCAGGGTGGGGCACGATTACTGGGCTGATTGTAAGTGGTCAAATCGACGGCGGTGGTGTAGCAGTGTAGGTTCTAACGGGGTGCGGGCGTGCACACACTCCGGCGCAGAAAAATAAGGCACTGGGTACCAGTAGCATACCTGTGCATTCTAGGGTTGTGTCAGGCCGCCGCCATGGGACTTAATACACCCCATGGTGGGACCAGCATAGGTAACTACAACATTGGGGGCCGTAAGACACATATAACTATGCGAGTAGGAGCCGATCATCATAGAATGGATCACTTCACCCTGATTATGGGGTGCCAGTTGGGAACTAGTTTATATGGGTTCAGAGATTAATATGGTTACGATAGTATATTCGACCCTAGATAACTTAACTAAGTTTATAGTGCTTTCCTACTTCTTGTTTATACTTATAAACCTCCACCAAAATTAGGGCATTCCCTTTGAGAGTGACCCTAACGGAGGTGGGGTGTTTTATGTCTGACTCTACTTTTCTTTCGTCTTCTTTTCTTCCGTTCCCCCCCCCAGGTCCACAGGGAGGGAACACTGCAGCTTGACCAGCCTTCATATCCAGCTTGAAGAGGAAAAATGTATTGCTTGGACCTTTTCGTTTTGAACTATGGCTTTGGACAACCACTATGGGGCTTTTGCAGTTTATTTATGTTTTTTTTATGCTTCTTTAAATAATGTAATCAAGACAGATTATGAAAGTGTTATGTTATGTTTTTGGAAAGGATGTAAGACAATCATGGTAATGTTGTTGTAACACGTATTTGCTTTTATGAAATAAAAGTTGCTGTTTTTCTGCTGTTTACAAATATGTGTTCTTATATCTGTCTTGTATATCTGTGACTTATACTTATAAACCTCCACCAAAATTAGGGCATTCCCTTTGAGAGTGACCCTAACGGAGGTGGGGTGTTTCACTTGGTATCAGAGCATAGGTTTACCAGATAAGATAAAAAGTTCTGAAAAATTATTTTCAAAAAGGAAATTTAAAGAAGCATTTTTAAAAGAAAAATATTATTTTATTTTAAAAAAGGCAAAGTCTCCCCCAAAGCCATATGTACTATCTCTTATCCTTCGTTTTGAATCTATCCTTTTTGTTTCAGCATGTCCGAAGAACTTAACTTGCCAGAGGGTGTACCAATACCTGGTTGGTTTAGACGGTTCTTAGAAGCAAGGGCCACTCAGCCAGGTCCTACCGTTCCTCCTCCCCCAACTGCAGGAAATCATCCAGCTACAGCAGCGCCTCTTCCTCCACCTCCTCCACGGGGAAACACGTTTGCTAAGATATGTAAAGATTTTAAAGCTATGGGAGGAAAGGATTTCCATGGAACTGAGTCCTTCGTGGCAGCTAGAAATTGGCTGAAAGAAACTGAGGACCTATTCATCATCTTTGAGGTAGAAGATAGACAGAAAGTACAACTGGCAGTGTGGCTATTAAAGGGCGAGGCTTCCTACTGGTGGGAAGTCACTAATGCTGAAAGACCAGTGGAGACATAGGAGGACTTTAGGGCAAGGTTTGAGACTAAATTTCTCTCAGATGCGGAAAGGAGTTTGCAGTTGGAAAAATTCTTATTTCTTAAGCAAGGGAACAAGATAGTCAGAGAGTATGTGAATCAGTTCGATGAGCTGGCTAGGTTTGGTCTGGACCTAGTCAACACCCCGCACAAGAAGGCTCTCCGTTTCGTCAAAGGGTTGAATGAGCCATTACACAGTTTGGCCATGACCAATATACCCATGGGAGCCACGTATGAAAGACTGGTGCAAATGGCATTGCTGAACGAAGAGGATAAGGGCAAGAAGGAGACAAAGGCAGAAAGCTCTCAAGGGAAGAAAGAGGGTTTGCAGCCTAAGAAGACAGACTTTAAGAAGGGCGGGAAAGGCAACAAAGAGAAGAGGAAGTGCAATTTCTGTGGCAAAGTGGGGCACTTAGTAAAGGACTGCCGGAAAAAGAAGGCCAAGGAGAATGGTGGGTGCTTTTCTTGCGGTGAGACGGGCCACAGGGCTAAGGACTGCCCAAAGAAACGAGGACAGGGGCAGAGGGCTGGATCCACCTCAGGGGCACAAGTTCATGTGCTAGAAGCGCCACCTTTGCAACAGCGAGGTATAAATACTTCTGTAGAAAGTGTAGTTTATCTTTATGATCACCCCGTTCGCACTTTATTTGATTCTGGCGCATCACACTCCTTTATCTCGTCTGCTTTAGTAGAATCTCTGCACCTAAAAACTAGTATGGTAGAGGACCCCTTAATTGTTTCAAACCCAATTGGGGGCCCAACTCATTTGTCTATGATCTGTTTGGGATTGAAAATTTCTATTCTAAGCGTAGAATTTCAATGTAGTGCCTTTGTTTTGGGCTTTTCGGGGTATGGTTTGATTTTGGGTATGGATTGGCTATCCGGTAATGGGGCCATCCTTGATTGTGAGAAAAGGGTTGTCAGGCTCCTAACCCAGCTCGGTAATACTTTGGAAATTTCTTGTAATCCCTCGTATGCGGTTATGCTTAGTTATCTTGAATCGCTAGATGCCTCTGTTGAAAATTTGCAATCAGTTAGAGTGGTTCGGGAATATCCGGATGTCTTCGAAGAGGTGAAGGGCTTGCCTCCGAAGCGGGAAATAGACTTCCGCATATATCTTGTAGATAATGCAAAGCCCGTTGCGTTGCCCGTTAGACACATGGCTCCACGAGAAAGGAAAGAGCTCAGTAAACAGATTAAAGAGCTTCTAGAAAAGGGGTTCATTAGGAGGAGCATTTCAGAATGGGGCGCTCCAGTAGTGTTCGCTACAAAGGCGGATGGTTCACTCCGTCTATGTGTTGACTATAGGGAGCTCAACAAGCTAACGAAAAAGAATAAGCACCCTCTCCCTAGAATTGACGATTTGTTTGATCAGCTTGTAGGAGCGTCTGTTTTCTCCCAACTCGATTTAGCGACCGGTTTTCATCAGCTAAGGGTGGCTGAAGATAGCATCGATAAAACGGCATTCAGAACCCCAGATGGCTTCTTTGAATGGCTTGTCATGCCTTTTGGGTTGACAAACGCACCTGCTTACTTCGTGGACCTGATGAGTAGGGTATTCAGAGATTTCCTCAACAAGTTCGTAGTGGTCTTCGTAGATGATATCCTTATTTTCTCAAAGAGTGAAGAGGAACATGCTCAACACTTAAGGGCAATCATGGAAACTTTGCGAGTCCATCAACTAAAAGCCAAATTCTCCAAATGCCACTTTTGGAGAGAAGAGGTGAGGTTCCTTGGGCACATAGTATCCAAACAAGGGTTAGCAGTGGACCCTGCTAAGGTAGTGGCGGTACAGGATTGGAAGACACCAAGGAATGCAACTGAGGTCCGAAGTTTTCTAGGACTAGCAGGTTTCTATCGAAAGTTCATAAGGGATTTTGCGAAAATCTCAGCTCCGCTCACGAAATTAACCAAGAAGAATCTAGTGTTCAATTGGGACTTGTATTGCGAGTTTGCTTTCCGACGACTGAAAAGGGCTCTTACAACAGCCCCAGTTTTGACGCTGCCAGATGGGAGCAAGATGTTCACTGTTTATACGGATGCATGTGGGACAGGGCTAGGTGCCGTCTTAATGCAAGAAGGAAGGGTAGTAGCTTATGGCGGGAGGCAGTTGAAGGTGCACGAAAAGAACTACCCGACCCACGATCTTGAGTTGGCCGCCATCGTCTTTGCACTCAAGTCTTGGCGACACTATCTCCTAGGTGAGAAGTTCGAACTTTACACTGGCCATAAATCATTGAAATATTTTTTCTCGCAGAAAGATCTTAACTTGAGGCAACAGAGATGGATGGAGTTTCTTGCCTCGTACGATTTCGAAATCTCCTACACTCCGGGCAAAGGCAACGTAGTGGCAGACGCATTGAGCCGAAAGAAATTGACCCTAAGCCCGTTGTTTGTTGAAAGACAAAGCCTAGAGTTTATAGCCAGCTTCGACTTTAGGCCTTCCTCCGATTTTGTACCAGGCTTGCTAGCATCTCTCGAAGTGCGCCCAACTTTAGTGGATTCAGTAGGGACAGCGCAACGCGAAGACCCTCAGCTTGTGGAAATAATTGATAGGCTAATTAGGGGTGAGATTTCAAGTCACCTCAACAGATACTCCATCGACGATAAAGGTTTGCTAAGACGAGATGGAAGACTGTGCGTCCCACAGACAAAAGATTTAATAAAGAAGGTTCTCGAGGAAGCACATCACTCTAAGATGACGATACACCCAGGCGGAGATAAAATGTACAAAGATATAAAAAGGACTTTCTTCTGGAACGGCATGAAAAAGGACGTGACAGAATTCGTTTCTAAGTGTATGGTGTGCCAACAGGTTAAGGCGGAACAGAAAAAGCCTGGCGGACTGCTACATCCTCTGGAGGTCCCGCAGTGGAAGTGGGATAGCATCTCAATGGACTTCATCGATGGGCTGCCTAGGCCTAGGAGAGGCAACACTAGCATTTGGGTAATAGTGGATAGGCTTACTAAAAGCGCCCACTTTTTACCTGTTAAAAGTAAAAGAACTGCCTCATCCCTAGCATCACTTTACCTCAAAGAAATCGTTCGACTCCATGGAATACCATCCAGCATTGTTAGTGACCGAGACCCCATCTTCACCAGTGAGATTTGGCGGAGTCTGCAAGAAGCAGTAGGAACGAAGTTATGCTTGAGCACAACCTATCATCCCCAAACCGATGGCCAAACAGAAAGAGTGAACAGAGTTTTGGAGGACCTTTTAAGACTGTGCGTCCTTGACTTCGGAGGGACATGGGAAGACCACCTTCTTTTGGTGGAATTTGCCTACAACAACAGTTATCAAGCAACCATCGGAATGGCGCCCTTTGAAGCTTTATATGGAAGACCGTGTCGATCGCCCACTTGCTGGTGGAAGTCTACTGATAAGCTCATACTTGGACCAGATATGATCCGAGAGACTTCAGAGAAAGTAGACTTAATACGAAGAAGGATGAAGACGGCCCAAGACAGACAAAAGTCCTATGCCGACAAGAGGAGAACCGACCTTGAATTTGAGGTTGGGGACAGAGTTTTTCTTAAGGTATCTCCGCTAAGGAACGTTGTTCGTTTTGGAACCACAGGAAAGCTAGTGCCAAGGTTCGTAGGGCCATTCCCTATCATCGAGAAAATTGGGAAAATGGCCTATAGATTAGAGCTACCCGAGAAACTGGCCGGAGTTCACAACGTTTTTCACGTTTCACATCTCCGAAAATGTCTACATGAGTCTGCTGAAGTGGTAGAGCCAAATATCCTAGAAGAAGCAGAGGTGGAACGCGAAGCAACCATAAGGAAAGTTCCAACCCGCATATTAGGAACGGAAGTGAAAAAGCTACGCAACCGCGAAGTCAAACTCGTCAAAGTTCAGTGGAGCGACGCCGAGGGAGACGCGACTTGGGAAACTGAAGCTAGAATACACACTACCAACCCTTTTCTTTTCGAGGGTACATCCTTGATCTTTCTTTTTCCTTAAGTTGCGCTTTTATCTATCTTTTTTTTGGGTATATCTCCTCGACCCTATCTTTTAGGTAGAAACTCTTTGGATGAAAACATGTAATTGAAACATGTTATGGATGATGGTTGCAAGTGGTTGCAAGTGATTGCTAGTGGTTGCTCGTGGTTGCATATACACACACAATCTAGGTTTTAGATCGGCTCAGTCACTTCATATTGCATATGCATATATGTTTGCATTCGTATATGGTTGAACTTTAATGTGTTGTCATGTGGATGTTGCATTTGTATTGAATGATTGTGCACTCATGTAGAATCATGAATAGGAAAATTTGCATACATAATGGATTCATGGCACTTACATAATTCGCATTAAGGAGGTCAACTGAATCAGTAGACCGCCTGATTTTGCATTAGATAAGTACATGTACACACACACTTCGCATATGATCATGAAGCATTAGAAGCCTTTTAAGGACAATGGATACTCGTGTTTGATGGATGAGTAGATGGATGTTTGGACGTTAAGATGTACATTCTTCCTGAACTTGAAGATTTCGGGGACGAAATCCTTTTAAGTGGGGGAGAATGTAACACCCCATGTATTTTATAACTGTGAAATTCATAAATTAAACAATAAATAATTTTAAATCAAAGAATTAAGGGAAACGGGATACGCCATTGCGTTCGTCTTGGAATTCTGCTTGAGATAGAGTCTGAGTTTGCGTAAAACGGATATCGTATGAAGAAGTTATGGACGAACGATGTTGGGCGAAAAACCGGAAAACGGGTCAGAATGCACTGGCGCACTTGGGAAGTGCGCCAGAACAAAAATGCACAGGCGCACTTAGGAAGTGCGCCAGTACATTTTTGACCTGGCGCACCTGCCAAGTGCGCCCAGGTCAAAAATGACCTGCTGGCCAGGTCTGGTCTAGTCCTGGCTGGCCTGGTCTGTGTTTGGTCGATTTTCAGAAGCTTGCTTTGTCATTAGGGCTAGGTGGCAGGCTCTAATTGGTCTCTCTTCTGAATGAATGGCTACGATCAATCCAAGCAACATCGATGGTCCTAATCAGTTCATAAACTCTATAAAAATGACCCTAGACTCTACCTAATCTATTCATTCAAAAATAAGAACGAGGCCATCATGCTGCAGAGGAGCGACTAGGAGTAGCCACCAATTTGAGAGAAGATTAGGAGGCAAATTCTAAAGCATTAAGCAACTTAAACAAATCAAATCAACAAGGAGTTGCATCTCCAAATTCCTGAATTGGAGAATTCGCCACACGATTGTAAGTAGAGTATTATTTTGGTATGAACAAATAACTGTGTTGGTTTGTATACTTGATTTATGGTGATAAAGTAATCCATATTTGTGCGTTACTATGATTCTTATCGATTTGGAATATTGTATACGTTTGGATATTCTCAAATTATGTTATTCATTATAAAAACTACATGTTTGTGGTAGTTTTATGCAAGTATACGTTTGGATATTCGCAAAGCATGTTATTCATTATAAAAACTACATGTTTGCGGTAGTTTTATGCAAGTATACGTTTGGAATATTCGCAAATTATGTAATCCATGTTGAAGCTACATGTATGTAGTTGTTTAATTGAAATTCATGCAAGTTTGGGGTTTTGCTACTATGCCATCATAATGTGTATTTTTATACAAAAATCATTTTGTGAGTAATTGGAGCAAATTTGGGTTATTATAATCCATATGAAATTATGTTGAAAATTCGGCATCATGATCTATGTATTAAGCCATACTTTTGTACTAGAAAACCTCTTTGTGAACTTATGAATATGACTAGGCTATGATTGATATTTTGCATAATTGAAAACCATGTTAGGTCTATATTGTTAACAAGAATTATATGATGACATATGTGGTACATAGCTAGGTTAGATTCAAAATCCCATTTGCAAGTTTGCATGACTAAAGTAAAAAATCATGATTTCATGTTAGAAATATTTATGCCATAAGTATATGTGTGCCATGGTTATGTGAATAGATTTAGAATCATGATTAAGTTGGATTAATTCTAGTTGAATTATACTTTTTTATTAGTCACAAAAGTAAGCACCTTTGTAAACATGTAGTAATCTTATAAACATGATTTGCTTATGTTTGACATTATGCCTAAATAAAATATAGGTTTATGTTGCAGTTAAGCCTATGTGTCAATAGTGATATTCTTAACTTAACTACAAGTTTACATGGTTTGATTCATGTCACTTATGCTTTATGACCAAAGTATATGTTACTACTATGCAAGTACACCAGTTTCTATTTTGTAGTTCCAACGTCACGTTGCAAGTTCATGCGTTCACATTCCCCTTTTTGTGTATGTAATCACGCTTTAAGCCTCCCCTTTTCGCATGGCTAGGTTGGGCTTAAAAAGGCTAAGCCCAACATATATATAATAAACGGACGTATTAAACGGGGGAAAATAACGTTGGGTTAAATTTATTAATAAATGAAAATATAAAGAAAAGGGGCCCAAATTCAAGTATGGGTTGGGCCCATGATTGGTGTAACCTTCACACCATTGATTTTTAATGGGCCGCAAATATTTACATATAAGAAAAATAAAGAAGAAAGACAAAATATGTAAATGTAGAAAATACGATGTGTTTAACCCGAGGTTGGATTGAGTTGTGATGTAAACCTGCCCGGAACCGCCCGGCTGTCCAGTAGTCACAACAATACCTATCCAATGTGGGTGGTTAAACATGGAGCCCAATAAGGACCCGAGGTTAGACTGAGTTATGGCGTAAGACTGCCCGGAACCAACCGGCAACAGGCAGCCACAACAATACCTGTCTAATGTGAGAGGTCAAGGCTTTAATAAGACAATTAAAGCTGAGTCAGGATTGTTAGGATTAAGTGGACTAAAGACTTAATCAAAATGGAACATGCTAAACTAAACAGACTGATTGGGGGTTAGGTTTTAAAACACTTAACCAACTTAGCATGTTGGCAAGAAATAGAAAACCTAGTAGCGGGGGACCCTTTTCAGCAGTAACCCTATAAGGTGTATCATGATACCCTGAAACTAGGCAGGGTGGGGCACGATTACTGGGCTGATTGTAAGAGGTCAAATCGACGGCGGTGGTGTAGCAGTGTAGGTTCTAACGGGGTGCGGGCGTGCACACACTCCGGCGCAGAAAAATAAGGCACTGGGCACCAGTAGCATACCTGTGCATTCTAGGGTTGTGTCGGGCCGCCGCCATGGGACTTGATACACCCCATGGTGGGACCAGCATAGGTAACTACAACATCGGGGGCCGTAAGACACATGTAACTATGCGAGTAGGAGCCGATCATCATAGAATGGATCACTTCACCCTGATTATGGGGTGCCAGTTGGGAACTAGTTTATATGGGTTTAGAGATTAATATGGGGTACGATAGTATATTCGACCCTAGACAACTTAACTAAGTTTATAGTGCTTTCCTACTTCTTGTTTATACTTATCATACCCAGTTCTTTATTCATAGACAGAATTGTCCTAGACTTACTCAGGCTTTATGTCTGACTCTACTTTTCTTTCGTCTTCTTTTCTTCCGTCCCCCCCCCCCCCCCCCAGGTCCACAGGGAGGGAACACTGCAGCTTGACCAGCCTTCATATCCAGCTTGAAGAGGAAAAATGTATTGCTTGGACCTTTTCGTTTTGAACTATGGCTTTGGACAACCACTATGGGGCTTTTGCAGTTTTTTTTTTTTTTTTATGAATTTCACAGTTATAAAATACATGGGGTGTTACATGACATTATTGTGGAGGACAAATAAAAGATAATTTTCTATTTTCCTTTATTTGTGTGCAAATATTCTCAACATTAACACATAAGAGAAATAGTCTTATTGGCAAATGTTTTCAATGTATATCCTAGCAAAAAATGTTTAATTTGGGTTGCACACAAATTCTAATGTATGCAAAATATGTTACTTTAACTCACCTACACATTCTAATGTATATTTTGACCAATAATATGATTCTTATATTTGAATATAATTCCTAATATAAATTTACAAATAAAGATTGATTTTTTTTTATTTTTAGTTATAAATTCTATTACATGTTATGCAAATAAAAACAATTATTATATTTGGACATTAGTTCTATTATGCAAATCGAAATGATCATAATATTTGCATATAAGTTTTATTTCAACAAAATGTATAAGAAATGATACATTCATTTTGTTGTAACACAAACTTATCTTTCAAAATGCTATTTGTGTTTAACTCTTTTATTTAATCAAAGATGTAATTTTTGTTGTACCCAATTCTAATTTACAAAAATGAAAATTTTGTTCTAACTATTATATTTTGACAAAAGTGCCACTTTTGTTTCTACTGTGTGACGGCAAGGAATTTCGCTCGGTCCGAACCAGTCGCTAAACCGATCCAGGCCGTTCGAAACGCCCTATCGTTTGAGAACAAGACAAAACAGAACGCATACAGAAGAACATTTCATTGTATATTACAACAATGCATCAGATTACAAGAATATACAGAGTATAAAAGAATAAATATTACACAGAAATATCAGAGATTTAAATTACATTTAAATACATAGCAGCGGAAAATAATACAATACACAACTAGAAGAGATATACGGATACAAAGCTTTCCGGATATCATTCCAGCTGTAAACCAGGATCCTGTGAATATAAATCTGCAAAACCAAAACTACTAGCTGCCCGTGTCAAAATAAGGGCACCCAGAGTTTAGGTTAAAACAATAAACTCCAGGTCAGTCATGTGACTGGTGTGAGAACTAAAACAGTTAATCTTTATTTTAAATCATTAGGTAAATCAAGGGACCACGCCGTATAACACGGAACGGGTTTTCTCCCAAGAATACCAGTGCATCAAACAACTAGCGCAATGCTAAATAAAGAAAAATGAAGCTGTTATAAGACCCAGGTCCTATCACACAATGCAAACGCAAGCCGGGGGATAGGGTTTTCCCTTATAACAGCCAAAGAATGCTTGATACGTTTAAAACAAATCATTTGATACTATAATAAGTGCATAGTGTATAAAACAACTTCAAATCATAAGTATCAATCATAGACGACATGAGCGTCCCATGCCACTATGTCGCCATGTATAGGTTTACAAATAAAACCGCAAATGTCACGTATTTGGAAATTGGATTTCCGTCTATGAACCGAGGCAAAAGATAGTCCTCAACCGATTCGAGACAATCTAGCCCATGTCTCAGGTCAGAGCTCGAGTGACCTTGGAGCGACAGGGCCGGTCCACCGATGTGGATTAAACTTAAACCCTGAACATGCGTTCCCCCGCCCTTTGGGGCGTAAACGAGCCAACGAATGGCTCCATCGGTTCGAGAACGACCGATCAATCCGAGGCGCCTCGCAACAGCAACAACCACATAAGTCAAACTCGTCAGGGCGTGTAAAACCACTGACGCCACTTTTTATCTAGAAGGAAACGCATGCCCTCCCTGAGGTCCGTCTCCCGTTTTTGGTTCATACCTGGTGTGAAACACGCGAGGTAAACGTTACACAAAGCTACGCCACAAAGGCCGTGCTTTGATCATCACCACAAGACTTTGCTTTTCAACAGAAGCCTCGATCATTTGCATCTTAGCATGCCACACAGGCAAACCATCCTATGCAACTGATATCAGTCACACAGAATGAAATCCGATGTCAGACACACAGTCCATTTACAAGTCCGTCCTGGGTCTGAACGAAACCGGAGGCACCTAGTACCCCGCATATCCATCGATCTCCAAGTACGTCTGGACGATCACTAACTGTTTCCATCTTCTTGGGTGTACAGCCCAATCAAGATCATCAGTAATTACCCAAACGACGTGAAGACCTCCGGTCTTCGACCACCGTCTTCATCTTCGACTTATCGTCGTATCAGTTATTCAGAATGGGATAAACCCGGTCTTTCCGAATAACTCGCGTATATATTATAAAAGTGTTACACAAACACAACATACGCCTCATTCCAATTCATTAGTCACTAACCGTAAATTAATCAAGAGAATAATTCCCCAAATATTAACCCCGAAGGCCGAAACCAACATCAGATCAATATCCAGAAAACCATTCTACTTAGCTAACCGACAGTTAGTTTCTAAATTTCACGTTCAAATCTAATTAAAGATTTAACTATCGCCTGGAGCAAAACTGGTGATACTCCATTCTCGATCTTTTCAATCTAATTAAAGATTCATTAAAACTCCACTTAGTTTTAATCTTCGACTGGGTTAAAGAATCCGTGTCATTTAAAAACACAGTTCACGATAAACCCAAAATCACATTCATTAATTATCAGGTTAAAGAACGAGTGTTGTTTAAAACACTGTTCACGATAAACCCAAAAATCAATATCAATTCAATTCCAATTAAATATTATTTAATTGGTACACTTCATTAAATCTAAATAAAAAGATTTAATCTTTTCTCAACTGGGTTCAAGAACAGTGTTAGTGAAGACACCATTCACGACAAACCCAAATCACGTTCATTAATTATCGGGTTAAAGAACAAGTGTTATTTAAAACACTGTTCACGATAAACCCAAAAATCAATATCAATTCAATTCCAATTAAATATTATTTAATTGGCACACTTCATTAAATCTAAATAAAAAGATTTAATCTTTTCTCAACTGGGTTCAAGAACAGTGTTAGTGAAGACACCATTCACGACAAACCCAAATCACATTTGATATTCAATATAAGGCTCTGAATAGAAAATATATCGGCTTATATTCAATATCAAATTCTACGATTAACAAATGTCGTATTGGAAATAACGATATAAATATATATCTTTCAAATTTCCGTAACAACATCCGTATAATCACAAATTCCAACATCGAAATATTCCGAAGACAATTTCGATTCAAATCCACTCCAATGCAATCATTGGAAATTTTGGTTATTTTCAAAACCCTTTTCAAATTCAATTTATTTATTTAAAAATAAATAGAATTATAATTCTAGTTCAAAACTAGTTCATTTCGATAAAAATCTATTTTTATCTTTTCAAATAGGGAGTTTTTCATCCCAATTCTTTCTAAATCATTTCTTATGATTTTACACAAATTATTACTATTTTTAATAATTTTATCAAGGCCCGTACAGTCGATTTCCAACAATGGCCATCGAACTGCACTTACAGCGACCTTTTTCGAATTTGATTTGGACGTATCTCCAAATCCAACCGTTAGATTTCAAATTTCTAACCTTCGTTAGAAAGCTCTTTTCGATACGAACCCAACGGTTCCGGTTTTAGGAGAATCCGACGGTCGGATCTCCCGTAATGTCCGTTTGAAATAAATGGTCGAAATTCGCGAACGGCCGCGGCGCGGCGCGTTCTATTCAGGCCATTATATTATATATATAATATATATAATATATATTTCGTCGATTTCTATTTAAAACGAATTATATAAATAGTTTTAAATTCGTTTCAAATTCTATTTCAACTTCTATTTCAATTCAAAGCAAAATTGAATTCTTCTTTATAAATTCGTTTTAAAATTCATTTCTATTCAATTCGAATTTCAATTCAATTTGAATTCATTTCAATTCGCTTTCAATTCCATTTGAATTCGTTTTCAATTCAATTCATTTCGAAATCGTTTTCAATTCAATTCATTTCGAAATCGTTTTCAATTCATTTTGAATTCGTTTTCAATTCAATTCATTTCGAAATCGTTTTCAATTCATTTCATTTTGAAATCGTTTTCAATTCATTTTGAATTCGTTTTCAATTCAATTCATTTTGAAATCGTTTTCAATTCATTTTGAATTCGTTTTCAATTCAATTCATTTCGAAATCGTTTTCAATTCATTTCATTTTGAAATCGTTTTCAATTCATTTTGAATTCGTTTTCAATTCAATTCATTTTGAAATCGTTTTCAATTCAATTCATTTTGAAATCGTTTTCAATTCATTTTGAATTCGTTTTCAATTCAATTCATTTCGAAATCGTTTTCAATCCAATTCATTTTGAAATCGTTTTCAATTCATTTTGAATTCGTTTTCAATTCAATTCATTTCGAAATCGTTTTCAATCCAATTCATTTTGAAATCGTTTTCAATTCGATATAAATATCGTTCACGTCAAAATGGCGTCAATCTAATCAACACGGCTTCATATATTGATATTTCCAAATATTCCATTTCGAATATTTCTATTTTAAAACTGGAATGAGGCCCAATCAATTATCATATAAAGTTAATTATATGGATTTTCATACAACACATGTATATAATAGCATGGAAAAATAATCAACCATCAACCAAAGTGCACTACACTGTATAAGCATCAAATTTAGATATCCAACGCTTAAAACAGCCTGTCAATCAACCGATCGACATATTCAATCAATTGGGATGAGTGAACTTCAAATTTCATCCCAACACCCGTGTGGGGTTTCAAACAATCAAACACATATTTTATTTGTGCTGTTGGGCGATGTGTAAAATTTATCGACCCAATCAATGTCCTTCAAATAAGTGTACATAAACAAACCGTCTGGTTTGTAAATGAATATTTATTTTATTCACTTTCACTATATTCATATTCACGTTTAAAAATTATATTTTTAACGATAAAACATTTTATTTCAACATATGAATTTCTATTATTCATTTACACAAATAAAATGATATTTTTATTTTCTAACATATTTTAGAAAATTTCGGCGGCATAACGGCACGATACTAGAAACGGGACGAGGCCTAGCCTTATCCCCGGTCTAGTGAAGGCCCACGCCATTCACACATCAATCAAACCATTCAATTTCGTTATGCAAACCACAAAATTTGGAGTAAGAGTCTAACCTAGCCTTACTCCTTCGCCTTATAACGGCGCACGTCTAATCCTAACCAATTTATCGATTCGATTTTTCACATCACAAACCACATTCAAACCAATATCGCAATCAATCACCAAACAATCAAACAAACAAGTCCATGGTCTGTGGACGATTGTGTCGGGTGCTACTAAGCACCGTCTGCATCCTAGTATATATATATAACTAGAAATAAAATTGAAAGGTGAGAAATTCTCACATATAGCTATCCTAGCTCCACGGCACTTCTAATGTAGAAGTCTTCGTCGTTTCGCCTTTTTGTCACCTTCGTTGCTGCTTTCACTACATACGTAAAAATCACATTTTTACTTCGCTATTCAATATATAAAAATCGAATTTTTAGTTCGCTATTCAATATACAAAAATCGAATTTTTAGTTCGCTATTCAATATATAAAAATCGAATTTTTAGTTCGCTATTCAATATACAAAAATCGAATTTTTAGTTCGCTATTCAATATATAAAAATCGAATTTTTAGTTCGCTATTCAATATATAAAAATCGAATTTTTAGTTCGCTATTCAATATATAAAAATCGAATTTTTAGTTCGCTATTCAATATATAAAAATCGAATTTTTAGTTCGCTATTCAATATACAAAAATCGAATTTTTAGTTCGCTATTCAATATACAAAAATCGAATTTTTAGTTCGCTATTCAATATACAAAATCGAATTTTTAGTTCGCTATTCAATATACAAAATCGAATTTTTAGTTCGCTTTTATAAAAAAATAAAGTCTTTTCTATTTTTTTTAAAAATCCTACTTTTTCTTCTAAACAAAAACCTCGCCTTTTTGCTTTTCTATTTTAAAGATCAAATCTTTATAAAGTTTAAACCTTTTCTATTTAAAGTTTAAACCTTTTTCTAACTTAAAGTTTTAAAATAAAATCAGTTTTAAACCTTTTTCAAAATCAGTTTTTGAACTTAAATATAATCAGTATTTAAACTTAAAAATAATCAGTATTTATTTTCCCTTTTTAAAACAAAAATCAGTTTTAACTCCTAAAACCAAAATCAGTCTTTATTATTTTTTTTTTCTTTTAAACATTTCCTGTTTTATAAAAATAAAAAAAATAAAATAAATAAAATAAATAAATTAAAAGTAACTTACAGGGGGGGCGCTGAGGCGGCGCTGTGGCCATCGGGGGGGGGGTTCTTCGTTCATCGCAATAGGAAGGGGGGGGGGTGTGCGGTCTTTGGCCAGAGGAGGGGAGGGGCAGGCGGGGAAGAAGGAGCGGGAGGAGAAGATGGAGGGGGCGGGGGTTTCCGCCATCGCGAGGTTGGGGGGGGGGGGGGTTTCCGTCATCGCGAGGTGGGGGGGGCGGGTTTCCGTCATCGGTGGGGGATGCGGCGGAGGAGGGGGATGCGGCGGAGGAGGGGGATGCGGCGGCGGTGGTCGGTCGATCTCCGAGCTCGATTGATTTTTTTTTTTTTTTTTCTTCTTTTTCGATCCTACTGAAGTGAACAAAAAGGGGGGGGCCAGCGGTTTATAAGGAGAGGGAGAATATTTTATATATTTTTTTTTTTATTAATTAATTTATTTATTTTATCCTAAAGAGTTGACTTTCACATACGACCTCGAAACGAGGCCCACCGCCTATCGTCCATAGCGTTTTACCCCCATTCCGAACACAATGGGATATGTATCGCAAGCTGATTTGATTGTTACAATCAGTTTCCGTTAAATTTACATTTAAATCACTATATTGAATTTTAAACGTACATTTCAAATTACCGGGGTCGCATACTAACTCTAAAAATTCTCGAAAAATATTTTCTAGCTTCGTATTGACGATACGGTCCTAATAAAACTAGTTTCGTCGAATTCTGAGATCGTTAGAAAAATGGCCAATTTCCAGTCGATTAAAATCAACGGAAATGGTCAAAACACGTTTTCCTTTGCCACGCTCACATACTGGTTTGAAAAATTATGAAATTTGGAATCCAGCAATAACTTAACATCACGGACCCAACAAAACTGGTTTCGTCGAAATCCGAGGTCGTTTGCAAAATTGCTATTTTTAAGGGCCTGAATTCCATAGCGACTATTCAGAATTTTCAACTGGACATATCTTTTGATTCCTGATATGAAATCTTGATTTTTCGGATTCGTTGGAAAGATATTCACTATTAGATTCCATTATTTTTGGTTTCACTAAAATCCGGATTGTTTTGCACCCGGTACATTGAATTGAAGTTTGAAATCGAATTATCGAACTACCGCGCCATTTTCAATTCCTTTTATAATTATATATAATTATTTTTATTCTAACGACGACGCGTATAATATATACGTTCGAATTATATTCAAAATAAATTTCTCGTCGATATTATTTAAAATAATTCATTTTAAATAATCAAAACTCGCTAAAATTGCCAATTTAAAATTTTCAAACTGGCTCGCATTTTACGGGTTGTTACAATCTCCCCCACTTAAAACTTTTCGTCCCCGAAAAGGAACAAAGTCGAAAGTGGTTTGATTATTCAGCTCTACGATCGATCAGGCTTCCATTCTCCAACTCTTTAGTTTCTGAGAATTTTCAAATTTTCAAAAATTTGGCTAACTCCCTAAATTTTTGAAAAATTTCGCCATAACCTCCCCTGCAATGGGAGCATCGGGGAATTTCAAATAGCTTCCCCGGTCCTTCAGATTTCAAAAAGAAAAAGAAAAAGCCAAGCGGCTAGCCAATAGGCTCACAAAATCATCATCACCCAAACAAAACAGGAAATTATGTAATAAACATGTACCTATTTGTCGGGCAAACAAATTTTATTCTCTGGCTCTAGCCTCCTTGCTATGACCTGTTCAATGATATACATGTATATGCAAGCAAATGCAACCAATTTTCAATATAACTCAATATTTGATGCTATTAGGCATAATGGTTCAAAATTAGCAAACAAATAAACAAACAACACAAACATCAATCAATTAGTGAATTTAACGTTTCGAATTCATAATTTTGATATATATACTGAAAATCTTGTTTTTGATGCCAATTCACACAATGTATTCTAACTATATTAGTTTTGGTTCTTACACCAGTCTAATGGAAATATATAGATATCACACCTTCGAAACACGAATATAAATACTGATGATGTGGCCACATCATCAGAATTATCCCCGGGTGTCTAGAGTGTAATCCTATATCTATCCAGTATATTAAAATTTCGAATACACGCGGATCAGACGTATACGCAAAATCTATATATACTGGACTGTCCAACTCAATATAAATAGATAATCAAATACGAATAATTGATTTAAAATTTTCAAAACAAATTTTGTTTTCATTTTAAAAATTTACTCTTCACACTCGTTCTAGGATACTACTGATCCTATCTCTAACGAGTCATCCCATTGGATATTGCTAATCCAATATCTGATGAATTCTTTCGTATGGTTCTAATGTGTCTTGTTCTCTGGGCTTTGTAAACCAAAGCTCTGATACCAACTGTGACGGCAAGGAATTTCGCTCGGTCCGAACCAGTCGCTAAACCGATCCAGGCCGTTCGAAACGCCCTATCGTTTGAGAACAAGACAAAACAGAACGCATACAGAAGAACATTTCATTGTATATTACAACAATGCATCAGATTACAAGAATATACAGAGTATAAAAGAATAAATATTACACAGAAATATCAGAGATTTAAATTACATTTAAATACATAGCAACGGAAAATAATACAATACACAACTAGAAGAGATATACGGATACAAAGCTTTCCGGATATCATTCCAGCTGTAAACCAGGATCCTGTGAATATAAATCTGCAAAACCAAAACTACTAGCTGCCCGTGTCAAAATAAGGGCACCCAGAGTTTAGGTTAAAACAATAAACTCCAGGTCAGTCATGTGACTGGTGTGAGAACTAAAACAGTTAATCTTTATTTTAAATCATTAGGTAAATCAAGGGACCACGCCGTATAACACGGAACGGGTTTTCTCCCAAGAATACCAGTGCATCAAACAACTAGCGCAATGCTAAATAAAGAAAAATGAAGCTGTTATAAGACCCAGGTCCTATCACACAATGCAAACGCAAGCCGGGGGATAGGGTTTTCCCTTATAACAGCCAAAGAATGCTTGATACGTTTAAAACAAATCATTTGATACTATAATAAGTGCATAGTGTATAAAACAACTTCAAATCATAAGTATCAATCATAGACGACATGAGCGTCCCATGCCACTATGTCGCCATGTATAGGTTTACAAATAAAACCGCAAATGTCACGTATTTGGAAATTGGATTTCCGTCTATGAACCGAGGCAAAAGATAGTCCTCAACCGATTCGAGACAATCTAGCCCATGTCTCAGGTCAGAGCTCGAGTGACCTTGGAGCGACAGGGCCGGTCCACCGATGTGGATTAAACTTAAACCCTGAACATGCGTTCCCCCGCCCTTTGGGGCGTAAACGAGCCAACGAATGGCTCCATCGGTTCGAGAACGACCGATCAATCCGAGGCGCCTCGCAACAGCAACAACCACATAAGTCAAACTCGTCAGGGCGTGTAAAACCACTGACGCCACTTTTTATCTAGAAGGAAACGCATGCCCTCCCTGAGGTCCGTCTCCCGTTTTTGGTTCATACCTGGTGTGAAACACGCGAGGTAAACGTTACACAAAGCTACGCCACAAAGGCCGTGCTTTGATCATCACCACAAGACTTTGCTTTTCAACAGAAGCCTCGATCATTTGCATCTTAGCATGCCACACAGGCAAACCATCCTATGCAACTGATATCAGTCACACAGAATGAAATCCGATGTCAGACACACAGTCCATTTACAAGTCCGTCCTGGGTCTGAACGAAACCGGAGGCACCTAGTACCCCGCATATCCATCGATCTCCAAGTACGTCTGGACGATCACTAACTGTTTCCATCTTCTTGGGTGTACAGCCCAATCAAGATCATCAGTAATTACCCAAACGACGTGAAGACCTCCGGTCTTCGACCACCGTCTTCATCTTCGACTTATCGTCGTATCAGTTATTCAGAATGGGATAAACCCGGTCTTTCCGAATAACTCGCGTATATATTATAAAAGTGTTACACAAACACAACATACGCCTCATTCCAATTCATTAGTCACTAACCGTAAATTAATCAAGAGAATAATTCCCCAAATATTAACCCCGAAGGCCGAAACCAACATCAGATCAATATCCAGAAAACCATTCTACTTAGCTAACCGACAGTTAGTTTCTAAATTTCACGTTCAAATCTAATTAAAGATTTAACTATCGCCTGGAGCAAAACTGGTGATACTCCATTCTCGATCTTTTCAATCTAATTAAAGATTCATTAAAACTCCACTTAGTTTTAATCTTCGACTGGGTTAAAGAATCCGTGTCATTTAAAAACACAGTTCACGATAAACCCAAAATCACATTCATTAATTATCAGGTTAAAGAACGAGTGTTGTTTAAAACACTGTTCACGATAAACCCAAAAATCAATATCAATTCAATTCCAATTAAATATTATTTAATTAGTACACTTCATTAAATCTAAATAAAAAGATTTAATCTTTTCTCAACTGGGTTCAAGAACAGTGTTAGTGAAGACACCATTCACGACAAACCCAAATCACATTCATTAATTATCGGGTTAAAGAACAAGTGTTATTTAAAACACTGTTCACGATAAACCCAAAAATCAATATCAATTCAATTCCAATTAAATATTATTTAATTGGCACACTTCATTAAATCTAAATAAAAAGATTTAATCTTTTCTCAACTGGGTTCAAGAACAGTGTTAGTGAAGACACCATTCACGACAAACCCAAATCACATTTGATATTCAATATAAGGCTCTGAATAGAAAATATATCGGCTTATATTCAATATCAAATTCTACGATTAACAAATGTCGTATTGGAAATAACGATATAAATATATATCTTTCAAATTTTCGTAACAACATCCGTATAATCACAAATTCCAACATCGAAATATTCCGAAGACAATTTCGATTCAAATCCACTCCAATGCAATCATTGGAAATTTTGGTTATTTTCAAAACCCTTTTCAAATTCAATTTATTTATTTAAAAATAAATAGAATTATAATTCTAGTTCAAAACTAGTTCATTTCGATAAAAATCTATTTTTATCTTTTCAAATAGGGAGTTTTTCATCCCAATTCTTTCTAAATCATTTCTTATGATTTTACACAAATTATTACTATTTTTAATAATTTTATCAAGGCCCGTACAGTCGATTTCCAACAATGGCCATCGAACTGCACTTACAGCGACCTTTTTCGAATTTGATTTGGACGTATCTCCAAATCCAACCGTTAGATTTCAAATTTCTAACCTTCGTTAGAAAGCTCTTTTCGATACGAACCCAACGGTTCCGGTTTTAGGAGAATCCGACGGTCGGATCTCCCGTAATGTCCGTTTGAAATAAATGGTCGAAATTCGCGAACGGCCGCGGCGCGGCGCGTTCTATTCAGGCCATTATATTATATATATAATATATATATAATATATTTCGTCGATTTCTATTTAAAACGAATTATATAAATAGTTTTAAATTCGTTTCAAATTCTATTTCAACTTCTATTTCAATTCAAAGCAAAATTGAATTCTTCTTTATAAATTCGTTTTAAAATTCATTTCTATTCAATTCGAATTTCAATTCAATTTGAATTCATTTCAATTCGCTTTCAATTCCATTTGAATTCGTTTTCAATTCAATTCATTTCGAAATCGTTTTCAATTCAATTCATTTCGAAATCGTTTTCAATTCATTTTGAATTCGTTTTCAATTCAATTCATTTCGAAATCGTTTTCAATTCATTTCATTTTGAAATCGTTTTCAATTCATTTTGAATTCGTTTTCAATTCAATTCATTTTGAAATCGTTTTCAATTCATTTTGAATTCGTTTTCAATTCAATTCATTTCGAAATCGTTTTCAATTCATTTCATTTTGAAATCGTTTTCAATTCATTTTGAATTCGTTTTCAATTCAATTCATTTTGAAATCGTTTTCAATTCAATTCATTTTGAAATCGTTTTCAATTCATTTTGAATTCGTTTTCAATTCAATTCATTTCGAAATCGTTTTCAATCCAATTCATTTTGAAATCGTTTTCAATTCATTTTGAATTCGTTTTCAATTCAATTCATTTCGAAATCGTTTTCAATCCAATTCATTTTGAAATCGTTTTCAATTCGATATAAATATCGTTCACGTCAAAATGGCGTCAATCTAATCAACACGGCTTCATATATTGATATTTCCAAATATTCCATTTCGAATATTTCTATTTTAAAACTGGAATGAGGCCCAATCAATTATCATATAAAGTTAATTATATGGATTTTCATACAACACATGTATATAATAGCATGGAAAAATAATCAACCATCAACCAAAGTGCACTACACTGTATAAGCATCAAATTTAGATATCCAACGCTTAAAACAGCCTGTCAATCAACCGATCGACATATTCAATCAATTGGGATGAGTGAACTTCAAATTTCATCCCAACACCCGTGTGGGGTTTCAAACAATCAAACACATATTTTATTTGTGCTGTTGGGCGATGTGTAAAATTTATCGACCCAATCAATGTCCTTCAAATAAGTGTACATAAACAAACCGTCTGGTTTGTAAATGAATATTTATTTTATTCACTTTCACTATATTCATATTCACGTTTAAAAATTATATTTTTAACGATAAAACATTTTATTTCAACATATGAATTTCTATTATTCATTTACACAAATAAAATGATATTTTTATTTTCTAACATATTTTAGAAAATTTCGGCGGCATAACGGCACGATACTAGAAACGGGACGAGGCCTAGCCTTATCCCCGGTCTAGTGAAGGCCCACGCCATTCACACATCAATCAAACCATTCAATTTCGTTATGCAAACCACAAAATTTGGAGTAAGAGTCTAACCTAGCCTTACTCCTTCGCCTTATAACGGCGCACGTCTAATCCTAACCAATTTATCGATTCGATTTTTCACATCACAAACCACATTCAAACCAATATCGCAATCAATCACCAAACAATCAAACAAACAAGTCCATGGTCTGTGGACGATTGTGTCGGGTGCTACTAAGCACCGTCTGCATCCTAGTATATATATATAACTAGAAATAAAATTGAAAGGTGAGAAATTCTCACATATAGCTATCCTAGCTCCACGGCACTTCTAATGTAGAAGTCTTCGTCGTTTCGCCTTTTTGTCACCTTCGTTGCTGCTTTCACTACATACGTAAAAATCACATTTTTACTTCGCTATTCAATATATAAAAATCGAATTTTTAGTTCGCTATTCAATATACAAAAATCGAATTTTTAGTTCGCTATTCAATATATAAAAATCGAATTTTTAGTTCGCTATTCAATATACAAAAATCGAATTTTTAGTTCGCTATTCAATATATAAAAATCGAATTTTTAGTTCGCTATTCAATATATAAAAATCGAATTTTTAGTTCGCTATTCAATATATAAAAATCGAATTTTTAGTTCGCTATTCAATATATAAAAATCGAATTTTTAGTTCGCTATTCAATATACAAAAATCAAATTTTTAGTTCGCTATTCAATATATAAAAATCGAATTTTTAGTTCGCTATTCAATATACAAAATCGAATTTTTAGTTCGCTATTCAATATACAAAATCGAATTTTTAGTTCGCTTTTATAAAAAAATAAAGTCTTTTCTATTTTTTTTAAAAATCCTACTTTTTCTTCTAAACAAAAACCTCGCCTTTTTGCTTTTCTATTTTAAAGATCAAATCTTTATAAAGTTTAAACCTTTTCTATTTAAAGTTTAAACCTTTTTCTAACTTAAAGTTTTAAAATAAAATCAGTTTTAAACCTTTTTCAAAATCAGTTTTTGAACTTAAATATAATCAGTATTTAAACTTAAAAATAATCAGTATTTATTTTCCCTTTTTAAAACAAAAATCAGTTTTAACTCCTAAAACCAAAATCAGTCTTTATTATTTTTTTTTTCTTTTAAACATTTCCTGTTTTATAAAAATAAAAAAAATAAAAAAAATAAATTAAAAATAACTTACAGGGGGGGCGCTGAGGCGGCGCTGTGGCCATCGGGGGGGGGGGGGGTTCTTCGTTCATCGCGATAGGAAGGGGGGGGGTGTGCGGTCTTTGGCCAGAGGAGGGGAGGGGCAGGCGGGGAAGAAGGAGCGGGAGGAGAAGATGGAGGGGGCGGGGGTTTCCGCCATCGCGAGGTTGGGGGGGGGGGGGTTTCCGTCATCGCGAGGTGGGGGGGGGTTTCCGTCATCGGTGGGGGATGCGGCGGAGGAGGGGGATGCGGCGGCGGTGGTCGGTCGATCTCCGAGCTCGATTGATTTTTTTTTTTTTTTTTTTCTTCTTTTTCGATCCTACTGAAGTGAACAAAAAGGGGGGGGGCCAGCGGTTTATAAGGAGAGGGAGAATATTTTATATTTTTTTTTTTTTATTAATTAATTTATTTATTTTATCCTAAAGAGTTGACTTTCACATACGACCTCGAAACGAGGCCCACCGCCTATCGTCCATAGCGTTTTACCCCCATTCCGAACACAATGGGATATGTATCGCAAGCTGATTTGATTGTTACAATCAGTTTCCGTTAAATTTACATTTAAATCACTATATTGAATTTTAAACGTACATTTCAAATTACCGGGGTCGCATACTAACTCTAAAAATTCTCGAAAAATATTTTCTAGCTTCGTATTGACGATACGGTCCTAATAAAACTAGTTTCGTCGAATTCTGAGATCGTTAGAAAAATGGCCAATTTCCAGTCGATTAAAATCAACGGAAATGGTCAAAACACGTTTTCCTTTGCCACGCTCACATACTGGTTTGAAAAATTATGAAATTTGGAATCCAGCAATAACTTAACATCACGGACCCAACAAAACTGGTTTCGTCGAAATCCGAGGTCGTTTGCAAAATTGCTATTTTTAAGGGCCTGAATTCCATAGCGACTATTCAGAATTTTCAACTGGACATATCTTTTGATTCCTGATATGAAATCTTGATTTTTCGGATTCGTTGGAAAGATATTCACTATTAGATTCCATTATTTTTGGTTTCACTAAAATCCGGATTGTTTTGCACCCGGTACATTCAATTGAAGTTTGAAATCGAATTATCGAACTACCGCGCCATTTTCAATTCCTTTTATAATTATATATAATTATTTTTATTCTAACGACGACGCGTATAATATATACGTTCGAATTATATTCAAAATAAATTTCTCGTCGATATTATTTAAAATAATTCATTTTAAATAATCAAAACTCGCTAAAATTGCCAATTTAAAAATTTCAAACTGGCTCGCATTTTACGGGTTGTTACATACTGTTACATTTTGATAAAAGTGACAAAAATGGTTTCAAGCTTTAAAATTTAACAAAGCGACAATTTATTTTTAACTTTTATAATTTAATAAAAGTGTATATTTGTTCACACAACACATTTTATTTGTATACAAATTCCAAGTTTTCTAATGACAAATAAAAAGTGAATTTTATTCACATAACAAATTCTAAGTTCATATGACAAATAAAAGTTACTTTTAATCTTTTCCTTTATATTGCTAGTTTTTTATATATCCAGGAATGTAAATAAAAGATCCAAATTTTAATTTGATGTTTATTTACATCAAGGAATGTAAATAAAAAGATGTAACTTTTAATTCTAGTTTTATTTGCAACAAGGAATGCAAATAACAAAAATGTAACTTTTTAATTTCAATGTATATTTGAGTGAATGTAAGAAAAAGAACAAACTTATTTCAATGTATATTTACATTAGTGGATGCAAATAAAAGAACAAATTTTATTTTAATGTATATCCGCATTTGTGAATGCAAATAAAAGAATAAACTTTAATTTCAATGTATATTTGCATTAGTGAATGCAAATAAAAGAACAAATTCTATTTTCAATATATGTTTTGACAAAAGCACTATTTTTGTTACAATTAACATATTTAGACAAAAACACTATTTTTATTTCAATGCACATGTTTTGATGAAAATGTTTCTTTTTTTTTCAAATAACATGTTTTGACAAAGATCTATATTTTTATTTCAATACTCATGTTTTGACAAAAGCGTTATTTTTATTTCAACTAACAAGTTTGACAGAATGGCTTGTTTTTATTTCAATAAACAAGTTTGACAGAATGGCTTGTTTTTATTTCAATAAGCAAGTTTAACAAAATGACTTGTTTTTATTTCAATAAGCAAGTTTAACAAAATGACTTGTTTTTATTTCAATGTGACGAAAAAGAATTTCGCTTGATCCGAATCAGTCGCTAAACCGACCCAGACCGTTCGAAACGCCTGATTGTTTTGAGAACACGACAAAATAGAACGCAGACGGAAGAACATTTCATTGTATATTACAACAATTCCATCAGATTACAAGAATATACAGAGTATAAATGAGTAAATATTACACAGGAATATCAGAGATTTAAATTACATTTAAATACATAGCAGCGGAAAATAATACAATACACAACTAGAAGAGATATACGGATACAAAGCTTTCCGGATATCGTTCTAGCTGTAAACCAGGATCCTTGGAATATAAATCTGCAAAACCAAAACTACTAGCTGCCCTTGTCAAAATAGGGGCACCCAGAGTTTAGGTTAAAACAATAAACTCCAAGTCATTCATGGGACTGGTGTGAGAACTAAAATAGTTATAAATCTTTATTTTAAAGTTAGGCAAATCAAGGGGCCATGCCGTATAACACGGAACGGGTTTCCTCCCTAGAATACCAGTGCATAAAACAACAGCGCAATGCTAAATAAAGAAAAATGAAGCTATTAAAAGACCCAGGTCCTATCACACAATGCAACGCAAGCCGGGGGATAGGGTTTTTACCTTATAATAGCCAAGAATGCTTGATACGTTTAACACAAATTATTTGATACTATTATAGGTGCATAGTGTATAAAACAACTTCAAATCATTAGTATCAATCATAGACGGCATGGGTACCATATATCATGTCTCCAATACTAGGCTCTACAAATAAAACCGCAAAGGTCACGTATTTGGAAGTCGGGTTTCCATCTGTGAACCGAGGCAAAAGATAGTCCTCAACCGATTCGAGACAATCTAGCCCATGTCTCAGGAACAGCCGCAACTGCCCCATGGATCGTCAGGGCCGGTCCACCGATGTGGATTATTATTCCTGAACACAACGTTTTCTCGCCCTTTGGGGCGTAAATGAGCCAACGAATGACTCCATCGGACCCGGATCGTCCGATCAAACCGAGGCGCCTCGCAACAGCAACAACCACACAGGTGAAAATTATATAAATGTCAGGGCTGGTAGGTCACTGACAGCACCCTAGCTATAAAGAAACGCATGCCCTCCCTGAGGTCCTCTCCCGTTTCTGGTTCACAACCGGGGTGTGAGGCTCGCGAATTCACGTTACACAAAGCTATGCCACACAGGCGGTGCTTTGATCATCAACCACAAGACTTTGCTTTTCAATAGAAGCCTTGATCATTTGCCACTTAGGCATGCCACACAGGCAATTAACTCTATGCGTTTGATATCCATCAGTATATAACCCCTGATCTCGTACGTCTCAGAGAAGGGCGTTAAGCAAGAGAATAAATTCTCCGTCGCCAAATAGATATATATTTAACAGAAATCAATCACACAGACTAAAATCCAATGTCAGATACACAGTCCATTTACAAGTCCGTTTTGGGTCTGAACGAAACTGGAGGTACCTAGTACCCCGCATATCCATCGATCTCCAAGTACGTCTGGACGATCACCAACTGTTTCCATCTTCTTGGGTGTACAGCCCAATCAAGATCATCAGTAATCACCCAAACGACGTGAAGATCTCCGGTCTTTGACCACCGTCTTCATCTTCGACTTATCGTCGTATCAGTTATTCAGAATGGGATAAACCCGGTCTTTCCGAATAACTCGCGTATATAGTAAATAAGTGTTACACAGACACAACATACGCCTCATTCCAATTCATCAGTCACTAACTGTAAATTAACAAGAGAATAATTCCCCAAATATTAACCCCGAAGGCCGAAACCAACATCAGATCAATATCCAGAAAACCATTATGCTTAGCTAACCGACAGTTAGTTTCTAAATTTCACATTCATAGGGAAAGGTTCCCATTAATTTTATCAAAGATAAATCCTTTAAATTTATTCTTTAATCTATTTTTGAATATCAATTCAAACTAGTCGGGATTAGCGAACCTTACCGAAGTAATCATTTGTTTTAATTTCCCAATCCCAACCTATTCATCCCATGAAGTAAAACTGGTTATACTTCATGTCTAACACCACGGTGTTATCGGTAAATTCAATTACCGTTTCACGTTCAAATCTAATTAAAGATTTGACTATCGCCTGGAGCAAAACTGGTGATACTCCATTCTCGATCTTTTCAATCTAATTAAAGATTCATTAAAACTCCACTTAGTTTTAATCTTTGACTGGGTTAAAGAATCAGTGTCATTTAAAACACTGTTCACGATAAACCCAAATAACATTTGATATTAAATACAAGGCTCTGAATAGAAAATATACCGGCTTATATTCAATATCAAATTCTACGACCAACAAATATCGTATTGGAAATAACGATATATATATCTTTCAAATTCCCATAATAATATCTGTATCATCACGAAATCCAACATCGAAATATTCGGAAGACAATTTCGATTCAAATCCATTCCAATATAATTATTGGAAATTCTGGTTATTTTCAAAACCACTTCAAATCCAATTTATTTATTTAAAAATAAATAGAATTATAATTCTAGTTCAAAACTAGTTCATTTCGATAAAAATCTATTTTTATCTTTTCAAAAATGGAGTTTTTCATCCCAATTCTTCACAAATCATTTCTTATGATTTTACACAAATTATTACTATTTTTAATAATTTTATCAAGGCCCGTAAAGTCGATTTCCATCAATGGCCTTCGAACTGCACTTATAGCGACCTTTTCCAAATTTGATTTGGACATAATTCCAAATCCAACCGTTAGATTTCTAATTTCTAATATTCGTTAGAAAGCTCTTTTCGATACGAACCCAACGGTTCTGGTTTTAGGAGAATTCGACCGTCGGATCTCCCGCAATATCCGTTCGAAGTCAATGATCGAAATTCGCGAACTGCCGTGGCGCGGTGCGTTCTATTCAGGCCATTATATAATATATATAATATATACTTCGTCGATTTCCATTCAAAACGTACTTTATAAATCGTTTTAAATTCATTTTCAAAACGGTTTCAACTTCATATTCAATTTCAAATCGAAATTGAATATTTCAATATAAATTCGTTTTAAATTCATTTCAAATCGATTTCAATTCGAATTCATTTATATTCAATTTCAATTTGAATCCATTTATATTCAATTTCAATTCGAATTCATTTATATTTAATTTCAATTCGAATTCATTTATATTCAATTTCAATTCGAATTCATTTCTATTCAATTTCAATTTGAATTCTAGTTCTTTTCAAAATATCAGATTTTGAAATCATTTTCGATATTCATTATAAATTGAATAAAAT
The DNA here is from genome assembly GCA_030737875.1 of Allium sativum. Lineage (NCBI taxonomy): Eukaryota > Viridiplantae > Streptophyta > Magnoliopsida > Asparagales > Amaryllidaceae > Allium > Allium sativum. The sequence goes on from CM060916.1 coordinate 779,880,414, forward strand.
CGATATAAATATCGTTCACGTCAAAATGGCGTCAATCTAATCAACACGGCTTCATATATTTCTAATTTCGAATATTCTATTTCAAATATTTCTTTTTCGAATATTTCTATTCAAATATTTCTTTTCAAATGTTTCTATTTCAAATATTCTATTTCAAATATTTCTACATTCAAACTGGAATGAGACCCAATCAATTACCATATAATGTTAATTATATGGGTTTTCTACAACACATGTATACAAAACAACGATGAATAATCAACCATCATCCAAAGTGCATTCTACACTGTATAAGCATCAAATATAAATATTCAACGCTTATAACAGTCTGTCTATCAATCGATCGACATACAACTAATTAATGGGATTAGTGTATGCCATATATCATCCCAATACCCGTGTGGGGTTTCAAACAATCAAACACAGATTTTATTTGTGCAGTTGGGCGATGTGTAAAATTTATCGTCCCAATCAATATCAGTCAATGTGTGTATATAAACAAATCGTCCGATCTGTTTATTTTTATTTCATTTCATATATACGTTAAAAATTCTATTTTTAACTATAAAATATTTTCAACTATATAAATATTTTATTTTATTTCACGTCACATCACTCAATCAACTACACATCAAAATCAAACATACAAGCAAACAAGCCGTCCATGGTCTGTGGAAGACGGGTGTCGGGTGCTACTAAACACCGTCTGCATCCTAGTATATATATATATATATATATAACTAGAAAATTGAATTAAAGAGTGAGAAATTCTCACAAATAGCTAATCCAACCCCAAGACTCTTCTTTGTAGAAATCTTCGTCGTTCTTGCCTCTTGCCACTTTCTTTGCCCGTATTCTCTACATATGTAAAAATCGAATTTTTACTTTGCTATTCAATATATAAAAATCGATTTTTTGCTTCGCTATTCAATATATAAAAATTGACTTTTTACTTTGCTATTCAATATATAAAAATCGAATTTTTACTTCGCTATTCAATATATAAAAATTGACTTTTTACTTTGCTATTCAATATATAAAAATCGAATTTTTACTTCGCTATTCAATATATAAAAATCGAATTTTTTACTTCCTATTCAATATATAAAAATCGAATTTTTACTTTGCTATTCAATATATAAAAATTGAATTTTTACTTTGCTATTCAATATACAAAAATTGACTTTTTACTTTGCTGTTCAATATATAAAAATCGAATTTTTACTTCGCAATTCATTATATAAAAATTGACTTTTTACTTTGCTATTCAATATATAAAAATCGAATTTTTACTTCGCTATTCAATATATAAAAATTGACTTTTTACTTTGCTATTCAATATATAAAAATTGAATTTTTACTTCGCTATTCAATATATAAAAATCATATTTTTTATTTTTTCTGCTTATATAAAAAAAATTCTTCTTGTTTGCAAATAAAAATCAAATTTTTACCTCTCCTGTTAACAAAGAAAAATCACCTTCCTATGTCATGAAAAATCACATTCCTATGTCATTTTGTAAATAATAAAAATCAAATTTTTATTCGCTATTTAAATTTTAAAAACCATGTCTTTTTATATTTTTCAAAATCATTTCTTTATCGCTTTTTAAAAAAAATCAAATCTTCTAGTACATTAAAAATCAGATTCAAACACTGTTATTATAAATAAACAAACTGAAAATAAAAATCGAATTATAATACTCACGTTGAATCGAGCAAGGGGGGCTGTCCAGCGTCGGTCTTCATTTCAAAGAAGAAGGGGGTGGCTGACGCGAGGCAAGGGGGGCGCAGCATGTCGGAGTGTGGACAGGGAGGGTGCGGAGGTGCTGGAAGCGGTGGTGGGAGGAAGGACTTGGTCGATTTGGGTGGCTTGACTGCGTCGGGGGGGGGGGGCTTTGCCTCGCGTTGGAGAAGAGACAGGGGTCGCGGCACGAGGGGCGAGAGGGAGATGGAAGCGGAGGGGGTGGTGGCGTCGACGAGGGCGGCGGCGCGTCTAGGCTAGGGCACGATGAGCAGGTTTTTTTTATATTCATGTTTCGTTCTGATTGGGGAAAGAAGAAAGGGGCTGGGGGTGGTTAATGTAAAAGGAGGGATTTAATTATTATTATTTTTATTTATTTTCTCTCTCCTAAGTAGACTTTTCATATGAACTCGAAATCAAACCCGCCGACTGTCGTCCCTAGCGTTTTACCCCCATTCCGAACACAATGCGATATGTATCGTAGGCTGATTCGATCGTTTCGATCGGTTAACATCAAAATCAACATATAACTCTATATATTGAATTTGAACGCGCATTTCAATTTACTGGGGTCACATACGGACTCTAAAAATTCCATAAAAATATTTTCTGGCTTCATATCGACGATACGGTCCTAACAAAAATAGTTTCGTCGAATTCTGAGACCGTTTGAAAAATGGCCATTTTCCAGTCGATTAAAATCAACTGAAACTGGTCAAACACGTTTTCTTTTGCCACGCTCACATATTGATTCGAAAAAATATGAAAATTGGAATCTAGCAATAACTTGATATCACGGATCCAAGAAAAGTGGTTTCGTCGAAATCCGACGTCGTTTGCAAAATCTCCATTTTTAAGGGCCTGAATTCCATAGCGACTATTCAGAATTTTCAACTGGACATATCTTTTGATTCCCGCTATGAAATTTCAATTTTTCAGATTCGTTGGAAAGATATTTTCAATTAGATTCCATTACTTTTGGTTTCACTAAAATCTGGTTTATTTTGCACCCGGTACATTCATTTGAATTTTGAAATCGAATTATCGAACTATCGCGCCATTTTCAATTCCTTTTATAAATATAAATAAATATTTATATTCTAACGACGACGTATATAATATATACGTTCGAATTCCATTCAAAATAAATTTCTCGTCGATATTATTTAAAATAATTCATTTTAAATAATCAAAATTCGCTAAAATTGCCAAAATAAAAATTTTAAACTGGCCCAGATTTCCGGGTTATTACAATCTCCCCCACTTAAAACTTTTCGTCCCCGAAAAGGAACAAAGCCGAAAGTTGTTTCATAAATCAACTCAACTTCTAGTGTTTTCACTACGGCTTAAGTTCTTCAAATTTTCAGTTTTTAAGAACTTTTCAAAAATTTCAAAAATTTGGCTAACACCCTAAATTTTCAAAAAATTTCGCCATAACCTCCCCTGCACCGGGAGCCACGGGAAAATCCCAAAATTGCCATTAGGCCTTCTGATCTCAAAAAGAAAAAGAAAACGCCAAGCGGCTAGCCAATAGGCTCATAAAATCATCATCACCCAAACAAAACAGTAAATTATAGTAAACATGTACCTATTTGTCTGGCAAACAAATTTTATTCTTCTGCTCTAGCCTCTTTGCTATGACCTGTTCAATGTAAGTACAAGTATATGCAAGTAAATGTGATAAATTTTCAATACAATTCACCTTTTGGTTCAAATGAACTAAATGGTTCAAATATTAATTAATCGAACAATAATCAAACAACACAATCAGCAATCAATTAGTTGATTATCATTTCAAATTTATAACTTTGATATATAGTCTAAAAATCAGATTTTTGTTGCAAAATCACAACAATAAGCCCTCTAATTTTGGTTCTCACACCAGTAAATGGAAATATATAAATATCACACCTTCAACAAACGAACATAAATTATGATGATGATCGATCAATCATCAGAATCATCTCTGGACGACTAGAGTATGATTCTATATCTATCCAGTATATTAAAACTTCGAATACCCGTGGATCAGACGTGTATGCAAAATCTTTATATACTGGATTGTCCAAATTCAATATAAATAAATAATCAAATACGTATAAAATGATATAAATTTCAAAACAAAATTTGTTTTCATTTTTTTTAAATATACTCTTCACACTCGTTCTAGGATACTACTGATCCTATCTCTAACGAGTCATTCTCATTGGATATTACTAATCCAATCATCTGATGAATTCTTTCGTATGGTTCTAATGTGTCTTGTTCTCTAGCTCTGTAAACCAGAGCTCTGATACCAAATGTGACGAAAAAGAATTTCGCTCGATCCGAATCAGTCGCTAAACCGACCCAGACCGTTCGAAACGCCTGATTGTTTTGAGAACACGACAAAATAGAACGCAAACGGAAGAACATTTCATTGTATATTACAACAATTCCATCAGATTACAAGAATATACTGAGTATAAATGAATAAATATTACACAGGAATATCACAGATTTAAATTACATTTAAATACATAGCAGCGAAAATAATACAATACACAACTAGAACAGATATACGGATACAAAGCTTTCCGGATATTGTTCCAGCTGTAAACCAGGATCCTGTGAATATAAATCTGCAAAACCAAAACTACTAGCTGCCAGTGTCAAAATAGGGGCACCCAGAGTTTAGGTTAAAACAATAAACTCCAAGTCGGTTATGGGACTGGTGTGAGAACTAAAACAGTTATAAATCTTTATTTTAAAGTTAGGCAAATCAAGGGACCACGCCGTATAACACGGAACGGGTTTCCTCCCAAGAATACCAGTGCATAAAACAACAGCGCAATGCTAAATAAAGAAAAATGAAGCTATTATAAGACCCAGGTCCTATCACACAATGCAACGCAAGCCAGGGGATAGGGTTTTTACCTTATAATAGCCAAGAATGCTTGATACGTTTAACACAAATTATTTGATACTATTATAAGTGCATAGTGTATAAAACTACTTCAAATCATAAGTATCAATCATAGACGGCATGGGTACCATATATCATGTCGCCAATACTAGGCTCTACAAATAAAACAGCAAATGTCACGTATTTGGAAGTTGGGTTTCCATCTGTGAACCGAGGCAAAAGATAGTCCTAAACCGATTCGAGACAATCTAGCCCATGTCTCAGAAACAGCCGCAACTGCCCCATGGATTGTCAGGGCCGGTCCACCGATGTGGATTATTATGCCTGAACACTACGTTCCCCCGCCCTTTGGGGCGTAAATGAGCCAACGAATGACTCCATCGGACCCGGATCGTCCGATCAAACCGAGGTGCCTCGCAACAGCAACAACCACACAGGTGAAAAGTATATAAATGTCAGGGCTGGTAGGTCACTGACACCACCCTAGCTAGAAAGAAACGCATGCCCTCCCTGAGGTCCTCTCCCGTTTTTGGTTCACAACCGGGGTGTGAGGCTCGCGAATTCACGTTACACAAAGCTATGCCACACAGGCGGTGCTTTGATCATCAACCACAAGACTTTGCTTTTCAATAGAAGCCTTGATCATTTGCCACTTAGGCATTCCACACAGGCAATTCACTCTATGCGTTTGATATCCATCAGTATATAACCCCTGAGCTCGTACGTCTCAGAGAAGGGCGTTAAGCAAGAGAATAAATTTTTCGCCGCCAAACAGATATATTTTTAATACAAATCAATCACACAGACTAAAATCCTATGTCAGACACACAGTCCATTTACAAGTCCGTTTTGGGTCTGAACGAAACCGGAGACACCTAGTACCCCGCATATCCATCGATCTCCAAGTACGTCTAGACGATCACCAACTGTTTCCATCTTCTTGGGTGTACAGCCCAATCAATATCATCAGTAATCACCCAAACGACGTGAAGACCTCCGGTCTTCGACCACCGTCTTCATCTTCGACTTATCGTCGTATCAGTTATTCAGAATGGGATAAACCCGGTCTTTCCGAATAACTCGCGTATATAGTAAATAAGTGTTACACAGACACAACATACGCCTCATTCCAATTCATCAGTCACTAACTGTAAATTAACAAGAGAATAATTCCCCAAATATTAACCCCGAAGGCCGAAACCAACATCAGATCAATATCCAGAAAACCATTATGCTTAGCTAACCGACAGTTAGTTTCTAAATTTCACATTCATAGGGAAAGGTTCCCATTAATTTTATCAAAGATAAATCCTTTAAATTTATTCTTTAATCTATTTTTGAATATCAATTCAAACTAGTCGGGATTAGCGAACCTTACCGAAGTAATCATTTGTTTTAATTTCCCAATCCCAACCTATTCATCCCATGAAGTAAAACTGGTTATACTTCATGTCTAACACCACGGTGTTATCGGTAAATTCAATTACCGTTTCACGTTCAAATCTAATTAAAGATTTGACTATCGCCTGGAGCAAAACTGGTGATACTCCATTCTCGATCTTTTCAATCTAATTAAAGATTCATTAAAACTCCACTTAGTTTTAATCTTTGACTGGGTTAAAGAATCAGTGTCAATTAAAACACTGTTCACGATAAACCCAAATCACATTTGATATTAAATACAAGGCTCTGAGTAGAAAATTTACCGGCTTATATTCAATATCAAATTCTACGACCAACAAATATCGTATTGAAAATAACGATATATATATCTTTCAAATTCCCATAACAATATCTGTATCATCACGAAATCCAACATCGAAATATTCGGAAGACAATTTCGATTCAAATCCATTCCAATATAATTATTGGAAATTCTGGTTATTTTCAAAACCACTTCAAATCCAATTTATATATTTAAAAATAAATAGAATTATAATTCTAATTCAAAACTATTTCATTTCGATAAAAATCTATTTTTATCTTTTCAAAAATGGAGTTTTTTATCCCAATTCGTCACAAATCATTTCTTATGATTTTACACAAATTATTACTATTTTTAATAGTTTTATCAAGGCCCGTACAGTCGATTTCCATCAACGGCCTTCGAACTGCCCTTATAGCGACCTATTCCAAATTTGATTTGGACATAATTCCAAATCCAACCGTTAGATTTCTAATTTCTAATATTCGTTAGAAATCTCCTTTCGATACGGACCCAACGGTTCCGGTTTTAGGAGAATCCGATGGTCAGATCTCCCGCAATATCCGTTCGAAGTCAATGATCGAAATTCGCGAACTGCCGCGGCGCGGTGCGTTCTATTCAGGCCATTATATTATATATATAATATATATAATATATACTTCGTCGATTTCCATTCAAAACGTACTTTATAAATCGTTTTAAATTCATTTTCGAATCGGTTTCAACTACATATTCAATTTCAAATCGAAATTGAATATTTCAATATAAATTCGTTTTAAATTCATTTCAAATCGATTTCAATTCGAATTCATTTATATTCAATTTTAATTCGAATACATTTATATTCAATTTCAATTCAAATTCATTTATATTCAATTCGAATTCATTTATATTCAATTTCAATTCGAATTCATTTATATTCAATTTCAATTCGATTCAGTTCTATTCAATTTCAATTCGAATTCATTTCTATTCAATTTCAATTTGAATTCTAATTCTTTTCAAAATATCAAATTTTGAATTCATTTTTGATATTCATTATAAAATGAATAAAATCGATATAAATATCGTTCACGTCAAAATGGCGTCAATCTAATCAACACGGCTTCATATATTTCTATTTTCGAATATTCTATTTCAAATATTTCTTTTTCGAATATTTCTATTCAAATATTTCTTTTCAAATGTTTCTATTTCAAATATTCTATTTCAAATATTTCTACTTTCAAACTGGAATGAGACCCAATCAATTACCATATAATGTTAATTATATGGGTTTTCTACAACACATGTATACAAAACAACGATGAATAATCAACCATCATCCAAAGTGCATTCTACACTATATAAGCATCAAATATAAATATTCAATGCTTATAACAGTCTGTCAATCAATCGATCGACATACAACTAATTATTGGGATTAGTATATGTCATATATCATCCCAATACCCGTGTGGGGTTTCAAACAATCAAACACAGATTTTATTTGTGCAGTTGGGCGATGTGTAAAATTTATCGTCCCAATCAATATCAGTCAATGTGTGTATATAAACAAATCGTCCGATCTGTTTATTTTTATTTCATTTCATATATACGTTAAAAATTCTATTTTTAACTATAAAATATTTTCAACTATATAAATATTTTATTTTATTTCACGTCACATCACTCAATCAACTACACATCAAAATCAAACATACAAGCAAACAAGTCGTCCATGGTCTGTGGACGATGGGTGTCGGGTGCTACTAAACACTGTCTGCATCCTAGTATATATATATAACTAGAAAATTGAATTAAAGATTGAGAAATTCTCACAAATAGCAAATCCAACCCCACGACTCTTCTTTGTAGAAATCTTCGCCGTTCTTGCCTCTTGCCACTTTCTTTGCCCGTATTCTCTACATATGTAAAAATCGAATTTTTACTTTGCTATTCAATATATAAAAATCGAATTTTTACTTCGCTATTCAATATATAAAAATTGACTTTTTACTTTGCTATTCAATATATAAAAATCGAATTTTTACGTCGCTATTCAATATATAAAAATTGACTTTTTACTTTGCTATTCAATATATAAAAATCGAATTTTTACTTCGCTACTCAATATATAAAAATCAAATTTTTACTTCCTATTCAATATATATAAATTGAACTTTTACTTTGCTATTCAATATATAAAAATTGAATTTTTACTTCGCTATTTAATATATAAAAATTGACTTTTTACTTCGCTATTCAATATATAAAAATCGAATTTTTACTTCGCTATTCAATATATAAAAATTGACTTTTTTCTTTGCTATTCAATATATAAAAATCCAATTTTTACTTCGCTATTCAATATATAAAAATTGGCTTATTACTTTGCTATTTAATGTATAAAAATCGAATTTTTACTTCGCTATTCAATATATAAAAATCATATTTTTTATTTTTTTTGCTTATATAAAAAAAAATTCTTCTTGTTTGCAAATAAAAATCAGATTTTTACCTCTCCTGTTTACAAAGAAAAATCACCTTCCTATGTCATGAAAAATCACATTCCTATGTCATTTTGTAAATAATAAAAATCAAATTTTTATTCGCTATTTAAATTTTAAAAACGATGTCTTTTTATATTTTTCAAAATCATTTCTTTATCGCTTTTAAAAAAAAACAAATCTTCTAGTACATTAAAAATCATATTCAAGCACTGTTATTATAAATAAACAAACTAAAAAAAAAAATCGAATTATAATACTCACGTTGAATCGAGCAAGGGGGGGCTGTCCTGCGTCGGTCTTCATTTCAGAGAAGAAGGGGGTGGCTGACGCGAGGCAAGGGGGGCGCAGCATGTCGGAGTGTGGACAGGGAGGGTGCGGAGGTGCTGGAAGCAGTGGTCGGAGGAAGGGCTTGGTCGATTTGGGTGGCTTGACTGCGTCGGGGGGGGGGGGGGGGGGGTGGGCTTGGGCTCGCGTTGGAGAAGAAACAGGGGTCGCGGCACAAGGGCGAGGGGGAGATGGAAGCGGAGGGGGATGGTGGCGTCGACGAGGGCGGCGGCGCGTCTAGGCAAGGGCACGATGAGCAGGTTTTTTTTTATTCATGTTTCGTTCTGATCGGGGAAAGAAGAAAGGGGCTGGGGGGGTTAATGTAAAAGGAGGGATTTAATTATTATTATTTTTATTTATTTTCTCTCTCCTAAGTTGACTTTTCATATGAACTCGAAATCAAACCCGTCGACTGTCGTCCCTAGCGTTTTACCCCCATTCCGAACACAATGGGATATGTATAGTAGGCTGATTCGATCGTTTCGATCGGTTTCCATCAAAATCAACATATAACTCTATATATTGAATTTGAACGCACATTTCAATTTACTGGGGTCACATACGAACTCTAAAAATTCCAAAAAAATATTTTCAGGCTTCATATCGACGATACGGTCCTAACAAAACTAGTTTTGTCGAATTCTGTGACCGTTTGAAAAATGGCCATATTCCAGTCGATTAAAATCAACTGAAACTGGTCAAACACGTTTTCTTTTGCCACGCTCACATATTGATTCGAAAAATTATGAAAATTGGAATCTAGCAATAACTTGACATCACGGATCCAACAAAAGTGGTTTCGTCGAAATCCGAGGTCGTTTGCAAAATCTCCATTTTTAAGGGCCTGAATTCCATAGCGACTATTCAGAATTTTCAACTGGATATATCTTTTGATTCCCACTATGAAATTTCAATTTTTCGGATTCATTGGAAAGATATTTTCAATTAGATTCCATTATTTTTGGTTTCACTAAAATCCGGTTTATTTTGCACCTGGTACATTCATTTGAATTTTGAAATCGAATTATCGAACTACCGCGCCATTTTCAATTCCTTTTATAAATATAAATAAATATTTATATTCTAACGACGACGTATATAATATCTACGTTCGAATTCCATTCAAAATAAATTGCTCGTCGATATTATTTAAAATAATTCATTTTAAATAATCAAAATTCGCTAAAATTGCCAAAATAAAAATTTTAAACTGACCCAGATTTCCGGGTTATTACAATCTCCCCCACTTAAAACTTTTCGTCCCCGAAAAGGAACAAAGCCGAAAGTTGTTTCATAAATCAACTCAACTTCCAGTGTTTTCACTACGGCTTAAGTTCTTCAAATTTTCAGTTTTTAAGAACTTTTCAAAATTTTCAAAAATTTGGCTAACACCCTAAATTTTCGAAAAATTTCGCCATAACCTCCCCTGCACCGGGAGCCATGGGAAAATCCCAAAATTGCCATATAGGCCTTCTGATCTCAAAAAGAAAAAGAAAAAGCCAAGCGGCTAGCCAATAGGCTCATAAAATCATCATCTCCCAAACAAAACAGTAAATTATAGTAAACATGTACCTATTTGTCGGGCAAACAAATTTCATTCTTCTGCTCTAGCCTCTTTGCTATGACCTGTTCAATGTAAGTACAAGTATATGCAAGCAAATGCGATAAATTTTCAATACAATTCACCTTTTGCTTCAAATGAACTAAATGGTTCAAATTTTAATTAATCAAACAATAATCAAACAACACAATCAGCAATCAATTAGTTGATTATTATTTCAAATTTATAACTTTGATATATAGTCTAAAAATCAGATTTTTGCTGCAAAATCACAACAATAAGACCTATCTAATTTTGGTTCTCACACCAGTCAATGGAAATATATTGAAACACCCCACCTCCGTTAGGGTCACTCTAAAAGGGAATGCCCTAATTTTGGTGGAGGTTTATAAGTATAAGTCACAGATATACAAGACAGATATAAGAACACATATTTTTAAACAGCGGAAAACGACAACTTTTATTTCATTAAAATATGCGTTACACCAACCATACCATAATTGTCTTACAATACTTCCAAAAACATAACATCTTCATAACTGTCTTGATTACATTATTTAAAGAAGCATAAAGAAAACATAAATAAACTGCAAAAGTCTCATAGTTGCTGTCCAAAGCCATAGTCCAAAACGAAAAGATCCAAGCAATACATTCTTTCTCTTCAAGCTGGATATAAAGGCTGGTCAAGCTGCGGTATTCCCTCCCTGTGGACCTGGGGGGGAAACGGAAGAAAAGAAGACGAAAGAAAAGTAGAGTCAGACATAAAGCCTGAGTAAGTCTAGGAATATTCAGTCTATGAATAAAGAACTGGGTATGATAAGTATAAACTAGAAATGGGAAAGCACCATATACTTAGTTAAGTTGTCTATGGTCGAATATACTATCGTACCCCATATTAATCTCTGTACCCGTATAAACTAGTTCCCAACAGGCACCCCATAATCAGGGTGAAGTGATCCATTTCATGATGATCGGCTCCTACTCGCATAGTTACATGTGTCTTACGGCCCTCGAAGTTGTAGTTACCTATGCTGGTCCCACCATGGGGTGTATCAAGTCCCATGATGGCGGCCCGACACAATCCTAGAATGCACAGGTATGCTACTGGTGCCCAGTGCCTTATTTTTCTGCGCCGGAGTGTGTGCACGCCCGCACCCCGTTAGAACCTACACTGCTGCACCACCGCCGTCGATTTGACCTCTTACAATCAGCCCAGTAATCGTGCCCCACCCTGCCTAGTTTCAGGGTATCATGATACACCTTATAGGGTTACTGCAGAAAAGGGTCCCCCGCTACTAGGTTTTCTATCTCTAGCCAACACGCTAAGTTGGTTAAGTGTTTTATATACCTAACCCCCAATCAGTCTGTTTAGTTTAGCATGTTCCATTTTGATTAAGTATTAATATAATTTACTTAATCCTATCAATCCTGACTCATCCTTAATTGTCTTATTAAAGCCTTGACCTCTCACATTAGACAGGTATTGTTGTGGCTGCCTGTTGCCGGTTGGGTCCGGGCAGTCTTACGCCACAACTCAGTCTAACCTCGGGTCCTTATTGGGCTCCATGTTTAACCACCCACATTGGATAGGTGTTGTTGTGACTACTGGACATCCGGGCGGTTCCGGGCAGGTTTACATCACAACTCAATCCAACCTCGGGTTAAACACATCGTATTTTCTACATTTACATATTTTGTCTCTTTTCTTTTTTATATGTAAATATTTGCGGCCCATTATTCAAAATCAATTTAAGCTAATGGTGTAAAGGTTTACACCAATCATGGGCCCAACCCATTCTTGAATTTGGGCCCATCTACTTGTATATTTTCATTTATTAATTAATTTGGCCCAACTCTATTTCCCCCGTTTAATACGTTCGTTTATTATAATATATGTTGGGCTTAGCCTTTTAAGCCCAACTTAGCCACGTGAAAAAGGGGAGGCTTAAAACGTGATTATATACACAAAGAGGGGAATGTGAACGCATGAACTTGCAACATAACGTTGGAACTACAAAATAGAAACTGGTGTACTTGCATTGTGGTAACATATACTTTGGTCATAAAGCATAAGTGACATGAATCAAACCATGTAAACTTGTAGTTAAGTTAAGAATCTAACAAAATTAGATATCATTATTGACACATAGTCCTAACTACAACATAAACCTATATTTTTACTTAGGCATAATGTCAAACATAAGCAAATCATGTTCATAAAATTACAATATGTTTACAAAGGTGCTTACTTTTGTTACTAATACAATAGTATAGTTCAACTAGAATTATTCCAACTTAATCATGATTTTAAATCTATTCACATAATCATGGCACAAATATACCCAAACATGAAATGATGGTTTTTGTTCTATTCATGTAAACATGGCATAAATATTCCTAAGAGCATCTCCAACAGTGTTACGGGCCGTAACGTTACGGCCCGTAACATTACGGGAGATATCTTTGATATGTCCCAGCAGGCGCGAGCTGATTTTATCGGCTCGCAGCCTGCGAGTTGATTTTATCAGCTCGCGAGCTGAAAAAATCAGCTCGCGATCTTCCGATCCCATCTACGGCTCGGGAAGTTTGTGGGGGGGGGTTGTGTGGAATGTGTGTTCATTTGATTAAATATTTAGTTCTTATTTTTATCTACTTATTAATTTTTATTAGTAGATTATATACGAAAGATTATAGTTTAGAAGATTATATACGAAAGATTATATTTTAAATATATAGAACGTGAAATTTTTATATAGGAAAGATTACAATGATTCAACTAGGGGGTTTTCGCATAACAATAACCTTACAGATACAACCGACCGTTACAGATACAACCGACCGTTACAGATACAACCGACCGTTACAGATACAACACCGAATAATAGTACATGCCTACTACATCATCGCAAACATTAAAAGTACACATTCAATTTCAAGGGAGTCGCATTGCGTTCAGTCGCAACTCTTGAACAAGATTTTCGAGACGCATAATCTCTCGTTCGAGTTGGTTTGCATATACTATTCCCCGTGGGCACAACGGCTCGTCAATCCATTCCGTGTAGCTGCATCCATTTGGATAGAATCGACATTGCTGCATGCGCCGACCTATATTTTCGCCTTCTGCACGAACCATAACTTCGACCACATGACCGCAGTAGCAAAGTACAGGATAAGATTCACCTTCATGTTCATGTGGTGGTACTGGGTAGAACTCTACTTGTTGTTGTGGTTGAGCGAGAGTCTGTTCGTTTGCTAGTTGAACATGTGGCACTTGAACTTGTTGTAGATGTTGGAGGTTCCCCTGCTCATGTGATGGTTCATCATGGGGTGTAATTTGGATTAGAAACTCGAATTCGTCTTCGAGCGCTTGAAGTCTCATCTGTTCGTACGCTTGTTCATCAGAGTCAGTTTCGGATGTCCAAGAAGGCATTTTCGAGTGAGTAAGTAGTAGAATGAGAACGAAGTTGTTTGAGTGAGGTATTATGTGAGTAAATTGCATTGAGATATATAGGCAAGGAGTGTACAAATCAATAACAAAAATCATGATGGTACCGGTCACTGTTTCGCCTGACGTAATACTGTAGGGAATCTCTTTTTCTTACTGTCTTGATGTGAACAGACACTGTTGTTGGGTAGAGTCTCGATGTTACAGCTCGAGTAATGATGACAGTGCTTTATCAATATTCACCTACACTTATTTAAACATTTCATTCCCCGTCTCTCAACCATGACCATTATTTGTGCTTTCTAAATCAACCAAGGCAGTAAGGTGAGAAACCACTTATTATTTTTTCTACTGGTTCAAGTACTTTTTTAAATCGGACTAACTTTTTTTTTATTCCGTGTAGCTTTAATGGCCGATGGGGAGATTAGTGATGAACTTATGGAAAAAATGTTTGATGAGTTTGAACGGAACAACCAGGAGGAGAAAGTGCGTGGATTCGTTCCAAATACACAAGTAGATGAAGTTAGTAAATCCGAAACACAACCAAGAAAACACACAGCTAGGCAAAGGGTTAACCAACCTCGACGCAATCCAAGTAAAGCAAGCTCCAGTGCTGCTACAACCGAATTCTCTTCTACGGACTTACCTATACTCGTGAAATCCTATATCGAATGTGATAAAAGAGATTTGCAACTGAAGAAAAATGGAGGAGGACTTACCCATGAAGAATTTTGGTCCATGATAACAAGATTACATAACAACCACCGTTCATGCACTACTACACGAACGTCTGCCGAAATTCTTATGGCTCATCGGCGGTTCGTTAAAAATTGTGAACGATACCAGATGATTATACAGGTAGTTGAAGATGAAAACGTATTTAAAACGAATAGGGCAACTTATGATTCTCGTTACCTTGTAGATTACGGCACTGATTTTGTTGGTCATGAGGCGTTTGAACTACGTTGTAGTTGGCTAACCCGATGATCTTTCGTTTACTTTGTGTTGTATCTTTCGTTTATTAGATAATCCTTTGTAAAAAGGATGAATTTCTTATAATTGTTTACGCAATAACAAAATATATAAAGCAAACATTTCACTATAAAAAAAGCGGTTGCTACAGAAGGAAATACAACGTTAATACAACAACATAATATGAGCAACTACTAATACGAGCATCTACTAATACGAGCATCTACTAATACGAGCAACTACTAATACGTTACTACATCAACTATGGAAACCTTGACGTTATAATACGACGTTTCATCCCCATCCAAAATTCCTTTTCCAAATCAGACATTCCATCCAGATCTTTGTCCATGATAGCGTTCTCTTCTTGTTCTTTCTTATACGCATCTTGCTGTTTCTTATACGCATCGTGCTCTTTCTTATACGCTAAGTCCTCCGAAAGAATTTGAAGTTTCTTCTCTTCCAGATCAGCAATCCTTTTCAAAACTTCTGTTCTATCCCTAGCTTCTACAAGCCTTTTTTCCGCTCTACGACTGTGTTCTTCGTGTCGGGCGTTCACTTTTGATTCAAGCTCAACCGTTGTTTTGCCCCTTCTTTTCGCCGCTTTGCATCCCTCAGGTCTAAAATCTTCGTCATTCGTAGCATTGAACTCATCAAGTAGATTTTCCCCTACACATTGAGAAATATTGCCACCTGAGCCGCTAGGACTAGAAGAATAACCCGATTTTGAACTTTTTTTCTTGGCCTTGCTAGCACTTTGAACATCGCGGAGACTCTTGGCAAGTTCTGAGTTCCACTTTGGTTGAATAGTAAGCAGATCATAACAATGCATAAACTGGTAATAGTGTGCCCTTTTCGTTCCATTTTCTCTAGGAAAAAACTTCTTGAACTCCTCATTCGCTAGTCGTTTCTACTTACCAAAATAAAATGTATCAATTAAAATGCTAACACCCATAAATAAAGTACGTACAAATACATACATACCAGATTATGTTCTCCTCCCATGCCGCTTGGATTCGCTATCTTTAGTTTGTACACTTGTGACTCATAATATTGGGTTTGGCGGCTTATTTTCCCAAAACGTCCCTGGATCGCCGATAACGTCCTTTGGCATCCCGGATGCCTCTCAACGAAGGATTTTTCCACTTTTTTCCAAAACGCAGCGCCTGTTTGGTCGTTCCCCGTTGCAGAATCTTGTGTGAAATGACAATATATGTTGCATAGAGAAATGTCTTCTTCGTCAGTCCACAGAGTGGTTCCTTGCCTGCTCGATGGAGTTTCAAATATATTGCTCGTGTTGCCTTGTGAGAACTGAGTTCCATCTATCGTCGGATGCGAAAATTCTCCGAATGGGGAAGACATTATATAGCAAGACTTGGTGTGGAGTAGAGAGATGTAGAAAGAAGATATGAATATGTTGTGATGAAGAAAGAATGCGATGGAATGCTTTTATAACTGAAAATATGGCCGTTAGAAAAGTTTTCACCGTTTTATGGCCGTTGGTAATCAAAATCGAGGCGGAAATGGCCGTTGGAAGCCATTGGATTGAGATAGCCGTTGGGGAATTGGGGAGGGAGATGGCGAGCCGATTTTATCAGCTCGCCATGTTGCGAGCCGATTTTATCAGCGCGAGCTGATAAAATCGGCTCGCCACATGGCGAGCTGATAAAATCAGCTCGCCGGACTCATTCCGGATCCTGAATCGAAGCTGTAATATTCCGCTGAATATTACACGAGAGGATAACTGTTGGGTGCAAAAACAACCCGTATTACGCCCCGTAACATGAATATTGCCCTTTGTTGGAGATGCTCTAAACATGAAATCATGGTTTTTACTTTATTCATGCAAACTTGCAATTGAAATGTAAATCTAACTTAGCTATGTGTCACATATATTATCATATAATTCTTGTTAACAATATAGGCCTAACATGTTTTTCAATTAGGCATAATACCAAACATAGCCTAGTCATCTTTCATAAAATCAACATAAGTTCACAAAGAGGCTTACTTTTGTTTCTAATACAAAAGTATGGTTTTATACATAGATCATGATGCCAATTCCAACATAATTTCATATGAATCATAATACCCCAAATTTGATCCAATTACACAAAAAGTGATTTTGTATAAAAAATATACATTATGTTGGCATAGTAGCAAAACCACATACTTGCATGAATCTCAATTAAACAACCACAAACATGTAGCTTCAACATGAATTACATACTTGCGAATATCCAATCGTATAATTGCATGAATCTCAAATAAACTACCGCAAACATGTAGTTTTTATCATGAATTACATACTTGCGAATATCCAATCGTTATATCACAACATTCCAAATCGATTAGAATCATAGCAACGCACAAATATGAATTACTATCACCACAAATCAAGTGTAATTATCATTTTACACAAATCAAACACAGTTATTTAATTTATACCGGAATAGTACTCTACTTACAATCGTGTGACGAATTCTTCAGTTCAGGAATCTGAATTCTGGATTTGGAGATGCTATTCCTTTGATGTAAGCGTTGATTTGATTCGTTTAAGTTTAACTTGTAGTTGCTTTATGCTTTAGAGTTTGTCTCCTAATTGTCTCTCAAATTGGTGGCTACTCCTAGTCGTTCCTCAGCAGCATGATGGCCTCATTCTTATTTTTGAATGAATAGATTAGGTAGAGTCTAGGGTCATTTTTATAGAGTTTATGAACTGATTAGGACCGTCGATGTTGCTTGGGTTAATCGTAGCCATTCATTCGAAAGAGAGACCAATCAGGAGCTGACACCTAGCCCTAGTGACAAGGCAAGGCTCAGAAAATCGACCAAACACAGACCTGTCTAGCCAGGATGGGCTGGGTTCGACCTGGCTCTGGGGCCAGGTCGACAGCCCAGTCGACACCCAGGTCGACAGCCCAGTCGACCTGGCTAGCCCAGGTCGACTGCCAAGTCGACCTGGATGCCTTAGGCGGGAATTTTCCCGCCCTGGCCAATTGGGCCTGATTTTGAATTTTAAACTTGTTTTTCTGAGCTGTTTTCGTCTGTTTGAATTTTAACCTGAATTCTGAAACTTCCGGAGGCCATATCTTCTTCATACGGACTCCGTTTTTCGAAAACTCGGACTCTATTTCGCGTATTTTTCCGAGACGAACACAATGGCGTATCCCGTTTCCCTTAATTCTTTGATTTGAAATTAGTTATGCTTTAATTTATGAATTTCACTGTTATAGAATACACGGGGTGTTACATTCTCCCCCACTTAAAAAGATTTCGTCCCCGAAATCTTCAAGTTAGGAAGAATGTATATCCTAACATCCAAACATCCATCTACTCATCCATCAAACACGAGCATCCATTGTCCTTAAAAGACTTCTAATGCTTCATGATCATATGCGAAGTGTGTGTGTGCATGTACTTATCTAATGCAAAATCAGGTGGTCTACTGATTCAGTTGACCTCCTTAATGCGAATTATGTAAGTGCCATGAATCCATTATGTATGCAAATTTTCCTATCCATGATTCTACATGAGTGCACAATCATTCATACAAATGCAACATCCATATGACAACACATTAAAGTTCAACCATATACGAATGCAAACATATATGCATATGCAATATGAAGTGACTGAGCCGATCTAAAACCTAGATTGTGTGTGTATATGCAACCACGAGCAACCACTAGCAATCACTTGCAACCAATTGCAACCATCATCCATAACATGTTTCAATTACATGTTTTCATCCAAAGGGTTTCTACCTAAAAGATAAGGTCGAGGAAATATACCTAAAAAAAGATAAAAGCGCAACTTAAGGAAAAAGAAAGATCAAGGATGTACCCTCGAAAAGAAAAGGGTAGGCAGTGCGTATTCTAGCTTTAGTTTCCCAAGTCGCGTCTCCCTCGGCGTCGCTCCACTGAACTTTGACGAGCTTGACTTCGCGGTTGCGTAGCTTCTTCACTTCCGTTCCTACTATGCGGGTTGGAACTTTCCTCACGGTTGCTTCGCGCTCCACTTCAGCTTCTTCTAGGATATTTGGCTCTACCACTTCAGCAGACTCATGTAGACATTTTCGGAGATGTGAAACATGAAAAACGTTGTGAAATCCGGCCAGCTTTTCGGGTAGCTCTAATCTATTGGCCATTTTCCCAGTTTTCTCGATGATAGGGAATGGCCCTACGAACCTTGGTGCTAGTTTTCCTGTGGTTCCAAAACGGACAACGTTCCTTAGCGGAGATACCTTAAGAAAAACTCTGTCTCCAACCTCAAATTCAAGGTCGGTCCTCCTCTTGTCGGCGTAGGACTTTTGTCTGTCTTGGGCCATCTTCATCCTTCTTCGTATTAAGTCTACTTTTTCTGAAGTCTCTCGGATCATATCTGGTCCAAGTATGAGTTTATCAGTAGACTCCCACCAACAAGTGGGCGATCGGCACGGTCTTCCATATAAAGCTTCGAAGGGTGCCATTCCGATGGTTGCTTGATAGCTGTTGTTGTAGGCAAATTCCACCAAAGGAAGATGGTCTTCCCACGTCCCTCCGAAGTCAAGGACGCACAGTCTTAGAAGGTCCTCCAAAACTCTGTTCACTCTTTCTGTTTGGCCGTCAGTTTGGGGATGATAAGCTGTGCTCAAGCATAACTGCGTTCCTACTGCTTCTTGCAGACTCCGCCAAAACTCACTGGTGAAGATAGGGTCTCGGTCACTAACAATGCTGGATGGTATTCCATGGAGTCGAACGATTTCCTTGAGGTAAAGAGATGCTAGGGATGAGGCAGTTCTTTTACTTTTGACAGGTAAAAAGTGGGCGCTTTTAGTAAGCCTATCCACTATTACCCAAATGCTAGTGTTGCCTCTCCTAGACCTAGGCAGCCCATCGATGAAGTCCATTGAGATGCTATCCCACTTCCACTGCGGGACCTCTAGAGGATGTAACAGACCGCCAGGCTTTTTCTGTTCCGCCTTAACCTGTTGGCACACCATACACTTAGAAACGAATTCTGCCACGTCCTTTTTCATGCCGTTCCAGAAGAAAGTTCTTTTTATGTCCTTGTACATTTTATCTCCGCCTGGGTGTATCGTCATCTTGGAGTAATGTGCTTCCTCGAGAACCCTCTTTACTAAATCCCTTGTCTGTGGGACGCATAGTCTTCCGTCTCTCCTTAGCCAACCCTTATCGTCGATGGAGTATCTGCTGAGGTGACTTGAAGTCTCACCCCTAATTAGCCTATCAATCGTTTCCACAAGCTGAGAGTCTTCGCGTTGTGCTGTCCCTATTGAGTCCACTAAAGTCGGGCGCACTTCGAGAGACGCTAGCAAGCCTGGTACAAAATTGGAGGAAGGCCTAAAGTCGAAGCTGGTTATAAACTCTAGGCTTTGTCTTTCAACGAACAGCGGGCTTAGGGTCAATTTCTTTCGGCTCAACGCGTCTGCCACTACGTTGCCTTTGCCCGGAGTGTAGGAGATCTCGAAATCGTACGAGGCAAGAAACTCCATCCATCTCTGTTGCCTCAAGTTAAGATCTTTCTGCGAGAAAAGATATTTCAACGATTTATGGTCAGTGTAAAGTTCGAACTTCTCACCTAGGAGATAGTGTCGCCAAGACTTGAGTGCAAAGACGATGGCAGCTAACTCAAGATCGTGGGTCGGGTAGTTCTTTTCGTGCACTTTCAACTGCCTCCCGCCATAAGCTACTACCCTTCCTTCTTGCATTAAGACGGCGCCTAGCCCTGTCCCACATGCATCTGTATAAACAGTGAACATCTTGCTTCCATCTGGCAACGTCAAAACTGGGGCTGTTGTAAGAGCCCTCTTTAGTCGCTGGAAAGCAAACTCGCAATCCAAGTCCCAATTGAACGCTAGATTCTTCTTGGTCAATTTCGTGAGCGGAGCTGAGATTCTCGAAAAATCCTTTATGAACTTTCGATAGAAACCTGCTAGTCCTAGAAAACTTCGGACCTCAGTTGCATTCCTTGGTGTCTTCCAATCCTGTACAGCCACTACCTTAGCAGGGTCCACTGCTAACCCTTGTTTGGATACTATGTGCCCAAGGAACCTCACTTCTTCTCTCCAAAAGTGGCTGTAACGACCCAGATTTTTGAACAGTTTATTCTAAATATTTAGTATGGTTTTAAATATTGAATTCATAGTATAAATGGTATTTTATTGGGTTATCGATTAAATAATCGAAATACGATTTATTTTGATAATTATCGAAATACGAGAAGTTTGAAATAATTCAATTCGAAGATAAAACTAAATCGAAACAGTTCAGATGATCAATATATATACTATTTAAATATGAACGATGATAATAGAAATTCATTGTTGAAGAATTTATTTGTTTTGAATTTAAAATGATTTAATATGGCTATTTTAAATATACGTTCAAATTAAATTGTATAATCTATTTCGTTGAATTCAGAATAGTGAATAACGTTGGAAACATCGGTCGTCACGGTTGAATAGTGGTTCGGGATTACTAGTTAAGGACCGCGAAATATTTTAATTATTTAATTAAATTAAAATCAATATAAATAAAAGAAAAAAAAAATCAGAGCCGACCTAAGACTATAACAAAGCCGACCTCTTCTTTAAAACGCTGAGCCTACTCTTAGCTTTAGCCGTTCTTCTTTCTAATCGAGTACGTTCTGTCTCCCTCCTTAAAGATCAAGGAAACATAAAAGTAATGGCGAGCGTACCAGTCTGTCCCCTGACCACCTATATAATAAACCATCGCAAACCCATTCCTCATTCAGCAGCAAAAACAAACCCGATTCCCTCTCCCTTATTTCTCTTCAGTAATGCAAATCGAAATTAATTTTTTTTCCTTTCCTTTCCGTTTGTTTATAAAAAGAAATCAAAGTCCTGGTTTGGATTCGCGAGTTCCAAAACTCAACGCACTCGCGATTGAAGCCCGAGTTGTTTCGTTTTGAGATTTGCGAAGGGGAACTTGCGATTCGAAGTCTCCTGAGGCTCGATAATGTTGCGATGTCAAGGGGTCAACAAGGGGTTGTTTGCAGTTGGAGTGGTTTCAAACAAAAAGGAAGTCGCTGTTTTTTTTTTGGCTGTGCGAGATGATCTGGGGAGTTCGACGTTGCCAATTGTGTGAGGGAAGGGATGTGGTGCGTTCGATTTCTGGCATCCTGGAGCTTCGACAGTGATCCCTGATGGGAATGGAAAGCGATTGTGTGATGTTCGGTGAAATGCCAAAGTGAAGAATCTTCGTTTGAGCTGGTTTTGGTCGAGGAAGTGCAAGGTATAAGGAAGTGGATAAAGCCGTGGATTAACGGATTCGAACGAGAACAATTCGAAGTAGAAGAAAAGGAGGATCCGCTTGGTTCTTTGTCTGTAGACATAGAAATGAGATTAAGGTAATTTTAATTAAATACCTTAATTAGTTTAAAGTTTAAAGAAAATATCTTACTTAGTTTAACTGTTTAACAATACATAGGTTTGTTTAAATTGGTTAAATTAGAATTAATTTAGCAACCATTAAAAGAAGAGAAAATATAGGAAAGTTATTTATTTATTTAAATAGTTAATTTAAATAAATAAACGTTCAATCGGTAAATTTAATTAAAATTATCGCAGGTGCGAATTCATTCGAGAAGATTAGTAACCGTAAAATTGAAAAGAAACAGGAGTGGATCGCGAATCTAAATTACGGTGAGTAAATCTCACTCACCTTTTATTTATAATTATTTTTATTTCGTTAAAAATAATTGTTGTTGCTCGTTTGGATTTTTCTGCTTGCTTTATATATATTAGTTATTTAGGCTATATATATATATTGGGTTGATTGATTGGTTGGATTCCCGCAGTCTCATTAGCGGATGCCCGCAGTTTCATAGCGGATGATTACCCTATACGCCCCACGCTATGATTAGTGGATGACCTTCTATACCGCGATATTCTGCCACGAAGCAGAATGGGTATTATTTATGTGCTAACATCTGTGGATGCAGGAAAACAGGTTGGAGGAATCCAACTGGATTCCTCAAAAATATATTATCTGTTTGTTGTTTGTTTGATTTCACATATATTCATATATGATGCGTTAAAAACCAAATGATTGAAAATTGGGTGATTTGATTGTTTTAAATATCACTGGGCCAATTAAAAGGATATTTGAGATTTTAAAAGGGAAAATTCTATTTTTAAATAGAATTTGAATTTTTAAAGGGAATAAAAATATAAACTTGTTTTAGAAAAATAAAACAAGTAGTTTCTTTTTAAACGAAGTTTATAAATAGTTCTTTTGTAACGAAGTTATAAATGAAGTAAAAAGAATTATCATTTGATAATTCAGAAATAGAAATACAAGCATGGAATTGGGATTTGAAATGGAATTTCAAAATAAGATGTGAAAATGAAATTTTAAATATATAACTCAAATGAAATTTGAGCATAACAATTGAATAGTAGAATTAGAAAAGGAGTTTAAATATTTGAATTTTAAAAAAGAGATTGAATATTAGAAATTCAAATAGAAGTTCAAATAGAATTTGAATAGACGAAATTAGAATGAAAAATAGAATTTGAATTCAAGGAATTAAAATAGAATTTGAATTCGAAGGAATTCAAATAAAGAAAATTCAAATAGAGATTTGGATATAGAATTCGAATGAAATTCAAATATAGAAATTTGAATATGGAAGTTCAAATGGAATTTTAAATATAGAGTTTGAATAAGAGATTCAAACAGCATTTGAATAAGAGAGTTCAAAATGGAATTTGAATAAGAGAATGGAAATAGAATTTGAATAAAGAAATTCAAATAGGGATTTGAATATAGAATTTCAAAATAGAATTTGAAATAAACTTTGAAAATAGGATTTCAAAGTAGAATAGGAAATCCAAATGGTTTGAAATGGAATTTGAATTCAAAGGAATTCAAATGGGTTTGAATAAAGAAATTCCAATGGGATTTAAATATGAGATTTCAAATAGAAATTTAAATGAAGTTTAATATTTAAATTCAAATATGATTTTCAAATATAACCATTCAAAAGGGATTTGATTATAGAATTTAAAGTGGAATTTAATTCAAAGGAATAAATTAAGGTATTGGGATTCAAGAAAATTAAATGTGGAGTTTAACTAATGAATTTGAATTTAGAATTCAAATGGTATTTGTAAATGAATTCGAATTTAGAATTCAATGGTGTTTGAAAGAAAATTGGAATATTTTAATTCAAATAGAGTTGGAAATAGATTTGAACATAGAAATTCAAATGGGGGTTGAATATTTGAATTTCAAAAGGGAATTCAAAATGGAGTTGAATATCTAAATTCAAGTATGAATTTCAAATATAGAAATTCAAAAAGGAGTTGAATTAAAGTGGGAATTCGAATAGAGGATTTGAAATGGAATTCGAATAAAGGATTTGAAATGGAATTCGAATAGAGGATTTGAAATGGAATTCGAATAAAGAATTTGAAATGGAATTCGAATAAAGGATTTCAAATGGGATTTGAATACAGGATTTAAAACTATGGAATTTGAAATGTAAAGATTCAAATGGAATTTGGAATATATATATCTATATATATATATATATATTAGAAGGGAGTTGAATTCATTTAACGAAGTTTAAAAGTTTATATATATAAATATAATTAAAACGAACTCGCCGCAGCGATGCAGTTCGTAAATTGGCGATTCGAACTTCAATCGAGTATACAGAACTCAATTGAAGTCGAAATTCTTTGAAACAAGAAACGTCAGGACCGATTTGATAATAGTTTTCTAATGAAGGAGAAAAATCTGGATTTCGTCGTACATATTTTGAGTTATATCAAAATCAAATTTTCAGAAAAGCAGCGCCAGAATCGTTTTAAAACCATAATGGTTTATTTAATATTATAAAAGGATTTTAAGCGAGAAAATCCGAAGTTTCTATTTAGAAAATCTCCGAGTTGAGTTGTAAAATATATGCGAATTCAAGTTGTGTAAATGAATATGATTTTTGAAACAGAAACCAGATTTTGATTTATTGAATAGAATTAACTAAATGGAATAGAAATTAGTTAATGAGTTTCAAATGGATATTGGGGTTTGAATAAGTAAATTCGATTTGAAAATTTATATTCGAAATCAAAAAGGAAACTAAAATTGAAATTGAAATTCAATTTGGTTGTGAGCAAGTTAATCATTTTAATTGAACGTGTTATGTGCAAACAAAGAGTGAAATAGGCAAAAAGGCTAATTAAAGAATAATTGAGCGAAACTGAATTCAAACGATTCAAAATTTGATTCAAACGAATGGATTGAGTTGAATTGAATTGGAAACAGGTGAACAGGTGTTAAACAGATATGGGATGGAGTATATGAAGATTTTTATTTATGTGCTCGACAAAAAGGTACATGTTTAATTCATATATGAGATTTATGCGCCGTATCGGCAAGCCGCTTGGCTTTTTCTTTTTCTTTTTGAAATGAGAAGGTACCGGGAAGCTATTTGAAATTTCCCGATGCTCCCGATACAGGGGAGGTTATGGCGAAATTTTCCGGAAATTTAAGGATTTAGAATATTTTTAAGATTTTTGATAATTAGAAATCATTGTATCGACGTATTGAATTCGATAGGTAAGTGAATATAAAAATCGAATATTGTAAACAAAAAGGGATAGAGATAAGGGATTGAAATTGTTTTCAATTGCAAATAGAGATATTTTCTAATATATAGAAAATAAAAGAAGTTGATATTGGGAAATGTTTTCCAAATAGCGTAAAGGACCAATATGGTTATTGAAAATATTTGGTTAACAAATATTGATAGAGAAAATGGAGAAGTGATTTAATTAATGAATATTAATTAAAGAGCCCAGTGATTTGTTTGGTATGTTTGGATGAACACTTGTTTTTATTCGATAGTTAAATCACAGACTATCGAAGTTTTGACCATCGTTGTCAATATGGAGAGACCGGTTGGATTATTATCCGAAGAACCACTCCGTATTGGCATAAGCGTTGCGAACCAAGTATGCTGAATATATTGAAGACGGAGTAAAGTGCAAGGGCTTTTCTATTTTATAGAAATGGTGCCTTCGGTTTCGTTCAATCCCATAACGAACGTATATGGACGAATGTCTGACAGAGTATTTCCAATGATCAAATGGGTTGATCTGTATGAATATATATGGTTGCAACGGATTTATCCCTTAGCATAACATCCAGAATATTTGTGCAAACTCAACTAGTGATTAACGGATCTGACAATGTGGCATTCAAAGTGATTGTGCTATCAATGAATGGTAAGTATTTGTAGCCTCAGGCCTCAACAACCGGGAAAGGACAAAAATCGGGCAGGCAGCATGGCTATGTGGGTCGCACCCATTAGGGTGTATAATCACCTATCTAGAGAAATCCCTTTTGTTTCTAAATCTATCGATTCTGCCCATTCGGGAAACGGTGGTTTGAGTCCAACCGTTGGTGATATACATTCGATACACTCAAGCGAAATGAGTGGTCGGTCATGTGTGGGCCGGGTTGCAAGACGTTCTTGTTGAACCCAGTGTATTCCTCTCTAGAGATACACAGTCGGAAGGTGGTTCCATACCTTGTCATGTTGGAAATCCAATCTCCAATAAGCGCCATGCGGTTTTTGATTTTATAATATATATGTGGAGCGTGAGATGCAAGCGTTCTGCTATTTGGTTATTTATTTGAGGTAGACATTATTATAATATCACTGGATTTGATATCAAAGTGCTTTGGGTTATAGTAAGGTAAAAACCATCCATGTTTATGTGTGGGCTGGTCTTACTATTATCTTTTCTTTCGAAAAGGATTTTGAAAGTTAAACAAGTGGTTGGAGTTTACTCACACCAGTCCCATGACTGACCCAGAGTTTATTTTGTTTTGTTTTCCCTAAACTCTTGGGTGCCCAAATTTGTACGGGCAGTCAAGTAGTTGGGATTTCACAGATTTATTTGAAGGAGCTGGGAGTAGGAGGCTTCACCGGTTAGCTATAGGCTATCATATATTCCGCTGTGGACCTTGTTTGTATCTGGAAACAGGTGTTTATAACTGTTCCAGAAATGACTGTTGTACTCTGATGATGGTATGTATATCAAGTTACTGATTTGTATTTCAAAAGTTATGTTATATAATATATTTTATTCGGTCCGTTGTGAGTTTGTGATCTTCGTTTTCTTCTATTCTAATATTTCTTTCTTTCTATTTCTCATCCTCTATCTTCTTTCTATTAATGGTTCGTATTTCTGTGTTATTTGGGTTGGACATATGTTGTATTTAGTCAACTCAGATAGCACGGATTTGCGGGTCGTTTCAGTTGGTATCAGAGCTTAGGTTGAGCGAATACCTAGGCTTGATAGGGTTGTGCTCATTAGAGATAGGGTCAGTAGTACCCTAGAATGAGTTCCGCATATATATACGAGAGCGCGTATTTGTAAATTGATATAAAAAGTTGTTTTATATTTTGTTGGCTAGTCTGTTGAGTGGTTTATGAATTCTGGTCGGATAGTGGGACGCCACAAAGTCGATAGGAATTTCTAAACACTTGAACAGAAGATTGAACACGATATTGTTTTAAAGTGGGTAAATGAAATAATTTTACCCAAAATTCTATTTTTATATAGAAATAATAATTTTTGAAAATTATTGGATGTGTTGATTGTTAGGATTATAATCAAATGAGATTATAAAATTTGAATGATTATATATAACCAAAATAGAATTTGTATAAGAATTAAATATACAAATGAGATGAATTAAAGTTAAATTCAAACCAGAATTTGGAATTTAAAATCCTGTGAAGTTTGAAATATTTTTGGAAATATATTAGAGCAACATAGCTTGTTTTAAAAGGATTTAAAATGGATTTTTAAGCACTGAACTCACTTCGGTGGCTGGGAAACAATTCTGATGATGATTGCAACATCATCAGTGTTCATTTCCGAGTTTCTAAGTGATGAATTGCTACCTTAGAAAAAGTTTTTGATGGAAATTTGTTTGAAAGAAAACAAATTGGTTTGAATATTCAAATGTTTTGAATTTGAATTAGTTATAAATATATGTGATTTCAAAAAGGATTTGAAATGAAACCCCTGGGATTTGGATTCTGGAATTTAACTTAAACAAGTTAAATGGGTCGAAGTGAATGAATTGATTAGAATCAATTTGAATAGGTTTATTGGAATATAGATTGGATATAAATGGATTGATCGTAGATCATTCGAATCAAATGTGTGAAGACCAAAAGTTTTGGTTGGAGTTAATTTATTGAAATATGAGGAGTTGAGTTTCAACATAAGTGAGATGTTGAAAATTAATGGATTTGTACCCTTTTTCCTACCTTCGCAATTTCGAGGACGAAATTATTTTAAGGGGGGAAGAATGTAACGACCCAGATTTTTGAACAGTTTATTCTAAATATTTAGTATGGTTTTAAATATTGAATTCATAGTATAAATGGTATTTTATTGGGTTATCGATTAAATAATCGAAATACGATTTATTTTGATAATTATCGAAATACGAGAAGTTTGAAATAATTCAATTCGAAGATAAAACTGAATCGAAACAGTTCAGATGATCAATATATATACTATTTAAATATGAACGGTGATAATAGAAATTCATTGTTGAAGAATTTATTTGTTTTGAATTTAAAATGATTTAATATGGCTATTTTAAATATACGTTCAAATTAAATTGTATAATCTATTTCGTTGAATTCAGAATAGTGAATAACGTTGGAAACATCGGTCGTCACGGTTGAATAGTCGTTCGGGATTACTAGTTAAGGACCGCGAAATATTTTAATTATTTAATTAAATTAAAATCAATATAAATAAAAGAAAGAAAAAAAAATCAGAGCCGACCTAAGACTATAACAAAGCCGACCTCTTCTTTAAAACGCTGAGCCTACTCTTAGCTTTAGCCGTTCTTCTTTCTAATCGAGTACGTTCTGTCTCCCTCCTTAAAGATCAAGGAAACATAAAAGTAATGGCGAGCGTACCAGTCTGTCCCCTGACCACCTATATAATAAACCATCGCAAACCCATTCCTCATTCAGCAGCAAAAACAAACCCGATTCCCTCTCCCTTATTTCTCTTCAGTAATGCAAATCGAAATTAAATTTTTTCCTTTCCTTTCCGTTTGTTTATAAAAAGAAATCAAAGTCCCGGTTTGGATTCGCGAGTTCCAAAACTCAACGCACTCGCGATTGAAGCCCGAGTTGTTTCGTTTTGAGATTTGCGAAGGGGGAACTTGCGATTCGAAGTCTCCTGAGGCTCGATAATGTTGCGATGTCAAGGGGTCAACAAGGGGTTGTTTGCAGTTGGAGTGGTTTAAAACAAAAAGGAAGTCGCTGCTTTTTTTTTGCTGTGCGAGATGATCTGGGGAGTTCGACGTTGCCAATTGTGTGAGGAGAGGGATGTGGTGCGTTCGATTTCTGGCATCCTGGAGCTTCGACAGTGATCCCTGATGGGAATGGAAAGCGATTGTGTGATGTTCGGTGAAATGCCAAAGTGAAGAATCTTCGTTTGAGCTGGTTTTGGTCGAGGAAGTGCAAGGTATAAGGAAGTGGATAAAGCCGTGGATTAACAGATTCGAACGAGAACAATTCGAAGTAGAAGAAAAGGAGGATCCGCTTGGTTCTTTGTCTGTAGACATAGAAATGAGATTAAGGTAATTTTAATTAAATACCTTAATTAGTTTAAAGTTTAAAGAAAATATCTTACTTAGTTTAACTGTTTAACAATACATAGGTTTGTTTAAATTGGTTAAATTAGAATTAATTTAGCAACCATTAAAAGAAGAGAAAATATAGGAAAGTTATTTATTTATTTAAATAGTTAATTTAAATAAATAAACGTTCAATCGGTAAATTTAATTAAAATTATCGCAGGTGCGAATTCATTCGAGAAGATTAGTAACCGTAAAATTGAAAAGAAACAGGAGTGGATCGCGAATCTAAATTACGGTGAGTAAATCTCACTCACCTTTTATTTATAATTATTTTTATTTCGTTAAAAATAATTGTTGTTGCTCGTTTGGATTTTTCTGCTTGCTTTATATATATTAGTTATTTAGGCTATATATATATATATATATATTGGGTTGATTGATTGGTTGGATTCCCGCAGTCTCATTAGCGGATGCCCGCAGTTTCATAGCGGATGATTACCCTATACGCCCCACGCTATGATTAGTGGATGACCTTCTATACCGCGATATTCTGCCACGAAGCAGAATGGGTATTATTTATGTGCTAACATCTGTGGATGCAGGAAAACAGGTTGGAGGAATCCAACTGGATTCCTCAAAAATATATTATCTGTTTGTTGTTTGTTTGATTTCACATATATTCATATATGATGCGTTAAAAACCAAATGATTGAAAATTGGGTGATTTGATTGTTTTAAATATCACTGGGCCAATTAAAAGGATATTTGAGATTTTAAAAGGGAAAATTCTATTTTTAAATAGAATTTGAATTTTTAAAGGGAATAAAAATATAAACTTGTTTTAGAAAAATAAAACAAGTAGTTTCTTTTTAAACGAAGTTTATAAATAGTTCTTTTATAACGAAGTTATAAATGAAGTAAAAAGAATTATCATTTGATAATTCAGAAATAGAAATACAAGCATGGAATTGGGATTTGAAATGGAATTTCAAAATAAGATGTGAAAATGAAATTTTAAATATATAACTCAAATGAAATTTGAGCATAACAATTGAATAGTAGAATTAGAAAAGGAGTTTAAATATTTGAATTTTAAAAAAGAGATTGAATATTAGAAATTCAAATAGAAGTTCAAATAGAATTTGAATAGACGAAATTAGAATGAAAAATAGAATTTGAATTCAAGGAATTAAAATAGAATTTGAATTCGAAGGAATTCAAATAAAGAAAATTCAAATAGAGATTTGGATATAGAATTCGAATGAAATTCAAATATAGAAATTTGAATATGGAAGTTCAAATGGAATTTTAAATATAGAGTTTGAATAAGAGATTCAAACAGCATTTGAATAAGAGAGTTCAAAATGGAATTTGAATAAGAGAATTGAAATAGAATTTGAATAAAGAAATTCAAATAGGGATTTGAATATAGAATTTCAAAATAGAATTTGAAATAAACTTTGAAAATAGGATTTCAAAGTAGAATAGGAAATCCAAATGGTTTGAAATGGAATTTGAATTCAAAGGAATTCAAATGGGTTTGAATAAAGAAATTCCAATGGGATTTAAATATGAGATTTCAAATAGAAATTTAAATGAAGTTTAATATTTAAATTCAAATATGATTTTCAAATATAACCATTCAAAAGGGATTTGATTATAGAATTTAAAGTGGAATTTAATTCAAAGGAATAAATTAAGGTATTGGGATTCAAGAAAATTAAATGTGGAGTTTAACTAATGAATTTGAATTTAGAATTCAAATTGTATTTGTAAATGAATTCGAATTTAGAATTCAATGGTGTTTGAAAGAAAATTGGAATATTTTAATTCAAATAGAGTTGGAAATAGATTTGAACATAGAAATTCAAATGGGGGTTGAATATTTGAATTTCAAAAGGGAATTCAAAATTAAGTTGAATATCTAAATTCAAGTATGAATTTCAAATATAGAAATTCAAAAAGGAGTTGAATTAAAGTGGGAATTCGAATAGAGGATTTGAAATGGAATTCGAATAGAGGATTTGAAATGGAATTCGAATAGAGGATTTGAAATGGAATTCGAATAAAGAATTTGAAATGGAATTCGAATAAAGGATTTCAAATGGGATTTGAATGCAGGATTTAAAACTATGGAATTTGAAATGTAAAGATTCAAATGGAATTTGGAATATATATATCTATATATATATATATATATTAGAAGGGAGTTGAATTCATTTAACGAAGTTTAAAAGTTTATATATATAAATATAATTAAAACGAACTCGCCGCAGCGATGCAGTTCGTAAATTGGCGATTCGAACTTCAATCGAGTATACAGAACTCAATTGAAGTCGAAATTCTTTGAAACAAGAAACGTCAGGACCGATTTGATAATAGTTTTCTAATGAAGGAGAAAAATCTGGATTTCGTCGTACATATTTTGAGTTATATCAAAATCAAAATTTCAGAAAAGCAGCGCCAGAATCGTTTTGAAACCATAATGGTTTATTTAATATTATAAAAGGATTTTAAGCGAGAAAATCCGAAGTTTCTATTTAGAAAATCTCCGAGTTGAGTGGTAAAATATATGCGAATTCAAGTTGTGTAAATGAATATGATTTTTGAAACAGAAACCAGATTTTGATTTATTGAATAGAATTAACTAAATGGAATAGAAATTAGTTAATGAGTTTCAAATGGATATTGCGGTTTGAATAAGTAAATTCGATTTGAAAATTTATATTCGAAATCAAAAAGGAAACTAAAATTGAAATTGAAATTCAATTTGGTTGTGAGCAAGTTAATCATTTTAATTGAACGTGTTATGTGCAAACAAAGAAGTGAAATAGGCAAAAAGGCTAATTAAAGAATAATTGAGCGAAACTGAATTCAAACGATTCAAAATTTGATTCAAACGAATGGATTGAGTTGAATTGAATTGGAAACAGGTGAACAGGTGTTAAACAGATATGGGATGGAGTATATGAAGATTTTTATTTATGTGCTCGACAAAAAGGTACATGTTTAATTCATATATGAGATTTATGCGCCGTATCGGCAAGCCGCTTGGCTTTTTCTTTTTCTTTTTGAAATGAGAAGGTACCGGGAAGCTATTTGAAATTTCCCGATGCTCCCGATACAGGGGAGGTTATGGCGAAATTTTCCGGAAATTTAAGGATTTAGAATATTTTTAAGATTTTTGATAATTAGAAATCATTGTATCGACGTATTGAATTCGATAGGTAAGTGAATATAAAAATCGAATATTGTAAACAAAAAGGGATAGAGATAAGGGATTGAAATTGTTTTCAATTGCAAATAGAGATATTTTCTAATATATAGAAAATAAAAGAAGTTGATATTGGGAAATGTTTTCCAAATAGCGTAAAGGACCAATATGGTTATTGAAAATATTTGGTTAACAAATATTGATAGAGAAAATGGAGAAGTGATTTAATTAATGAATATTAATTAAAGAGCCCAGTGATTTGTTTGGTATGTTTGGATGAACACTTGTTTTTATTCGATAGTTAAATCACAGACTATCGAAGTTTTGACCATCGTTGTCAATATGGAGAGACCGGTTGGATTATTATCCGAAGAACCACTCCGTATTGGCATAAGCGTTGCGAACCAAGTATGCTGAATATATTGAAGACGGAGTAAAGTGCAAGGGCTTTTCTATTTTACAGAAATGGTGCCTTCGGTTTCGTTCAATCCCAGAACGAACGTATATGGACGAATGTCTGACAGAGTATTTCCAATGATCAAATGGGTTGATCTGTATGAATATATATGGTTGCAACGGATTTATCCCTTAGCATAACATCCAGAATATTTGTGCAAACTCAACTAGTGATTAACGGATCTGACAATGTGGCATTCAAAGTGATTGTGCTATCAATGAATGGTAAGTATTTGTAGCCTCAGGCCTCAACAACCGGGAAAGGACAAAAATCGGGCAGGCAGCATGGCTATGTGGGTCGCACCCATTAGGGTGTATAATCACCTATCTAGAGAAATCCCTTTTGTTTCTAAATCTATCGATTCTGCCCATTCGGGAAACGGTGGTTTGAGTCCAACCGTTGGTGATATACATTCGATACACTCAAGCGAAATGAGTGGTCGGTCATGTGTGGGCCGGGTTGCAAGACGTTCTTGTTGAACCCAGTGTATTCCTCTCTAGAGATACACAGTCGGAAGGTGGTTCCATACCTTGTCATGTTGGAAATCCAATCTCCAATAAGCGCCATGCGGTTTTTGATTTTATAATATATATGTGGAGCGTGAGATGCAAGCGTTCTGCTATTTGGTTATTTATTTGAGGTAGACATTATTATAATATCACTGGATTTGATATCAAAGTGCTTTGGGTTATAGTAAGGTAAAAACCATCCATGTTTATGTGTGGGCTGGTCTTACTATTATCTTTTCTTTCGAAAAGGATTTTGAAAGTTAAACAAGTGGTTGGAGTTTACTCACACCAGTCCCATGACTGACCCAGAGTTTATTTTGTTTTGTTTTCGCTAAACTCTTGGGTGCCCAAATTTGTACGGGCAGTCAAGTAGTCGGGATTTCACAGATTTATTTGAAGGAGCTGGGAGCAGGAGGCTTCACCGGTTAGCTATAGGCTATCATATATTCCGCTGTGGACCTTGTTTGTATCTGGAAACAGGTGTTTATAACTGTTCCAGAAATGACTGTTGTACTCTGATGATGGTATGTATATCAAGTTACTGATTTGTATTTCAAAAGTTATGTTATATAATATATTTTATTCGGTCCGCTGTGAGTTTGTGATCTTCGTTTTCTTCTATTCTAATATTTCTTTCTTTCTATTTCTCATCCTCTATCTTCTTTCTATTAATGGTTCGTATTTCTGTGTTATTTGGGTTGGACATATGTTGTATTTAGTCAACTCAGATAGCACGGATTTGCGGGTCGTTTCAGTGGCATTTGGAGAATTTGGCTTTTAGCTGATGGACTCGCAGGGTTTCCATGATTGCTCTTAAGTGCTGAGCATGTTCCTCTTCACTCTTTGAGAAGATAAGGATATCGTCTACGAAGACCACTACGAACTTATTGAGGAAATCTCTGAATACCCTACTCATCAGGTCCACGAAGTAAGCAGGTGCATTTGTCAAGCCGAAAGGCATGACAAGCCATTCAAAGAAGCCGTCTGGGGTTCTGAATGCCGTTTTATCGATACTATCTTCAGCCACCCTTAGCTGATGAAAACCGGTCGCTAAATCGAGTTGGGAGAAAACAGACGCTCCTACAAGCTGATCAAACAAATCGTCAATTCTGGGGAGAGGGTGCCTATTCTTTTTCGTTAGCTTGTTGAGCTCCCTATAGTCAACACATAGACGGAGTGAACCATCCGCCTTTGTAGCGAACACCACTGGAGCGCCCCATTCTGAAATGCTCCTCCTAATGAACCCCTTTTCTAGAAGCTCTTTAATTTGTTTACTGAGCTCTTTCCTTTCCCGTGGAGCCATGTGTCTAACAGGCAACGCAACGGGCTTTGCATTATCTACAAGGTATATGCGGAAGTCTATCTCCCGCTTCGGAGGCAAGCCCTTCACCTCTTCGAAGACATCCGGATATTCCCGGACCACTCTAACTGATTGCAAATTTTCAACAGAGGCATCTAGCGATTCAAGGTAACTAAGCATAACCGCATAGGAGGGGTTACAAGAAATTTCCAAAGTATTACCGAGCTGGGTTAGGAGCCTAACAACCCTTTTCTCACAATCAAGGATGGCCCCATTACTGGACATCCAATCCATGCCCAAAATCAAACCATATCCCGAAAAGCCCAAAACAAAGGCAGTACATTGAAATTCTACGCTTAGAATAGAAATTTTCAATCCCAAACAGATCATAGACAAATGAGCTGGGCCCCCAATTGGATTTGAAACAATTAAGGGGTCCTCTACCATACTAGTTTTTAGGTGCAGAGATTCTACTAAAGCAGACGAGATAAAGGAGTGTGACGCGCCAGAATCAAATAAAGTGCCAACGGGGTGATCATAAAGATAAACTACACTTTCTACAGAAGTATTTATACCTCGTTGTTGCAGAGGTGGCGCTTCTAGCACGTGAACTTGTGCCCCTGAGGTGGATCCAGCCCTCTGCCCCTGTCCTCGTTTCTTTGGGAAGTCCTTAGCCCTGTGGCCTGTCTCACCGCAAGAAAAGCACCCACCATTCTCCTTGGCCTTTTTTTTTCGGCAATCTTTCACTAAGTGCCCCACTTTGCCACAGAAATTACACTTCCTCTTCTCTTTGTTGCATTTCACGCCCTTCTTAAAGTCTGTCTTCTTAGGCTGCAAACCCTCTTTCTTCCCTTGAGAGCTTTCTACCTTTGTCTCCTTCTTGCCCTTATCCTCTTCGTTCAGCAATCCCATTTGTACCAATCTTTCATACGTGGCTCCCATGGGTATATGGGCCATGGCCAAACTGTGTAATGGCTCATTCAACCCTTTGACGAAACAGAGAGCCTTCTTGTGTGGGGTGTTGACTAGGTCCAGCCCAAACCTAGCCAGCTCATCGAATTGATTAACATACTCTTTGACTGTCTTGTTCCCTTTCTTAAGAAATAAGAATTTTTCCAACTGCAAACTCCTTTCCGCATCTGAGAGAAATTTAGCCTCAAACCTTGCCCTAAAGTCCTCCTATGTCTCCACTGGTCTTTCTGCATTAGTGACTTCCCACCAATAGGAAGCCTCGCCCTTTAGTAGCCAAACTGCCAGTTGTACTTTCTGTCTATCTTCTACCTCAAAGATGACGAATAAGTCCTCGGTTTCTTTCAGCCAATTTCTAGCTGCCACGAAGGACTCAGTTCCATGAAAATCCTTTCCTCCCATAGCTTTAAAATCTTTACATATCTTAGCAAATGTGTTTCCCCGTGGAAGAGGTGGAGGAAGAGGTGCTGCTGCAGCTGGATGATTTCCTGCAACTGGGGGAGGAGGAACGGTAGGACCTGGCTGAGTGGCCCTTGCTTCTAAGAACTGTCTAAACCAACCAGGTATTGGTACACCCTCTGGCAAGTTAAGTTCTTCGGACATACTGAAACAAAAAGGATAGATTCAAAACGAAGGATAAGAGATAGTACCTATGGCTTTGGGGGGACTTTGCCTTTTAAAATAAAATAATATTTTATCTCTTTAAAAAAATGCTTCTTTAAATTTCCTTTTTTGAAAATAATTTTTCAAAACTTTTTATCTTATCTGGTAAACCTATGCTCTGATACCAAGTGAAACACCCCACCTCCGTTAGGGTCACTCTAAAAGGGAATGCCCTAATTTTGGTGGAGGTTTATAAGTATAAGTCACAGATATACAAGACAGATATAAGAACACATATTTTTAAACAGCGGAAAACAACAACTTTTATTTCATTAAAATATGCGTTACACCAACCATACCATAATTGTCTTACAATACTTCCAAAAACATAACATCTTCATAACTGTCTTGATTACATTATTTAAAGAAGCATAAAGAAAACATAAATAAACTGCAAAAGTCCCATAGTTGCTGTCCAAAGCCATAGTCCAAAACGAAAAGATCCAAGCAATACATTCTTTCTCTTCAAGCTGGATATGAAGGCTGGTCAAGCTGCGGTATTCCCTCCCTGTGGACCTTGGGGGGGACGGAAGAAAAGAAGACGAAAGAAAAGTAGAGTCAGACATAAAGCCTGAGTAAGTCTAGGACTATTCAGTCTATGAATAAAGAACTGGGTATGATAAGTATAAACTAGAAATGGGAAAGCACCATATACTTAGTTAAGTTGTCTAGGGTCGAATATAGTATCGTACCCCATATTAATCTCTGTACCCGTATAAACTAGTTCCCAACAGGCACCCCATAATCAGGGTGAAGTGATCCATTTCATGATGATCGGCTCCTACTCGCATAGTTACATGTGTCTTACGGCCCCCGATGTTGTAGATACCTATGCTGGTCCCACCATGGGGTGTATCAAGTCCCATGATGGCGGCCCGACACAATCCTAGAATGCACAGGTATGCTACTGGTGCCCAGTGCCTTATTTTTCTGCGCCAGAGTGTGTGCACGCCCGCACCCCGTTAGAACCTACACTGCTGTACCACCGCCGTCGATTTGACCTCTTACAATCAGCCCAGTAATCGTGCCCCACCCTGCCTAGTTTCAGGGTATCATGATACACCTTATAGGGTTACTGCTGAAAAGGGTCCCCCGCTACTAGGTTTTCTATCTCTAGCCAACATGCTAAGTTGGTTAAGTGTTTTATATACCTAACCCCCAATCAGTCTGTTTAGTTTAGCATGTTCCATTTTGATTAAGTATTAATATAATTTACTTAATCCTATCAATCCTGACTCAGCCTTAATTGTCTTATTAAAGCCTTGACCTCTCACATTAGACAGGTATTATTGTGGCTGCCTGTTGCCGGTTGGGTCCGGGCAGTCTTACGCCACAACTCAGTCTAACCTCGGGTCCTTATTGGGCTCCATGTTTAACCACCCACATTGGATAGGTGTTGTTGTGACTACTGGACAGCCGGGCGGTTCCGGGCAGGTTTACATCACAACTCAATCCAACCTCGGGTTAAACACATCGTATTTTCTACATTTACATATTTTGTCTCTTTTCTTTTTTATATGTAAATATTTGCAGCCCATTATTCAAAATCAATTTAAGCTAATGGTGTAAAGGTTTACACCAATCATGGGCCCAACCCATTCTTGAATTTGGGCCCATCTACTTGTATATTTTCATTTATTAATTAATTTGGCCCAACGCTATTTCCCCCGTTTAATACGTTCGTTTATTATAATATATGTTGGGCTTAGCCTTTTAAGCCCAACTTAGCCACGTGAAAAAGGGGAGGCTTAAAACGTGATTATATACACAAAGAGGGGAATGTGAACGCATGAACTTGCAACATAACGTTGGAACTACAAAATAGAAACTGGTGTACTTGCATTGTGGTAACATATACTTTGGTCATAAAGCATAAGTGACATGAATCAAACCATGTAAACTTGTAGTTAAGTTAAGAATCTAACTAAATTAGATATCATTATTGACACATAGTCTTAACTACAACATAAACCTATATTTTTACTTAGGCATAATGTCAAACATAAGCAAATCATGTTCATAAAATTACTATATGTTTACAAAGGTGCTTACTTTTGTTACTAATACAAAAGTATAGTTCAACTAGAATTATTCCAACTAAATCATGATTTTAAATCTATTCACATAATCATGGTACAAATGTACCCAAACATGAAATGATGGTTTTTGTTCTATTCATGTAATCATGGCATAAATATTCCTAAACATGAAATCATGGTTTTTACTTTATTCATGCAAACTTGCAATTGAAATGTAAATCTAACTTAGCTATGTGTCACATATATTATCATATAATTCTTGTTAACAATATAGGCCTAACATGTTTTTCAATTAGGCATAATACCAAACATAGCCTAGTCATCTTTCATAAAATCAACATAAGTTCACAAAGAGGCTTACTTTTGTTTCTAATACAAAAGTATGGTTTTATACATAGATCATGATGCCAATTCCAACATAATTTCATATGAATCATAATACCCCAAATTTGATCCAATTACACAAAAAGTGATTTTGTATAAAAAATATACATTATGTTGGCATAGTAGCAAAACCACATACTTGCATGAATCTCAATTAAACAACCACAAACATGTAGCTTCAACATGAATTACATACTTGCGAATATCCAATCGTATAATTGCATGAATCTCAAATAAACTACCGCAAACATGTAGTTTTTATCATGAATTACATACTTGCGAATATCCAATCGTTATATCACAACATTCCAAATCGATTAGAATCATAGCAACGCACAAATATGAATTACTATCACCACAAATCAAGTGTAATTCTCATTTTACACAAATCAAACACAGTTATTTAATTCATACCGGAATAGTACTCTACTTACAATCGTGTGACGAATTCTTCAATTCAGGAATCTGAATTCTGGATTTGGAGATGCTATTCCTTTGATGTAGGCGTTGATTTGATTCGTTTAAGTTTAACTTGTAGTTGCTTTATGCTTTAGAGTTTGTCTCCTAATTGTCTATCAAATTGGTGGCTACTCCTAGTCGTTCCTCAGCAGCATGATGGCCTCATTCTTATTTTTGAATGAATAGATTAGGTAGAGTCTAGGATCATTTTTATAGAGTTTATGAACTGATTAGGACCGTCGATGTTGCTTGGGTTAATCGTAGCCATTCATTCGAAAGAGAGACCAATCAGGAGCTGACACCTAGCCCTAATGACAAGGCAAGGCTCAGAAAATCGACCAAACACAGACCTGGCCAGCCAGGATGGGCTGGGTTCGACCTGGCTCTGGGGCCAGGTCGACAGCCCAGTCGACACCCAGGTCGACAGCCCTGTCGACCTGGCTAGCCCAGGTCGACTGCCAAGTCGACCTGGATGCCTTAGGCGGGAATTTTCCCGCCCGGGCCAATTGGGCCCGATTTTGAATTTTAAACTTGTTTTTCTGAGCTGTTTTCGTCTGTTTGAATTTTAACTGAATTCTGAAACTTCCGGAGGCCATATCTTCTTCATACGGACTCCGTTTTTCGAAAACTCGGACTCTATTTCGCGTATTTTTCCGAGACAAACACAATGGCGTATCCCGTTTCCCTTAATTCTTTGATTTGAAATTAGTTATGCTTTAATTTATGAATTTCACTGTTATAGAATACACGGGGTGTTACATATATAAATATCACACCTTCAACAAACGAACATAAATTCTGATGACAATCGATCAATCATCAGAATCATCTTCGGACGACTAGAGTGTGATTCTATATCTATCCAGTATATTAAAACTTCGAATACCCGTGGATCAGACGTGTATGCAAAATCTTTATATACTGGATTGTCCAAATTCAATATAAATAAATAATCAAATACGTATAAAATGATTTAAATTTCAAAACAAAATTTGTTTTCATTTATTTTTATAAATATACTCTTCACACTCGTTCTAGGATACTACTGATCCTATCTCTAACGAGTCATTCTCATTGGATATTACTAATCCAATCATCTGATGAATTCTTTCATATGGTTCTAATGTGTCTTGTTCTCTAGCTCTATAAACCAGAGCTCTGATACCAAATGTGACGAAAAAGAATTTCGCTCGATCCGAATCAGTGCTAAACCGACCCAGACTGTTCGAAACGCCTAATTGTTTTGAGAACACGACAAAATAGACCGTAGACGGAAGAACATTTCATTATATATTACAACAATTCCATCAGATTACAAGAATATACAGAGTATAAATGAATAAATGTTACATAGGAATATCAGAGATTTAAATTACATTTAAATACATAGCAGCGGAAAATAATACAATACACAACTAGAAGAGATATACGGATACAAAGCTTTCCGGATATCGTTCCAGCTGTAAACCAGGATCCTGTGAATATAAATCTGCAAAACCAAAACCACTAGCTGCCCATGTCAAAATAGGGGCACCCAGAGTTTAGGTTAAAACAATAAACTCAAGTCAGTCATGAGATTGGTGTGAGAACTAAAACAGTTATAAATCTTTATTTTAAAGTTAGGCAAATCAAGGGACCACGCCGTATAACACGGAACGGGTTTCCTCCCAAGAATACCAGTGCATAAAACAACAGCGTAATGCTAAATAAAGAAAAATGAAGCTATTATAAGACCCAGGTCCTATCACACAATGCAACGCAAGCCGGGGGATAGGGTTTTTACCTTATAATAGCCAAGAATGCTTGATACGTTTAACACAAATTATTTGATACTATTATAAGTGCATAATGTATAAAACAACTTCAAATCATAAGTATCAATCATAGACGGCATGGGTACCATATATCATGTCGCCAATACTAGGCTCTACAAATAAAACCGCAAATGTCACGTATTTGGAAGTTGGGTTTCCATCTGTGAACCGAGGCAAAAGATAGTCCTCAACCGATTCGAGACAATCTAGCCCATGTCTCAGGAACAACTGCAACTGCCCCATGGATCAT
This sequence comes from Allium sativum, assembly GCA_030737875.1. Taxonomy (NCBI): domain Eukaryota; kingdom Viridiplantae; phylum Streptophyta; class Magnoliopsida; order Asparagales; family Amaryllidaceae; genus Allium; species Allium sativum. Next base: position 779,922,280 of record CM060916.1, read on the forward strand.
CGGGGCCGGTCCACCGATGTGGATTATTATGCCTGAACACTACGTTTCCCCGCCCTTTAGGGCGTAAATGAGCCAACGAATGACTCCATCGGACCCGGAACGTCCGATCAAACCAAGGCGCCTCGCAACAGCAACAACCACACAGGTGAAAAGTATATAAATGTCAGGGCTGGTAGGTCACTGACACCACCCTAGCTATAAAGAAACGCATGCCCTCCCTGAGGTCCTCTCCCATTTCTGGTTCACAACCGGGGTGTGAGGCTCGCGAATTCACGTTACACAAAGCTATGCCACACAGGCGGTGCTTTGATCATCAACCACAAGACTTTGCTTTTAAACAGAAGCCTTGATCATTTGCCACTTAGGCATGCCACACAGGCAATTCACTCTATGCGTTTGATATCCATCAGTATATAACCCCTGAGCTCGTACGTCTCAGAGAAGGGCGTTAAGCAAGAGAATAAATTCTCCGCTGCCAAACAGATATATATTTAATAGAAATCAATCATACAAACTAAAATCCAATGTCAGACACACAGTCTATTTACAAGTCCGTTCTGGGTCTGAACGAAACCTGAGGCACCTAGTACCCCGCATATCCATCGATCTCCAAGTACGTCTGGACGATCACCAACTGTTTCTATCTTCTTGGGTGTACAACCCAATCAAGATCATCAGTAATCACCCAAATGACGTGAAGACCTCCGGTCTTCGACCACCGTCTTCATCTTTGACTTATCGTCGTATCAGTTATTCAGAATGGGATAAACCTGATCTTTCCGAATAACTCGCGTATATAGTAAATAAGTGTTACACAGACACAACATACGCCTCATTCCAATTCATCAGTCACTAACCGTAAATTAACAAGAGAATAATTCCCAAACATTAACCCCAAAGGCAGAAACCATCATCAGATCAATATCTAGAAAACCATTCTGCTTAGCTAACCGACAGTTAGTTTCTAAATTTCACATTCATAAGGAAAAGTTCCCATTAATTTTACCAAAGATAAATCCTTTAAATTTATTCTTTAATCTATTTTTGAATATCAATTCAAACTAGTCGGGATTAGCGAACCTTACCAAAGTAATCATTTGTTTTAATTTACCAATCCCAACCTATTCATCCCATGAAGTAAAACTGGTTATACTTCATATCTAACACCGCGGTGTTATCAGTAAATTCAATTACCGTTTCACGTTCAAATCTAATTAAAGATTTGACTATCGCCTGGAGCAAAACTGGTGATACTCCATTCTCGATCTTTTCAATCTAATTAAAGATTCATTAAAACTCCACTTAGTTTTAATCTTTGACTGGGTTAAAGAATCAGTGTCATTTAAAACACTGTTCACGATAGACCCAAATCACATTTGATATTAAATACAAGGCTCTGAATAGAAAATATACCGGCTTATATTCAATATCAAATTCTACGACCAACAAATATCGTATTGGAAATAACGATATATATATCTTTCAAATTCCCATAACAATATCTGTATCATCACGAAATCCAACATCGAAATATTGCGAAGGCAATTTCGATTCAAATCCATTCCAATATAATTATTGGAAATTCTGGTTATTTTCAAAACCACTTCAAATCCAGTTTATTTATTTAAAAATAAATAGAATTATAATTCTAGTTCAAAACTAGTTCATTTCGATAAAAATCTATTTTTATCTCTTCAAATATGGAGTTTTTCATCCTAATTCTTCACAAATCATTTCTTATGATTTTACACAAATTATTACTATTTTTAATAATTTTATCAAGGCCCGTACAGTCGATTTCCATCAACGGCCTTCGAACTGCACTTATAGCGACCTTTTCCAAATTTGATTTGGACATAATTCCAAATCCAACCGTTATATTTCTAATTTCTAATATTCGTTAGAAAGATGTTTTCGATACGAACCCAATGGTTCTGGTTTTAGGAGAATCCGACGGTCGGATCTCCCGCAATATCCGTTCGAAGTCAATGATCGAAATTCGCGAACTACCGCGGCGCGGTGCGTTCTATTCAGGCCATTATATTATATATATAATATATACTTCGTCGATTTCCATTCAAAACGTACTTTATAAATCGTTTTAAATTCATTTTCAAAACGGTTTCAACTTCATATTCAATTTCAAATCGAAATTGAATATTTCAATATAAATTCGTTTTAAATTCATTTCAAATCGAATTCAATTCGAATTCATTTATATTCAATTTCAATTCGAATCCATTTATATTCAATTTCAATTCGAATTCATTTATATTCAATTTCAATTCGAATTCATTTATATTCAATTTCAATTCGAATTCATTTCTATTCAATTTCAATTCGAATTCATTTCTATTCAATTTCAATTTGAATTCTAATTCTTTTCAAAATATCATATTTTGAAATCATTTTCGATATTCATTATAAAATGAATAAAATCGATATAAATATCGTTCACGTCAAAATGGCGTCAATCTAATCAACACGGCCTCATATATTTCTATTTTCGAATATTCTATTTCAAATATTTCTTTTCCGAATATTTCTATTCAAATGTTTCTTTTCAAATGTTTCTATTTCAAATATTCTATTTCAAATATTTCTACTTTCAAACTGGAATGAGACCCAATCATTTACCCTATAATGTTAATTATATGGGTTTTCTACAACACATGTATACAAAACAACGATGAATAATCAACCATCATCCAAAGTTCATTCTACACTGTATAAGCATCAAATATAAATATTCAACACTTATAACAGTCTGTCAATCAATCGATCGACATACAACTAATTATTGGGATTAGTGTATGTCATATATCATCCCAATACCCGTGTAGGGTTTCAAACAATCAAACACAGACTTTATTTGTGCAGTTGAGCGATGTGTAAAATTTATCGTCCCAATCAATATCAGTCAATGTGTATATATAAACAAATCGTTCGATCTGTTTATTTTTATTTCATTTCATATACACGTTAAAAATTCTATTTTTAACTATAAAATATTTTCAACTATATAAATATTTTATTTTATTTCACGTCACATCACTCAATCAACTATAAATCAAAATCAAACATACAAGCAAACAAGCCGTCCATGGTCTGTGGACGACGGGTGTCGGGTGCTACTAAACACCGTCTGCATCCTAGTATATTTATATAACTAGAAAATTGAGTTAAAGAGTGAGAAATTCTCACAAATAGCTAATCCAACCCCACGACTCTTCTTTGTAGAAATCTTCGCCGTTCTTGCCTCTTGCCACTTTCTTTGCCCGTATTCTCTACATATGTAAAAATCGAATTTTTACTTTGCTATTCAATATATAAAAATCGAATTTTTACTTCGCTATTCAATATATAAAAATTGACTTTTTACTTTGCTATTCAATATATAAAAATCGAATTTTTACTTCGCTATTCAATATATAAAAATTGACTTTTTACTTTGCTATTCAATATATAAAAATCGAATTTTTACTTCGCTATTCAATATATAAAAATCGAATTTTTACTTCATATTCAATATATAAAAATCGAATTTTTACTTTGCTATTCAATATATAAAAATTGAATTTTTACTTCGCTATTCAATATATAAAAATTAACTTTTTACTTTGCTGTTCAATATATAAAAATTGAATTTTTACTTCACCATTGAATATATAAAAATTGACTTTTTACTTTGCTATTCAATATATAAAAATCGAATTTTTACTTCGCTATTCAATATATAAAAATCATATTTTTTCTGCTTATATAAAAAATTTCTTCTTGTTTGCAAATAAAAATCAGATTTTAACCCCTCCTGTGTAACAACCCGTAAAATCTAGGCCAATTTAAAATTTTTATTTTGGCAATTTTAGCGAATTTCGAACATTTAAAATAGATTATTGTAAATAATATCGACGAAAACTTTATTTTGAATATAATTTGAACGTATATATTTATATAGATCATCGTTAGAATATAAATATTTATTTATAATTATAAAAGGAATTGAAAATGGCGCGGTAGTTCGATAATTCGATTTCAAACTTCAATTGAATGTACCGGGTTAAAAATAAACCGGATTTTAGTGAAACCAAAAATATTTGAATCTAATTGATAATATCTTTCCAACGAATCCGAAAAATTGAAATTTCATAGCGGGAATCAAAAGATATGTCCAGTTGAAATTTTAGGATAGTTGCTATGGAATTTCGGCCCCTGAAAATAGCCATTTTGCAAACTACCTCGGATTTCGACGAAACCACTTTTGTTGGATCCGGAATGTAAAGTTATTGCTAGGTTTCAAATTTCATAATTTTTCAAATCAATATGTGAGCGTGGCAAAGTAAAATGTGTTTGACCAGTTTTAGTTGTTTTTAATCGACTGGAAAATGGCCATTTTTCAAACGGTCTCGGAATTCGAAGAAATTAGTTTTGTTAGGACCGTATCGTCAATACGAAGTTAGAAAATATTTTTTTGGAATTTTTCGAATTAGTATGTGACCCTGGTAAATGGAAATGCGCATTCAAAATTAAATATATATAGTTATATTTTGATTTTGACGAAAACTGATCATAACGATCGAATTGACCTACGTGACATATCCATTGTGTTCGGAATGAGGGTAATTAGCTAGGGGCGACGGTCGTTGGAGTTTATTTGGAGTTCGGAGCGATTAATTCCTAAATAAAATAGAATAAAATAAAATATTAAAATATATATGGTTTTTTAAAATGGGCCATATTCACTGAACCCTAGTTCACAAACAGGAAGCCGCCGCTATCAGCTTTTCAACAGCCCAAAACGCTCGATTTTTCTTCCAACCAATTCTTTTAATCCATCTCAAAATAAAACAAATCCCAAAACAAAAATCAAAGACCGTTGTCTGCTCTTTCAAATGATACCAGTTTGAGGAATTTCCGTCTCGTGTGAAGCTCGAATTCATGTCGGAAACTCACGCCGTTCGTGGCCAACGCCCGACCACTGGAGGCGATCGAACTCCTTCAGATCGTGGGCGCGGGGAGGGGAGCCAGCGGCGCTCCAAGTGGCACTACCCGATCATCGGTCGACGCTGTGATTGGAGCGCGGAATCCAACCCTTGTTTGAAGCAGCTGTTCGACGTTGTCTGGTATGATTTACGGAAGAAGGTTTTGTTCTTTTTATTTATTTATTTATTATTAACATGAAAATCAGTTTAAAAATTGTTTTGAAAATCAGTTTAAAAATTGTTTTGAAAATCAGTTTAAAATTTGTTTTGAAAATCAGTTTAAAAATTGTTTTGAAAATCAGTTTAAATATTGTTTTGAAAATATATATCGCCTTGATTTGAAAATATATATCGCCTTGTTTGAATGAAGAAAAATATACATATGATTTGGAGAAGAAAAATATACATATGATTTGGAGAAGAAAAATATACATATGATTTGAATAGAAAAATATATATATGTTTTGGAATAGAAAAATAACATTGTATAAAAATGTGATTTCTAATTCTATATAGCGATGTCAGTATAAAAATATGATTTTTATTACATGAGAAGTAAAGTAAAAATACGATTTTTATGCTAGTATAATGTTATGATTTTTATATATATTTTAGCAAAGTAAAAATATAATCTTTACAATGTATAGTGCGATATAAAAATATAATTTTCATCCAAGAAGTGATAACATAAAAATGTGATTTTTATCTCTATAGCATTGAAATAAAAATGTGATTTTTAATGTGAACAGTGTGAAAAAGACTATGTTGGAAGTACGGGCAAATCCAGACTGTTATGAATTTCAGAAATAAAGAATGGAGGAGTGGATCCCTCGGTGAGAACTCCTCACTTTTATTTTAAATTTCTAGTTTAAAATATATACTAGGATGCAGACGGTGTTTAGTAGCACCCGACACCCGTCGTCCACAGACCATGGACGGCTTGTTTGTTAGATTGATGTTGTTGTGAAAATTTGATTGTGTGATGTGGAATGAAATAAAATATTTTATAGTGGAAAATATTCTATAGTTAAAATATAATTTTTAACGTGATAAAATGAAATAAATATTTATAAACGAATCGGACGATTTGTTTATATACACTGATTTGACTGATATTGATTGGGACGATAAATTTTACACATCGCCCAACTGCACAAATAAAATCTGTGTTTGATTGTTTGAAACCCCACACGGGTGTTGGGATGATATTTGGCGTACACTAATCCCAATTATTTAATTGTATGTCGATCGATTGGTCGACAGACTATTTAAGCGTTGATTATATATATTTAATGCTTATGCAGTTGTGTCGTGCACTTTGGATGATGGTTGATTATTTATGGTTGCTATTATATACATGTGTTGTATGGAATCCATATAATTAACATTATATGGTAATTAATTGGGCCTCATTCCAATTGTGAAAATAAAGAATATTTTAAAATAAAGATTAACGTGTTGACAGTGCTCATTCGTTGAGATTAGTCATGTGGTGAAAGAAATATAAATTCATGTGTTGAATAGAATGAATATTCATTTGTTGAATAGAATAACGAAGTTATTGAATAATATAAAGCCATGTTGATTAGAGATGCGCTATTTTGACGCGAACGATATTGATATCGATTATATTCGTTTTTAAAATGAATTTGAATTCGAATAGAATAGAAAATTAATTTAAAATTGAATATAATAGAAATTGAATTCGAATTGAATAGAATAGAAATTGAATTCGAATTGAATAGAATAGAAATTGAATTCGAATTGAATAGAATAGAAATTGAATCGAATTGAATAGAATAGAAATTGAATTCGAATTGAATAGAATAGAAATTGAATTCGAATTGAATAGAAATTGAATTCTAATTGAATAGAATAGAAATTGAATTCGAATTGAATAGAATAGAAATTGAATCGAGTTGAACTGAATATAATAGAAATTGAATCGGATTGAATTGAATAGAATAGAAATTGAATCGAATTGAATTGAATAGAATAGAAATTGAATTCGAATTGAATAGAATAGAATAGAAATTGAATTCGAATTGAATAGAATAGAAATTGAATCGAATCGAATTGAATAGAATAGAAATTGAATTCGAATTGAATAGAATAGAAATTGAATTCGAATTGAATAGAATAGAAATTAAATCGAATTGAACTGAATAGAATAGAAACTGAATCGAATTGAACTGAATATAATAGAAATTGAATTCAAATTGAATAGAATAGAAATTGAATTCGAATTGAATAGAATAGAAATTGAATCGAATTGAATTCGAATAGAATTGAATAGAAATTGAATTCGAATAGAATTGAATAGAAATTGAATTCGAATTGAATAGAATAGAAACTGAATCGAATTGAATTAAATAGAATAGAAATTGAATTCGAATTGAATAGAATAGAAATTGAATTCGAATTGAATAGAACAGAAATTGAATTCGAATAGAATTGAATAGAAATTGAATTCGAATAGAATTGAATAGAAATTGAATTCGAATAGAATTGAATTGAAATTGAATTCGAATAGAATTGAATAGAAACTGAATTCGAATAGAATTGAATTGAAATTGAATTCGAATAGAATTGAATTGAAATTGAATTCGAATAGAATTGAATAGAAATTGAATTCGAATAGAATTGAATAGAAATTGAATTCGAATAGAATTAAATAGAAATTGAATTCGAATAGAATTGAATAGAAATTGAATTCGAATAGAATTGAATAGAAATTGAATTTTGAATAGAAAATGAATTCGAATTAGAATTGAATAGAAAATGAATTCGAATTGAAATTGAATAGAATCGAATTTGAATTGAAATCAATTTGAAATGAATTTAAAATGATTTATAAAATTCGTTTTTAAAAGGAAATCGACGAAGTATATATTATATATATTATATACAATACAATGGCCTGAATAGAACGCGCCGCGCTGCGGCAGTTCGCGAATTTCGACCATTGACTTCGAATTGACGTTGCGGGAGATCCGACCGTCGGATTCTCCTGAAACCGGAACCGTTGGGTTCGTATCGAGAGGAGCTTTCCAATGAATATTAGAAATTTGAAATCTAACGGTTGAATTTAGAATTAAGTCCAAATAAAATTTGGAAAAAGGTCGTTGTAAGTGCAGTTCGATGGCCGTAGATGGAAACTGACTGTACGGGCCTTGATAAAATAATTAAAAATATCGATAATTTGTTTAAAATCATAAGAAATGATTTGGGGAAAATTGGGATGAAAAACTCCATATTTGAAAAGATAAAAATAGATTTTTATCGAAATGAACTAGTTTTAAACTAGAATTAAAACCAATTCATTTTTGAAATAAATAAATTGAATTTGAAATGAGTTTTAAATAACCAGAATTTCTAATATATTTTATTGGAATTGAAATAGAATGTGCTTTGGGTTTATCGTGGACTGTGTTTTAAATGACATTAGTTCTTTAACCCAGTAAAAGGAGTTTTAATGAATCTTTAATTAGATTGAAATAGAAATTGATAATTTAAATTATCAAACTTTGGAAATGATCGAAAAGGGAGTATCACCAGTTTTGCTCCTAGCGATAGTTAAATCTTTAATTAGATTTGAACGTGAAATGGTAATAAACTTTACCGATAATACCGTGGTGTTAGTTATAGGGTAATAACAGTTTTGCTCCATGGGATGAATAGGTTGGGATTGGGAAATAAAATAAATAATTTGAAACAACCCAAACTTCCCCGTAAAGTAAAGCCTAGATTGCCTTGAGAACAATACACATCAGAACACAAACTAAAGAGCATTTTATTGATGATTACAACAATTACATCAGAGTACAAGAATATATCAGAGTGTGAATACTTATTACATAAAAGAAATACAATGATATCAGAGATTTAAATTACATTTACAAAGCAGCGGAAAAATAATACAAATATACAATTGAAAGGAATACACGGATACAAAGCTTTCCGAATACCGCTTCAGCTGTAAACCAGGATATTGTAAATATATCTGCAAAAAGCTACTCAACTACCCGTATGGAAAATATGGGCACCCGAGTTTGCCAGTGAAACAAACTACCGGTCAGTCATGGGACTGGTATGAGAAATCTTAACTAGACTTATCTAATAATAAGGCGAATCATAGGACCACGCCGCTAACGCGGAACGGGTTTACTCCATTGGATTGCCAATGCATAAAATAAAGTAAATCGTTAAACAGCGCAATGCCTTTTTAGAAAAATGAAACCATTATAAGACCCAAGTCCCATCACACAATGCAATGCAAACCGGAGGATAGGGTTTTACCTTATAATGGTTAAAAGATGCTTGATACGATAAAACGAATTTAATATTAGTGTGTATATCTATGGGTATATATATTTCAAAAACAATTTCAATCGTAATGTATTAATAACAGACGGCATAGTACCCCATCCTATTATGTCGCCATACTAGTTCTACAATCAAAATCGCAAGATCGTATTGGAAATTGGATTTCCATCATGAGTCGAGGCTAGGGGTAAGCTCCTCTCCGATTCGAGACACTCTAGCAAATGCCTCAGGATCCCCCGTAGTGAAATCTTGGAGCGGTAGGGCCGGTCCCCGCCTATCGGCAGTGGATTGGTTATGCCTGAACACACGCTTCCCGGTCCCTTTGGACCTATAGTATGACCACTAACGGCCTATAAAAATCTGAGGCACCTCAAAATCCATCATCCACATAAGTAAAATGTCAGCGCTGGTAGGTCCCTGACATCACTCTAGCTAGAAAGAAACGTGTGCACTCCCTACGGTCCGTATCCCGTTTTTGACTCATACCGGGGTGTCAGGCTCGCGAAGTCATGATATACACAAAGCTATGCCGTGATAGGTTATACTTTGATCATCCCACAAGGCCCTGCTTTTCAACAAAAGCCTTGATCAATTGCATCTTGGCGTGCCACATTGACAATTCACGCCATGCGATCAATCACTATTAATATATACTAGGGTGTTAAGTAGAGAATAAATCCTCCACCACCAAACAGACATATATTAACAGAAATCGATTTAATTCACATGGAACGAAATCCAATGTCAGACACGCATCCATTTACTAGCTTATGCTCTGGGTCTAAGCGAAAACCAAATCCGAACAATCAACAATAGTCCGGACAACCACCACTGAAGCCCCTTCAAGGTAGCTACTCCCATCAAGGGTCTCAGCAGCAACACATCCATTCGATGTAAAGATCGTCGGCCTTCAACCACCGTCTTCATCTTTGGCTCCTCATCGTCGTAGTAATTATTCGGAATGGGTTAAACCCGGTCTTTCCGAATAACTCACGTATTTTTATAATTAAAAATCAAGTACTATAAAAACACATCCAACGCCACATTCCAATTCAGAATTATTCTTCTAATGAATTATTCGCATTATCTTATCAAAGATAAATTCTTCAAATTTATTCTTAAATCTTTCTTTTAAAGATTTATCAAAAACTCCAATTTGGTTTTAAATATCAAAATCATTATTTAATGATTTTTTTAAAATTTTGAGAAATTAATCTTATCTTATTTGAGTTAAAGAACTAATATCATAGAAAACATTGTTCATGATAAACTCAAATTCATCTTCCATTAAATATGGAATTTTCATAGAAATCGGACCAATGTATAATCGATATAAATTTCTGTATCAGGCTATTAATATAAATGGAATAACGGCAAAGCCTTTTAAATTCCATATATATTAACGGCCATCTTTTACAGAAGCTCATCTCAAATATTATTAAATCAAATTCCATTCAATCCCAATTTAATATATTAAATTGGAAAACTTTACTTTGGAAAATTTTCTATTAAATCTTAATAAAAGATTTATAAATTCCAAGTTATATTCTCACTGTAAATTGAGTTAAATAACAGATGTCGTTTAAAAACATTGTTCACGACAAACTCAATTCACAAATCATTTTATTCAAATTATTAAATATAATTGAAACTCTAATAATCTTAATTAAAATATTTATTCTTATCTTAACTGGGGTTAAGAACAGTGTTATCTAAGACACCATTCACGACAACCCAAAAATCCAATTTATTCTATTTAATTCCAAGTAAATATTAATTTATTGGAAAACTTTCTTAAATCTTAATTATAAGATTTATTCTAGTTAACCATTAAATCATTATATATATTATATTGTCGATTTCCATTTTAACACACTTTATAAAATAGTTATAAATTCATTTAAAACGATTTTAACTTCATTGCAGTTTAAAGTCTAAATTGAATATTTTACTTTCTTTTCATATTAAAATATTAACAATCTCAAAATAGTCTATTTTGAAAATCACTTCTAATATTCATTTAAAGTGAATTAAATTGATCGATAACCCGTTCGGGTTAAAATGGCGTTGTTATATAAAACAGATTAAATAGCCCAATTACTTCTTATTCAGTTATATTTTACACTGGGCCAGACCTCCCACATTAAGCCTGCGACTTACGGATGCTGGATATGCCGGTTTGTTCCGGGCAGACTTATCCCATAAGTTGGGCTTAACCTCGTGTCATGGCCCAATTCATATTTTAATTCAACCTTTTTCATTGTAACTTTTTAACAAACAAAACAGATTAAATGGCCCAATTCATGTTTTATAAAATGGCGTTGTTATATAAAACAAATTAAATAGCCCAATTACTTCTTATTCAGTTATATTTTACACTGGGCCAGACCTCCCACATTAAGCCTGCGACTTATGGATGCTGGATATGCCGGTTAGTTCCGGGCAGACTTATCCCATAAGTTGGGCTTAACCTCGTGTCATGGCCCAATTCATATTTTAATTCAACCTTTTTCATTGTAACTTTTTAACAAACAAAACAAAATCTTTTGAATTCAAAACATCAAAGTCATTATTTGTTTTCTTTAACTAAAGATTAAATTAAATATTCTTTTAATTCAAAATTGGAATGAGACCTAAAACAATTACCATATAATTTAATTATATGGATTTCATACATCACAATGTATTCTACACTAATGATAAGATCATTAATAACATCCAAAGTGAATATTAATACTGTATAAGCGTCAAATAAATAACGCTTATAATTAATCACAAGGGCAATTTGTGGATATCAACCCAAGACCCGTGTGCGGTTTCAACCAACACATACACATAACAAATAATTAAATAAATTATTTGTGCACTTGGGCGATGTGTAAAAATTATCGTCCCAATCAACATAAACAAGTCGGGTAACTTGTAAATGGCAGTGTAACATATTTTTGAATTCCAGCATAAAAGTTTATTTCTAACATAAATGTTCTTTATAATTCTAACATAAATGACGCTCTTGAATTCTAACATAATTGCTTGTTTCTAACATAAATGTTTGTCCTTTCTAATGACAAACGAATTAGTTTACAATTTCTATTTATAAAAAAAGGTAATTTTATATGTCAATTCTAAATTTAACAAAAATGACAAATTTATATGTTAATACTAAATTTAACAAAAATGATATTTTTATAAATTAACCTATGTTCTCTAATGACAAAATGAAAGAGAATTATTTACATATCTTTTCTATGTGAATGACATTTTCTATGTTAACATATATTGCTAAATAAGTGACATTTTAATATAATGTCACTTTTAAACTAAGGTAACACTTTTAATATAACATGTCCTTTTTATCTAATTTATATTTCTATATGGACATAAATGGCATTTCCAAATGAACATGAATGATACTTCATTTTCAGACAATTCTACATGAACATAAATGATACTCACATTTTTTTTACAATTTAATATAATAAAATGACATTTTATTTATCATGAACAAATCCTATGTAAATGACCTTTTTATAAATGACATATTTAACGCTAAGGTAAATGTCACAATTATCTTCTAATATAAATGACATGTTATAAATGACATGTTTAACGCTAATGTAAATGACCGAATTATCTTCTAATATAAATGACATGTTATAAATGACATAATTTGTTTACAAAATATGATTCTTTTATTTGGCGTAATATTTCTATCTAAAAGTATATTTTTAATCTAACATGACGATACATGACAAATATGTTATTTTTAACTAACATGACAATATATGACAAAAGGTTATTTTTAACTAAAATGTTAATCTCCTTCTAATGCAACATTTTTATACTAAAAATGTTATTGTTTTCCAATGCAGCATTTTTATACTCTAATCAAAGTGATGTTTTTATTTTAATACTAACATGTTAAAATGATAAAACATGAATTTACATGTTTTTGTTTTAATACTAACTAACATGTCTAATCAAAAATGGTATTTTAATCTAATTTAACATTTCTAATCTAAATGACAATTTTAACATAAATGATGTCTCTGCTCTAAAACATCATTTTCTAATCAAAGTGAGAATTTTATCTTAATATATCAGTTTCTAGCAAAATGAGAATTCTAATATATCAATTTCTAGCAAAATGACGTTTTTGTTTTCTTATAAATCTATTTTTTATATAACCAATGAAAATGATATTTTCTATGTGTTAACAATCTAATAAACACAAAATTGTTAAACATAATCTAATTAATACAAACCCCAACAACCATCATCATCAACAAACAACAAATACAATACCATACATCACAGAATTTAATTTAATCAACATACATATATGGAACTCAAACAATGAAAGATAATTAAATTTTAATTATTTTTAAAACAAAGAAATCTCACCAAGCTTTGTAATTCAGAACAGTTCAGATCTGAATTTTCTTGAAGTTCTAATTGGCCCCAAATCGCTTCTAATCAATTTTGAAACGTAGATCTCATCGCCACGATTCTAACACATCTGAAATTTCTGGATTTCGTTTTCATATGAACAAGTTATGGTTTTTACAAAATTGAATTACATAAACTAAATTAATTAAATAAATACTTTCCCTCTATTACCATTAATCACGTTTTAAAGCAACGTTGTTGCTGATAATACATCTTCCTCCTTCCATATGTTGTTCACTAAAGAACCCATGTTGTCCGTATAGAATCGAAGATCATTCCTTTTTCTTTAATTTCCGCTTTGGTATCATCTTGAATTATAGAATAGGTTGAGAAAGAGAATCGAAGAAAGTTCAGAGCTTTTCTGCCATTGAAAATAGAAGGGGGCGGCGGCTATGTTTGGGAAATAGGATTTTAGGGGAGTTTAGGATATATTTTATAGTGGAGACAATATATATGTATATATTTTTTTATCTAGTTATATATATATATTTCATTTTTTCTTTCTTGTCCCTACATATGTAGTAGGTGACAAATGACATTTCATTTGCTGACTAGGCATGAGGGGACCATACTTCTTTTTCGTTCAAATTTCAAAAGCAAAGAGAAAGGGAAATAAAGTAAAAATGAATGTTTGATTTATTTTCTCCGACTGTTAATTTGTGCACTTTCTCTGATTGTTAATTTGTGCATATTTTATATTTCAAAACACATAACTAAATATCATATTTCATAAAAATATATGTACTTTTCGTATGCATTAAGCTTCTCACTACATTTATTATGTTATTGAATTATTTCTTAATTTAAGATCCTATGACTATTTTTCCTAGTCATTAATTATTAACACAATAAATTCTTAACATAAATGTATATGTCTAACATAAATGTATATTTATAACAAAAATGTTATTTCTTTCATTTTTATATTCTTACCTATTTAATTCTCTGAAGGTTTTTTTTTACCTCTTCATTTACCATTTTAACGTGCATTTTATTTTCAATTTCAACTGCGTATTATTAATTTACGCACAAAGTTAAAACGTTATTTTCACTTTCTTTTATGGCATGGTTTCATACCATCTATGACGCGCGTTTATTTTGTGCATTACTCTTGTAATTTATACGTAAATATACTTATAGTTATAATTTTTCTTTTCATTTCTTCTTCTGCATGCACAATTCTTTGTTTTGTAGTGTATATTAATTATTTAACTAATTTGTTCTTCCTTTAAATAAATTCTTAAATAAATTGCATATGATAAATGTTAGTTTCCTTTCTTATGTAATCTCATTTAGTTATTGCTGGCTATACAACTATTCCTCAGTTTGGATTCTTAATGTTAATTAATTATCCCATAATGATTGATTGCATTTTTATCAAATATTTCCCTTTATTCTAAATCATATTAGATCTTTAACTTAAATGAAAATATTTAGATGTAGTAAATCAATCTTAATTAATTAAGTTACCAAATTTACATATAATATATAATTGCTTCCCACATTAGAACTTCAAACATTAATAACTCAAATTTGAACCCCGTTCGGAGAATATTATGTATGAAAATTGATGAATAAACGTCATAGACCAATGGTTTGTTAACATATGCAAAATGTTCATTTTTCATTATTATTAATTAAATTTATTTCATTAATTAATCGCTATGGATTAAATGGTGAAGTTCCCATCGCCAAAGGCATAGATAGGTATCTTGCTATAGTTTATTTATCTAGAATATAAAATAAATTAATTTCATTAATAACATCATAATTTCATTTAGGACCAATTTATATTCAATAATTTAATTTAAAAAAATGGAATTTTTAAATTCTGACGCATTTTCTAACATAATTTCCTTAAAATAAAATTTTAAATTGGCCCTAAAATTCCGGGTTGTTACAATCTCCCCCACTTAAAATCTTTTCGTCCTCGAAAAGGAACGTAGCTAAAAGTTGTTTAATTTGCTAACTTAATTAAATTTTTATTTAGTGGTTTAATTAATTATCATTCTATTATTTTAATTAGCGAAACTAATTATCAATCATCACAACCAGCAATCAATTAGGTGATTAACTTTTCAAATATATATAACTTTTATATATAGCCAAAAAACATATTTTTAGTGCAAATCACAACAATGTGTACTAACTAAGTTTTGGGTTCTCATACCAGTCAATGGAAATATATAGAAATCCCACTTTCGAGACTCGAACATAAATACTGGTAATGGTGCACCGATCATCAGAATTATCTCCGGGCGACTAGAGTATGATTCTATATCTATCCAGTATATTAAAACTTTGAATATCAGTTAATTACTCGTATATTCGAAATCTATATATACTTGATTGTCCACATTAAAATATAATATACTCAAATACGTATATTAGGATAAAATTTTCAAAACTAAATTTGTTTTTATTTTTATTTTAATGAAAATTATACTCTTTACGCTCGTTCTAGGATACTACTGATCCTATCTCTAACGAGTTATTCTCATTGGATATTACTAATCCAATCTCTGATGAATTCTTTCGTTCAGTTCTAATGTGTCTTGTTCTCGAGCTCTGTAAACCAAAGCTCTGATACCAACTGAAACGACCCAAACTTCCCCGTAAAGGAAAGCCTAGATTGCCTTGAGAACAATACACATCAGAACACAAACTAAAGAGCATTTTATTGCTGATTACAACAATTACATCAGAGTACAAGAATATATCAGAGTATGAATACTTATTACATAAAAGAAATACAATGATATCAGAGATTTAAATTACATTCACAAAGCAGCGGAAAAATAATACAAATATACAACTGAAAGGAATACACGGATACAGAGCTTTCCGAATACCACTTCAGTTGTAAACCCGGATCCTGTAAATATATCTGCAAAAAGCTACTCGACTGCCCGTGTGGAAAATATGGGCACCCGAGTTTGCCAGTGAAACAAACTACAGGTCAGTCATGGGACTGGTATGAGAAATCTTAACTAGACTTATCTAATAATAAGGCGAATCATAGGACCACGCCGCTAACGCGGAACGAGTTTACTCCATTGGATTGCCAGTGCATAAAATAAAGTAAATCATTAAACAATGCAATGCCTTTTTAGCAAAATGAAACCATTATAAGACCCAAGTCCCATCACACAATGCAACGCAAACCGGAGGATAGGTTTTTACCTTATAATGGTCAAAAGATGCTTGATACGATAAAACGAATTTAATATTAGTGTGTATATCTATGGGTATATATATTTCAAAAACAATTTCAATCGTAATGTATTAATCATAGATGGCATAGTACCCCATCCTACTATGTCGTCATACTAGTTCTACAATCAAAATCACAAGGTCGTATTGGAAATTGGATTTTCATCATGAGTCAAGGCTAGGGGCAAGCTCCTCTCCGATTTGAGACACTCTAGCAAATGCCTCAGGATCCCCCGCAGTGAAACTTTGGAGCGGTAGGGTCGGTCCCCGTCTATCGGCAGTGGATTGGTTATGCCTGAACACACGCTTCCCGGTCCCTTTGGACCTATAGTATGACCAATAATGGCCTATAAAAATCCGAGGCGCCTAAAAATCCATCATCCACATAAGTAAAATGTCAGCGCTAGTGTAACAACCCGCAAATTCTGAACCAATTTAAAAAAATTTATTTTAGAAAATTTTAATGAATTTTGAGAATATAAAATGAATTATTTAAATAATAATGGCTAAAATTTATTTTAATAGAAGTTAAAACGAATAAATTTTAATTTTAAAAAAAAATAAAAGGAGTTAGAAATGGCGCGGTAGTTTGAAAATTCAATTTTAAACTTTAACTGAATATACAGGATGCAAAATAAATCAGAATTGAGTGAAACCAAAAATATTTAAATCTGTTTAACCATATCTTTCTAACGAATCTGAAAAATCTAAATTTCATTTTAAAAATCAAAAGTTATGGCCAATTCAATTTTCAGAAAGGCCGTTGTAGAATTTATAATATATATGGCCCAAAAGGGTACTTTTCACATACGAAGGAATTTGGGCTTGAAACCACTTCCATTGAGTCCGGAATGATGTTTATGCATTTAAAAAGTATAAAAACTTATATATTTCGGGTTTCGGAAATTATTTGTTTAAAAATGTATTTTTAATATTAAATTAATAGCCCTTGAAAATTGTCAATTTTCAAACGACCTCCGTTTTCGACGAAACCACTTTTGTTGGATCCGGAATGTCAAATTATCGCTAAGTTTAATTTTTCATAATTTTTAGAATTAATTTGTAAGCGTGGCAAAAGAAAATGTGTTTGGTTAATTTCAATTATATTTAAACGACTAAAAAGTAGTCATTTTTCAAACAGTCTCAGAATTCAATGAAATTAGTCTCATTAGAACCGTATTGTTGAAACAAAGCCAAAAATAATTTTTCTGGATTTTTCTGAGGTCATATGTGGTCCCGGTAAATTAAAATGTACGGTTAGATTTAATAAATAAATGAATTAAATATAAAATGAAATAAAACGGGCTGTAGACTTTGGATTTGGACCTCGAGACCTGTTCCATTGGGTCCGGAAGGGGGGTATTTGCCTAGGGACATTTTTTGTTGGGCCTAATTTGGAGTTTATTTGAATTAACGGGCTTTAAAGGGTTTTAATAATTTAATAATATTATAAATTGATTAAAAAAATAACAAAACCCTAATGCCGATACAGGCCGCCGCCGTTACCATATGTTTAATGGCCGAAATTGCTCCATTTTGATTCCTTAATCTTGCCCAAACCAATTCAAATTAACATATGATCCTTTGGCAAATATTGAAGTGAATTTTACAAGCTTTCAATCAATACGGAGATGATGAACTCTCGTGACCCCTGGCACTCGAATTTGGATGACGAACTGGCGTCGTTCGCACGCATCCCCAGGGCAGTGGGGGCCACCGAGTTGGCCAGGATTGGGCGCGGGTGGAGGTCCCTCGAAGGCAGTGAAGATGGTGGTGCTTGATTCCGATCCGACGCAGCATGGTGGAGGATAATTCGAAACCTAGGTTTTGATAAATGGGTTAACGGTGCGGCCTTGGTTTACAGAAGGAGAGGAAGAAAGAGTATATTATTTTAATCTATTTAATTATTTAATTATTTAATTTTTCAACCTTTGTAATTCCATAACTTCTCCATACGAGGTCCGTTTTGCGAACCGTCAGTTGCGTTGCACTCGTATCGGAGAGATCTTCGCGATGGCGCTGACCAGATCTGAAACAGAGCACTTTGAATTTCAGCCAAAAATGCGATGTGAGAATCTCTGATTTTTACAATTTAATTAATTGTTTTATTCTGTTAAATATTTATCTGTATGTTAATTAATCAGATCTGTGCTGTGATGTATTGTGCTGGTTGTTTGAATGAATTAAATTGGATTGTATTGCGTTGTATTGTATAGATTTGTATAAATCTGTTAAGAATCATCATGTTGAAAAGAAAATAAATTTTTCTTGGATTAAACTAAATTTTAATCCAAATAAAATGACAGAATTATTATTCACTTTTACTTCCATTCTATTTATAAACAAAAAGACAAAATTGATAAACACATATTTGTTTACATCTTATTTGTAAATAAAACTGTAATAACCCGGAAAATCTGGGCCAGTTTAAAATTTTTAGTTTGGCAATTTTAGCGAATTTTGATTATTTAAAATGAATTATTTTAAATAATATCGTTGAGAAATTTATTTTGAATGGAATTCGAACGTATATATTATACGCGTCGTCGTTAGAATATAAATATTTATATATAATTATAAATAGAATTGAAAATGGCGCGGTAGTTCGATAATTCGATTTCAAACTTCAATTGAATGTACCGGGTGCAAAACAATCCGGATTTTAGTGAAACCAAAATCATTAGGATCTAATTGTGAATATCTTTCCAACGAATCCGACAAATCAAGATTTCATTGGGGGAATCAAAAGATATGTCCAGTTTAAAATTCTGAATAGTCGCTATGGAATTCAGGCCCTTAAAAATGGACATTTTGCAAATGACCTCGGATTTCGACGAAACCACTTTTGTTGGGTCCGTGATGTCGAATTATTGCTAGGTTTCAAATTTCATAATTTTTCGAATCAATATGTTAGCGTGGCGAAGGAAAACGTGTTTTGACCATTTCAGTTGATTTTAATCGACTGGAAAATGGCCATTTTTCCAACGGTCTCAGAATTCGACGAAACTAGTTTTGTTAGGACCGTATCGTCAATACGAAGCTAGAAAATATTTTTCGAGAATTTTTAAAGCTAGTATGTGACCCCGGTAATTTGAAATGTACATTTAAAATTCAATATAGTGATTTAAATGTAAATTTAACGGAAACCGATTGAAACAGTCGAATCAGCCTACGTGGCATATCCCATTGTGTTCGGAATGGGGGTTAAACGCTATGGACGACAGGCGGTGGGCCTCGTTTAGATGACATATGTGAAAGTCAACTTTTAAAAATAATTAAAATTAAATTAAAAATATAAAAAAAACCCTTTTTCATATACCCCCCCCCCCCCGTTAGTTCAGAATAGAAATCAAAAAAAAATAAAGATAATAAAAAAAAGGGGGGAAATCGCGATCGTCTCCCCCCCCCCCCCCCCCCCCGTTGCCTTGACCGCCGCCAGAGGCGGAGCTCGCCACTGCGCCCCTCCAAGCCGACGCCGACCATCGCGAGGAACCCCCCCCCCTCGAATCGCCCCCATTCTCCCTCTTCCCAATCGATGCCACCGTTCTCTTGTCCCCCTAAGACCCATCGAAGCCCTAGCCAGCCGGACCGCCGCCACTCCCTGACCGCGACCACCACCCCATTTCGCCGCCTCCAGCTCTCCAAAGCCCCCCTGTAAGTTCACTGATTTTTATTTATTTATCTTTAAAACTGATTATTTATTTATTTTTAAACACTGATTTTTTTTATTTATTTTTAAAACTGTAAAGATCTTTATGTGTAAAAAGGCAAAAGACATGATTTTTATATTTTTAAAGTATTAAAAATATGATTTTTATATTTTTAAAGTATTAAAAATATAATCTTTATTAAGTAGAAGAGGTAAAAATATGATTTTTATATTTTTAAAGAATTAAAAATATGATTTTTATATTTTTAAAGTATTAAAAATATAATCTTTACTATATAGAAATATTAAAAATAGGATTTTTATATTTTTAAAGTATTAAAAATATAATCTTTATAGGATAGAGAATATAAAAATATCATCTTTGTATATGTAGCGAAATAAAAATCTGATTTTTATTTTATATACGTTGAGGTAAAGTGGTAATTTTTATAATGATGAAATCTATATTTTTAAAAAGGCGAAATCTATATTTTTATAAGGGCGAAATCTATATTTTTGAAATGGAATTTTTATCTATATAGTAGCAATGTAGAAATAGAATTTTTATATACTGAACTTCGAAATAAAAATATGATTTTTATATATTGAATAGCGAAGTAAAAATTCGATTTTTACATATGTAGAGAATACGGGCGAAAGCGACAACAAGGCGAGTTGGCGAAGATTCCTATCAATGAAGTGCCGTGGAGCTAGGATAGCTATATGTGAGAACTTCTCACCTTTCAATTTAATTTTTCTAGTTATATATATATACTAGGATGCAGACGGTGCTTAGTAGCACCCGACACAATCGTCCACGGACCATGGACTTGTTTGTTTGGTTGCATAGATTAGTTATATGATGTGATTTGAATTGGTTGTTTGGTGATTTTGATTGATGTGTAAATGGCGTGGGCCTTCACTAGACCGGGGATAAGGCTAGGCCTTGTCCCGTTTCTAGTATCGTGCCGTTATGCCGCCGAAATTTTCTAAAATGTGTTAGAAAAATAAAAATATCATTTTATTTAAAGAATGAACTTAATAGAAATTCATATGTTGGAATAAAATGTTTTATCGTTAAAAATATAATTTTTAACGTGAATATGAATAAATAAATATTCATTTACAAACCAGACGGTTTGTTTATGTACACCTATTTGAAAGACATTGATTGGGACGATAAATTTTACACGTCGCCCAACTGCACAACTAAAATCTGTGTTTGATTGTTTGAAACCCCACACGGGTGTTGGGATGAAATATGAATTTCACTCATCCTGATTGATTAAATATGTCGATCGATTGATTGACAGGCTGTTATAAGCGTTGAATATCTATATTTGATGCTTATACAGTGTAGTGCACTTTGGTTGATGGTTGATTATTTTTCAATGCTATTATATACATGTGTTGTATGGAAATCCATATAATTAATTTTATATGGTAATTGATTGGGCCTCATTCCAATTTGAAAAATAAAGAATATTATAAAATAAAAGTTCATGTGTTGACAGTACTCATCCATTGAGATTGGTCATGTGTTGTACGAAATATTTTAGTAATAAAATTTACATCTTTATCAATATAAAATAAAGGTTCATGTGTTGACAGTACTCATCCATTGAGATTGGTCATGTGTTGAACGAAATATTTTGATAATAACAACTATTTTGAAAAAGAAATATTTGAAATAGAATATTTGAAAATAGAAATTTATGAAGCCGTGTTGATTAGATTGACGCCATTTTGACGTAAACGATATTTATATCGATTTTATCGATTTCGAAATGAATTGAATTGAAAACGATTTCGAAATGAATTGAATTGAAAACGATTTCGAAATGAATTGAATTGAAAACGATTTCGAAATGAATTGAATTGAAAATGATTTCGAAATGAATTGAATTGAAAACGATTTCGAAATGAATTGAATTGAAAACGATTTCGAAATGAATTGAATTGAAAACGATTTCGAAATGAATTGAATTGAAAACGATTTCGAAATGAATTGAATTGAAAACGATTTCGAAATGAATTGAATTGAAAACGATTTCGAAATGAATTGAATTGAAAACAATTTCAAAATGAAGTGAATTGAAAACGAATTCAAAATGAATTGAAAACGAATTCAAAATGAATTGAAAACGATTTCGAAATGAATTAAATTGAAAACGATTTCGAAATGAATTGAATTGAAACGATTTCGAAATGAATTGAAAATGAATTCAATTTGAATTAAAAGCAAATTGAAATGAATTCAAATTGAATTGAAATTTGAATTGAATAGAAATGAATTTTAAAACGAATTTATACAGAAGAATTCAATTTTGATTTGAATTGAAAAGAAAGTTGAAATGGCTTTTGAAACGATTTTAAAACTATTTATATAATTCGTTTTAAATAGAAATCGACGAAATATATATTATATATATTATATATATATAATATAATGGCCTGAATAGAACGCGCCGCGCCGCGGCAGTTCGTGAATTTCGACCATTTATTTCAAACGGACATTACGGGAGATCCGACCGTCGGATTCTCCTAAACCCGGAACCGTTGGGTTCGTATCGAAAAGAGCTTTCTAACGAATATTAGAAATTTGAAATCTAACGGTTGGATTTGGAGTTACGTCCAAATCAAATTCGAAAAAGGTCGATGTAAGTGCAGTTCGATGGCCGTTGATGGAAATCGACTGTACGGGCCTTGATAAAATTATTAAAAATAGTAATAATTTGTGTAAAATCATAAGAAATGGTTTAGAAAGGATTGGGATGAAAAACTCCATATTTGAAAAGATAAAAATAGATTTTTATCGAAATGAACTAGTTTTGAACTAGAAATATAATTCTATTTTTTTTTTTATAAATAAATTGAATTTGAAAAGGGTTTTAAAAATAACCAAAATTTCCAATGATTGCATTGGAGTGGATTTGAATCGAAATTGTCGTCGGAATATTTCGATGTTGGAATTCGTGATTATACAGATGTTGTTATGGAAATTTGAAAGATATATATTTATATCGTTATTTCCAACACGACATTTGTTAGTCGTAGGATTTGATATTGAATATAAGCCGATATATTTTCTATTCAGAGCCTTGTATTGAATATCAAATGTGATTTGGGTTTGTCGTGAATGGTGTCTTCACTAACACTGTTCTTGAACCCAGTTGAGAAAAGATTAAATCTTTTTATTTAGATTTAATGAAGGGTACCAATTAAATAATATTTAATTGGAATTGAATTGGTATTGATTTTTGGGTTTATCGTGAACAGTGTTTTAAATAACACTTGTTCTTTAACCCGATAATTAATGGAAGGTGATTTTGGGTTTATCGTGAACCGTGTTTTAAATGACACTGATTCTTTAACCCAGTCGAAGATTAAAACTAAGTGGAGTTTTAATGAATCTTTAATTAGATTGAATTGATCGAAAATGGAGTATCACCAGTTTTGCTCCAGGCGATAGTTAAATCTTTAATTAGATTTGAACGTGAAATGGTAATTGAATTTACCGATAACACTGTGGTGTTAGATATGAAGTATTACCAGTTCTACTTCATGGGATGAATAGGTTGGGATTGGGGAATTAAAACAAATGATTACTTCGATAAGTTTCGTTAATCCCGACTAGTTGAATCGAAATTCAAAGGATGATAAAAGAATAAATTCAGGAAATTATCTTGGATAAAATTAATGGGAACCTTTCCCTATGAATGTGAAAATTAGAAACTAACTGTCGGTTAGCTAAGCAGAATGGTTTTCTGAATATTGATCTGATGTTGGTTTCGGCCTTCGGGGTTAATGTTTGGGGAATTATTCTCTTGATTAATTTACGGTTAGTGACTGATGAATTGGAATGAGGCGTATGTTGTGTTTGTGTAACACTTATTTAAAATATACGCGAGTTATTCGAAAAGGCCGGGTTTATCCCATTCTGAATAACTGATACGACGATAAGTTGAAGATGAAGACGATGGTCGAAGACCGGAGGTCTTCACGTCGTTTGGGTAATTACTGATGATCTTGATTGGGCTGTACACCCAAGAAGATGGAAACAGTTAGTGATCGTCCAGACGTACTTGGAGATCGATGGATATTCGGGGTACTAGGTTCCTCCGGTTTCGTTCAGACCCAGAATGGACTTGTAAATGGATTGTGTGTCTAACATTGGATTTTAGTCCGTGTGATTGATCTCTATTAAATATATATCTGCTTGGCGGCGAAGAATTTATTCTCTTGCTTAACGCCCTTCTCTGAGACGTACGAGCTCAGGGGTTATATATTGATGGATATCAATCGCATGGAGTGAATTGCCTGTGTGGCATGCTAAGAGGCAAATGATCAAGGCTTCTGTTGAAAAGCAAAGTCTTGTGGTTGATGATCGAAGCACGGCCTTTGTGGCGTAGCTTTGTGTAACGTTGATTCGCGAGTATCACACCCGGTATGAATCAAAAACGGGAGACGGACATCAGGGAGGACCTACGTTTCTTTCTAGTTATGAGTGGCGTCAGTGCTTGAACTGGCTGACGAGTTTGACTCATGTGGATGTTACTTATTATTACTTGCTGAAAAGCGAGGCGCCTCGTGATATCGGTTTCGGCCGATGCTTCTGGTCGGCTGACGGGCCAGGCTTACGCCCCAGAGGGCGGGGAAACGTAGTGTTCAGGCATAATAATCCACATCGGTGGACCGGCCCTGACGATCCATGGGGCAGTTGCGGCTGTTCCTGAGGCTCGGACTAGACAGTCTCGAATCGGTTGAGGATCTTGCCCCTAGCCTCGGTTCATACCATAAATGATAACCCAACTTCCAATACGACATTTGCGGTTTTGATTGTAAACTTATATATGGCGACATAGTGTTATGGGCCATTCATGCCGCCTATGATTGATACTTATGATTTGAAGTTGTTTTATACACTATGCACTTATAGTAGTATCAAATGATTTGTTTTAAGCGTATCAAGCATTCTTTGGCTGTTATAAGGGAAAACCCTATCCCCCGGCTTGCGTTTGCATTGTGTGATAGGACCTGGGTCTTATAACAGCTTCATTTTTCTTTATTTAGCATTGCGCTGTTTGTTTTATGCACTGGTATTCTTGGGAGGAAACCCGTTCCGTGTTATACGGCGTGGTCCCTTGATTTACCTAACTTTAAAAATAAAGATTTATAACTGTTTTAGTTCTCACACCAGTCACATGACTGACCTGGAGTTTATTGTTTTAACCTAAACTCTGGGTGCCCTTATTTTGACACGGGCAGCTAGTAGTTTTGGTTTTGCAGATTTATATTTACAGGATCCTGGTTTACAGCTGGAACGATATCCGGAAAGCTTTGTATCCGTATATCTCATTCTAGTTGTGTATTGTATTATTTTCCGCTGCTATGTGTTTAAATGTAATTTAAATCTCTGTTATTTCTGTGTAATATTCATTTATACTCTGTATATTCTTGTAATCTGATGCAATGTTGTTATATACAATGAAACGTTCTTTTATATGTGTTCTGTTGTGGTTTGTTCTCGAACTATCCGACACTTTCCTTTACGGGGAAGTTGCGGGTCTTTACACGTGGTATCAGAGCTTTGGTTTACAAAGCTCGGAGAACAAGGCACATTAGAACCATACGAAAGAATTCATCAGATATTGGATTAGTAATATCCAATGGGAATGACTCGTTAGAGATGGGATCAGTAGTATCCTAGAACGAGTGGGAAGAGTAGTGTTTTTGATAAATAAAAATGAAAACAATTTTTGTTTTTGAAAATATAAATCAACTATTCGTATTTGGTTATTTATTTATATTGACGTGGACAATCCAGTATATATAGATTTTGTGTATACGTCTGATCCACGTGTATTTGGAATTTTAATATACTGGATAGATATAGAATTACACTCTAGACACCCGGAGATGGTTCTGATGATTGATCGATCATCATCAGAACTTATGTTCGTGTTTCGAAGGTGGGATTTCTATATATTTCCATTAGACTGGTGTGAGAACCAAAATTAGATAGGGCCTATTGTTGTGATTCGGCATCAAAAATCTGATTTTTTAGACTATGTATCAAAATTATCAATTTGAAAAGCTAATCAACTAATTGATTGATGTTTGTGTTGTTTGTTTATTTGTTTGCTAATTTTGAACCATTTAGCCTAATTGTATCACATATTGAATTATACTGAAAATTGGTCGCATTTGCTTGCATATACCTATACTTACATTGAACAGGTCATAGCAAGGAGGCTAGAGCAGAGAATAAAATTTGTTTGCCCGACAAATAGGTACATGTTTACTACATAATTTACTGTTTTGTTTGGGTGATGATGATTTTGTGAGCCTATTGGCTAGCCGCTTGGCTTTTTCTTTTTCTTTTTGAGATCTGAAGGACCGGGGAAGCTATTTGAAATTCCCCGATGCTCCCGGTGCAGGGGAGGTTATGGCGAAATTTTTCAAAAATTTAGGGTGTTAGCCAAATTTTTGAAATTTTGAAAATTCTCAGAAACTGAAAAGTTGGAGAATGGAAGCCGGATCGAACGTAGAGTTAAATAATCAAACCACTTTCGACTTTGTTCCTTTTCGGGGACGAAAAGTTTTAAGTGGGGGAGATTGTAATAACCCGGAAAATCTGGGCCAGTTTAAAATTTTTAGTTTGGCAATTTTAGCGAATTTTGATTATTTAAAATGAATTATTTTAAATAATATCATCGAGAAATTTATTTTGAATGGAATTCGAACGTATATATTATACGCGTCGTCGTTAGAATATAAATATTTATATATAATTATAAATAGAATTGAAAATGGCGCGGTAGTTCGATAATTCGATTTCAAACTTCAATTGAATGTACCGGGTGCAAAACAATCCGGATTTTAGTGAAACCAAAAACATTAGGATCTAATTGTGAATATCTTTCCAACGAATCCGACAAATCAAGATTTCATTGCGGGAATCAAAAGATATGTCCAGTTGAAAATTATGAATAGTCGCTATGGAATTCAGGCCCTTAAAAATGGACATTTTGCAAATGACCTCGGATTTCGACGAAACCACTTTTGTTGGGTCCGTGATGTCGAATTATTGCTAGGTTTCAAATTTCATAATTTTTCGAATCAATATGTCAGCGTGGCGAAGGAAAACGTGTTTTGACCATTTCAGTTGATTTTAATCGACTGGAAAATGGCCATTTTTCCAACGGTCTCAGAATTCGACGAAACTAGTTTTGTTAGGACCGTATCGTCAATACGAAGCTAGAAAATATTTTTCGAGAATTTTTAAAGCTAGTATGTGACCCCGGTAATTTGAAATGCACATTTAAAATTCAATATAGTGATTTAAATGTAAATTTAACGGAAACCGATTGAAACAGTCGAATCAGCCTACGTGGCATATCCCATTGTGTTCAGAATGGGGGTTAAACGCTATGGACGACAGGCGGTGGGCCTCGTTTAGATGACATATGTGAAAGTCAACTTTTAAAAATAATTAAAATTAAATTAAAAATATAAAAAAAAACCTTTTTCATATACCCCCCCCCCCCCGTTAGTTCAGAACAGAAATAAAAAAAAATAAAGATAATAAAAAAAAGGGGGGGAAATCGCGATCGTCTCCCCCCCCCCCCGTTGCCTTGACCGCCGCCAGAGGCGGAGCTCGCCACTGCGCCCCTCCAAGCCGACGCCGACCATCGCGAGGAACCCCCCCCCCCCTCGAATCGCCCCCATTCTCCCTCTTCCCAATCGATGCCGCCGTTCTCTTGTCCCCCTAAGACCCATCGAAGCCCTAGCCAGCCGGACCGCCGCCACTCCCTGACCGCGACCACCACCCCATTTCGCCGCCTCCAGCTCTCCAAAGCCCCCATGTAAGTTCACTGATTTTTATTTATTTATCTTTAAAACTGATTATTTATTTATTTTTAAACACTGATTTTTTTATTTATTTTTAAAACTGTAAAGATCTTTATGTGTAAAAAGGCAAAAGACATGATTTTTATATTTTTAAAGTATTAAAAATATGATTTTTATATTTTTAAAGTATTAAAAATATAATCTTTATTAAGTAGAAGAGGTAAAAATATGATTTTTATATTTTTAAAGAATTAAAAATATGATTTTTATATTTTTAAAGTATTAAAAATATAATCTTTACTATATAGAAATATTAAAAATAGGATTTTTATATTTTTAAAGTATTAAAAATATAATCTTTATAGGATAGAGAATATAAAAATATCATCTTTGTATATGTAGCGAAATAAAAATCGGATTTTTATTTTATATACGTTGAGGTAAAGTGGTAATTTTTATAATGATGAAATCTATATTTTTAAAAAGGCGAAATCTATATTTTTATAAGGGCGAAATCTATATTTTTGAAATGGAATTTTTATCTATATAGTAGCAATGTAGAAATAGAATTTTTATATACTGAACTTCGAAATAAAAATATGATTTTTATATATTGAATAGCGAAGTAAAAATTCGATTTTTACATATGTAGAGAATACGGGCGAAAGCGACAAAAAGGCGAGTTGGCGAAGATTCCTATCAATGAAGTGCCGTGGAGCTAGGATAGCTATATGTGAGAACTTCTCACCTTTCAATTTAATTTTTCTAGTTATATATATATATACTAGGATGCAGACGGTGCTTAGTAGCACCCGACACAATCGTCCACAGACCATGGACTTGTTTGTTTGGTTGCATAGATTAGTTATATGATGTGATTTGAATTGGTTGTTTGGTGATTTTGATTGATGTGTGAATGGCGTGGGCCTTCACTAGACCGGGGATAAGGCTAGGCCTTGTCCCGTTTCTAGTATCGTGCCGTTATGCCGCCGAAATTTTCTAAAATGTGTTAGAAAAATAAAAATATCATTTTATTTAAAGAATGAACTTAATAGAAATTCATATGTTGGAATAAAATGTTTTATCGTTAAAAATATAATTTTTAACGTGAATGTGAATAAATAAATATTCATTTACAAACCAGACGGTTTGTTTATGTACACCTATTTGAAAGACATTGATTGGGACGATAAATTTTACACGTCGCCCAACTGCACAACTAAAATCTGTGTTTGATTGTTTGAAACCCCACACGGGTGTTGGGATGAAATATGAATTTCACTCATCCTGATTGATTAAATATGTCGATCGATTGATTGACAGGCTGTTATAAGCGTTGAATATCTATATTTGATGCTTATACAGTGTAGCGCACTTTGGTTGATGGTTGATTATTTTTCAATGCTATGATATACATGTGTTGTATGAAAATCCATATAATTAACCTTATATGGTAATTGATTGGGTCTCATTCCAATTTACAAAATAAAGAATATTATAAAATAAAAGTTCATGTGTTGACAGTACTCATTCATTGAGATTGGTCATGTGTTGAACGAAATATTTTAGTAATAAAATTTACACCTTTATCGATATAAAATAAAAGTTCATGTGTTGACAGTACTCATCCATTGAGATTGGTCATGTGTTGAACGAAATATTTTGATAATAACAACTATTTTGAAAAAGAAATATTTGATATAGAATATTTGAAAATAGAAATTTATGAAGCCGTGTTGATTAGATTGACGCCATTTTGACGTAAACGATATTTATATCGATTTTATCGATTTCGAAATGAATTGAATTGAAAACGATTTCGAAATGAATTGAATTGAAAACGATTTCGAAATGAATTGAATTGAAAACGATTTCGAAATGAATTGAATTGAAAACGATTTCG
Source organism: Allium sativum (assembly GCA_030737875.1). Taxonomy (NCBI): domain Eukaryota; kingdom Viridiplantae; phylum Streptophyta; class Magnoliopsida; order Asparagales; family Amaryllidaceae; genus Allium; species Allium sativum. Next base: position 779,952,656 of record CM060916.1, read on the forward strand.
AAATGAATTGAATTGAAAACGATTTCGAAATGAATTGAATTGAAAAAGATTTCGAAATGAATTAAATTGAAAACGATTTCGAAATGAATTGAATTGAAAACGATTTCGAAATGAATTGAATTGAAAACGATTTCGAAATGAATTGAATTGAAAACGATTTCGAAATGAATTGAATTGAAAACGATTTCAAAATGAAATGAATTGAAAACGAATTCAAAATGAATTGAAAACGAATTCAAAATGAATTGAAAACGATTTCGAAATGAATTAAATTGAAAACGATTTCGAAATGAATTGAATTGAAACGATTTCGAAATGAATTGAAAACGAATTCAATTTGAATTAAAAGCAAATTGAAATGAATTCAAATTGAATTGAAATTTGAATTGAATAGAAATGAATTTTAAAACGAATTTATACAGAAGAATTCAATTTTGATTTGAATTGAAAAGAAAGTTGAAATGGCTTTTGAAACAATTTTAAAACTATTTATATAATTCGTTTTAAATAGAAATCGACGAAATATATATTATATATATTATATATATAATATAATGGCCTGAATAGAACGCGCCGCGCCGCGGCAGTTCGTGAATTTCGACCATTTATTTCAAACGGACATTACGGGAGATCCGACCGTCGGATTCTCCTAAAACCGGAACCGTTGGGTTCGTATCGAAAAGAGCTTTCTAACGAATATTAGAAATTTGAAATCTAACGGTTGGATTTGGAGTTACGTCCAAATCAAATTCGAAAAAGGTCGCTGTAAGTGCAGTTCGATGGCCGTTGATGGAAATCGACTGTACGGGCCTTGATAAAATTATTAAAAATAGTAATAATTTGTGTAAAATCATAAGAAATGGTTTAGAAAGGATTGGGATGAAAAACTCCATATTTGAAAAGATAAAAATAGATTTTTATCGAAATGAACTAGTTTTGAACTAGAAATATAATTCTATTTTTTTTTTATAAATAAATTGAATTTGAAAAGGGTTTTAAAAATAACCAAAATTTCCAATGATTGCATTGGAGTCGATTTGAATCGAAATTGTCGTCGGAATATTTCGATGTTGGAATTCGTGATTATACAGATGTTGTTATGGAAATTTGAAAGATATATATTTATATCGTTATTTTCAATACGACATTTGTTAGTCGTAGGATTTGATATTGAATATAAGCCGATATATTTTCTATTCAGAGCCTTGTATTGAATATCAAATGTGATTTGGGTTTGTCGTGAATGGTGTCTTCACTAACACTGTTCTTGAACCCAGTTGAGAAAAGATTAAATCTTTTTATTTAGATTTAATGAAGGGTACCAATTAAATAATATTTAATTGGAATTGAATTGGTATTGATTTTTGGGTTTATCGTGAACAGTGTTTTAAATAACACTTGTTCTTTAACCCGATAATTAATGGAAGGTGATTTTGGGTTTATCGTGAACCGTGTTTTAAATGACACTGATTCTTTAACCCAGTCGAAGATTAAAACTAAGTGGAGTTTTAATGAATCTTTAATTAGATTGAATTGATCGAAAATGGAGTATCACCAGTTTTGCTCCAGGCGATAGTTAAATCTTTAATTAGATTTGAACGTGAAATGGTAATTGAATTTACCGATAACACTGTGGTGTTAGATATGAAGTATTACCAGTTTTACTTCATGGGATGAATAGGTTGGGATTGGGGAATTAAAACAAATGATTACTTCGATAAGTTTCGTTAATCCCGACTAGTTGAATCGAAATTCAAAGGATGATAAAAGAATAAATTCAGGAAATTATCTTGGATAAAATTAATGGGAACCTTTCCCCATGAATGTGAAAATTAGAAACTAACTGTCGGTTAGCTAAGCAGAATGGTTTTCTGAATATTGATCTGATGTTGGTTTCGGCCTTCGGGGTTAATGTTTGGGGAATTATTCTCTTGATTAATTTACGGTTAGTGACTGATGAATTGGAATGAGGCGTATGTTTGGTTTGTGTAACACTTATTTAAAATATACGCGAGTTATTCGAAAAGGCCGGGTTTATCCCATTCTGAATAACTGATACGACGATAAGTCGAAGATGAAGACGATGGTCGAAGACCGGAGGTCTTCACGTCGTTTGGGTAATTACTGATGATCTTGATTGGGCTGTACACCCAAGAAGATGGAAACAGTTAGTGATCGTCCAGACGTACTTGGAGATCGATGGATATGCGGGGTACTAGGTGCCTCCGGTTTCGTTCAGACCCAGAACGGACTTGTAAATGGATTGTGTGTCTGACATTGGATTTTAGTCCGTGTGATTGATCTCTATTAAATATATATCTGCTTGGCGGCGGAGAATTTATTCTCTTGCTTAACGCCCTTCTCTGAGACGTACGAGCTCAGGGGTTATATATTGATGGATATCAATCGCATGGAGTGAATTGCCTGTGTGGCATGCTAAGAGGCAAATGATCAAGGCTTCTGTTGAAAAGCAAAGTCTTGTGGTTGATGATCGAAGCACGGCCTTTGTGGCGTAGCTTTGTGTAACGTTGATTCGCGAGTATCACACCCGGTATGAATCAAAAACGGGAGACGGACATCAGGGAGGACCTACGTTTCTTTCTAGTTATGAGTGGCGTCGGTGCTTGAACTGGCTGACGAGTTTGACTCATGTGGATGTTACTTATTATTACTTGCTGAAAAGTGAGGCGCCTCATGATATCGGTTTCGGCCGATGCTTCTGGTCGGCTGACGGACCAGGCTTACGCCCCAGAGGGCGGGGAAACGTAGTGTTCAGGCATAATAATCCACATCGGTGGACCGGCCCTGACGATCCATGGGGCAGTTGCGGCTGTTCCTGAGGCTCGGACTAGACAGTCTCGAATCGGTTGAGGATCTTGCCCCTAGCCTCGGTTCATACCATAAATGATAACCCAACTTCCAATACGACATTTGCGGTTTTGATTGTAAACTTATATATGGCGACATAGTGTTATGGGCCATTCATGCCGCCTATGATTGATACTTATGATTTGAAGTTGTTTTATACACTATGCACTTATAGTAGTATCAAATGATTTGTTTTAAGCGTATCAAGCATTCTTTGGCTGTTATAAGGGAAAACCCTATCCCCCGGCTTGCGTTTGCATTGTGTGATAGGACCTGGGTCTTATAACAGCTTCATTTTTCTTTATTTAGCATTGCGCTGTTTGTTTTATGCACTGGTATTCTTGGGAGGAAACCCGTTCCGTGTTATACGGCGTGGTCCCTTGATTTACCTAACTTTAAAAATAAAGATTTATAACTGTTTTAGTTCTCACACCAGTCACATGACTGACCTGGAGTTTATTGTATTAACCTAAACTCTGGGTGCCCTTATTTTGACACGGGCAGCTAGTAGTTTTGGTTTTGCAGATTTATATTCACAGGATCCTGGTTTACAGCTGGAACGATATCCGGAAAGCTTTGTATCCGTATATCTCATTCTAGTTGTGTATTGTATTATTTTCCGCTGCTATGTGTTTAAATGTAATTTAAATCTCTGTTATTTCTGTGTAATATTCATTTATACTCTGTATATTCTTGTAATCTGATGCAATGTTGTTATATACAATGAAACGTTCTTTTATATGTGTTCTGTTGTGGTTTGTTCTCGAACTATCCGACACTTTCCTTTACGGGGAAGTTGCGGGTCTTTTCAAAAACCCATATTTGAATAAAATATTTTTATTTACATTTTATGTGTAAATAAAAAGACATATTTGAGAAACCAATTTTGTTTACATTTTTGAATGAAAATAAGATTTCATATTTGAGGATTATATTTTTGTTAACATTTCGTGTGTTATTTAAACCAAATTTAAAGAATTACATTTTTGTTTACGGTTTGTAAGTAAATGAAAAAAATAAGTGTTTAAGAACTACCTTTTTGTTTACATTTTATATGTAAATAAAAGTCCATTTTTAGAGGTTATATTTTTATTTGCAGTTTATATGTAAATAAAAATCCCTGGTTAAGACTTACAGTTTTATGTCATGTTTTTATGTAAGAACATATTTTTGTGTTATTTCCTTTGAGAATAAAAAGACCATATTTTGGTTGTAAAATTATTACAATAAGAAGAATAGACATTGAAGACTTTATTTTATTTATAATTTGATTAAAATAAAAAGATCTTACAATAAAGATTATATTCCTTTGTTTGCCTTCACAAATGCAAATATGCATTGTATTTAAAATTATTCTTTTTTTTTATTTGCATTCAGTAATGCAAATATGTACATTAAAATTGAAATTATTCTTTTTATTTGCATTTACCAATGCAAATATGTATTTGAAATTTATTCTTTTTATTTGCATACACCAATGCAAATATATTTTGAAATAAAATTTATTCTTTTATTTACATTTACAAGTGCAAATATATTTTGAAATTGAAATTTATTATTTTATTTGCATTCATTAATGCAAACATACATTGAAGATAAAATTTATCTTTTTATTTACCTTTATCAATGCAAATATGCTTTGAAACAAAATTTATTCTTTTATTTGCATTTACCAATGCAAATATACATTAAAAATAAAACTTGTCCTTTTATTTGTATTTACATATACAAACTTATATGAAAAATAAAATTTGTTCTTTTATTTGCATTTCACAATGCAAATATAACATCAAAAATAAAAGTTACATTTATTTATTCATTTGCATTCCTTGTTGCAAATAAAACATTAAATTAAAGGTTTTATTTTATTGTAAATGCAAACAAAACATTAAAAGGAAATTTACATTTCTAATTTGTGTTTTTGACATGAATAAAATATCATTTTTAAAGTTGTATTTTTATTGACATTCTTTAGTGCAAATTAAAACCTGAAGTGAAAGTTTCATTTTACTTTCAAATTTAGGAATTACCTTATTATTTACATTTTTAGATGTAAATAAAAGATAGGATTAAAAAGTTACATTTTATTTGCAGCAAAAATTAATGTTTTCTTTTTATTGTCATTTAAAGGACAATAGAAAGAATAGAATTTGAAATCACATTTTATTGTAATTTTATGTGAAATAAAGAGAGTAATATTTTATTGTCAAATATGTTGTATGAAATAAAAAGAGTCATTCTTTTGTCACTTTAAAAAAAAATTGAATTGAAACTGTTTATTTTAGTGATTGTAAAAGAATGTAATTTTATCTACATTTTAGATGTTATTAAAATAATAAAATTTAGGATTACATTTTATTGTAAGTAAATTAACATTAGGATTCACCTTTTTGATATAAATGAATCAATAGAAGAGATTCATTGTTTTTCATAAATTACCTTATCATTATATGCTGAAGTGATTCATCTTTATATGTTACAGAAATATTACACTTCCATTTACAAGTTACCTGACTTGTTTATGTGATTGGGATGATAATTTTCACACGTCGCCCAAGTGCACAGATAATTTATTATTTGTTTGACTGGATGAAACCCCACACGGGTGTTGGGATGGAAATTGACATACACAAATCCCAACATTTATTTGTATTGTCTATCGATAGATCGATAGGCTGCGATGAGCGTTATCACTTCATTTTAATGCTCACACAGTTGTATATTGCACTCTGGATGTGGATGGATGTTTGATAATCATTTATTTTCCTTGTTATGTACATTCAATGAATGAAATTCATATAACTAAAGTTATATGGTGACTGATTGAGTCGCATTCCAATAAAGGATTTCTTTTATATAAAGAATATCTTTTTAAATAAAGAATATTGGAATAAAGAATATTATAGTACAAATACCTTTAAAATAAAGGATACTGTTTTATAAAGAATATTTTATATAGAAAATTCTTTTCATACAAAGAATATTTTATAATGAATATTTTAAAGAATATTTAACAAAGATGAAAAGATGATTTCTATGTCCGTTCTTGACGGACAAAAGATAAAAGATATTCCTTTTGTAATAAACTTGTTATTAACTAGAATGAAATTATTAAATTAAGATTTAATAGAATTTTCCATTTGAAAAATATTTATTTGGAATTACTTAAATAAATTGATTTTGTGAACTATGTTTCTTAAATGACATTTGTTCTTAAACTCAAATTAACATTTAAAGGTGATTTAGAATTAATAAATCTTTTTATTAAGATTTAAAGAGAAATTTTCTAAAGTCTAGTTTTTCCGATTTAAAATATATTAAATTGGAATTGAGTGGAAATTCGATTCAATAATAATCGAGATAGGATTCTGTAAAAGAAGACTGATACTACATATGGAATTTAAAGGGCTTTGCCGTTATTCCATTTATATTATTGGTCTGATACAGGAATTTATATCGATTATATATTGACTTGATTTCTGTGAAAATCCTATATTTATTGGAATATGATTTTGGGTTTATCGTGAACAATGTTTTAAATAACATCGATTCTTTAACCCGATTAAAGATAAGATTTATTTCTTAAATTGGAATAATCATTTAATAATGATTTTGATATTAAAACCCAATTTTAATAAATCTTTAAAATGAAGATTAAAGAATATTTTAAAGGAATTTATCTTTGATAAAATTAATGGGAACCTTTCCCTAATATTATGAATATTCTATTTAAAAGAATATTCTGAATTGGAATGAGACATTGGATGTTTTTTTTAGCATTTGATTTTTAATTATAGAATATGTTAGTTATTCGGAAAGACCGGGTTTAACCCATTCTGAATAACTATTACGACGATGAAGAGTCGAAGACGAAGACGGTGTTGAAGACCGGCGGTTTTCACATCGAATGGATGCATTGCTACCGAGGTCCACGATAGGAGTAGCTACCTGAAGGGACTTCTGTGGTAGTCGTCCGGACGTATGTGTTGATTTTCCGGATATACGAGGGCCACCCAGGTTTCTCCTGTTCCGTTCAGACCCAGAACGGACTTGTAAATGGATTGTGTGTCTGACATTGTATTCTTTTCTATTGTATCTGTTGAACGCTACTGATTATATATTTCTGTTTGGTGGTGGAGAATTTATTCTTCACTTAACACCCTTCTCTAAGACGTATGAGCTTAGAGGTTATATATATATATTGGTAGATGATCAATGATATGGTAGAGTCTGACAATGTGGCATGCTAAGATGCAGATGATCAAGGCTTTGTTGAAAAGCAGGCCTTGTGGTTGATGATCAAAGCACAGTCTATTTAGGCATAGCTTTGTGTATATCGTGACTTCGCGAGCCTCACAGCCCGGTAGAGTCTAAAACGGGAGAAGGGAACGCAGGGAGTGCACACGTTTCTTTCTAGCTAGAAGTGGTGTCATGGTATGGAGCCCAGACATTTACTTATGTGGTTGTTGGATTTTTGCGAGGCCTCGGATTTATGCAGTCGCTCTCGGCCGTATTGTAGGTTCACTAGAACCGGGAAGCGTGTGTCCGGGAATTGCCAATCCTACCCATTGCACTATTGGGGGACCGGCCCTGCAGGATCCAAGGGTTGGACAGAGTACCAATCCTGGGGCATTGCTAGAGTGTCTCGAATCGGTAAGGATCTCCTCCCTAGCCTTGACTCATGATGGAAACCCAAATTTCCAATACGCCCTTTACGATTTTGATTGTATAACTAGTATGGAGACATAGTAGGATGGGGTACTATGCTGTCTAGGATTGATACATTTACTTTGAAATTTTTTAAATATATATTTACACACTAGTATCGTGTTTTATCGTATCAAGCATCTTTTGACCATTATAAGGTAAAACCCTATCCTCCGGTGTGCGTTACAATGTGTGATGGGACCTGGGTCTTATAATGGTTTCATTTTTCTAAAAAAGCATTGTGCTATTTGACGATTTACTTTATTTTATGCACTGGCAATCCAATGGAGTAAACCCGTTCCGCGTTAGCGGCGTGGTCCTGTGATTAGCCTTATTATTAGATAGGTTAGTTAAAATTTCTCATACCAATCCCATGACTGACCTGTAGTTTGTTTCACTAGCAAACTCGGGTGCCCATATTTTCCACACAGGCAGTCGAGTAGCTTGTTTTGCAGATATCATATTTACAGGATCCAGGTCTACAGCTGAAGCAATACTCGGAAAGCTCTGTATCCGTGTATTCCTTTCGGTTGTATATTTGTATTATTTTTCCGCTGCTATCTAAATGTAATTTAAATCTCTGATATTGTATTTCCAATGTATATTATTTATTCATACTCTGGAATATTCTTGTACTCTGATGTAATTGTTGTAATCAGCAATAAAATGTTCTTATGTTCTGTGTTCTGATGTGTGTTGTTCTCAAACAATCCTTACTTTCCTTCATGGGGAAGTTGGGTCGTTACATTTGGTATCAGAGCTTTGGTTTACAGAGCTTGAGGACAAGACACATTAAAAATCGAACAGCAGAATTCATCAGAGATTGGATTAGTAATATCCAATAAGAATGACTCGTTAGAGATGGGATAAGAAGTATCCTAGAATGAGTCCAAAGAGTATTATTTTCTTAAAAATAAAAATATAAACAAATAAAGCTTTGAAATTTTTAACTCAATATACGTATTTGAGTATATTATATTTTATTGTGGACAATCGAGTATATAGAGATTTTAATATACGTCTGATCAACGTGTATTGGAAGTCTCAAATATACTGGATTGATATAGAATCACACTCTAGTCACCCGGAGATGATTTTGATGATTGATGCATCATCATCAGAATCTATGTTCGAGTCTCGAAAGTGGGATTTCTATATATTTCCACCGACTGGTATGAGAACCAACACTTAGTTAGGACACACTGCTATGATTTGCACTGAAAATATGATTTTTGGACTATATATAAATTATATATATTTGAAAAGTTAATCACCTAATTGATTGCTGGTTGTGATGTTTGATTATTAGTTCAACTAATAAAATTATTGGAAAACAATAAAACAATGGAAATTAATTGGTTAATTTATCGACTTTAAGCTCATTTCCTTTTCGAGGACGAAAAGATTTTAAGTGGGGGAGATTGTAACAACCCGCAAATTCTGAACCAATTTAAAATTTTTATTTTAGAAAATTTTAATGAATTTTGAGAACATAAAATGAATTATTTAAATAATAATGGCTAAAAATTATTTTAATAGAAGTTAAAACGAATAAATTTTATTTTTAAAAAAAAATAAAAGGAGTTAGAAATGGCGCGGTAGTTTGAAAATTCAATTTTAAACTTTAACTGAATATACAGGATGCAAAATAAATCAGAATTGAGTGAAACCAAAAATATTTAAATCTGTTTAACCATATCTTTCTAACGAATCTGAAAAATCTAAATTTCGTTTTAAAAATCAAAAGTTATGGCCAATTCAATTTTCAGAAAGGTCGTTGTAGAATTTATAATATATATGGCCCAAAAGGGTACTTTTCACATACGAAGGAATTTGGGCTTGAAACCACTTCCATTGAGTCCGGAATGATGTTTCTGCATTTAAAAAGTATAAACACTTATATATTTCGGGTTTCGGAAATTATTTGTTTAAAAATGTATTTTTAATATTAAATTAATAGCCCTTGAAAATTGTCAATTTTCAAACGACCTCCGTTTTCGACGAAACCACTTTTGTTGGATCCGGAATGTCAAATTATCGCTAAGTCTAATTTTTCATAATTTTTAGAATTAATTTGTAAGCGTGGCAAAAGAAAATGTGTTTGGTTAATTTCAATTAAATTTAAACGACTAAAAAGTAGTCATTTTTCAAACAGTCTCAGAATTCAATGAAATTAGTCTCATTAGAACCGTATTGTTGAAACAAAGCCAAAAATATTTTTTCTGAATTTATCTGAGGTCATATGTGGTCCCGGTAAATTAAAATGTACGGTTAGATTTAATAAATAAATGAATTAAATATAAAATGAAATAAAACGGGCTGTAGACTTTGGATTTGGACCTCGAGACCTGTTCCATTGGGTCCGGAAGGGGGTATTTGCCTAAGGACATTTTCTGTTGGGCCTAATTTGGAGTTTATTTGAATTAACGGGCTTTAAAGGGTTTTAATAATTTAATAATATTATAAATTGATTAAAAAAATAACAAAACCCTAATGCTGATACAGGCCGCCGCCGTTACCATATGTTTAATGGCCGAAATTGCTCCATTTTGATTCCTTAATCTTGCCCAACCCAAACCAATTCAAATTAACATATGATCCTTTGGCAAATATTGAAGTGAACTTTACAAGATTTCAATCAATACGGAGATGATGAACTCTCGTGACCCCTGGCACTCGAATTTGGACGACGAACTGGCGCCGTTCGCACGCATCCCCAGGGCAGTGGGGGCCACCGAGTTGGCCAGGATTGGGCGTGGGTGGAGGTCCCTCGAAGGCGGTGAAGATGGTGGTGCTTGATTCCGATCCGACGCAGCATGGTGGAGGATAATTCGAAACCTAGGTTTTGATAAATGGGTTAACGGTGCGGCCTTGGTTTACAGAAGGAGAGGAAGAAGAGTATATTATTTTAATCTATTTAATTATTTAATTTTTCAACCTTTGTAATTCCATAACTTCTCCATACGAGGTCCGTTTTGCGAACCGTCAGTTGCGTTGCACTCGTATCGGAGAGATCTTCGCGATGGCGCTGACCAGATCTGAAACAGAGCACTTTGAATTTCAGCCAAAAATGCGATGTGAGAATCTCTGGTTTTTACAATTTAATTAATTTAATTAATTTAATTAATTATTTTATTCTGTTAAATATTTATCTGTATGTTAATTAATCAGATCTGTGCTGTGATGTATTGTGCTGGTTGTTTGAATGAATTAAATTGGATTGTATTGCGTTGTATTGTATAGATTTGTATAAATCTGTTAAGAATCATCATGTTGAAAAGAAAATAAAATTTTCTTGGATTAAACTAAACTTTAATCCAAATAAAATGACAGAATTATTATTCACTTTTATTTACATTCTATTTATAAACAAAAAGACAAAATTGATAAACACATTTTTGTTTACATCTTATTTGTAAATAAAACCCATATTTGAATAAAATATTTTTATTTACATTTTATGTGTAAATAAAAAGACATATTTGAGAAACCAATTTTGTTTACATTTTTGAATGAAAATAAGATTTCATATTTGAGGATTATATTTTTGTTAACATTTCATGTGTTATTTAAACCAAATTTAAAGAATTACATTTTTGTTTACGGTTTGTAAGTAAATAAAAAAAATAAGTGTTTAGAAACTACCTTTTTGTTTACATTTTATATGTAAATAAAAGTCCATTTTTAGAGGTTATATTTTTATTTGCAATTTATATGTAAATAAAAATCCCTGGTTAAGACTTACAGTTTTATGTCATGTTTTTATGTAAGAACACATTTTTGTGTTATTTCCTTTGAGAATAAAAAGACCATATTTTGGTGGTAAAATTATTACAATAAGAAGAATAGACATTGAAGATTTTATTTTATTTATAATTTGATTAAAATAAAAAGATCTTACAATAAAGATTATATTCCCTTGTTTGCCTTCACAAATGCAAATATGCATTGTATTTAAAATTATTCTTTTTTTTATTTGCATTCAGTAATGCAAATATGTACATTAAAATTGAAATTATTCTTTTTATTTGCATTTACCAATGCAAATATGTATATTGAAATTGAAATTTATTCTTTTTATTTGCATACACCAATGCAAATATATTTTGAAATAAAATTTATTCTTTTATTTACATTTACAAGTGCAAATATATTTTGAAATTGAAATTTATTATTTTATTTGAATTCATTAATGCAAACATACATTGAAGATAAAATTTATCTTTTTATTTACCTTTATCAATGCAAATATGCTTTGAAACAAAATTTATTCTTTTATTTGCATTTACCAATGCAAATATACATTAAAAATAAAACTTGTCCTTTTATTTGTATTTACATATACAAACTTATATGAAAAATAAAATTTGTTCTTTTATTTGCATTTCACAATGCAAATATAACATCAAAAATAAAAGTTACATTTATTTATTCATTTGCATTCCTTGTTGCAAATAAAACATTAAATTAAAGGTTTTATTTTATTGTAAATGCAAACAAAACATTAAAAGGAAATTTACATTTCTAATTTGTGTTTTTGATATGAATAAAATATCATTTTTAAAGTTGTATTTTTATTGACATTCTTTAGTGCAAATTAAAACCTGAAGTGAAAGTTTCATTTTACTTTCAAATTTAGGAATTACCTTATTATTTACATTTTTAGATGTAATTAAAAGATAGGATTAAAAAGTTACATTTTATTTGTAGCAAAAATTAATGTTTTCTTTTTATTGTCATTTAAAGGAAATAGAAAGAATAGAATTTGAAATCACATTTTATTGTAATTTTATGTGAAATAAAGAGAGTAATATTTTATTGTCAAATATGTTGTATGAAATAAAAAGAGTCATTCTTTTGTCACTTTAAAAAAAATTGAATTGAAACTGTTTATTTTAGTGATTGTAAAAGAATGTAATTTTATCTACATTTTAGATGTTATTAAAATAATAAAATTTAGGATTACATTTTATTGTAAGTAAATTAACATTAGGATTCACCTTTTTGATATAAATGAATCAATAGAAGAGATTCATTGTTTTTGATAAATTACCTTATCATTATATGCTGAAGTGATTCATCTTTATATGTTACAGAAATATTACACTTCAATTTACAAGTTACCTGACTTGTTTATGTGATTGGGACGATAATTTTCACACATCGCCCAAGTGCACAGATAATTTATTATTTGTTTGACTGGATGAAACCCCACACGAGTGTTGGGATGGAAATTGACATACACAAATCCCAACATTTATTTGTATTGTCTATCGATAGATCGACAGGCTGCGATGAGCGTTATCACTTCATTTTAATGCTCACACAGTTGTATATTGCACTCTGGATGTGGATGGATGTTTGATAATCATTTATTTTCCTTGTTATGTACATTCAATGAATGAAATTCATATAACTAAAGTTATATGGTGACTGATTGAGTCGCATTCCAATAAAGGATTTCTTTTATATAAAGAATATCTTTTTAAATAAAGAATATTGGAATAAAGAATATTATAGTACAAATACCTTTAAAATAAAGGATACTGTTTTATAAAGAATATTTTATATAGAAAATTCTTTTCATACAAAGAATATTTTATAATGAATATTTTAAAGAATATTTAACAAAAGATGAAAAGATGATTTCTATGTCCGTTCTTGATGGACAAAAGATAAAAGATATTCCTTTTGTAATAAACTTGTTATTAACTAGAATGAAATTATTAAATTAAGATTTAATAGAATTTTCCATTTGAAAAATATTTATTTGGAATTACTTAAATAAATTGATTTTGTGAACTATGTTTCTTAAACGACATTTGTTCTTAAACTCAAATTAACATTTAAAGGTGATTTAGAATTAATAAATCTTTTTATTAAGATTTAAAGAGAAATTTTCTAAAGTCTAGTTTTTCCGATTTAAAATATATTAAATTGGAATTGAGTGGAAATTCGATTCAATAATAATCGAGATAGGATTCTGTAAAAGAAGACTGATACTACATATGGAATTTAAAGGGCTTTGCCGTTATTCCATTTATATTATTGGTCTGATACAGGAATTTATATCGATTATATATTGACTTGATTTCTGTGAAAATCCTATATTTATTGGAATATGATTTTGGGTTTATCGTGAACAATGTTTTAAATAACATCGATTCTTTAACCCGATTAAAGATAAGATTTATTTCTTAAATTGGAATAATCATTTAATAATGATTTTGATATTAAAACCCAATTTTAATAAATCTTTAAAATGAAGATTAAAGAATATTTTAAAGGAAATTATCTTTGATAAAATTAATGGGAACCTTTCCCTAATATTATGAATATTCTATTTAAAGGAATATTCTGAATTGGAATGAGACATTGGATGTTTTTTTTTTCAGCATTTGATTTTTAATTATAGAATATGCTAGTTATTCGGAAAGACCGGGTTTAACCCATTCTGAATAACTATTACGACGATGAAGAGTCGAAGACGAAGACGGTGTTGAAGACAGGCGGTTTTCACATCGAATGGATGTATTGCTACTGAGGTCCACGATAGGAGTAGCTACCTGAAGGGACTTCTGTGGTAGTCGTTCGGACGTATGTGTTGATTTTCCGGATATACGAGGGCCACCCAGGTTTCTTATAACGAACCAGGATTTTCGACTCCGAAAATCAACATCAAACTACCATGTTGACCATTCAGACATCGAATATTCCAGATCATTAATAGAAAGAAGTTGGAGGGTGAGATAAGAAAGAAAGAAATACTAGAATAGAAGAAGAAGAAGAAACACCACACACAGAGTCTCACATCGCAGCGGAACAAAATATAATACAGAAATAAATCTTTACTGAAAGCTTTTAAGATACTTACAATATCAGAGTACACATCTGGACAGTGATAATCTGTCCTCATACAACACACAGCGGAATACTAGTAATATCATACGTCTGGACTCTTCCAGCTCGTCTCTTCACAACCGTCGATATCCTGAACCTGTACAACCCGGCCTAACCCGAGCATTTACAAAACACCGGGTCAGTCTGGTGAACCAGAGTGAGATAAACTCGCACAGTAATAAGGGTGAACCATTAAACCATGATTTTAAAGTTCAAAAATCTTTTCAAACGAAAAGGATAATCGTAAGACCAAATCCACACATAAACACGGACGGTTTTTACCTTACGATAACCCAAAACAGTTTGAAACCAATATCTTGTCTGATATTATAATAATGTCTATATACAAGTAAATAACAATCAAGTAGAACGCTTGCATCTCACGCTCTACATATATAGGATACAAACAAAACCGCGGGCGCTTATTGGATATTGGATTCCAACTTGACAAGGTATGGGACCACCTGCCTATCGTGTATCTCTAGAGACGAATACACTGGGTTCAACAAGAACTTCTTGCAACCCGGCCCTCACATGACCGACCACTCATTTCGCTTGAGTGTATCGAATGTATATCACCGACGGTTGGGATCAGCAACCATCTCCCGACAAGGGACAGCATCGAAACATAGATTTAAGAAACAAATAGGACTTCCTCTAGATAGGTGATCATACACCCTAATGGGAGCGACCCACATAGCCATGCTGCCTGCCCGATTTTTGTCATTTCCCGGTTGATGAGGCTTGAGGCCAGAATTAACTCTTGAACATCTGGTCGTCATTCACTTTGAATGCCACATCGTCAGATCCGTCAGATATCACTAATTGACATCCACAAAAATACTCTAGCAGTTAAGCTAAGAGAACGGCAAATCTCCGCCAACAACTATCGTACGTTTGAAGAAATCAACGTACGTGATCCTTTGGAAATACTCTGTCAGACATTCGTCCATATACGTCATCCAGGAACAGGATGAACCGAAGGCACTCTCCTACTGCATCCAATATAGGAATCACCCCCTGGATCAGTAGCGAGAAGTCCTTGCAATCCCGTAGATTCCAACTACGACAGAATCACAGTTTATCTCTGCTTGCCAGGCAGAGAATATTAGTGGTTCTTCCGTGTATGATAGTCCACGGTCTTCAATGCTCCATCTCGAACATCTTCTGAGATCTTCACGTATTTGTTGGTCGGAATGGTTTTCGAATATAAATTCGATCCCGGTCTTTCCGTAACCACACTCGTATTGGTCAGATTTGATAGTCGGTGTTTTAACTATCAAAATATACAGTGTTTCAATCATGACACTCTAATGAGTTCACTGGTTCAGTATTCAGCATCACCTGGCCTTTAACAAACTGATTTACTTTTGTTAAACTAAGACTTCCAATTCTTTTAATATTCAAAAATACGATATTTGAATAACTCTAATTCGATTTAACTCTTAATCGATTAACTCTAATTGATTTACTAATACTTGACTTAAAACCACTCGCTTGACTCTAGATCACAGCGATCACAATGGTTACGCCTGATTCCCTCAGGAAACATCCGACAGCCGTAGGCTATCTGCAGCCCTGTGAATTACGCTAGCAGTCGTACGAAATGGCAACTTAGCCCAATAATTATGTTTGGCTAATTCTATCTCTAATAACTATATTCAATTTCCCATTTTTGAAATCTCATTTAAAATTCTCCTTTTTACTAGATCTCGTTTTCAAATAACGTTAATGTAAAATTAACGACTTAACACCTTGAAACTTACTTAAAACCTCTGGTTTATAATAAACCCTTTTATCGTAATCTCCTTCGACTTAATTCAAATAATTGAGTACGTTTATTACCTTTCACCATTCAATTGGCTTGCATCTCACATTCGGTAACCTTTTTAAATGAATTCCCATTTACAAATATATTCCTAAGTTTATCATTACTTTAAAATAATAACTTATTTCAAACATTAACTACTTTAGTAGTAAATCCCTTAATTAACTAAATTAAATATTAAACCCCTTATTTAAATTCAAACAATATTCATTTAACTATTTTAGTCAAAACACATTAACTTGATAAACAATTCTAATTCCAAACGGTCGATTTAATTAACTCAAAAACTTGATTATCTCATTAACCGATTTCAACAATCCTCGCTTTAAATTTAATCAAAAATATGATTAATTTAAATAGATTCTAATTATTTGTTTTCTTTACAAAACAATTTTCCAAGGTTTTACCATTTAATTCATTTCTTATTCTTCAACTGGTAAATCAGCATTTTCTTTGCAAAATAACTTCATAACAAATCAAAGTCTTAAACAAATAAAATATTTATTTGTTTCTCTTAAATAACTTTTATTCAAATAATATAATTCAAATCTAACTCTGGTTATAAAATAAATTTTATAACCTCAACTCTATCGATTCACCTGACGGTGAATCACTGTCTATAACCCGATTGATTTTAAAGGCCATACTCTGCCAAACACTTAACCAATATCACCTATTGGTTTAAACCAAACAGATGTTGAATATCCAATAATCAACCATCAAATCAATCACACAAACAGATCAGTTCATATATGATCATATGAAAAATAAATAATACATTTGAGGAATCCGGTTGGATCCCTCCAACCTGTTCTTCCCTGTATTCAAATGGTTATCTCAAATCAGACGGTTCAGTTTTGTTTAACTGATAAATTAAATAACGACCATTTAACATCAACCATAAGCAATTCAAACAATGCAACCATTTAAACACGTTTATAGATAAACGTGACCAACCAAGGTGAGTTACCTTTATTGGGACCAATCGTTAAAAATAACGATTTGGTATTTCACTGAAATTAAACACAGTTTAATTTCATCGGTTAAATCAACAGTTAAATAGATAACTAGCAAAGCAGTCAACCATTGGCAAGCAGAGCACACAAAATAAAAACACCCAATTTATATAAAATATAAAAAGGGTAACTGAGTGAGTTTAACTCACCTTGATTTCCGTTGTCGCTAAAGCGGTTCGGTTTCAGCTCTTGTTAAATTAAACTAGTGTTTAATTCAACAATAAATTCCCAGCAGTCTCTCTGACCACATCAGTTCCAAAATATAGAGTTCGTCCATACAGTCCTGACGTCTCTAGTCCGATCCAATTCTGCTAACATATACATGAATTATAAGTTTAAGGGATATATAATTTATTTAGACAATTTATTCCCTTTATTTAAAAATTAACTATAACTAATTACTTTAATTAAAAATCAGCAGGCTAATTTATCCTTTAATCCTTGTTCCTTTGACTTGTTCTTGGCACGAACAAAATTACCCAGGCGATCCATTTCTGTTCAAAAATTATAACATCGTACTTAACTTTCTTTTTAATAATTTAGTTAAATTTCAATAAACGGTTTGTTTACTTTACTAAGATAAGCAAGTCGATCCCATACTACTCCCACGGTTGATTTCCTTCTTACTTCAACGCTGCTCAGAACCACGCCACTCAAGACATCCTGTATTGAACCAAAATTTGATTTGATTAACTAGTCATTACCAGTAATTCCAAAATTATAATTATCCTAACCTAATTACTCATATTAAAGCCCAAAAATCTTTTGTTAACCATGGCAGTTTGATCCTCTGTTCAGATTTCCCCAGTTTGCTGGCTCTTGTTTAGAGAGGTAAGGCACGATTTCCTCTTCACGGTTTTCCTTCTGCAGAAACACTCCCACGCTTGAACCCTTTCCTCGCTTCCAGATTTTCAGCTAACAACCAAACCCTTCACTCCGTCCATCTCGTTTTCACTCCTCCCAGGCTTCAAACCACAAAGCCGTCGTTTCTCAAGCTCTCGACACAGACTTCGAAAGTAAACCACCGGACTCCACATAGACAATCGATCGATCATCAGAAGCATTCAGGAAACGCGCCTCAACCCCCTTAACAATCACGCTGACCCACGCCTGACTCGACGCCTCTGTCCCCTCTCCGTTCGACTTCGAACTCTGCTGATTCATGGCCTGATTCTAGCCCTTTTGTTTTGTTTTCCCATTCTCGTTTTTAAGAGTAAGCTTGAGGTTATATAACAATGGCTTTCGGTATCAAGAAAATGGAAGAGGATTTCGTGCACATTTATACTGAACAATTCCTTGACAGCCAAGGTTTAGAGTGGTACAAGCTAGCATATAGGGTAGCTGAAAGTGAGTCTTGAAAAGGATGCACCAGTTGTTTTCATTTCGATTAGTCTCTGCGTGAAGTTTTCATTTCCCATACATATGTGATTAAACAATACCATGCGCCTGTGTATTATATTTACAACGTTGGAAACTGAAACTATAAGGGTGGTCTATAGTGTAGATTTGTAGGAGTAGCATATGCATTTGTTCAGATTCAAAGAAGTGGCAGGAGAAAGGTTATTTCGTTCCCAGTACAAGCATAGGCACGATTTGATAAGAGTTGGGTACTGCTGTGTCAATGGGTACACTGTATACGATAGGGTAAGGTTTGCAGTTGTGTTCTCTTTTCCTATATAGGGTTAGCTGTGCTCTGTACTTTTGGTCTACTGAAATGGAACGCTGAAATGAAACGGCAGGTGATAACTTGGGGAGGGGAGGACTGAGGTAGGCAAAGGTGACGGGAAGAATTTATGTATATTATTATAATTCATCGAAACTTCACGCTGAAGTAACACGAAAAACTAACCATAATCAACTTCTGTTTACTGATAAAAATGCTATTCTAAATGTAAAAAGGTATTCCGGATCCAATGAGACAAGTTTCGTCGAAATCCGAGGTCGTTTGAAAAAATTTCCTTTATGAAACCAGAAATGAACACACGTTTAATTTTTCTACGGTTACCAGATAAATCAAATCAACTTGAAACTGCGAACATCGACAATAACTTTTCGATACGAACCCAACGATACTAATTTCGTCGCATTCTGAGACTGTTGCCCCGGTAGGCTGTTTTTACCGCGTACCGCACTACCCTTTTTAACGCCAAATTTCTCGATCTCTAAAAATAACAAACTATATACTTATTCTGACTCTAATCGACGATACGAATTCAACGGAACTGGTTTCGTGGCCTAATTCGATCGTCTGCTCCAGTTGTGCCCAATTATCCCTTTATTAATTTAATTAAGTGCTATAGAAATTGAACGAGCGTTTATGGCTACCGTGGTCACATACGACATCGGTTTTCCACGCAATTCACCACCGTACAATAATTTAGCGATACGGTTCTAATGAAACTGATTTCGTCGAAATCTGAGTCCGTTTGCAAAACGGCCATTTTAAAGGCCTATAATTTAATAACGATTTTCCATAGCGACTATTTCAAAATTTGATTTGGCCATAACTATCAAACTATAACACGAAATCTGGATTTTTCTCTTTCATATGAAAACTATTGCCAATACGGCCCCAACGTGTCTTGTTTCACAGAAATCCGACTTATATCGAATCCCGTATTCTCAGTTGAATTTCAAAACTCAAATTACGAACTGCACGCCATTTTCGAGCTCGATTTATATTATATATAAAAATTATAACGTTCAACTTCGTTTTTAATAACGAATTAAATATTTAATTCCATTAATATTTCCAATATAATATTCAAAATAAATAAATTAAATTAAATATTTGATAGGCAAAAACACGGGTCGTTACATTCTTCCCCCCTTAAAATAATTTCGTCCTCGAAATTGCTAAGGTAAGAAAGAACGTTATAAATCTATTAATTTCAAATCTAATTTTATATTAAATTAGAAACCAATTCAATACTGTAAATAAATATTTTCAAAAATATCGAAAAAATTTCTAACACTTTAAATTTCTGAAAAATTTCGCCAGCACCTCCTTTGTACGGCTCAATCGGTACAACTCCAACTCGCCTTTTCTAGGCCTTCTCCAATCCAAAAGAAAACAAAACAGCCAAGCGGCTTGCCAAACAGGCTCATAAATCACCCAAACCCATGTAAAAATAACGTGTACCTCTTTGTCGGGCATACCATTATATCCTTTCCATCTGCTACCCCGTCAGCTTATACCAATGCATTCCCAACGAAATTCCAACCTTTTTCCTCAAAACCAAATCCTTCCCGCGTCCAAGCCAGATCCCATTCTTAACTCAATTTCCATCCAATTTCAATTCTAACCAACACTATTTCAGATTCTTGTCTCACAAATTTCAAAATATGATTCTACTCGATATATTATCTCTCGATTCAATTTCCAGTTAATCGGTTTCAATTCAATCCATATTTGCTTTCACAAATTTCTATTTAATCTTACTTTTGTTCAAACAATCTTCCTGGGAGTTTATAAATAGTTTAGCTCCTTCAAAAATCAAATATTCCTTTTCAGGATTCAAAACAACTTGTCTTTCTCAAAGCAATTCAAAACAAGATTTTTGGTAGTAATCCGTCACTTAGAACTCGAAAATGAACACCGATGATGTGGCCAGCATCCTCAGAGTTATTTCCCAGCTATCAAAGTGAGTTCAATACTATATCACTTCAAAATTCCAATTTTAAACACTTTCATTTCGAAATCCATTTCAAAATATCCCTTTCAATGCTTGTAACAAAATTAAAATCTCCCAGGATTTTAAAATTCTCGTATATTTAACCCAATTTCATTTGTTAACACTTTCCCACATTTAGGAATTTTAATTCCAATTCTGATTTAAATTTCAGATTTAATTCCTCTGATTTTCATATATTTCACTTATATGAATTCTGATTGGTTATATATAACCATTTCCATTATAATCAACCAACACATCCAATATACTATAATATTTCCAATATATATATTTTCTTTATATCAAAATATAATTTGGGTAAAATTATTTCATTTACCCTCTTTCAAAAACATACTGTGTCGAATTATTCTGTTCAAGAGTTTAGAAACACTTATCGACACAGTTTGCATTACTGTATCGACCAGAATTCATAAACTACTCGACAAACCAATCAACACAATATAAACAGTTTTTATATCAATTTACAAATACGCGCTCATATATATATATACACTCAAACTCAATCTAGGGTATTACTAACCCCATCTCTACTGAGTCACGCCACAGAGCCAAGGTAATTACTTAACCAATAGCTCTGATACCACTATAACGAACCGGGATTTTCGACTCCGAAAATCAACATCAAACTACCATGTTGATCATTCAGACATCGAATATTCCAGATCATTAATAGAAAGAAGTTAGAGGGTGAGATAAGAAAGAAAGAAATACTAGAATAGAAGAAGAAGAAGAAACACCACACACAGAGTCTCACATCGCAGCGGAACAAAATATAATACAGAAATAAATCTTTACTGAAAGCTTTTAAGATACTTACAATATCAGAGTACACATCTGGACAGTGATAATCTGTCCTCATACAACACACAGCGGAATACTAGTAATATCATACGTCTGGACTCTTCCAGCTCGTCTCTTCACAACCGTCGATATCCTGAACCTGTACAACCCGGCCTAACCCGAGCATTTACAAAACACCGGGTCAGTCTGGTGAACCAGAGTGAGATAAACTCGCACAGTAATAAGGGTGAACCATTAAACCATGATTTTAAAGTTCAAAAATCTTTTCAAACGAAAAGGATAATCGTAAGACCAAATCCACACATAAACACGGACGGTTTTTACCTTACGATAACCCAAAACAGTTTGAAACCAATATCTTGTCTGATATTATAATAATGTCTATATACAAGTAAATAACAATCTAGTAGAACGCTTGCATCTCACGCTCTACATATATAGGATACAAACAAAACCGCGGGCGCTTATTGGATATTGGATTCCAACTTGACAAGGTATGGGACCACCTGCCTATCGTGTATCTCTAGAGACGAATACACTGGGTTCAACAAGAACTTCTTGCAACCCGGCCCTCACATGACCGACCACTCATTTCGCTTGAGTGTATCGAATGTATATCACCGACGGTTGGGATCAGCAACCATCTCCCGACAAGGGACAGCATCGAAACATAGATTTAAGAAACAAATAGGACTTCCTCTAGATAGGTGATCATACACCCTAATGGGAGCGACCCACATAGCCATGCTGCCTGCCCGATTTTTGTCATTTCCCGGTTGATGAGGCTTGAGGCCAGAATTAACTCTTGAACATCTGGTCGTCATTCACTTTGAATGCCACATCGTCAAATCCGTCAGATATCACTAATTGACGTCCACAAAAATACTCTAGCAGTTAAGCTAAGAGAACGGCAAATCTCCGCCAACAACTATCGTACGTTTGAAGAAATCAACGTACGTGATCCTTTGGAAATACTCTGTCAGACATTCGTCCATATACGTCATCCAGGAACAGGATGAACCGAAGGCACTCTCCTACTGCATCCAATATAGGAATCACCCCCTGGATCAGTAGCGAGAAGTCCTTGCAATCCCGTAGATTCCAACTACGACAGAATCACAGTTTATCTCTGCTTGCCAGGCAGAGAATATTAGTGGTTCTTCCGTGTATGATAGTCCACGGTCTTCAATGCTCCATCTCGAACATCTTCTGAGATCTTCACGTATTTGTTGGTCGGAATGGTTTTCGAATATAAATTCGATCCCGGTCTTTCCGTAACCACACTCGTATTGGTCAGATTTGATAGTCGGTGTTTTAACTATCAAAATATACAGTGTTTCAATCATGACACTCCAATGAGTTCACTGGTTCAGTATTCAGCATCACCTGGCCTTTAACAAACTGATTTACTTTTGTTAAACTAAGACTTCCAATTCTTTTAATATTCAAAAATACGATATTTGAATAACTCTAATTCGATTTAACTCTTAATCGATTAACTCTAATTGATTTACTAATACTTGACTTAAAACCACTCGCTTGACTCTAGATCACAGCGATCATAATGGTTACGCCTGATTCCCTCAGGAAACATCCGACAGCCGTAGGCTATCTGCAGCCCTGTGAATTACGCTAGCAGTCGTACGAAATGGCAACTTAGCCCAATAATTATGTTTGGCTAATTCTATCTCTAATAACTATATTCAATTTCCCATTTTTGAAATCTCATTTAAAATTCTCCTTTTTACTAGATCTCGTTTTCAAATAACGTTAATGTAAAATTAACGACTTAACACCTTGAAACTTACTTAAAACCTCTGGTTTATAATAAACCCTTTTATCGTAATCTCCTTCGACTTAATTCAAATAATTGAGTACGTTTATTACCTTTCACCATTCAATTGGCTTGCATCTCACATTCGGTAACCTTTTTAAATGAATTCCCATTTACAAATATATTCCTAAGTTTATCATTACTTTAAAATAATAACTTATTTCAAACATTAACTACTTTAGTAGTAAATCCCTTAATTAACTAAATTAAATATTAAACCCCTTATTTAAATTCAAACAATATTCATTTAACTATTTTAGTCAAAACACATTAACTTGATAAACAATTCTAATTCCAAACGGTCGATTTAATTAACTCAAAAACTTGATTATCTCATTAACCGATTTCAACAATCCTCGCTTTAAATTTAATCAAAAATATGATTAATTTAAATAGATTCTAATTATTTGTTTTCTTTACAAAACAATTTTCCAAGGTTTTACCATTTAATTCATTTCTTATTCTTCAACTGGTAAATCAACATTTTCTTTGCAAAATAACTTCATAACAAATCAAAGTCTTAAACAAATAAAATATTTATTTGTTTCTCTTAAATAACTTTTATTCAAATAATATAATTCAAATCTAACTCTGGTTATAAAATAAATTTTATAACCTCAACTCTATCGATTCACCTGACGGTGAATCACTGTCTATAACCCGATTGATTTTAAAGGCCATACTCTGCCAAACACTTAACCAATATCACCTATTGGTTTAAACCAAACAGATGTTGAATATCCAATAATCAACCATCAAATCAATCACACAAACAGATCAGTTCATATATGATCATATGAAAAATAAATAATACATTTGAGGAATCCGGTTGGATCCCTCCAACCTGTTCTTCCCTGTATTCAAATGGTTATCTCAAATCAGACGGTTCAGTTTTGTTTAACTGATAAATTAAATAACGACCATTTAACATCAACCATAAGCAATTCAAACAATGCAACCATTTAAACACGTTTATAGATAAACGTGACCAACCAAGGTGAGTTACCTTTATTGGGACCAATCGTTAAAAATAACGATTTGGTATTTCACTGAAATTAAACACAGTTTAATTTCATCGGTTAAATCAACAGTTAAATAGATAACTAGCAAAGCAGTCAACCATTGGCAAGCAGAGCACACAAAATAAAAACACCCAATTTATATAAAATATAAAAAGGGTAACTGAGTGAGTTTAACTCACCTTGATTTCCGTTGTCGCTAAAGCGGTTCGGTTTCAGCTCTTGTTAAATTAAACTAGTGTTTAATTCAACAATAAATTCCCAGCAGTCTCTCTGACCACATCAGTTCCAAAATATAGAGTTCGTCCATACAGTCCTGACGTCTCTAGTCCGATCCAATTCTGCTAACATATACATGAATTATAAGTTTAAGGGATATATAATTTATTTAGACAATTTATTCCCTTTATTTAAAAATTAACTATAACTAATTACTTTAATTAAAAATCAGCAGGCTAATTTATCCTTTAATCCTTGTTCCTTTGACTTGTTCTTGGCTCGAACAAAATTACCCAGGCAATCCATTTCTGTTCAAAAATTATAACATCGTACTTAACTTTCTTTTTAAAAATTTAGTTAAATTTCAATAAACGGTTTGTTTACTTTACTAAGATAAGCAAGTCGATCCCATACTACTCCCACGGTTGATTTCCTTCTTACTTCAACGCTGCTCAGAACCACGCCACTCAAGACATCCTGTATTGAACCAAAATTTGATTTGATTAACTAGTCATTACCAGTAATTCCAAAATTATAATTATCCTAACCTAATTACTCATATTAAAGCCCAAAAATCTTTTGTTAACCATGGCAGTTTGATCCTCTGTTCAGATTTCCCCAGTTTGCTGGCTCTTGTTTAGAGAAGTAAGGCACGATTTCCTCTTCACGGTTTTCCTTCTGCAGAAACACTCCCACGCTTGAACCCTTTCCTCGCTTCCAGATTTTCAGCTAACAACCAAACCCTTCACTCCGTCCATCTCGTTTTCACTCCTCCCAGGCTTCAAACCACAAAGCCGTCGTTTCTCAAGCTCTCGACACAGACTTCGAAAGTAAACCACCGGACTCCACATAGACAATCGATCGATCATCAGAAGCATTCAGGAAACGCGCCTCAACCCCCTTAACAATCACGCTGACCCACGCCTGACTCGACGCCTCTGTCCCCTCTCCGTTCGACTTCGAACTCTGCTGATTCATGGCCTGATTCTAGCCCTTTTGTTTTGTTTTCCCATTCTCGTTTTTAAGAGTAAGCTTGAGGTTATATAACAATGGCTTTCGGTATCAAGAAAATGGAAGAGGATTTCGTGCACATTTATACTGAACAATTCCTTGACAGCCAAGGTTTAGAGTGGTACAAGCTAGCATATAGGGTAGCTGAAAGTGAGTCTTGAAAAGGATGCACCAGTTGTTTTCATTTCGATTAGTCTCTGCGTGAAGTTTTCATTTCCCATACATATGTGATTAAACAATACCATGCGCCTGTGTATTATATTTACAACGTTGGAAACTGAAACTATAAGGGTGGTCTATAGTGTAGATTTGTAGGAGTAGCATATGCATTTGTTCAGATTCAAAGAAGTGGCAGGAGAAAGGTTATTTCGTTCCCAGTACAAGCATAGGCACGATTTGATAAGAGTTGGGTACTGATGTGTCAATGGGTACACTGTATACGATAGGGTAAGGTTTGCAGTTGTGTTCTCTTTTCCTATATAGGGTTAGCTGTGCTCTGTACTTTTGGTCTACTGAAATGGAACGCTGAAATGAAACGGCAGGTGATAACTTGGGGAGGGGAGGACTGAGGTAGGCAAAGGTGACGGGAAGAATTTATGTATATTATTATAATTCATCGAAACTTCACGCTGAAGTAACACGAAAAACTAACCATAATCAACTTCTGTTTACTGATAAAAATGCTATTCTAAATGTAAAAAGGTATTCCGGATCCAATGAGACAAGTTTCGTCGAAATCCGAGGTCGTTTGAAAAAATTTCCTTTATGAAACCAGAAATGAACACACGTTTAATTTTTCTACGGTCACCAGATAAATCAAATCAACTTGAAACTGCGAACATCGACAATAACTTTTCGATACGAACCCAACGATACTAATTTCGTCGCATTCTGAGACTGTTGCCCCGGTAGGCTGTTTTTACCGCGTACCGCACTACCCTTTTTAACGCCAAATTTCTCGATCTCTAAAAATAACAAACTATATACTTATTCTGACTCTAATCGACGATACGAATTCAACGGAACTGGTTTCGTGGCCTAATTCGATCGTCTGCTCCAGTTGTGCCCAATTATCCCTTTATTAATTTAATTAAGTGCTATAGAAATTGAACGAGCGTTTATGGCTACCGTGGTCACATACGACATCGGTTTTCCACGCAATTCACCACCGTACAATAATTTAGCGATACGGTTCTAATGAAACTGATTTCGTCGAAATCTGAGTCCGTTTGCAAAACGGCCATTTTAAAGGCCTATAATTTAATAACGATTTTCCATAGCGACTATTTCAAAATTTGATTTGGCCATAACTATCAAACTATAACACGAAATCTGGATTTTTCTCTTTCATATGAAAACTATTGCCAATACGGCCCCAACGTGTCTTGTTTCACAGAAATCCGACTTATATCGAATCCCGTATTCTCAGTTGAATTTCAAAACTCAAATTACGAACTGCACGCCATTTTCGAGCTCGATTTATATTATATATAAAAATTATAACGTTCAACTTCGTTTTTAATAACGAATTAAATATTTAATTCCATTAATATTTCCAATATAATATTCAAAATAAATAAATTAAATTAAATATTTGACAGGCAAAAACACGGGTCGTTACATTTCTCATGTTCCGTTCAGACCCAGAACGGACTTGTAAATGGATTGTGTGTCTGACATTGTATTCTTGTCTATTGTATCTGTTGAACGCTACTGATTATATATTTCTGTTTGGTGGTGGAGAATTTATTCTTCACTTAACACCCTTCTCTAAGACGTATGAGCTTAGGGGTTATATATATATATATTGGTAGATGATCAATGATATGGTAGAGTCTGACAATGTGGCATGCTAAGATGCAGATGATCAAGGCTTTGTTGAAAAGCAGGCCTTGTGGTTGATGATCAAAGCACAGTCTATTTAGGCATAGCTTTGTGTATATCGTGACTTCGCGAGCCTCACAGCCCGGTAGAGTCTAAAACGGGAGAAGGGAATGCAGGGAGTGCACACGTTTCTTTCTAGCTAGAAGTGGTGTCATGGTATGGAGCCCAGACATTTACTTATGTGGTTGTTGGATTTTTGCGAGGCCTCGGATTTATGCGGTCGCTCTCGGCCGTATTGTAGGTTCACTAGAACCGGGAAGCGTCTGTTCAGGAATTACCAATCCTACCCATTGCACTATTGGGGGACCGGCCCTGCAGGATCCAAGGGTTGGACAGAGTACCAATCCTGGGGCATTGCTAGAGTGTCTCGAATCGGTAAGGATCTCCTCCCTAGCCTTGACTCATGATGGAAACCCAAATTTCCAATACGCCCTTTACGATTTTGATTGTATAACTAGTATGGCGACATAGTAGGATGGGGTACTATGCTGTCTAGGATTGATACATTTACTTTGAAATGTTTTAAATATATATATATATATATACACACACTAGTATCGTGTTTTATCGTATCAAGCATCTTTTGACCATTATAAGGTCAAACCCTATCCTCCGGCTTGCGTTACATTGTGTGATGGGACCTGGGTGTTATAATGGTTTCATTTTTCTAAAAAAGCATTGCGCTATTTGACGATTTACTTTATTTTATGCACTAGCAATCCGATGGAGTAAACCCGTTCCGCGTTCGCGGCGTGGTCCTATGATTAGCCTTATTATTAGATAGGTTAGTTAAGATTTCTCATACCAGTCCCATGACTGACCTGTAGTTTGTTTCACTGGCAAACTCGAGTGCCCATATTTTCCACACGGGCAGTCGAGTAGCTTGTTTTGCAGATATCATATTTACAGGATCCTGGTCTACAGCTGAAGCAATATTCGGAAAGCTCTGTATCCGTGTATTCCTTTCGGTTGTATATTTGTATTATTTTTCCGCTGCTATCTAAATGTAATTTAAATCTCTGATATTGTATTTCCAATGTATATTATTTATTCATACTCTGGAATATTCTTGTACTCTGATGTAATTGTTGTAATCAGCAATAAAATGTTCTTATGTTCTGTGTTCTGATGTGTGTTGTTCTCAAACAATCCTTACTTTCCTTCATGGGGAAGTTGGGTCGTTACAGCTGGTAGGTCCCCGACATCACTCTAGCTAGAAAGAAACATGTGTACTCCCTACGGTCTGTATCCTGTTTGTGACTCATACCGGGGTGTGAGGCTCGCGAAGTCACGATATACACAAAGCTATGCCGTGATAGGTTATACTTTGATCATCCCACAAGGCCCTGCTTTTCAACAAAAGCCTTGATCAATTGCATCTTGGCGTGCCACATTGACAATTCACGCCATGCGATCAATCGCTATTAATATATACCAGGGTGTTAAGTAGAGAATAAATCCTCCACCACCAAATAGACATATATTAACAGAAATCGATTTAATTCATATGGAACGAAATCCAACGTCAGACACGCATCCATTTACTAGCTTATGCTCTGGGTCTGAGCAAAAACCAAATCCGAACAATCAACAATAGTCCGGACAGCCACCACTGAAGCCCCTTCAAGGTAGCTACACCCATCAAGGGTCTCAGCAGCAACACATCCATTCGATGTGAAGATCGTCGGCCTTCAACCACCGTCTTCATCTTCGGCTCCTCATCGTCGTAGTAATTATTCGGAATGGGTTAAACTCGGTCTTTCCGAATAACTCACGTATTTTTATAATTAAAAATCAAGTACTATAAAAACACATCAACGCCACATTCCAATTCAGAATTATTCTTCTAATGAATTATTCGCATTATCTTATCAAAGATAAATTCTTCAAATTTATTCTTAAATCTTTCTTTTAAAGATTTATCAAAAACTCCAATTTGGTTTTAAATATCAAAAGCATTATGTAATGATTTTTTTTAAATTTTAAGAAATTAATCTTATCTTATTTGAGCTAAAGAACTAATATCATTGAAAACATTGTTCACGATAAACACAAATTCATCTTCCATTAAATATGGAATTTTCATAGAAATCGGACCAATGTATAATCGATATAAATTTCTGTATCGGACTATTAATATAAATGGAATAACGGCAAAGCCTTTTAAATTCCATATATATTAACGGCCTTCTTTTACAGAAGCTCATCTCAAATATTATTAAATCAAATTCCATTCAATCCCAATTTAATATATTAAATTGGAAAACTTTACTTTGGAAAATTTTCTATTAAATCTTAATAAAAGATTTATAAATTCCAAGTTATATTCTCACTGTAAATTGAGTTAAAGAACAGATGTCGTTTAAAAACATTGTTCACGACAAACTCAATTCACAAATCATTTTATTCAAATTATTAAATATAATTGAAACTCTAATAATCTTAATTAAAAGATTTATTCTTATCTTAACTGGGGTTAAGAACAATGTTATTTAAGACACCATTCACGACAACCCAAAAATCCAATTTATTCTATTTAATTCCAAGTAAATATTAATTTATTGGAAAACTTTCTTAAATCTTAATTATAAGATTTATTCTAGTTAACCATTAAATCATTATATATATTATATATATTATATTGTCGATTTCCATTTTAACACACTTTATAAAATAGTTATAAATTCATTTAAAACAATTTTAACTTCAATGCAATTTAAAGTCTAAATTGAATATTTTACTTTCTTTTCATATTAAAATATTAACATTCTCAAAATAGTCTATTTTGAAAATCACTTCTTATATTCATTTAAAGTGAATTAAATTGATCGATAACCCATTCGGGTTAAAATGGCGTTGTTATATAAAACTGATTAAATAGCCCAATTACTTCTTATTCAGTTATATTTTACACTGGGCCAGACCTCCCACATTAAGCCTGCGACTTATGGATGCTGGATATGCGAGTTGGTTCCGGGCAGACTTATCCCATAAGTTGGGCTTAACCTCGTGTCATGGCCCAATTCATATTTTAATTCAACCTTTTTCATTGTAACTTTTTAACAAACAAAACAGATTAAATGGCCAAATTCATGTTTTATAAAATGGCGTTGTTATATAAAACAAATTAAATAGCCCAATTACTTCTTATTCAGTTATATTTTACACTGGGCCAAACCTCCCACATTAAGCCTGCGACTTATGGATGCTGGATATGCCGGTTGGTTCCGGGCAGACTTATCCCATAAGTTGGGCTTAACCTCGTGTCATGGCCCAATTCATATTTTAATTCAACCTTTTTCATTGTAACTTTTTAACAAACAAAACAAAATCTTTTGAATTCAAAACATCAAAGTCATTATTTGTTTTCTTTAACTAAATATTAAATTAAATATTCTTTTAATTCAAAATTGAAATGAGACCTAAAACAATTACCATATAATTTAATTATATGGATTTCATACATCACAATGTATTCTACACTAATGATAAGATCATTAATAACATCCAAAGTGAATATTAATATTGTATAAGCGTCTAATAAATAACGCTTATAACTAATCACAAGGGCGATGTGTGGATATCAACCCAAGACCTGTGTGGGATTTCAACCAACACATGCACATAACAAATAATTAAATAAATTATTTGTGCACTCAGGCGATGTGTAAAAATTATCGTCCCAATCAACATAAACAAGTCGGGTAACTTGTAAATGGCAGTGTAACATATTTTTGAATTCCAGCATAAAAGTTTATTTCTAACATAAATGTTCTTTATAATTCTAACATAAATGACGCTCTTGAATTCTAACATAATTGCTTGTTTCTAACATAAATGTTTGTCCTTTCTAATGACAAACGAATTAGTTTCCAATTTCTATTTATAAAAAAAGGTAATTTTATATGTCAATTCTAAATTTAACAAAAATGACAAATTTATATGTTAATACTAAATTTAACAAAAATGATATTTTTATAAATTAACCTATGTTCTCTAATGACAAAATGAAAGAGAATTATTTACATATCTTTTCTATGTGAATGACATTTTCTATGTTAACATATATTGCTAAATAAGTGACATTTTAATATAATGTCACTTTTAAACTAAGGTAACACTTTTAATATAACATGTCCTTTTTATCTAATTTATATTTCTATATGGACATAAATGGCATTTCCAAATGAACATGAATGATACTTCATTTTCAGACAATTCTACATGAACATAAATGATACTCATATTATTTACAATTTAATATAATAAAATGACATTTTATTTATCATGAACAAATCCTATGTAAATGACCTTTTTATAAATGACATATTTAACGCTAAGGTAAATGTCACAATTATCTTCTAATATAAATGACATGTTATAAATGACATGTTTAACGCTAATGTAAATGACCCAATTATCTTCTAATATAAATGACATGTTATAAATGACATAATTTGTTTACAAAATATGATTCTTTTATTTGGCGTAATATTTCTATCTAAAAGTATATTTTTAATCTAACATGACGATACATGACAAATATGTTATTTTTAACTAACATGACAATATATGACAAAAGGTTATTTTTAACTAAAATGTTAATCTCCTTCTAATGCAACATTTTTATACTAAAAATGTTATTGTTTTCCAATGCAGCATTTTTATACTCCAATCAAAGTGATGTTTTTATTTTAATACTAACTAACATGTTAAAATGATAAAACATGAATTTACATGTTTTTATTTTAATACTAACTAACATGTCTAATCAAAAATGGTATTTTAATCTAGTTTAACATTTCTAATCTAAATGACAATTTTAACATAAATGATGTCTCTACTCTAAAATATGATTTTCTAATCAAAGTGAGAATTTTATCTTAATATACCAATTTCTAGCAAAATGAGAATTCTAATATATCAATTTCTAGCAAAATGATGTTTTTGTTTTCTTATAAATCTATTTTTTATATAACCAATGAAAATGATATTTTCTATGTGTTAACAATCTAATTAACACAAAATTATTTAACATAATCTAATTAATATAAACCCCAACAACCATCATCATAAACAAACAACAAATACAATATCATACATCACAGAATTTAATTTAATCAACATACATATATGGAACTGAAACAATGAAAGATAATTAAATTTTAATTATTTTTAAAACAAAGAAATCTCACCAAGCTTTGTAATTCAGAACAGATCAGATCTGAATTTTCTTGTAGTTCTAATTGGCCCCAAATCGCTTCTAATCAATTTTGAAATGTAGATCTCGTCGCCACGATTCTAACACATCTGAAATTTCTGGATTTTGTTTTCATATGAACAAGTTATGGTTTTTACAAAATTGAATTACATAAAATAAATTAAATAAATAAATACTTTCCCTCTATGACCATTAATCACGTTTTAAAGCAACGTTGTTGCTAATAATACATCTTCCTCCTTCCATATGTTGTTCACCAAAGAACCCATGTCGTCCGTATAGAATCGAAGATCATTCCTTTTTCTTTAATTTCTGCTTTGGTATCATCTTGAATTATAGAATAGGTTGAGAAAGAGAATCGAAGAAAGTTCAGAGCTTTTCTGCCATTGAAAATAGAAGGGGGCGGCGGCTATGTTTGGGAAATAGGATTTTAGGGGAGTTTAGGATATATCTTATAGTGGAGACAATATATATGTATATATTTTTTTATCTAGTTATATATATATATTTCATTTTTTCTTTCTTGTCTCTACATATGTAGTAGGTGACAAATGACATTTAATTTGCTGACTAGGCATGTGGGGACCATACTTCTTTTTCATTCAAATTTCAAAAGCAAAGAGAAAGGGAAATAAAGTAAAAATGAACGTTTGATTTATTTTCTCCGACTGTTAATTTGTGCACTTTCTCTGATTGTTAATTTGTGCATATTTTATATTTCAAAACACATAATTAAATATCATATTTCATTAAAAAATATGTACTCTTCATATGCATTAAGCTTCTCACTACATTTATTATGTTATTGAATTATTTCTTAATTCAAGATCCTATGACTATTTTTCCTAGTCATTAATTATTAACACAATAAATTCTTAACATAAATGTATATGTCTAACATAAATGTATATTTATAACAAAAATGTTATTTCTTTCATTTTTATATTCTTACCTATTTAATTCTCTGAAGGTTTTTTTTTTACCTCTTCATTTACCATTTTAACGTGCATTTTATTTTCAATTTCAACTGCGTATTATTAATTTACGCACAAAGTTAAAACGTTATTTTCACTTTCTTTTATGGCATGGTTTCATACCATCTATGACGCGCGTTTATTTTGTGCATTACTCTTGTAATTTATACGTAAATATATTTATCGTTATAATTTTTCTTTTTATTTCTTCTTCTGCATGCACAATTCTTTGTTTTGTAGTGTATATTAATTATTTAACTAATTTTTTCTTCCTTTAAATAAATTCTTAAATAAATTGCATATGATAAATGTTAGTTTCCTTTCTTATGTAATCTCATTTAGTTATTGCTGGCTATACAACTATTCCTCAGTTTGGATTCTTAATGTTAATTAATTATCCCATAATGATTGATTGCATTTTTATCAAATATTTCCCTTTATTCTAAATCATATTTGATCTTTAACTTAAATGAAAATATTTAGATGTAGTAAATCAATCTTAATTAATTAAGTTACCAAATTTACATATAATATATAATTGCTTCCCACATTAGAACTTCAAACATTAATAACTCAAATTTGAACCCCGTTCGGAGAATATTATATATGAAAATTGATGAATAAACGTCATAGACCAATGGTTGGTTAACATATGAAAAATGTTCATTTTTCATTATTATTAATTAAATTTATTTCATTAATTAATCGCTATGGATTAAATGGTGAAGTTCCCATCGCCAAAGGCATAGATAGGTATCTTGCTATAGTTTATTTATCTATAATATAAAATAAATTAATTTCATTAATAACATCATAATTTCATTTAGGACCAATTTATATTCAATAATTTAATTTAAAAAAAATGGAATTTTTAAATTCTGACGCATTTTCTAACATAATTTCCTTAAAATAAAATTTTAAATTGGCCCCAAAATTCCGGGTTGTTACAATCTCCCCCACTTAAAATATTTTCGTCTTCGAAAAGGAACGTAGCTAAAAGTTGTTTAATTTGCTAACTTAATTAAATTTTTATTTATTGGTTTAATTAATTATCATTCTATTATTTCAATTAGTGAAACTAATTATCAATCATCACAACCAGCAATCAATTAGGTGATTAACTTTTCAAATATATATAACTTTTATATATAGCCAAAAATCATATTTTTAGTGCAAATCACAACAATGTGTACTAACTAAGTTTTGGGTTCTCATACCAGTCAATGGAAATATATAGAAATCCCACTTTCGAGACTCGAACATAAATACTGGTGATGGTGCACCGATCATCAGAATTATCTCCAGGCGACTAGAGTGTGATTCTATATCTATCCAGTATAATAAAACTTTGAATATCCGTTAATTACTCGTATATTCAAAATCTATATATACTCGATTGTCCACATTAAAATATAATATACTCAAATACGTATATTAGGATAAAATTTTCAAAACTAAATTTGTTTTTATTTTTATTTTAAGGAAAATAATACTCTTTACGCTCGTTCTAGGATACTACTGATCCTATCTCTAACGAGTTATTCTCATTGGATATTACTAATCCAATCTCTGATGAATTCTTTCGTTCGGTTCTAATGTGTCTTGTTCTCGAGCTCTGTAAACCAAAGCTCTGATACCAACTAAAACGACCCAAACTTCCCCGTAAAGGAAAACCTAGATTGCCTTGAGAACAATACACATCAGAACACAAACTAAAGAGCATTTTATTGCTGATTACAACAATTACATCAGAGTACAAGAATATATCAGAGTATGAATACTTATTACATAAAAGAAATACAATGATATCAGAGATTTAAATTACATTTACAAAGCAGCGGAAAAATAATACAAATATACAACTGAAAGGAATACACGGATACAGAGCTTTCCGAATACCGCTTCAGCTGTAAACCAGGATCCTGTAAATATATCTGCAAAAAGCTACTCGACTGCCCGTGTGGAAAATATGGGCACCCGAGTTTGCCAGTGAAACAAACTACAGGTCAGTCATGGGACTGGTATGAGAAATCTTAACTAGACTTATCTAATAATAAGGCGAATCACAGGACCACGCCGCTAACGCGGAACGGGTTTACTCCATTGGATTGCCAGTGCATAAAATAAAGTAAATCGTTAAACAACGCAATGCCTTTTTAGAAAAATGAAACCATTATAAGACCCAAGTCCCATCACACAATGCAACGCAAACCGGAGGATAGGGTTTTACCTTATAATGGTCAAAAGATGCTTGATACGATAAAACGAATTTAATATTATTGTGTATATCTATGGGTATATATATTTCAGAAAGGCCGGGTCTATACCCATTCTGAATAATCGATTCGACGACGAGTCGAAGATATTGAAGACGGTGCCAGACCGACGATCTTCACATCGAATGGATGGGTGCAACTGATGCTCACGATGGGAGTAGCTACCTTGAAGGGGGCTAAAGTAGTAGTCGTCCGGACGTGCTTGGAGGTCGACGGATATGCGAGGAAAGAGCCTCCGGTTTCGTTCAGACCTAGAACGGACATGTAAATGGATCGTGTGTCTGACATTGTATTCCTTTATATTGTATTTGTTGATCTCTGCTAAATATTTATCTGTTTGGCAGCGGAGAATTTATTCTCTTGCTTAACGCCCTTCTCTGGGACATACGAGCTCAGAGTTTATATATTGGCAGAAATCAGTGGTACGATATGGATTGATAGTGTGGCATGCTGAGATGCAGTGATCCAGACTTTTGTTGAAAAGCAAAGTTTGGTGGATGATGATCAAAGCGTAGCTCTAATATAGCACGGCTTTGTGTATAGCGTTGATTCGCGAGCCTCACACCCCGGTATGGTGGTAAACTGATGGTTTGATTAGTATGCTTTTTAGTGGATGGGCACCTTCGGGTGTCGTGGATTCGGTCGACCGAGATTGAGCTTATTGCTCAGAGGGATAGGGTAAGCGGTCTTTTCTCTTGCCGGGACGTAAACCGTAGTGATACTCGATTTCCCAAAACTGCGGATGTGCATTACGGTGTTTTCTCTAGCTGAGAGGTAAGCCGTTGAGATGGCACTACGCGATCGATCTTTCGAATCAGGAGCCACCATGATGGAAATCCAATTTCCAAATATGACATTTTGTGGTTTTGATTGTAGAGCCTAGTATTGGCGACATGATATATGGTACCCATGCCGTCTATGATTGATATATTTATATTTGAAGTTGTTTTCTTCACTTATAGTAATAATATAAGATGAAATTTCGCGTATCAAGCATATTTGGCTATTATAAGGGAAAACCCTATCCTCCGGCTTGCGTTGCATTGTGTGATGGGACCTGGGTCTTATAATAGCTTCATTGTTCTTTATTTAGCATTGCGCTGTTTGTTTTCTGCACTGGTATTCTTGGGAGGAAATCCGTTCCGTGTTATACGGCGTGATCCCTTGATTTACCTGACTTTAAAAACAAAGATTAATAACTGTTTTAGTTCTCACACCAGTCACATGATTGACCTAGAGATTATTGTTTTAACCTAAACTCTGGATGCCCCTATTTTCCACACGGGCAGCTAGTAGTTTTGGTTTTGCAGATTTATATTCACAAGATCCTGATTTACAGCTGGAACGATGTTCGGAAAGCTCTGTATCCGTGCATTATTTTCAGTTGTGTTTTATATTGTTTCTCCGCTGCTATGTAATTTATTGTAATCTTTGATATTTATCGAATGTAATTTATTCATTTATTCTCTGTATATTCTTGTATTATGATGGAATTGTTGTAATAAACAATGAAATGTTCTTCTGTCTGTGTTCTATTTTGTCGTGTTCTCAAAACAATCAGGCGTTTCGAAAGGTCTAGATCGGTTTAGCGACTGATTCGGATCAAGCGAAATTCCTTGATGTCACAGTTGTTATCTGTAACGTCCCGTATTTTTGACCGTTATATATTTTACTATTTTAAATATTGTTTTGGAAATTATAAATGGATTAATAATTTGGCCCGTGCTTCGCACACGGGAAGTTTTCTTTTCAGACGATCCCCGTTTTCAACGAAAACGAACTTTAGTGGGACCGGAACACCAAAACATAATAATACGTACAATTTCATTTTTTTTTTTTTGTGTCATCACGAACATCGAACATTCAACATTAATAACAGTAAATTGAAATAGGATTTTATAACGGTATACGAACGAACTTACCAAAATAAAGAAAATGTAATAAAATCAAATCGTAGCTTCCGAAATAAGGAACGTTGAAGTGAAGTCTTCGCCTACCCTAAGTAAAAATACACAGGCCTATGTGAAAACCACTTGAGTTCTCAAATCAACGTACAACGACCATATGAAATAACATGCTAGCCTGTACATGACCATGTGGATCTTTCGAACAGTGTCAAGGCAGTGTTATGCTGAATGTTAATCACAAAAATTTGCTATGGACCTGATTGATCTGACTTGTTTAATAACATACCAAAATCACCCAAGACCAAGCTTAGTGTTTGGAAATGCACATGGTAGCATCAGCCTATCCTATCCTGTCCTATGTTTTTTCATTCACATATCTCCACGCAAATGACAACACTCCTCAAGAAATGAAAACCCATACAAACATAGCTACCAACCTATGAGGCTACACAGCCTCTAATTCGCTCAATTATAAGACTTATCCAGCTAACCATGCACATGCCCTTGTTTCCCCTTTTCAAAACATGCGTACCCTTGTCATTTCTTTTCAGCTGTCTACGCTCAAGTTATCACCTCTTAACAGAAGAATTAGTGTGTTAACTGAAAAGAAGTTCCATCCCTATACATCAGTATCAAGCCTATGCCCTTTCTTTTCTTTTCAGTACCATTTGTATCTTTCTTTGTCTGCTAATCCTTTACCGTGCCGACCAAGTCTCTGTGGAATCCCAAGCTGTACACATGCTAGCCTATCGGCTACACCTATCGGTTTAATATATAAAAATATATGGTAACTTGGCCTCCACGTATGTTTCCCCTATAAATACATGTGATCTGTTCTTTGATTCCAGTAAGTCTTCCTCCTCAACAAAATTGAAAACCGAGACTCCTCACGAATTAAAACACACCCCTCCTTATAAATAATACTAATATGAAAGACAAAATGAAATATATATATATATATATATATTAGCGAAGTCGTATGTAAATGGCGAAGCGCATGAAGCCGGGCGTCAATGTAGAACGAGTCGGAGCAACTGTTAGGCGATGCGGAGCTGACGCCGGTCAGGCTGTGGCGACCATGTTGAAGGTGGGTGTGTCGAGCTCGTGATGGCGAGGGGTATGAAGGCGGTGCTCTGTCAAAACGTGGAGCAGCGGGGATATTATTTGTGGAAGAAACAAAATGGAAGCAAGGGGGTGAGTACGGATGAAAAAGTGAGCAGTGGAGGAGGGCGTGTGAAACAGTGTTGCGTGCATGGGGGGGGGGGTCTTCTGTACGTGTAAAGTGGAAGGCTCCTACCTGGTAGAGTGACTGATGGCCGGATCTGACATGGGTCTTGCATGAGAGGATAAGGATGTCGGAGTTTTCTGTCAGTTGGGTGGCGCCAGCTTGAGACGCGGTGGCTGGTAAACGAGAACAGTGGGTTGCGGTGCGTGATGTAACGGAGAAGAGAGTACCAGTGATTTACAAAGGTGCTAATTCTGTGAATACCAAATTTTCATTAAATATGCCTAATTGCCGAATTATGATGCCTAATAATCTATTAAATTTTGACTTATTATTTCTTAAAGTATACCAAATCCTGCTGCCAATTTAGATTAACGGATTAGAACAAATAGGATACCGCATATTGAAGAATTCCTTTCACAGTAGGGTAGGTTAACAGTTTATTTTATGCCTAATACTAGTTTGAGATGACAGATGTGTTACCAAATATTATAGATTAAATAATGTTTAGTATTATATTGCACTGACGTGGCCAAATACTGTTATGGCCTAACCCCCATCGAAATATAAATAGACTAGACACAGTTCATGGTTCATGAATCCCTTTCGGTTGGCAAATAGTGCAAACTAATTGATAAATACATACTTTACATACTGTAAGAAAGTATTAACATGATTAGTACCCATTTGATGATAACGAAATAACGTGTTGAACCAATCAGGTCTTAGAAAACCTGCCATAATGCATAATATCTATATATGAGATATATTATGAAGGGAAGAGCAATCTGATTAACTGATGCGTACAAAAGAAAAAGAAAAAAAAAGATAGATAAAGAAAGAAAAAGAAAAAAATATAAGAATATTGGTTTAAAATTTAATCGTAGTATATTATAATATGTGATTGTTCATACGTGCACAGAATCATAACAGACAAAGAGACAGTGGGGCCATATTGACGGACGTAACATTATGAAGTTGGACTCGACGAAATTAAAAGCCACTGAAACGAACCGTTCTAATCGACGACCAAAATCAAGGTGAGTTCAACTCACTCAGTTTTATCCCACTTATATTTTATATAGGTTGGGTTTTAAATATTTGTGTGCTATGACCGTTAATTGGTTGATGGATGTTTGGATGGCTGTTATTGTTTGATGGTTGAATATCATATCTGTTCATTGAAATGATATTATTGAAATAACATATTTGGTTGCAGGGAAAACACAGGTTGGAGGGATCCAACCGGATTCCTCACATTTATTATTTATTTTCATATTACGATTATATGAACTGTTTAACTGATATGATTAGCTTGATTACTGATCGTTGAATCTAAATTCAACGTTTATTTTGTTTTAACCAATAAACAGTATTGGTTGGGTAGTTGGCAACAGTTGGCCTAAAAATAAATGGTGTTACAAATATTGATTTACCGTCGGTTGAATCGACGGTAATAAAGTTATGAAATTTATTTTGTTATCGAAGATAGATTTTTAAATCTATATATTTAAATAAAAACTCAATAAAGGAAATTAAGGGTTATTATTGGTTTTTATAAGATTTAAGTATTTTCAAATAGTTTGCAAATCAAAGGCTTACGCCACTGAGATTTATAAGAAGACGAGCAGAACTAATGCAATAGTTAAGGATTGATTAATTGTTCAAGAAACAATTAAATGGAATTTATTTTAAATTATGTTATTAATTAATTTAAAAGAACGAATGTTTTGAATAGGATTAACAAGACTAGCATGTTTTAGAATTGGATATTTCTGAAAGAATAAGTGGCGGTTTTGGTGTTCAAGCAAACGGAAACAAAGGTTTCGAAATGGTTATTTTACGATGTTAAGTGAATCGATTCTGCAAAAAAAAAAAAAAAAAAAAAAAAAGCAAAGTTATGACAAACGTTTGAAATAATAAATTTGATATAGTTATAAAATGTTTTCCCAACTAATGGAGATTTGAAGAGGTTTTGAGAATATTACCAAAAGGTAAATACTATATTTGGAAATATATAAAGGTTTAGAAGTTGAATTAATCATTTGATTAGAAGGGCCAAATGTTGCTGAGTACTGAATCGATGAATTCATTTTCATGATTGAATGGATGTTCATTTGATAGATAAATAATCGACTATCAAATCTGGCCAATACGATTGTTGGTACGGAAAGACCGGGATCGAATTTATATTCGAAAACCATTCCGTCCAATGAATACATAAACGTTGAAGATATCCAGATGTTGTGCAAGATAGAGCAATCGAAGACCGTGGATCTTCATAAGCGGAAGGATTACTGTTGAATATTCTCTGGCCGTACAACCAGAGATATTCTGACGTGATTCGGTCGTGGTTGAACTTTACGGGTTGCAAGGACTACTCGCTACTGATCCTTTGGATGAAGTAGGAGAGTGCCTTCGGTTTGTCCAGTCCCAGGACAACTTGTATGGACGGATGTCTGACAGAGTATTTCCAAAAGAGATTACGTACGTTGATTTCCTCAAACGTATTTCTGTGGCGGCGGAGAAGACACCTTCTCTTCACTTATCAACCCGATTATTTTTGTGGAAATCAATTAGTGATTTCTGGAGGATATGACGATGTGGCATTCAAAGTGAATGGCGGACAGGTGTTCCAAGAGATACGTTATGACCTCAAGCTTCACAACCGGGAAATGACAAAAATCGGGCAGGCAGCATGGCTATGTGGGTCGCTCCCATTAGGGTGTATAATCACCTATCTAGAGAAATTCCTTTTGTTTCTTATTCTATCGATTCTGCCCATTCGGGAACGGTGGTTTGAGTCCAACCGTTGGTGATATACATTCGATACACTCAAGCGAAATGAGTGGTCGGTCATGTGAGGGCCGGGTTGCAAGACGTTCTTGTTGAACCCAGTGTATTCGCCTCTAGAGATACACGAGCGGAAGGTGGTCCCATACCTTGTCAAGGTCGGAAATCCAATCTCCAATAAGCGCCCACGGTTTTTGATTGTATACTATATATGTGGAGCGTGAGATGCAAGCGTTCCACTAGATTGATATTTATTTGTGTTTAGACACTATCATAATATCAGACAAGATATGATTTCAAAACTGGTTTGGGTTATAGTAAGGTAAAAACCGTCCGTGTTTATGTGTGGGCCGGTCTTACTATTATCCTTTTCTTTTGAAAAGATTTTTGAACTTTAAAATCAAGTTGGATGATCCCCTTAAACTGTGCGAGTTGTTCTCACTCTGGTTCACCAGACTGACCCGGTGTTTGAAATGTTCGGGTTAGCCCGGGATGTACAGGTTCAGGTTATCAGATACTGTGAAGAGACGAGCTGAAAAAGTTCAGACGTATGGTGTTATATTATTCCGCTGTGTGTTGTATATGGGGACAGATTAGTATAACTGTCCATGTGTTGGCTGTAAGCTGTACTCTGATGTTGTAAATATTTTCAAGCTCTCAATAAAGATCATTTTTATATTATATTTTGTTCCGTTGCGATGTGAGACTCTGTGTGGTTCTTCTTCTTCTTCTATTCTAATATTTCTATCTTTCTTACCTCACCCTCTACATTCTTTCTAATAACTATCCGGTGTATTCGATACTTAGATTTTGACAAGTAATGCGGGTTTGGTGTATTATTGTCGAAGTCCGGGCGTCGAACCCGTCGGGTCGTTACAGTGGTATCAGAGCTATGGGTTGAGTAGTAACCTTGGCTCTGTGGCGTAACTCGATAGAGATGGGGTTAGAAATACCCTAGATTGAGTTTGAGTGTATATATATGAGAGCGTATTTGTAAATTTCATATATAAATGGTTTATATTGTGTTGTTTATCGGTTCAAGTGTTGAGAAGCATTGAACCGGTAATTGACACGATGTTGTTTTCTAAAGGGGTAAATGAAATATTTTTGCCCGATATATATTTTTGTATAGAAAGAAAATAATTCGATCAAATGGTGGAGTTATTTATTTGTTTGGTTGATTTAATTAGAATTCAAATTTGATTAAAATTTGGATTGGTTTAGTATAACCAAAAGGTTTCTCCTATTAGTAAATGAGATTGAATAGTTCAGAATATAACTTGGAGCTAAGTTAAATAAGACCAGCATGGATGATCTTTGAAATACAATCAGAATTGAAACAGTGAAATGGAAGTAAACTAGATTTGAAAATCAATTAGTTAACTGAACATAACTTGGTTAAGTTAATTTAAAGAATGGATACTAAAGTTAAATAAAATCGATTTGGAATTGGGAAATTGAATTACGAAAATCAATTGGATATTTGTTGATTGACGATTATAAGCCAATTGAATACAAGAAGAAAAAGAAAAAAAAATTATATATATATAATAAAATTGATATAAGATTCAATTGGATTGATTTTGCTGGTTATGCACTAGTAATTGATTGTGGGTGAGATTGGGTGGGTGCTCGATGGTTTAACAAAGGCGTTGAATAAATTGATTTTCAAGTTATAATACGTCGGATTTTTGAAAGCATATGAGATTTGTAGCATTCCTTCCTACTTAGTAATTTCGGGGACGAAATTCTTTTAAGGGGGAAGGAATGTAACGTCCCGTATTTTTGACCGTTATATATTTTACTATTTTAAATATTGTTTTGGAAATTATAAATGGATTAATAATTTGGCCCGTGCTTCGCACACGGGAAGTTTTCTTTTCAGACGATCCCCGTTTTCAACGAAAACGAACTTTAGTGGGACCGGAACACCAAAACATAATAATACGTACAATTTCATTTTTTTTTTGTGTGTCATCACGAACATCGAACATTCAACATTAATAACAGTAAATTGAAATAGGATTTTATAACGGTATACGAACGAACTTACCAAAATAAAGAAAATGTAATAAAATCAAATCGTAGCTTCCGAAATAAGGAACGTTGAAGTGAAGTCTTCGCCTACCCTAAGTAAAAATACACAGGCCTATGTGAAAACCACTTGAGTTCTCAAATCAACGTACAACGACCATATGAAATAACATGCTAGCCTGTACATGACCATGTGGATCTTTCGAACAGTGTCAAGGCAGTGTTATGCTGAATGTTAATCACAAAAATTTGCTATGGACCTGATTGATCTGACTTGTTTAATAACATACCAAAATCACCCAAGACCAAGCTTAGTGTTTGGAAATGCACATGGTAGCATCAGCCTATCCTATCCTGTCCTATGTTTTTTCATTCACATGTCTCCACGCAAATGACAACACTCCTCAAGAAATGAAAACCCATACAAACATAGCTACCAACCTATGAGGCTACACAGCCTCTAATTCGCTCAATTATAAGACTTATCCAGCTAACCATGCACATGCCCTTGTTTCCCCTTTTCAAAACATGCGTACCCTTGTCATTTCTTTTCAGCTGTCTACGCTCAAGTTATCACCTCTTAACAGAAGAATTAGTGTGTTAACTGAAAAGAAGTTCCATCCCTATACATCAGTATCAAGCCTATGCCCTTTCTTTTCTTTTCAGTACCATTTGTATCTTTCTTTGTCTGCTAATCCTTCACTGTGCCGACCAAGTCTCTGTGGAATCCCAAGCTGTACACATGCTAGCCTATCGG
Source organism: Allium sativum (assembly GCA_030737875.1). Lineage (NCBI taxonomy): Eukaryota > Viridiplantae > Streptophyta > Magnoliopsida > Asparagales > Amaryllidaceae > Allium > Allium sativum. The sequence continues at coordinate 779,997,625 of CM060916.1, forward strand.
CTACACCTATCGGTTTAATATATAAAAATATATGGTAACTTGGCCTCCACGTATGTTTCCCCTATAAATACATGTGATCTGTTCTTTGATTCCAGTAAGTCTTCCTCCTCAACAAAATTGAAAACCGAGACTCCTCACGAATTAAAACACACCCCTCCTTATAAATAATACTAATATGAAAGACAAAATGAAATATATATATATATATATATATTAGCGAAGTCGTATGTAAATGGCGAAGCGCATGAAGCCGGGCGTCAATGTAGAACGAGTCGGAGCAACTGTTAGGCGATGCGGAGCTGACGCCGGTCAGGCTGTGGCGACCATGTTGAAGGTGGGTGTGTCGAGCTCGTGATGGCGAGGGGTATGAAGGCGGTGCTCTGTCAAAACGTGGAGCAGCGGGGATATTATTTGTGGAAGAAACAAAATGGAAGCAAGGGGGTGAGTACGGATGAAAAAGTGAGCAGTGGAGGAGGGCGTGTGAAACAGTGTTGCGTGCATGGGGGGGGGGGGTCTTCTGTACGTGTAAAGTGGAAGGCTCCTACCTGGTAGAGTGACTGATGGCCGGATCTGACATGGGTCTTGCATGAGAGGATAAGGATGTCGGAGTTTTCTGTCAGTTGGGTGGCGCCAGCTTGAGACGCGGTGGCTGGTAAACGAGAACAGTGGGTTGCGGTGCGTGATGTAACGGAGAAGAGAGTACCAGTGATTTACAAAGGTGCTAATTCTGTGAATACCAAATTTTCATTAAATATGCCTAATTGCCGAATTATGATGCCTAATAATCTATTAAATTTTGACTTATTATTTCTTAAAGTATACCAAATCCTGCTGCCAATTTAGATTAACGGATTAGAACAAATAGGATACCGCATATTGAAGAATTCCTTTCACAGTAGGGTAGGTTAACAGTTTATTTTATGCCTAATACTAGTTTGAGATGACAGATGTGTTACCAAATATTATAGATTAAATAATGTTTAGTATTATATTGCACTGACGTGGCCAAATACTGTTATGGCCTAACCCCCATCGAAATATAAATAGACTAGACACAGTTCATGGTTCATGAATCCCTTTCGGTTGGCAAATAGTGCAAACTAATTGATAAATACATACTTTACATACTGTAAGAAAGTATTAACATGATTAGTACCCATTTGATGATAACGAAATAACGTGTTGAACCAATCAGGTCTTAGAAAACCTGCCATAATGCATAATATCTATATATGAGATATATTATGAAGGGAAGAGCAATCTGATTAACTGATGCGTACAAAAGAAAAAGAAAAAAAAAGATAGATAAAGAAAGAAAAAGAAAAAAATATAAGAATATTGGTTTAAAATTTAATCGTAGTATATTATAATATGTGATTGTTCATACGTGCACAGAATCATAACAGACAAAGAGACAGTGGGGCCATATTGACGGACGTAACATTATGAAGTTGGACTCGACGAAATTAAAAGCCACTGAAACGAACCGTTCTAATCGACGACCAAAATCAAGGTGAGTTCAACTCACTCAGTTTTATCCCACTTATATTTTATATAGGTTGGGTTTTAAATATTTGTGTGCTATGACCGTTAATTGGTTGATGGATGTTTGGATGGCTGTTATTGTTTGATGGTTGAATATCATATCTGTTCATTGAAATGATATTATTGAAATAACATATTTGGTTGCAGGGAAAACACAGGTTGGAGGGATCCAACCGGATTCCTCACATTTATTATTTATTTTCATATTACGATTATATGAACTGTTTAACTGATATGATTAGCTTGATTACTGATCGTTGAATCTAAATTCAACGTTTATTTTGTTTTAACCAATAAACAGTATTGGTTGGGTAGTTGGCAACAGTTGGCCTAAAAATAAATGGTGTTACAAATATTGATTTACCGTCGGTTGAATCGACGGTAATAAAGTTATGAAATTTATTTTGTTATCGAAGATAGATTTTTAAATCTATATATTTAAATAAAAACTCAATAAAGGAAATTAAGGGTTATTATTGGTTTTTATAAGATTTAAGTATTTTCAAATAGTTTGCAAATCAAAGGCTTACGCCACTGAGATTTATAAGAAGACGAGCAGAACTAATGCAATAGTTAAGGATTGATTAATTGTTCAAGAAACAATTAAATGGAATTTATTTTAAATTATGTTATTAATTAATTTAAAAGAACGAATGTTTTGAATAGGATTAACAAGACTAGCATGTTTTAGAATTGGATATTTCTGAAAGAATAAGTGGCGGTTTTGGTGTTCAAGCAAACGGAAACAAAGGTTTCGAAATGGTTATTTTACGATGTTAAGTGAATCGATTCTGCAAAAAAAAAAAAAAAAAAAAAAAAAAAAAAAGCAAAGTTATGACAAACGTTTGAAATAATAAATTTGATATAGTTATAAAATGTTTTCCCAACTAATGGAGATTTGAAGAGGTTTTGAGAATATTACCAAAAGGTAAATACTATATTTGGAAATATATAAAGGTTTAGAAGTTGAATTAATCATTTGATTAGAAGGGCCAAATGTTGCTGAGTACTGAATCGATGAATTCATTTTCATGATTGAATGGATGTTCATTTGATAGATAAATAATCGACTATCAAATCTGGCCAATACGATTGTTGGTACGGAAAGACCGGGATCGAATTTATATTCGAAAACCATTCCGTCCAATGAATACATAAACGTTGAAGATATCCAGATGTTGTGCAAGATAGAGCAATCGAAGACCGTGGATCTTCATAAGCGGAAGGATTACTGTCGAATATTCTCTGGCCGTACAACCAGAGATATTCTGACGTGATTCGGTCGTGGTTGAACTTTACGGGTTGCAAGGACTACTCGCTACTGATCCTTTGGATGAAGTAGGAGAGTGCCTTCGGTTTGTCCAGTCCCAGGACAACTTGTATGGACGGATGTCTGACAGAGTATTTCCAAAAGAGATTACGTACGTTGATTTCCTCAAACGTATTTCTGTGGCGGCGGAGAAGACACCTTCTCTTCACTTATCAACCCGATTATTTTTGTGGAAATCAATTAGTGATTTCTGGAGGATATGACGATGTGGCATTCAAAGTGAATGGCGGACAGGTGTTCCAAGAGATACGTTATGACCTCAAGCTTCACAACCGGGAAATGACAAAAATCGGGCAGGCAGCATGGCTATGTGGGTCGCTCCCATTAGGGTGTATAATCACCTATCTAGAGAAATTCCTTTTGTTTCTTATTCTATCGATCCTGCCCATTCGGGAACGGTGGTTTGAGTCCAACCGTTGGTGATATACATTCGATACACTCAAGCGAAATGAGTGGTCGGTCATGTGAGGGCCGGGTTGCAAGACGTTCTTGTTGAACCCAGTGTATTCGCCTCTAGAGATACACGAGCGGAAGGTGGTCCCATACCTTGTCAAGGTCGGAAATCCAATCTCCAATAAGCGCCCACGGTTTTTGATTGTATACTATATATGTGGAGCGTGAGATGCAAGCGTTCCACTAGATTGATATTTATTTGTGTTTAGACACTATCATAATATCAGACAAGATATGATTTCAAAACTGGTTTGGGTTATAGTAAGGTAAAAACCGTCCGTGTTTATGTGTGGGCCGGTCTTACTATTATCCTTTTCTTTTGAAAAGATTTTTGAACTTTAAAATCAAGTTGGATGATCCCCTTAAACTGTGCGAGTTGTTCTCACTCTGGTTCACCAGACTGACCCGGTGTTTGAAATGCTCGGGTTAGCCCGGGATGTACAGGTTCAGGTTATCAGATACTGTGAAGAGACGAGCTGAAAAAGTTCAGACGTATGGTGTTATATTATTCCGCTGTGTGTTGTATATGGGGACAGATTAGTATAACTGTCCATGTGTTGGCTGTAAGCTGTACTCTGATGTTGTAAATATTTTCAAGCTCTCAATAAAGAACATTTTTATATTATATTTTGTTCCGTTGCGATGTGAGACTCTGTGTGGTTCTTCTTCTTCTTCTATTCTAATATTTCTATCTTTCTTACCTCACCCTCTACATTCTTTCTAATAACTATCCGGTGTATTCGATACTTAGATTTTGACAAGTAATGCGGGTTTGGTGTATTATTGTCGAAGTCCGGGCGTCGAACCCGCCGGGTCGTTACATTATCAGAGCTTTGGTTTACAAAGCTCAGAGAACAAGGCACATTAGAACCATACGAAAGAATTCATCAGAAACTGGATTAGTAATATCCAACGGGAATGACTCGTTAGAGATGGGATCACTAGTATCCTAGAACGAGTGTGAAGAGTATATTTTTAAAGTGAAAACAAATTTTGTTTTGAAAATCTAAATCAATTATTCGTATTTGATTATTTATTTGTATTGATTTGGACAGTCCAGTATATAAAGATTTTGCATATACGCCTTGCAAACGTGTATTTGATGTTTTAATATACTGGATGGATATAGAATTACACTCTAATCGCCCGGAGATGATTTTGATGATGGAGCTCCATCATTAGAATTTATGTTCGTGTGACGAAAGTGGGATTTCTATATATTTCCAATTGACTGGTGTGAGAACCAAAGCTATATAGGATTTATTGTTGTGATTTGGCATCAAAAATCTGATTTTTGACTATGTATCAAAGTTATGAATTTCAAAAGCTAATCAACTAATGGATTGATGTTTGTGTTGTTTGTTTATTTGTTTGATAATTTTGAACCATTACGCCTAATTGTATCAAATATAGACTTGTATTGGAAGATTAGTCGCATTTGCTTGCATATACTTGTACTTACATTGAACAGGTCATAGCAAGGAGGCTAGAGCAGAGAATAAAATTTGTTTGCCCGACAAATAGGTACATGTTTACTATAATTTACTATTTTGTTTGGGTGATGATGATTTTATGAGCCTATTGGCTAGCCGCTTGGTTTTTTCTTTTTCTTTTTGAGATCAGAGGGCCTGTATGGCAATTTCGGGATTTTCCCGTGCTCCCGGTGCAGGGGAGGTTATGGCGAAATTTTACGAAAATTTAGGGTGTTAGCCAAATTTTTGAAAAATTTGAAAAGTTCTTAGAAACTGAAAAGTTGAAGAACTTAAGCCGTAATGAAAACAATGAAAGTTGAGTTGGTTTTTAAAACAACTTTCGGCTCCGTTCCTTTTCGGGGACGAAAAGTTTTATGTAGGGGAGATTGTAACAACCTGTAAAATCTGGGCCAATTTAAAAATTTTATTTCGGCAATTTTAGTGAATTTCGAATATTTAAAATAGATTATTGTAAATAATATCGATGAAAACATTATTTTGAATAGAATTCGAACGTATATATTTATATAGATCGTCGTTAGAATATAAATATTTATTTATAATTATAAAAGGAATTGAAAATGGCGCGGTAGTTCGATAATTAGATTTCAAACTTCAATTGAATGTACCGGGTTCAAAATAAACCGGATTTTAGTGAAACCAAAAATATTTGAATCTAATTAATAATATCTTTCCAACGAATCCGACAAATTGAAATTTCATAGCGGGAATCAAAAGATATGTCCAGTTGAAATTTCAGGATAGTCGCTATGGAATTTCGGCCCCTGAAAATAGCCATTTTGCAAACAACCTCGGATTTCGACGAAACCACTTTTGTTGGATCCGGGATGTAAAGTTATTGCTAGATTTCAAATTTCATAATTTTTCGAATCAATATGTGAGCGTGGCAAAGTAAAACGCGTTTGACCAGTTTTAGTTGTTTTTAATCGACTGGAAAATGGTCATTTTTCAAATGGTCTCGGAATTTGACGAAATTAGTTTTGTTAGGACCGTATCGTCAATACGAAGTTAGAAAATATTTTTCTGGAATTTTTCGAATTAGTATGTGACCCTGGTAAATGGAAATGCGCGTTCAAAATTAAATATATAGAGTTATATTTTGATTTTGACGAAAACTGATCATAACGATCGAATTGACCTACGTGACATATCCCATTGTGTTCGGAATGAGGGTAATTAGCTAGAGGTGACGGTCGTTGGAGTTTATTTGGGGTTCGGAGCGAATAATTCCTAAATAAAATAGAATAAAATAAAATATTAAAATATATATGGTTTTTTAAAATGGGCCATATTCACTAAACCCTAGTTCACAAACAGGAAGCCGCCGCTATCAGCTTTTCAACAGCCCAAAACGATCGATTTTTCTTCCAACCAATTCTTTTAATCCATCTCGAAATAAAACAAACCCCAAAACAAAAATCAAAGACCGTTGTCTGCTCCTTCAAATGATACCAGTTTGAGGAATTTCCGTCTCGTGTGAAGCTCGAATTCATGTCGGAATCTCACGTCGTTCGTGGCCAACGCCCGACCACTGGAGGCGATCGAACTCCTTCAGATCGCGGGCGCGGGGAGGGGAGCCAGCTGCGCTCCAAGTGGCACTACCCGATCATCGGTCGACGCTGTGATTGGAGCGCGGAATCCAACCCTTGTTTGAAGCAGCTGTTCGACGTGGTCTGGTATGAATTACGGAAGAAGGTTTTGTTCTTTTTATTTATTTATTTATTATTAACATGAAAATCAGTTTAAAAATTGTTTTGAAAATCAGTTTAAAATTTGTTTTGAAAATCAGTTTAAAAATTGTTTTGAAAATCAGTTTAAATATTGTTTTGAAAATACATATCGCCTTGATTTGAAAATATATATCGCCTTGTTTGAAAGAAGAAAAATATACATATGATTTGGAGAAGAAAAATATACATATGATTTGGAGAAGAAAAATATACATATGATTTGAATAGAAAAATATACATATGTTTTGGAATAGAAAAATAACATTGTATAAAAATGTGATTTTTAATTCTATATAGCGCTGTCAGTATAAAAATATGATTTTTATTACACGAGAAGTAAAGTAAAAATACAATTTTTGTGCTAGTATAAAGTTATGATTTTTATATATATTTTAGCAAAGTAAAAATATAATCTTTACAATGTATAGTGCGATATAAAAATATAATTTTTATCCAAGAAGTGATAACATAAAAATGTGATTTTTATCTCTATAGCATTGAAATAAAAATGTGATTTTTAATGTGAACAGTGTGAAAAAGACTGTGTTGGAAGTACGGGCAAATCCAGACTGTTCTGAATTTCAGAAATAAAGAATGGAGGAGTGGATCCCTCGGTGAGAACTCCTCACTGTTATTTTAAATTTCTAGTTTAAAATATATACTAGGATGCTGACGGTGTTTAGTAGCACCCGACACCCGTCGTCCACAGACCATGAACGACTTGTTTGTTAGATTGATGTTGTTGTGAAAATTTGATTGTGTGATGTAACAACCCGCAAAAATCCGCAAAAATCAGGACCAATTTTAATGAATTTTGCCAATATAAAATTATTTATTTAAATAATAATGATCACAAATTTGATTTAAATCGAAGTTAGAATGAATGATTTAATTTTAATTAACAAAAGAGTTAGAAATAGCGCGATAGTTTGAAAAGTCAAACTTGAACTTTGACTGACCGTACAGGATGCAAAATTTAACGGATTTTAGTGAAACCAAAAATATTAGAATCTATTTAAAAATATCTTTCCAACGAATCCGAAAAATTGAAATTTCATAGCGGAAATCAAAAGTTATGGCCAATTCAATATTTAGAAAGGTCGCTATGAAATTTATAAAGATCAAAATGCTACTTTTTGCATACGAAAGAATTTAAACTCGAAACCACTTCCATTGAGTTCAGAATGATGTTTCTACATTGAAAAACAGTAAACACTTATATATTTTGAGTTTCGGGATTTTTTTGTTTAAAAATATATTTTTAATATTAAATATATTGGCCTTAAAATAGTCATTTTAAAAACGACCTCCGTTTTCGATGAAACCACGTTTGTTGGATCCGGAATGTCAAAATATTGTTAAATTTAATTTTTCATAATTTTTGGAATTAATTTGTGGCCGTGGCAAAAGGATTTCTATTTTGTCAATTTACGGTCAAATTTTAATCGACTTAAAAATAGTTATTTTTCAAACAGTCTCAGAATTCGATGAAATTAGTCTCATTGGAACCCTATCGTCATAAGAAAGCTAAAAATATTTTTTTAGATTTTTCGGAGTCCGTATGTGGCCTCGGCGGATTTTTGATTGTGTCCGAATTAAATAATAAAAAGAATTAATTTTAAATTCGAAAAATGAGGGCTTAGACAACCTTTTGGGCCTGCGGGACATGGCTAGATGGATCCGGATTAGGGGTTATTAGGTAGGGTAGCTTTTGTTGGACTGGATTCTAAATAATTTGAGAGGAATGGGTTTTTTTGAAAAATCAACAATTACATAATATAAAAAAGAGAACCCTAACTAAATCATTATTCATCTTCTTCAATTAGTAGCCGCCGCTCCCTATTCTCTTCATGGCCGAAAATTCTTGTGCCACTTTCTCCCTCTGCTCTTCAAATTAAATCCTAACTCCTATACCAAATCAAAGAGCATCTTCTCCTCTCCATTCTCATAAGGTTAGACCTTCTCTGGAGCCACCATCTTCTCCTCTCCATTCTCATAAGTACGGCCGATCCTATTTGAGGAGGAAGAAGGGTAATTATTTTAATTAATTAACTAATTAATTAATTTAAATTATTTTAAAAACTTGTTTTGACCATGACTCGTTCATTTCAACTTAGAATTTGACGATTTCAAAAACATTGGAATCATAACAGCAAATAAGACGGTTTGAGACTGATTGGAACATTTTCTGGACTCTTTGAATCTTTAGATCTGAATTAACGGAAGGTGAAATTTCTTTAATTTAAATTAATTAGTTGATTAATTTATTTATTATATAATATTCGTTCAGATCTGAATTATATAGTATGTTATGTTGGTTTTTTGTTTGATGAATGTATTGTTGTATTGGTTGTTGTGCGAACTTGGATACGTTTATTTCAGATTTGGTTTTTATTGAATTGAGTTTGATAATCAATTCAATATTCATATTGCGATGGAAAAATATACATAGAAAAAGATTGTTTATTTTATTTTTTGTGTTCCAACACAAAAACACACATGAGAAAAAAAAAAGATTGTTTATTTTATTTTTGTGTTCCAACACAAAAATTATGCATAGAAAAAAAAAAGATTGTTTATTTTATTTTTTTGTGTTCCAACACAAAAGTATACATGAGGAAAAAAATGTGTTTATTTTATTTTTGTGTTCCAACACAAAAATCTACAAGAAAAAGATGTTTATTTTATTTTTGTGTTCCAACACAAAAATCTACATGAAAAAAAAAGTTTACTTTATTTTTGTGTTTCAACACAAAAATCTACATGCATGAAAGATGTTCATTTTATATTTGTGTTTCAACACAAATAACAATATTCAAAAGAAATGTCTAAACATAAAAGTTTATAAAAAAAAATATCTTTTTATTTACATATTGGCACATACATTTACACAGGAATATGAATTATTTTTATTGTGTCTTAAACACAAATGAATACTTCGTCATCAAAGTTTTATTTTTATTTTTGTCTTAAACACAAATAAATACTTCGTCATCAAAGTTTTATTTTTATTTTTGTCTTAAACACAAATGAATGTACCGCCATTGAAATTTTATTTTATTTATTTTTACTTGTGTTCCCAACGCAAATACATGTACCGTACATCGAAAGTATTTCACTTGTGTCCCTAACAAAAATATTTACATCGTTAATTGATTAACATTTTGATTTGTGTTTTCAAACAAAAATTTTATATGATGGAAAAGAAAAGTGTATTGTTTCATTCCTTAATGTCAACAAAGTATAGGAACTCATCTCATTACAATTCGTAATAAAAATTCAATGTAGAAAGAAATAATAATATATATGATTTTCATTATTTTTGTGTTTGCATACATGTGCAAACGCTTCATAAAAAAAAATATACATTTTTGTGTTTGCATGCATATGCAAACGCTTCATAAAAAAATTACATTTTTGTGTTTGTATACATATGCAAACGCTTCACAAAAAGAAAAAGAAAAAAAAAGATTTACATTTTTGTGTTTACATACATATGCAAACGCTTCATAAAATTTAAAACATACATTTTTGTGTTGGCATGCATATGAAAACGTTTCTTAAAATTTAAAATTTACATTTTCGTGTTGCAATTAAATGCAAACACTACATGTAAGAGGGAAGAGACAGTTTTATTTTATGATCACATTTTATAAAACAAAAGTAGAAAAAAAATTACATTTTTGTTCGCATTCACAATGCGAACAAAACTTTTTAAAATGAGATTTATATTTTTGCTCGCATTCACAATGCGAACAAAACATTAAAAATAAGATTTATATTTTGGTTCGCATTCACAATGTGAACAAACCATTAAAAAAATACATTTTGTTGCATTCCACAATGTAAACAATACATAAAATAAAAATTATATTTTTTGTTTGCATCCTACAATGCAAATGAAATGTAGAAAATAGAATATACATTTTTATTTGCATTCTATCATGCAAATAAAACCAGAAGATAAGAAAAATTACATTGTTGTTTGCAACCTTAGTCGTAAACAAACAAGAAGATAAAAATTACATTTTGTTTGCAAATTTAGATGCAAACAAATTTAGTAAAAACAAACGTTACATTTTTTGGCATGTTTTTAAATGCGAACAAAGCATTAAAATAAGGTTATATATTTATTTATTTACTTCACTTGATGTAAATAGACATAAAATAAAAAGTTGTTCTTTTATTTACATTTCTTGATGTAAATAAAAGTAGAAATTAAGTAATACATTTTTATTTGCATTACTCAACGCAAATACAACATGTGAATAAAAGATCCATTTTCATTTGCAATCCTTATTGCAAATAAATTATGAAATGAAAAGTTAAAATTTTTATTTACATTCCTCGTTGTAAATAAACCTCAAATCAAAAAGCTGAATCTTTATTTGCATTCTCTAGTGCGAATAAAACATGAAATGAAAAGTTATATTTTTGTTATTAATTGTATTCCCTATTACAATGGAATTAAAAGATTACATTTTTCTTTTCATCTATTTACAATGAAAGGAATTGAAATAAAGATTTTATTTTTATCGTCATTTTACATGCAATAAAAAGAATAGAAATAAAAAGAGACAGTTTTATCGTCGTGTCATATATTGTGTATTACACTGCCATAAACAAGTTACCTGACTTGTTTATGTGATTGAGTCGATAATTTTCACACATCGCCCAAGTGCACAAATGAACTAATTATTTGTTTGTTGGCTGAAACCCCACACGGGTGTTGGGATGAAAATTAACATACACTAATCCCAATATTTAGTTGTATGTTGATCGTTAGATCGACAGGCTGTGATGGGCGTTATTATTTAATTTTAACGCTTACACAGTTGGAATTACACTTTGGATGTAAATGGATGACTTGATAATTACATTTTTATTGTTATATATGATGTGTGTTAAATCCATATAATCCAAATTATATGGTAAATGGTTGAGTCGCATTTCGATTCAGATGTTCTTTTAAATAAGAATATTTTACATTAGAGATTCTTTTTATTTAAATATATATATATATATATTTTAATTAAGTATATGTTAAACAAAGAATATTTGTAAAAGGTAAAAATCTTTTATATAAAGAATATTTTTAATGATTATCTCTAAAATACGTTTTTCTTATAATAATAAATATTTAAAGAGAAATCTTTTATTTAAGATTATTAGAATTTGCAAATCTTATTTTATGATATGAAATAAATTGAGATGTGAAGTGGATTTATCGTGGACGGTGTTTTTAAATGACATTTCTCCTTTAATCCAATTTACATTGAAATTATTATTTGGAATTTATAAATCTATTTTATAGATTTAAAAAGAGCATTTCCTAAAAATCTAGTTTTCCAATTTAATAAAATTAAATTGGAATTAAGTGGAAAATTCTATTGGTAATAATCGAGATGGGCTTTTGTAATAGAAGACCGATATTATATATGGAATTTAAGAGGCTTTGCCGTTATTCCATGTATATTGTTAGTCCGATACAGAAATTCACATCGATTATGTATTGATTGATTTCTGTGGAATTCCATATTTTGGAAATTGATTTATGGGTTTATTGTGAACTGTGTTTTAAATGACACGAGTTCTTTAACCTGTTTAAAAGAAGATTTATTCTTTAAAATAAATAATCTTGTGAAAATGATTTTTGATATTAAATCAAATTTAGAATTTTTAATAAATCTTTTAAGGAAGATTTATGATTAAATTTATTAATTTATCTTTGATAAAATTAATGAGAATCTTTTAATATGAATATCTTATTAAAAGAATATTCTGAGTGGGAAATGTGGCGTAATGTGTGATTTTCCAATATTTGATTTTTAATCACAAAATACGCGAGTTATTCAGAAAGACCGGGTTTAACCCATTCTGAATAATCATCACGACGATCAAGAGTCGAAGATGAAGACGGCAATTGAAGACCGAAGTTTTCACGTCGTTGGGATGATGATGACTGGTATCTTGAATTGGGACTGGACACCCCAAGGCAAGGTATTTGGTGATGATCGTCCAAATGTATTTGGAGATCGACGGACACGTTGTTTCGCTCAGACCCAGAGCGGACTTGTAAATGGATTGTGTGTCTGACATTGTATTCTTTTCTACTGTATTTGTTGAATGCTACCGATTATATATTTCTTTTGGTGGTGGAGAATTTATTCTTCACTTAACACCCTTCTCTAAGACGTATGAGCTTGGAGGTTATATATATATATGGGTAGATGATCAATGATACGGTAGAGTCTGACAATGTGGCATGCTAAGATGCAATTGATCAAGGCTTTGTTGAAAAGCAGGCCTTGTGGTTGATGATCAAAGCACAGTCTATTTAGACATAGCTTTGTGTATATCGTGACTTCGCGAGCCTCACAGCCCGGTAGAGTCTAAAACGGGAGAAGGGAACGCAGGGAGTGCACACGTTTCTCTCTAGCTAGAGTGGTGCCAGGGACCTACCAGCGCTGGCATTTATTCATTGTGGTTGTTGGATTTTTCGAGGCCTCGGTTTATGCGGTCGCCATTGGCCGCATTATAGGTCCAAAAGGACCGGGGAGCGTGTGTTCAGGAATTGCCAATCCATTAAGCGTTAACGTATGGACCGGCCCTGCAGGATCCAAGGGTTGGACAGAGTACGAATCCTGGGGCATTTGCTAGAGTGTCTCGAATCGGTAAGGATCTCCTCCCTAGCCTTGACTCAGATGGAAACCCAAATTTCCAATACGACATCACGCGGTTTTGATTGTATAACTATATATGGCGACATAGTGGGATGGGGCACTCATGCCGTCTAGGATTAATACATTTACTTTGATGTATTTCAAATTGTTTGCACACTATTATTATATAATACTGTGTTTATCGTATCAAGCATCTTTTGATCATTATAAGGTAAAACCCTATCCTCCGGTTTGCGTTGCATTGTGTGATGGGACTTGGGTCTTATAATGGTTTCATTTTTTCAAAAAGACATTGCGTTATTCTACGATTTACTTTACTTTATGCACTGGCAATCCATAGGAGGAAACCCGTTCCGTGAAAGTGGCGTGGTCCTGTGATTAGCCTTATTATATTTTATAGGTTAGGTAGAATTCTCACACCAGTCTCATGACTGACCTGTAGTTTGTCCACTGGCAAACTCGGGTGCCCATATTTTCCACACGGGCAGTCGAGTAACTATTTTTGCAGATACATTAAGAAGGATTCTGGGTTGAAGCTTAAAGATGTGTCCAGAGATAGAGAGTCTTCCGCTGTGTTCTTCCGTTGCAATATATTACATTTTTTGTATTTATCTTCCGCTGTAATTATATTCCAATGTACTCTGATATGTATATTCTGTACTCTGATGTAACATTTATTATAGTGTTATAAAAGTCTTCTGTTATCTGTTGTAATGTGTTGTATGCCCAAAGTTAAAGTATTCGTAGGTTTCCACTTTTTGGATCAGACCTGTGTGGTTTATGGTCGATTCGAAGGGCAGGGATTTGCGGGTCTTTACAGTTGGTATCAGAGCCAGGTTAGCTCAAATCTTTGGGGTACAACTTGTTAGAACTGAACAAAAGACTCATCAGAGATTGGATTAGTAATGTCCAATAAGAATACTCATTAGAGATAGGATCAGCAGTATCCTAGAATGAGTAAACTCGTTAGAGATGGGGTTAGTAATGCCCTAGAACGAGTTAAGAGTTACGAATTTATAATTAACGTATTTTTGATATTTATAATCTATTCTTTGAAATATGATTTTTTATATATATTTTGAAAAGATAATTAATCATTAAAATTTAAAATTAAGATAGGTAATTTTACAATTTTTAGCTACGTTCCTTTTCGAGGACGAAAAGTTTTTAAGTGGGGGCGATTGTAACAACCCGCAAAAATCCGCAAAAATCAGGACCAATTTCAATGAATTTTGACAATATAAAATTATTTATTTAAATAATAATGATCACAAATTTGATTTAAATCGAAGTTAGAATGAATGATTTAATTTTAATTAACAAAAGAGTTAGAAATAGCGCGGTAGTTTGAAAAGTCAAACTTGAACTTTGACTGACCGTACAGGATGCAAAATTTAACGGATTTTAGTGAAACCAAAAATATTAGAATCTATTTAAAAATATCTTTCCAACGAATCCGAAAAATTGAAATTTCATAGCGGAAATCAAAAGTTATGGCCAATTCAATATTTAGAAAGGTCGCTATGAAATTTATAAAGGTCAAAATGCTACTTTTTGCATACGAAGGAATTTGAACTCGAAACCACTTCCATTGAGTTCAGAATGATGTTTCTACATTGAAAAACAGTAAACACTTATATATTTTGAGTTTCGGGATTTTTTTTGTTTAAAAATATATTTTTAATATTAAATATATTGGCCTTAAAAATAGTCATTTTACAAACGACCTCAGTTTTCGACGAAACTACTTTTGTTGGATCCGGAATGTCAAAATATTGTTAAGTTTAATTTTTCATAATTTTTGGAATTAATTTGTGGCCGTGGCAAAAGGATTTCTATTTTGTCAATTTACGGTCAAATTTTAATCGACTTAAAAATAGCTATTTTTCAAACAGTCTCAGAATTCGATGAAATTAGTCTCATTGGAACCGTATCGTCATAAGAAAGCTAAAAATATTTTTTTAGATTTTTCGGAGTCCGTATGTGGCCTCGGCGGATTTTTGATTGTGTCCGAATTAAATAATAAAAAAATTAATTTTAAATTCGAAAAATGAGGGCTTAGACAACCTTTTGGGCCTGCGAGACATGGCTAGATGGATCCGGATTAGGGGTTATTAGGCAGGGTAGCTTTTGTTGGACTGGATTCTAAATAATTTGAGAGGAATGAGTTTTTTTGAAAAATCAACAATTACATAATATAAAAAAGAGGAGAACCTTAACTAAATCATTATTCATCTTTTCAATTAGTAGCCGCCGCCCCCTATTCTCTTCATGGCCGAAAATTCTTGTGCCACTTTCTCCCTCTTCTCTTCAAATTAAATCCTAACTCCTATACCAAATCAAAGAGCATCTTCTCCTCTTCATTCTCATAAGGTTAGACCTTCTCTGGAGCCACCATCTTCTCCTCTCCATTCTCATAAGTACGGCCGATCCTATTTGAGGAGGAAGAAGGGTAATTATCTTAATTAATTAACTAATTAATTAATTTAAATTATTTTAAAAACTTGTTTTGACCATGACTCGTTCATTTCAACTTAGAATTTGACGATTTCAAAAACATTGGAATCATAACAGCAAATAGGACGGTTTGAGACTGATTGGAACATTTTCTGGACTGTTTGAATCTTTAGATCTGAATTAACGGAAGGTGAGATTTCTTTAATTTAAATTAATTAGTCGATTAATTTATTTGTTATATAATATTCGTTCAGATCTGAATTGTATAGTATGTTATGTTGGTTTTCTGTTTGATGAATGTATTGTTGTATTGGTTGTTGTGCGAACTTGGATACGTTTATTTCAGATTTGGTTTTTATTGAATTGAGTTTGATAATCAATTCAATATTCATATTGCGATGGAAAAATATACATAGAAAAAGATTGTTTATTTTATTTTTTGTGTTCCAACACAAAAGCACACATGAGAAAAAAAAAAGATTGTTTATTTTATTTTTGTGTTCCAACACAAAAATTATGCATAGAAAAAAAAAGATTGTTTATTTTATTTTTTTGTGTTCCAACACAAAAGTATAAATGAGGAAAAAAATGTGTTTATTTTATTTTTGTGTTCCAACACAAAATTCTACAAGAAAAAGATGTTTATTTTATTTTTGTGTTCCAACACAAAAATCTACATGAAAAAAAAAGTTTACTTTATTTTTGTGTTTCAACACAAAAATCTACATGCATGAAAGATATTCATTTTATATTTGTGTTTCAACACAAATAACAATATTCAAAAGAAATGTCTAAACATAAAAGTTTATAAAAAAAAATTGTCTTTTTATTTACATATTGGCACATACATTTACACAGGAATATGAATTATTTTTATTGTGTCTTAAACACAAATGAATACTTCGTCATCAAAGTTTTATTTTTATTTTTGTCTTAAACACAAATAAATACTTCGTCATCAAAGTTTTATTTTTATTTTTGTCTTAAACATAAAAGAATGCACCGCCATTGAAATTTTATTTTATTTATTTTTACTTGTGTTCCCAACACAAATACATGTACCGTACATCGAAAGTATTTCACTTGTGTCCCTAACACAAATATTTACATCGTTAATTGATTAACATTTTGATTTGTGTTTTCAAACAAGAATTTTATATGATGGAAAAGGAAAGTAAATTGTTGCATTCCTTAATGTCAACAAAGTATAGGAACTCATCTCATTACAATTCGTAATAAAAATTCAATGTAGAAAGAAATAATAATATATATGATTTTCATTATTTTTGTGTTTGCATACATGTGCAAACGCTTCATAAAAAAAATATATATATATATATACATTTTTATGTTTGCATGCATATGCAAACGCTTCATAAAAAAATTACATTTTTGTGTTTGCATACATATGCAAATGCTTCACAAAAAGAGAAAAAGAAAAAAAAAAGATTTACATTTTTGTGTTTACATACATATGCAAACGCTTCATAAAATTTAAAACATACATTTTTGTGTTGGCATGCATATGAAAACGTTTCTTAAAATTTAAAATTTACATTTTCGTGTTGCAATTAAATGCAAACACTACATGTAAGAGGGAAGAGACAGTTTTATTTTATGATTACATTTTATAAAACAAAAGTAGAAAAAAATAATAATAATAAGATTTACATTTTTGTTCGCATTCACAATGCGAACAAAACTTTTTAAAATGAGATTTATATTTTTGCTCGCATTCACAATGCGAACAAAACATTAAAAATAAGATTTATATTTTGGTTCGCATTCACAATGTGAACAAACCATTAAAAAAATACATTTTGTTGCATTCCACAATGTAAACAATACATAAAATAAAAATTATATTTTTTGTTTGCATCTTACAATGCAAATGAAATGTAGAAAATAGAATATACATTTTTATTTGCATTCTATCATGCAAATAAAACCAGAAGATAAGAAAAATTACATTGTTGTTTGCAACCTTAGTCGTAAACAAACAAGAAGATAAAAATTACATTTTGTTTGCAAATTTAGATGCAAACAAATTTAGTAAAAACAAACGTTACATTTTTTGGCATGTTTTTAAATGCGAACAAAGCATTAAAATAAGGTTATATTTTTATTTATTTACTTCACTTGATGTAAATAGACATAAAATAAAAAGTTGTTCTTTTATTTACATTTCTTGATTTAAATAAAAGTAGAAATTAAGTATTACATTTTTATTTGCATTACTCAACGCAAATACAACATGAGAATAAAAGATCCATTTTCATTTGCAATCCTTATTGCAAATAAATTATGAAATGAAAAGTTAAAATTTTTATTTACATTCCTCGTTGTAAATAAACCTCAAATCAAAAAGCTGAATCTTTATTTGCATTCTCTAGTGCGAATAAAACATGAAATGAAAAGTTATATTTTTGTTATTAATTGTATTCCCTATTACAATGGAATTGAAAGATTACATTTTTCTTTTCATCTATTTACAATGAAAGGAATTGAAATAAAGATTTTATTTTTATCGTCATTTTACATGCAATAAAAAGAATAGAAATAAAAAGAGACAGTTTTATCGTCGTGTCATATATTGTGTATTACACTGCCATAAACAAGTTACCTGACTTGTTTATGTGATTGAGTCGATAATTTTCACACATCGCCCAAGTGCACAAATGAACTAATTATTTGTTTGTTGGCTGAAACCCCACACGGGTGTTGGGATGAAAATTAACATACACTAATCCCAATATTTAGTTGTATGTTGATCGTTAGATCGACAGGCTGTGATGGGCGTTATTATTTAATTTTAACGCTTACACAGTTGGAATTACACTTTGGATGTAAATGGATGACTTGATAATTACATTTTTATTGTTATATATGATGTGTGTTAAATCCATATAATCCAAATTATATGGTAAATGGTTGAGTCGCATTTCGATTCAGATGTTCTTTTAAATAAGAATATTTTACATTAGAGATTCTTTTTATTTAAATATATATATATATTTTAATTAAGTATATGTTAAACAAAGAATATTTGTAAAAGGTAAAAATCTTTTATATAAAGAATATTTTTAATGATTATCTCTAAAATACGTTTTTCTTATAATAATAAATATTTAAAGAGAAATCTTTTATTTAAGATTATTAGAATTTGCAAATCTTATTTTATGATATGAAATAAATTGAGATGTGAAGTGGATTTATCGTGGACGGTGTTTTTAAATGACATTTCTCCTTTAATCCAATTTACATTGAAATTATTATTTGGAATTTATAAATCTATTTTATAGATTTAAAAAGAGCATTTCCTAAAAATCTAGTTTTCCAATTTAATAAAATTAAATTGGAATTAAGTGGAAAATTCTATTGGTAATAATCGAGATGGGCTTTTGTAATAGAAGACCGATATTATATATGGAATTTAAGAGGCTTTGCCGTTATTCCATGTATATTGTTAGTCCGATACAGAAATTCACATCGATTATGTATTGATTGATTTCTGTGGAATTCCATATTTTGGAAATTGATTTATGGGTTTATTGTGAACTGTGTTTTAAATGACACGAGTTCTTTAACCTGTTTAAAAGAAGATTTATTCTTTAAAATAAATAATCTTGTGAAAATGATTTTTGATATTAAATCAAATTTAGAATTTTTAATAAATCTTTTAAGGAAGATTTATGATTAAATTTATTAATTTATCTTTGATAAAATTAATGAGAATCTTTTAATATGAATATCTTATTAAAAGAATATTCTGAGTGGGAAATGTGGCGTAATGTGTGATTTTCCAATATTTGATTTTTAATCACAAAATACGCGAGTTATTCAGAAAGACCGGGTTTAACCCATTCTGAATAATCATCACGACGATCAAGAGTCGAAGATGAAGACGGCAATTGAAGACCGAAGTTTTCACGTCGTTGGGATGATGATGACTGGTATCTTGAATTGGGACTGGACACCCCAAGGCAAGGTATTTGGTGATGATCGTCCAAATGTATTTGGAGATCGACGGACACGTTGTTTCGCTCAGACCCAGAGCGGACTTGTAAATGGATTGTGTGTCTGACATTGTATTCTTTTCTACTGTATTTGTTGAATGCTACCGATTATATATTTCTTTTGGTGGTGGAGAATTTATTCTTCACTTAACACCCTTCTCTAAGACGTATGAGCTTGGAGGTTATATATATATATGGGTAGATGATCAATGATACGGTAGAGTCTGACAATGTGGCATGCTAAGATGCAATTGATCAAGGCTTTGTTGAAAAGCAGGCCTTGTGGTTGATGATCAAAGCACAGTCTATTTAGACATAGCTTTGTGTATATCGTGACTTCGCGAGCCTCACAGCCCGGTAGAGTCTAAAACGGGAGAAGGGAACGCAGGGAGTGCACACGTTTCTCTCTAGCTAGAGTGGTGCCAGGGACCTACCAGCGCTGGCATTTATTCATTGTGGTTGTTGGATTTTTCGAGGCCTCGGTTTATGCGGTCGCCATTGGCCGCATTATAGGTCCAAAAGGACCGGGGAGCGTGTGTTCAGGAATTGCCAATCCATTAAGCGTTAACGTATGGACCGGCCCTGCAGGATCCAAGGGTTGGACAGAGTACGAATCCTGGGGCATTTGCTAGAGTGTCTCGAATCGGTAAGGATCTCCTCCCTAGCCTTGACTCAGATGGAAACCCAAATTTCCAATACGACATCACGCGGTTTTGATTGTATAACTATATATGGCGACATAGTGGGATGGGGCACTCATGCCGTCTAGGATTAATACATTTACTTTGATGTATTTCAAATTGTTTGCACACTATTATTATATAATACTGTGTTTATCGTATCAAGCATCTTTTGATCATTATAAGGTAAAACCCTATCCTCCGGTTTGCGTTGCATTGTGTGATGGGACTTGGGTCTTATAATGGTTTCATTTTTTCAAAAAGACATTGCGTTATTCTACGATTTACTTTACTTTATGCACTGGCAATCCATAGGAGGAAACCCGTTCCGTGAAAGTGGCGTGGTCCTGTGATTAGCCTTATTATATTTTATAGGTTAGGTAGAATTCTCACACCAGTCTCATGACTGACCTGTAGTTTGTCCACTGGCAAACTCGGGTGCCCATATTTTCCACACTGGCAGTCGAGTAGCTATTTTTGCAGATACATTAAGCAGGATTCTGGGTTGAAGCTTAAAGTTGTGTCCAGAGATAGAGAGTCTTCCGCTGTGTTCTTCCATTGCAATATATTACATTTTTTGTATTTATCTTCCGCTGTAATTATATTCCAATGTACTCTGATATGTATATTCTGTACTCTGATGTAACATTTATTATAGTGTTATAAAAGTCTTCTGTTATCTGTTGTAATGTGTTGTATGCCCAAAGTTAAAGTATTCGTAGGTTTCCACTTTTTGGATCAGACCTGTGTGGTTTATGGTCGATTCGAAGGGCGGGGATTTGCGGGTCTTTACATGTGATGTGGAACGAAATAAAATATTTTATAGTGGAAAATATTCTATAGTTAAAAATATAATTTTTAACGTGTTAAAATGAAATAAATATTTATAAATGAATCGGACGATTTGTTTATATACACTGATTTGACTGATATTGATTGGGACGATAAATTTTACACATCGCCCAACTACACAAATAAAATCTGTGTTTGATTGTTTGAAACCCCACACGGGTGTTGGGATGATATTTGGCGTACACTAATCCCAATTATTTAATTGTATGTCGATCGATTGGTCGATAGACTGTGTAAGCGTTGATTATATATATTTAATGCTTATGCAGTTGTGTCGTGCACTTTGGATGATGGTTGATTATTTATGGTTGCTATTATATACATGTGTTGTATGGAATCCATATAATTAACATTATATGGTAATTGATTGGGCCTCATTCCAATTGTGAAAATAAAGAATATTTTAAAATAAAGATTAACGTGTTGACAGTGCTCATTCGTTGAGATTAGTCATGTGGTGAAAGAAATATAAATTCTTGTGTTGAATAGAATGAATATTCATTTGTTGAATAGAATAACGAATTTATTGAATAATATAAAGCCGTGTTGATTAGAGATGCGCTATTTTGACGCGAACGATATTGATATCGATTATATTCGTTTTTAAAATGAATTTGAATTTGAATAGAATAGAAAATGAATTTAAAATTGAATATAATAGAAATTGAATTCGAATTGAATAGAATAGAAATTGAATTCGAATTGAATAGAATAGAAATTGAATCGAATTGAATCGAATAGAATAGAAATTGAATTCGAATTGAATAGAATAGAAATTGAATTCGAATTGAATAGAATAGAAATTGAATTCGAATTGAATAGAATAGAAATTGAATTCGAATTGAATAGAATAGAAATTGAATCGAATTGAACTGAATAAATAGAAATTGAATCGAATTGATTTGATTAGAATAGAAATTGAATTGAATTGAATAGAATAGAATAGAAATTGAATTCGAATTGAATAGAATAGAAATTGAATTCGAATTGAATAGAATAGAAATTGAATCGAATTGAATTGAATATAATAGAAATTGAATTCGAATTGAATAGAATAGAAATTGAATTCGAACTGAATAGAATAGAAATTGAATCGAATTGAACTGAATAGAATAGAAATTGAATCGAATTGAACTGAATATAATAGAAATTGAATTCGAATTGAATAGAATAGAAATTGAATTCGAATTGAATAGAATAAAAATTGAATCGAATTGAATTCGAATAGAATTGAATAGAAATTGAATTCGAATAGAATTGAATAGAAATTGAATTCGAATTGAATAGAATAGAAATTGAATCGAATTGAATTGAATAGAATAGAAATTGAATTCGAATTGAATAGAATAGAAATTGAATTCGAATAGAATTGAATTGAATAGAAATTGAATTCGAATAGAATTGAACAGAAATTGAATTCGAATAGAATTGAATTGAAATTGAATTCGAATAGAATTGAATAGAAATTGAATTCGAATAGAATTGAATAGAAATTGAATTCGAATAGAATTGAATTGAAATTGAATTCGAATAGAATTGAATTCGAATAGAAATTGAATTCGAATAGAATTGAATTGAAATTGAATTCGAATAGAATTGAATAGAAATTGAATTCGAATAGAATTGAATAGAAATTGAATTCGAATAGAATTGAATAGAAATTGAATTCGAATAGAATTGAATAGAAAATGAATTCGAATTAGAATTGAATAGAAAATGAATTCGAATTGAAATTGAATACAATCGAATTTGAATTGAAATCAATTTGAAATGAATTTAAAATGATTTATAAAATTCGTTTTTAAAAGGAAATCGACGAAGTATATATTATATATAATATAATGGCCTGAATAGAACGCGCCGCGCTGCAGCAGTTCGCGAATTTCGACCATTGACTTCGAATTGACGTTGCGGGAGATCCGACCGTCGGATTCTCCTGAAACCGGAACCGTTGGGTTCGTATCGAGAGGATCTTTCCAATGAATATTAGAAATTTGAAATCTAACGATTGAATTTGGAATTATGTCCAAATCAAATTTGGAAAAGGTCGCTGTAAGTGCAATTCGATGGCCGTAGATGGAAACCGACTTTACGGGCCTTGATAAAATAATTAAAAATATCGATAATTTGTTTAAAATCATAAGAAATGATTTGGGGAAAATTGGGATGAAAAACTCCATATTTGAAAAGATAAAAATAGATTTTTATCGAAATGAACTAGTTTTGAACTAGAATTAAAACCAATTCATTTTTGAAATAAATAAATTGAATTTGAAATGAGTTTTAAATAACCAGAATTTCTAATATATTTTATTGGAACTGAAATAGAATGTGATTTGGGTTTATCGTGGACTGTGTTTTAAATGACATTAGTTCTTTAACCCAGTAAAAGGAGTTTTAATGAATCTTTAATTAGATTGAAATAGAAATTGATAATTTAAATTATCAAACTTTGGAAATGATCGAAAGGGGAGTATCACCAGTTTTGCTCCTAGCGATAGTTAAATCTTTAATTAGATTTGAACGTGAAATGGTAATTAACTTTATCGATAATACCGTGGTGTTAGTTATGGGGTAATAACAGTTTTGCTCCATGGGATGACTAGGTTGGGATTGGGAAATAAAATAAATAATTACTTCGGTGTGGTTCGCTAATCTCGACTAGTTTGGAAAACCATAATCTGGTTTGAAATGTCATCCAAAGGAAGATTAAAGAATAAATTTAAAAGGATTTATCTCTGATAAAACTAATGAGAACCTTTCCCTAGGAGTGTAAATATCTGAATAGAAGAATATTCTGAATTGGAATGAGGCGTATGTCGTGTTTGCGTAACAAGTGTTTATTACATACGTGGGTTATTCAGAAAGGCCGGGTCTATACCCATTCTGAATAACCGATTCGACGAAGAATCGAAGAGATTGAAGACGGTGCCAGACTGACGATCTTCACATCGAATGGATGGGTGCTACTGATGCTCACGATGGGAGTAGCTACCTTGAAGGGGGCTAAAGTAGTAGTCGTCCGGACGTGCTTGGAGGTCGACGGATATGCGAGGAAAGTGCCTCCGGTTTCGTTCAGACCTAGAACGGACTTGTAAATGGATCGTGTGTCTGACATTGTATTCCTTTATATTGTATTCGTTGATCTCTGCTAAATATATATCTGTTTGGCGGCGGAGAATTTATTCTCTTGCTTAACGCCCTTCTCTGAGACATACGAGCTCAGAGGTTATATATTGGCAGAAATCAGTGGTATGATATGGATTGATAGTGTGGCATGCTGAGATGCAGTGATCCAGACTTTTGTTGAAAAGCAAAGTTTGGTGGATGATGATCAAAGCGTAGCTCTAATATAGCACGGCTTTGTGTATAGCGTTGATTCGCGAGCCTCACACCCCGGTATGGTGGTAAACTGATGGTTTGATCAGTATGCTTTTTAGTGTATGGGCACCTTCGGGTGTCGTGGATTCGGTCGACCGAGATTGAGCTTATTGCTCAGAGGGATAGGGTAAGCGGTGTTTTCTCTTGCCGGGACGTAAGCCGCAGTGATACTCGATTTCCCAAAAGTGCGGATGTGCATTACGGTGTTTTCTCTAGCTGAGACGTAAGCCGTTGAGATGGCACTACGCGATCGATCTTTCGAATCAGGAGCCACCATGATGGAAATCCAATTTCCAAATATGACATTTTGCGGTTTTGATTGTAGAGCCTAGTATTGGCGACATGATATATGGTACCCATGCCGTCTTTAACACCCCGCCTCCGCTAGGGTCACTCGCAAGGGAATGCACTAGCTTTAGAGGGGCATTATTGGTAAACATGCACAGAAATATCACAAGACAGAACATATAAAATAGCGGAAGTAAAATCGAACTTTCATAAATATTGATAATTAAGGTCTAAAGCCTTTTTTTACATCAGAGTACATCAAAACCTGTCATGCAATGATAAAGAAGCATAAAGACTTTTTCATAAATTATTCCCCCAGTAAAAAACAGTAAAGTAGCCATAGCCAAGAAAAGTCCAAGCCATCCATGATGACCTTCGAGCAGAAGAAGTCCGAACTAAACAGCAGTATTCCCTCCCTGTAACCTGGGGGGGAACGGAAGAAAAGAGGCGAAACAAAACGGGTCGGTCAAAAAGACTGAGTAAGCCCTATCTACTATTAGTATAAAAACTAGTAAAGTTAACTGACATGTGAAACTGAGATGAACATGAGCATGATAACAAGATAGACAAGCTAAATCAAAATAACAGGATGAACTACTGAACTCAGATACACTAAGTGTCATGATAAAGTACGATGTCAAAATAAAACAAGGTATCACATCGTCAGGTTTCTATCAAGTATAATATCCCAAGATATCTATCACGTATAACGTCCCATGGTATCTATCCAGTATGCCCGCTCTGCACCTACCGTACTAGCATCCCAACTGTATCACGTGTTATCCGTGAATGACCCTTACTCAAAAGTCGTGTAATGGTCCATGTCAACCTAATATGCTGCATATATAGGTTACTCAACTCATATGTCTTATTACATGCAAATGTTCAGTCCTCTGCCGTAGACCATACGGGCTTTCCCATGAGATTCTATATTACTTTAACATAGTTCCATGATCCTTGAGATCGGTTTTGACTGTTACCCTAAACCTAGCTAGGGTCTTCCAACATGAATTATCGTCTGTACAACTAGGACTTATGCTACCTAAGACCACTAGGGATTACGCTTACCTGTTGCACGTTCTCGTATCTCGGTTTTGGTTCAATGACCTAGGGCCACTAGGGATTACGCTAACCGTCAACCGCGCCCTTTTTCCCACGCATTCATCGTGAATCGTTTTTCCATGACTGTGTGCACATGTATCACATCGTGCTATCCGAGTCCTGTCACAGGGCAGACCAAGAAATACAGGACTCGGTCGGGAGCTTACAATTTATCTGCCAATGCAGATACTAAGGTCTGTTTTTCTATCCGTGGCTATGGTCCCACGGGACCCCTCCCTCAACTAGCGAAAGACAAGACAGGATAAATCCTGTACGAGAACACACTACTGGCCAACCCCCAATCCGAGCCTTACCGCACCCATAATTAGATAGCAATTATGGTCTATTGGGTGTTCTCTGCCTTTCCGTACGTACACGCTTGACCAAAGATGGAAGGTAGTCTGACGAGCAAATGCTATCTAGGGTACGTCCGTGTCTCGCCGACTATGCCCTATCCACCCCCGTCTTTAGGTCGCTCGTATAGCAACCAAGGCATACTCTTGGTCCTTCTAACGCAGACCTTAACCTCTCATGGGCCTAGTATAATTACCTGGCAGCCCACAGAGGGATCCCAAGAGTATCCTTACGTTCCCCGAAGCCGCTGCTTCGTTACCCAGTTCGCTGGAGCCTTTATCTAAATCAGATACTTGCTCCCCCTCGTATATTTAAACGATGACCTACCGTATCAGGTTACTCATCTATCTATGAACTGGTCTGAATTTCCTTGACTAAGAATCATTACTTAGTTATCCTTCAACTAAGGTTTACCACTTAGCCTTATTCCGGTTACCCTTGTTAATTACGGTTACCCACCTAATTCTCCGAATTAGGGTTTATATAACCGATTTAGTATCACTTAAGTTCATGACTTAATCCCGTCTACAAATCATGTCAAAATTGGCTAAGTATCCAAGTTCAAGACTTAACCCGTCTACAAACCATACTCAAATTGGTTAAGTATATATTAACTTGACCCTATCAAATTACTTAGTCAAACCTGTTAAGTGTATTCAAGCGATTCGTGACTTAGCCTTATCATGTTTTCACGTTATATTGGTTAAGTACGGTTTAACTTAACCTCAATAAATTCACGAGTTAGATTGGTTAAGTATAAATCACTTAACCACATCAAATTAACGTGTTAGATTGGTTAAGTATAGGTCACTTAACCACGTCAAATCAACGAGTTAGATTGGTTAAGTATAGGTCACTTAACCATATCAAATCAACGAGTTAGATTAGTTAAGTGTTTAACTTAACCCCCTTTTAACTACCAAGTGGGACTAATTAAGTCTAAGCTAACTTAACCCCATCCGATTATCATGTTTAGACTAGTTGAGTCTAATCTTAACCCCATCCATTAACTGTATCTTTTGGTTAAGTGTCACTAAGAAAACTTACTTAACCTTACCAAATTATCATGTTGGATTGATTAAGTATTGGTTAACTTAATCCCCGTCCACTAGTCGTATAAAAATGGTTAAGTGTCATTAGGCAAATCGAGTTACTTAACCTACCCAACCTTGTCATGTTTTGTTAAGTATCATTAGCCTAATCAATTTACTTAACCCATTTATCCATGTCATATTTGGTTAAGAGTCATTAATCAAATTAACTTAACCCTATCATGTGGCATTAATTACTTAATGCACCCCAACCTCTCACATTAGACTTTGTTGTGGTTACTAGTTAAGCCGGTCGGTTCCGGGTAGCTTTACACCACAACTTGGTCTAACCTCGGGTTCAAGCACAACATGACCAACTTCTCACATTGGGTCCTATTGTTTGCAACTACTAGTTAGGCCGGTCGGTTCCGGGTAGCTTTATGTTGCAAACTCAACCCAACCTCGAGTTGGCCACTTTCATGTTTAGTCTAGTGTCATGTTCATATTCAAGTTTTCAAGCAATTGGGTAGACCTAACTTAATAGGTAAATTCCCAATGGGTAGACCTAACTTAATAGGTAAATTCCCAAGCTTATGTTTTTATACATACTTACATGTCACTTGCATGTTATATTTCAAGTCATGTTTTCAAGTATAAACGCATGTCATATTTAACGTTACATGTTGTCATGTTTATACCCATTTTCCCAAATCATGTTCATGTCATTATGTTTTCCTCATAATATAACCCCACCGCTTCTAAACTCGCATATACGTTCGCAACAACGCAATGGACTAAAAGAAGAGACTTGACAAAGGCATGACACAAAAATGGATATTAAGCCACAAGTTAATCATGGTGGCAAATGAGGCACAAATGTGTTCATTAGCTTGCATGTTACATTCTTAAGCCTCACAAAAACATGCATAAACTAAAACTTGGCACATAAGCGAATCATGGTGACAAAAGACATGGAATGATGACTAGAAACTCGCACATATCATCATATAAGGGTTATGACTTCATATGCAAGTTGACATAAAGGTATGAAGGTCTTCATGTTGCATAATGCAACATTTCAACATAAAGGTTGTAGCTTTTAGCTCATAAGATCAAGATAATGACTTCATAAACTTGCATAACATGATAGCACATATCATTCTCAATGATCAAACCCAAATTTGCAACATGAACATTTAACTTCATGGTTAAAATCTAAGAGTAGGGAAAGGGCTTACATTGCTATGAAGGCCTAAATCGATTAAGCTAAAACTTGTGATGAAGCCTTTGCATGCCATTACCCAAAACCCCAAAGATAAACCCTCCAAATCAACAAAAACACTCTCTTTATGAACAAAGATCAAAGCTTTTGCCTTGAAATCAACTTGAGAGGCTCTCATACTAACATAGGGACTCTCTAACACTCTCATGATCATGAAACCTTTCATAGAAATGAAGTGGAGGCTAGGATAGTTGAGTGGAGGCCATGAGAGTAGAAATTTTGCCATAGTTTAGTTACATGAGTGAATAATGAGGGTTTAGGGGTAGGTTAGGGGCTTATTTATAGAAGATTAGGCTAGTTAGGACCCTTAGATTAACCCTAGGACCAACCTGAACCGTCAGATTTCAAACCAGGCCCAAAAACCTAGCCAAGATAGAAAATAGGTGCACCAGGCAAAACTGCCCGGCCACCCTGTGTCGACCCCCAAGTCGACAGGGCTGTCGACTTGGGTAGTACCAGGTCGACTCCCAAGTCGACAGGGTTGTTGACTTGGGATGCCTGGCGGGAATTCTTCCCGCCTAGCCTTCATGCCCTAATTTTCAAAACTAGAACTCATTTTTGAACTTGAATTTTCTGAAAACTTCGTCGGACCATAATTTGGTCATACGGATTCCGATTCTCGAAAACTCGGACTCTATTTCGCGTATTTTTCCGAGACGAACGCAATGGCATAGCCCGTTTAACTTGATTCAGAATTTAAAATTAAATTCTGCCTTGATTCTCGTCTTAATCATGTTATCGAAATACGGGTTGTTACATTCTCCCCACCTTTTAGGATTTCGTCCCCGAAATCTCCAAGTTAGGAAGAACATATCCTACCATCCATCATCCATCTACTCAAAACATCATCCACAAGCAACCATTGTCCTTAGATGATTTCTAATGCTGTATGAATATATGCAAAACGTGTGTGTACATGTTCCTTAGCTAATGCTAATGATCAGGCCTGAATAATCTTTCTAATGCAAGAATATGTATAGTGCCATGAATCCAACATGTATGCAAATTGTCCTAGTCATATAGATACTATATGCGTGCACAATCATTCATTCATATGCAACAACCGCATGATAACACATTCAGTTTCATCCATAAACAAGTATAAACACTCGTGCATATGCAATATGAAATGTGACCGAGTCGAGCTAGCATCTAATGTGTATTCGCGCATCCACGAGCAACCACTTGCAACCATATCAATCATAACATGTTTCAAATACATGTTTACATCCATAGGGTTCTACCTAGAATTCCCTGAAACAGGGTCGAGAAGATAAACAGGACAAACTCCTTACAGGGTTTGTAACGGAGAATAGGACCGAGAGGATGTCCACAAAAGATAACCTACAAGTAAGCTCTACAGAAAACAGGGATCAAGGATATACTCCCAAAAAGAGATATCATGCGCGTATCTAGTCTTTGACCATCAAAGTCGTCTTTTAACTTCGCGATTTTGTAGCTTCTTATTCCTGTTTCCATAACATGAGCTGGAACTCATTTCTTCGTCGCCTCTCGTTCCACTTGCACTTATCCTTTTCCTAGAATACTTGACGCAAACATGACTGCGTACTCATGATCTCATGCAAGCTTTCCAAAATTCACTTGTGAACCTTGGATCTCGTTTATATACTATAAGGTATTCCATGTAGAAGAACTTTCTCTTGAAAGTAAACAGATGTCAATCAGGTTATCATGCGCACTTACTAGGGTGATCTCTATAACCCATGCATAAATGAAGTAAACCATCCGTCTTATTGGCGAACACCACTCGATCGGGCTTCAAATTTCCAATAAAGGCATCAAGGGATTCTAAGTAACTAGTCATGACAGAACCTCAAAAAGTTTACACGATACTTCGAGGGCATTACCAAGGCTAGTCAAAAGGTCTAACTACCCTCCTATCAAAACCGAGAGTGGCACCCCCTACTGGATAACCACTTCATCCCTAGAATCCATCCATAGCTTATAAACATAAGCATTATTTCCAAATTCAACACTTGGCATAAACATTCTCAAATCCAAACAGGTCATGCATAAATGGACTGATTCTCCAATAGGACTTTGAGACAAAAATGGGATCCTCTATTACGCTAGTACTTAAGGTGCAGAGACTCAACTATCGAAGCAGACTTAAATGATGCGGGGATCAAAACAAAGTCTTGGCGGGATGATAGAAAAGAATAACTAGATCTTCAACAAGGATGTTATCCCCCTACTCAGATACTCTAGTGAGGGTATACAATTATCTTCACGATGATCTTGTCCTTGTCCCACAATACTTAACTATCCGTCCCGTTTCACCATACCAAAGATACTTTTTCGTTATGGGTTGAGCCATACCAACAAGTTGCTCATCCTTAAGCTCGTATCCTTTATCCTCTTTCTCACTATCCTTTCTTATAACGCGGCCACTGGTCTCTCGAGAACCACCTCCATCGCATGGAAAGCACTTTCGTAGATAGAAAAGACTAGTCGCAGCTAAAACCACTGTGACTACAGATGGAGGAAAGAAAGGAAAAGGGACTCAATCAAGGAAACAAGGATAGTCCAAATGGCCTTTGGGGAACAGCCTTTTTCTTTTAAAAGAAAATTTTCTTGAAAAATGCTTCTTTATAAACGATTTTCAAATAGTTTTCAGAAGGTCTTTAAAAACTTTTGCCCAGTCTGGTAACCTTCTGCACTGATACCAAGTTTAACACCCCGCCTCCGCTAGGGTCACTCGCAAGGGAATGCACTAGCTTTAGAGGGGCATTATTGGTAAACATGCACAGAAATATCACAAGACAGAACATATAAAATAGCGGAAGTAAAATCGAACTTTCATAAATATTAATAATTAAGGTCTAAAGCCTTTTTTTACATCAGAGTACATTAAAACCTGTCATGCAATGATAAAGAAGCATAAAGACTTTTTCATAAATTATTCCCCCAGTAAAAAACAGTAAAGTAGCCATAGCCAAGAAAAGTCCAAGCCATCCATGATGACCTTCAAGGAGAAGAAGTCCGAACTAAACAGCAGTATTCCCTCCCTGTAACCTGGGGGGGAAACGGAAGAAAAGAAGCGAAACAAAACGGGTCAGTCAAAAAGACTGAGTAAGCCCTATCTACTATTAGTATAAAAACTAGTAAAGTTAACTAACATGTGAAACTGAGATGAACATGAGCATGATAACAAGATAGACAAGCTAAATCAAAATAACAGGATGAACTACTGAACTCAGATACACTAAGTGTCATGATAAAGTACGATGTCAAAATAAAACAAGGTATCACATCGTCAGGTTTCTATCAAGTATAATATCCCAAGATATCTATCACGTATAACGTCCCATGGTATCTATCCTGTATGCCCGCTCTGCACCTACCGTACTAGCATCCCAACTGTATCACGTGTTATCCGTGAATGACCCTTACTCAAAAGTCGTGTAATGGTCCATGTCAACCTAATATGCTGCATATATAGGTTACTCAACTCATATGTCTTATTACATGCAAATGTTCAGTCCCCTGCCGTAGACCATACGGGCTTTCCCATGAGATTCTATATTACTTTAACATAGTTCCATGATCCTTGAGATCGGTTTTGACTGTTACCCTAAACCTAGCTAGGGTCTTCCAACATGAATTATCGTCTGTACAACTAGGACTTATGCTACCTAGGACCACTAGGGATTACGCTTACCTATTGCACGTTCTCGTATCTCGGTTTTGGTTCAACCACCTAGGGCCACTAGGGATTACGCTAACCGTCAACCGCGCCCTTTTTCCCACGCATTCATCGTGAATCGTTTTTCCATGACTGTGTGCACATGTATCACATCGTGCTATCCGAGTCCTGTCATAGGGCAGACCAAGAAATACAGGACTCGGTCGGGAGCTTAAAATTTATCTGCCGATGCAGATACTAAGGTCTGTTTTTCTATCCGTGGCTATGGTCCCACGGGACCCCTCCCTCAACTAGAGAAAGACAAGACAGGATAAATCCTGTACGAGAACACACTACTGGCCAACCCCCAATCCGAGCCTTACCGCACCCATAATTAGATAGCAATTATGGTCTATTGGGTGTTCTCTGCCTTTCCGTACGTACACGCTTGACCAAAGATGGAAGGTAGTCTGACGAGCAAATGCTATCTAGGGTACGTCCGTGTCTCGCCGACTATGCCCTATCCACCCCCGTCTTTAGGTTGCTCGTATAGCAACCAAGGCATACTCTTGGTCCTTCTAACGCAGACCTTAACCTCTCATAGGCCTAGTATAATTACCTGGCAGCCCACAGAGGGATCCCAAGAGTATCCTCACGTTCCCCGAAGCCGCTGCTTCGTTACCCAGTTCGCTGGAGCCTTTATCTAAATCAGATACTTGCTCCCCCTCGTATATTTAAACGATGACCTACCGTATCAGGTTACTCATCTATCTATGAACTGGTCTGAATTTCCTTGACTAAGAATCATTACTTAGTTATCCTTCAACTAAGGTTTACCACTTAGCCTTATTCCGGTTACCCTTGTTAATTACGGTTACCCACCTAATTCTCCGAATTAGCGTTTATATAACAGATTTAGTATCACTTAAGTTCATGACTTAATCCCGTCTACAAATCATGTCAAAATTGGCTAAGTATCCAAGTTCAAGACTTAACCCGTCTACAAACCATACTCAAATTGGTTAAGTATATATTAACTTGACCCTATCAAATTACTTAGTCAAACCGGTCAAGTGTATTCAAGCGATTCGTGACTTAGCCTTATCATGTTTTCACATTATATTGGTTAAGTACGGTTTAACTTAACCTCAATAAATTCACGAGTTAGATTGGTTAAGTATAAATCACTTAACCACATCAAATTAACGGGTTAGATTGGTTAAGTATAGGTCACTTAACCACGTCAAATCAACGAGTTAGATTGGTTAAGTATAGGTCACTTAACCATATCAAATCAACGAGTTAGATTAGTTCAGTGTTTAACTTAACCCCCTTTTAACTACCAAGTGGGACTAATTAAGTCTAAGCTAACTTAACCCCATCCGATTATCATGTTTAGACTAGTTGAGTCTAATCTTAACCCCATCCATTAACTGTATCTTTTGGTTAAGTGTCACTAAGAAAACTTACTTAACCTTACCAAATTGTCATGTTGGATTGATTAAGTATTGGTTAACTTAATCCCCATCCACTAGTCGTATAAAAATGGTTAAGTGTCATTAGGCAAATCGAGTTACTTAACCTACCCAACCTTGTCATGTTTTGTTAAGTATCATTAGCCTAATCAATTTACTTAACCCATTTATCCATGTCATATTTGGTTAAGAGTCATTAATCAAATTAACTTAACCCTATCATGTGGCATTAATTACTTAATGCACCCCAACCTCTCACATTAGACTTTGTTGTGGTTACTAGTTAAGCCGGTCGGTTCCGGGTAGCTTTACACCACAACTTGGTCTAACCTCGGGTTTAAGCACAACATGACCAACTTCTCACATTGGGTCCTATTGTTTGCAACTACTAGTTAGGCCGGTCGGTTCCGGGTAGCTTTATGTTGCAAACTCAACCCAACCTCGAGTTGGCCACTTTCATGTTTAGTCTAGTGTCATGTTCATATTCAAGTTTTCAAGCAATTGGGTAGACCTAACTTAATAGGTAAATTCCCAATGGGTAGACCTAACTTAATAGGTAAATTCCCAAGCTTATGTTTTTATACATACTTACATGTCACTTGCATGTTATATTTCAAGTCATGTTTTCAAGTATAAACGCATGTCATATTTAACGTTACATGTTGTCATGTTTATACCCATTTTCCCAAATCATGTTCATGTCATTATGTTTTCCTCATAATATAACCCCACCGCTTCTAAACTCGCATATACGTTCGCAACAACGTAATGGACTAAAAGAACAGACTTGACAAAGGCATGACACAAAAATGGATATTAAGCCACAAGTTAATCATGGTGGCAAATGAGGCACAAATGTGTTCATTAGCTTGCATGTTACATTCTTAAGCCTCACAAAAACATGCATAAACTCAAACTTGGCACATAAGCGAATCATGGTGACAAAAGACATGGAATGATGACTAGAAACTCGCACATATCATCATATAAGGGTTATGACTTCATATGCAAGTTGACATAAAGGTATGAAGGTCTTCATGTTGCATAATGCAACATTTCAACGTAAAGGTTGTAGCTTTTAGCTCATAAGATCAAGATAACGACTTCATAAACTTGCATAACATGATAGCACATATCATTCTCAATGATCAAACCCAAATTTGCAACATGAACATTTAACTTCATGGTTAAAATCTAAGAGTAGGGAAAGGGTTTACATTGCTATGAAGGCCTAAATCGATTAAGCTAAAACTTGTGATGAAGCCTATGCATGCCATTACCCAAAACCCCAAAGATAAACCCTCCAAATCAACAAAAACACTCTCTTTATGAACAAAGATCAAAGCTTTTGCCTTGAAATCAACTTGAGAGGCTCTCATACTAACATAGGGACTCTCTAACACTCTCATGATCATGAAACCTTTCATAGAAATGAAGTGGAGGCTAGGATAGTTGAGTGGAGGCCATGAGAGTAGAAATTTTGCCATGGTTTAGTTACATGAGTGAATAATGAGGGTTTAGGGGTAGGTTAGGGGCTTATTTATAGAAGATTAGGCTAGTTAGGACCCTTAGATTAACCCTAGGACCAACCTGAACCGTCAGATTTCAAACCAGGCCCAAAAACCTAGCCAAGATAGAAAATAGGTGCACCAGGCAAAACTGCCCGGCCACCCTGTGTCGACCCCCAAGTCGACAGGGCTGTCGACTTGGGTAGTACCAGGTCGACTCCCATGTCGACAGGGCTATCGACTTGGGATGCCTGGCGGGAATTCTTCCCGCCTAGCCTTCATGCCCTAATTTTCAAAACTAGAACTCATTTTTGAACTTGAATTTTCTGAAAACTTTGTCGGACCATAATTTGGTCATACGGATTCCGATTCTCGAAAACTCGGACTCTATTTCGCGTATTTTTCCGAGACGAACGCAATGGCATAGCCCATTTAACTTGATTCAGAATTTAAAATTAAATTCTGCCTTGATTCTCGTCTTAATCATGTTATCGAAATACGGGTTATTACACCGTCTATGATTGATATATTTATATTTGAAGTTGTTTTCTTCACTTATAGTAATAATATAAGATGAAATTTCGCGTATCAAGCATATTTGGCTATTATAAGGGAAAACCCTATCCTCCGGCTTGCGTTGCATTGTGTGATGGGACCTGGGTCTTATAATAGCTTCATTGTTCTTTATTTAGCATTGCGCTGTTTGTTTTCTGCACTGGTATTCTTGGGAGGAAACCCGTTCCGTGTTATACGGCGTGGTCCCTTGATTTACCTAACTTAAAAAACAAAGATTAATAACTGTTTTAGTTCTCACACCAGTCACATGACTGACCTGGAGTTTATTATTTTAACCTAAACTCTAGGTGCCCCTATTTTCCACACGGGCAGCTAGTAGTTTTGGTTTTGCAGAATTATATTCACAAGATCCTGATTTACAGCTAGAACGATGTTCGGAAAGCTCTGTATCCGTGCATTATTTTCAGTTGTGTTTTATTGTTTCTCCGCTGCTATGTAATTTATTATAAACTCTGATATTTATCGAATGTAATTTATTCATTTATACTCTGTATATTCTTGTATTCTGATGGAATTGTTGTAATAAACATTGAAATGTTCTTCTATCTGTGTTCTATTTTGTCGTGTTCTCAAAACAATCAGGTGTTTCGAAAGGTCTAGATCGGTTTAGCGACTGATTCGGATCGAGCGAAATTCCTTGATGTCACATCCGTTTTACAAAGAAAAATCACCTTCCTATGTCATGAAAAATCACATTCCTATGTCATTTTGTAAATAATAAAAATCAAATTTTTATTCGCTATTTAGATTTTAAAAACCATGTATTTTTATATTTTTCAAAATCATTTCTTTATCGCTTTTTAAAAAAAATCAAATTTTCTAGTACATTAAAAATCAGATTCAAACACTGTTATTATAATTAAACAAACTGAAAATAAAAATCGAATTATAATACTCATGTTGAATCGAGCAAGGGGGGCTGTCCTGCGTCGGTCTTCATTTCAGAGAAGAAGGGGGTAGCTGACGCGAGGCAAGGGTGCGCAGCATGTCGGAGTGCGGACAGAGAGGGTGCGGAGGTGCTGGAAGCGGTGGTGGGAGGAAGGGCTTGGTCGATTTGGGTGGTTGACTGCGTCGGGGGGGGGGGGTGGCTTGGGCTCGCGTTGGAGAAGAGGCAGGGGTCGCGGCACGAGGGGCGAAGGGGAGATGGAAGCGGATTGGGGTGGTGGCGTCGACGAGGGCGGCGGCACGTCTAGGCTAGGGCACGATGAGCAGGTTTTTTTTATTCATGTCTCGTTCTGATCGGGGAAAGAAGAAAGGGGCTGGGGGTTAATGTAAAAGGAGGGATTTAATTATTATTATTTTTATTTATTTTCTCTCTCCTAAGTTGACTTTTCATATGAACTCGAAATCAAACCCGCCGACTGTCGTCCCTAGCATTTTACCCCCATTCCGAACATAATGGGATATGTATCGTAGGCTGATTCGATCGTTTCGATCGGTTTCCGTCAAAACCAACATATAACTCTATATATTGAATTTGAACGCACATTTCAATTTACTGGGGTCACGTACGGACTCTAAAAATTCCAGAAAAATATTTTCTGGCTTTATATCGACGATACAGTCCTAACAAAACTAGTTTCGTCGAATTCTGAGACCGTTTGAAAAATGGCCATTTTCCAGTCGATTAAAATCAACTAAAACTGGTCAAACACGTTTTCTTTTGCCACGCTCACATATTGATTCGAAAAATTATGAAAATTGGAATCTAGCAATAACTTGACATCACGTATCCAACAAAAGTGGTTTCATTGAAATCCGAGGTCGTTTGCAAAATCTCCATTTTTAAGGGCCTGAATTCCATAGCGACCATTCAGAATTTTCAACTGGACATATCTTTTGATTCCCGCTATGAAATTTCAATTTTTAGGATTCGTTGGAAAGATATTTTCAATTAGATTCCATTATTTTTGGTTTCACTAAAATCCGGTTTATTTTGCACCTGGTACATTCATTTGAATTTTGAAATCGAATTATCGAACTACCGTGCCATTTTCAATTCCTTTTATAAATATAAATAAATATTTATATTCTAACGACGGCGTATATAATATATACATTCGAATTCCATTCAAAATAAATTTCTCGTCGATATTATTTAAAATAATTCATTTTAAATAATCAAAATTCGCTAAAATTGCCAAAATAAAATTTTAAACTGGCCCAGATTTCCGGGTTATTACATTCAATAAGCAAGTTTAACAAAATGACTTGTTTTTATTTCAATAAGCAAGTTTAACAAAATGACTTGTTTTTATTTCAATAAGCAAGTTTAACAAAATGACTTGTTTTTATTTCAATAAGCAAGTTTAAGAAAATGACTTGTTTATATTTCATACACAAATTAACAAACATGAATATAATATATTTTATATTTACAATAAAATATGATTTTATCGTATACACAAAATTCTAACGAACATGAATACACAATCACAATCAATCGTTCATCACAATCGCAGCAAAATCAAAAATAAAATAAATATATACATACAACATGGATTTCACACTGAATGGATATATAAATAACACAATAAAATAAATAATTAATTTTAATTTAAAAAATAGAAATCTCACCGAACAATTCTGATCTGAAATTTCCTGAATTTCCAAAGTGTTTGGTTTCAGATCTAGATAGTTCTGTGTTGTAGAGTTTTCTGATATGAGTCCAGCGCTTTCAGTTTCGTGCGGTTCTGATTTAATTTGAGCGAGTTATGACAATTTGAATATTGATCATATTAATAATATAATTAAATTATGAATAAACCTTAATCCCAAAAATTTAGGCCGGTCTCCTTCTTCATCATTGTCTGTTACTTCGTGACCATGAAACCCAACATTGAACCTCCAAATCCCACCGTCGCTCATCACTTCGACGCCCCAGGGTCTGATTTGGAACCACCACTCAAAGCGCCACATTGCCAGCTCCCCACGCCAGGACCCACGGCCAACTCGGCCTCCCCCATTGCCTCGAAATTCGTCCCCAAGTCGCTGGCTTCACCGCTCAAAATCGAGCAATTTACTAATCTATAATACATCTTGACCGTTGACAATATTGTCCTTGATTAGTTCTTCGATTTGGTTTTGGAGTTTCTGAAATTCGTTGTTTAGATTTGAAGAAAAGAGAAGGAGAAATCTGGAGCATTTCGTCCATTCAAGAATGGAGATGACGGCTAGACATAGTAGATTAGGGTTATACTGTACATGCGTATTTATAAGTGTATTTTCATTTTTATTTATTTAATTCGAAAATTCATGTCTAATGTCACGAACTCCGAATTAAACTCAACAAGTGTCACCACTAGCCAAATACCCCCATCCCGGACATAATGGAATATGTTTCGTAACCCAATTCTGCTGTTACGATATGTTTTTCTTTAAATTTGATTATAAATCATTTAATTATTAAATTCAAACGTACATTTTAAATTACCGGGGCCACATATGGACTCTAAAAATTACAGAAAAAATATTTCTAGCTTTGTTTTGACGATACGGTTCTAACGAGACTAATTTCGTTGAATTCTGAGACCGTTTGAAAAATGGCCATTTTCAAGTCGATCAAATTTGACTGAAACTGACAAAACACATTTTCTTCTGCCACGCTCACACATTAATTTGAAAAATTATGAAAATCGAAACCTAGCAATAATTTGACATTCCGGTTCCAACAAAAGTGGTTTCGTCGAAAACCGAGGTCATTTGAAAAATGGCTATTTTTAAAGGCTATATATTATACTAAAATATATATAAATTCTACAACGACTTTTCTATATTTTAAACTGGGCATAACTTTCAAACTATAAAGTGAAATTTCAATTTCTTACATTCGTTAGAAAGATATGATTAAACAGTTTTAAATATTTCTGATTTCGCTCAATTCTGACTTAAAATGAATCATATACATTCAGTCAAAGTTCAAATTCAAATTTTCAAACTGCAGCGCTGTTTTAACTCCTTTTATGTTAAATTGAATTTATTCGTTTTAAAATAATTTTTTTCCATCGTTATTATTTAAAATAGATTATTCTAAATATTAAAATTCATTAAAATTTCTAAAATAAAAATTTTAAATTGGCCCTAGAATTCCGGGTCGTTACACTAATTTTGTTGGATCCGCAATATTAAATTATTGCTAGATTTCAATTTTCGTGATTTTTGAAGTCAGTAGTGGCCGTACGGGTTTTTAATGTGAAAACAGTCAGTATTTTGACGGTTAAAAATACGCTGTGTGAGCATACGGAGTCGGAATTCGACGAAACCAGTTTTGTTGGGTCCATGATGTCAAACTGTAGCTGCGTGTCCATTTCCGTGATTTTTGGGTATTGTATGTAATCACAGGGATTTTTAAACACAGAATGAAGCAACGATTCAATATAAACAAATAAAATAATCGAATAAAAAAATATAACCCTAGCAAAATTCTCAGATCAACAAAATGCGCCGCCACCACCAAAACTAATTCATACAGTGAAAATCCCCAATCAAAAATCAATATAAATTCAAGAAAAATTCCATAAATACTAAAACCAACTTCATTCGCCTCCTTTGGTAAAGAGCATCACACTGTTATGGGTTTTTTTGAGTTCGACGCTCTCGCGCTCGCTGAAAATGAGCACATCAATGTCTAGGGTTAAGGGAATTTGGGGTTTTGAAGCATTAATCTCAATTTCAGAGTTGGGCATTGAGTTTATGGTAGAATATTGAACTTGTATGCAATTTTTGATGGAATTTCGAGGTAAAATGGTTCGGTAGTTCTGTTGTGTGTCGAAGGTAAGGTCGACGGACGGAAATTGATTAGTGCATCGAACTGAGCTTCGAAGGTATAGGTTTGTGGAGATTTTGAAGTGATGGGGTTTGGTGATTTTTACTTGGGTTTTCATGAAGTAGAAATGGAGAAAGGTTGGAGTGAAGAACTCGAAAATGGTAATGGGATTTTAGAGCAGGTTGCGGTTTCAAATTCAGGAAGATGAAGATGTATTAGGAGCAGATGGATTTTAAGGAGGGTGATGGGCCAAATGGTTTTGGTAAAGCCTGTTATTGATTTAAATCTAAGTAAATTCTATTATAAATAGTGCATTGAGTAAAATATTCATAACTTCTACATAAGGTATCAAAATTTGGAACGGTTTGATCTGTTGGGATCGTACGGACAAGGGCTACACCATGGAACTGTCCGGAAGTGAATTGGCACTCATTTGGATTTACGGTGGAATTTAACGCCTAAATCAAATCAATGACCAATTATCGTTATTTAACAATAACCGTCCAATGTGAGAAATCTCACTAACTCTGCTCAGTTTATATTTTTACAAAATATTTTTAGAATCGATAAATAATGGTTGTTTGCTGTGTATTGCCTGTTTGGTTCAACTGCTAGTCAGTTGATTGAAAATATAGATAACGATATAGATATAAATCGTTAATCAAATATTGATTCTGTTTAGCAGAATATTTCATAATGAAATGAAATTGATGTTAATTTTATTGTTTAACATCTGCGGATGGAGGAAAAAAGGTTGGAGGGACCCAGCTGTGTTCCTCAACATTTATTTTACTGTTTTTTCATATATTGTGTTATATGATGTGATATGAAATCTATTGTTGATTTTGTATGGTTGAATGATGCTGATCATTGTTGTATGGTATGTTAAATACCATAGGGAATACTGGAATGTAAAAAAGGAAATTTTAAATGTTATATTGAAATAGAAATATTTATAAAGTCAAGAGATTTTATAAAAAGAAAATATTTATTTATAAAACAAAAAGAATTGAAAAATAAATATTTGTAAACTATTACGAATAAAAATTGAAGTGATATTTATTTGAAAATAAATAGAATAAAAAGGGGAAATATGGGTAAAGTAAATAGAAAGGAAATAGTTAGATTATCAAAGGAATTACTTATAAAATCAATAGATTTTATATAAAAAGAAAACGTTTTATAAAATAAATAGAATTATCGGAAAGGGATTTATTTTGTAAATAAATAGATTATAAAAAGGAAATACTTGAAAAGTGAATAGAATAGTATAAAGGAGAATTTTACATTTGAAAGATTTAAACCCGTGCTTCGCACACGGGTATAACATGATATGGATTTAAAGTAAAGATTTTAAATAGAATCTATTTTGACCGATAGATTGAGAAGATAAATTTATAAATAATATTTTGTAAATTAAATGAAATATTTATCATTGTATAAATAGAATATATAAGTCAGGACTTATATAGCGAAGTAATAATTGATTTCAACATCGATATTTGAAACTAAATAAACGTAGAGTTAATTGAAGGAGTTAATCAGTTAGAGTAAATCAGTTAGAGTAATTAATTAGAGTTAGAATTAATTGAATTAGAGTTAATTGGACATAGTTAATTGAGTTAGGATTTATTGAATATTTGTTATTCAATTAGAGTTGATTGAATATAGTTAATTGAAATAGAGTTAGTCAAACATCGTTATTCAGGATGATTTGCCATTTCGTACAACTGCTAGCATATTTCGCAGGGCTTCAGATAGCCTACTGCAGTCGGATGTTTCCCGAGGGAATCAGGCATAACCATTGTGATCGTTGCGATCTAGAGTCAAGCAAATGGAGTTAAATCGAATACTAGCAATTCGAAATAAAGTTAAAACAGACATAGTTATTTGAATATAAGATAATCGAATATTAGTTATTCGATAGGAGTTAAATAATTTGAGTTAAATAAGTAAGTTAATCAAGTTAAGTTAGTCAAGTTGAGTTAATCTAGTTGAGTTAGTCAAAATGAGTTAATCAAAATGAGTTAATCAAACCGAGTTAATCCAAGTGAGTAAATCCAAAGGAGTTATTTGAAATAGTTTATTCGAATAAAATTAAAGGAGATTAATCGAATGTAAATCATTCATAGAAAGTTAATCGAATGTGAATCATTCGAAGAGAGATTATCGAAAGTAGTAATTCAAAGAAAGAGTTATCGAATATAGTTTATTCGAAATGAGTTATCGAATATAGTTTATTCGAAAGAGAATTATACATTGAATTCGTTTATATCGAATTCGGGAAAAGTAATATTTGCTTTTTGTTTTAATCAAGATTTACTTATTTATGAATAAATTAGTGGTTTAGTTATTTAGTTAAATTAAGGAATAAAAGTGATATTTTGAAAGTAGATATTTAGGAAGAAGGGATTATAACGCTATAGTTATAATCAATGTTTTAAAATAAAGAAGTGGATTCATAAATAGAATCTGAGAGTTACGTAAGGAAGTTTGTTAAAGATTTGAAAGTGAACTTTGTCTATTTCGAAGTTAGAAATGTTGTTCAGTTAAGGTCTGAGAGGTAGTTATACCCCAACTTGATTTACTTCGTTTTTAACTAAGAAATGGTTAAAATTCGATAGTGAAGGTTGATTAAGTGAATTTATTTAATGAGTGAAATGGTTTGAATTGGCTTAGTGATGTTTTATTTAAACATCGGTTTAAAGAAAATGAAGGAGTTTGGAAACGTTTTCCAAATAAGGATCAGAAATGTTTTCCAATATAGGAAATAAGAAATAGAAGTATATATGGTGATGTGGTCCAAATGATTTATAAAGTATGTTTTTCCAAATTTAGAAATTTAGAATTTACGGATATGTAGAAAGGGAAAATGGATAAATTAATGATAATTTAATTAAAAGAAATAAACCTTTGAATGATGATTGATCGATAGAATTTCCATCTGGAAATGATATTGTTGTTTGCACACCTATTTTTCTTTGATAGTTAAATCACCGACTATTGAAGTTTTTGACCATTTTTCCGTCGTCAATACGGAGAGACCGGGATCAGATATATTATCTGAAAACCACTATGTATGGACATTAGCGTTGCGATCAAATATTGAAGACGGAGTTATGCAAGGGCTATCCTGTTTACAGAATAGTGCCTTCGGTTTGTCCAGTCCCAAGACAAACGTGAATGGACGAATGTCTGACAGAGTATATCTAAAGGATCGCGTAAGTTGATTTCTTCGAACATACTTACGTTTGGTGGCGGAGGAATTCGTTTCTCTTAGCTTTATACCCGTGGTATTTTTGGAGAAATCAATTTGTGATTTGACGGGTATGACGATGTGGCATTCAAAGTAAATGAATGTATGATCTGTCAAAGATACGTTATGACCTCAAGCCTTATCAACTGGGAAATGACAGAAATCGGGCAGGCAACATGGCTAAGTGGGTTGCTCCCATTAGGGTGTATATCACCTGTCTAGATAAAATCCATTTCATTCTTTTGTCTATGATCAATGATGTCCCTTTTCGGGAAACGGTGGGTAGCTCCCAACCGTTGGTGATATACATTCGATACACTTAAGCGAAATGAGTGGTCGGTCATGTGTGGGCCGGGTTGCAAGACGTTCTTGTTGAACCCAGTGTATTCGTCTCTAGAGATACACTATCGGTAGGTGGTCCCATACCTTGTCATGGTTGGAATCCAATCTCCAATAAGCGCCCGCGGTTTTGTTTGTATACTATATATGTGGAACGTGAGATGCAAGCGTTCTGCTAGATTGTTAATTACTTGTGATTAGACCTTATTATAATATCAGAGAAGTATTGATTTCCAAAACTGTTTTGGGTTATCGTAAGGTAAAAACCGTCCGTGTTTATGTGTGGATTGGTCTTACGATTATTTTTTCTTTTGAAAAGGATTTTGAAAAGTTAAACCGATGATTTGAGTTTACTCACACCAGTCCCATGACTGACCCAGAGTTATTTTGTTTTTCCCTAAACTCTTGGGTGCCCAACTTTGTACGGGCAGTCAAGTAGTTCAGGTCTTTACAGATATACTTGGAGAAGCTTGAAGCAGGAAGCTTCAGGAT
Organism: Allium sativum; assembly: GCA_030737875.1. Classification (NCBI taxonomy): domain Eukaryota; kingdom Viridiplantae; phylum Streptophyta; class Magnoliopsida; order Asparagales; family Amaryllidaceae; genus Allium; species Allium sativum. The sequence goes on from CM060916.1 coordinate 780,042,358, forward strand.
TATATAGCTATTGTTATTTCCGCTGTGTGTAAGTGTTGTACTCTGATAATGTTATCCTGTATATATACACTGTTTATTGCAAAGTTATGTTAGGTATTATAATGACCCGCATTGGCAGAGGTATTATAATTTATTTATTTAATTATATAAATGGTGATTAAAAGGATTTAATGGTCGTAGAATTAAATAATGATGAATATTTAATTAAAATAATAAATTAAATAATATATTTATTTCTGAAATAATCAGAATTGGCTGAAATGACGATATGGTGTGAACCGGATCTCGGTGATATCAAATTCAGCTTGGAATTGAATTTGAATAACGAATATATTATATAAACGACGGTTTGAACGTAGAATTGTAATATAATTAAAATCGAGCTCGAAATGGCAATACAGTTCGTAAATTGGCTATTCGAACTTCAACTGAATGTACAAGATTCGTTTTAAGCTGGATTTCTGTGAAACAAGAAACGTGTGGAGCTTGTGGGGTATATCTTTCTAGTGGAAGAGAAAAATCGAGATTTCATCGTGTAGATTTTGATTTATGTCCAAATCAAATTTTAGAAAAGTCGCTATGGAATTCCTTTATAATTTAAGGAATTATTTATATTTTTAAAAAGGAATTTCAATATAAATCGAATATCGATTTAATCAGGATTTGAAATATCGAGTTATAAATCCCAGTAGAGTTGTATCGTATTCCACTGTGAATATAGACGATAATATTTATTTATAAATATTTAATTTAATTATATTTAAATATATTTATATATTTAAATGGGTCATTCAGAGCTGTAAAAATAAGCCACTTTTGCAAACGACCTCGGAATTCGACGAAACTAATTTTGTTGGATCCGCAATGTCAAATAGTTGTTAGATTTCCAGTTTCGTGATTTTTAGAGTCACTGTGTGATCATAGGGATTTTTAAAGTGAAAAACAGTCAGTATTTCAATAGTTAAAAATACGCTGTGTGAGCATACGAAGTCGGAATTCGACGAAACCAGTTTCGTTGGGACCGTAATGTCGAACTGTAGCTGTATGCCAATTTTCGTGATTTTTGAATACTGTGTGTGATCACATAGATTTTTAGAAGGCAAAATGAAATATATAAAAAGGAAAATATCCTAATAAATATCCAACTAAATATCTACCTAAAATATCTAAAATTTCTGAACCTATAAGTACCCCATTCTCATTCTTTAAGACCTAATAACCTCGTTCAATCTTCTGTAGAAAAAGAGGCACCTCCATCAAAATCTTCAAGGAATTTAATAAAACAAATTACTCAATGAAATGGGGCAACTTCGGATCCGTTGTACTCGCGAGTTGAAGGGCTTCAAGATAATGGTCTTCACGTTGGGTACGGCAGAGTTTGGGGATGCTCGAAGTTGTGGCAGTCGATGCTAGGGTTGATCGATTTGGAAAAGGAAAGCATCGAATCGGACCTTTGATGTCGTATTTAGGTTTGTGAGGAGGTTTAACATCTTGTGGAGGAGTTCGGTGGATTTTGGTTTATATTTATGTCATGCGAACTCCTGTAGGTCTGAGAGGAGGTGTGCGACGGAAATGGAAGGCGAGGATCGAACGGTGTATTGTGGGTATGAGGAGAAAGTGGATTCAAAGGGGGGAGATGTTGGTGTTGTCCATTTGTGGATCGATGGTGGAATGAGTGATATAGGAGTGGTTGAATGATGCGAAATGGCTTCGATTTTGCTTACTGGAGTTCAACAATTTAGGGAAGAAGGGTGGTTACGGGTCTGGGCTAGGAAGGAATGGAAGTTGGGCCGAACTTCAAACGCAAGGCCCAATGAAGAATTTAAAGTTAAGTTATTTAATTTAAATAGAATATCAATACTTGTAAATCAAATATCTTCCTCATACGTTATCGGAATACAGCGTAACAAGATCTGATGGGATCGTATGGATGGACACTACATGCTGGAACTGACTGGGAGTGGAGTGGAGCTCGTCTGAATTTACGGCGAATTTAATAGTTTGATTCAAAATCAAATAACATTTTATCGCTCTTTAACGATGAACTGCCAAAGTGAGTAAATCTCACTAACTCTGAACAGTTTATAATTTCATGTTGTATTTTTAGAACTGTTAAATATTGGCTGATTGACTGTGTGTTGACTATATGATTGAACTGCTAGTCAGTTAGTAGAATTTTCTATATTGATTCTGTTTAATAGAATATATCATATGAAACTGAAAGTGATGTTGATTTTATTGTGTAACATCTGTGGATGCAGGGAAACAGGTTGGAGGAATCCGACTGGATTCCTCAACAATTATTTTATTGTTTTTCATATATTGTGATATATGATGTGATATATAATCTGTTGTCGATTATATGTGTTTGAACGATACTGATCATCGTGACTTGATATGTTGAATACCATAACATACGAAGTGTTGATAAGGGAATAATTTCAAAGTGATATTTGAAAATAAAATATTTATAAATGGAATATTTATAAAAAAGAAATATTTATAAATTGGAATATTTATAAATAGGAGATATTTAGAAAAGGGAAATTATAAAATCAAAGAATAGATTTGAAAAGGAAATATTTGCAAACCACTTGCAAATAGAATAATCTATACTATATTATAATTACCGAGTTCGCAATCGAGCTCTCACAAGCCTCCTTGGATTTTCTACCCCTATCTAAAGCTGAACCGTCTCATTTCCCTTTTACCCATTTTCTCTTCTCGGTCCTTACCTCCTAACAGATCTCTACGCATTCTCCTACCTCCCATCTCAACCCCGTACCCTTCTCCTTCCCAGAGAGTCATGTCCACTCGTCCTTTCCTCTCATCTATGCAACGCGTCATCAACCTGCTGCCTTCGAAATCTTACACCGACAACTGCTTTCAATCGGCGATAGGTGCGTCCCAGAGCACGACAGTTCGCTTTCCTCTGAAACTTGCGAGCCCTAGCCCTAGCCCAACGTCCTCAGTCTTATCTCTTTGGACATCGAAGTCCATTCTTCATGTGTTACCAAACTATTTGCTAGCGGATCGATGGTTTTCCTTGATTATTCTTTGTTTCTTTTCATTTCCCTCCAGGTAATCTAAAGTTCTTACTACCATCTTTTTGTATGATTTCTTATTGTTTCTTAATTTTGTTTTCCCTTTCCCTCCGCAAAAAATAACCAAACCTAATTTCCTGATTTGTTGTTAGAAAAATCCTTGCTTTGTTCAAATCAACAAAACATTTGTTTCCTATTGAAAAACTGGAAGCATTTTCTTTAATAAGTTGAATTTATCAAGGTACTCCTTTGTGGTTGCCTGGCTATTTTTTTTTCAATTGATTATAATACTTGGTAAATAGATCTATGTAATAAAATATATTTTTACTTAGTTTTGGGTGTAGATAGTGAAGTTTATGCAATTTGAAACCATCATGTAGTTGTTTAATATTTTTTGATTGAAAGCTTTAATTCACTAATGCAAGATTTAGTATATATTGATTCCAACTTCTGTAAATGAAAGGCTCCTACGTCACATCTATGATCACATTAACTCATGTTTTCCGATGTGAGTCTGAGTTAAATTAGTATATTTCTTTACATGCTTTGATTTACAAAAAATGGTGTCAAAATTTCACAATTTTTTTCTCATGCCTTTTGAAATTTTAGGGTAAATAACCACCATCGCCTACTTAGGATTTCTCTTTGCCTCTTCAACAACGGTTAGCCTTCGAAACAGTGATGCTTCGGCTACATCCAAATCAATTTGCTGTGCATTGCAAACATTTTGAACCACTTTCTTTCTAATTCAACATGTAAAGGTATCAACTTTCTATCTAGGCTGAATTTCTTAGTCGAATGCTTTTCCTTTAGTTGTTGTTTGTGTTGGTAGATTCTATGAAATTTACATAGTTTTGCCTGTTAGGTAATAATTATTCATTGTTTTACTAATATTAAATTAGCATCTCTTTTTTCCTATCTACTGTTACATGTTATGTTTCATTCAGCATGGTTATGTTTTTTTAATACGCGTATAAAACCCCTTAATGAAGGAATATGTATGTAGAAGTTTATTCCATGCTATTTCAGAAAACTGAATAAACTGTAGGGTTTAAATGTGAAACTTCCATGAAGTAGAGAGTACGAAGTACATAGTTGTGCCCAAGGAAATTCGATTAGTCAAAGTCAACAATTTGTGGTAACCTTATTACAATAATAACTGGAATTTTTGTAATTGGAACTCAGTATAGAATACTTTGTTGTATGAATAGATTTACGTATTTTCATTCTTGCTCAACATTTTTTATTGTATGTACTCGGTGAACTACATACACAGTTGAAATGACACCTCATCCATTGCAGAATTTGGCGGTCAAATGCACATATTATAATTTTGTAGGTTCTTTTTAAACGTTTCCTCGCATCATGCGTCTATCTGCATCTTGCATGTGTATGTTCATAGCTTCCAAATGAAAGCATTTGTGTTAGTCAGATTGATCCTAATATGCACGTGTAGCAAAGAGTTTTGCTCCAAACTAGAATATGTTACATTCCCCTATATCACCTATTAGCTTTTATGTGCATTTATATATTTTTAGTTTTTCATTCAATTGTAAATGTTTTATGTTTTTTTTATTCAGTTATAAAAGTAAATATATGTTGTTGCATACTACTTTCTCTATTCTTATTTAGTATCTATTTAAAGTTATGATGTGATTTCAGATGATAAATTAGTATGCCTGTGTGGAATTTGAATCTCATACTTGGTTACAAATGATAACAATTCGTGTATTTTACTTGAAATTTGACTATTTCCAACTGGACATGACTGCAGATAAGGCTAAAAGATGTCATGTGGGCAACGAAAACATTTTACTATACGATCTTTAACTTTCTAGCTTCTCCGAATATCTTTATTATCTACAAAATTTGTACGATTTTACCTTTACATGTTTTTATGCAAATAGTCTGTATTCAATTATTTTCCCCTTTTTAACATTCAATTTACAACTTTAGTATTTTGGTTTTTCATTCAACTCTAATTTATCGTAAATAGTAAGGCCAATGTCACTTTTTTCATCCATGGCCTACTATTCAGGTTACATTATTAAGGCATAGTTTTATTTAGTACATACAAATGTAAATGGGAGTGTGACTATTAAAAGTAATTAACTGAGACTGTTAAGATAGTTTAACAATTAATTATAAATTGTTGTCGCTTAATTTGCATGTGGATTGTTCATTGCGTAGATTAATTACTTATGTTCACAGTTGCTGGTGTTTCATGCAAAACTAAAGATTGTTACTGATATACCCATTAGTTCCTTTATAATTGCAACACTTAAAAATTAATGCAAGTTTTGGGGCCATCACACATACCAGTTCAAATAATACAGAGCCACTTGCAGAGTTTAATTGTAAACATAAATGGTCTTCAATTTCCACATAGTTATTCTTATGTAAGTTATGAAGGCAGAATTTAATAGCACAGTACAACAAACTCGCTTAGCAACTACAGTATTAAAAAGAAAAAAAAGAAAAAAAACCAAGTTATATGACATGTATTTTTTTGTATTGCAAGTTTGTTTCTTTATGAAAAAAAACTACATTTTGAATTAATACTGTGTATTACATGAAATTTAAGTTTCCACCCTCTCTTTGACATCCAAATTTGAAGGTATTGCATGCAATTTTACCTGCTGCAAATATTTTTCATTCTTGAATAACACACATTCCTTATCTATAATTAAAAGTAATATATTTCACTGTATCTAAATTGCCTTTGTTCACACACATATTATCTACTATTGACCTAAAACAAGGAATTTGATCCTTAAGTTAGTGGAAACTATTTTCCAGTATTTCGAATGTGAGATGTATAAGTGAAAATTTCCAGCTTTAAGCATTGATTTCATCTGAAACATGAGTGCATGTGTCATTAACTTAAAACAAGGATTATGCTATTATTTGCTAACCTCTATAATACAAAGATACACCGTGAATCACATGATTTTTAATCCTTTTCAGTAGGCGTTGCCAAATTTAAATGCAATTAAAACTTTTTAAAACAACAAATATGCAGGATTTCCATTTTATTATATCTGAATTTTTATTTTGTTAACATATAAATATACGATTTCCATTTTATTATATCTGAAAAACACTATAAATTGCCTTTAAATAACGTTTCTAGAATGTTAATGTATTTCACTTTAATGCTTAAAATTAATCAAGAGCAACATTTACCTAGACAAGACAACTTCAGCGGCTGGATTTCAGATAATTTTTTGCTATTGAATCAAGCATCAACAAATATGATGTTCTCTTCAATGGCTATGCAATTATGAGTTTGCTGAAAAGAATTCAGTGTAAAATATCCAACAATTATTGTATCCGCTCAACTAGCATAAGGACCTGAAAATAAATTTTAACTATTTTAGGAACGTGGACTTATAAAACAATTATTAAATTAAAACATGGTTATATATTCTTTTAAATAATCCCAAGTAATAAAACTATCATCATTGTTAGATAGAATTCATGTATACACAGGTGTTGATTTGTTTTGGCATGTTTTAAGATCTCCAATAGAAAATGAGTAAAAAAAAGGAAGTCTGCATTAGATGTCCAATAATTATTGTATTCACTCTGTTGCTTACATAAAGGCTTGAAAATAAATTTTACTGACTTCGCGAGAAAACAAGTATGAGCTAAATCATAATTATATACTTTTTAAATTAAAACTTGGAATATCATCATGGTTACTAAAGATAGTTTATGTAAGGATAGGCACTTTATCATCATCTCTCTTACAACCATTATCATTTCCATATGACATATTATCCACAAGCATAAAACCAACAACCATTTTTAAAATTTTACATTATAAGAATGAGTTCCGTCCATGACTTGGTTCACAGGTTTTCATATCCAGTGACATATGAATTAAATCTGTGGGTTGATGAGTCATATCACTTGGATGGATAAGAAAATATATAGGTTGCTTTCGAATTCTAAAGTATTCTTGATCTCAAAAGAATGATATTTTGTTCCGCTTATTTTGACATGTATGATATATTATGTTCCAGTTGGACCTAAAAAAACTTCATTGTAATACCAAATGCTTTGTAACTCCTACTTATTATTACTTGTGATATTTGTGACTAATTCATTGTCTATGTGGGTAACAATCTGCTCTTTTGTAATATGAAATCACTAACAGTACTCGAATTATGGTCATGCATGAAATTAAGTAGAAGAAAAATGTTATTATTTTGAACTTCAAAGGGTTGAATTGATTAGCTGAATTTGAAATTTAAAACTTGAATTGATATGAAGCCGATTTGAAATGTTTGATATTGGATCGAATTGAATAGGATTGGAATAAATTATGGAAATGCTTAAATTAATATTATTTTTCATGTTAAGTATGCTAATTTTCCATTTAATTAACTATTTAAATTGATAATTTTAATGTAAAATTAATTTATATTATAGCTTATTTTAACTACTTTTTATTTCATTTTAACTCAAATTAATTTTATATAAAATAGTTAACTTTAATATAGTATAAAATATTTTAAATTAAAATGAAATAAAAGATTATTCCTTTGATTTATATATAAAACAGAGCTTGCAAAGGCGCTAGCTGAGCAGCTGTTTGATACTGAGAACCCTTTGGTGCAAGTTGTTATGTCGAAGTATGTGGAGCATCATTCAATGTCCGGGTTGAGTGGTGCACCACCTAGGTAAGTTGGCCATGAAGAAGGTGGCCGGCTGACTGAGGCTTTGAGAAGAAGGGAATACAGTGTGATTTTATTAGATGAAGTTGATAAAGCAAACATTAATGTATTTAATACATTGCTTCAAGTTTTGGATGATGGTAGACTTACAGATTGGCAAGGCAGGACAATGGACTTCACAAGCTCTGTGGTAATGATGACTTCAAACCTGGGTTCTGAACACTTGCTGCTGGCATGGGGGAAAATCTTTAATGCAGATAGCAGAGGAGGGAGTGAGGAGTGATGGAGGAAGCATTTCGGACCAGAGCTGCTGAACAGACTTGAGTGGTGTTTGATCCACTGGCACATGAACAACTGAGAAAACTAGCTACGCTTCAGATGAGGTATACTGCAATTAGATTCGTAGACATAATTGTTTCTTTGGTTGTCATTGATGCTGCCTTGGATGTTGTTCTCTCTAAAACTTATGATCCTATAAGTTTTTACGCTTTACAATATTATTCAATTAAATAAATCATGCTATTACCATACTGAATGTTTGTGATAATGTGATAATTAGATGTATGGTGCAAGGCCAATGGAGGGGGCTAGAGAAGAGTGGTCACTCAACTTTGGAGAGTGATTATTAGAAAGGGGATTGATGAGAACTCAATTGCGTACATTGTTGCACTGCCTGGGAAGGAGGATCTGTTGTGTAGAGTACAGAATGGGTGTCGTGACTCTACAACATTAACTCAAGCACAAAAAAGTGTGGCAAGCTGCATTCATCGCTTTTCTTTTTCCCATTTATTCCTTTGATTTACTATGCAATCATTTGTCTATTTGAATGTGCAAGATTAAGTTTATTGTATGGTCTTTAGCTATATTAAACTAAAAATTTGCAGTTTGCAAAAATAGTTGACCAGCATAATTATAATTTTAGGATGTGGAATATATTGACATCCATAATGAAAAATTAATTTTACACGTGAACATGTTTTTTTCATTTCTTGAAAATCATATTTTATTCACTATTTTGTTCATGCATAATGCTTCAATTAGTCTTGCTTTTTATGCTTCAAGATCAGAAAATACGATAACGGTACCATGATTCATGCTTTAGGTACAAGAATCAATGGATACATAAAATACTTTCCTGCACCATTTATAGCAAAAGTACAATAGGCAAGTTTAGATTGAGTGTCGAAAGTCTGCCTGCTGCCTTGCTAGGCTTCTCCAACGGCGATATGGATTTTGTATTTTGTGATGCTACTCACCATAGGAAGTACTTTCTGAGATACAAGCTTCTATACTCCAGTTATGCGTAGACTTATACCAAGTCGCTGCATTAAAGTGTTCAGAAAGAAAACTTAAAACTGTTGCATTTCAAGTCTGGGAAATTGCTTTGATTTTTCAAGTTGCTCTTAAATTTTGTGTGCCTTATGATGATAGAATCCAATTTTTTTTATTATGGTACGTAGGCAATAACAGCATTACATGATCGTTGTTTGCACATTTAAATATTTATACTACAGTATATCCTCTTGCAATGAGGATTAAACAATTATGATTTTTTAACAAAAAAGAAATTAAAAAATGGAGGGGAGTCAGGAGCAAAATAGTCAATGAAAATGAAAGAATAAAATCCAAAAACAATTAAAACTGCATTAAAATATGCTTGCTTTGATGAAATACCTGGGCAAATAGAGGCATAAATCATATATATTGGATCTTTCTATATTTAGATTGTGGTAAACATCGCCACACCCACATGCATAATGTCCCACGGATGATTCTTTCTTAATAATTGCTTAATATTAAACATAATTTTTTGATGCATAGTTGACTATTTGTCAGTAGTTCAAATCAAAGTTTGTCATATTTGTAAAATACTGAAAGAAAAGAAAATATTGTTGATTATTTTATCTAACTTTTAGTTTGAAATAGCTAAGAAACCGTCGCTCATTTATATTGTTTTATGAAAGCAAGGCCCACATGTTTCATCAATAATAGATGTTTATACGGTTCGTCTAATAGTCAGTGATATTATAAATAGCAATTGTACGCTTAAGTACGTTAGTCATATTACAAATATAACTTTTATGGAAGAAACTATAACATTAATCGTACGATTAAGAATACAAATCGATGGTGGTGAGCTAAAGGGGTTGAACTTTGATTGTTGTATTGTTTATTTATACATGTACATATAGAATGTTACCAACATAATTGCATCTATTTGACATACTAATGACATGAAATTTGACTGTATTACGTTATTTGATTTTCAAATTTAATAAATGTTGTATTATTGAATCTTAATGCGCAAATAACTTATCTTCTAATTTATATTTATTATTCAAGCAATATCTATACATTGAGAAAATAACAACTCTTAATTTACAACATTAGTTGTTTGGGATATTTATTGCTCTTGGTGTAGGTGTTTCTATTATAGTAAATATTACAAACTCAATATTAAAATTTATCAGTCTTCAAGATTTATAATATGTGTTTTTTTTAATTAAAATACAAAATGTTTGTAAAATTAAGGATGTGCATTGTTCACATTTTATAATAAATTCGAACTACCAATATCTATTATTTCAATTTTTAGTGTTCCATGTTTATTATGATCTTATCATTGAATTGCTCAACCTGTTTTATGAAGCTATCTCGATTTCATGCAAATATTACGAACAGAGCTCTTTGCGAATAATCATGCATGGCTTAAAGTTGTAATTGTACTTCAGTTGCTCCTAATGCAATAAAACGAATGGTAGTGACATGTAGACTATTATTGAGAAAAACTTGGAGATTTATTGATAACTAACATGAATTGTTTCTTAAGTGTCACTTATGTTAAATATGTGTTTGTACATTAGCTTTGCCACAAACTACTAGAAATATGATGGTTCACTCAATAAAAAATTATTATAAGATGTTTTTCAATAAATATCATGTTATGAAATTCTATAACGGTTATGATTACATAGAAACATACTTATGAAAATTGCATCTTTATGGAAATGTGGCTATAATCATATGGAATATTTTATATACTCATTTGACATTGGCCGCAATCATATCCAATTAACACTTACCTTTATCACTGATTATGCTATTGGAAAGTTAACCATATGCAAAATCACTGCTTATATTGACATTAACTTAAAAACTGCATATGTTTTATTAGTTTGCAGAGCAAAGAATCATAAATTCAAGTCACTAATTCATCTTGAATTTAAACTAAATGTAATTACCCCATAACAAGGTAATAGTGACTACCATTATATTCCACTAGCTATAATTCTTTTAATTGATTATGTAAATTAATAGCTTACCATGAGTGTTTTATGATCGTATTTGTATAAACTATTAATACCGTATTTGTATTATCAGGTTACAAACTCAAAGACCAAATAAATCGTTACATCACCTTTAATGATAAACTTTATGTGTTGTGTGATTTATTAAAAAGATGATGAAATTACTTTTGTTATTATTTGAATATAAAATTTACACTTTTATTTTATTTTAATTACTTTGATGTCCTCATGTCATATGATTGTCTTAATATGATTTTTTTCTGGACCAACTTAAATCATAATATCGTGTATAAACCAATTGCTTTGATTTATGTTATCTCGCTATTGTATATGACTCCATAATCCAATAATCGTGTTCCAAATAGTTTTCTTATTCTGTGTTAAGTATTTTTATTTCACGAAAGGGTTCAATTTTCAAATTCTCCATCAAATAATGTATAAAAAATTTATACTTTTGAGGTTCAAATTTTTGATTGCTTTGATGTCCTTATGCCATCTAATTGCCTTGATATAAAAATTTGGTCATCCTAGATTAAATCATCATATATTTTATTTCCATATTTTTACTATTGTAAATGAATTCATAGTCCAACGATCATCTTCTTTATAATTTTCTTATCTTTTTAAAGTATTCTTATTTCACGAGTTACTTCAATTAATTTCAAATTCTTCACCAAAAAATATTGAAATAACAACAAATAAATACCTTCAATGATATAAACTACTTATTTTGTACCAATCAAAACTAATAATATTGTGGGAATGGATAATGAACGTAAGGCTGTTAATTTGTAAAGATCATATATTTCTTTAACCTGTTTTCATGCATTATACATACGTTTAACATGTCGTTAAGAATTGATTATATATGACATCAAATGAGGCTGTTTTTAAGCTATTATAACTTCAATAATCGAAAATACATCTGCTCTAATTTATACGTAGAGTGATTAGAATAACGAGTATCACTAGGGTGTGTTATCATCCGAGAGCACATTCTTTTGAAGTAAGCTTAAATGGTTATATCTTTGCCTTTAAGCCAGTATTATGAGCATGAAAATTTGATACATCTATTTTACTACATTGATTAAAACATAATTCGACATTTCAAATTAAAAAAGTGCTTAAAAAATTTCCCCTTAGAAATATCTTATGCATTGTCTAGAAAGATTAAATACTCTCATTAATATGCTATAATCCTACAATAAAACAAGGGTTCACCAATAATTACAAAAAAAAAAAATATAGCTACAACCCGTGTGCGAAGCACGGGTTCGCACTTGTAGAAAAGGAAAGATTTGAAAATCATTTACAAATAGAATTGATAGGAAATATTTAGAAAATTAAATAGAGTTAAAAAGGGAAAACGTTATAAAAGGGGAAACGTTATAAAAAGGAAACTGTTATAAGAAGGAAATCATTTTTAAAGTGGAGAACCATTACTAAAAGTAAATCTTTAAAAATGAATAAACATTGTTAAAAAGGAAATCTTTATAAAGCGAATAAAGTCAGTAAATCGAATATGGGATTCGAAAGTTAGTAGATCGAATTAGTTATTCGAATAGAGTTAAACACATAAGAGTTATTCGAATTAGTTATTCGAATAGAGTTAAACACATAAGAGTTATTGAATGAGTTATTCGAAAGGGGTTATCGATTATAGTTTAATCGGAAGGAGTTATCGATTTTAGTTAAATCGAAAAGAGTTATCGATTTGTTTAATCGAAGTGAGTTATAGAATATTGGTTAATCCAAAGGAGTTAATCGAATTTGGTTTATTCAAATAGAGTTAAAGGAGTTATCGACTAGAGTTAAATCAAATAGAGTTAATCCAATAGTGTTAATCCAAAGGAGTTAATCGAATAGAGTTAAGTGAAAAGAATGAATCGAATATAGTTATTCGAAAGAAAGGTTAAGTAAGGAAGTTAGTTAAAGAAATTTAAAGTGAACTTTGCCTATTTCAAGGTTAGAAATGTTGTCCAGTTAAGGTCTGAGAGGTAGTTCTACCCCAACTTGATTGGCTTCGTTTTTAACTAAGGAATGGTTAAGGTTCGGCAGTAAAGGATGGTTAAGTGAATTTATTAATTAAAGGAAATGGTTTGAGTTGGCATCGCGATGGTTTGTCAAACATCTGTCTAAGTCTAATGAAGGAGTTTTGGAAATGTTTTCCAAATAAGAACCAGAAATGTTTTCTGATATAGAAAACAAGAAATGGAAATGTTTTCCAATGGTAATAACATATATTTTCTAAATGTAGAAAATAAGAAATGTTGAATATAGGGAAACAGGAGATGAAAAATGAACTAAGGAGATAAATGTTAAATGATGGTTGATTCGATAGAATTTCCACCTGGAAATAATATCGCTGTTTGCACACTATTTTTGTTTGATGGTTAAATCACAGACTATCGAAGTTTTGACCATTTTAACGTTGTTAATATGGAGAGACCGGTTGAATTATTATCCAAAGAACCACTCTGTATTGGCATAAGCGTTGCGAATCATATATGCCAAAGATAATTGAAGACGGAGTAAAGTGCAAGGGCTATTGTATAAGTCTTAGGTAACAGTGTCTAAAATGGATGTATTGAATAGTGCCTTCGGTTCATCCTGTTCCTAGATGACTTGTATAGATGGATGTCTGACAGAGTATTTCCAGACGATCACGTATATTGATTTCTCCAACCGTACCAAGAGTGGAAGCAGAGAAGGAAACTTCTTTTAGCTAACACATAATGTATGGTTGAGGACGTCAATCGGTGATTTGATGGATTTGACGATGTGACATTCGAAGTGAATCTGGTGTGATGATAAAGCGTAGCTTCAAGCCTCATCAACCGGTAAATGACAGAAATCGGGCAGGCAGCATGGCTAAGTCAGTCGCATCGAAGTATGGTGTATAATCACCTGATCTAGAGTTTCATTTATTTCTAAAAATCTATTGTTGATGCTATCCCATTCGGGAAACGGTTGCTGATCCCAACCGTTGGCGATATACATTCGATACACTCAAGCAAAATGAGTGGTCGGTCATGTGTGGCCGGGTTGCAAGATGTTCTTATTGAACCCAGTGTATTCCTTTCTAGAGGTACACTAGCGTAAGGTGGTTCCACACCTTGTCATAGTTGGAAATCCATTACCCAATACATGCCTGCGGTTTGATTGTATACTATATGTAGAACGTGAGATGAAAGCGTTTCTGCTAGATGATTATTATACTGTGGTTGATAGACATTATTATAATATCAAAAGGTTTTTGATATAAAGATAATTTGGATTCTCAAAAGGGTAAAACCCGTCCGTTATACGGCGTGGTCTTATGAGATATCGTTAAATGGCTTGAACTGTTTTAAACTATTTTACTCATAACAGTCCCATGACTAACCCGGAGTTTATTTTGTTGTTTTCCTTAAACTCTTGGGTGCCTAAATTTGTACGGGCAGTCAAGTAGTCGGGATTTATAGATATACTGGAAGAGCTTGGAACAGGAGGCTTCAGGATCATATAGCTATAGTTTGTTTCTGCTGTGTTGTAAGTGTTGTACTTTGATAATGATGTATATTCAAGTACAGATGTATATTTCATGTTATTTTATATATATTATATGTTATTCGTTCCGCTGTGAGGTTCGTGTTACTCTGATGTTGTGTTCTTCTTCTTCTTCTTCTATTCTAAGTTTCTATCTTATCTTTCCTCACCCTCTAATTTCTTTCATTAATGACCGGTATTTTTCAATGTTTGGTTAGTCATCATTGAGTTTATGGCGATAACCAAAGTCGCTAAAAATCCGGGTCATTACAGTTGGTATCAGAGCTTAAGTTAAGTGAATTACTTGGCTCTGTGGCGTGACTCGGTAGAGATAGGGTTAGTAATACCCTAGATTGAGTTTGAGTGTATATACACGAGTGAACGTATTTGTAGATGATATAAAAAAATTGTTTTATATTGTGAAGATTTATTGGTTGAGTCGTTTATGAGTTCTGGTCGATCAGTTTGATCCACTGTATCGTTAGAGATTTTATAAACACTCAAATACGATGTGTCAGCACGATATGTTTTTAAAAGATGATCAATTAAAATAAGTTTACCCAAGGTATATCTTGATATAAAGAAGATATATATGTCAAAATTATAATTTAGTGGATATATTGGTTGTGATTATAATCGAGTAAAGATTATAAATTAAATGGTTATGTAAATAGCCAATCAGAATTCATATAAGTGAAATACGTGAAATTGAGATGAGTCAAAATCTAAAATTTAAATCAGAGATTGAATTAAAATTCTGGAAAATTGGATAAGTGTTTGTAAATGGATTTGGATTAAAAATAAGGAAAATTTAAGATCTTGGGAGATTTTAAAATTGTTTTACAAGTAGTGTGAATTATATTTTGAAATGAATTTCAAAGTGGAAATGTTTAGAAATGGTTTTATAGTATTGAACTCACTTCGATCGCTGGAAAATAGATTCTGATGATGACAGCTGCATCATCAGTATTCATTTTCGAGTTGTAAGTGACGAATTACTAACAGAGATACTGTTTTGAATTTGTTTAGGGAAAGACAAGTTGTGTTGAATTTCAAAATGGGATTTATGATATATAGAATTTGAATTTTTAAATAGATTTGAAATATTAACTTGTTTTAAAAGAAATAAAAAAGTAGTTCCTTTATAAACGAAGTTTATAAATAGTTCATTTATAAACGAAGTTTATAAATTGAGACGACCCGAACTTCCCCGTAAAGGAAAGCACGGATAGAATTGAGGACAAGACAAAATAGAATGCCGACGGAAGAACATTTCATTATTATTACAACAATTCCATCAGATACAAGAATATACAGAGTATAAATGAATAAATATTATACAACAGAAAAATATCAGAGATTACAATAAATTACATAGCAGCGGAAAATATACAAAGCACAACTGAAGGTGATACACGGATACAGAGCTTTCCGGATATCATTCCAGCTGTAAACCAGGGTCCTGTAAATATGAATCTGCAAAACCAAAACTACTAGCTGCCCGTGTGGAAAATAGGGGCACCCAGAGTTTAGGTTAAAACAATAAACTTCAGGTCAGTCATGTGAGTGGTGTGAGAACTAAAACAGTTATTAATATTGGTCTTAAAATTAGGTAAATCAAGGGACCACGCCGTATAACACGGAACGGGTTTCCTCCCAAGAATACCGGTGCATAGAACAAACAGCGCAATGCTAAATAAAGAAAAATGAAGCTGTTATAAGACCCAGGTCCCATCACACAATGCAACGCAAGCCGGAGGATAGGGTTTTCCCTTATAACAGCCAAAGCATGCTTGATACGTTTAAATCACATTATTTGATACTATTATAGGTGTATAGTGTCAAAACAATTTCAAATCATAAATATCAATCATAGGCGGTCTACAATTAAAACCGCAATATCACGTATTGGAAATTGGATTTCCGTCATGAGCCGAGGCAAGGGGCAAGCTCCTCTCCGCGTTCGAGACACTCTAGCAATGCCTCAGGACCCCACTCTGATCCTTTGGAACCTCCAAGGCCTGTCCTCTCTTACTTTTGAGGATTAATTATTCCTGAACACACGTTTCCCGGTCCTTACAGACCTATATCCGAGGCGCCTCGTATCCAACAACCACACAGGTGAAAAATATATAAATGTCAGGGCTGGTAGGTCACTGACACCACCCTAGCTAGAAAGAAACGTCGTGCACTCCTTGGGTCCGTATCCCGTTTTTGACTCATACCGAGGTGTGAGGCTCGCGAATTCACGTTATACACAAAGCTATGCCACACAGGCCGTGCTTTGATCATCAACCACAAGACTTTGCTTTTCAACAGAAGCCTTGATCAATTGCCACTTACGCATGCCACACAGGCAATTCACTCCATGCGACTGATGTCCATCGATATACAACCTCTGAGCTCGTACGTCTCAGAGAAGGGCGTTAAGCAAGAGAATAAATTCTCCGCCGCCAAATAGGTGTATATTTAATAGAGATCAATCAACACAGAATAAAATCCAATGTCAGACACATAATCCATTTACAAGTTCGTTCTGGGTCTGAACGAAACAGGAGGCACTTTCCTCGCATATCCATCCATCTCCAAGTACGTCTGAACGATCACCAACTGATTCCCTCATCCTGGGTGTACAGCCCAATCAAGATCATCAGTAATCACCCAAACGATGTGAAGACTTCCGGTCTTCAACCACCGTCTTCACCTTCGACATCTCGTCGAATCGGTTATTCAGAATGGGTATAAACCCGGTCTTTCTGAATAATCCACGTATATAATAAACGAATGTTACACAAACACAACAAACGCCTCATTCCAATTCAGAATATTCTTTTATTCACAAAATCACATTCTTAGGGAAAAGCTCCCATTAATTTTATCCAAGATAAATTCTTCTAAATTTATTCTTTAATCCTCCTATGGATATCATTTCAAACTAGTCGGGATTAACGAACCACACCGAAGTAATTATTTATTTTATTTCCCAATCCCAACCTATATATCCCATGGAGAAAACTGGTAATACTCCACATCTAACACCACGGTGTTATCGGTAAAATTAATTACCATTTCACGTTCAAATCTAATTAAAGATTTAACTATCGCTTTGGAGCAAAACTGGTGGTACTCCATTCTCGATCACCTTTCAAATTTGATACTTTAAATTATCAATTCACATTTTTAATCTAATTAAAGATTCATTAAACTCTACTTAGTTTTAATCTTCTCAAAAATCGATATCTTGCCTTTAACTGGGTTAAAGAACCAATGTCATCTAAAACACGATTCACGATAAACCCAAATCACATTTGATATTAATTACAAGGCTCTGAATAGAAAATATATCGGCTTATATTCAATATCAAATCCTGAAACCAACAAATATCGTATTGGAAATAACGATATAAAATATATCTTTCAAATCCCCATAACAATATTTGTATAGTCACGAAGCCCAACATCGAAATATTCCGAAGATAATTTCGATTCAACTCCAGTCCAATCCACATATTGGAAATATCGATTATTTTTAAAATCACTTTCAAATTCAAATTATTTATTTCAAAAATAAATTGATTTTAATTCTAGTTCAAAACTAGTTCAATTCGATAAAAATCTATTTTTATCTTTTCAATTGTGGAATTCTTCAGCCCAATTTTTCCCAAATCATTTCTTATGATTTTACACAAATTATAGATATTTTTAATAATTTTATCAAGGCCCGTACAGTCGATTTCCATCAACGGCCATCAAACTGCACTTACAGCAACATTTTTCAAATTTGATTTGGACATAATTCCAAATCCAACCGTTAGATTTCAAATTTCTAATATTCGTTGGAAAGCTCTTTTCGATACGAACCCAACGGTTCCAGTTTTAGGAGAATCCAACGGTCGGATCTCCCGCAACGTCAATTCGAAGTTAATGGTCGAAATTCGCGAACTACCGCGGCGCGTTCTATTCAGGCCATTATAATATATATATATATATATATATATATATATATAATGTATATTTCGTCGATTTCCTTTTAAAACGAATTTTATAAATAGTTCTACATTCGTTTCAAAACAATTTCAACTTCATCTTCAATTTCAAATCGATTTGATTTCAATTCAATTCGAGTTCATTTCAATTCAATTCAAATTCAAACTCATTTTAATTCAATTCAATTCGAATTTACCTTCTATTTGATTCAATTCGAATTCGTTTCAAATTGATTTCAATTCAATTTCAGTTCGTTTTAAATTTCAATTTCAATTTAATTCAATTTGAATTCATTTCTATTTTATTCGAATTTTAATCTAATTCAATTTGAATTTCATTTCAAAATATTTAATTTTGAAATCACTTTTCAATATTCATTATACAACGAATAAAATCGATATAAATATCGTTCGCGTCAAAATAACGCATCTCTAATCAACACGGCTTTATATTTTTCAAAACTTCTTTATTCTATCCAACAAATGAATATTTATCCCATTCAACACATGAATCTATATTTCTTTCAACACACGACTAATCTCAACACATGAGTACTGTCAACACATCACTATTTTTGTTATGTAAAATATTTTATAAAACTATGGTATCTATCGTTTGATTTTAATTAGACTCTACCGTGAAGTAGATTCTAATCGTAAATATGATAAAGATGTAATTTTTATTATTTAAAATATTTCACTCAACACATGAATAGTTTCAACCCATAATCATCGTCAACACATGACTATTTTTATATTCAACACATGAATTTTCTTTTATAATATTCATTATTTTCCCGTTTGGAATGAGGCTCAATCAATCGCCATATAATGTTAATTATATGGATATTCATACATCACACGTATATAATAGCATTGAAAAATAATCAACCATCAACCAAAGTGCACTACACTGTATAAGCATCAAACACAAATAATCGACGCTTACACAGTCTGTCGACCAATCGATCGACAATAATTAAATAATTGGGATTAGTGTACGCCAAATATCATCCCAACACCCGTGTGGGGTTTCAAATCAACAAACACTTATTTTTGTTTGTGCAGTTGGGCGATGTGTAAAATTTATCGTCCCAATCAATGTCCTTCAAATAGGTGTACATAAACAAACCGTCCGGTTTGTAAATGAATATTTTATTTTATTCACTTCCACGTTAAAAATTATATTTTTTAACGATAAAATATTCTATTTCAACACATGAATTTCCATTCAGTTCATTTACACAATAAAAATGATATTTTTATTTTTCTAACATATTTTAGAAAATTTCGGCGGCATAACGGCACGATACTAGAAACGGGACGAGGTCTAGCCTTATCCCCGGTCTAGTGAAGGCCCACGCCATTCACACATCAATCAAATCCATTCTATTTCACCAAACAATTCAATTCAAACCAATTAGACTAACCAACTACACAACCAAACAATTTAACAAACAAGCCATCCATGGTCTGTGGATGACGGGTGTCGGGTGCTGCTAAGCACCGTCTGCATCCTAGTGTATATATATATATAACTAGAAAAAGAAGTTTAGAGTGAGAAGTTCTCACCAATAGCTATCCAATCATCTTGACTTTTCTTTGATAGAAATTTTCATCGTTATCGCATTTTCGTCACTTCGTTGCCCGTAGCCACTACATATATAAAAATCACATTTTTATTATCTACATTATATAAAAATCTTATCTTTATACCTTCTATACGTTAAAAATTGGATTTTTATCCTCTCTATAATATAAAGATCATATTTTTATTTATTTCATATGTCAAGACTGCAGAAGCTTTAAAACGGAGAAAACTCACTTTTTTTCTAACGTCCGGATTTGTTGTTCTGGCTCCAGAATTTGCAAACGAGCTTCAATCTTCACACCATCTTTTTTTCTAGCACAAGCACGCCATTCTGAACAACTTTTGCCTAGTGGTCTTCTTGCCGAAAATGTGCCATTTCGCCGGAAATCGCGAAAAGACAGCATTTTGACAGTGTTTGAACAGCAGACTTCGGACGCGTTTTCCCGACAACTCCGCAATGCAAAATAGGACTTATCATATACCAAATCGAAGAGAATTTCGTGTTCTACAACTTTGGTCTTGAGGAACTTTGGCTAGAAACGCACGGTTTGGGAGTTATGCGGCAAAACAGAGCTGGCTGTTTTTCTACATACGGGAATTTTTGTGAAAAAGAGGGATTTTGGATTTGTGGGACCCACGGCCAAGGGGAGGGCGGCCAGAGGCGGAGGCGGACCTGATGGGACGTGGGGAGGCTGCAGCAAGGTGGTGGAGGCGCTGGAGGGGCCCACGGTGGTGGGTGGTGGTGGATTTGGGGCTAGGGTTCATGAAATTGGAAGAGGGAAAGAGGAGGAAGAAGAGGAGGAGAGGAAGAGGAAGGAGGAGAGGAGGAGGCCGGCGGTGCGCGAGTGGGGAGGGGGGGGGGGGGGGTGGCAGCGACGTGAAGGGGGGGTGCTGCGTTTTCTTCCTTTTTTTTTTTTTTTTAACGGTGAATGAATGAGAGGAAAGAAAGGTAAGGGTTGACTTTATATAATAACAAGTGCGAACCCGTGCTTCGCATACGGGTTGTTGCTATATGATGTATTTACAATGGTCGGTGAGTTCATTTTCATCATTAATGCTAACAAACGTACTAAGTCTTTAAGGTTTAAGGGAAAACATAAACAACAACAACATATGCCTAAGGAATAAACTGTATTCAGATAAAGCAACACAAAATATCATTGGTATACTAAGTCGCAGGGAAAATATATAACATCTGGATGTTTTGTTTGGAAAATTAGGAGACCGTTGAGGCTGGAGCTAACACAATAACGTAGTTCCATCAGTATTTGACATGTACAATCAAAAGGTTAACCAATAATATATATTTGAAAGAATAAAGATTGCATGCACATTTTTGGTGTTGGAGCCAACACCATACAAAATCAAAGAGATATCATTTATTACTGAAGATTAAAAAAGCTCAGATATAACGTCATTCATAGCAAGGCCAATCACAAAGGATAAAGCAGCAAATGGTTCTAGCGCATGCTTACTAACCCCCAAATACACAGTTCACCGACTAATTTGCACGGTTCATCACACAACTTAAAAAAGGTTGCTTACCCCCAAAAAAAAAGCCCGAAGGCAACATAACATAATCAACGAAGAAAATAATTAGTTCACATTTTGGTGCCAAAAAAATCCAAAGTCGACTCAGTACTCTCAGTTATAATGCTGGTTCCTTCATCAGACTTCTTATCTTTTCACATTTGCAATTACACTTATCTCAGTTTACTTCTGCATCAATAATACACTTTGGCAAGTTACTCCACTGGTAGCATTCAAGGCATTGACGCAAAGTTCTTCCCTCTTTATACAGAAAAACTTACGTGCATCTTACATCTGCAATAGATAAGAATGACATCATACAGGAAGAACATCATACTAAATAACTTATACATCATTATTTTAAATAAGGGATTTTGCAACAGATTCTTGCTCCTACTTTACATCATTGAATATCCGATTTTATCACATCTTCTATCATCTCAATTTAATTATTTGATTAAACATAAAATAATTGCTGTCATAAATTATAATATAAGGATTGACATACTAATTAAATAGCAGTATTTTATGATCTTTAATCATGTCTGCACAGACAATATAGAGCCGACTATCCGTAACTTATTAATATCTGTATAGTAGCTGAGCCTGATTCACTGAAATCATACATTATAAAGTGGGGTTAAATGCATTAATTTTGTCCTACAGCAATTTTCTAGTTCAACTATAAAAGATTGACCAAATAAAGAAAATTACATGCTATGTCTTTCCCATAGATATAGATGTTGTTATGTAAACTTTTCTCATCTAATATGCCTTGCCAAAACAAAAAAAAACAAAACAAAAAAAAAAAAAAAAAAAAAAAAAAAAAAAGAAAAAACCTTTTCTCATCTAATACAAAAATAGATTAACAACTTATTATTCCAAGGGATCTTTTAATGAAAACGTGGGAACATAAGTTAAGGAATGAATATATGGACAATCTGGTTTCCATTTATCTTTTCTCCAGAAATGCTTAATGACCTGAGGGAAATAAATCAACAATCATACTATACAATTACCATTTGAAAATGCACATAAAACAGATAATACTATCTGATTCTATTATCAATGTGACTTGAGAAAATGTTTCCAAATTCGATGGATATTTGAAAGATATAACATAATTTTATGGAAATAAAAATAAAGAGATCAAGTCTTCAAAATCAAAAGGGATAGCATGGATAGAAAAGCTAAAATAATGAATAGCTTGAAATCCTCATGTAGATATTATAGTTTATCCATTATCAGTAAAGCTTAAATTAAAAAAATAAGTTGAAGCCTATGGTATATATATTAACTATTGCTAACCATATCAGAAAATAAAATAGTTAGAAAAGAATTGAAGAGCATGAGTCAAAAAAGAACTAATTAATTATAGCAACTTAACACACTTTAAAGATATACTGTAAAATTTATAGAAAGGAATTTACCTTTTGTTTTGATTCCATGCCTCTTTTATATTCTTTAAAGCCAGAGTTCATAGGACTTCAAATTTCCTTTGTCAACAATTCATTTGCTCCTGATAGTTGCGGTCCACTTAACTATTAAGATAGTTATAAATATAAAATTCTGATAAACAATGTTAAACCAACAGATAATCACATCCTTAACTTTGAAAATCAAATAAATTTCTTTTGGCTACATGCAAGAAACACTTTTTTTTCTTTATCTACCAGCGATTGAAGAGCATCCAACAAAGTGAAACATGACGTGCAAACGTGGTTTATAGTCAAATGTCAATATTGTAAAGGATTAGAAAAAAGATTGTTTACCACCATTAAACATTAAAGACATCTATAGTTTACCTGTCCGCTGTAAAGCTAGGAGAAGCGACATGTCTAGCCTTCTCAAGTCTAACTCCAAAACCTTTCTGTAAATCAAATCAACGCCTGAACTAATTGCCTAATTTCCATAACTAAAATATCTACCTCATGAAAAATTTCATGTTTCCAAAACCAATATACCATATAATAAAGAAATCAAATTTTAATTTATATATGGTAGAAATGATGGCAAAAATTTGAATTATATATAGTTGTTGTTACAGGTTTTTCAATGAGCATTAATGAAATAAACTGTATCATAAGTCATGCATATCAGTTTATTGTATAAACTACATTTAATTTTCTTAACATGTACACATGAAACATACTGTTTTAGGTGATTCCTAAATAAACGATCTCACAAAAATTCAACTTCAAATAAACTGTATTAAAAATTAAATATGGGAGTTCAAATTAATTATACTGCAAAAAATCAACAATGCACATCCTAAAATTGGAACTTATTTATAATCAAAATTAAATCTAGAGATTATATTAATTATATTCCTAACAATTCAAAACTGTAAACTATTGGTAGTAAATTATTCATATGTCCAAGTTCTTATGCAACTATTCAGTTTTTAGAAAGTGTGAAACATGGAAATAAATCATGTCACATGTATGCAAGTATAAATAAATTTATCTTAATTTTATTAAAAAAAAAAAGCATTTTCTTATGGTGTGTATGATCATAAATTCTAGCACCTACAGTGTACATGGAAAATTTCAACAATCATATAAAAAACATGGAAATAAAACAGCATGTAAACTACTTGCAATGCTTACAGTCATACCAATCATAAAATTATATATGGTTTATTTGCAAACAGTAGGAAAAAAGATCTATTTAAATAAGTAAAGATATCTCACCATGTTAAATACAATTTCAGTATATTGGATACTCTAATTTAAAACATCAGAAATAGTAGTTCTTAACTGTTTTGTATGTCGTGTTGTAGTCGTCTTTGCTTTGTTGTCATGTTTTGTTGTTGTAATAAGTCCCTATTCTTAGGGAGATCTGTTACTTACTGTTGTGAGTATGCAGAGAACGTGTAGCTTTGATTTGGTCTTTTATTATCCCATTAGAATAGGTAAATCTGTTTTGCTTAAACTTTGTGTATTTGCCTATAAAGCCTCAGAGCTTGTTTTAATAAAGGTGTACTGCATTTTGCTTCTAGATATTCTCAGTACTAACAGTAACATTTGGTATCAGAGCGACGGAGATGTCAAATTCTGATAAGTTTGTGCAGTCAGCCATCCCTAAATTCGACGGTCACTTTGATCATTGGTCAATGTTGATGGAGAATTTCTTGAGAAGCAAGGAAATGTGGAATCTAGTGGAAGAAGGAATACCTTTAGGTATTGGAGGATCAAGAGCACTCAGTGAGACACAGAAGAAGGGTGTCGAAGATGCCAGGCTTAAAGATATGAAGGTGAAGAATTATCTTTTCCAGGCAATTGACAGGGAGATTCTGGAGACAATTCTGGATAAAAGCACATCGAAAGATATCTGGGACTCGATGAAGCAGAAGTATGAAGGCTCCACCAAGGTGAAGCGAGCTCAGCTGCAGGCGCTGAAGAGGGAATACGAACTCTTGACTATGAAAGAAGGTGAGAAGGTCGATGCTTACATTTCTAGAACTTTGGCTGTGGTTAACAAAATGAGGATTAATGGTGATGTCCTGGTACCTAGCTCAGTGGTTTCCAAAATTCTGCGTTCTCTTCCAAGCAGGTTTAATTATGTTGTTTGCTCCATCATGGAATCTAACAATCTTGACACAATGACGATAGACGAGCTTCATGGCAGCTTACTTGTCCATGAACAGAGAATGAACACAGAAAAGGAAGAAGAGCAGGTATTAAAGGTAACCACAGAGACACCTTACAGAGGAAGAGGAAGAGGAGGCTACAGAGGCCGTGGAAGAGGACGTGGGAGAGGCCCCATCAATAGGAGCACAGCGGAATGTTATAAATGCCATAAAATAGGGCATTTTATGTACGAGTGTCCAGATTGGGAGAAGGATGCTAACTATGCAGAGTTGAATGAGACCGAAGAGATGGTGCTGATGGCACACATAGAAGAAAACAATGCAACAAGAGAACAAGTCTGGTACTTGGACTCGGGCTGTTCAAACCACATGACCGGAAATAAAAGATGGTTTTGCAATTTGGATGAAGATTATCGTCACAGTGTGAAACTCGGAAATAACAGCAAAATGCAAGTCATGGGGAAAGGTAACGTACGGTTTTCTATAAAAGGAATCTCTCATACGTTAACTAATGTTTACTATGTTCCTCAACTAATCAATAATTTGATTAGCATTGGGCAAATTCAAGAGAGGGGTGTTTCAGTTCTCATGCAGAATAATACTTGCAAAGTATTTCATCCAAAGAAGGGCCTAATCATTAAAACTTCCATCACTGCCAATCGCATGTACGTGATCATTGCTAGTGTGGTCATACCTGAAGTCAGTTGTCATAAAGTGGAGACAGGTGAAGTTTCACACTTGTGGCATGAACGTTATGGGCATTTGAGTTACAGAAGCTTGAAAACTCTAAAGAGCAAGAACATGGTGGTTGGTCTTCCGGCGATAAAAGAAGAGGTTAAGCCATGCAAAGACTGCTTAGTGGGTAAACAACATCGAGAGTCCTTTCCAAAGAAGAGTTCTTGGAGAGCCTCTGAAAAACTCGAGTTAGTCCACTCGGATATATGTGGACCTATTTCGCCAGAGTCCACAAGCTTGAAGAGGTACATAATAACATTTATTGACGATTATTCACGTAAATGTTGGACGTATTTTTTATCAGAAAAGTCCCAAGCTCTTAATTTGTTCATGAAGTTTAAAGCACTTGTGGAAAAAGAGACCAATTCAGTGATCAAGTGTCTCCGAACCGACAGAGGAGGGGAATACAATTCCAGAGAATTCAAGACCTTCTGTGAAGAACATGGGATCCGAAGGCAGCTCACTGCAGCATATACGCCACACCAAAACGGCGTGGCTGAAAGGAAAAATAGGTCAATTCTTAATGTAGTGAGGAGCATACTCAATGGAAAGGGAGTTCCAAAAATCTACTGGCCCGAAGCTACTGCTTGGTGTGTTCATGTGTTGAATCGAAGTCCAACTTCAGCATTAGAAGAACGCACGCCTGAAGAAGCATGGAGCGGCATGAAGCCTTCAATCAGTTACTTCAGGGTCTTTGGTTGTGTGGCCCATGTACACGTGCCAAGGGAGAAAAGAAAGAAACTAGACGATCACAGTACTAAATGTGTATTATTCGGAATCTGTGAGGAATCCAAAGCATATAGACTGTACAACCCTACTGAAGACAAGATCATGATTAGTAAAGATGTTGTATTTGAAGAGGATACCGCATGGAACTGGAAGCAAAATGAAAGCAATAACCAGCAACTTGATTGGGAAGAAAGTTCTGAAACCAGTGATATTGAGGAAGTAACTGCTGGAAATGAGGCTTCTTCAGCTGAATTTCAAGAAAGAAGAAAGAGAAGAACTCCCACATGGATGGGAGATTATATAAGTGGAGAAGGTCTATCGGACGAGGAAGATGCAGTAAACAACTTGGCTTTGTTTACTTCTATACATGATCCCTCAAGCTACAATGAGGCTGCAAAAGAAGAACGGTGGAGACTTGCCATGAAACAAGAAATAGAAGCCATAGAAAGGAATAACACATGGGAACTTTGCAGTTTACCACCCGGTGCTAATGCAATTGGAGTCAAGTGGATTTATAAAACTAAACTGAACAAGAATGGTGAAATCGACAAGTGCAAAGCGAGGCTTGTTGCAAAGGGCTTTGCGCAGCAGTATGGTGTGGATTATACAGAGGTGTATGCTCCTGTAGCAAGATGGGACACAATTAGATCAGTCTTGGCTCTTGCCGCACAAAGAGGAATGAAGATTTATCAGATGGATGTGAAGAGCGCTTTCCTGCATGGTGAGCTTACTGAAACTATTTATGTGGAGCAGCCGTTGGGTTTCGAGAAGAAAAAAGACAAGAATAAGGTTTACAAATTAAATAAGGCGTTATACGGCCTTAAACAAGCACCTAGGGCATGGTACTCTCGCATTGAAACATACTTTGACAAAAATGGCTTTCAGAAATGTCCTTACGAGCATGCACTGTTTGTGAAATCTGATGACAAAGGTAACACACTTATAGTTTCTTTATATGTTGATGATTTAATAGTTACCAGTTCAAGTGTGGGTATGGCTGAAGACTTCAAAGTCTCTATGAAAAAGGAATTTGATATGACCGATCTTGGTGAAATGCGGTATTTTCTTGGCGTGGAAGTCATTCAAGATTACTCAGGGATATTCATTAGCCAACGAAAGTATGCTCGTGAGTTACTAGAAAAGTTCAACTTGAAAGACTGTAACACAGTGAAGAATCCGATTGTTCCTGGCTGTAAACTAGTGAAGGATGATGAAAGTGGGATGGTGGATGCTGGTCTGTACAAACAAATCGTGGGTTGTTTGATGTATTTATCTGCTACTAGACCTGATCTTATGTTTGTGATCAATTTAGTTAGTAGGTATATGGAAAAACCTACCGAAAACCATATGGGAGCTGTGAAAAGAATCCTGAGGTACATTGGTGGAACGCAGGAACTCGGGCTGCATTACAAAAGGGGTGGTAGTGAAGTGTTGGTGGCATACACTGATAGTGATTATGCTGGAGACCATGATAGTAGGAGGAGTACTTCAGGCTATGCTTGTTTCTTGAGTGGAGCTGTGATAGCTTGGTCCTCAAAGAGGCAGCCAATTGTAACACTGTCAACGACAGAGGCCGAGTATGTTGCAGCGGGAGGGTGTGCTTGCCAAGTGATTTGGTTAAGAAGGATACTTGAAGCAATTGGTCTACCACAAACTGAAGGTACAATTATTCATTGTGATAATCTGTCTACTATTAAACTTGCGAAGAATCCTGTTATGCACAAGCGGACTAAACACATTGATGTCAAATATCACTTCCTACGTGAGCTTGTCAATCAGGGAGTCATAGAGCTGGTACACTGCAGTACACGTGTTCAAATAGCGGATATCTTGACTAAGCCCTTGAAGTTGGATGTGTATGAAAAGCTGCGAGAGTCGCTGGGTATGTGCAAAGTTTCAGAATTAAACTAAAGACAGTACGTCTTAGTTTAGGAGAAGGATTGTTGTAGTCGTCTTTGCTTTGTTGTCATGTTTTGTTGTTGTAATAAGTCCCTATTCTTAGGGAGATCTGTTACTTACTGTTGTGAGTATGCAGAGAACGTGTAGCTTTGATTTGGTCTTTTATTATCCCATTAGAATAGGTAAATCTGTTTTGCTTAAACTTTGTGTATTTGCCTATAAAGCCTCAGAGCTTGTTTTAATAAAGGTGTACTGCATTTTGCTTCTAGATATTCTCAGTACTAACAGTAACATGTCGAAGAGAGAAGCATAATTTTGAATCAAACCAAACCAAAAGATACTCCTAAATTTGACCTCCTAAAATTAAAAAGAGAAACCGTGATAATGCCAAAACCAATATGATTAAATATGAACTCAAATGACAACAAAAAAGTACGTTTATAGATGGAATATATAGGAGAGTCGTACATTTTCTTTTAATGGGTTGTGGTTCGGAAAATGATTATACAAACAATGAGTGCTTGAAAACAATTATATATGCATATATCTCATAAAAAGCTGAAATATATTATATTTGCTGCATCCAAAAACGAAGGCAAAACTAAACCATACCAATCCAACCTATCACAATAAAAGTACACATACTTGGTTCAAACTTTACTTACCAAGCATTATAACTCATCACTACTAAAAAGATACACTAAGCAATTAACTGAACTAAACTAAATTCAATCCTTAAACGGAACATGTGATTAGAAAATAACTTTCTAGTAGTAGCATATTTAGACTGTCCAAAATGTTTTTGGTTGAACAGAAACATATCTGAATATTATTGTTAAAATGGCAAAAACTAATATAAGTGAATTCAATGATATGGACTGAAAGAACATATTAGTATCCAGCTACTACTGTGAGCATCAACCATTAAGCTAACCAGATCCATGGGTAACCGGAAAATAATTATCATTATTATGCAGTACTAAGATATGCTAAAAAATGTAGAAACGAGTTTACAATGTGAGTGGGTGAATTGTAATAAGGTTAGCTTTATATACCTTATACAACTATAGTAAGATCAAAAACTTATTTTAATGCGTCTATCAACAAACATAGGAGAAACAATAGCAGCATCTTGATTTGGAAGGGCTTATTTTTGTCTACCATGAACAAAAAAGACCTTTAATTTTGATATAAGATGCAAACATAATGCAAAGAAGTCGATTCATAATGATCTACATTTCTTTCCAAAGGGTACGCTAATCGAGTCAAATAAACTTCACGCATTTTGCAGTCAAATCAATAATGCTGTAAATTTTTAAAGTCACGCTTATACTAAATTTTACTTCTAACATAATGAGGACACTTTTCTATAGTAAAGTCTCTATCACCGCTTAAAACAAATAATATGTCTTTCCCCGCTAGAATAATAATAATAAATCACAACTTTATAAGAGTAATTAGATCTGCTAAATGAGTACAAAATTGGCGATGACGGTAACAAATCAGGTCAGCATTTAAATAATTCTAAACAGATGAATTTAAGGTCCATGAAAAAAAAATCATAATTGTGTACTGGAGGGTTTTAGCTTGCTTTATCAACAATATTCGTTTATAGCCCTTGCAGGGGAGATGACACTAATGATTTCAGTTAAGGAAAAGTCTAAGGTTTAAAGTTTTCAAAAGTCAAATGAATATAAGAGATATGAGTATGTAAATGAATTTAGATTCAACATTTTTTGAACTTTCTGACAATGAATAAATGTTAAATTTTGAACATCCATATATGCATAGTTCTTCAAGTTTAAGAACTTTCAGAAGAATATTAATATTACTATCCAAGTCAAACGTGTTATCCTTTAAATCAGTTCTCTAATGGTTTAAATATTTAGAATTTCAAAAAGTATCCAAAGTATGTATAATATAATTAAGACAACTTAGAAAAGGGAGATTATGTAAATGAATTTAGATTCAACATTTTTTTAACTTTCTGACAATAAAACAGATGTTAAAATAACCTTGACTTTTGAACATCCATGTATGCATATGGTAACCACTTCTAGTTCTTCAAGTACAAGAACTTTTAGAAGAATATTAATATTACCATCTAAGTCAAATGCGTTATCCTTCAAATCAGTTCTCTAATGGTTATATATTTA
Organism: Allium sativum; assembly: GCA_030737875.1. Classification (NCBI taxonomy): domain Eukaryota; kingdom Viridiplantae; phylum Streptophyta; class Magnoliopsida; order Asparagales; family Amaryllidaceae; genus Allium; species Allium sativum. The sequence continues at coordinate 780,073,138 of CM060916.1, forward strand.
GAATTTCAAAATATAACCAAAATTTGTATAATACAATTAAGACAACTTAGAAAATGGAGAGTAGCCAATAGCTTGAGGACTATATATGAAACACATTGATAAAGTTGATAATGTCATGTTATGGGAGTTTGTAGTGTTTTATATACTTAGTATCTTATACATTGATAGTTTGATTTCTGGAGGGTCGTATTGTAAACAACCTATGTTAGATACATGTATATAGGTGCAAGGTAAATTGGGTTCCTAGGGTGAACAATTGTAATATTTTCATACAATAACAGATATGATAATAACATAAACTTAAAAATACATAGATAAAGTTTAGAAGCTTATTTTGATAATTAGATATTTTATCTTCTCAACTTTGAATGTACCAGCAGTCCATGCACATTGGACTTCGTACAAAAATTATACCCTCCTTAAAATTTTTAGTACAAATTTAGTGTTGATTTTTTGAAACATATCAATGTTAATTAAAACTTATAACATGAGAAAATGGGACAACTATACTATCAAAACATGGGGTTTTAGAAAAATTGAACGCAACAATCGGGTCAAGCATAAATGAGATGTTTCTTAGGAAACAAACCTAATTACTGAGGCTTATAGGTAGTAGCCGATGTAAAGATCCAACAAAAATATTTTCTCAACAATGCAGAAGACCTGAAACTGAAAGTAAACCAACTTTTGTCAACGTAATAATTATATGAACATGTTGGTTCAATCCATAAGCTTTAAGATATTAAATCATGCCATCGACGGTCAATCCAGAATCTATACTATACAATAAAAATTGAATTTCATTCTGAACAGGGTGAGAACAAAAGATAATAAAGATATAAGGGTGGTTTCGATTTCACTGAATGGGAAAGAATTTTAGATTAATGTTTTTGCGAAAGTACCCTAATTGAATGCAAGCCGGCTAGAGGTAACGTTTTGTAAGCATAAATTATAATCTGGAGGATGTTTTAGTATAAGCAGAGATCATGCAAAGGTGTGAGATCCTGGGCATACGATAATGCAACCATCAAAATGGATGAAAATTAGGTGCATTATAACTTGAAATCCACTCGAGATATGACACTGAAAAGTAATCTAAAATCCCAAATATTAACTTAAACATTGATGCATATACATCTTTGTTTTCTTTATTATTTTTAGTATGGGACGTGGCAATATCAAAGATGATATATTAAATCATGAGCTTAAGTCCAAATCTACATAATATTTACGCCAAATTAAATTTTAAACTTAAGTTGCATTAGGAAATAACTTACATAAGTTTTATCATTGAGAAACAAAGTTAACAAATTTATAACTCAAGACTCTTCCAGCAATTTTTGTATGATTAGTTATGATTTTATTTTAATCAACCTTACATCGCAAACGTCCATAACATTTGCCCATCTTTGGATCAACTTTTGATATCCATCTTTCAAGTGCTGATTGGATATAAAATAGTTTATTGATGATTTCCACTCAATAGCGAGAGAACTATTATACATAATATGCATACGAAGTTAGAAATAAAGGCTACAACTCCATTTTTATGTCACCAATGCCATTCTAATAACATATTTCCCCAGTTGCTTGGTATTGCCACCAGGTTGGCCTCATTGAGCATGTTGTGTTCAGTTTATGTTATTTCCAACTTGAAATAAGGTTGTAAGATGTCCATTTGTCATCCTTTAAACAATCATCATTTTCATATGGTTTTTTTGCTGATTGATATTATAGGCACAGGTAGATTCTTTCAAAACTGGGCTGGTTCCTTTGTTTCTAATTGAAATATTTGTGTTCAATTAAAAAAAGACTAAATCAGATTTGTAATTTCTTCGCATGCATGTTATCATGTTGTCGTCATTGTGTCTGTATCCTTTTGTCAGCACCATTAAAGCTAATGGATAAATAATACAATAAAAAAAATTACCTTTTAAGATTTGATTCCCCAACCATCTTTATGAAAGAAAATTGATTATCTAAACAGTTGCAGTTTCCGCCTCTTCTTTGGAAATGTACAGGCTGCTAAGCCTGATTCTTTTTCCTGCTTCCTATTCAACCTGAAAACAATTTCAATTACACACTCATAAATATGTATCCAATAGTAAATCTAACACTGAAATAAAAGACAACCACATCCAACCCCAGACTGAATGTAGCATACTTACGCAATCAACCCCACATTCACATCTGGGAGACTCATAAAGATTGTCGACCAGAATGTCAGCCAAGGCCAGCTAAACAACAAAATCTCAAGATTTTAACCTATCTGATTAACATAAATAATTACAGCCCAAAAAAGAAGAAAATTAACCTTACACTATTTAGATCCTGATGTTTCGCTTGTTATTTCGAGCTCGCACTTGATCTGGTGTGACCGTTAAAGCGAGAACTTGAGCTCCCCATCGAAGTACATGGTAAAGTTGCAGGGATTAGGGTCAAAATCCAAGCTAGTGGCAGTGTAGCACTGACGGAGGGGAGGACGGCAGGGTAATAGACATAGAGTGGATGTCGTAGTTCGATTGTCTAAGCCAGCCTCCATGAAACTGGATTAAATTTGTAAGCGAGTGTTGGATAGATCAAACAGACGATCATGAAAAGGGGTTGGAGATATGAGGGTAGGAAACATAAACTGTGATGCCTGAAAGGATGCAGAAATACGAAGAGGTGGGTTTTTGCAATAGGCATTAGAGGAGAGGTGGAAATTGATGAATGGGAAGAGGCATAAATTAGAAGCAGATGAATATTTAGGGACGGAAAGGCACGGAGTGTAGCATAAAAACTGCGGACGAAACGATAAACATGCGCGTGCGACGCTTGAGTTTTAGATTTGTTTAGAGTGGCTCTATGCTCTCGAAAGTAAACTCAATAATTATAATATATAGTATAGATAGATATATATTTAATTTAATTTATTCCAAAAAGTTACTTTTTCATTCGAACTCAAAATCGAACCCAACGACTGTCGCCTCTAGCTAATTACCCCCGTTCCGAACACAATGGGATATGTATCGTAAGATGATTCGATCGTTTTGATCAGTTTTCGTCAAATTTACATTTAAATCATTATATTGAATTTTAAACGTACATTTCTATTTACCGGGGTCACATACTAACTCGAAAAATTCCAAAAAAATATTTTCTAGCTTCGTATTGACGATACGGTCCTAACAAAACTAATTTCGTCGAATTCTGAGACCGTTGGAGAAATGGCCATTTTCCAGTCGATTAAAATCAACTGAAACTGGTCAAACGCGTTTTCCTTCGCCACGCTCACATATTGATTCGAAAAATTATGAAATTTAAAACCTAGCAATAATTTGACATCACGGACCCAACAAAAGTGGTTTCGTCGAAATCCGAGGTCGTTTGCAAAATGTCTATTTTTAAGGGCCTGAATTCCATAGCGACTATTCAGAATTTTCAACTGGACATATCTTTTGATTCCCGCTATGAAATCTTGATTTTTCGGATTCGTTGGAAAGATATCCTCAAATAGATCCTATTGTTTTTGGTTTCACTAAAATCCGGATTGTTTTGCATCCGGTACATTCAATTGAAGTTTGAAATCGAATTATCGAACTACCGCGCCATTTTCAATTCTATTTATAATTATATATAATTATTTATATTCTAACGACGACGTATATAATATATACGTTCTAAATATATTCAAAATAAATTTCTCGTCGATATTATTTAAAATAATCTATTTTAAATGTTCAAAATTCACTAAAATTGCCAAAATAAAAATTTTAAACTGGCTCAGAGTTTCCGGGTTATTACATAAATAGTTCATTTATAAACGAAGTTTATAAATGAAGTGAAAAGAATTATCATTTGATAATTCAGAAATAAAAATACAAGTGTGAAATTGAAAAGGGAAATTTATTTTCCAAAAGTAGAAATATCGATTTCAAAAGGAATTAAAATCGAGACTTGTTTAAAGGAATTGAATATAGAAATTCAAATGGACTTTGAATATAGAAATTCAAACGGCGTTTGAATATAGTAATTTAAATGGAATTCGAGTATATAATTTAAATAAAGGAAATTTGAATAAGAGAAATCGAATAGAATTTGAATAAGAGAAATCAAATAGAATTTGAATAATAGAGAATTTAAATAGAAAAGTGCTAGAAGAGAAGTGAAATAGAATTTGAAATGAAATTTGAATATTGAATTCAAATAGATTGAAATGGAATTTGAAAATAGAATTTCAAAATAGAGTTGAAATGGGAATTTGAATATATAATTCAAATAGAGATGAAATGGGAATTGGAATATATAATTCAAATGGAGTTTGAATCGAAATTGGGCTTTAGACAAGGAAAGGGATTTGTAAATTCATATTCGAAATCGAGTATGAAACTTAGATTGAAATTGAGATTCAAAGAGTTATAACCAAGTTAAAAAATATATTGAACATGTTATGTTCAATTATTAAATGAAACAAGCAAAAGTGCCAGTAAACAAATAGATTAACAAATTGAGTTAAGAACGACTAGATTGAATTAAAATGAATTGGAAATAGTTAGATATATGTTAAACAGGTTTGGAATAAAGTGTTAGAAGAGATAGATAGAGTGCTCGACAAAAAGGTACGTATTTAATTCATATATGAGATTTTATGCGCCGTATCGGCTAGCCACTTGGCCTTTTCTTTTTCTTTTGGATTGGTAAGGGCCATGGGAGGCTATTTGAAATATCCCGATGCTCCTGGTACAAAGGAGGTTATGGCGAATTTTTCGGAATTTAAGGAGTTAGAATATTTTTAAGATAATTTGATAGTTCGAAATCAACGTATCGATATATATATATATATATATATATAGAAGTCGATAAGGAAATGAACTTAGAAATAGAATAGTAAAATAAAAAAAAGAAGATTAAGAATAAAATCTAGTAAGAATAGAAAGAGGAAGCGTATACGTGTTTAAAAGTGAATAAGTAGTTGTATGGTATTGAATATTCGAGTAAGTAGTCATACCTGTTTTGACGTTATAAATGTTATTCAGTCAAGGTCTGAGAGGTAGTTATACCCCAACTTGATTGATTTCATTATTAACAAATAAATAGTAAGATTTCAGGCTCGAAGATCAATGTTGAATAAGAGTTAGTTGAATATAGTATTTGGGTTGTCGTAATGATGTTTTACACAACATCCGTTCAAACCCAAATAAGTGTAAGCTTAGAAATATAATAAAGAATATTTCCTAAGTATAGAAATAAGCGAGATCGGAAAAGAGATAAGTAATTGGAATATTTTCCAATTATAAATAGCATATATTTTCTAAAGTTTAGAAAATAAAGGAAGGCGATATTCGGAAATGTTTTCCAAATAACATAAAAGGCCAATATGGTTATTGAAAGTATTTGGTTAACAAATATTGATAAAGAAATAGAGAAGTGATTTAACTAATGGAATATTAATTAAGGGCTCAGTGACATGTTCAAAAAGGAAAAATTGTTTTTTGAAAAGAGTAAACTGTTTAAAAACTCCCCGGGAAAAACTGTTTGAATTAAAAACAAATTTAACAGGAATTTGTGAAAGCAAATTTGAATTAAAGTAAAGCCAGTAAAGTGGTAACTGTAACAACCCGTATTTTCAGTAACCTATTATAACGTAAATCGAGGCAGAATTTAATTTATAAATCTGAATCAAGGGAAATGGGCTATGCCATTGCGTTCGTCTCGGAAAAATACGCGAAATAGAGTCCGAGTTTTCGAAAATCGGAGTCCGTATGACCCGATTAAGGCCCAACGAAGTTTTCAGAAAAAATCAAAGTAAAAACAGATTTCAAATTCAAGTTTGAATTTGGAAATTTGGGCCAGTTTGGGCCAGGCGGGAAAATTCCCGCCAGAGCACCCAAGTCGACAGCCCTGTCGACTTGGGAGTCGACTTGGTTGGACCCAAGTCAACAGCCCTGTCGACTTGGTCCAGCCGGGCAGTTTTGCCTGGTGCACCATTTTGGGATTGTGTTGAGTTTGGGGGCCAGATTCGGTTTTGAGGGCTAAGATTAGAACTAGGGTTTAATCCTAAGGTTGAAACTAATCCTAATCTCTATAAATAAGCCCCTAACCTAACCCTAAATCATCATTATTCATTCAAGTAACTAAACTATGGCAAAATCAATCCTCTCATGGCCTCCACTCTCTTCATAAAATTCCTAAATAAATTTCTATGAGATTTTCCATGCATACAAGTGTTTTCAAGCTTGTATGAGCATCATTAGCTTGCATTCAAGTCAAGTTTCTATATTTGCATCATAAAGAAAGAGTTTTGATCATTTTGGCTCAAGGGTTTTTCTATTAGAGCTTGCATTTTGGGTCTATTTGATTGCATAAGGGCTTTGTCATGTTTTTGTGCCTTCATAAGCATTGTAAGCCCTTTTCTACTTTCATATTTAAACTCTAAAGCTAATGAATGATGCAAGTTGTGTTTGATCATTATGATATGATATGCAAGTTTATCATGTTATGCAAGTATGCTATGATATGATATGCAAGTTTATCATGATATGTTATGCAAGTTTACTATGATGTGTTATGCAAGTCTATCATGTTATGTATGCAAGTTTGCCATGTTATGATATGCAAGTTTGATATGCAAGTTTGTAATATGATATGCAAGTTATGTTATGCAAGTTTGGGTTGATCCTTTTGTTCATGTTATCATGTTATGCAAGCTTATCTTGGGTTTATGAGCTTAAAGCTTCAAGCTTTATGCTAAAGGTTGCATTTTGGCAACATGTAAGTTATCATATCTCTTATGATAACTTGCATATGAGGCTAAATGCGAACTTATGGCCATTTCTACATGTCATTTATCACCATGTATCACCAATATGCTAAGTTTGGTTTTATGCATGCTTTTGAGGCCTAAAAATGTAATATGCAAGTATATGAACACATGTACATTTCATATGCCACCATGTTGAACTTGTGGCTTCAACACCTTTATGTCATGATTATGCCAAGTTCCCTCTTTCTATCCTTTATGCGCTATGGCGATATGTAAGCGATGGGATTGCGTTTGGGGTTGGGTAAACTTAAAAGACATAAAAACATAAGCTTGGGAATTTACCTATTAAGTTAGGTCTACCCTTTGGGAATTTACCTATTAAGTTAGGTCTACCCAAATGCTTGAAAACTTGTAACATGTTTTGGAAACATGATGGACATGACACTTAGAAAAGATAAGTGGGACCAACTCGAGGTTGGGTTGAGTTTGTAGCGTAAACCTACCCGGAACCGACCGTCTTAACTAGTTGCTACAAACAATAGGACCCAATGTGAGAAGTTGGTCATGTTGTACCTTGAACCCGAGGTTAGACCAAGTTGTGGTGTAAAGCTACCCGGACCCGCCCGGCTTAACTAGTAACCACAACAAGGTCTAATGTGAGAGGTTAAGGCGCATTAAATTAATTAATGCCTCGTGATTAGGGTTAAGTCATGGTCCACTTAATACTTAACCAATTTGGGCTTGGTAGATTAATCGGGGTTAAGTCGTGAACTCATCGTTACACTTAACCAAGTTAATCCATGATTAGCAAGAGGGTTAAACCGTACTTCACCCACTAGAAAAATCCTAGCAATGGGGGTCCACTCCAGCAGTAATCCCAAGTTTGTATCATTATGGCCCTAGGGTCTAGGCTAGGGAGGGAGCACGATTACTGAACTGGAGGTAAGTGACCAAAAACGACGGCAGAGTGGTACGTCGGTGTAGTTCCGGGTGGGCTTATGGTCGTGCACATAGTCCGAAGCCGGGGAAAACATGCACGGGTACCAGTGGATCGAGACCGTGCACGCATGTTTATGGTGTCCAGGGGTTGCCACCCTAGGGCTTGATACACCCGACGAGAGACCCGGCACAGTCCGACTACAATTATGTTTGGGCCGCATTGACACCAACACGTGACGAGTTAGGCTTATAGGGAGCCGATCGACTAGACCGTTTGGTTAGACCTTGTATTAGGGTCATTTCATGTTATTGGGCCAAAGCTTGAGCCAAGGGATCAATACTTGTATATTCAAGTCATGTTAGTTTGCTAGTACACCTGTGGTGCAAAACCTTAAACCTGATTATGCGATGACACCTTTATCTACCTTGTTAGTTAATCATCATGCTAGTATGTTGTTATCCTTATGTTCATCCCAGCTTTCATCATGCCAGTTAACTTTATCAGTTTACATTGATTGTAGTAGGGCTTACTCAGTCTTTTTGACTGACCTGTTTTCCTTTCGCCTCTTTTCTTCCGTTTCCCCCCCAGGTTCTCAGGGTGGGAATATTGGAGCTTAGCTTGGATTTCTGATCGCTGCTTGTGGGATTTTAGCTCATGTACGGTCTTGACATGAAGCTAGCTATGGTTATCACTTATTTTTGGGATAGTACTTATGTATTTCAGTTTTTTAGTAATGTTGTTTTTATCTAGACTTGTGTATTTGGAAAGATGACATTATTTTGTACCAGACTTGTTTTGAAATGGTTTGAAATCTTCCGCTGTTTTATCTATGTTATTTACTCTGTTTACATATATACATATGTTCTTGTTCTGCCTTGATATATCATTATGCATGTTTACCTGATTCAAACGCCCCTCCAAAGTCAGAGTGCTTGCAAGAGCCACCCTGGCGGAGGTGGGGTGTTACATTTGGTATCAGAGCATATGGTTTACGAGAAGGAACAAAAAGGTTTTTAGAAAACTTTTGAAAAACTATTTTCAAAATCAAGTATAAAGTATTTTCCAAAGAAAAGTCTAGTTTATTTTAAAGGCTATTCCCCAAAAAGCCATTAGCAAAATTCCTTCGTTTTTCTCCATTCTGAATCTATCTTTTTCTTCGTTTTCAGTATGGCCGATAACTTTACTATTCCGGTGGGAGTGCACGTACCTGTTTGGTATAAGAGACTTTTGGAGGCTAGGGCGACCGAAGCCGGCCCCGCAGATGTTCCTCCTCCTCCGGTAGTTAATGTTCCTCCTCCTCCTGTCGCTGAGGTTCCTCTTCCTCCTCCCCCTCAGCATCCACAAAAGGATTTCGCGGAGATTTGCAAAGACTTTAGGGCGATGGGTTGCAAGAATTTCATTGGAACCGAGACTTTCGTAGAGGCCAGGAATTGGTTGAAAGAAACCGAAGATCTTTTTGCCTTCTTTGATATAGATGACCGTAGGAAGGTTTTATTGGCAGTGTGGTTGCTAAAGGAAGAAGCTGCACATTGGTGGGTGGTCACCACCGCTACTAGGCCAATTGAGACTTGGGATGACTTTCGGGGAAAGTTTGGACTAAGGTTCCTATCACTGAAGCAAGGGGACATGACTATTAGGGAATACATAGATAAGTTTAATCAACTGGCTCGGGTCGGTTTAGACTTGGTTAACACAGCTCAGAAGAAGGCCCTATACTTTGCTCTAGGATTAAACGTGCCATTACATGGTTTAGCCATGACTCATATACCCTTGGGGGCAACTTTCGAAAGTTTGGTGAATATGGCCCTACTCAATGAAGAGAATAGGAGTGACAAGAAGGAGATCAAGATGAATGGTACTCAAGCCAAGAAGACTGATTCCCAGTGGAAAGGAAATCAGGGTAATCCAAGTGGTCAGAGCAGTCAAGGCAATCAGAACAAGAACAAGAACAAGAGTCAAGGCAACAAGGGGAACAACAACAAGGGCAATAACAAAAAGGGAAAATGCTATTATTGCGGTTTAGTTGGGCATCTTATTAAGGAGTGTAAGAAGAGGAAAAGGGAGAATGATGAATGCTTTTTCTGCGGTGAGACTGGACATTTCAGTAAGGATTGCCCGAAGAAGCAAGGGCAAGGCCAGGGTCAGACTCAGCGTGCTGGACCTTCAGGAGGGCAAGTTCATGCTCTCAATGTCGCTCCAGTTCCCGATCGAGGTAGTATCTCTGTTGAGAGCCTTGTATATATTTCTGATTTTTCAGTTCGTACCTTGTTTGATTGTGGTGCATCGCATAGTTTATCTCGTCTGATCTAGTTGAAAGTTTGCACCTAAGTACTAGTCTAGTTAATGATCCCGTGTGTGTTTCAAATCCAATTGGGGGTTCCGCCCATTTGTCTATTATCTACGTGGATTTGAAAGTCTCTATCTTGAGTATAGAATTCTCGTGTGATGCTTATATTCTCGGTTTCATGGGGTATGGGTTGATTTTGGGCATGGATTGGTTGTCCAGTTTTGGAGCCATTCTTGATTTTTTTTTTTTGAGCATAGGGTAGAGAGGCTCATGACTCGCCTCGGTAATACCCTAAAAATTTCTAGTAACCCTATGAGTCCCGTCATGTTGTGTTGTCTTGAATCCCTCAACTCGTCTATCGATAGTTTGTAATCGGTGAGGGTGGTCTGAGAATATCTTGATATCTTGGGTGAAGTGAAGGGGTTACCCCTAAACGAGAGATAGATTTCCGCATTTATCTGGTTGATAATGCAAAGCTAGTTTCTTTGCCCGTTCGGCACATGGCTCCGCGTGAAAGACGGGAGCTAAGTAAGCAGGTCAAGGAGTTGCTTGAGAAGAACTTCATTAGACGAAGTATATCTGAATGGGGAGCACCTGTAGTATTTACTACCAAGGCAGATGGTTCTCTTCGACTTTGTGTTGATTATCGTGAGTTAAACAAAGAGAAAAGACAACCATTACCAAGGATCGATGATTTGTTTGATCAGCTTGTAGGAACATCTGTTTTCTCTTGATCTTGCTACTGGATTTCATCAGCTCAGAGTAGCTGAAGATAGTATAGACAAGACTGCGTTCAGAACTCCAGATGGATTCTTCGAATGGCTTGTCATGCCGTTCGGCTTGACTAATGCACCCGCATGTTTCGTGGACTTGATGAGTAGGGTGTTCAGGGAGTTCTTGAACAAGTTTGTCGTGGTCTTCGTAGATGATATTCTGATCTTCTCTAAGGATGAGGAAGAGCATGCAAGGCATCTCGTGGAGGTGATGGATACGCTTAGAGCGCATCAGTTGAAGGCCAAGTTCTCCAAGTGTCACTTTTGGAGAAGGGAAGTTAGATTCCTTGGGCATATAGTATCTAAGCAAGGCTTAGCGGTGGATCCCGCTAAGGTAGTTGCAGTTCAAGATTGGAAGACTCCAAGGAATGCAACTGAAGTAAGAAGTTCTCTCAGTTTAATTAGTTAGTTAGCGTCCCTTGAGCTTAGACCTACCCTTCTGGATCAAGTAGGGACTTCACAGAAAGAAGACCCGCAGTTAGTCGAGATCATGGACAAGTTGATTCGAGGTGAGATGGTAAGTCACCTCGCTATAGATGACAAGGGATGGCTAAGACGCGATGAGAGAAAGAAGGTTCTTGAAGATGCACATCACCCGAGGAGGTGGCCGAGTTTGTCCCAAGGTGCATGTTGTGCCAACAGGTTAAAGGCCGAGTCATAGAAGCCCGGTGGGCTATTATATCCATTGGAGGTCCCCGCAATGGAAGTAGTAAAGCGTCACGAAGGATTCCGTGGATGGACTTCCTAGGTCAAGGAAAGAGAATACGAGCATATGGGTCATAGTAGGTAGACTCACGAAGAGTGCTCATTTCACTCCAGTAAAGAACGAAAGGACGACATCATGGCTAGCAACAGATTACTTTCAAGAAATAAAGCGGTTGCACGAGGTTCCCTAAAGTATAGTTAGTAACCATAACTCAATCTTCACTAGCCAGTTTTGGGATAGTCTACGGGAAGTCATGGGCAAGCAACTGAATCTAAGTACGGCCTATCATTCACAGGCGGATGGTTCATTTTGTTCAAGCATGAGTTATAGAAAATCACGTTAGTAAGAGCAATTGGCAACGTGGATTGGTATTTTCAAGAAAAGTTCTGCTGCGTGGAATACTTTATAGTAAGTAAACGAGATCCAGGATTCACTAGTGAATTTTGGAGAGCTTGCAGGAAACCATGAGGTCATAGTTATGTTTAAGCCAAGAATGATAGAAGAGTAAGAAAAAGACGGTCAAAGCATAGTGGAGTTAAGCTCAAGGAAATGTGGCTTAGAAGACTGAAGGTTAGATACGCGCATCATATCTCTTTTTAAGAGCATATCCTTGATCCTTGTTTTCCTGTGGAACTTACTCGCATGTTATCTTTTTATGTATATCCTCTCGGTCCCATTCTCGGTCCTATTTTGTCGGGAGGTACGACTTATTGGCTAGTAATACATGTCAGGGTTAGGAAGGGATTTCTTGTAATCCAAAAGGAGTATATCCTGCTTATCTTCCCGATCTCTTTGTAGCATATCTTTTGCTATCCATGTTTGTCTTGATTATCTAGTTTATCATGTAAATCTGGTCATGAGAACCTTAGGTAGAAACCCTTTGGATGAAACATGTGTTTGAAACATGTTATGCTTGATGGTTGCAAGTGGTTGCAAGTGTTTGCAAGTGGTTACTCGTGGATGCATTATACACGTTAGGCACTAGATCGGCTCACACACTCCTCATATTGCATATGCATGAGTGTTTACGCTTATTCATGGATGAAAATTTTTGTGTTATCACATGGATGTTGCATATGGATGTATGTTATGTGCACGCATATAGATGTTATACATTATGTTAGGAATTGCATACATATGGATTCATTTCACTAACATAATTTGCATTGATGATATTTGCATTAGATAAGTACATATACACACACCTTTACATATGTTCATACAACATTTAGAATCTTGTAAGGACAATGATTGCTCGTGGATGATGTTTTGAGTAGATGGATGTTGGATGGTAGGGTACGTTCTTCCTAACTTGCAGATTTCGGGGACGAAATCCTTTAAGGAGGGGAGAATGTAACAACCCGTATTTTCAATAACCTGTTATAACGTAAATCGAGGCAGAATTTAATTTATAAATCTGAATCAAGGGAAACGGGCTATGCCATTGCGTTCATCTCGGAAAAATACGCGAAATAGAGTCCGAGTTTTCGAAAATCGGAGTCCGTATGACCCGATTAAGGCCCAACGAAGTTTTCAGAAAAATTCAAAGTAAAAACAGATTTCAAATTCAAGTTTGAATTTGGAAATTTGGGCCAGTTTGGGCCAGGTGGGAAAATTCCCGCCAGAGCACCCAAGTCGACAGCCCTGTCGACTTAGGAGTCGACTTGGTTGGACCCAAGTCGACAGCCCTGTCGACTTGGCTGTCGACTTGGTCCAGTCGGGCAGTTTTGCCTGGTGCACCATTTTGGGATTGTGTTGAGTTTGGGGGCCAGATTCGGTTTTGAGGGCTGAGATTAGAACTAGGGTTTAATCCTAAGGTTGAAACTAATCCTAATCTCTATAAATAAGCCCCTAACCTAACCCTAAATCATCATTATTCATTCAAGTAACTAAACTATGGCAAAATCAATCCTCTCATGGCCTCCACTCTCTTCATAAAATTCCTAAATAAATTTCTATGAGATTTTCCATGCATACAAGTGTTTTCAAGCTTGTATGAGCATCATTAGCTTGCATTCAAGTCAAGTTTCTATATTTGCATCATAAAGAAAGAGTTTTGATCATTTTGGCTCAAGGGTTTTTCTATTAGTGCTTGCATTTTGGGTCTATTTGATTGCATAAGGGCTTTGTCATGTTTTTGTGCCTTCATAAGCATTGTAAGCCCTTTTCTACTTTCATATTTAAACTCTAAAGCTAATGAATGATGCAAGTTGTGTTTGATCATTATGATATGAAATGCAAGTTTATCATGTTATGCAAGTATGCTATGATATGATATGCAAGTTTATCATGATATGTTATGCAAGTTTACTATGATTGGTTATGCAAGTCTATCATGTTATGTATGCAAGTTTGCCATGTTATGATATGCAAGTTATGTTATGCAAGTTTGATATGCAAGTTTGTCATATGATATACAAGTTATGTTATGCAAGTTTGGGTTGATCCTTTTGTTCATGTTATGCAAGCTTATCTTGGGTTTATGAGCTTAAAGCTTCAAGCTTTATGCTAAAGGTTGCATTTTGGCAACATGTAAGTTATCATATCTCTTATGATAACTTGCATATGAGGCTAAATGCGAACTTATGGCCATTTCTACATGTCATTTATCACCATGTATCACCAATATGCTAAGTTTGGTTTTATGCATGCTTTTGAGGCCTAAAAATGTAATATGCAAGTATATGAACACATGTACATTTCATATGCCACCATGTTGAACTTGTGGCTTCAACACCTTTATGTCATGATTATGCCAAGTTCCCTCTTTCTATCCTTTATGTGCTATGGCGATATGTAAGCGATGGGATTGCGTTTGGGGTTGGGTAAACTTAAAAGACATAAAAACATAAGCTTGGGAATTTACCTATTAAGTTAGGTCTACCCTTTGGGAATTTACCTATTAAGTTAGGTCTACCCAAATGCTTGAAAACTTGTAACATGTTTTGGAAACATGATGGACATGACACTTAGAAAAGATAAGTGGGACCAACTCGAGGTTGGGTTGAGTTTGTAGCGTAAACCTACCCGGAACCGACCGGCTTAACTAGTTGCTACAAACAATAGGACCCAATGTGAGAAGTTGGTCATGTTGTACCTTGAACCCGAGGTTAGACCAAGTTGTGGTGTAAAGCTACCCGGACCCGCCCGGCTTAACTAGTTACCACAACAAGGTGTAATGTGAGAGGTTAAGGCGCATTAAATTAATTAATGCCTCGTGATTAGGGTTAAGTCATGGTCCACTTAATACTTAACCAATTTGGGCTTGGTAGATTAATCGGGGTTAAGTCGTGAACTCATCGTTACACTTAACCAAGTTAATCCATGATTAGCAAGAGGGTTAAACCGTACTTAACCCACTAGAAAAATCCTAGCAATGGGGGTCCACTCCAGCAGTAATCCCAAGTTTGTATCATTAAGGCCCTAGGGTCTAGGCTAGGGAGGGAGCACGATTACTGAACTGGAGGTAAGTGACCAAAAACGACGGCAGAGTGGTACGCCGGTGCAGTTCCGGGCGGACTTATGGTCGTGCACATAGTCCGAAGCCGGGGAAAACATGCACGGGTACCAGTAGATCGAGACTGTGCACGCATGTTTATGGTGTCCAGGGGTTGCCACCCCAGGGCTTGATACACCCGACGGGAGACCCGGCACAGTCTGACTTCAATTATGTTTGGGCCGCATTGACACCTACATGTGACGAGTTAGGCTTATAGGGAGCCGATCGACTAGACCGTTTGGTTAGACCTTGTATTAGGGTCATTTCATGTTATTGGGCCAAAGCTTGGGCCAAGGGATCAATACTTGTATATTCAAGTCATGTTAGTTTGCTAGTACACCTGTGGTGCAAAACCTTAAACCTGATTATGCGATGACACCTTTATCTACCTTGTTAGTTAATCATCATGCTAGTATGTTGTTATCCTTATGTTCATCCCAGCTTTCATCATGCCAGTTAACTTTATCAGTTTACATTGATTGTAGTAGGGCTTACTCAGTCTTTTTGACTGACCTGTTTTCCTTTCGCCTCTTTTCTTCCGTTTCCCCCTCAGGTTCTCAGGGTGGGAATATTGGAGCTTAGCTTGGATTTCTGATCGCTGCTTGTGGGATTTTAGCTCATGTACGGTCTTGACATGAAGCTAGCTATGGTTATCACTTATTTTGGGGATAGTACTTATGTATTTCAGTTTTTCAGTAATGTTGTTTTTATCTAGACTTGTGTATTTGGAAAGATGACATTATTTTGTACCAGACTTGTTTTGAAATGGTTTGAAATCTTCCGCTGTTTTATCTATGTTATTTACTCTGTTTACATATATACATATGTTCTTGTTCTGCCTTGATATATCATTATGCATGTTTACCTGATTCAAACGCCCCTCCAAAGTCAGAGTGCTTGCAAGAGCCATCCTGACGGAGGTGGGGTGTTACAGTAACTGAGATTGAACTAAAATGATATCAAGACAAATCGGATTGTGAGATTCAAATTTGAAGTGTAATGTGACAATCAAGTTAAAAGTTCGGAATCGAGAATGAAACTCGAGTTGAAATGATATTTGGCTCGGATATAAGCGAATGGTTGTGTTGTGGATAAAAGCAGATTGGAATTTGATTGGGATGACCCTTGTATCCGCTGAATTGATAACAGGTGGAAATGATATAATGATATGCCGACAAAAAGGTACAAGTTTATATTTCTATTGGATATAAGATTTATGAGTCGAATTGGCAAGCCGCTTGGCTGTTTGATTTTCTTTTGGGTTGGAGATGGCCCAGAGAGGCGAGTGGGAGTTTGACCGATTGACCAGTACAAAGGAGGTGTTGGCGAAATTTTTCGAAAAGTTAAGGTGTTAGAAAATTTTTAGGATTTTTGAAAATTTTCGTTGATAAGAATTAATTAATAATTTAATTGAAATTAAATTGGCTCAATTGAAACTGAAGTTAAGAAGTGAACAAAATATGTTATAACCAGTCGATAGGGTCGTCCTCTACCTTTTAGCAATTTCAAGGACGAAATTATTTTAAGTGGGGAAGATTGTAATGACCCGCATTGGCAGAGGTATTATAATTTATTTATTTAATTATATAAATGGTGATTAAAAGGATTTAATGGTCGTGGAATTAAATAATGATGAATATTTAATTAAAATAATAAATTAAATAATATATTTAATTCTGAAATAATCAGAATTGGCTGAAATGATGATATGGTGTGAACCGGATCATCTGTGATATCAAATTCAGCTTGGAATTGAATTTGAATAACGAATATATTATATAAACGACAATTTGAACGTAGAATTATAATATAATTAAAATCGAGCTCGAAATGGAGCTACAGTTCGTAAATTGGCGATTCGAACTTCAACTGAATGTACAGGATTCGTTTTAAGCCGGATTTCTGTGAAACAAGAAACGTGTGGAGCTGGTGGGGTATATCTTTCTAGTGGAAGCGAAAAATCGGGATTTTGTCGTGTAGATTTTGATTTATGTCCAAATCAAATTTTAGAAAAGTCGCTGTGGAATTCCTTTATAATTTATAAAAGAATTATTTATATTTTTAAAAAGAAATTTCAATATAAATCAAATATCGATTTAATCAGGATTTGAAATATCGAGTTATAAATCCCAGTAGAGTTGTATGGTATTCCACTGTGAATATAGACGATAATATTTATTTATAAATATTTAATTTAATCATATTTAAATATATTCATATATTTAAATGGGTCTTTCAGTGCTGTAAAAATAAGCCACTTTTGCAAACGACCTCGGAATTCGACGAAACTAATTTTGTTGGATCCACAATGTCAAATAGTTGTTAGATTTCCAGTTTCGTGATTTTTAGAGTCACTGTGTGGTCGTAGGGATTTTTAAAGTGAAAAACAGTCAGTATTTCGACCGTTAAAAATATGTTGTGTGAGCATACGAAGTCGGAATTCGACGAAACCAGTTTCGTTGGAACCGTAATGTCGAACTGTAGCTGTATGCCAATTTTCGTGGTTTTCGAATACTGTGTGTGATCACATAGATTTTTAGAAGGCAAAATGAAATATATAAAAAGGAAAATATCCTAATAAATATCCAACTAAATATCTACCTAAAATATCTAAAATTTCTGAACCTATAAGTACCCCAATCCCATTCCTTAAGACCTAATACCCTCGTTCAATCTTCTGTAGAAAAAGAGGCGCCTCCATCAAAATCTTCAAGGAATTTAATAAAACAAATTACTCAATGAAATGGGGCAACTTCGGATCCGTTATACTCGCGAGTTGAAGGGCTTCAAGCTAATGGTCTTCACGTTGGGTACGACAGAGTTTGGGGATGCTCGAAGTTGTGGCAGTCGATGCTAGGGTTGATCGATTTGGAAAAGGGAAGCATCGAATCGGACCTTTGATGTTGTATTTAGGTTTGTGAGGAGGTTTAACATCTTTTGGAGGAGTTCGGTGTATTTCGGTTTATATTTATGTCGTGCGAACTCCTGTAGGTATGAGAGGAGGTGTGCGACGGAAATGGCAGGCTAGGATCGAACGGTGTATTGTGGGTATGAGGAGAAAGTGGATTCAAAGGGGGAGATGTTGGTGTTGTCCGTTTGTGGATCGATGGAGGAATGAGTGAGATAGGAGTGGTTGAAGGATGCGAAATGGCTTCGATTTTGCTTACTGGAGTTCAATAGTTTAGGGAAGAAGGGTGGTTACGGGTCTGGGCTAGGAAGGAATGGAAGTTGGGCCGAACTTCAAATGCAAGGCCCAATGAAGAATTTAAAGTTAAGTTATTTAATTTAAATAGAATATCAATACTTGTAAATCAAATATCTTCCTCATACGTTATCGAAATACAGCGAAACAAGATCTGATGGGATCGTATGGACGGACACTACACGTTGGAACTGACTGGGAGTGGAGTGGAGCTCGTCTGAATTTACGGCGAATTTAATAGTTTGATTCAAAATCAAATAACAGTTTATCGCTCTTTAATGATGAACTGCCAAAGTGAGTAAATCTCACTAACTCTGAACTGTTTATAATTTCATGTTTTATTTTTAGAACTGTTAAATATTGGCTGATTGACTGTGTGTTGACTATTTGATTGAACTGCTAGTCAGTTAGTGTAACAACCCGGATTTTTACAACATGCTAAGACAAGAATCAATGAAGAATTTAATTTTAAATCTGAATCAAGGGAAATGGGCTGCGCCATTGCGTTCGTCTCGGAAAAATACGCGAAATAGAGTCCGAGTTTTCGAAAATCGGAGTCCGTATGAAGAAGATATGGACGAACGAAGTTAGGCAGAAAAACCGAAAACAAGCCAGAATGCACTGACACACTTGTGAAGTGCACCAGCACAAAAATACACTGGCGCACTTGGGAAGTGCGCCCGTGTCGAGCCAGAAACCTGCACAGCCTTCTGGCTTGACCCTGGCTGGCCTGGTGCACCTGTTTTGGTTCTCTGGTCTGTTCTGCTAGCCTGTGACGATTTTTGATGGTTTAGATCTAAACTAGGGTTAATCTAAGGGCCTAAACTACTCCTAATCTCTATAAAAAGACCCCTAGACCTTGCCTAAACCCTCACAAATCACTCTTGCAACAAAGTGCTGCCCAAATCTCCATTGATCATGGCCTCCAACTCCAAGGGCTTATGCATTCAAATCGAGTTCAAACCAAAAGGTGCAAGCTTTCTACATCAAATCGAGGGTAGATCAACGTTGCTACGCAAGTTTCATGATGATTCTTCAACAAAGGAGCCACCTTTCTTCGTAAAGACGATTCATGCTCCTAGCCCTCTTGCCACGCTATGTAAGTTCTAGCTACTTGTAGATTCTAACGGTGGTTCTAATGTGACATGGAATAAAATGCGATGAAACATAAGTATGCTAGCCTATGTGAACCTAATTTTTCCCCTTTTCAATGATCTATGACCTTGGGCTAAGTTTTAGCGACTTAATCATGCCACTCATGCTATGTTTAACCTAGTTTATCTTGCAAGTTTGAATCTTTATCTATGGAATGTTAGCATGAACCTTTAGGAACCATTTGACTTGTGAAACATTGGCAAAGACTTGACTTTGGGGCTTATGCAGGTAAATGAACCCAAACCCCTTATGTTATCATGCATGTTTGTGGCCAAATTCCCTTATGTTATCATGCATGTTTGTGGCCAAATTCCCTTATGATACTATGCATGTTTGTGGCCAAATTCCCTTATGATACTATGCATGTTTGTGGCCAAATTCCCTTATGATACTATGCATTTTGTGGCCAAATTCCCTTATGATGTTATGCATATTTTGAGGCCAAACCCCTTATGATACCATGCATGTTGGTGGCCAATCCCTTTTTGACATCGTGCATGCTTTGAGGCCAATATGTAGCATAGTATCCTTACTATGTTGACTCGCTTTTACTTGGGTTGGAAACATGATTTTGGGTAGGTTAGACGTGCATGATTATGACATGATAATTTGACATGGGATTTTGAAAATATGGCACTCATGATACACCTAAATGTGGACATGACATGTGGGGTAAACATGGGACTTGAAACTAGACACGTATGGGTTGTAAGTGTAATATGACACTAGACCAAACATGAAAGTGGCCAACTCGAGGTTGGGTTGAGTTTGTAGCATAAATCTACCCGGACCCGCCCGACTTAACTAGTGGCTACAAACAATAGGACCTAATGTGAGTAGTTGGTCACATAGCACTTAAAACCCGAGGTTAGACTAGGTTGTGGTGTAAATCTACCCGGACCCGCCCGACTTAACTAGTAACCACAACAGAGTCTAATGTGAGAGGTTGGGGTGCATTAATTTAATTAATGCCACATTAAAAGGTTAAGTAATTTTGACTAATGACACTTAACCGATATGACACGAATGGGTAGGTTAAGTTAAACCGGACTTGATTTCTTAATGACACTTAACCATATAAGACAATTAGGGGATGGGGTTAAGTAATTTACACTTAACTAATCCGACTTGGTAATTAGATGGGGTTAAGTAACTTAGACTCAACTAATCTAAACACAGTAACTAGATGGGGTTAAGTAACCTACACTTAACTAATCTAAACACGGTAATTTGATGGGGTTAAGTTAAACACTTAACCAATCTAAACTTGGTAATTCAATGAGGTTAAGTAACCAATACTTAACCAACTCAACATGATAATTTAATGGGGTTAAGTAACTTATACTCAACCAATTATACATGATGATTTGATGAGGTTAAGTAACCTATACTTAACCAATCTAATATGAGAACTTGATAGGATTAAGTCACAAGACCGTTTAAATATACTTAACCATTGTAATACGATTAGTGGATGGGGTTGAGCTAACCCACATTTAACCAATCCGACTCGATAATCTAATGGGGTTAAGATAATCTATGCTTAACCAATCGAACACGATAATCTGATTGGGCCAAGACAAACTAATATTTAACCAATTTGACTTGATAATTGAATAAGGTTAAGTCATGAGCTTCTTGGTATACTTAACCAACTTGTAGGGCTAAGTCTTGAGCTTAAATACTTATCCAATCTTGACATGATTCGTAGGCGGGTTAAGTCATGAACTGGAATGACAACACTTAACCCATTTGACAAAACCCTAGTTCAGGGGACTAGGTGGAAAATCGTAGTTAACAAGGATAACGGGAAAGGGAACTAATTGATAAACCTTAGTTTAGGACAACTGAGTAATAATTCTTAGTCAAGGAATCGGGACCAGTTCACAGATAGATGAGTAACCCGATATGGTAGGTCATCGCTTAAACACACGAGGAGGAGCAAATTATCTGACCTAGATAAAGGCTCCAACGAACTGGGTGATGAAGCGGTAGCTTCGGGGAACGTGAGGATACTCTTGGTATCCCTCTGTGAGGTTGCGGATGGTCCACGAAACCTGGGCTCACAGAGGTTAAGGTCTGCGGTAGAAGAACCAAGGTTATGCCTTGGTTGCTGTGCGAGCAACCTAAAGACTGGGGTGGATTAGCGTGGGGTCGGCGATATTTTTCACGGTAGCCCTAGATAGCACATCGTCGGCCACCTACCATCTTTAGTCAATCGTGTGCGTACGGAAAGGCAGAGAATACCCAACATACCATACTTGCTATCTAGGTATGGGTGAGGTTGGCCGTCCGGAAAGAGGGCATCGATGGCCTTAGTGTAGTTCTCATACATGACTTTTCTTGTTTTGCCTTTCAGTAGTTGAGGGAGGGGTCACGTGGGACCATAGCCACGAATACAAAAACTGACCTTGATATCTGCATCGGCAGATGACTTAAAACTCCCGACCGAGTTCCGTATTTCTTGATTTGCCCTGGCACGGAACTCGGATGGCACATTTGAGATACATGTGCGTCTAGACATGGAAAACGATTCACGATTCACACGTGGGATTAAAGGGCGCGGTTGACGGGTAGCATAATCCCTAGTAGCCCTAGGTGGCTAAAACCCAAACCGAGATACGAAAACGTTCATTAGGTAGCATCATCCCTAGCAGTCCTAAGTGGCATAAATCCTAGGTGAACACGCGATAGTTCATGATGAGAAAACATAACTAGATCAAGGGTAGCAGTCCAAAACAACTCCAAGGATAAAATGGTACTACGTTGAGGTGGTATGGGTTTACATAGGAAAGCTCGTACGGCCTACGGAAAAGGACTGAACTTATACATGGATAGAAACATACGAGTTGGGAAAACCTACATATGCTATATATTAGGTTGACATGGACCACTACATGACATTGGGCAAGGGACATTCATAGTTAACACATGACGCGGGTTGGGATACTAGTACGAGAGGTGCAGAGCAAATATACATGATAAATATCATGGGATGTTAGACATGATAGATACCTTGGGGTAGTATACTTGATAGAAACCTGACGATGTGATACCTTGATTTATCTTGACACCGTAGTTTATCATGATACCTTAGTTTATCTTGCTACAGTAGTTCATCCAGTTATCTTGGTTTAGCTTATCTATCTTGTCGTCATCCTTATGTTTACTTTCAGTTTATGCATGTCATGTTACCTTTACCTGTTTTTATGCTGGAAGTAGATAGGACTTACCAGTCTTTATGACTGACCCCGTTTTCTTTCGCCTCTTTGTCTTCGTTTCCCCCCCCCAGGTTTTCAGGGAGGAAATGATGTTGTTTAGTTCGGACTTCTTATGCTTGAAGGTCATCATGTATAGCTTGGTCTTCTCTTGGCTATGGCTGCTTCACCGCTTTATTTTGGGGAATAATTTATGAAAAGGTTTTATGCTTATTTACTATTGCAAGACAGATTTTGATGTATTCTGATGTAAAAGGCTTTAGACCTTATTTTATAAGGTAATGAAATTTGTTTTACTTCCGTTGTTTTATATATGTTCTGTATTGTAATATTTCTGTGCATGTTTACCTCGATAATGCTTCACCAAACCTAGTGCATTCCCTTTGTGAGTGACCCTAGCGGAGGTGGGGTGTTACATTTGGTATCAGAGCAGAAGGTTACCAGTGTAACAACCCGAATTTTAACAACATGTGAAAACAAGAAATCAAGGTATAATTAAAAATGAAATAAAATGTAACGACCCGCATTCTACGCATCATAGGATCGTAGAATATTTATTTCTGTCACATACGAAGTCGTATGGTCGCGTAACTTTGGGAGACGACTATTGTGGTCATTTCCCATGTTCATGATTTTTCCCGATTTTTAAATGACCATTTTACCCCTAGTTGGCACTGTTTTGGCCATAACTTTTGACTGGAAATGAATTTTGACCTGAAACCACTTCCATTGGCTTTGAATGATAGTTTCTCTTTCCGTAGAGTGGTCACATTAGCCAAACGGACTCACCGTTTGGGAGATATGGCTGAAACAAGTTTCAGATAGTGAAAGACAGCTTAATTGGGCTTAACCGGGTGATTAGCAGTTAGGCCCAAGGGGAATTTCGGGTTTAGAGGTATAGGAGGACTGATTGGGGTTAGGTTATCACTTTCATTTCAGTTTTGAGCCGCCACAAACCTCCTTGAGACCTTAGTAATGGCTTCCTACATCTAAAACACCCAAAATCACTCACTAATTGAAGATTAGGCTTAGCAACACCAAATTAAGGAGAAAAAGCACCAAAGAAAGGTTAGAGCCGCTGTTAGACATCAGTATTCTCCCCAAATCAGAGGAGTTTCAGTTCTGAGAATTTCATTTGTGGCCAAGGTGAGTGATAGCATCATTTTGACACTAATTACAGTTAATTAAGGGTAATTAGTGAAGATTAGCGAATTTATACGTAAATAAATTCTGGAAAAATTCTTAAAATTCTAAAATAATGTTTTAAGGCTCTGTTAGAAATTTGGGTTAATTTCGATGTGTTTTATTAATCGTATGCTTAAACATGATTAAGAGGGATTATGGGAAAATATGAAGTTTTAGTCACTTTTTGATCCATTTTGATTCATTTGAATTGTTGTTTGCTGTTTGTGATTGCTATTACATGTTGCTATGACTCTATGGTATGTTTCATGATTGATTAGAATAGTTAAATTGCTCGAAAACGTCGTCGAATGGCGTAGAAAGCTCGCTGGAAAGTTGCAGAAGTGTGCAGGTCCCGAACCGGTTCGGATCGGAGAAAGGGGTCGGATCGGACTAGGGAACTGACCAAGGGAAACCGAACTGGATGGGGACTTGTCACTGGAAGAAGCTTGGCGAGAAGGAAGGCCGTTTACTTAGAGTTGGAGTGGACAGGGGGATCGGATCGGAACTATGGAGCAGGATCGGATCGGAGTAGGAGGGATCGGATCGGATCGGAAGCATAATAGAGGCCAGATCGGATCGACTCACGAATGGGAGGCTACGACTGGAGCAAGACGAAGGGATCGGATCGGATCGGAGTAGATGGGAAACGAGGAAGCTGATCGAAGGAGGAGCATGAACTCGAAGGAAAACAGCAACCCGACCCGACCCGGAGGAGGACACCGACCCGACCCGAAGTGAAGAACCCGACCCGAACCGAATGGGAAGATGACAAGGAGGACCGACCCGAACCGACGAGAATAACGACAACCGACCCGAACCGAATTCTAGAGCTGCTATTGCGCGACAACTCTTCTGAAGACCCACTCCAATTCGACCAAACCCGAGATGCAAAGGAAGTCCAAATGAGAAGTTAGAGCTTAAGATTCAGATGGGAATCAACGAGTTCACTTCATGGTTGGGCTTTGCTGCGGGACGCGTGCTAAGGAGTTATCGACACCTATAGCTTTGGACCACTATGGTAGGAGGTACGAAGGCGGATTCAGGGCCATTATGGCATCGGTAGAACCAAGGGCTACGACCAATGAAGTGGGTCATTGAAATGTTTGGTCATGACTCCAAGTGTTTGGCTTGGTCACGGCAGGGTTTCTACAAGTCGGGATTCGTCGTTACCTCAGTTTGTCTAGTGTTCCAAAGTGGTAGATGTCGTACGCTTTAGGCACTGAGTGAGAGGTGTGAGGATGGTTGCTATGGATGATTTGTTGCTATCATTTTGACATGCACACCCCACCCCCGTATTCTTACACTATTTACTATTGGCACCTTGGAGTATTGTACGGTATGTGGTACTAACCCTTTGGTTGCAGGTCCAGGTTCAGGTATGGTTTAGTATACCTGTTATTATTCTGTTTAGATGCTTATCGCTCATACCAGGCTTTATGTCTGACCCAGAGTTTTATGTCTCCTCTTATTACTCTGGGTGCTCACACGAGCAGACTAGAGACAGGTTAGCTGGTGATGCACGGGTAGATGATCCGGAGACGAGCAGGAGGCTTCCACGTAATATATATAGTATTCTCCCTGTGTTGTTGAAGATCACTGCTTGGGCATTGTTGGTGTATCTTCTACTTTAGCTTTCTTTTGTTTAGAGACAGTAAATTTGGAAAATTGTAATAAGCTGTATTTGGATTTCCGCTGCTTTGAGATTGATGTTGGTTTTAGTTATCAGCTTATGCACTGTCTCGCCTGTTTTATGTCAAGTATGTTATTATTATATTTTATTCCATGCGCTGTGAGACATCCTACAGGTTCTTTGATTAGTTCGTCCCCTTCTTTCCTTTCTTCTGACGACCGTCTTGTGCTAGTCGGGCATGTGTACAGCGCACTTTTGGAGGAAATGCAGGCTGGTGCGAGGCGGGCCGTCACACTTGGTATCAGAGCTCTAGGTTGCGTAGTTAACCTAGGGAAGTTATCAGGGAGAGATAATATACGTATACGAGAGAGCGTATTTGTGATTACTTTGGTTTTTAAAAGCTATATATATATACTATTAGTAGTATAAGGATGAAGTCGTACTGCACTAGCACCACTATGGAGTCGTTAATCGTTTCCTTTTTCAGATTGACGATGAGCCGAGATACTAGAGGTGCTGGTAGGGGGGTCAATAATGGGAATGCTGCTGACATGAGGACGATGTTTACTGACCTCATGAGAGAGATGCTTAGAGATGTGCAGAGGGCAGCTCCCAATGGTGGAAATGGTGGTGGTCCAATAGTGCAGGCGCCAAGAGTCGACTTCGCCAAGCTGAATAAGGATTATACTAGCCTTGGTGGGAAGCCGTTCCACGGAACGGAGTCGGCTACGGATGTTCAAGATTGGTTGGATAGTTGCGAACGTATCTTCGAGGATTTGGGTATCGAGGATGCGATGAAGAGAAAGCTAGCGTCCCGTCAGCTGCAAGGGCGGGCAATGAATTGGTGGAATGCTATAAAGGCAGCTACTCCCGAAGATCAGATTACTTGGGAGCAGTTTAAGGCTCGCTTTAGTGAGAAGTTCATTCCAGCTGCTCAGAAGTCAATGTTGTTTAAGAAATTCTTGGAGCTCAAGCAGAATGGCAGGGCTGTCTCGGAGTATATTGCTGAATTTGACACCTTGTCAAAATATGGGTTATCTCTTATAGATACTGCCGAGAAAAAGAATGAGAAATTCATAACTGGTTTGGATCAATACTTGGGGGAAAAACTTATTAACCACATCGATGAGACGTTTGAATCGATTGTGGGGAAAGCGTTAAGGTCGGAAAGTCTCTACCCTAAGCCGAAGACTGAAGTTGCATCCGCAGATGAGCCAAAGCCACAAGCTAGTGGTGGAGGCAAAGGTGGTTCCCAGAATAAGAGAAAGCAGAATCAGGCTAAGGATGGCCAGAAGAAAAAGAATAAGCAAGATGTGGAGTGCTTCAGCTGTGGTAGGAAGGGCCATTATGCTAGTAATTGTCGGGCCAAGCCAGCGGATAGGAAGTGCTTCAATTGTGGCCAATTGGGACATCACAAGGACAAGTGTCCGCAACCCCCTAAGGAAAAGCAAATGGTGAAAGCATATGCTCTTAATGCTATTCCTTCTTCGTCGAATGCCCCAACTGCGGCGGAGAAGGGAAAGAGTGTCGTCATTCAAGGTATGCTTTCTGTTTAATTATGATGTTCCTATTAGAGTTTTGTTTGATACCGGAGCTTCCAGTTCTTTCATATCTAGTGACCTGGTAGATAGGTTGGGATTGGAGCCCGAGATTGTCGATAGACCTTTAGTAGTGACGAACCCGATTGGTGGTTCGACTAGCCTTAGCATGATTTGTCGTAATGTGGTCTTATCGAGTCATGGATGCATGTTTGTTTGTGATTGCTTTGTTTTGGGCTTTACTGGGTTTGGCATTATTTTGGGAGTAGATTGGCTCCAAAGATACGGGGTGGTGGTAGACTGTGAGGGCTTGTTGGTGACAGCTAGAGCGGATGATGGGCGGAGGATAGTGTTTGGTGGTCTACCCAGTAAGGGGGTATTGGCTAGTTTTCTAAACTCCCTCGACATTCCGCATAGTGAGTTGTCAGGTTTGCCCGTGGTTGGCCAGTATCCGGATGTTTTCGAAGAAGTGACCGGACTTCCACCACACCGAGAGATTGAGTTTCGTATTGATTTGGTAAAAGATGCCAGGCCTATAGTGATGCCACTTCGTCGTATGGCACCAAGAGAGCAGCGAGAGCTCGAGGTGCAAGTCAGCGATCTTTTGAAGAAGGGATTTATCAGAAGGAGTGTTTCTGAATGGGGAGCACCAGTTGTGTTTGCTACCAAGGCGGATGGTTCCCTTCGTTTGTGTGTAGACTACCGCGAGTTGAATAAAGTGACGAGGAAGAACAAGTATCCTCTACCGCGGATAGATGATTTGTTTGATCAGTTGAGTGGCGCGAGAGTATTTTCTCAGTTGGATCTCGCGACAGGTTTTCATCAGCTTAGAGTGGAAGCTGAGAGTATAGCTAAAACGGCATTTCGGATGCCGTCTGGATTCTATGAATGGTTGGTTATGCCATTTGGGCTGACTAATGCCCCGGCATATTTTGTGGACCTTATGAATAGGGTATTCAGAGATCAGCTGAATAAGTCTGTCCTTGTGTTCGTTGATGATATTTTGGTCTATTCGAGGACAGAGGAAGAACACAAGGAACATTTAAGAGTAGCGATGGAGGTGTTGAGAAAACACCAATTGAAAGCAAAGTTTTCTAAGTGTCACTTCTGGAAGAGGGAAGTGAGGTTCTTGGGTCATGTTGTATCAGAGAATGGTATTGCCGTGGACCCGGCGAAGGTGGCTACGGTACAGGATTGGCCTACGCCCAAGAATGCAACAGATGTAAGGAGTTTCTTGGGGTTAGCGGGATATTATCGTAAGTTTATCCAAGGTTTCTCCAAGATAGCAGCACCGTTGACCCAGTTGACCAAGAAGAATCAAGCTTTTGTCTGGGATGAAAGGTGCGAGAATGCATTCATAAGTCTAAAGGACAAGTTGACAAGCGCACCAGTGTTAGTCATTCCTAAGGGGGATGAAGAGATGACGGTATACACGGATGCCTGTGGTACCGGACTGGGTGCTGTATTGATGCAAGGCGGTAGGGTTGTAGCTTACGCAAGTCGGCAATTAAAACCGCACGAGAGAAGATACCCTACCCATGATTTAGAATTGGCAGCGATCGTGTTCGCGTTAAAAATGTGGAGACACTATCTCTTGGGAGAAAGATTTGAGCTATTTACAGATCATAAGTCGTTAAAGTATCTATTCTCCCAGAAGGACTTAAATCTCCGTCAGCAGAGATGGTTAGAGTTCTTAGCTTCCTATGATTTTGACATCGCATACACACCAGGAAAGGGCAATGCGGTGGCTGATGCATTGAGTAGAAGACATGCCAGCTTAGGGGCTATGTTCCTTGAATGGAAGCAACTGGAGTTTATCGCGGGGTTTGATTTCAGACCAAAGTGCGAATTGGATCCAGAAATGTTAGCGAGTTTGACGATCAAACCCACTTTGATTGAACGGATCGGCTCTAGTCAGAGGGACGATCCTAACCTATTGGAGATCATCTCCAAGTTAGAGATGGGTATCGAGGAGGAGATGAACAAGTATGGGCTTGATCGAGATAGATGGCTTAGAAAGAATGGAAAGCTCGTTGTACCCAATGTCAATGGATTGAGAGATGAAGTGCTTAGAGAATGTCATCACTCAAAGCTGACTATACACCCCGGTGGTAATAAGATGTATCGAAATATGAAGCAGACCTACTACTGGGAAGGGATGAAAAGAGATGTTGGGAAGTTTATATCCAAGTGCATGAATTGCCAGCTAGTTAAAGCCGAGCAAAAGAAGCCTAGTGGGTTGTTGCAGCCATTAGAAATTCCCGAATGGAAATGGGAGCAAGTCTCGATGGATTTCATCGAAGGTTTACCAAGGACTAGATCGGGATATGACAGCATTTGGGTAATTGTAGATCGACTGACTAAAAGTGCAAGGTTTATACCAGTCAAATCGACTAGAACGGCAGCTAAGTTAGCAGAATTGTATATAAAGTGGGTAGTGAGATTTCATGGAGTACCCAAAAGCATTGTGAGCGACCGAGACCCGTTGTTCACTAGTGGGTTTTGGAAGAGCTTGCAAGAGGCGCTAGGGTCAGAGTTACATCTCAGTACCGCATATCATCCTCAGACCGACGGACAGACGGAGAGGGTGAACCGTATTTTGGAAGACCTCTTGAGAGCATGTATATTGGATTTTGGTGGATCATGGGATGACCATTTGCATCTAGTAGAGTTTGCATATAATAATAGCTACCAATCCAGTATCGGTATGGCTCCATTTGAAGCTTTGTATGGAAGACCGTGCAACTCACCATCATGTTGGATAGAGACTGGCGAGAAGTTTATGCTTGGACCAGATGTGGTGAGGGAAACTTCAGATAAAATCAAGACCATTCAACAACGAATGAAGGTTGCCCAAGATAGACAGAAGAGTTATGCTGATAAGAGAAGAAGGGACTTAAAATTCTCCGTTGGCGACTTGGTGTTTGTCAAGATTTCTCCGTTGAAGAGCGTAATACGATTTGGCAGGAGAGGCAAGTTGGCACCAAGGTTTGTTGGCCCATTCCCTGTTCTTGAATTAGTCGGGAATTTGGCATATAGAATTGACTTACCAGAGAAGATGGCGGGAGTTCATAACGTATTTCATGTTTCCCAACTAAGGAAGTTCGTTCACGACTCAGATATGACTATTTCACCTGATCAGTTAGAGGACTTCGAAGTAGAACCCGAGGCGGTTGGGAACCGCAAGCCGGCCCGTATTGTCGAGTACGACATGAAGCAACTTCGAAGGAAGGCGGTGAAGCTAGTCAAGGTACAGTGGAGCGAGGACGAGAGTGATTGTACTTGGGAAACAGAGGAGGACGTAAGGAAGAAGTATCCAGAACTCTTTGTCTGGTAAGATTTTGACTTCGATTTAGTTTTTCCGCATGCTAGGATAGGCTTGTTTGCTTGTTTTGCATGTTTGATTGTTGTTATATGTGGTAGTTAGGCATGCGGGACCCTTTGTATGTTTTGGGTTAAGGAATTTCGGGGACGAAATTTCTTAAGGGGGGAAGAGTGTAACGACCCGCATTCTACGCATCATAGGATCGTAGAATATTTATTTCTGTCACATACGAAGTCGTATGGTCGCGTAACTTTGGGAGACGACTATTGTGGTCATTTCCCATGTTCATGATTTTTCCCGATTTTTAAATGACCATTTTACCCCTAGTTGGCACTGTTTTGGCCATAACTTTTGACTGGAAATGAATTTTGACCTGAAACCACTTCCATTGGCTTTGAATGATAGTTTCTCTTTCCGTAGAGTGGTCACATTAGCCAAACGGACTCACCGTTTGGGAGATATGGCTGAAACAAGTTTCAGATAGTGAAAGACAGCTTAATTGGGCTTAACCGGGTGATTAGCAGTTAGGCCCAAGGGGAATTTCGGGTTTAGAGGTATAGGAGGACTGATTGGGGTTAGGTTATCACTTTCATTTCAGTTTTGAGCCGCCACAAACCTCCTTGAGACCTTAGTAATGGCTTCCTACATCTAAAACACCCAAAATCACTCACTAATTGAAGATTAGGCTTAGCAACACCAAATTAAGGAGAAAAAGCACCAAAGCAAGGTTAGAGCCGCTGTTAGACATCAGTATTCGCCCCAAATCAGAGGAGTTTCAGTTCTGAGAATTTCATTTGTGGCCAAGGTGAGTGATAGCATCATTTTGACACTAATTACAGTTAATTAAGGGTAATTAGTGAAGATTAGCGAATTTATACGTAAATAAATTCTGGAAAAATTCTTAAAATTCTAAAATAATGTTTTAAGGCTCTGTTAGAAATTTGGGTTAATTTCGATGTGTTTTATTAATCGTATGCTTAAACATGATTAAGAGGGATTATGGGAAAATATGAAGTTTTAGTCACTTTTTGATCCATTTTGATTCATTTGAATTGTTGTTTGCTGTTTGTGATTGCTATTACATGTTGCTATGACTCTATGGTATGTTTCATGATTGATTAGAATAGTTAAATTGCTCGAAAACGTCGTCGAATGGCGTAGAAAGCTCGCTGGAAAGTTGCAGAAGTGTGCAGGTCCCGAACCGGTTCGGATCGGAGAAAGGGGTCGGATCGGACTAGGGAACTGACCAAGGGAAACCGAACTGGATGGGGACTTGTCACTGGAAGAAGCTTGGCGAGAAGGAAGGCTGTTTACTTAGAGTTGGAGTGGACAGGGGGATCGGATCGGAACTATGGAGCAGGATCGGATCGGAGTAGGAGGGATCGGATCGGATCGGAAGCATAATAGAGGCCAGATCGGATCGACTCACGAATGGGAGGCTACGACTGGAGCAAGACGAAGGGATCGGATCGGACCGGAGTAGATGGGAAACGAGGAAGCTGATCGAAGGAGGAGCATGAACTCGAAGGAAAACAGCAACCCGACCCGACCCGGAGGAGGACACCGACCCGACCCGAAGTGAAGAACCCGACCCGAACCGAATGGGAAGATGACAAGGAGGACCGACCCGAACCGACGAGAATAACGACAACCGACCCGAACCGAATTCTAGAGCTGCTATTGCGCGACAACTCTTCTGAAGACCCACTCCAATTCGACCAAACCCGAGATGCAAAGGAAGTCCAAATGAGAAGTTAGAGCTTAAGATTCAGATGGGAATCAACGAGTTCACTTCATGGTTGGGCTTTGCTGCGGGACGCGTGCTAAGGAGTTATCGACACCTATAGCTTTGGACCACTATGGTAGGAGGTACGAAGGCGGATTCAGGGCCATTATGGCATCGGTAGAACCAAGGGCTACGACCAATGAAGTGGGTCATTGAAATGTTTGGTCATGACTCCAAGTGTTTGGCTTGGTCACGGCAGGGTTTCTACAAGTCGGGATTCGTCGTTACCTCAGTTTGTCTAGTGTTCCAAAGTGGTAGATGTCGTACGCTTTAGGCACTGAGTGAGAGGTGTGAGGATGGTTGCTATGGATGATTTGTTGCTATCATTTTGACATGCACACCCCACCCCCGTATTCTTACACTATTTACTATTGGCACCTTGGAGTATTGTACGGTATGTGGTACTAACCCTTTGGTTGCAGGTCCAGGTTCAGGTATGGTTTAGTATACCTGTTATTATTCTGTTTAGATGCTTATCGCTCATACCAGGCTTTATGTCTGACCCAGAGTTTTATGTCTCCTCTTATTACTCTGGGTGCTCACACGAGCAGACTAGAGGCAGGTTAGCTGGTGATGCACGGGTAGATGATCCGGAGACGAGCAGGAGGCTTCCACGTAATATATATAGTATTCTCCCTGTGTTGTTGAAGATCACTGCTTGGGCATTGTTGGTGTATCTTCTACTTTAGCTTTCTTTTGTTTAGAGACAGTAAATTTGGAAAATTGTAATAAGCTGTATTTGGATTTCCGCTGCTTTGAGATTGATGTTGGTTTTAGTTATCAGCTTATGCACTGTCTCGCCTGTTTTATGTCAAGTATGTTATTATTATATTTTATTCCATGCGCTGTGAGACATCCTACAGGTTCTTTGATTAGTTCGTCCCCTTCTTTCCTTTCTTCTGACGACCGTCTTGTGCTAGTCGGGCATGTGTACAGCGCACTTTTGGAGGAAATGCAGGCTGGTGCGAGGCGGGCCGTCACATAAAATATATAAAAATATGTTTAGATAGGTAAATAATGGCGATGCATAAGAAGAATTAATTAATATTTGGAAGAGAAGAAAAATTAGTTCGGTAACGGTGTGTGTAACGGAAAAGATAGTAAAATAAGGATAATTAATTTAAGAATCAGGAATTAGGTAAAATGGACTTCACCATTGCGTTCCTCTCGAAAAAATACGCGAAATAGAGTCTGAGTTTTCGAAAATCGGAGTCCGTATGACCAAGATATGGCCAAAACAAGTTTCAGCAGACTTTCTGGCAGACAGAACCGAGTCGACCCTATAGTCTACCTCCCCAGGCCAGCTCAACCCTAGAGTCGACCCCCCCTGTACAGGTCAACCTGGTCGGCCTGGTTTGGCCCAGAACCCATTTTTGAAGCCCGGTATGTGTTTTGATGGTCCGGATTGACTCTGGGGTTGATCTAATGGCCTAAATGAGTTGCCTACAACTATTTAAAGACCCTAAGACCTAGCCTAAATCATACTATTTCATTTTAGCACTCATGCAGCCGCCATTAAACCTAGAACTCTAAATTAAAAATACAAAGAACAAAAATTAAAGAAGACGAAGGATGATTCTTGAAGGCTACAACTAGAAGCTACAACAACTACGACGCTTTAGACAACGGATTTGGGGCTATTTGATTTAAAGTTTTGATTTGGATTGCTTGCTTCATATTGTAAGTTCTATGTCACTTTTTAGGAAAAAACGCTAAAATAACATGGACATGCTATGAATTGAAACCGGATTTAAGAACTATTATTAATCCATGTTTATATTGTTTAACTTTGAATCAAAATTTGGGAATATTGCTATGTTAATGTTGCAAGTTAAACTTATCATGATGTTGATTTTGTTATGAATCGCTTGGGCTTAATCTTATTGCAAGTTGAACAAATACATGTCCATGGAATCATTATGTTCATTGAAATCCTCATGTTGATTAAACCATGCCTATGATGCTAATTAAACCATGTCCATGATATTAATGAAACTATGCCTGTGATGTTAATATACCTATCATGTTAAATTGGGAATCGCTAGGTTATGATGAAAAGTTGGAATCATTATGTTTATAATGCTAGATGAGAATCATTATGTTAAAAATATTAAATTGGAATCCACTATGCCTATTAGAATTACCATGCCTTTAATGTTTCATGTTGTAATAAAATTATTATTATGCCCGCAATGATTATTATGCCTATGATGTAAAGTTGAATTCATCATGTTGAACTAAGTTGGAACCATTACTATGCCAAGTTATCATCATGCTAGTATCGAAACCATGTGATATGTTATAGCCTGTTTATTATGCAAGTGATGGTGGAATTGTCACATATGCCTATCACATGTTTGGTGTTATTCCACTTTATCTCTTGAATTGTTTATGCTTGTGAACGAAGTACGTTTATATGCGTTGGGGATACGATTGGGTAGAATAGGATAAAACTTGAATTGGTTATAATCATAAACCATGAAATTTGGCATAAGTAGAACATGAAATATGGAACGAAAAACTTGACTTGAATATTCTATGACTTGACTTGAAACATGCCTTAGTTGGGCACGAAATTGACATATGAACAT
Source organism: Allium sativum (assembly GCA_030737875.1). Taxonomy (NCBI): domain Eukaryota; kingdom Viridiplantae; phylum Streptophyta; class Magnoliopsida; order Asparagales; family Amaryllidaceae; genus Allium; species Allium sativum. The sequence continues at coordinate 780,107,718 of CM060916.1, forward strand.
GCTATGAAAATAGCACGAATCTGATAAGAACATATGCATGACTTTAGAAAACAAGAAAGTGGCCAACTCGAGGTTGGGTTGAGTTTGTAGTGTAAATCTGCCCGGAACCGCCCGGCAAATCCAGTTGCTACAAACAATAGGATCCAATGTGGGTAGTTGGTTACATCGCGCTTGAAACCCGAGGTTGGGTTGAGTTCGTAGCGTAAACCTGCCCGGAACCGCCCGGCAAATCCAGTGGCTACGAACAATAGGATCCAATGTGAGTGGTTCGGTGCATTAACGAATCAATTAATGCCAATTAGGGTTAAGTCATGAACATGAAAAGACAACTTAACCAACTTGAACACGATTTGTAGGGCTAAGTCATGAACTTGAAACGACAACACTTAGCCAACTTGACATGACACGTAAGCGGGTTAAGTCACGAATTTAAATGACATACTTAACCATCTTGACATGACTAGACTGGGAAAGGATTAAGTCACGAATTACATGACTTAATCGGTTAGGCGGGTTAGGTCATGAATTACATGACCTAATCTGTTAGGCGAAACCCTAGACACGACCCCTTTCAGCAGTAACCCTCAAGATGTATCAAGGTACCCTGGGGCTAGGCCGGGTGGGGCACGATTACTGGGCTGATTGTAAGAGGTGAACGACGGCAGTGGGGTACGCCAGTGTAGGTTCGGTGGGCTACGGTCGTGCACGTATTCCGGGGCAGACACTGGGTATCCGTAGATTTATCTGTGCATCTTGAATCGTGTCAGGGGTTGACACCCTAGGGCTGATACACCCGAAGGTGGACCCAGCACAGGTGACTACATTCGTGATTAGCCGTATGAAACGGACACTTGACGAGCTAGAACTTGTAGGGAGCCGATCGACTAGATAATCGCTCCGTAGGACCCCGTACTTGGGTCAGACCCCGTTTCAGGGTCATTTCATGATATTGGGCCGTGGGATTTATTTCGTGATTAACTTGTGATATGGGCTTAGTATACTAGTACAGTCAATGCAACAAATCTCGAACATGTGATGCTTTACTTGACTTGTCTTGACTTATCCTGATCACCTTAGTCTATCTTCTTCACCTTGACACCATTCTTAAGTTTAGTTCCAGTTCATACATGACAGGTTGTTTTAACCGTTTTTACACTGAAAGTCACTAGGACTTACTCAGTCTTTACGACTGACCCTTTTCCTTTCGCCTCTTTTTCTTTCGTTTCCCCCTCAGGTTCTCAGGGAGGAAACACTAGCTCTTAGCTTGGATATCACTTGCTTTGGCTCAGCATGTACGGTTTGCTATGGCTGCTTCTTTTTACTGCACTTGGGGAATAAGCTGTTTTTCTGTTTTTAAGTTATTGCTTCTTTGGCTATTATTACAAGACGGTTGTAATGAAGTTATTTGAAATGTTTGTAAGAGACATGGTTTATTTTGGAATAAAATGAAGTTCTGTTTTGCTCATAAATTCTTCCGTTGTTTACTTAATTTTTTTTATTGATGTTCTATCTTGTGATAATTCTGTGATGTTATCTCGATAATACCCCTCCAAAACTAGTGCATTCCCTTTGTGAGTGACCCTAGCGGAGGTAGGGTGTTACATTTGGTATCAGAGCCAGGTTACCAAGACTGGGCAAAAGTTTTGAAAACCTTTTGAATTTCTTTTATCAAAACCATTTACAAAGAAGCACTTTTCAAGAAAAGTTGGTTTATTTCAAAAGGCTATTCCCCAAAAAGCCATTAGCACTATCTTTGTTTCCTCGTTTGTATCTTTTCCTTCTTCGTTTTCATCTTATCATGGTCGACGATCTTAATCTTCCCGAGGGTGTCAATATACCCACTTGGTTCCGTCGTTTCCTCGAGGCTCGGGCTAATGTGACAGGCCCAGCCAATCCTCCTCCTCATCCTCCTCAACCTCCGCGAGAAACTGCTTTTTCAAAGATATGCAAGGACTTTAAGGCCATGGGCGGAAAGGATTTCCTAGGAACTGAGACTTTTGTTAAGGCACGGAATTGGTTGAAGGAAACCGAAGACTTGTTTGTTATCTTTGAGGTAGAGGACAATAGGAAAGTACAGTTGGCGGCGTGGCTCATGAAAGAGGAAGCTTCTTATTGGTGGGAAGTCACCAACGCTACTAGGCCCATTGAGACTTGGGCGGACTTTAGAGGGAGATTTGGGCTTAAGTTCTTGTCATCGGCAGAGGAGAGTCTCCAAATGGAACGGTTTTTGGCCCTTAAACAAGGAAATATGACAGTTAAAGAATACGTAAACCGTTTCAATCAGCTTGCTCGCTTCGGATTGGAGTTAGTCAGCACTCAGAAAAAGGCACTACTTTTTGCACGAGGCTTGAACGAGCCACTACATGGTTTGGCCATGACTCATGTGCCCATGGGGGCTACCTTTGAAAGCTTGGTGGATATGGCCCTACTGTATGAGGAAGATAAGAAGGGCAAGAAAGAGGTCAAGCCCAACGATTCTCAAAATAAGAAGGTAGAGTCCGAGAAAGGAGGCAAGAACGACAACTCACGTGATAAAAGGAAATGCAATTTATGTGGTACGGAAGGGCACATAGCCAAGGATTGTAGAAAGAGGAAGAGAAAGCAAGGTGAATGTTTTCATTGTGGGGAGACTGGACATATCAGCAAGGACTGCCCTAAGAAGCAGACCGGACCTTCCGGGGGTACATCTTTAACTTCTTTTTCTAGATGCTTTGTTTTATCTTGTTATCTCCTCGATCCTATCTTGAGAACCATAGGTAGAATCTTTTTGGATGTAAACATGTAATTGAAACATGTTATGATTGCAAAATGGTTGCAAGTGGTCGCAAGTGGTAGCTCGTGGATGCATGAATACACATTAGGCACTAGATCGGCTCAGTCACAGTTTCATACTTGCATATGCATGAGTGATTATTTTGGAAACTTGGTTGTGCTATCATTTGGTTGTTGCATATGATTGAATGTTTGTGCACTCATGTAGAAATCATGAATTATAATAGGAAAATTTTGCATACATATTGGATTCATTTCACTAAACATATTTTGCATTTAGAAGATCAATCAGGCCTGATCATTTGCATTAGATAAGGAACATATACACACACTTTCTGCATATGTTCATACAGCATTAGAAATCTTTTAAGGACAATGATTGCTAATGGATGATGTTTTGAGTAGATGGATGATGGATGGTAGGACACATTCTTCTTAACTTACAGATTTCGGGGACGAAATCCTTTAAGGAGGGGAGAATGTAACAACCTGAATTTTAACAACATGTGAAAACAAGAAATCAAGGTATAATTAAAAATGAAATAAAATATATAAAAATATGTTTAGATAGGTAAATAATGGCGATGCATAAGAAGAATTAATTAATATTTGGAAGAGAAGAAAAATTAGTTCGGTAACGGTGTGTGTAACGGAAAAGATAGTAAAATAAGGATAATTAATTTAAGAATCAGGAATTAGGTAAAATGGACTTCACCATTGCGTTCCTCTCGAAAAAATACGCGAAATAGAGTCCGAGTTTTCGAAAATCGGAGTCCGTATGACCAAGATATGGCCAAAACAAGTTTCAGCAGACTTTCTGGCAGACAGAACCTAGTCGACCCTAGAGTCGACCCTATAGTCGACCTACCCAGGCCAGGTCGACCCTAGAGTCGACCCCCCCTGTACAGGTCGACCTGGTCGGCCTGATTTGGCCCAGAACCCATTTTTGAAGCCCGGTATATGTTTTGATGGTCCGGATTGACTCTGGGGTTGATCTAATGGCCTAAATGAGTTGCCTACAACTATTTAAAGACCCTAAGACCTAGCCTAAATCATACTATTTCATTTTAGCACTCATGCAGCCGCCATTAAACCTAGAACTCTAAATTAAAAATACAAAGAACAAAAATTAAAGAAGACGAAGGATGATTCTTGAAGGCTACAACTAGAAGCTACAACAACTACGACGCTTTAAACAACGGATTTGGGGCTATTTGATTTAAAGTTTTGATTTGGATTGCTTGCTTCATATTGTAAGTTCTATGTCACTTTTTAGGCAAAAACGCTAAAATAACATGGACATGCTATGAATTAAAACCGAATTTAAGAACTATTATTAATCCAAGTTTATATTGTTTAACTTTGAATCAAAATTTGGGAATATTGCTATGTTAATGTTGCAAGTTAAACTTATCATGATGTTGATGTTGTTATGAATCACTTGGGCTTAATCTTATTGCAAGTTGAACAAATACATGTCCATGGAATCATTATGTTCATTGAAATCCTCATGTTGATTAAACCATGCCTATGATGCTAATTAAACAATGTCCATGATATTAATGAAACTATGCCTGTGATGTTAATATACCTATCATGTTAAATTGGGAATCGCTAGGTTATGATGAAAAGTTGGAATCGTTATGTTTATAATGCTAGATGAGAATCATTATGTTAAAAATACTAAATTGGAATCCACTATGCCTATTAGAATTACCATGTCTTTAATGTTTCATGTTTGTAATAAAATTATTATTATGCCCGCAATGATTATTATGCCTATGATGTAAAGTTGAATTCATTATGTTGAACTAAGTTGGAACCATTACTATGCCAAGTTATCATCATGCTAGTATCGAAACCATGTGATATGTTATAGCCTGTTTATTATGCAAGTGATGGTGGAATTGTCACATATGCCTATCACATGTTTGGTGTTATTCCCCTTTATCTCTTGAATTGTTTATGCTTGTGAACGAAGTACGTTTATATGCGTTGGGGATACGATTGGGTAGAATAGGAAAAAACTTGAATTGGTTATAATCATAAACCATGAAATTTGGCATAAGTAGAACATGAAATATGGAACGAAAAACTTGACTTGAATATTCTATGACTTGACTTGAAACATGCCTTAGTTGGGCACGAAATTGACATATGAACATGCTATGAAAATAGCACGAATCTGATAAGAACATGGGCATGACTTTAGAAAACAAGAAAGTGGCCAACTCGAGGTTGGGTTGAGTTTGTAGTGTAAATCTGCCCCGAACCGCCCGGCAAATCCAGTTGCTACAAACAATAGGATCCAATGTAGGTAGTTGGTCACATCGCGCTTGAAACCCGAGGTTGGGTTGAGTTCGTAGCGTAAACCTGCCCAGAACCGCCCGGCAAATCCAGTGGCTACGAACAATAGGATCCAATGTGAGTGGTTCGGTGCATTAACGAATCAATTAATGCCAATTAGGGTTAAGTCATGAACATGAAAAGACAACTTAACCAACTTGAACACGATTTGTAGGGCTAAGTCATGAACTTGAAACGACAACACTTAGCCAACTTGACATGACACGTAAGCGGGTTAAGTCACGAATTTAAATGACATACTTAACCATCTTGACATGACTAGACTGGAAAAGGATTAAGTCACGAATTACATGACTTAATCGGTTAGGCGGGTTAGGTCACGAATTACATGACCTAATCTATTAGGCGAAACCCTAGACACGACCCCTTTCAGCAGTAACCCTCTAGATGTATCAAGGTACCCTGGGGCTAGGCCGGGTGGGGCACGATTACTGGGCTGATTGTAAGAGGTGAACGACGGCAGTGGGGTACGCCAGTGTAGGTTCGGTTGGCTACGGTCGTGCACGTATTCCGGGGCAGACACTGGGTATCCGTAGATTTATCTGTGCATCTTGAATCGTGTCAGGGGTTGACACCCTAGGGCTGATACACCCGAAGGTGGACCCAGCACAGGTGACTACATTCGTGATTAGCCGTATGACACGGACACTTGACGAGCTAGAACTTGTAGGGAGCCGATCGACTAGATAATCGCTCCGTAGGACCCCGTACTTGGGTCAGACCCCGTTTCAGGATCATTTCATGATATTGGGCCGTGGGATTTATTTCGTGATTAACTTGTGATATGGGCTTAGTATACTAGTACAGTCGATGCAACGAATCTCGAACATGTGATGCTTTACTTGACTTGTCTTGACTTATCCTAATCACCTTAGTCTATCTTGTTCACCTTGACACCATTCTTAAGTTTAGTTCTAGTTCTTACATGACAGGTTGTTTTAACCGTTTTTACACTGAAAGTCACTAGGACTTACTCAGTCTTTATGACTGACCCTTTTCCTTTCGCCCCTTTTTCTTTCGTTTCCCCCCCAGGTTCTCAGGGAGGAAACACTAGCTCTTAGCTTGGATATCACTTGCTTTGGCTCAACATGTACGGTTTGCTATGGCTGCTTCTTTTTACTGCACTTGGGGAATAAGCTGTTTTTCTATTTTTAAGTTATTGCTTCTTTGGCTATTATTACAAGACAGTTGTAATGAAGTTATTTGAAATGTTTGTAAGAGACATGGTTTATTTTGGAATAAAATGAAGTTCTGTTTTGCTCATAAATTCTTCCGCTGTTTACTTCAATTTTTTTTATTGATGTTCTGTCTTGTGATAATTCTGTGATGTTATCTCGATAATACCCCTCCAAAACTAGTGCATTCCCTTTGTGAGTGACCCTAGTGGAGGTAGGGTGTTACAACCAGGCTGGGAAAAAGTTTTTAAAACCTTCTGAAAACTATTTGAGAAACGGTTTACAAAGAAGCATTTTTCATGAAAGGTTTTATTTTTAAAGGCTATTCCCCAAAAGCCATTAGCACTATTCTTTGTTTCCTTGATTGAATCTCTTTTCCTTTCTTTCCTCCATCTGTAGTCACAGTAGTTTTAACTGCGACTAATCCTTGTATAGCTACGAAGTGTTTTCCGTGAGGTGGAGGTGGTTCTCGAGAGGCCTGTTACCGTGTTACAAGGAAGGGTAATAAGAGAAAGGATAAAGGACACGGACGTAAGGATAAGCAACTTGTTGGTATCGATTAGTCCACGAAGGAAGGCAAGGACAAGATCAGCGAGAGGGCAATTGTATGCTCTCACTCCTAGCGTACCTAAGAGGGATGGTATCGTTTCTGTTAAAGGTTTAGCCTTTCTTTTCTATCATCCCATCCAGACTTTGTTTTGATCATCGCATCATTTAAGTCTGCTTCGATAGTTAAGTCTCTGTACCTTAGTACTAGCATGGTAGAAGATCCCACTTTTGTCCCAAAATCTGGTTGGAGAGTCGGTCCATTTATTCATGACTTGTCTGGAATTGAGAGTGTAAATGCCAAGTGTTGAGTTTAGAAACAATGCTACTATTGTTGAGCTATGGATGGATTCTAGGGATGAAGTGGTTATCCAGTAAGGGATGCCATTCTCGGTTTTGAAAGGAGGGTAGTTAAACTCTTAACTTGCCTTGGTAATACCCTCGAAGTCTCGTGTAACCTTATGATTTTTGTCATGGTTAGTTACCTAGAATCACTTGATGCATTTATCGGAAATCTCCGATCTGATCAAGTAACGTCCGCCAATAAGGCGGATGGTTCATTCCGCGTAAGCATGGGTTATAGGGATCACCCTAGTAAGTGCACATGGTAACATGGATTGGCATCGGTAAACGAGATCCAGAATTCACTAGTGAATTTTGGAGAGCTTGCATGAGTACGTAGATATGTTTGAGCCGGGTATACTAGGGAAAGAATAAGTGGAAGTGAAACAAGATGCGACAGTGAAATGAGTCCCAACTCATACCTTGGAAATAGGAATCAAGGAGCTACGAAAATCATGAAGTCAAAGGTGGTCAAGGCACACTGGAATTAAGCTGAAGGAAATGCGGCTTAAACGTGCGCATCATATCTCTTTTTAAGAGTATATCATTGATCCCTGGTTCTCCTGTAGAGCTTGCTTACATGCTATCGCTTGGTGGATATCCTCTCGATCCTGGTTCCGTTGCAAACCCCGTAAGGAGTTTATCTTGTTTATCTCCTCGATCCTATCTTGGGAACCTTAGGTAGAGCCCTATGGATGTAAACATGTATTTGAAACATGTTATGATTGATATGGTTGCAAATGGTTGCAAGTGGTTGCTCGTGGATGCGCGAATACACATTAGACACTAGGTCGATTCAGTCACATTTCATATTGCATATGCACGAGTATTTGTACTTGTTTATGGATGAAATTGAATATGTTATCATGTGGATGTTGCATGTGGATGAATGGTTGTGCACACATATAGAGTTTATATGACTAGGACAATTTGCATACATGTTGGACTCATGGCACTAAACATATTTTGCATTAGAAAGATCATTCAGGCTTGATCATTAGCATTAGCTAAGGAACATATACACACACTTTCTGCATGTGTTCATAAAGCATTAGGAGTCTTTTAAGTACCATGGTTGCCTGTGGATGATGCTTTGAGTAGATGGATGAAGGATGGTAGGATACGTTCTTCCTAACTTGAAGATTTCAGGGACGAAATCCTTTAAGTTGGGGAGAATGTAACAACCCGGATTTTTACAACATGCTAAGACAAGAATCAAGGCAGAATTTAATTTTAAAATCTGAATCAAGGGAAACGGGCTGCGCCATTGCGTTCGTCTCGGAAAAATACTTGAAATAGAGTCCGAGTTTTCGAAAATCGGAGTCCGTATGAAGAAGATATGGACGAACGAAGTTAGGCAGAAAAACCGAAAACAAGCCAGAATGCACTGGCGCACTTGTGAAGTGCACCAGCACAAAAATACACTGGCGCACTTGGGACGTGCGCCCGTGTCGAGCCAGAAACCTGCCTTCTGGCTTGACCCTGGCTGTCCTGGTGCACCTGTTTTGGTTCTCTGGTCTGTTCTGCTGGCCTGTGACGATTTTTGATGGTTTAGATCTAAACTAGGGTTAATCTAAGGGCCTAAACTACTCCTAATCTCTATAAAAAGACCCCTAGACCTAGCCTAAACCCTCACAAATCACTCTTGCAACAAAGTGCTGCCCAAATCTCCATTGATCATGGCCTCCATCTCCAACTCCAAGGGCTTATGCATTCAAATCGAGTTCAAACCAAAAGGTGCAAGCTTTCTACATCAAATCGAGGGTAGATCAACGTTGTTACGCAAATTTCATGACGATTCTTCAACAAAGGAGCCACCTTTCTTTGTAAAGACGATTCATGCTCCTAGGCCTCTTGCCACGCTATGTAAGTTCTAGCTACTTGTAGATTCTAACGGTGGTTCTAATGTGACATGGAATAAAATGCGATGAAACATAAGTATGCTAGCCTATGTGAACCTAATTTTTCCCCTTTTCAATGATCTATGACCTTGGGCTAAGTTTTAGCGACTTAATCATGCCACTCATGCTATGTTTAACTTAGTTTATCTTGCAAGTTTGAATCTTTATCTATGGAATGTTAACATGAACCTTTAGGAACCATTTGACTTGTGAAACATTGGCAAAGACTTGACTTTGGGGCTTATGCATGTAATGAACCCAAACCCCTTATGTTATAATGCATGTTTGTGGCCAAATTCCCTTATGATACTATGCATGTTTGTGGCCAAATTCCCTTATGATACTATGCATGTTTGTGGCCAAATTCCCTTATGATACTATGCATGTTTGTGGCCAAATTCCCTTATGATGCTATGCATATTTTGAGGCCAAACACCTTATGATACCGTGCATGTTCGTGGCCAATCCCTTTTTGACATCGTGGATGCTTTGAGGCCAATATGTAGCATAGTATCCTTACTATGTTGACTCACTTTTACTTGGGTTGGAAACACGATTTGGGGTAGGTTAGACGTGCGTAATTATGACATGATAATTTGACATGGGATTTCATGAAAATATGGCACTCATGATACACCTAAATGTGGACATGACATGTGGGGTAAACATGGGACTTGAAACTAGACACGTATGGGTTGTAAGTGTAATATGACACTAGACCAAACATGAAAGTGGCCAACTCGAGGTTGGGTATAGTTTGTAGCATAAATCTACCCAGACCCGCCCGACTTAACTAGTGGCAACAAATAATAGGACCCAATGTGAGTAGTTGGTCACATAACACTTAAAACCCGAGGTTAGACTAGGTTGTGGTGTAAATCTACCCGGACCCGCCCAGCTTAACTAGTAAGCACAACAGAGTCTAATGTGAGAGGTTGGGGTGCATTAATCTAATTAATGCCACATGAAAAGGTTAAGTAATTTTGACTAATGACACTTAACCGATATGACACGAATGGGTAGGTCAATTTAAACCGGACTTGATTTCTTAATGACACTTAACCATATAAGACAATTAGGGGATGGGGTTAAGTAATTTACACTTAACTAATCCGACTTGGTAATTAGATGGGGTTAAGTAACTTAGACTCAACTAATCTAAACACGGTAATTAGATGGGGTTAAGTAACCTACACTTAACTAATCTAAACACGGTAATTCGATGGGGTTAAGTTAAACACTTAACCAATCTAAACTTGGTAATTCAGTGAGGTTAAGTAACCAATACTTAACCAAATCAACATGATAATTTAATGGGGTTAAGTAACTTATACTCAACCAATTATACATGATGATTTGATGAGGTTAAGTAACCTATACTTAACCAATCTAATATGAGAACTTGATAGGGTTAAGTCACAAGACCGTTTAAATATACTTAACCATTGTAATACGATTAGTGGATGGGGTTGAGCTAACCCACACTTAACCAATCCGACTCGATAATCTAATGGGGTTAAGATAACCTATGCTTAACCAATCTAACACGATAATCTGATAGGGCCAAGACAAACTAATATTTAACCAATTTGACTTGATAATTGAATAAGGTTAAGTCATGAGATTCTTGGTATACTTAACCAACTTGTAGGGCTAAGTCTTGAGCTTAAATACTTATCCAATCTTGACATGATTCGTAGGCGGGTTAAGTCGTGAACTGGAATGACAACACTTAACCCATTTGACAAAACCCTAGTTCAGGGGACTAGGTGGAAAATCGTAGTTAACAAGGATAACGGGAAAGGGAACTAAGTGATAAACCTTAGTGTAGGATAACTGAGTAATAATTCTTAGTCAAGGAATCGGGACCAGTTCACAGATAGATGAGTAACCCGATACGGTAGGTCATCGCTTAAACACACGAGGAGGAGCAAATTATCTGACCTAGATAAAGGCTCCAACGAACTGGGTGACGAAGCGGTAGCTTCGGGGAACGTGAGGATACTCTTGGTATCCCTCTGTGAGGTTGCGGATGGTCCACGAAACCTGGGCTCACAGAGGTTAAGGTCTGCGGTAGAAGAACCAAGGGTATGCCTTGGTTGCTGTGCGAGCAACCTAAAGACTGGAGTGGATTAGCGTGGGGTCGGCGATATTTTTCACGGTATCCCTAGATAGCACATCGTCGGCCACCTACCATCTTTAGTCAATCGTGTGCGTACGGAAAGGCAGAGAACACCCAACAGACCATACTTGCTATCTAGGTATGGGTGAGGTTGGCCGTCCGGAAAGAGGGCATCGATGGCCTTAGTGTAGTTCTCATACATGACTTTTCTTGTTTTTCCTTTCAGTAGTTGAGGGAGGGGTCATGTGGGACCATAGCCACGAATACAAAAACAGACCTTGATATCTACATCGGCAGATGACTTAAAACTCCCGACCGAGTTCCGTATTTCTTGATTTTCCCTGGCACGGAACTCGGATGGCACATTTGAGATACATGTGAATCTAGACATGGAAAACGATTCACGATTCATACGTGGGATAAAAGGGCGCGGTTGACGGGTAGCATAATCCCTAGTAGCCCTAGGTGGCTAAAACCCAAACCGAGATACGAAAACGTTCAATAGGTAGCATCATCCCTAGCGGTCCTAAGTGTCATAAATCCTAGGTGAACACGCGATAGTTCATGATGAGAAAACATAACTAGATCAAGGGTAGCAGTCCAAAACAACTCCAAGGATAAAATGGTACTACGTTGAGGTGGTATGGGTTTACATGGGAAAGCCCGTACGACCTACGACAAAGGACTGAACTTATACATGGATAGAAACATACGAGTTGGGAAAACCTACATATGCTATATATTAGGTTGACATGGACCACTACATGACATTAGGCAAGGGACATTCGTAGTTAACACATGACGCGGGTTGGTATACTAGTACGAGAGGTGCAGAGCAAATATACATGATAAATACCATGGGATGTTAGACATGATAGATACCTTGGGGTAGTATACTTGATAGAAACCTGACGATGTGATACCTTGATTTATCTTGACACCGTAGTTTATCATGATACCTTAGTTTATCTTGCTACAGTAGTTAATCCAGTTATCTTGGTTTAGCTTATCTATCTTGTCGTCATCCTTATGTTTACTTTCAGTTTATGCATGTCATGTTACCTTTACCTGTTTTTATGCTGGAAGTAGATAGGACTTACCAGTCTTTATGACCGACCCCGTTTTCTTTTGCCTCTTTGTCTTCCGTTCCCCCCCCCCCCCCCGCCCAGGTTTTCAGGGAGGAAATGATGTTGTTTAGTTCGGACCTCTTATGCTTGAAGGTCATCATGTATAGCTTGTTCTTCTCTTGGCTATGGCTGCTTCACCGCTTTATTTTGGGGAATAATTTATGAAAAGGTTTTATGCTTCTTTACTATTACAAGACAGATTTTGATGTATTCTGATGTAAAAGGCTTTAGACCTTATTTTATAAGGTAATGAAATTTGTTTTACTTCCGTTGTTTTATATATGTTCTGTCTTGTAATATTTCTGTGCATGTTTACCTCGATAATGCTTCACCAAACCTAGTGCATTCCCTTTGTGAGTGACCCTAGCGGAGGTGGGGTGTTACAGTTAGTTGAATTTTCTATATTGATTCTGTTTAACAGAATATATCATATGAAACTAAAAGTGAAGTTGATTTTATTGTGTAACATCTGTGGATGCAGGGAAACAGGTTGGAGGAATCCGACTGGATTCCTCAATAGTTATTTTATTGTTTTTCATATATTGTGATATATTATGTGATATATAATCTGTTGTCGATTATATGTGTTTGAACGATACTGATCATCGTGACTTGAAATGTTGAATACCATAACATACCGAAGTGTTGATAAGGGAATATTTTCAAAGTGGTATTTGAAAATAAAATATTTATAAATGGAATATTTATAAATAAGAAATATTTATAAATTGGAATATTTATAAATAGGAGATATTTAGAAAAGGGAAATTATAAAATCAAAGAATAGATTTGAAAAGGAAATATTTGCAAACCACTTGCAAATAGAATAATAGAAAAGGAAAGATTTGAAAATCATTTACAAATAGAATTGATAGGAAATATTTAGAAAAGTAAATAGAGTTAAAAAGGGAAAACGTTATAAAAGGGGAAACGTTATAAAAAGGAAACTGTTATAAGAAGAAAATCATTTTTAAAGTGGAGAACCGTTACTAAAAGTAAATCTTTAAAAATGAATAAACATTGTTAAAAAGGAAATCTTTATAAAGCGAATAAAGTCAGTAAATCGAATATGGGATTCGAAAGTTAGTAAATCGAATTAGTTATTCGAATAGAGTTAAACACATAAGAGTTATTCGAATTAGGTATTCGAATAGAGTTAAACACATAAGAGTTATTGAATGAGTTATTCGAAAGGGGTTATCGATTATAGTTTAATCGGAAGGAGTTATCGATTTTAGTTAAATCGAAAAGAGTTATCTATTTGTTTAATCGAAGTGAGTTATAGAATATTGGTTAATCCAAAGGAGTTAATCGAATTTGGTTTATTCAAATAGAGTTAAAGGAGTTATCGACTAGAGTTAAATCAAATAGAGTTAATCCAATAGTGTTAATCCAAAGGAGTTAATCGAATAGAGTTAAGTGAAAAGAATGAATCGAATATAGTTATTCGAAAGAAAGGTTAAGTAAGGAAGTTAGTTAAAGAAATTTAAAGTGAACTTTGCCTATTTCAAGGTTAGAAATGTTGTCCAGTTAAGGTCTGAGAGGTAGTTCTACCCCAACTTGATTGGCTTCGTTTTTAACTAAGGAATGGTTAAGGTTCGGCAGTAAAGGATGGTTAAGTGAATTTAGTAATTAAAGGAAATGGTTTGAGTTGGCATCGCGATGGTTTGTCAAACATCTGTCTAAGTCCAATGAAGGAGTTTTGGAAATGTTTTCCAAATAAGAACCAGAAATGTTTTCTGATATAGAAAACAAGAAATGGAAATGTTTTCCAATGGTAATAACATATATTTTCTAAATGTAGAAAATAAGAAATGTTGAATATAGGGAAACAGGAGATGAAAAATGAACTAAGGAGATAAATGTTAAATGATGGTTGATTCGATAGAATTTCCACCTGGAAATAATATCGCTGTTTGCACACTATTTTTGTTTGATGGTTAAATCACAGACTATCGAAGTTTTGACCATTTTAACGTTGTTAATATGGAGAGACCGGTTGAATTATTATCCAAAGAACCACTCTGTATTGGCATAAGCGTTGCGAATCATATATGCCAAAGATAACTGAAGATGGAGTAAAGTGCAAGGGCTATTGTATAAGTCTTAGGTAACAGTGTCTAAGATGGATGTATTGAATAGTGCCTTCGGTTCATCCTGTTCCTGGATGACGTGTTTGGATGGATGTCTGACATAATATTTCCAGACGATTGCGTATATTGATTTCTCCAACCGTACAAAGAGTGGAAGCAGAGAAGAAAACTTCTTTTAGCTAACACATAATGTATGGTTGAGGATGTCAATCGGTGATTTGATGGATTTGACGATGTGACATTCGAAGTGAATCTGGTGTGATGATAAAGCGTAGCTTCAAGCCTCATCAACCGGTAAATGATAGACATCGGGCAGGCAGCATGGCTAAGTCGGTCGCACCGAAGTAGGGTGTATAATCACCTGATCTAGAGTTTCATTTATTTCTAAAAATCTATTGTTGATGTTGTCCCATTCGGGAAACGGTTGCTGATCCCAACCATTGGTGATATACATTCGATACACTCAAGCGAAATGAGTGGTCGGTCATGTGTGGCCGGGTTGTAAGATGTTCTTGTTGAACCCAGTGTATTCCTTTCTAGAGGTACACTAGCGTAAGGTAGTTCCATACCTTGTCATAGTTGGAAATCCATTACCCAATATGTGCTTGCGGTTTGATTGTATACTATATGTAGAACGTGAGATGAAAGCATTTCTGCTAGATGATAATTATACTGTGGTTGATAGACATTATTATAATATCAAAAGGTTTTTGATATAAAGATTATTTGGATTCTCATAAGGGAAAAACCCGTTCCATTATACGACGTGGTCTTATGAGATATCGTTAAATGGCTTGAACTGTTTTAAACTGTTTTACTCATACCAGTCCCATGACTGACTCGAAGTTTATTTTGTTGTTTTCCCTAAACTCTTGGGTGCCTAAATTTGCATATGCAGTCATGTAGTCGGGATTTACAGATATACTGGAAGAGCTTGGAGCAGGAGGCTTCAGGATCATATAGCTATAGTTTATTTCTGCTGTGTTGTAAGTGTTGTACTTTGATAATGATGTATATTCAAGTACAGATGTATATTTCAAGTTATGTTCTATATATTATATGTTACTCATTCCGCTGTGAGGTTCGTGTTACTCTGATGTTGTGTTCTTCTTCTTCTTCTATTCTAAGTTTCTATCTTATCTTTCCTCACCCTCTAATTTCTTTCATTTATGACCGTATTTTTCGATGTTTGGTTAGTCATCATTGAGTTTATGGCGATAACCAAAGCCGCTAAAAATCCGGGTCATTACAGGTATTATATTTTATTCGTTCCGCTGTGAGATTCGTATTTCTCTGATTGTGTTCTGTGGTGATCTTCTTCTTCTTCTATTCTAATTTTATATCTTATCTATTCTCACCCTCTAACTTCATTCTATTAATGATCAGGTATTTCTGATGTTCGAATAGTCAACATGGCAGTTGTATGTTGATTTTCGGAGTTGAAAATTCCAGTTCGTTACATTAGTGGTGTTGGTCGGAGGTTGAATCTTTGAGTGGTTTGCTGAATTTTGTGGTTCGAAGGTCAGAAAACGGTCCCGTTCATTACCGTCGACAGAGAGAAGGAAGGCACCAGAATCGAAGGCTTGGGCATGGGCGGATGTGGTTTTCAATGCAGATCGTTTTGGTGGTGGACTTGGGCCTTGAAACGGTCGGAGCACGAAGATTTTGGTGATCAAAGATTGGCCATGAATGGGTTTTCTCGTCAGCCACTGTTCACGAGATTTGGATGAGCGGGAAACAATATCCGAGGGTGCTAACGTGGTATTTTGTGAGTGGGTGAGGTTTTATTTTATAATTTTATAATTTTATATATACTTTAATTTCAAATCGTAAAACATTGATAACTTTTTCATATTAACTCGGATTTGGACGCGGTTGGGTGCGTTGGGATCGTGGAGGAATTGCGGACGTTCTGGCACTAGTTTAGTTGCGTTTGGAGACTGAAATTTTGATCTTTAATTGGACGTTAAATCCACCAAAGACCCAAAGGTGAGTGATTTTTCCACTCACGATGAACTGAATTGTTCCCATATTCATTAAATTGAATCATGGAATAAGTTTGGTTGCATGGTTGTGTTTGATTATTGATGTGTTGTTTAAAATTTGACATGCAAGTGTGTTACCATGCAAATTTAGGTCAATGATTAGTTATTTAATTAAATTTAAATTTCTAGTTGGAAATTCGAACCCTTGCTAAATCCTGAAACAGTTTCATGATGAACAGTTGAATGGAATGGTTATGATGGATGTTGGGTTGAAATTTATTACTCAATTGGTATTGACACTGCTAATGCTCCATATTTTAGTATATTGTATTGCATGATGATTGTGACGGTAAATCCCATTTACCCTTGGCATTATGACTGGAATTTCGCTCGATCCGAATGGATCGCTAAACCAACCAAGACCGTTCGAAACCCCTGATTGTTTTGAGAACACGACAAATTGGAACGCAAACATAAGAACTTTTCATTGTTAATTACAACAATTCATCAGGTTACAAGAATATGTAGAGTATGAATGAATAAAATACATTTGATAAATATCAGAGATTACAATAAATTACATAGCAGCGGAAAAATAATACAAAACACAAATGAAAGTAATACACGGATACTGAGCTTTCCGAGTATCATTCCAACTGTAAATCAGGATCCTGTGAATATAAATCTGCAAAACCAAAACTACTAGCTGCCCGTGTCAAAATAAGGGCACCCAGAGTTTAGGTTAAAACAATAAACTCCAGGTCAGTCATGTGACTGGTGTGAGAACTAAAACTGTTATTTAAAGTTCTACTTTAAATCAGATATATCAAGGGACCAAGCCGTATAACACGGAACGGGTTTCCTCCTAAGAATACCGGTGCATATAACAAAACAGCGCAATGCTTTTTGGAAAAATGAAGATATATAAGACCCAGGTCCCATCACACAATGCAACACAAGCTGGAGGATAGGGTTTTCCCTTATAATAGCCAAACATGCTTGGTACGTTAAAAACAAATCATTTGATACTATTATAAGTGTATAGTGTCAAACAATTTCAATCATAAATATCAATCATAGACGGCATGGGTACCATATATCATGTCACCATACTAGGCTCTACAATCAAAACCGCAAATGTCACATATTTGGAAGTTGTATTTCCATCTATGAACCGAGGCAAGGGATCGTCCTCTACCGAATTCGAGACTATCAAGCCCGAGCCTCAGGACCCTGACTTAGGTGGCCCCTTGGATCATCAGGGCCGGTGTAACAACCCGTATTTTGATAACGTGTTATAACCATAAATCTAGGCAGAATTAAATTTTAAAATAAGAACCAAGGGAAACGGGTTGAGCCATTGTGTTCGTCTCGGAATTCTGCATGAAATCGAGTCCGAGTTTTCGAAAATCGGAGTCCGTATCACCAAGTTATGGCTCCCCCACGTTTCAGAAATTTTCAGAGTTCAAAGCAGTTCGAATTCGAGTTCAAATTCGAATTTCAAAACCCAGACAGACTGGGCGGGAAATTTCCCGCCCAGCACCCCAGGTCGACTGGGGAGTCGACATGGCAGTCGACACCCCCAGACCAGGTCGACTGCGCAGTCGACTTGGGTGTCGACCTGGTCCCCGAACCTGGTTTGGGCCTGGTTGGTCCTGCTTGACCCTGTTGGCTTGTTTGAGGGCATGTGACGATTTTTGGAGGTTCAGATCGATTCTAGGGTTTATCCTATGGCCTAAACTAGTTGTTGCAACTATAAAAACACCCTAAGACCTAGGCTAATCCACAACAAATCTTTCTAACACCATTATGCTGCTAAGTCTCCTCTTGAACCATGGCCGCCGCCTCCAACTTGAAGCTTAAACATTCAAACTAGATCCAAATCGAAGGCCAACGTTTCTACAACAATTCAAGGGAATAGATCAACATCTCAACAACGATCCTACGACAATTTCTGTTCTTAGTTCTCAAAAACCAAGATCTGTAAGCCCCAGTTACTCTTAGATCTAAACTCTAAACTTAATATGGACATGTGTAAATTGAAGTTGAACATAAACATGATAACTACTTTAGACCTACTCTTGTATATCTTTGATCTATGACTATTCCTTTTTGATCTATTATTTTAGATCTACTCTTGTTCACCCTAGATCTATTCACCTTGAACCTAGTACCGTTCATATTGAACCTTGATTTGTGGAATACTGATAAGAACTTGATTTAGGGGCCTGTTCATGTCATAACCTAAACCCTATCATTATTTTAACATGCCTGTGATGTTGTGATGTTGAAACTATTGCTAGTCTCAAGTTTAGTATTATCATCTTATGTCATTTATTGCTATGTTTATCACCCTATTTCATATGCCAGTGATGTTATGATCATATCTCAAGTTACACCATGCTTGCCTTGAAATCGCCTTTGGCACTTTATACCCATCCTTGTATGTTATTCCCTAGTTACATCTATTGCCTTGATTCGAATTCACGAGCGTTGGGGATGCGATTTGGGTAGTTTAGGAAAACCTGAATTTAGTATGAACTTGAAAACATGAATATCGTTATAACTTGAGCTTGGATAGGAACATGAACTTGACATGAAATTATACTTGAAAATATGAATTTGGGACATGACACATAGATAACTTGAACGTGGCCAACTCGAGATTGGGTTGAGTTTGCAGTATAAATCTTCCCGGAACCGCCCGACGAATCCAGTAACTGCAAACAATAGGACCCAATGTGAGTAGTTGGTCATATCGCACTCGAAACCCAAGGTTAGACTAGGTTATGGTGTAAAGCTGCCCGGACCCTCCCGACACTTCCAGTAACCATAACCAAGTCTAATGTGAGAGGTTAGGGGTGCATTAAGTAAATTAATGCCACAGGATAGGGTTAAGTCGTGGACCACTTGCATATACTTAACCAATTTGACACGTTGATTTGATAGGGTTAAGTCATGAACCGCTTGAACACACTTAACCAACTTGACACATGATTCGTAGGACTAAGTCTTGAACTAGAACGACACACTTATTCAATTTGACATGACACGTAGATGGGGTTAAGTCTTGATTTTAAATGACAACTTAACCTGCTGAATGAAACCCTTGTTACGTGGTCCTTTTCAGCAGCAACCCACTAGATGTATCACGGTACCCTGGGACTAGGCAGGGTGGGGCACGATTGCTGGGCTGATTGTAAGCGACCAGAACGACGGCTGAGTTGGTGCGCCATTGTAGGTTCAGGCGGACTAGGGTCGTGCACTTAGTCTGGAGTTGAAAAAGCAGGCATTGGGCATCAGTAGGATTATCTGTGCATTCTTGATTTGTGTCGGTGGTTGGCACCCTAGGGCTTGATACACCCTATGGTGGACCTAGCATAGGTGACTACATTCGTGATAGGGCCGTATGAATCAGACACACGACAAGCTAGACTTGTAGGGAGCCGGTCGATTAGATCATACCGTTGGACCTCGAATTGGGTCACTTCACGATATTGGGCCAAGGGATTATTTATTGATTTATAGTTGACACGGGATTAGTATACCAGTATAGTTGGTATGGCGATCCTTGAATACGCAATGTTAGACTTGAGTTATCTTGTTAGCTTAGTTATCATGTCAGACTTATCATCATTCCTATGTTTAAATCCAGTTTATTCATGTCTTGTTAACTTTACTAGTTTCTATGCTGATAGTCATTAGGGCTTACCTGTCTTTTTGACTGACCCGTTTTCTTTCGTCTCTTTGTCTTTTGTCCCCCCCCAAGGTTCTCAGGGAGGAAACTCTAGCTCTTAGCTTGGACTTTGCTTGCTTTCTGACAGCTCATGTACGGTTTGGTCTTGAGCTATGCTATGGCTGCACTCATGCACTTTTTAGGGGAATAATATTTTACTTATGTTGTTTTAAGTACTTTGCTTCTTTAGAACTTGATGTAATGAAATAATGACTTGGCATTTTGATGTAAGAGGTTTTGACTCTATTTTTCAGTAATGAGATTTGGTTTATAGTTTATATCCGCTGCTTTATATACTCTATTTTATCTATGTTCTGTCTTGTGTTATCTCTGTGCCTGTTTACTAGATAATACCCTTCCAAAACTAGGGCATTCCCTTTGTGAGTGACCCTAGCAGAGGTGGGGTGTTACATTTGGTATAAGAGCAGAAGGTTACCTGACTGGGAAAAAGTTTTAAAAACCTTCTGAAACTATTTTCAAAACCATTTATGAAGAAGCATTTTTCAAGAAAAGTTTTATTTTTTAGAAAAGGCTATTCCCCAAAAGTCATTAGCACTTTCCTTTGTTTCCTCGTTTGAATCTTTTTCCTTTTCGCTTTTCAGCATGTCTGATCTTAACCTTCCTGAGGGAGTACCCATACCTGGCTGGTTCCGAAGATACTTGGAAGCTAGGGCCAACGGCGCGGGCCCGGCAGATATCCCTCCTCCTCCTCCCCCGGTGGCCACGGTTCCTCCTCCTCCTCCTCCGGGTACCGCCTTCGCCAAAATATGCAAGGACTTTATAGGAATGGGCGGCAAGAACTTCGTTGGAACTGAAACCTTCGTTGAGGCGCGAAACTGGCTAAAAGAGACTGAAGACTTGTTTGTTATTTTCGATATGGAGGATCATAGGAAAGTTCAGTTGGCAGCATGGTTGTTGAAAGAGGAAGCTGCATTTTGGTGGGAAGTCACCAACGCTACCAGGCCAATTGAGACTTGGGCAGACTTTAGAGAGAGGTTTGGGCTTAAGTTTTTATCATCCGTAGAAGCGAGTCTTCAGATGGAGAGGTTCCTGACACTCAAGCAAGGAGACAAGTCAGTTAGGGAATACATGAATAAGTTTAATCAGCTTGCTCGGTTTGGTTTGGACTTAGTCAACACGGTTGAGAAGAAGGCTCTACGCTTTGCTCGAGGATTGAGCGAGCCACTCCACACTATGGCCATGACTCATGTACCCATGGGGGCGACCTTTGAAAGCTTGGTGAATATGGCCCTACTTCATAAAGAAGACGAGAATGGCAAGAAGAAGGTCAAGGCGAATGAGTCTCAAGACAAGAAGGTAGACTCCGAGAAAGGAGGAAAGAACAACAACAACAAGAATGACAAGTCACGTGAGAAAAGAAAATGCAACTTCTGTGGTATTGACGGGCATATAGTCCAGGACTGTAGGAAGAAGAACATGAAGATAGGAGCATGTTTTCAATGCGGTGAAACTGGACACGTCAGCAAGAACTGCCCTAAGAAGCAAGGGCAAGCCCCGCAATAAGGACCTTCTAGGGGTACATCTTTAACTTCTTTTCCCTAGATACTCTGTTTTATCTTGTATATCCTTTCGATCCTGTCTTGAGAACCTTAGGTAGAATCCTATGAATGTAAACATGTATTTGAAATATGTTATGCTTGATGTTTGCGAATGGTTGCAAGTGGTTGCAAGTTATTGCTCGTGGTTGCATAACACACATTAGGCACTAAATCGGCTCAAACACATTTTCATATTGCATATGCATGAGTGTTTATACTTATTTATGGATGAAATTGAATGTGTTATCATATGAATGTTGCATATGGATGAATGTTTGTGCACACATATAGTGCTTACGTGACTAGGATTATTTGCATACATGTTGGATTCATGACACTAAACATATTTTGCATTAGAAAGATCAATCAGGCCTGATCATTTGCATTAGATAAGGAACATATACACACACTTTCTGCATATGTTCATACAGCATTAGAAATCTCTTAAGGACAATGTTTGCTTATGGATGATGTTTTGAGTAGATGGATGATGGATGGTAGGATACGTTCTTCCTAACTTAGAGATTTCGGGGACGAAATCCTTTAAGGAGGGGAGAATGTAACAACCCATATTTTGATAATGTGTTATAACCATAAATCTAGGCAGAATTAAATTTTAAAATAAGAACCAAAGGAAACGGGTTGCGCCATTGCGTTCGTTTCGGAATTCTGCATGAAATCGAGTCCGAGTTTTCGAAAATCGGAGTCCGTATGACCAAGTTATGGCTCCCCAAAGTTTCAGAAATTTTCAGAGTTCAAAACAGTTTGAATTCGAGTTCAAATTCGAATTTCAAAACCCAGACAGACTGGGCAGGAAATTTCCCACCCAGCACCCCAGGTCGACTGGGGAGTCGACTGGGCAGTCGACACCCCCAGGACCAGGTCGACTGCGCAGTCGACTTGGGTGTCGACCTGGTCCCTGAACCTGGTTTGGGCCTGGTTGGTCCTGCTTGACCCTGTTGGCTTGTTTGAGGGCATGTGACGATTTTTGGCGGTTCAGATCGATTCTAGGGTTTATCCTATGGCCTAAACTAGTTGTTGCAACTATAAAAACACCCTAAGACCTAGGCTAATCCACAACAAATCTTTCTAACACCATTATGCTGCTAAGTCTCCTCTTGAACCATGGCCGCCGCCTCCAACTTGAAGCTTAAACATTCAAACTAGGTCCAAATCGAAGGCCAACGTTTCTACAACAATTCAAAGGAATAGATCAACATCTCAACAATGATCCTACGACAATTTCTGTTCTTAGTTCTCAAAAACCACGATCTGTAACCCCAATAACTCTTAGATCTAAACTCTAAACTTAATATGGACATGTGTAAATTGAAGTTGAACATAAACATGATAACTACTTGAGACCTACTCTTGTATATCTTTGATCTATGACTACTCCTTTTTGATCTATTATTTTAGATCTACTCTTGTTCACCCTAGATCTATTCACCTTGAACCTAGTACCGTTCATATTGAACCTTGATTTGTGGAATACTGATAAGAACTTGATTTAGGGGCCTGTTCATGTCATAACCTAAACCCTATCATTATTTTAACATGCCTGTGATGTTGCGATGTTGAAACTATTGCTAGTCACAAGTTTAGGATTATCATCTTATGTCATTTATTGCTATGTTTATCACCCTATTTCATATGCCAGTGATGTTATGATCATATCTCAAGTTACACCATGCTTGCCTTGAAATCACCTTTGCCACTTTATGCCCATCCTTGTTATGTTATTCCCTAGTTACATCTATTGCCTTGATTCGAATTCACGAGCGTTGGGGATGCGATTTGGGTAGTTTAGGAAAATCTGAATTTAGTATGAACTTGAAAACATGAATATCGTTATAACTTGAGCTTGGATAGGAACATGAACTTGACATGAAATTATACTTGAAAATATGAATTTGGGACATGACACTTAGATAACTTGAACGTGGCCAACTCGAGGTTGGGTTGAGTTAGCAGTATAAATCATCCCGGAACCACCCGACGAATCCAGTAACTGCAAACAATAGGACCCAATGTGAGTAGTTGGTCATATCGCACTCGAAACCCGAGGTTAGATTAGGTTATGGTGTAAAGATGCCCGGACCCGCCCGGCACATCCAGTAACCATAACCAAGTCTAATGTGAGAGGTTAGGGGTGCATTAAGTAAATTAATGCCACATGATAGGGTTAAGTCATGGACTACTTGCATATACTTAACCAATTTGACACGTTGATTTGATAGGGTTAAGTCATGAACCGCTTGAACACACTTAACCAGCTTGACACATGATTCGTAGGACTAAGTCTTGAACTAGAACGATACACTTAGTCAATTTGACATGACACGTAGATGGGGTTAAGTCTCGATTTTAAATGACAACTTAACCTACTGAACGAAACCCTAGTTACACGGTCCTTTTCAGCAGTAACCCACTAGATGTATCACGGTACCCTGGGACTAGGCAGGGTGGGGCACGATTGCTGGGCTGATTGTAAGCGACCAGAACGACGGCAGAGTTGGTGCGCCATAATAGGTTCAGGCGGACTAGGGTCGTGCACTTAGTCTGGAGTTGAAAAAGCAGGCATTGGGCATCAGTAGGATTATCTGTGCATTCTTGATTCGTGTCGGTGGTTGGCACCCTAGGGCTTGATACACCCTATGGTGGACCTAGCACAGGTGACTACATTCGTGATAGGGCCGTATGACACAGACACACGACGAGCTAGACTTGTAGGGAGCCGATCGATTAGATCATACCGTTGGACCCCGAATTGGGTCACTTCACGATATTGGGCCAAGGGATTATTTCTTGATTTATAGTTGACACGGGAT
This sequence comes from Allium sativum, assembly GCA_030737875.1. NCBI lineage: Eukaryota > Viridiplantae > Streptophyta > Magnoliopsida > Asparagales > Amaryllidaceae > Allium > Allium sativum. The sequence continues at coordinate 780,132,274 of CM060916.1, forward strand.
TAGTATACCAGTATAGTTGGTATGGCGAACCTTGAATATGCAATGTTAGACTTGAGTTATCTTGTTAGCTTAGTTATCATGTCAGACTTATCATCATTCCTATGTTTAATTCCTGTTTATTCATGTCTTGTTAACTTTACTAGTTTCTATGCTGATAGTCACTAGGGCTTACCAGTCTTTTTGACTGACCCGTTTTCTTTCGCCTCTTTGTCTTTCGTTCCCCCCCCCCAGGTTCTCAGGGAGGAAACTCTAGCTCTTAGCTTGGACTTTGCTTGCTTTCTGACAGCTTATGTACGGTTTGGTCTTGAGCTATGCTATGGCTGCACTCATGCACTTTTTGGGGGAATAATATTTTACTTATGTTGTTTTAAGTACTTTGCTTCTTTAGAACTTGATGTAATGAAATAATGACTTGGCATTTTGATGTAAGAGATTTTGACTCTATTTTTCAGTAATGAGATTTGGTTTTAAAGTTTATATCTGCTGCTTTATATACTCTATTTTATCTATGTTCTGTCTTGTGTTATCTCTGTGCCTGTTTACTAGATAATACCCCTCCAAAACTAGGGCATTCCCTTTGTGAGTGACCTTAGCGGAGGTGGGTGTTACAGCCGGTCCACCGATGTGGATTAAAATGCCTGAACACCGCGTTTCCCCGCCCTTTGGGGCGTAAATGAGCCAATTGACTCCATCGGCTCCACACAGTCATCGATATATCTGAGGCGCTTCGCAATAGCAATAACCACACAGGTGAAAATAATATAAATGTCAGGACTGGTAGATCACTAACACCACCCTAGCTAGAAAGAAACACATGTCCTCCCTGATGTCCTCTCCCGTTTCTGGTTCACAACCGGGGTGTGAGGCTCGCGAATCAACATTATACACAAAGCTATGCCACACAGGCCGTGCTTTGATCATCAACCACAATACTTTGCTTTTCAACAAAAGCCTTGATCAATAGCCACTTAGGCATGCCACACAGGCAATTCACTCCATGCGATTGATATCCATCAATATATAACCCCTGAGCTCGTACGTCTCAGAGAAGGGTGTTAAGCAAGAAAATAAATTCTCCGCCGCCAAATAGATATATATTTAATAGAAATCAATCACATAGAATAAAATCCAATGTCAAACAAACAGTCCATTTACAAGTCCGTTCTGGGTCTGAACAAAACCGGAGGCACCTTGTACCTCGCATAACCATCGATCTCCAAGTACGTCTGGACGATCACCAACTGATTCCCTCCTCTTGGGTGTACGACCCAATCAAGATCATCTGTAATCACCCAAATGATGTGAAGACCTCCGGTCTTCAACCACGGTCTTCATCCTCGACACCACGTCGAATCAGTTATTCAAAATGGGATAAACCCGGTCTTTCTGAATAACTCGCGTATATAATAAACAAGTGTTACACAAACACAACATACGCCTCATTCCAATTCAGAATATTCCTTTATTCAAATATTCTCACACTTTGGGAAAGGTACACATTAATTTTATCAAAGATAAATTCTTTAAATTTATTCTTCTTTTGAATATCAATTCAAATTAGTCGGGATTAGCGAACCACACTGCAGTAATCATTTATTTTATTTCCCAATCCCAACCTATTCATCCCATGAAGTAAAACTGGTCATACTTCATATCTAACACCACGGTGTTATCTGTAAATTTAATTACCATTTCACGTTCAAATCTAATTAAAGATTAACTATTGCCTGGAGCAAAAATGGTGATACTCCATTCTCGATCACTTCAATCTAATTAAAGATTCATTAAAACTCCACTTAGTTTTAATCTTCCCAAAAATCAATATCCTGTCTTTAACTGGCTTAAAGAACCAATGTCATCTAAAACACGGTTCACGATAAACCCAAAATCACATTCCCTTAATTATCGGGTTAAAGAACAAGTGTTATTTAAAACACCATTTACGATAAACCCAAAACTAAATTCCAATTCAATTCCAATTAAATATCATTTAATCGGTATACTTCATTAAATCTAAATAAAAAGATTTAATCTTTTTCTCAACTAGGTTTAAGAACAGTGTTAACGAAGACACCATTCACGACAAACCCAAATCCCATTTGATATTAAATACAAGGCTCTGAATAGAAAATATATCGGCTTATATTCAATATCAAATTCTACGACCAATAACTATCATATTGGAAATAACAATATAAATATATCTTTCAAATTTCCATAACACTATCTGTATAATCACGAAATCCAACATCGAAATATTCCAAAGACAATTTTGATTCAAATCCATTCCAATTCAATTATTGGAAATTCTGGTTACTTTTAAAAACCTTTCAAATCCAATTTATTTATTTAAACATAAATAAATTATTATTCTAGTTCAAAACTAGTTCATTTCGATAAAAAACTATTTTTATCTTTTTAAATTTGGATTTTTTCATCTCAATTCTTCACAAATCATTTCTTATGATTTTACACAAATTATTACTATTTTTAATAATTTTATCAAGGCCCGTACAGTCCAATTCCATCAACAGCCATCGAACTGCACTTACAACGACCTTTTCCAAATTTTATTCGAACATAAATTCCAAATCCAACTATTAGATTTCAAATCTCTAGTATTCATTAGAAAGATCTTTTCGATACGAACCCAAGGGTTCCAGTTTTAGGAGAATCCGACGGTCGGATCTCCCGTAATATCCATTCGAAGTCAATGGTCGAAATTCGCGAAATGCCGTGGAGCACCGCGTTCTATTCAGGCCATTATATATATATTATAGTATATATATTTTGTCGAATTCCTTTCAAAACGTATTTTAGAAATCGTTTTAAATTCGTTTTCAAAACGATTTCAACTTCATATTCAATTTCTAATCAAAATTGAATATTCCATATCATTAATCTATAAATGATAATATTTTCAAAACGTTATATTTTGAAATCACTTCCGTTTTTATATTCATTATAAAAATGAATAAAATTGATATAAATATCGTTCACGTCAAAATGGCGTAAATCTAATCAACACGGCTTTTATTCAACACATGAATATTTATTTTATTCAACACATGAATATTCTCAACACATGAGTATTTTCTATTCAACACAAGAATTTATTTCCATTCAACACATGAATTTATTTCTATTCAACACATGAATTTACTTCTATTTAACACATGAATTTATTTCCATTCAACACATGAATTTATTTCCATTCAACACATGAATTTTTTTCCATTCAACACATGTATTTATTTTTATAATATTTCTTATTTTCCAAATTGGAATGAGGCCGAATCAATTACCATATAACGTTAATTATATGGATTCCCTACAACACATGTATATAATAGCAACGATAAATCATCAACCATCATCCAGAGTGCACCACACAACTGCATAAGCATTAAATATAAATAATTAACGCTTACACAGTCTGTCAACCCATCGATTGACGTACAACTAAACAATCGGGATTAGTGTACGTCAAATATCATCCCAATACCCGTGTGGGGTTTCAAATCAACAAACACAGATTTTTATTTGTGCAGTTGGGCGATGTGTAAAATTTATCGTCCCAATCAATATCAGTCAAATGGGTGTACATAAACAAATTGTTCGATTTGTAAATGAATGTATATTTTATTTCAACATATTTTATTTCAACACATGAATATATATTTTATTTCAACACATGAATATTTATTTTATTTCACAACCAACAGTCAATTTTTCACAACACATCAATCAAACAACCAAGTCATCCATGGTCTGCGGACGACGGGTGTCTGGTGCTACTAAGCACCCTCTGCATCCTAGTATATATTTCAACTAGAAAATAAAATAAAAGTGAGGAGTTCTCACCTTTGGGATCCACTCCACCATTCCTTATCTCAGAACGGTTTGAATTTAGAATTGTTTTCCGACAGTGTCATCGCAATCTGTATCATGCAGTTTATTATTAAAAAACACATTTTTATACTGTTACTTCATGCATAAAAATCATATTTTTATGTTGATGTTAATATTATAAAATTATATTTTTATAATTCAGTTTTCCATATAAAAATCATATTTTTACATCGCTACTTCATTATAAAAATTATAGCGCCATCATATATATAAAAATCGAATTTTTATCCTGCTATTCAAATAAAAATTATATTTTTATATCGCTTTTCCATATATAAAAATCATATATTTTTACAACGCTTCTTACTATATAAATATTATATTTTTATATCTCCACTTCTTATATAAAGATCGAATTTTTATTTCACTACAACATATATAAAAATCGAATATTTAACGCTACTTCATATATATAAAAATCGAATTTTTATCGCTACTTCATATATATAAAAATCGAATTTTTATCGTTACTTCATATATATAAAAATCGAATTTTTATCGCTACTTCATATATATAAATATCGAATTTTTATCGTTACTTCATATATATAAATAAATCGAATTTTTATCGTTACTTCATATATATATAAATCGAATTTTTATCGTTATTATATATGAACAAAAACCATATTTTTATAATTCTCCTTATATAATAAAAATCATATTTTTATAATTTCGCTATTCATATAAAAATCAAAATTTTATATTGTTAACACTTAAACAAAAATCACATTTTTACGTTGTAAATTTTTAACAAAAAGCAGATTTTTCACATTGTAAATCTATAAACAAAAATCACATTGAAAACATTTTATAAACCTCAGAAATCAGTAAGGATAGAAAAAAATAAAAACTTACTGCTGGATTTTCATAAGGGGGGAGGGCTGCTGTAGGCGCCGAAGTCGGCAGGTGGGGGGATCTGGCCGTTGGGTGGTGCGGCGGTCTCCAGAAGTCGGCGGTGGGCTTCAAAGCGTTGGGCAGCGGCTAAAACGAGGAGGGCTTCGTAAGGAGGGAGGAGATGGGTTGCGGAGGAGAGAGGAAGGCTGGGGAGGGGCGCGCGCCTGTCGGGGGAAGGCGGAGGTGGCCTCTGGCGGCATCGAAGTGGAGGAGCGGCGGCTTCAAGCTCCGTTGTTTTCTCTTTTTTTTTCTAATTTTGTTTCGATCTGGGTTAGAGAGAGAATAGGGAAAGGGGGCTTTAATATATATATATATATATATATATTTAATAATTTAAATATTATTATTTTTCTTCCTAGAAGTTGACTTTTAATTCTAATTCCAAATCAAGCCCAACGACTTTTGCCTCTATCTAATTACCCTATTCCGAACACAATGGGATATATATCGTAAGCTGATTCGATCGTTTCAATCAGTTTTCGTAAAAATCAAAATATAAATCTATATATGGAATTTGAACGCACATTTCAATTTACCGGGACCACATACGGACTCTAAAAATTCCCGAAAAATATTTTCTAGCTTCGTATTGACGATACAATCCTAACAAAACTAATTTCGTCAAATACTGAGACCGTTTGAAAAATGGCCATTTTCTGGTCGATCGAAATTGATTGAAACTGTTAAAACACATTTTACTTAGCCACACTCACATATTGATTCGAAAAATTATAAATTTTGGAATTGAGAAATAATTCGACATCCCGGATCCAACAAAAGTGGTTTCATCGAAAACAGAGGTCATTTGCAAAATTTCCATTTTTTTAAGGGCCAGAATTCCGTAGCGACTATTCTGAATTTTCAACTGGGCATATCTTTTTATTCCTGTTATGAAATTTCAATTTTTCGGATTCATTGGAAAGATATTTTCAATTTGATTCTAATATTTTTGGTTTCGCCAAAATCCGGTTTATTTTGAATCCTGTACATTCATTTTAACTTTGAAATCGAATTTTCGAACTACCGCGCCATTTTCAATTCCTTTTATAATTAAAAATAAATGATTATATTCTAACGACGATCTATATAAATATATACGTTCTAATTCTATTCAAAATAAGTTTCTCGTCGTCATTATTTAAAATAATTCATTTTAAATATTCAAAATTCATCAAAATTGCCAAAATAAAAATTTTAAATTGGCTCGGATTTCCGGGTTATTACAATCTCCCCCACTTAAAACTTTTCGTCCACGAAAAGGAACTAAGTTGAAAGTTGTTTAACTAATCAGCTCAACTTCCATTATTTTCATTACAGCTTAAGTTCTTCAACTTTTCAGTTTCTAAGAACTTTTCAAATTTTTCAAAAATTTGGCTAACACCCTAAATTTTCGAAAAATTTCGCCTTAACCTCCCCTGCACCGGGAGCTTCGGGATATTTCAAATAGCCTCCCATGGCCCTCACCAATCCAAAAAGGAAAAGAAACAGCCAATCGGCTCATAAAATCATCAAAAACCCAAGAAATACAATAAACATGTACCTATTTGTCGGACAAACAATTTTATTCCTCTTCTCTAGCCTCCTTACTATGACCTTTTCAATGTAAGTACATGTACAAGCATGCAAATGCGATAAATTTTCAATACAATCCACTATTGGGTTCAATTTGGCTAAAGGTTCAACATTTTATTAATCAAACAACACAACCAGCAATCAATTTGTTGATTATCATTTCAAATTCATAATTTTGATACATAGTCAAAAATCACATTTTTGATGCCAAATCACAACAATAAGCCCTATCTAGCTTTGGTTCTCACACCAGTCAATTGAAATCATATAGAAATCCCACCTTCGAAACACGAAAATAAATTCTGATAATGACGCATCAATCATCAGAATCATGTCCGAGCGACTAGAGTATGATTCTATATCCATCCAGTATATTAAAACTTCAAATACACGTGGATCGGACGTATACACAAAATCTTTATATACTGGACTGTCCAAACTCAATACAAAATAGAAAATCAAATACGTATAATTGAATTTTATTTTCCAAAACAAAAATTATTTTCATTTTAAAAATATACTCTTCACACTCGTTCTAGGATACTACTGATCCCATCTCTAACGAGTCATTCTTATTAGATATTACTAATCCAATCTCTGATGAATTCTTTCTTTCGGTTCTATCGTGTCTTGTTCTCCGAGCTCTGTAAACCAAAGCTCTGATACCAACTGTTACGATAAATAATTTCGCTCGATCCGAATCAATCGCTAAACCGACCAAGACCGTTCAAAATTCCTAATTGTTTTGAGAACACGACAAATTGGAACGCAAACAAAAGAACCTTTCATTGTTAATAACAACAATTCATTAGATTACAAGAATATACAGAGTATGAATGAATAAAATACATTCGATAAATATCATAGATTACAATAAATTACATAGCAGCGGAGAAATAATACAAAACACAACTGAAAGTAATACATGGATACAGAGCTTCCCGAGTATCCTTCCAACTGTAAATCAGGATCCTGTGAATATAAATCTGTTAAACCAAAACTACTAGATGCCCGTGTCAAAAAAAGGGCACCCAGAGTTTAGGTTAAAACAATAAACTCCAGGTCAGTCATGTTACTGGTGTGAGAACTAAAACAGTTATTTAAATTTTTACATTAAATCAGATATATCAAGGGACCACGCCGTATAACACGGAACGGGTTTCCTCCCAAGAATACAGGTGCATATAACAAAACAACGCAATGCTTTTTGGAAAAATGAAGCTATTATAAGACCCAGGTCCCATCACACAATGCAACACAAGCCGGAGGATAGGGTTTTCCCTTATAATAGCCAAACATGCTTGGTATGTTAAAAACAAGTCATTTGATACTATTATAAGTGTATAGTGTCAAAACAATTTCAATCATAAATATCAATCACAGACGGCATGGGTACCATATATCATGTCGCCATACTAGGCTCTACGATCAAAACCGCAAATGTAACGTATTTGGAAGTTGGATTTCCATCTATGAACCGAGGCAAGGGGTCGTCCTCTACCGAATTCGAGACTGTCTAGCCCGAGCCTCAGGACCCTGACTCAGGTGGGCCCTTGGTTCATCAGGGTCGGTCCACCGATGTGGATTAAAATGCCTGAACACTGCGTTTCCCCGCCCATTGGGGCGTAAATGAGTCAAATGACTCGATCGGCTCCACACAGTCACCGATATATCCGAGGCGCTTCGCAACAGCAACAACCACACAGGTGAAAATAATATAAATGTCAGGGCTGGTAAATCACTGACACCACCCTAGCTAGAAAGAAATGCATGTCCTCCCGGATGTCCTCTCCCGTTTCTGGTTCACAACCGGGGTGTGAGGCTCGCGAATCAACGTTATACACAAAGCTATGCCACACAGGCCGTGCTTTGATCATCAACCACAAGACTTTGCTTTTCAACAGAAGCCTTAATCAATTGCCACTAGGCATGCCACACAAGCAATTCACTCCATGCGATTGATATCCATCAATATATAACCCCTGAGTTCGTAAGTCTCAAAGAAGGGCGTTAAGCAAGAGAATAAATTCTCCCCCACCAAACAAATATATATTTAATGGAAATCAACCACACAGAATAAAATCCATTGTCAGACAAAAAGTCCATTTACAAGTCCGTTCTGGGTCTGAACGAAACCGGAGGCACCTTGTACCTCGCATATCCATCGATCTCCAAGTACGTCTGGACCAACTAATTCCCTCCTCTTGGGTGTACAGCCCAATCAAGATCATTAGTAATCACCCAAATGACGTGAAGACCTCCGGTCTTCAACCACCATCTTCATCCTCGACACCACGTCGAATCAGTTATTCAAAATGGGATAAACCCGGTCTTTCTGAATAACTCGCGTATATAATAAACGAGTGTTACACAAACACAACATACGTCTCATTCCAATTCAGAATATTCCTTTATTCAAATATTCTCATACTTTGGGAAAGGTTCCCATTAATTTTATCAAAGATAAATTCTTTAAATTTATTCTTTAATCTTCTTTTGAATATCAATTCAAATTAGTCGGGATTAGCGAACCACACCGCAGTAATCATTTATTTTATTTCCCAATCCCAACCTATTCATCCCATGAAGTAAAACTGGTCATACTTCATATCTAACACCATGGTGTTATCGGTAAATTTATTTACCATTTCACGTTCAAATCTAATTAAAGATTTAACTATCGCCAGGAGCAAAACTGATGATACTCCATTCTCGATCACTTCAATCTAATTAAAGATTCATTAAAACTCCACTTAGTTTTAATCTTCCCAAAAATCAATATCCTGTCTTTAACTGGGTTAAAGAACCAATGTCATCCAAAATACGGTTCACGATAAACCCAAAATCACATTCCATTAATTATTGGGTTAAAGAACAAGTGTTATTTAAAACATCATTCGCGATAAACCCAAAAATCAATTCCAATTCAATTCCAATTAAATATCATTTAATTGGTATACTTCATTAAATCTAAATAAAAAGATTTAATCTTTTTCTCAACTGGGTTTAAGAATAGTGTTAATGAAGACACCATTCACGACAAACCCAAATCCCATTTGATATTAAATACAAGGCTTTGAATAGAAAATATATCGGCTTATATTCAATATCAAATTCTACGACCAACAAATATCGTATTGGAAATAACGATATAAATATATCTTTCAAATTTCCATAACACTATCTGTATAATCACGAAATCCAACATCGAAATATTCCAAAGACAATTTTGATTCAAATCCATTCCAATTCAATTATTGGAAATTCTAGTTACTTTTAAAACCCTTTCAAATCCAATTTATTTATTTAAAAATAAATAAATTATTATTCTAGTTTAAAACTAGTTCATTTCGATAAAAACTATTTTTATCTTTTCAAATTTGGATTTTTTCATCTCAATTTTTCACAAATCATTTCTTATGATTTTACACAAATTATTACTATTTTTAATAATTTTATCAAGGCCCGTACAATCGAATTCCATTAACGGCCATCGAACTGCACTTACAGCGACCTTTTCCAAATTTGATTTGGACATAATTCCAAATCCAACCGTTAGGTTTCAAATCTCTAATATTCATTAGAAAGCTCTTTTCGATATGAACCCAATGGTTCGGTTTTAGGAGAATTCGACGGTCGGATCTCCCGTAATATCCATTCGAAGTCAATGGTCGAAATTCGCGAACTGCCGCGGCGCGGCGCGTTCCATTCAGGCCATTATATATATAATATATATATTATATATATTTCGTCGATTTCCTTTCAAAACGTATTTTAGAAATCGTTTTAAATTCGTTTTCAAAACGATTTCAACTTCATATTCAATTTCTAATCAAAATTGAATATTCCATATCATTAATCTATAAATGATAATATTTTCAAAACGTTATATTTTTAAATCACTTCCTTTTTTATATTCATTATAAAAATGAATAAAATCGATATAAATATCGTTCACGTCAAAATGGCGTAAATCTAATCAACACGGCTTATATTCAACACATGAATATTTATTTTATTCAACACATAAATATTCTCAACACATGAGTATTTTCTATTCAACACATGAATTGTTATTTCCATTCAACACATAAATTTATTTCTATTCAACACATGAATTTATTTCCATTCAACACATGAATTTATTTCTATTCAAGACATGAATTTATTTCTATTTAACACATGAATTTATTTCCATTCAACACATGAATTTATTTCCATTCAACACATGAATTTTTTTCTATTCAACACATGAATTTATTTTTATAATATTTCTTATTTTCAAAATTGGAATGAGGCCCAATCAATTACCACATAACGTTAATTATATGGATTCCCTACAACACATGTATATAATAGCAACGATAAATCATCAACCATCATCTAGAGTGCACCACACAACTGCGTAAGCATTAAATATAAATAATTAACACTTACACAGTCTGTCAACCCATCAATTGACATACAACTAAACAATCGGGATTAGTGTACGTCAAATATCATCCAAATACCCGTGTGGGGTTTCAAATCAACAAACACAGATTTTTATTTGTGCAGTTGGGCGATGTGTAAAATTTATCGTCCCAATCAATATCAGTCAAATGGGTGTACATAAACAAATCGTTCGATTTGTAAATGAATATATATTTTATTTCAACACATGAATATATATTTAATTTCAACACATGAATATATATTTTATTTCAACACATGAATATATATTTTATTTCAACACATAAATATATATTTTATTTCACAACCAACAGTCAATTTTTCACAACACCTGAATCAAACAACCAAGTCATCCATGGTCTGTGGACGATGGGTGTCGGGTGCTGCTAAGCACCGTCTGCATTCTAGTATATATTTCAACTAGAAAATAAAATAAAAGTCAGGAGTTCTCACCTTTGGGATCCACTCCACCAGTCCTTATCTCTGAACGGTTTGAATTTAGATTTGTTTTCCAATAGTGCCATCGCAATCTGTGTCACACAGTTTATTATTAAAAATCACATTTTTATACTGTTACTTCATACATAAAAATCATATTTTTATCTTGATGTTAATATTATAAAATTATATTTTTATAATTCAGTTTTCCATATAAAAAACATATTTTTACATCGCTACTTCATTATAAAAATTATAGTTTTATAACGCAATTGTATATATAAAAACCAAATTTTTATAGCGCCATCGTATATATAAAAATCGAATTTTTTATCTTGCTATTTAAATAAAAATTATATATTTATATCGCTTTTCCGTATATAAAAATCATATATTTTTACAACGCTTCTTACTATATAAAAATTATATTTTTATATCTCCACTTCTTATATAAAGATCAAAATTTTATTTCGCTACAACATATATAAAAATCGAATTTTTATCGCTACTTCATATATATAAAAATCGAATTTTTATCGTTACTTCATATGTATAAAAATCGAATTTCTATCGCTAATTCATATATATAAAAATCGAATATTTATCGCTACTTCATATATATAAAAATCAAATTTTTATCGTTACTTCATATATATAAAAATTGAATTTTTATCGTTACTATATACGAACAAAAACCATATTTTTATAATTCTCCTTATATAATAAATATCATATTTTATAATTTTGCTATTCATATAAAAATCAAAATTTTATATTGTTAACACTTAAACAAAAATCACATTTTTACGTTGTAAATTTATAAGCAAAAATCATATTTTCACATTGTAAATCAATAAACAAAAATCACGTTGAAAACATTTTATAAACCTTAGAAATCAGTAAGGATAGAAAAAAATAAAAACTTACTGCTGGATTTTCATAAGGGGGAGGGCTGTTGTAGGCGCTAGAGTCGGCAGGTGGGGGGTCCTGGCCGTTGGTGGTGCGGCGGTCTCCAGAAGTCGGCGGTGGGCTTCAAAGGGTTGGGAAGCGGCTAAAACGAGGAGGGCTTCGCAAGGAGGGAGGAGATGGGTTGCGGAGGAGAGAGGAAGGCTAGGGAGGGGCACGCGCCTGTCGGGGGAAGGCGGAGGTAGCCTCTGGCGGCATCGAAGTGGAGGAGCGGCGGCTTCAAGCTCCGTTGTTTTTCCCATTTTTTTCCTAATTTTGTTTCGATCTGGGTTAGAGAGAGAAGAAGGAAAGGGGGCTTTAATATATATTTAATAATTAAATATTATTATTTTTCTTCCTAGAAGTTGACTTTTAATTCGAATCCCAAATCAAGCCCAACAATTGTCGCCTCTAGCTAATTACCCCTATTCCGAACATAATGGGATATATATCGTAAGCTGATTCGATCAGTTTCGTCAAAATCAAAATATAAATCTAGATATTTAATTTGAATGCACATTTCAATTTACCGGGACCACATACTTTAACAACCCGTATTTTCAAACCTGTTATAACATAAATGGAGGCAGAATTAAACTGTAAAATCTGAACCAAGGGAAACGGGCTATGCCATTGCGTTCGTCTCGTAAAAATACGCGAAATAGAGTCCGAGTTTTCGAAAATCGGAGTCCGTATGACCAAGATATGGCCTCGCGAAGTTTCACGAAAAATTCCCAAATTAAAGTATACTTAATTAAGTGAAATGGGTTGCACAGGGAAATATATATATTGATATATATATATATATATATATATATATATATATAATTGAAAATTAAATAAATAAATATGCAAAAATGCTCAAAACAGCGAATTGGGAGAGGGGAATAACCAAACCGGCCGATTTTTGAGGTCGACCCAAGCCCGCTGGGTCGACTAGGGGTTAATCCAGGGTGTTTGGCTGTCAACCCGTGGGCCGATTCGCTCAAATGCAGATTTTGCATTTGGATGGTTCTCATGGTTCATCTTTAATCTAAAGGCCCTAGATGGTTCCTACACTTGACTTCTTCCCCAAGACATGCTTTGATGGCTTGGATTGAATCTAGGTTTAATCCTATGGCCTAAAACACTTGCCTAATCTATAAATAAGACCCTAACCTATCCTAAATCCTCATTATTCATTCATGCAACTAAACTATGGCAAAATTTTACCTCTCATGGCCTCCACTCTCTTCATAAAATTTCTAAATGGTTCCTATGAGAGATTTTCCATGCATACAAGTGTTTTCAAGCTTGTATGAGTGTCATTAGCTTGCATTCAAGTCAAGTTTCTATCTTTGCATCATAAAGCAAGGGTTTTGATCATTTTGGCTCAAGGGTTTTTATTTTAGAGCTTGCATTTTGGGTCTATTTGATTGCATAAGGGCTTTTTCATATTTTTTGTGCCTTCATAGCAATGTAAGCCCTTTCCCTACTCTTAGATATTAACTATGAAGTTAAATGTTCATGTTGCAAGTTTGGGTTTGATCATTGAGTATGATACATGCTATCATGTCATGCAAGTTTATGAAGTCATTATTTTGATCTTGTGAGCTAAAAGCTACAACCTTTATGTTGAAATGTTGCATTAGGCAACATGAGAACCCTCATAACCTTTATGTCAACTTGCATATGAAGTCATAACCCTTATATGATGATATATGCGAGTTACTAGTCATCATTCCATATCTTTTGTCACCATGATTCGCTTATGTGCCAAGTTTGGGTTTATGCATGTTTTGAGGCTTAAGAATGTAACATGCAAGTTAATGAACACATTTGTGCCTCATTTGCCACCATGATTATCTTGTGGCTTAATATCCATTTTTGTCATGCCTTTGCCAAGTCTCTTCTTTTAATCCATTATGTTGTCGCGAACGTATATGCGAGTTTAAAAGCGTTGGGTTATGTTATGGGTAATTTCTAATGACATGAAAATACAACTTGAAAACATGACTTGAAATATAACATGGAAGTTGACATGTAAGTATGCATAAAAACATAAGCTTGGGAATTTACCTATTAAGTTAGGTCTACCCTTTGGGAATTTACCTATTAAGTTAGGTCTACTCAAATGCTTGAAAACTTGTAACATGTTTTGGGAAACATGATGGACATGACACTTAGATAATATAAGTGTGGCCAACTCGAGGTTGGGTTGAGTTTGCAACGTAAAACTACCCGGAACCGACCGGCCTAACTAGTAGTTGCAAATAATAGGACCCAATGTGAGAAGTTGGTCATGTTGTGCTTGAACCCGAGGTTAGACCAAGTTGTGGTGTAAAGCTACCCGGAACCGACCGGCTTAACTAGTAACCACAACAAAGTCTAATGTGAGAGGTGAAGGTGCATTAAGTAATTAATGCCACATGATAGGGTTAAGTTAATTTGATTAATGACTCTTAACCAAATATGACATGGACAAATGGGTTAAGTAATTTGATTAGGCTAGTGATACTTAACAAAACATGACAAGGTTGGGTAGGTTAAGTAACTTGATTTGCCTAATGACACTTAACCATTTTTATATGACTAGTGGATGGGGTTAAGTTAACCAACACTTAATCAATCCAACGCGATAACTTGGTAAGGTTAAGTAAGTTTTCTTAATGACGCTTAACCGAAAAATACGGTTAACGAATGGGGTTAAGATTAGACTCAACTAGTCTAAACATGGAAATCGGATGGGGTTAAGTTAGCCTAGACTTAATTAATCCCACTTGGTAGTTTAATGGGGTTAAGTTAAGCACTTAACTAATCTAAACATGATGAATTGATGTGGTTAAGTGACCTATACTTAACCAATCTAACTCGTGAATTTATTGAGGTTAAGTTAACCTATACTTAACCGATCTAACGTGAAAACATGATAAGGCTATGTCACGAATCGCTTGAATACACTTGACCGATTTGACTGAGTAAATTGATAGGGTCAAGTTAATATATACTTAACCAATCTAGAATGATAATTGGACGAGGTTAAGTCGTGAATTGCTTAGTACATACTTAACCAACGTGAGCATGGTTTGTAGGGTTAAGTCTTGGACATGGATACTTAGCCAATTTTGACATGATTTGAAGACGGGTTAAGTCTTGGACTTGGATACTTAGCCAATTTTGACATGATTGGTAGACGGGTTAAGTCATGAACTTAAGTGACACTTAATCCATTATGTAAACCCTAGTTCTGAGGATAGGGGATAATCGTAGTTAACAAGGATAACGGGAATAAGGCTAAGTGGTAAACCTTAGTTGAGGAATAACTAAGTAATGATTCTTAATCAAGGAAATTTAGACCAGTTCATAGATAGATGAGTAACCTGATACGGTAGGTCATCGTTTAAGTATACGAGTAGGAGCAAGTATCTGATTTAGATAAAGGCTCCAGCGAACTGGGTAACGAAGCAGCGGCTTCGGGGAACGTGAGGGTATTCTTGGTATCCCTCTATGAGCTGCCAAGTGATTATACTAGGCTCATGAGAGGTTAAGGACTGCGTTAGAAGAACCAAGAGTGTGCCTTGGTTGTTATGCGAGCGACCTAAAGACAGGGATGGATAGGGGATAGTCGACGATACACGGTCGTACCCTAGATAGCATTTCGTCAGACTACCTACCATCTTTGGTCAAGCATGTACGTAAGGAAAGGCAGAGAACACCCAATAGACCATAATTGCTATCTAATTATGGTTGCGGTAAGGCTAGGATTGTGGGTTGGCCAGTAGTGTGTTCTCATACAGGATTTATCCTGTCTTGTCTTTCACTAGTTGAGGGAGGGGTCGCGTGGGACCATAGCCACGTATAGAAAAACAGACCTTAGCATCTGCATCGGCAGATAAATCGAAAGCTCCCGACCGAGTCCTGTATTTCTCGATCTGCCCTGTGACAGGACTCGGATGGCACGATGTGATACATGTGCATACAGTCATGGAAAACGATTCACGATGAATGCGTGGGAAAAAGAGCGCAGTTGACGCTTAGCGTAAATCCCAGTGGCCCTGGGTGGTTGAACCAAAACCGAGATACGAAAACGTGCAATAGGTAAGCGTAATCCCTAGTGGCCCTAGGTAGCATAAGTCCTAGTTGTACAAACGATAATTCATGTTGGAAGACCCTAGCTAGGTTTAGGGTAACAGTCCAAACCGATCTTAAGGATCATGGAACTATGTTAAAGTAATGTAGAATATCATGGGAAAGCCCGTATGGTCTACGGCAAGGGACTGAACATTTACATGGAATAAAACATACAAGTTGAGTAACCTATATATGCGATATATTAGGTTGACATGGACCATTACACGACTTTTGAGTGAGGGTCATTCTTGGTTAACACATGATACGGTGGGGATACTAGTACGGTAGGTGCAGAGCTAAAATGCAGGATAGATATCATGGGACATTATACGTGATAGATATCTTGGGGATATTATACTTGATAGAAACCTGACGATGTGATACCTTGTTTTATCTTGACATCGTAATTTATCATGACACCTTAGTTTATCTGAGTTCAGTAGTTCATCCTGTTATTTTGATTTAGCTTATCTATCTTGTCATCATGCTTATGTTCATCTCAGTTTCTCATGTCAGTTAACTTTACTAGTTTTTATGCTAATAGTAGATAGGGCTTACTCAGTCTTTTTGACTGACCCGTTTTGTTTCGCCTCTTTTCTTCCGCTTCCCCCCAGGTTACAGGGAGGAAATACTGTTGTTTAGTTCGGACTTCTTCTGCTTGAAGGTCATCATGGATGGCTTGGACTTTTCTTGGCTAATGGCTACTTTACTGTTTTTACTTAGGAAATAATTTATGAAAATGTCTTTATGCTTCTTTACTATTGCAAGACAGGTTTTGATGTACTCTGATGTAAAAGGCTTTAGACCTTATTTATTCATGTTATGAAAGTTTGATTTTACTTCCGCTATTTTATATGTTCTGTCTTGTGATATTTCTGTGCATGTTTACCAATAATGCCCCTCTAAAGCTAGTGCATTCCTTTTGCGAGTGACCCTAGCGGAGGCGGGGTGTTACACGTGGTATCAGAGCAGAAGGTTACCAGACTGGGCAAAAGTTTTTAAAGACCTTTTGAAAACTATTTGAAAATCGTTTACAAAGAAGCATTTTTTCAAGAAAATTTTCTTTTAAAAGAAAAAGGCTATTCCCCAAAGGCCATTAGCACTATCCTTGTTTCCTTAATTGAGTCTCTTTTCCTTTCTTTCCTCCATCTGTAGTCACAGTAGTTTTAACTACGACTAGTCTTTTCTACCTATGAAAGTGCTTTCCATACGATGGAGGTGGTTCTCGAGAGACCAGTGGCCGCGTTATAAGAAAGGATCGTGAGAAAGAAGGATAAAGGATACGAGCTTAAGGATGAGCAACTTGTTGGTATGGCTTAGTCCTCAAAGGAGGGAGAAAGATGAACAATGAAACCCATGACGAGAGAGTACCTTTGGCATGGTAAAACGGGGCGGATAGTTAAGTATTATGGGACAAGGACAAGATCATCGGGAGGGCAGTAGTATGCTCTCATTTCTAGAGTACCTCGGAAGGAGGGTAACGATCTTGTTAAAGGTTTAGCTTTTCTTCTCTATCATCCCGTTAGGACTTCGTTGTTCGTATCATTTAAGTCTGCTTCGATAGTTGAGTCTCTGCACCTGAAGTACTAGCGTAATAGAGAATCCCATTTTTGTCTCAAAGTCCTATTGGAGAATCAGTCCATTTGTAACAACCCGTATTTCAATAACATGTTAAAACGAGAATCAAGGCAGAATTTAATTTTAAATTCTGAATCAAGTAAAACGGGCTATGTCATTGCGTTCGTCTCGGAAAAATACGCGAAATAGAGTCCGAGTTTTCGAAAATCGGAGTCCGTATGACCCGGTTAAGGCCCAAAGAAGTTTTCGGGAAATTTGAATTTCGAAACATGCAGAAATGGGGCCAGGCGGGAAAATTCCCGCCCAGACAAGTCGACAGGCATGTCGACAGGCATGTCGACAGGCATTTCGACAGGGCTGTCGACTTGCCCTGTCGGCTGATTCTGATCTGGTGCACCTATTTTCTATCTTGGCTAGGTTTTTGGGCCTGGTTTGAAATCTGACGGTTCAGGTTGGTCCTAGGGTTAATCTAAGGGCCTAAAACTATCCTAATCTCTATAAAAAGACCCTAAACCTACCCCTAAACCCTCATTATTCACTCATGTAACTAAACTATGGCCAAATTTCTACTCTCATGGCCTCCATCTCAAATCCCTAGAGCATATGCATTCAAATCGGGTTCAAATCAAAAGATGCAAGCTTGCTACACCAAAGAGAGGCAAAATCAACGTTGCTATGCGAGTTCCATGACGATTCTTCAACAAAGGAGGCACCTTTCTTAGCCAAGATGATTCATGCTTCTTTCCCTAGGCCTAACTATGTAAGTTCTAGCTACTTTTAGATGGAAACGGTAGTTTTGATAATGGCATGGGATAAAATGAGGCTAAACATGATTATGCGAACCTATATGAACCTTACCTTGCCTCTTGTGTTCATGTTTATGATTTTAGGCCATGTGAGTGACTTAATCATGCCTCTCATGCTATGCATAACCTAGTTTAACTTGCAAGTTTGGATCTTTATGCATGAAATGCTAGCATGAACCTTTAGGAACCACTTTACTTGTGAAACATTGGCTAAGGCAAGATTTTGGGGCTTATGCATGTTTATGAACCCAAACCCCTTATGCTATCATGCAAGTTTGTGGCCAAATCCTTTATGAGATTATGCATGCTTGTGGCCAATCCCCTCTTTTAAGTTGTGCATGTTTATGGCCAAACCCTTTTTGATAATATGCATGTTTGTGGCCAAATTACCTTATGACACTATGCATGTTTATGGCCAATCCCTTTATGATGTTATGCATGTGGAAGCCAAGCCCTTTTTAGCATCATGCATGTTTTGAGACCAATATGTGACATAGTATCCTTACTATGTTGGCTCGCTTTGCTTGCGTTGGGAAAACACGATTTTGGGTAGTTAGATAAACAGGAACATGTCGCGAAATCCTAACTTTATTATGACATATGTTTATACTTGAAAATATGACTTGAAAGATGACATGGAAGTTGACATGTAAGTATGCATAAAAACATGAGCTTGGGAATTTACCTATTAAGTTAGGTCTACCCTTTGGGAATTTACCTATTAAGTTAGGTCTACCCAAATGCTTGAAAAACTTGTAACATGTTTTGGAAACATGATGAACTTAGATAATATAAGTGTGGCCAACTCGAGGTTGGGTTGAGTTTGCAACGTAAAACTACCCGGAACCGACCGGCCTAACTAGTAGTTGCAAACAATAGGACCCAATGTGAGAAGTTGGTCATGTCGCGCTTAAGACCCGAGGTTAGACTAGGTTGTGGTGTAAATCTACCCGGACCCGCCCGGCTTAACTAGTAACCACAACAAGGTCTAATGTGAGAGGTTGAGGGTGCATTAATTAAATTAATGCCACATAATAGGGTTAAGTTAATTTGATTAATGAGGCTTAACCAAATATGATATGGACAAATGGGTTAAGTAATTTGATTAGGCTAATGATACTTAACAAAACATGATAAGCTTGGGTAGGTTAAGTAACTTGATTTGCCTAATGACACTTGACCATTTTTATACGACTAGTGGACGGGATTAAGTTAACCAACACTTCATCAATCCAACACGATAACGTGATAAGGTTAAGTAAATTTTCTTAATGACACTTAACCGTATAATACAGTTAATGGATGGGGTTAAGATTAGGCTTAACTAATCTAAACATGGTAATCGGATGGGGTTAAGTTAAACACTTAACTAATTTAACACGATGATTTGATGAGGTTAAGTGACCTATACTTAACCAATCTAACTCGTTAATTTGTTGAGGTTAAGTTAACCTATACTTAACCAATCTAACGTGAAAACATGATAAGGCTAAGTCACGAATCGTTTCGAATACGCTTGACCGATTTGACTCAGTAATTTGATAGGGTCAAATTAATATATACTTAACCAATCTAAAATGATAATTAGACGAGGTTGAGTCATGGATTGCTTGATACACTTAACCAACTTGACACATGGTTTGTAGGGTTAAGTCTTGGACTTGGATACTTAGCCAATTTTGACATGGTTTGTAGACGGGCTAAGTTATGAACTTAAGTGACACCTAACCCATTAGATAAACCCTAATTCGGAGGATTAGGTAAATAACCATAGTTAACAAGGATTATGGAAATAAGGCTAAGTGGTAAACCTTAGTTAAGGGAAACTAAGTAATAATTCTTAGTCAAGGAAATTTGGACCATTTCTTAAATAGATTAGTAACCCGATACGTTAGGTCAACGTTTAAGTATGCGTGTAGGAGCAGACTATCTGATTTAGATAAAGGCTCCAACGAACTGGGTAACGAAGCAGCGGCTTCGGGGAACGTGAGGATATTGTTGGGATCCCTCTATGAGCTACCAGGTTATTATACTAGGCTCACGAGAGGTTGAGGTCTGCGGTAGAAGAACCAAGAATATGCCTTGGTTGCTATGCGAGCGACCTAAAGACTGGGGTGGATAGCAGTGAGTCGACGAATACATAAGGTGCCCGAGATAGCAAGTTCGTCGATCATCTACCATCTTGAGTCAAGCGTATACGTACGAAAAGGCAGGGAACACCCAACAGACCATAATTGCTATCTAATTATGGGTGAGGTAGGCCGTAGGATGTGGGCTGGCCGGAGTGTAGTTCTCATGCAAGATTTTCTCTTGTGTTGCCTTTCACTAGTTGAGGGAGGGGTCTCGTGGGACCATAGCCACGTGTAGAAAAGCAGACCTTAGTATCTGCATCGGCAGATAAATCTAAAGCTCCCGACCGAGTCCTGTATTTCTTGTTTTGCCCTGTGACAGGACTCGGATGGCACGATGTGATACATGTGCATACATAGAAAACGATTCACGATGAATGCGTGGGAAAAAGGGCACGGTTGAGGGTTAGCGTAATCCCTAGTGGCCTAAGTGGTTTAACCCAAACCGAAATACGAAAGCGTGCAATAGGTAAGCGTAATCCCTAGTGGTGCTAGGTGGCGTAAGTCCTAGTAGTTCAAACGATGATTCATATGGAAGAGCCCAGCTAGAACAAGGGTGACAGTCCAAACGATTTCAGGGAAAATACGACATGAGGAAGCCCGTACGAGGTACGGCAAAGGACTGAACTTGTATACATGGAAAGAAACATATGATTTGAGTAACCTATATATGCGATATATTAGGTTGACATGGACCATTACACGACTTTGAGCAAGGGACATTCATGGTTAACACATGACGCGGGTAGGGATACTAGTACGAGAGGTGCAGAGCAAATATACATGTTAGAACTAGGAAGAATATACATAATAGATACCGTGGGATGTTAGACGGGGTAGAAACCTTGGGATAATGTACTCGTTAGAAATCTGACGATGTGATACCTTGACTTATCATAACACCGTAGTTTATCATGATACCTTAGTTTACTTTGCCACAGTAGTTCAACCGGCTATCCTGGTTTATCTATCTTGTAGTTATCCTTATGTTTACTTTCAGTTTATGCATGTCATGTTACCTTTACCTGTTTTTATACTGGAAGTAGATAGGACTTACTCAGTCTTTTTGACTGACCCGTTTTGTTTTGCCTCTTTTCTTCCGTTTCCCCCCCCAGGTTTCAGGGAGGAAACAATGCTGTTTAATTCTGACTTCTTCCGCTTGAAGGTCATCATGGATGGCTTGGACTTCTCTTGGCTATGGCTACTTTACTGTTTTTACTTAGGGAATAATTTATTAAAAAGTCTTTATGCTTCTTTACTATTGCAAGACAGGTTTTGATGTACTCTGATGTAAAAGGCTTTAGACCTTAATTATTGAATTTATGAAAGTTCGATTTTACTTCCGCTATTTTATATGTTCTGTCTTGTGATATTTCTGTGCATGTTTACCAATAATGCCCCTCTAAAGCTAGTGCATTCCTTTGCGAGTGACCCTAGCGGAGGCGGGGTGTTACATTTGGTATCAGAGCAGAAGGTTACCAGACTGGGCAAAAAGTTTTTAAAGACCTTCTGAAAACTATTTGAAAAAAAAACCGTTTACAAAGAAGCATTTTTCAAGAAAATTTTCTTTTAAAAAGAAAAAGGCTATTCCCCAAAGGCCATTAGCATCATCCTTGTTTCCTTGATTTAATCTCTTTTCCTTTCTTTCCTCCATCTGTAGTCACAGTGGTTTTGACTGCGACTAGTCTTTCTAGCTGCGTAAGTGTTTCCCGTACGATGGAGGTGGTTCTCGAGAGACCGTTGCAGAGTTATGCATGAAAGGATAGTAAGAACAAGGATAAAGGATATGAGCTCAGGGATAAGCAACATGTTGGTATGGCTGAGTCCTAAAAGGAGGGAGAAAGATGAACAATGAAACCCATGACGAGAGGGTACCTTTGGCATAGTGAAACGGGATAGATAGTTAAGTATCATGGGACAAGGACAAGATCATTGGGAGGGCAATAGTATGCTCTCATTTCTAGGGTACCTCAGAAGGAGGGTAACGATCTTGTTAAAGGTTTAGCTTTTCTTCTCTATCATCCTGTCGGGACTTTGTTTTGATCACCGCATCTTTTAAGTCCGCTTCGATAGTTGAGTCTCTGCACCTTAAGTACTAGCGTAATAGAGAATCCCATTTTTGTCTCAAAGTCCTATTGGAGAATCGGTCCATTTATACATGACTTGTTTGGATTTGGGAATGTCTATGCCAAGTGTTGAGTTTGGAAATAATGCTTATGTTTATAAGCTATGGATGGATTCTAGGGATGAAGTGGCTATCCAGTAAGGGGTGCCACTCTCGATTTTGATAGGAGGGTAGTTAGACTCTTGGCTTGTTTTGGTAATACCCTTGAAGTATCGCGTAACCTTTTGGGTTCTGTCATGATTAGTTACTTAGAATCCCTAGATGCCTTTGTTGGAAATTAGAAACCCGATCGAATGGTGTTCGCTAATAAGACGGATGGTTTACTCCGATTATGTATGGGTTATGGGAATTACCCTAGTAAGTGCACACGGTAACTTGTTTACTTTCAAGAGAAAGTTTTTCTACGTGGAATACCTTATGGTGCGAGGTTCAGGATTCACAAGTAAATTTTGGAAAGCTCGCATGGAATCATGAGTACGCAGTCCTGTTTGCACCAAGTATTCTAGAAGGAGAATAAGTACAAGTAGAACGGGAGGCGATGAGGAAATGAGTTCCAACTCATGTTATGGAAACAGGAATAAGAAGCTACAAAATCGCGAAGTTAAAAGACGACTTTGATGGTCAAAGACTAGATACGCGCATGATATCTCTTTTTGGGAGTATATCCTTGATCCCTGTTTTCTGTAGAGCTTACTTGTAGGCTATCTTTTGTGGACATCCTCTCGGTCCTATTTTCTGTTACAAACCCCGTAAGGAGTTTGTCCTGTTTATCTTCTCGACCCTGTTTCAGGGAATCCTAGGTAGAACCCTATGGATGTAAACATGTATTTGAAACATGTTATGATTGATATGGTTGCAAGTGGTTGCTCGTGGATGCGCGAATACACATTAGATACTAGCTCGACTCGGCCACATTTCATATTGCATATGCACGAGTATTTATACTTGTTTATGGATGAAATCGAATGTATTATCATGCGGTTGTCGCATATGAATGAATGATTGTGCACGCATATAGTATCTATATGACTAGGACTATTTGCATACATGATGGATTCATAGCACTAAACATATTTTTGCATTCAAAAGATTTTTCAGGCCTGATCATTAGCATTAGCTAAGGAACATGTACACACACGTTTTGCATATATTCATACAGCATTAGAAATCATCTAAGGACAATGGTTGCTTGTGGATGATGTTTTGAGTAGATGGATGATGGATGGTAGGATATGTTCTTCCTAACTTAGAGATTTCGGGGACGAAATCCTAAAAGGTGGGGAGAATGTAACAACCCGTATTTCAATAACATGTTAAAACGAGAATCAAGGCAGAATTTAATTTTAAATTCTGAATCAAGTAAAACGGGCTATGCCATTGCGTTCGTCTCGGAAAAATACGCGAAATAGAGTCCGAGTTTTCGAAAATCGGAGTCCGTATGACCCGGTTAAGGCCCAAAGAAGTTTTCGGGAAATTTGAATTTCGAAACATGCAGAAATGGGGCCAGGCGGGAAAATTCCCGCCCAGACAAGTCGACAGGCATGTCGACAGGCATGTCGACAGGCATGTCGACAGGGCTGTCGACTTGCCCTGTCGGCTGATTCTGATCTGGTGCACCTATTTTCTATCTTGGCTAGGTTTTTGGGCCTGGTTTGAAATCTGACGGTTCAGGTTGGTCCTAGGGTTAATCTAAGGGCCTAAAACTATCCTAATCTCTATAAAAAGACCCTAAACCTACCCCTAAACCCTCATTATTCACTCATGTAACTAAACTATGGCCAAATTTCTACTCTCATGGCCTCCATCTCAAATCCCTAGAGCCTATGCATTCAAATCGGGTTCAAATCAAAAGATGCAAGCTTGCTACACCAAAGAGAGGCAAAATCAACGTTGCTATGCGAGTTCCATGACGATTCTTCAACAAAGGAGGCAACTTTCTTAGCCAAGATGATTCGTGCTTCTTTCCCTAGGCCTAACTATGTAAGTTCTAGCTACTTTTAGATGGGAACGGTAGTTTTGATAATGGCATGGGATAAAATGAGGCTAAACATGATTATGCGAACCTATATGAACCTTACCTTGCCTCTTGTGTTCATGTTTATGATTTTAGGCCATGTGAGTGACTTAATCATGCCTCTCATGCTATGCATAACCTAGTTTAACTTGCAAGTTTGGATCTTTATGCATGAAATGCTAGCATGAACCTTTAGGAACCACTTTACTTGTGAAACATTGGCTAAGGCAAGATTTTGGGGCTTATGCATGTTTATGAACCCAAACCCCTTATGCTATCATGCAAGTTTGTGGCCAAATCCTTTATGAGATTATGCATGCTTGTGGCCAATCCCCTCTTTTAAGTTGTGCATGTTTATGGCCAAACCCTTTTTGATAATATGCATGTTTGTGGCCAAATTACCTTATGACACTATGCATGTTTATGGCCAATCCCTTTATGATGTTATGCATGTGGAATCCAAGCCCTTTTTAGCATCATGCATGTTTTGAGACCAATATGTGACATAGTATCCTTACTATGTTGGCTCGCTTTGCTTGCGTTGGGAAAACACGATTTTGGGTAGTTAGATAAACAGGAACATGTCGTGAAATCCTAACTTGATTATGACATATGTTTATACTTGAAAATATGACTTGAAAGATGACATGGAAGTTGACATGTAAGTATGCATAAAAACATGAGCTTGGGAATTTACCTATTAAGTTAGGTCTACCCTTTGGGAATTTACCTATTAAGTTAGGTCTACCCAAATGCTTGAAAAACTTGTAACATGTTTTGGAAACATGATGAACTTAGATAATATAAGTGTGGCCAACTCGAGGTTGGGTTGAGTTTGCAACGTAAAACTACCCGGAACCGACCGGCCTAACTAGTAGTTGCAAACAATAGGACCCAATGTGAGAAGTTGGTCATGTCGCGCTTAAGACCCGAGGTTAGACTAGGTTGTGGTGTAAATCTACCCGGACCCGCCCGGCTTAACTAGTAACCACAACAAGGTCTAATGTGAGAGGTTGAGGGTGCATTAATTAAATTAATGCCACATAATAGGGTTAAGTTAATTTGATTAATGAGGCTTAACCAAATATGATATGGACAAATGGGTTAAGTAATTTGATTAGGCTAATGATACTTAACAAAACATGATAAGCTTGGGTAGGTTAAGTAACTTGATTTGCCTAATGACACTTGACCATTTTTATACGACTAGTGGACGGGATTAAGTTAACCAACACTTCATCAATCCAACACGATAACGTGATAAGGTTAAGTAAATTTTCTTAATGACACTTAACCGTATAATACAGTTAATGGATGGGGTTAAGATTAGGCTTAACTAATCTAAACATGGTAATCGGATGGGGTTAAGTTAAACACTTAACTAATTTAACACGATGATTTGATGAGGTTAAGTGACCTATACTTAACCAATCTAACTCGTTAATTTGTTGAGGTTAAGTTAACCTATACTTAACCAATCTAACGTGAAAACATGATAAGGCTAAGTCACGAATCGTTTCGAATACGCTTGACCGATTTGACTCGGTAATTTGATAGGGTCAAATTAATATATAATTAACCAATCTAAAAATGATAATTAGACGAGGTTGAGTCATGGATTGCTTGATACACTTAACCAACTTGACACATGGTTTGTAGGGTTAAGTCTTGGACTTGGATACTTAGCCAATTTTGACATGGTTTGTAGACGGGCTAAGTTATGAACTTAAGTGACACCTAACCCATTAGATAAACCCTAATTCGGAGGATTAGGTAAATACCCATAGTTAACAAGGATTATGGAAATAAGGCTAAGTGGTAAACCTTAGTTAAGGGAAACTAAGTAATAATTCTTAGTCAAGGAAATTTGGACCATTTCTTAAATAGATTAGTAACCCGATACGTTAGGTCAACGTTTAAGTATGCGTGTAGGAGCAGACTATCTGATTTAGATAAAGGCTCCAACGAACTGGGTAACGAAGCAGCGGCTTCGGGAACGTGAGGATATTCTTGGGATTCCTCTGTGAGCTGCCAGGTTATTATACTAGGCTCACGAGAGGTTGAGGTCTGCGGTAGAAGAACCAAGAATATGCCTTGGTTGCTATGCGAGCGACCTAAAGACTGGGGTGGATAGCAGTGAGTCGACGAATACATAAGGTGCCCGAGATAGCAAGTTCGTCGATCATCTACCATCTTGAGTCAAGCGTATACGTACGGAAAGGCAGGGAACACCCAACAGACCATAATTGCTATCTAATTATGGGTGAGGTAGGCCGTAGGATGTGGGCTGGCCGGAGTGTAGTTCTCATGCAAGATTTTCTCTTGTGTTGCCTTTCACTAGTTGAGGGGAGGGGTCTCGTGGGACCATAGCCACGTGTAGAAAAGCAGACCTTAGTATCTGCATCGGCAGATAAATCTAAAGCTCCCGACCGAGTCCTGTATTTCTTGTTTTGCCCTGTGACAGGACTCGGATGGCACGATGTGATACATGTGCATACATAGAAAACGATTCACGATGAATGCGTGGGAAAAAGGGCGCGGTTGAGGGTTAGCGTAATCCCTAGTGGCCTAGGTGGTTTAACCCAAACCGAAATACGAAAGCGTGCAATAGGTAAGCGTAATCCCTAGTGGTGCTAGGTGGCGTAAGTCCTAGTAGTTCAAACGATGATTCATATGGAAGAGCCCAGCTAGAACAAGGGTGAAAGTCCAAACGATTTCAGGGAAAATACGACATGAGGAAGCCCGTACGAGGTACGGCAAAGGACTGAACTTGTATACATGGAAAGAAACATATGATTTGAGTAACCTATATATGCGATATATTAGGTTGACATGGACCATTACACGACTTTGAGCAAGGGACATTCATGGTTAACACATGACGCGGGTAGGGATACTAGTACGAGAGGTGCAGAGCAAATATACATGTTAGAACTAGGAAGAATATACATAATAGATACCGTGGGATGTTAGACGGGGTAGATACCTTGGGATAATGTACTCGTTAGAAATCTGACGATGTGATACCTTGACTTATCATAACACCGTAGTTTATCATGATACCTTAGTTTACTTTGCCACAGTAACCGGCTATCCTGGTTTATCTATCTTGTAGTTATCCTTATGTTTACTTTCAGTTTATGCATGTCATGTTACCTTTACCTGTTTTTATACTGGAAGTAGATAGGACTTACTCAGTCTTTTTGACTGACCCGTTTTGTTTTGCCTCTTTTCTTCCGTTCCCCCCCAGGTTTCAGGGAGGAAACAATGCTGTTTAGTTCGGACTTCTTCCGCTTGAAGGTCATCATGGATGGCTTGGACTTCTCTTGGCTATGGCTACTTTACTGTTTTTACTTGGGGAATAATTTATTAAAAAGTCTTTATGCTTCTTTACTATTGCAAGACAGGTTTTGATGTACTCTGATGTAAAAGGCTTTAGACCTTAATTATTGAATTTATGAAAGTTCGATTTTACTTCCGCTATTTTATATGTTTTGTCTTGTGATATTTCTGTGCATGTTTACCAATAATGCCCCTCTAAAGCTAGTGCATTCCTTTGCGAGTGACCCTAGCGGAGGCGGGGTGTTACACCATTTATACATGACTTGTTCGGATTTGGGAATGTCTATGCCAAGTGTTGAGTTTGGAAATAATGCTTATATTTATAAGCTATGGATGGATTCTAGGGATGAAATGGTTATCCAGTAGGGGGTGCCACTCTCGGTTTTGATAGGCGGGTAGTTAGACCTTTTGACTAGCCTTGGTAATGCCCTCGAAGTATCGGGTAACCTTTTTGAGGTTCTGTCATGACTAGTTACTTAGAATCCCTTGATGCCTTTATTGGAAATTTGAAGCCCGATCGAGTGGTGTTCGCCAATAAGACGGATGGTTTGCTTCATTTATGCATGGGTTATAGAGATCACCCTAGTAAGTGCGCATGATAACCTGATTGACATCTGTTTACTTTCAAGAGAAAGTTCTTCTACATGGAATGCCTTATAGTATATAAACGAGATCCAAGATTCACTAGTGAATTTTGGAAAGCTTGCATGAGATCATGAGTACGCAGTCATGTTTGCGTCAAGTATTCTAGGAAAAGGATAAGTGCAAGTGGAACGAGAGGCGACGAAGAAATGAGTTCCAGCTCATGTTATGGAAACAGGAATAAGAAGCTACAAAATCGCGAAGTTAAAAGACGACTTTGATGGTCAAAGACCAGATACGCGCATGATATCTCTTTTTGGGAGTATATCCTTGATCCCTGTTTTCTGTAGAGCTTACTTGTAGGCTATCTTTTGTGGACATCCTCTCGGTCCTATTCTCCGTTACAAACCCAGAAAGGAGTTTGTCCTGTTTATCTTCTCGACCCTGTTTCAGGGAATTCTAGGTAGAACCCTATGGATGTAAACATGTATTTGAAACATGTTATGATTGATATGGTTGCAAGTGGTTGCAAGTGGTTGCTCGTGGATGCGCGAATACACATTAGATACTAGCTCGACTCGGTCACATTTCATATTGCATATGCACGAGTATTTATACTTGTTTATGGATGAAATCGAATGTATTATCATGTGATTGTTGCATATGAATGAATGATTTTGCATGCATATAGTATCTATATGACTAGGACTATTTGCATACATGTTGGATTCATGGCACTATACATATTTTGCATTAGAAAGATTATTCAGGCCTGATCATTAGCATTAGCTAAGGAACATGTACACACACGTTTTGCATATATTCATACAGCATTAGAAATCATCTAAGGACTATTTTGAGTAGATGGATGATGGATGGTAGGATATGTTCTTCCAAACTTGGAGATTTCGGGGACGAAATCCTAAAAGGTGGGGAGAATGTAACAACCCGTATTTTCAATAACCTGTTATAACATAAATGGAGGCAGAATTAAACTGTAAAATCTGAATCAAGGGAAATGGGATATGCCATTGCGTTCGTCTCGGAAAAATACGCGAAATAGAGTCCGAGTTTTCGAAAATCGGAGTCCGTATGACCAAGATATGGCCTCGCGAAGTTTCACGAAAAATTCCCAAATTAAAGTATACTTAATTAAGTGAAATGGGTTGCGCAGAGAAATATATATATATTGATATATATATATATATATATATATAATTGAAAATTAAATAAACAAATATGCAAAAATGTTCAAAACAGCGAATTGGGAGAGGGGAATAACCGAACCGGCCGATTTTTGAGGTCGACCCGAGCTCGCTGGGTCGACTAGGGGTTAATCCAGGGTGTTTGGCTGTCAACCCGTGGGCCGATTCGCTCAAATGCAGATTTTGCATTTGGATGGTTCTCATGGTTCATCTTTAATCTAAAGGCCCTAGATGGTTCCTACACTTGACTTCTTCCCCAAGACATGCTTTGATGGCTTGGATTGAATCTAGGTTTAATCCTATGGCCTAAAACACTTGCCTAATCTATAAATAAGACCCTAACCTATCCTAAATCCTCATTATTCATTCATGCAACTAAACTATGGCAAAATTTTACCTCTCATGGCCTCCACTCTCTTCATAAAATTTCTAAATGGTTCCTATGAGAGATTTTCCATGCATACAAGTGTTTTCAAGCTTGTATGAGTGTCATTAGCTTGCATTCAAGTCAAGTTTCTATCTTTGCATCATAAAGCAAGGGTTTTGATCATTTTGGCTCAAGGGTTTTTATGTTAGAGCTTGCATTTTGGGTCTATTTGATTGCATAAGGGCTTTGTCATATCTTTTGTGCCTTCATAGCAATGTAAGCCCTTTCCCTACTCTTAGATATTAACTATGAAGTTAAATGTTCATGTTGCAAGTTTGGGTTTGATCATTGAGTATGATACATGCTATCATGTCATGCAAGTTTATGAAGTCATTATCTTGATCTTGTGAGCTAAAAGCTACAACCTTTATGTTGAAATGTTGCATTAGGCAACATGAGAACCCTCATAACCTTTATGTCAATTTGCATATGAAGTCATAACCCTTATATGATGATATATGCGAGTTACTAGTCATCATTCCATATCTTTTGCCACCATGATTCGCTTATGTGCCAAGTTTGGGTTTATGCATGTTTTGAGGCTTAAGAATGTAACATGCAAGTTAATGAACACATTTGTGCCTCATTTGCCACCATGATTATTTTGTGGCTTAATATCCATTTTTGTCATGCCTTTGCCAAGTCTCTTCTTTTAATCCATTACGTTGTCGCGAACGTATATGCGAGTTTAAAAGCGTTGGGTTATGTTATGGGTAATTTCTAATGACATGAAAATACAACTTGAAAACATGACTTGAAATATAACATGGAAGTTGACATGTAAGTATGCATAAAAACATAAGCTTGGGAATTTACCTATTAAATTAGGTCTACCCTTTGGGAATTTACCTATTAAGTTAGGTCTACCCAAATGCTTGAAAACTTGTAACATGTTTTGGGAAACATGATGGACATGACACTTAGATAATATAAGTGTGGCCAATTCGAGGTTGGGTTGAGTTTGCAACGTAAAACTACCCGGAACTGACCGGCCTAACTAGTAGTTGCAAATAATAGGACCCAATGTGAGAAGTTGGTCATGTTGTGCTTGAACCCGAGGTTAGACCAAGTTGTGGTGTAAAGCTACCCGGAACCGACCGGCTTAACTAGTAACCACAACAAAGTCTAATGTGAGAGGTGAAGGTGCATTAAGTAATTAATGCCACATGATAGGGTTAAGTTAATTTGATTAATGACTCTTAACCAAATATGACATGGACAAATGGGTTAAGTAATTTGATTAGGCTAGTGATACTTAACAAAACATGACAAGGTTGGGTAGGTTAAGTAACTTGATTTGCCTAATGACACTTAACCATTTTTATATGACTAGTGGATGGGGTTAAGTTAACCAACACTTAATCAATCCAACGCGATAACTTGGTAAGGTTAAGTAAGTTTTCTTAATGATGCTTAACCGAAAAATACGGTTAACGAATGGGGTTAAGATTAGACTCAACTAGTCTAAACATGGAAATCGGATGGGGTTAAGTTAGCCTAGACTTAATTAATCCCACTTGGTAGTTTAATGGGGTTAAGTTAAGCACTTAACTAATCTAAACATGATGAATTGATGTGGTTAAGTGACCTATACTTAACCAATCTAACTCGTGAATTTATTGAGGTTAAGTTAACCTATACTTAACCGATCTAACGTGAAAACATGATAAGGCTAAGTCACGAATCGCTTGAATACACTTGACCGATTTGACTGAGTAAATTGATAGGGTCAAGTTAATATATACTTAACCAATATAGAATGATAATTGGACGAGGTTAAGTCGTGAATTGCTTAATACATACTTAACCAACGTGAGCATGGTTTGTAGGGTTAAGTCTTGGACTTGGATACTTAGCCAATTTTGACATGATTTGAAGACGGGTTAAGTCTTGGACTTGGATACTTATCCAATTTTGACATGATTGGTAGACGGGTTAAGTCATGAACTTAAGTGACACTTAATCCATTATGTAAACCCTAGTTCTGAGGATAGGGGATAACCGTAGTTAACAAGGATAACGGGAATAAGGCTAAGTGGTAAACCTTAGTTGAGGAATAACTAAGTAATGATTCTTAGTCAAGGAAATTTAGACCAGTTCATAGATAGATGAGTAACCTGATACGGTAGGTCATCGTTTAAGTATATGAGTAGGAGCAAGTATCTGATTTAGATAAAGGCTCCAGCGAACTGGGTAACGAAGCAGCGGCTTCGGAGAACGTGAGGGTATTTTTGGTATCCCTCTATGAGCTGCCAGGTGATTATACTAGGCTCATGAGAGGTTAAGGTCTGCGTTAGAAGAACCAAGAGTATGCCTTGGTTGCTATGCGAGCGACCTAAAGACGGGGATGGATAGGGGATAGTCGACGATACACGGTCGTACCCTAGATAGCATTTCGTCAGACTACCTACCATCTTTGGTCAAGCGTGTACGTACGGAAAGGCAGAGAACACCCAATAGACCATAATTGCTATCTAATTATGGTTGCGGTAAGGCTAGGATTGTGGGTTGGCCAGTAGTGTGTTCTCATACAGGATTTATCCTGTCTTGTTTTTCACTAGTTGAGGGAGGGGTCGCGTGGGACCATAGCCACGTATAGAAAAACAGACCTTAGCATCTGCATCGGCAGATAAATCGAAAGCTCCCGACCGAGTCCTGTATTTCTCGATCTGCCCTGTGACAGGACTCGGATGGCACGATGTGATACATGTGCATACAGTCATGGAAAACGATTCACGATGAATGCGTGGGAAAAAGGGCGCGGTTCACGCTTAGCGTAAATCCCAGTGGCCCTGGGTGGTTGAACCAAAACCGAGATACGAAAACGTGCAATAGGTAAGCGTAATCCCTAGTGGCCCTAGGTAGCATAAGTCCTAGTTGTACAAACGATAATTCTTGTTGGAAGACCCTAGCTAGGTTTAGGGTAACAGTCCAAACCGATCTTAAGGATCATGGAACTATGTTAAAGTAATGTAGAATGTCATGGGAAAGCCCGTATGGTCTACGGCAAGGGACTGAACATTTACATGGAATAAAACATACAAGTTGAGTAACCTATATATGCAATATATTAGGTTGACATGGACCATTACACGACTTTTGAGTGAGGGTCATTCTTGGTTAACACATGATACAGTGGGGATACTAGTACGGTAGGTGCAGAGCTAAAATGCAGGATAGATATCATGGGACGTTATACGTGATAGATATCTTGGGGATATTATACTTGATAGAAACCTGACGATGTGATACCTTGTTTTATCTTGACATCGTAATTTATCATGACACCTTAGTTTATCTGAGTTCAGTAGTTCATCCTGTTATTTTGATTTAGCTTATCTATCTTGTCATCATGCTTATGTTCATCTCAGTTTCTCATGTTAGTTAACTTTACTAGTTTTTATGCTAATAGTAGATAGGGCTTACTCAGTCTTTTTGACTGACCCGTTTTGTTTCGCCTCTTTTCTTCCGTTTCCCCCCAGGTTACAGGGAGGAAATACTGTTGTTTAGTTCGGACTTCTTCTGCTTGAAGGTCATCATGGATGGCTTGGACTTTTCTTGGCTAATGGCTACTTTACTGTTTTTACTTGGGGAATAATTTATGAAAATGTATTTATGCTTCTTTACTATTGCAAGACAGGTTTTGATGTACTCTGATGTAAAAGGCTTTAGACCTTATTTATTCATGTTATGAAAGTTTGATTTTACTTCCGCTATTTTATATGTTCTGTCTTGTGATATTTCTGTGCATGTTTACCAATAATGCCCCTCTAAAGCTAGTGCATTCCTTTTGCGAGTGACCCTAGCGGAGGCGGGGTGTTACACATACGGACTTTAAAAATTCCCGAAAAATATTTTCTAGCTTCGTATTGACGATACGGTCCTAACAAAACTAATTTCGTCAAATTCCGAGATCGTTTGAAAAATGGCCATTTTCCGGTTGATCGAAATTGATTGAAACTATTAAAACATGTTTTACTTCGCCACGCTCACATATTGATTCGAAAAATTATAAATTTTGGAATCTAGCAATAATTCGACATCCCGGATCCAACAAAAGTGGTCGTCGAAAACAGTGGTCATTTGCAAAATTTCCATTTTTTTAAGAGCTAAAATTCCATAGCGACTATTCTGAATTTTAAGCTGGGCATATCTTTTTATTCCCGTCATGAAATTTCAATTTCTCGGATTCGTTGGAAAGATATTTTCAATTAGATTCTAATATTTTTGGTTTCGCCAAAATTCGGTTTATTTTGAATCCTGTACATTCATTTTAATTTTGAAATCGAATTTTCGAACTATCACGCCATTTTCAATTCCTTTTATGGTTAAAAATAAATAAATATATTCTAACGACGATCTATATAAATATATACGTTCTAATTATATTCAAAATAAATTTCTCGTCGTCATTATTTAAAATAATTCATTTTAAGTATTCAAAATTCATCAAAATTGCCAAAATAAAAATTTTAAATTGGCTCGGATTTCTGGGTTATTACAATGATCATCGAATAAACCAGGGATTTATCGATTTAAAATATATTAAGAACATAGAGTGAAATGATAAATCTCTGTGACCCTGATTTGGATTGAAATGATGGATCCATCCCTGAAATATCGAGAAATTAAATTTAATATCACTTAGCTATAGGATAGAAAATTATATATGGACATCGGTTGGTTAAATGATTTTTTTAAAATATTTGGAAATTTATTTGATAGAATTTTCATTTAAAGGAATGGGCCGATACTCGATAAATCCAATTTCTTTAAAGATACGGAACTTGGAATGTTTATTAAAACGGTTAAGGAAATTATCCCAAAAAAAGTGGAAATTCTTAAATTGGGATTTGAATATGATTTGGAATTATTCAAATTTATGGTGTATATTTGAAGGTAATAAATTCTCATGGTATTTAATTTTGAAATAATGGAAATCGAGGGTGTTCTGAGTGTTTTAACTCAGTTTCTGAATATAGATTTGAATTCTTGAAATCGAACGATTGTTCTGAACGATGCTGAAATTGATATATGGAAACTAAATGAACTCCATTGAGACTGGAGTTCAATTCAAGTATTGAAGTTCGGAAGGAAGGAATGATTATAATTAAAGAATTTTTTATATATGTACTTACACTGTTTGATTCAAATAACTATTCCTTTTTAATTTTTTTTACTTATTTTTCCTATAAAACTATTTTGTTATAACTAAAATTTTTCCTTATATTTTATTTCTTAAACAAATATATAAAATCTTTAAATTATATATATAGCATTTGAAATTTTCCTATTTTATTCTAGTTACTATATATATATATATATATTTATATTAAGATTTTTATTCATAAGCAGCAATTTTCAAGTTATATATAATGATCATAAATTTCTTCTGAATGGAAGTGTTGAATCTAAAACCGTTGTTCAAATGGAGTTGAGATAAATTTCATTCTATTTGAATATGAATCGATTTTTAAATCGATTTTATATGGAAATGTGAGTTACATGCTGCTCGAATATAAATCTATCCCAAATGGGATTGAAATAAGTTATGTAAGCATATATTCTATTTGAATATGAGTGGATTTCGAACATAAACCGATTTGGAATAATTTGAAATCTTTGAGATGAAATATATTCTATTTGAATATAAGTCGATTTTGAAATATTATATGATTATAATATAAGGATATGGAAATATATTCTAATTTAGAATATAATCGGTTTGGTATAATTATGATATTTCGATATGAAATTATATTCTAGTTGAATATAAATTTGGTTCGAAACAGAATATGATATTTTGATATGAAGCGAACATTTATGAAATATAAAAGAATTGACCGATGTGGAAAATGTAAACGTTGGTTGTTAAGGAGACCGGAGTTGACAAATGGAATACTCTCTGTCAGTGGCAATACCACTTTAACAACAGTGAACATTATGATGTATCCAGAATGAATATGATGGTTTGGAGGCGATTTTGGATTGATGAAGATGAACGATGACGAAATAGCCTTGACCTTCGGGTCATAATTGAAATGACTAAAACAGGAGGTATACCGTGACTAATTGAGGTAGCACCTTTGATCAGACGCACTCCTCTGGTACTATTTGTATGACTATGATGATGATTTACGACCCTTTTTGATATGGGAGTGTGATCCGAGGTGGGCGGTAGTGGCTGCTATGCATTACCACCGGTCCGGGAGTGCAATTGGTAGAATCCTACCCTGGGCATTACCTCGAGTGCCTTGTCATATTTATCCTTATCGAGCCCCTATGATTTTGATTTGTATCGTACCTATGGAGTCGCCTGTGATGCCATCCGTGTTAGGTTGTGTTTACGGTAGTTTATAGACTGTGGTATTATAAACGGTGTAAGGGTAAAAATGTAATCCCGCTTACGCTATTTTCATTATGTTTACTTTACTGGGTAGACACTATCATAATAGTGTATTATACTATGTATGTATTAGTTTAACGGATCCTCGAGAGATGGAAAAATCCCGTAACATCTCTTGAGTTACTGCACCATGACACTGATGTTATTTCATATTTTAATTTGACTAATATGAGAATGATTTAGTGCTGATCTGAGTGTTTGTTGTGTTTTTTTATGCAATATGCTCGGGTCAGCAGAAGTTGTAGTTAGCGAATATTTCTTTGCCTTGGAGATCGAAGACGAAGATTTGGTATATATATTTATTATACGTATGTATTTTCCGCTGCATTTTGTTTCCGCTGCCATGTTATGTAAATCTGTGTATATGAGTAACTCTGATAAATCATTGTATGTTATAGCCAAATGTATATATTTCAAATGCTTTAGTAATTAGTTATTTGTTATATGTTTTCCTTCCACTGTGAGAACTCTGGTATTTGTTTTCTCTTCTTTCTTCTTCTCTTCTTTTCCCAATGACTGCCTGTATTTATGATTTGTTTGGATCGACATGTGTGGTTTATTGTTGATTTGAATGGTCAAAAAATTGGGTCGTTACAATTAGCGACCATAGAACCATCGAATAACCATAGAATGCGTAATCACAAGGCCACCATAAAATAGAATGCCTAATTGTAAGGGTGCCATAGAATAGATTGTCTAATCACAAGGCCACCATAAAATTTGCTTATTAAACTTAATTCACACTTTTAAGTTTATTCGTAATAAGCCTTTTTATTTCATTTTACTTTTAATTACAACTTTCAGGTTATTATCTTAATTTCACCATAGAACCGTAACCACAAAATTATGCTTATTAAACTTTTTTTGAGTAAGACGGATATGTAGTGCGAAACTACACAGCCGATTAAACATAATATTAAAATATATATAACCCAGTTGATAAGCCCAACTGGTGGCCCATTTACCATTACATAAGAGTGATAATTATACAATAGTTCAAACCAAAACAAACATTACATCAGAAGCTATAACACCCCAGAACGCAGATAGAGAAATATGCAGATTATACATAAAGACATAGCAGATAACATGTTAACACAGACAACCATGTAGAGATTACTGCAAATCTGGACTTGAATCGCCATGTTTAGAACCCACAGACTCCACTGGACTATGTTTGCTAGTAGAGCAAGCATGAAGCTGGCAGAGGAAGAAGCCAGACCTGACCAAGAGTTAAAACAGAATATTATAAGATTGCATAATCCCTTAAATCTCTTCAGAGGTTTATTAAATATCACAGCGTTCCTTTCTTTCCAAATAATCCAACAAAATATTTCTAGAAAGGAGTCCAGTGCAGCATTTGCATCATTAAACTCCCAATGATCAAACACTGAATGAATTTCAGGAACAAAGCCAAGCAGATAGGAACCAGTGGCTATAAGAATAGGGAAAGAGTATGCATAATCAAAGAAAAGATGATCAATAGTCTCCATTTGGTTAGAGCAAAGAGCACAACGAGAATCCTCAATCAAGTTAAGTATATACAATTTAGCTCTTGTATTGATTTTGCCATGAATCAAACACCAGTTGAAGAAAAGAACCTTTGGAGGAAGAGGAATTTTCCAGATTCTAGAAAAAGAGAATAATCTTCTAGAGAAATTCAAATAATTATACACTGAAGCAACAGAAAAATCTCTCTTTGGGGATAAAGCCCAAAAATAGCAATCAGGAGAGAGGGAAGGTTGTGTGTGAGAGATCAGGTTTGCAGCAAGAAGAAACTTATCTAATACTATTGCATTAAAAAAGGTTGAAGGACACAGAGATGAGGGACCAATACGCAATAGATTAGCTACAGAGGAAAATCCATTGGAAATGAAAGGAAAAAAGGGAGGAAAAAGCTTGAAAAGGGGGAATATGTCCGTGCCAAATATCATATCAGAATAAACAAGATTCACCCTTTCCCAGATTGACATGAAACAGATTTTTAATGCGAGGAATACAAGATAAAACCCCAGACCAGAAGGGAGAAGGCTTAGCAGAAGGAAGAGAATGTAAGACTAAATAAGAATTATTGGAATAGTAGAGAGTAAGGACCCAATCTTTCCATAAGAAAGAACCAGGAGTAACTGCACGCCATAACCATTTTGATAGAAGAGCCATATTGAAGTTAGAAAGTTAATAATGCTCGAACCCCCCTGATTAATATTTAAGAAAACAGTTTGCCAGTTGACCAGTTTCTTGATGTTATTGCCATTCCATGGAAAAGAACTCCTAATTGAGTCAATTTTTGAAATTACCCATTTAGGGAGTTTATGAATAGTCATCCAATATGTTGGTAAAGCAGATAATACATCTTTAACCAACACTAAAAGACCAGTAGAGGATAAGGTATTAGCTTTCCAGGAAGATAATCTCTGTTCAATTTTATGAATGAGCGGCAACCAATCAGATTTATGAAGTTTAGTGGGTCTAAGGGGAATTCCTAAATACTGAATGGGGAACTTGTGAATCAAGCATTTTAAAATGGATGAAACTGAAGGGCCAAGATGATCAACATTGCCTAACATTATGATTGAACTTTTGGAAAAATTAATAGACAAACCAGAAATGAGCTCAAAAATATAAAGCACAACTTTAAGACAATGAATATGATTCAAATTAGGAGAGGAAAAGATAATTGTGTCATCTGCAAATTGGAGGTTGGAAGAAATTAAAGAGGAATTTGGAAGATGAATCCCATAAAAAAATTGTTGGATATTACTCTTTTGATCATTTGATTGAATATATCCGCAACCAACACAAATATGAGGGGAGATCAGGGATCTCCCTGCCTCAAACCCCTGTTGGATTTAACTAAACTCCCAATATTATCATTGATCGAAATCGATGAATGACTTGTCCTAAGAATACAATCAATCCAATTACACCAACACTGAGAGAATCCTCTGTGTTTGAATATTTGCAAAATAAATTCCTAATGAATAGAGTCAAATGCTTTTGAAAAATCTAACTTGAGGAGTACGCCAGGTGTTTTAGAATTGTAACAATAAGAGATTACCTCTTGAGTAGCTGCAATACAATCGAAAATGTTGCGTCCAAGAATGAAAGCTGATTGCTCAACTCCGACAAGATCAGAGATAACAGATTGAAGGTGATTCGCAAGAGTTTTTGTGATAATCTTAAAAGTGGTATTGAGCAAACAAATGGTATGGAAATCAGAAACTGAGCTAGCACCAGAGAATTTAGGGAGAAGCACAATATTAGCATAATTTAGCCGAGATATGTGGCTAGGGTTTTCATAAAAATCATTGCACATGGCCATGATATCTGTTTTCACAATGGCCCAAAAAGAGTTAAAGAATGAAGGCCCAAATCCATCAGGCCCAGGGGATTTGTCGTCATTCATGTCACTTAAAA
The DNA here is from genome assembly GCA_030737875.1 of Allium sativum. Classification (NCBI taxonomy): domain Eukaryota; kingdom Viridiplantae; phylum Streptophyta; class Magnoliopsida; order Asparagales; family Amaryllidaceae; genus Allium; species Allium sativum. Next base: position 780,172,631 of record CM060916.1, read on the forward strand.
CAGCCCAAACTTCATTTTCAGAGAAAGGTTGGTCAATAAAAATAGAAGGTGGAGAAGGATAAAGAGAATACCAATCAATAAGAGGGGACTCAGAAGATGATTTCCCAAGAATTGATCGATAATAGTTTGATAAAAGGAGAAGAATATCGTCAGGATTCGAATAGATTTGATTTTCATGAGATATTTCCAGAATGCAGGAAGCACGTCTTCTTCCATTTGCAATTCTATGAAAGTAAGCTGAATTTCTATCTCCTTCTTTTAACCATTTAGCCTTAGATCTCTGTTTCCAACCAATTTGTTCTTGTTTAAACAAACTATCTAATTCAGACTCAAGATTTTTCAAAGAAACATTTTCCTCCTCATTGAGAGGACGAGATTCTTCAAGGATATTGAGATCTAGAATAACATCTTAAATATTAGAAATTCATGTACGAATAGACCCCTAAACTGTTTTGGCCCATGGTTTTATCAATTTTCTCAAAGATCTCAATTCGAGGACAACATTATGGATGGCTGATTGAGATTGGATAGGATAATCCCAAGTCTTTTGAATGAACTCTTTAAAAGTTGGTTCTAGTAGCCATAATCTCTCAAATCTAAATGAATTCTTGGAATAACGGAGGGAACCCGAATCAAGAACAATAGGGCAATGGTCAGAGATGATAGAAGCAAGACCAGAAACAAAGGATAGGGGATGAATTTCTTCCCAGGCTGCATTAAACAGAAATCTATCAAGTTTAGCAAGAGAAGGATTCATTCTGTGACTTGACCAAGTGAAAGAACTATTACATATAGGGGGGGGGGTCAAAAAGGCAACAATTGAAGATAAAAGAATTGAAATCATTTGAGTCTGATGATAAGGAACAAGATTTTCTCTCATTAAAGTATCTAACAGTGCTAAAATCCCCCCAATCACCCAAGGACCCAGAAAACTTTTAGCCATCTGATTACAATGCTCCCAGAGAGCAATTCTTTCATTTGAGTTCTGAGGACCATAAATATTGGAAAAGAAGTAGATAGTATTAGAGGCAATGTGTCTGAGAGCAACATGTAAAGCAGATTGAGATGGAAAAGTTTGGTATAATGACCATACAGAATCATTCCATGCAGTAATAAGGCCACCTCTGGTTTCAATTGCATTAACATAAGTCCACCCCCGCAAAAAGGAGCCACCAATTAAACTAAAGTGATAATTAGAAGGTTCAAAGAGTTTGGTTTTTTGAAGGAAAAGAATAACTAATTTAAGTGGGTACAAAACTAGATTAATAGCATGACATTTTGAATGGTCCCCCAATCCCCGTACATTCCAAGTGACAACTTTCATTGATGTCTATTAATACGCTCTTGTTCTAAAGCCTGCATGGCTTTATAATATGTGTCACGTAATTTCACTCCCATGCAGCTAGATATCTTTTTGTTCAAACGTTTATTAGAAGAGGAAAAAACAACAGGAGTAAGGAAACTACCTGTTACTTCAGGATTATTGCATCTCTCACTACGACGCACAAAGATGGGAGAGAGAAATTGAGGCCAATCATTGTCGTCAATCCATGGTTGATGAGGAGGAGATTGCGGCGGTGGAATAGAGTTGATGTCAAAAGGGATAAATTGAATGGGTAGCATAGAAAAATCATTACCATAGGGGATGATCTGATTAAAAGGTGGATTCTGGTCATCCTGCAAATTCAGATTCTGATCATCATGAAGATCTTGATTCACTTCGTCGTGTTCATTAAAATCCATCTCTTGATCATCAAATTCTGGAAAGTTAGGGTTTTCGTTTATCTCCCTAAAAACAGAGGGAAATGGAGGTAGCATCACTGCCTCTTCAATCATGGAATCTATTCGATTTTCCGTACTTGAATCTTGATAATTATGGATACATGGAACCACTTGCTCCTCATCATTTCCAATAAAGATAAGTTCTGGTCTAATGCCTGGGTGTTCGTGCATACAGCGCTGAACTTTAATGATATGCACTTCGTTGTTGAATCAGGCTGCAAATTCATTCCTTGAGCCTATTCCTTCAAAAAATTGTAGCTTTACCAAGAATTCTCTATGATCTAAGTGGCACCAGTCGCAATCATCAACTGCTAAAACTCTACCCATAGGTTTCAGGATTTCCTTTATAGCCTCATTGTTATACTTTAAGAATTCGGGAAATCATTCCACCTTAGCCCATGATTCATGCTCCAACATAGGTTCTGGTTCAAACACTTCTTCTTCCCATGCTTCTAAACTAATTGCAGCTCCAGGTTTGGTTAGGATTTTAAGGAGTAATGCATGATCCTTTTGTCATAAGTAGGACAGTGAATCAAGATAGAGTTGTTTGAGATGATCGTCATCGGCCACATGTCATATTCAAGGTTGACTTCTAGGGCATTATGCAAAGTTTCTATACTCCATTTGCCAGTTAAAGTTTTAGCAACAATACATTTCGTAGAGTCCATTAAATTGAAGAATTTTTTTTTTGAAAATGAACACTGAAGAGATTGAGTTGGAGAGTGAAGTGAATTAAGCTTAGATGAATCATTAATATTAGATTTTCCATGGTAATTCTCTTGACGGCTGGCATTGCGAAGCGATGGGTGACAATCAGCATCTGCAGAGTAATTGATTTGTTTTGGGACCCAGCGCACGTGATAATTACTGTTGGCTACATTAACAGAAGACGAGGAGCTTCCAACATAATAGTTTTTCCTTGGGCAATGTTGCACTGAGTGACCAAACAAACCGCATTTGAAACAAATTTTTGGGTCTCTGCATGCGTTTGCCATGTGACCCTTGCATGCACATTTCAAACATCTCTTCTCTTTTTTCAATTGAGCCACAGTTTGAAAAACCGAGACAAACTCCAGCAAAGGTGGCTTAAATTTCTTTCTGGGCAGAGGGTTGGGTGGCGTTGATGTTTGCGATGCCGCCACTTGAGTGTAGGACATGGATGGAGTCACAGTTTGATGATTAGAAAGAACTAAAAAAGGATTAGATGAGGGCCGCAAGGAGGAGCGAGGAAGAGGAGGATGAGGATGAGCTGACACGGGACCTTTATCCGATTGAGGAAAATCAACATGAGAAGAAATATGGTTATGGGAAGAAGGAGCACGAAAAGAAGGAGGATGAAAAGATGAGGCACGAGAGGACGAACGAGGAGCATCAAAGCGGACAGAGCGAGGATTAGTTGACCAAGCATGTTTGAGCGAAGGGATAATGGAAGAAGGAGCGAAAGAAGGACGACAAGGAGAAGAAGACGAAGCAGGAACAGAACGAGGGAAGAGAAAGGACCTGTATCTAGAAGGATATTTAGAAAGAAGCGGGGGAGAAGAAGGAAGGGAGGACGCCATTAACGATTGCTTATTAAACTTAATTTACATTTTTAAGTTTATTTATAATAAACCTTCATTTCACTTTTAGTTTTAACCTTCATATTGTAATCAAAACTGCTTATTATGATTCATTTTTGTCATCGTACAACTATCAGAGTAGGTTACATTCATTTCTAATTGTCAAGCGTTCAACCCAATTTCTTACTTCTTTTATTTTACGTAACATCATATAGTTATGTTTCCCTTATCCTTTCCGTCTTTATAAATTTATTTTTTAGAAAGTTAGGCATGTTTCCATTTGATTGGTTATTGAAATTACACAACAAACTATGTTCATAGTTTAAGGTAGTTGCAGCAATAAAAACCCATAATTGGAAGATATTCTTTTCAATTATTTTTAGGGTACTAGAAAGTGCGTAGTATAGCTAAATCCCAATTTCGACATATCCATGCCTTTATTTCTTTTTATATTATCATTCTAGGTAATTCTAACTTCCTATTTTAATCGGTATATTTTAATTTCTGTTCTTTATTTATTTTTCCCAGTTTGACATAACTATAATAAATTTGGCCATAATTGGGCTTATATCCCTTTTTCTTTCAACCCCAACAATTTCTATATTCATTCCATTCCAAATCTGAAAGATAATTTCAACAAATAATAATGGAAATTCTAAGATTTAGCATTTAACTACAAATTTACTATACAGTATGCCATGTCAACCCGTGTCACAATTATTTGGCAAGTTTTATCAAGTTTGCCTAATTTTCAGCCCAGATTTCCTTTTCTCACAGTTTTGGTATTACACATATTCATTTAGCCCCAAATTATCAAATTCTTTTTTTTCCCATAATTCCAATTGAATCGTTTTTTCCGATGCATGTAAAATAGAAAGGATTATAATCAGGCATAAAATTAGGTGCACAAATCTGTCGTATACATACGCCAATATTGCAGATCTAGGAATATTTCGCACATAACAAGAAGTTAACATTAAACACTAAAACTGACATAGAAAAGGGAAAAGAAGACTGAGAGAATATCATATTAATTTAACAGAAATTGAATGATGATATATACCGCTACTAAAAAGAATAATTTAAATCTACTCACCTAGGATTTGTGCTCCATGTTCTGGATCTGATTTGGATTTAGATTTATTATTCGTGATCTTTCATATTTGAATCTTTAAACTATATTTCTCATGGATTTACAAATCCAAATTCAAGAAAGGTGATAAAAACTATTTAAATTCAAATCCGAAGAATTTACCTCACACGGACAGAAAATTTGCACATCCAAACCTTAAATCTACAACATCTGCCTCCAAATATTGAATCAAATAGCCTAAATCTAATATATATATTCTCTAAATAAATTGGAAGAGAAAGGGAATGTTAGGGCTTCTATGCACATCTCAGAAAAATATTAGTTTGACGGCTAGCCCTGTAGGTTTATATATATATATATATATATATATATATATATATATATATATATATATAAATTAGATGCGTCCATCCAATTCAGAACAATGAAATCCAGACCGTCAAAACGAAGAAAACATGTTGTTTATGCATGACATGGGTATAGCAACGCCATGCTTGGATTGACCCCTGGGTCAGCTCATCCAAAGCATGAGTCGACCCTAATGTGTTTTAACACGTTTGGTCCCCGTGTTTCCTGTTTTTCTTTGTGCGTATTCAATTTCTTTGAACGTTATTTTTTAACGTTATTCTTCTTATTTAGCTTTCTTTTATCTTTAACACGCGTTTAATTTCAATTTCAAATGCTTACCATTTCTAGAGTTAATATGTGCATAATCATTTAAAATTAGCATGTCATTTAGTTTCCCTTTATTACATAATTTAATTCCACTTATGACGCGCGTTTATTTTCAAATTCAAACGAGCGTTACTTTTGAATTTATGTCTACATATTTTTGTATGAAATAAATAAATATATATATATATATATACATGTGTGTTCACGTGCATATTACCATCCTAGAATTTATTCTCTGCTTTCGAACTTTAGATTTATTTCCATTTATGTCTCTTTTATTGTCGTTAATGACGTGCATTTCTAATTAAAGAAACCTTGCAATTTATCATTGATTACTTTCCATTTCTTTCTCGATTTAACTCTTTTTATCATATATGTTTTTTTTAATTTCAAACGCACATTTTTCCTGTGATTATTTTGAAAATTTTATTATTTAAGTTACGGGGTGTTACAATAGTAAATGTAATTGTATGAGACACCAATGAGTTATTTATTTGATTATCTTTTGTTCATTTATGACACTTAATACGGGATAAGTGGTGTAGCATTCGTTGCGTGAATACATTTATATGTAGTAGTCTTTTACTAGTCCATAATTATATTTAGTCATGCATCAGCTATATATTTTGTAATGTACATTGGCATAGATATTTTGTCTTAGATCAATATTTACATGGTTTCATACATTGCGGTGCACCTGCTATTATATATATATATATAGTCAATAGTACTAGACTGTCACTGACCAACTTCCTATCAACTGCGGGAGTGAGCTAGAATGGTCAGTATCTACCCTGGTAGCCTAATCGTGGGTAGCACCCCCGATCTGTTACACATTTTTTATTTAATTTATTACTGTGCGTCAATATATATGTGTTGCATATAGTGTCACTTATGCCATCGTTCGGTTACCACAGGAGCAGATATCAGTATTATGTCCGAAGAGGTTATGCCAGACAACCTATGGTGGATCGTTGACACGATATTGGGGGGTGAGATGTGATGATAATTGATGACTATAGGAGATGGTCCGGATGGATTACATTTATAGTGTTCACCAGTTCTGTGTAAGTGTGGTCTCCTAGAGCAAATGTGTCCATCAGTATCCCTTTCTAGTTCGGGTACAGTGTATAGTCAGTTTGGCACTATACCAGAGACGAAATCTCTAGTATGATCAATCCTTGTTTCCTTCATTGGCACGTGCCTCCTAACATTCTTATTAGGCATATCGCTAATTGTTATTGTTTTATATGTGCAATTTAATACAACAGCATATCACCAAGTTTTCTTATACGATATTTGTAAGGCTTAATTCTCATTTGAGATTCTATTTGCTTCTTATCTCCTTCACAGATGTTTATCACCTTTTATTGTGATTTGTGTATTCATTATGTTTCATTGATGCCGAGGATATTATATTTACAGTGATTGAGTGATATTTGGACTCATTTAATTACTAGTCCATTTATACATTGTGAAATCCTTTTTGGAGAAGATTATGATATTTGAAGGAGAATTATTAGATCTATATGATTTACACATTTATATTTATTTCATGGTTTGTATTTTGATTGATTTCTAAATGATGATATTTCGAATTAGATTAGGATGAGATTTCCTTAGGCTATCATTGTTATTCAGTATTCGCGAAAACTATATGTTATTATATTTATTTTAGATATAGTCATACCCATTTATTATTTATGTAATAAGCAGTTCGATCTGAGACATTTAAGTTACATGGACAGTGAGATTAGCTTTTATTTTGCTGTACTTAGAGAAGGATAGATAATTAGTATAATAGTTTATCATCATGTAATGTGTATGAATTTTGATGTACGTGTAACAACCCGGAAATGCGAGCCAGTTTAAAATTTTTATTTTGGCAATTTTAGCGAAGTTTGAACATTTAAAATGAATTATTTTAAATAATATCGACGGAAAATTTATTTTGAATAGAATTCGAACGTATATTTATATACGTCGTCGTTAGAATATAAATATAAAAGGAATTGAAAATGGCGCGGTAGTTCGATAATTCGATTTCAAACTTCAATTGAATGTACCAGATGCAAAATAAACCGGATTTTAGTGAAACCAAAAATAATAGGATCTATTAGGGGATATCTTTCCAACGAATCTGAAAAAATGAAATTCCATAGCGGGAATCAAAAGATATGTCCAGTTGAAAATTCTGAATAGTCGCTATGGAATTCAGGCCCTTAAAAATAGACATTTTGCAAACGACCTCGGATTTCGACGAAACCACTTTTGTTGGATCCGTGATGTCAAATTATTGCTAGGTTTCAAATTTCATAATTTTTCGAATCAATATGTGAGCGTGGCAAAGTAAAACGTGTTTTGACCATTTCAGTTGAATTTAATCGACTGGAAAATGGCCATTTTTCAAATGGTCTCAGAATTCGACGAAATTAGTTTTGTTAGGACTGTATCGTCAATACAAAGCTAGAAAATATTTTTCTGAGATTTTTAGAGTTCGTATGTGACCCCAGTAAAATGAAATGCGCGTTCAAATTCAATATATAGAGTTATATGTTGATTTTAATGGAAACTGATCGAAACAGTCGAATCAGCCTACGATACATATCCCATTGTGTTCGGGATGGGGGTAATTAGCTATGGACGACAGGCGGTGGGCCTCGTTTGGAGGTCAAAAATAAAAGTTGCTTTTTGGGAGATAATTAAATAAAATAATAAAAAAAAAATTCTCTCTCCTCTCCTTTATCTCACTCTGGCCCCCCACATTCGATTTAAATCAGTCAAACCAAAAAAAAAAGGGAGGGCGACGGAGCCTCCATCGCACCTCCGCCTCTCTCTCCTCTTCTTCCCCCTAGCTCCTCCTCTCTCGCCTCCATCTCCTCCTTCTTCTTCTCCATAAAACCGCCGCCCCCCCTAAACCCTAAGCCGCCGATCCATCCACCACCTACTCCGCCTACTGCGCCGTGGCAACGCCCTCGCCGACCCCCTCTCCTCTGAAATCTGCACCCCCGACCCCTTCCGACTTCAGGCGACAGTGAACTCCCCCCTTGTGCACTGTAAGTTCTTCTTTTCCCTTTTTGTTTTTATTATTTGATTATAATTTCAGTTTAGAAAATGAATGGCATGTTAAAGTTTGTGTTTTTAATATGAAGAACAAGTAGAAAAATATGATTTTTGTCATATGAATAGCAGTAAAAAAATATAATCTTTTATATTGTAGAGTTATAAAAATATAATCTTTTATATTGTAGAAGTTAAAAATATAATTTTTATCGCATGTAAAGGTTGAAAATATAATTTTCATATTATAGATAATAAAAATGTGATCTTTTTATGGTAGGATATAAAAAGACGATATTTTTATGTAGTGAAAGACGACATTTTTAAAGTAGAAAAAGAGGAAATCTTTATTATAAAAAAGCAGAATTTTTATCTATATAGTAACGAAGTAAAAATGGGATTTTTATATATTGAATGGCAAAGTAAAAAATCGATTTTTATATATTGAATGGCGAAGTAAAAATCGATTTTTATATATTGAATGGCGAAGTAAAAATTCGATTTTTATATATTGAATGGCGAAGTAAAAATTCGATTTTTATATATTGAATAGCGAAGTAAAAATTCGATTTTTATATATTGAATAGCAAAGTAAAAATTCGAATTTTATATATGTAGTGGCTACAGGCAATGAAAGTGACAAAAAGGGCGAGAACGACGAAGATTTCTACATAGGAAGAGTCGTGGTATTGGACTAGCTATTGGTGACAACTTCTCACTCTAAATTTCTTTTCTAGTTATATATATACTAGGATGCAGACGGTGCTTAGCAGCACCCGACACCCATCGTCCACAGACCATGGACGGCTTGTTTGTTTGATTGATGTGTTGTGAAAATTGATTGTGTTGTGGAATGATTGAATAATAAAATATTCTTGTGTTGAAAGGAAATAAAATATTTATATAGTTAAAAATATTTTATCGTTAAAAATATAATTTTCAACATGAATGTGAATAAATAAATATTTATAAACAAATCAGCCGATTTGTTTATATACGCTGATTTGACTGATATTGATTGGGACGATAAATTTTACACATCGCCCAACTGCATAAATACAAATCTGTGTTTATTGATTTGAAACCCCACATGGGTGTTGGGATGAAATTTGGCGTACACTAATCCCAATTATTTAATTGTATTTCGATCGATTGGCCGACAGGCTGTGTAAGCGTTAATTATTTATATTTGATGCTTATGCAGTTGTGTGGTGCCCCTTGGATGATGGTTGATCGTTTATTGTTGCTATTATATACATGTGTTGTATGGAATCCATATAATTAACATTATATGGTGATTGATTGGGCCTCATTCCAATCGGGAAAATAATGAATATTATCAAAGGAAATTCATGTGTTGAATATAAAAATAGTCATGTGTTGACGATGTTCATGTGTTGAAACTATTTATGTGTTGAGTAAAATATTTTAAATAATAAAATTTACATCTTTATCATATTTAAAATTAGAACTACTTCACGGTGGAGTCTAAGTAAAAAATCAAACGATAGATACCAAAATTTTATAAATTATTTTACATAACAAAAATAGTCATGTGTTGACAGTACTCATGTGTTGAGATTAGTCGTGTGTTGAAAGAAACAAATATTCATTTGTTGAATAGAGTAACGAATTTATTGAAATATATAAAGCCGTGTTGACTAGAGTTGCGCTACTTTGACATGAACGATATTTATATCGATTTTATTCGAATATCGAAAAGGAAGTGATTTCAAAAAATAACGTTTTGAAAATATTATCATTTATAGAGTAATGATACGAAATATTCAATTTTGATTTGAAATTGAATATAGAGTTGAAATGGTTTTGAAAACGAATTTAAAACAATTTATAAAATACGTTTTAAAAGGAAATCGACGAAATGTATATAGTATATATTATATATATATATATATAATGGCCTGAATAGAACGCGCCGCACCGCGGTAGTTCGTGAATTTCGACCATTGACTTCGAATTGACATTGCGGGAGATCCGACCGTCGGATTCTCCTAAAACCGGAACCTTGGGTTCGTATCGAAAAGATCTTTCCAATGAATAATAGAAATTTGAAATCTAATGGTTGGATTTGGAATTATGTCCAAATCAAATTTGAAAAATGTCGTTGTAAGTGCAGTTTGATGGCCGTTGATGGAAATCGACTGTACGGCCTTGATAAAATTGTTAAAAATATCTATAATTTGTGTAAAATCATAATATGTGAATTGGAAAGAACTAGGATGAAAAATTCCACATTTGAAAGGATAAAAATATATTTTTATCAAAATGAACTAGTTTTGAACAAGAATTAAAATCAATTTTTTTTTGAAATAAATAAATTGAATTTGAAAGTGATTTTAAAAATAATCAATATTCCCAATACGTGAATTGGACTGGAGTTGAATCGAAATTATCTTCGGAATACTTCGATGTTGGATTTCGTGACTATACAGATATTGTTATGGGAATTTGAAAGATATATGTTATATCGTTATATCCAATACGATATTTGTTGGTTTCAGAATTTGATATTGAATATAAGCCGATATATTTTCTATTCAGAGCCTTGTATTTAATATCAAATGTGATTTGGGTTTGTCGTGAATCGTGTTTTAGATGACATTGGTTCTTTAACCCAGTTAAAGGCAGGATGTTGATTTTTGAAAAGACTAAAACTAAGTGGAGTTTTAATGAATCTTTAATTAGATTGAAACGTGAATTGATAATTTAAATTATCAAATCTAAAAGGTTATCGAGAATGGAGTACCACCAGTTTTGCTCCAAAGCGATAGTTAAATCTTTAATTAGATTTGAATGTGAGATGGTAATTAATTTTACCGATAACACCGTGGTGTTAGATATGGAGTATTACCAGTTTTCTCCATGGGATATATAGGTTGGGATTGGGAAATAAAACAAATAATTACTTCGGTGTGGTTCGCTAATCCCGACTAGTTTGAAATGATATCCAAAGGAAGATTAAAGAATAAATTTAGAAGAATCTATCTTGGATAAAATTAATGGGAACCTTTCCCTAAGAATGTGATTTTATGTAAAAGAATATTCTGTATTGGAATGAGGCGTTTGTTGTGTTTGTATGACATTTGTTTATCACATACGTGGGTTATTCAGAAAGGGCGGGGTTATACCCATTCTGAATAACCAATTCGACCAGATGTCGAAGATGAAGACGGTGGTTGAAGACCGGAAGTCTTCACATCGTTTGGGTGATTACTGATGATCTCGATTGGGCTGTACACCCAAGATGAGGGAAACAGTTGGTGATCGTCCAGACATACTTGGAGATGGATGGATATGCGAGGAAAGTGCCTCCGGTTTCGTTCAGACCCAGAACGAACTTGTAAATGGATTGTGTGTATGACATTGGATTTTATTCTGTGTTGATTGATCTCTATTAAATATACATCTATTTGGCGGTAGAGAATTTATTCTCTTGCTTAACGCCCTTCTCTGAGACGTACTAACTCAGAGGTTGTATATTGATGGACATCAGTCGCATGGAGTGAATTGCCAATGTGGCACGCGTAAGTGGCAATTGATCAAGGCTTCTGTTGAAAAGCAAAGTCTTGTGGTTGATGATCAAAGCACAGCCTATGTGGCGTTGCTTTGTGTATAACGTGAATTCGCGGGCCTTACACCTCGGTATGAGTCAAAAACGGGATATAGACCCAAGGAGTGCACGACGTTTCTTTCTAGCTATGGTGGTGTCAGTGACCTACCAGCCCTGACATTTATATACTTTTCACCTGTGTGGTTGTTGGATACGAGGCGCCTCGGATATAGGTCTGTAAGGACCAGGAAACGTGTGTTCAGGAATAACCAATCCTCAAAAGTAAGAGAGGACCGGCCTTGGAGGTTCCAAAGGATCATAATGGGGTCCTGAGGCATTTGCTAGAGTGTCTCGAACGCGGAGAGGAGCTTGCCCCTTGCCTCGACTCATAACGGAAATCCAATTTCCAATACGTGTTAATTCAGTTTTATTTGTAGAACCTAGTATGGCGACATAGTGGTATGGGTCATTCATGCCGCCTATGATTGATATTTATGATTGAAATTGTTTTGACACTATACACTTATAATAGTATCAAATAATGTGTTTTTAACGTATCAAGCATGCTTTGGCTGTTATAAGGTAAAAACCCTTTCCTCCGGCTTGCGTTGCATTGTGTGATGGGACCTGGGTCTTATAACAGCTTCATTTTTCTTTATTTAGCATTGCGCTGTTTGTTCTATGCATTGGTATTCTTGGGAGGAAACCCATTCCGTGTTATACGGCGTGGTCCCTTGATTTACCGAACTTTAAAATAAAGATTAATAACTGTTTTAGTTCTCACACCAGTCACATGACTGACTTGGAGTTTATTGTTTTAACCTAAACTCTGGGTGCCCCTTTTTTCCGCATGGGCAGCTAATAGTTTTGGTTTTGCAGATTTATATTCACAGGGCCCTGATTTACAGCTGGAACGATGCTCGGAAAGCTCTATATCCGTGTATCACTTTCAGTTGTGTTTTGTATATTTTTTCCGCTGGTGTGTAATTTATTGTAATCTCTGATATTTATCGAATGTAATTTATTCATTCATACTCTGTATATTCTTGTATTCTGATGGAATTGTTGTAAAAACAATGAAATGTTCTTCCGTTTGCGTTCTATTTTGTCCTGTTCTCAAAGTATCCGCTCTTTCCTTCACGGGGAAGTTACGGGTCCTTACAGTTTGGTATCAGAGCCTTGGTTTACAGAGCTCGAGAACAAGACACATTAGAACCATACGAAAGAATTCATCAGATATTGGACTAATAATATCCAATTAGAATGACTCGTTAGAGATAGGATCAGTAGTATCCTAGAACGAGTGTGAAGAGTATATTTTTCAAATGAAAACAATTTTGTTTTTAAAATTTAAATCGCTTTATACGTATTTGAATATTTATTTATTTTGAATTTGGACAATCGAGTATATAAAGATTTTGCATATACGCGTCATGAACGTATATTCGAAGTTTTAATATACTGGATAGATATAGAATCACATTCTAGACACCCGGAGATAATTCTGGTAATGCGGCCGCATCATCAATATTTATGTTCGTGTTTCGAAGGTGTGATTTCTATATATTTCCATTAGACTGGTGTGAGAACCAAAACTAATATATCTAGAATACATTGTTGTGAATTGGCAACAAAAACATGATTTTCTGTATATATGTATCCAATTATGAATTTGAAACGCTAATTCACTAATTGATTGATGTTTGTGTTATTTGTTTATTTGTTTGATAATTTTGAACCATTTAGCCTAATTGAATCACATATTGAATTGTATTGAAAATTGGTCGCATTTGCTTGCATATACATATACTTACATTGAACAGGTCATAGCAAGGAGGCTAGAGCAGAGAATAAAATTTGTTTGCCCGACAAATAGGTACATATTTACCATAATTTACTGCTTTGTTTGGGTGATGATGATTTTATGAGCCGATTGGCTAGCCGCTTGGCTTTTTCTTTTTCTTTTTGAGATCAGAAGGCCGGTATGGCAATTTCGGGATTTTCTCGTGGCTCCCGGTGCAGGGGAGGTTATGGCGAAATTTTTCGAAAATTTAGGGTGTTAGCCAAATTTTTGAAGAATTTGAAAATTCTCAGAAACTGAAAAGTTGGAGAATGGAAGCCAAATCGAACGTAGTGTTGATTGATCAAACCACTTTCGACTTTGTTCCTTTTCGAGGATGAAAAGTTTTAAGTGGGGGAGAATGTAACAACCCGGAAATGCGAGCCAGTTTAAAATTTTTATTTTGGCAATTTTAGCGAAGTTTGAACATTTAAAATGAATTATTTTAAATAATATCTGCGGAAAATTTAGTTTGAATAGAATTCGAATGTATATTTATATACGTCGTCGTTAGAATAAAAAATAATTATATATAAATATAAAAGGAATTGAAAATGGCGCGGTAGTTCGATAATTCGATTTCAAACTTCAATTGAATGTACCGGGTGCAAAATAAACCGGATTTTAGTGAAACCAAAAATAATAGGATCTATTTGGGGATATCTTTCCAACGAATCTGAAAAATTGAAATTTCATAGCGGGAATCAAAAGATATGTCCAGTTGAAAATTCTGAATAGTCGCTATGGAATCCAGGCCCTTAAAAATAGACATTTTGCAAGTGACGTCGGATTTCGACGAAACCACTTATGTTGGATCCGTGATGTCAAATTATTGCTAGGTTTCTAATTTCATAATTTTCGAATCAATATGTGAGCGTGGCAACGTAAAACGTGTTTTGACCATTTCAGTTGAATTTAATCGACTGGAAAATGGCCATTTTTCAAACGATCTCAGAATTCGACGAAATTAGTTTTGTTAGGACCGTATCGTCAATACGAAGCTAGAAAATATTTTTCTGAGATTTTTAGAGTTCGTATGTGACCCCAGTAAAATGAAATGCGCGTTCAAATTCAATATATAGAGTTATATGTTGATTTTAGCGGAAACTGATCGAAACAGTCGAATCAGCCTACGATACATATCCCATTGTGTTCGGGATGGGGGTAATTAGCTATGGACGACAGGCGGTGGGCCTTGTTTGGAGGTCAAAAATTAAAGTTGCTTTTTGGGAGATAATTAAATAAAAAAACTCTCTCTCCTCTCCTTTATCTCTCTCTGCCCCCCCCATTCGATTTAAATCAGTCAAACCAAAAATAATAAAATAAAAAGGAGAAAAAGGGAGGGCGACGGAGCCTCCATCGCGCCGCCGCACGAGGCGCGCCTCCCGCCCCCTCAGCAACCGCCGCCTCCCTCTCCTCTTCTCCCCCCAGCTCCTCCTCTCTCGCCTCCATCTCCTCCTTCTTCTTCTGCATAAAACCGCCACCCCCCCTAAACCCTAAGCCGCCGATCCCTCCGCCACCTCCTCCGCCTACTGCGCCGTGGCAGCGCCCTCCCCGACCCCCTCTCCTCTGAAATCCGCACCCCCGACCCCTTCCGACTTCAGGCGACAGTGAACCCCCCCCGGTGCGTTGTAAGTTCTTCTTTTCCCTTTTTGTTTTTATTATTTGATTATAATTTCAGTTTAGAAAATGAATGGCATGTTAAAGTTTGTGTTTTTAATATGAAGAACAAGTAGAAAAACATGATTTTTGTCATATGAATAGCAGTATAAAAATATAAGCTTTTATATTGTAGAGTTATAAAAATATAATCTTTTATACTGTAGAAGTTAAAAATATAATTTTTATTGCATGTAAAGGTTGAAAATATAATTTTCATATTATATAGATAATAAAAATGTGATCTTTTTATGGTAGGATATAAAAAGACGATATTTTTATGTAGTGAAAGACGACATTTTTAAAGTAGAAAAGACGAAATCTTTATTATAAAAAAAGCAGAATTTTTATCTATATAGTAACGAAGTAAAAATGGGATTTTTATATATTGAATGGCGAAGTAAAAAATCGATTTTTATATATTGAATGGCGAAGTAAAAATTCGATTTTTATATATTGAATGGCGAAGTAAAAATTCGATTTTTATATATTGAATAGCGAAGTAAAAATTCGATTTTTATATATTGAATAGAAAAGTAAAAATTCGATTTTTATATATGTAGTGGCTACGGGCAACGAAAGTGACAAAAAGGGCGAGAACGACGAAGATTTCTACATAGGAAGAGTCGTGGTATTGGACTAGCTATTGGTGAGAACTTCTCACTCTAAATTTCTTTTCTAGTTATATATATATATATATACTAGGATGCAGACGGTGCTTAGCAGCACCCGACACCCGTCGTCCACAGACCATGGACGGCTTGTTTATTTGATTGATGTGTTGTGAAAATTGATTGTGTTGTGGAATGATTGAATAATAAAATATTCTTGTGTTGAAAGGAAATAAAATATTTATATAGTTAAAAATATTTTATCGTTAAAAATATAATTTTTAACGTGAATGTGAATAAATAAATATTTATAAACAAATCGGCCGATTTGTTTATATACGCTGATTTGACTGATATTGATTGGGATGATAAATTTTACACATCGCCCAACTGCACAAATAAAAATCTATATTTGTTGATTTGAAACCCCACACGTGTGTTGGGATGAAATTTGGCGTACACTAATCCCAATTATTTAATTGTATGTCGATCGATTGGCCGACAGGTTGTGTAAGCGTTAATTATTTATATTTGATGCTTATGCAGTTGTGTGGTGCACCTTGGATGATGGTTGATTGTTTATCGTTGCTATTATATACATGTGTTGTATGGAATCCATATAATTAACATTATATGGTGATTGATTGGGCCTCATTCCAATCGGGAAAATAATGAATATTATAAAAGGAAATTCATGTGTTGAATATAAAAATAGTCATGTGTTGACGATGTTCATGTGTTGAAACTATTTATGTGTTGAGTAAAATATTTAAATAATAAAATTTACATCTTTATCATATTTAAAATTAGAACTACTTCACGGTGGAGTCTAAGTAAAAATCAAACGATAGATACCAAAATTTTATATATTATTTTACATAACAAAAATAGTCATGTGTTGACAGTACTCATGTGTTGAGATTAGTCGTGTGTTGAAAGAAACAAATATTCATTTGTTGAATAGAGTAACGAATTTATTGAAATATATAAAGCCATGTTGACTACAGTTGCGCTACTTTGACGTGAACGATATTTATATCGATTTTATTCGAATATCGAAAAGGAAGTGATTTCAAAATATAACGTTTTGAAAATATTATCATTTATATAGTAATGATAAGAAATATTCAATTTTGATTTGAAATTGAATATAGAGTTGAAATGGTTTTGAAAACGAATTTAAAATGATTTATAAAATACGTTTTAAAAGGAAATTGACGAAATATATATAATATATTATATATATATATATATAATGGCCTGAATAGAACGCGTCGCGCCGTGGCAGTTCGTGAATTTCGACCATTGACTTCGAATTGACGTTGCGGGAGATCCGACCGTCGGATTCTCCTAAAATAGGAACCGTTGGATTCGTATCGAAAAGAGCTTTCCAATGAATATTAAAAATTTGAAATCTAACGGTTGGATTTGGAATTATGTCCAAATCAAATTTGAAAAAGGTCGTTGTAAGTGCAGTTCGATGGCCGTTGATGGAAATCGACTGTACGGGCCTTGATAAAATTATTAAAAATATCTATAATTTGTGTAAAATCATAATATGTGAATTGGAAAGAACTGGGATGAAAAATTCCACATTTGAAAGGATGAAAATATATTTATATCAAAATGAACTAGTTTTGAACTAGAATTAAAATCAATTTTTTTTTTTGAAATAAATAAATTGAATTTGAAAGTGATTTTAAAAATAATCAATATTCCCAATACGTGAATTGGACTGGAGTTGAATCGAAATTATCTTCGGAATATTTCGATGTTGGATTTCGTGACAATACATATATTGTTATGGGAATTTGAAAGATGTATGTTATATCGTTATATCCAATACAATATTTGTTGGTTTCAGAATTTGATATTGAATATAAGCCGATATATTTTCTATTCAGAGCCTTGTATTTAATATCAAATGTGATTTGGGTTTGTCGTGAATCATGTTTTAGATGACATTGGTTCTTTAACCCAGTTAAAGGCAGGATGTTGATTTTTGAAAAGATTAAAACTAAGTGGAGTTTTAATGAATCTTTAATAAGATTGAAATGTGAATTGATAATTCAAATTATCAAATCTAAAAGGTGATCGAGAATGGAGTACCACCAGTTTTTCTCCAAAGCGATAGTTAAATCTTTAATTAGATTTGAACGTGAGATGGTAATTAATTTTACCGATAACATCGTGGTGTTAGATATGGAGTATTACCAGTTTTCTCCATAGGATATATAGGTTGGGATTGGGAAATAAAACAAATAATTACTTCGGTGTGGTTCACTAATCCCGACTAGTTTGAAATGATATCCAAAGGAAGATTAAAGAATAAATTTAGAAGAATTTATCTTGGATAAAATTTATGGGAACCTTTCCCTAAGAATGTGATTTTGTGAATAAAAGAATATTCTGTATTGGAATGAGGCGTTTGTTTTATTTGTATAACATTTGTTTATTGCATACGTGGGTTATTCAGAAAGGCCGGGGTTATACCCATTCTGAATAACCGATTCGACGAAATGTTGAAGATGAATACGGTGGTTGAAGACCGGAAGACTTCACATCGTTTGGGTGATTACTGATGATCTCGATTGGGCTGTACACCCAAGATGAGGGAAACAGTTGGTGATCGTCCAGACGTACTTGGAGATGGATGGATATGCGAGGAAAGTGCCTCCGGTTTCGTTCAGACCCAGAACGAACTTGTATATGGATTGTGTGTCTGACATTGGATTTTATTCTGTGTTGATTGATCTCTATTAAATATACATCTGTTTGGCGGCAGAGAATTTATTCTCTTGCTTAGCGCCCTTCTCTGAGACGTACGAGCTCAGAGGTTGTATATCGATGGACATCAGTCACATGGAGTGAATTGCCAGTGTGGCACGCGTAAGTGGCAATTGATCAATGCTTCTGTTGAAAAGCAAAGTCTTGTGGTTGATGATCAAAGCACGGCCTGTGTGGCGTAGCTTTGTGTATAACGTGAATTCGTGAGCCTCACACCTCAGTATGAGTCAAAAACGGGATACGGACCCAAGGAGTGCACGACGTTTCTTTCTAGCTATGGTGGTGTCAGTGACTTACCAGCCCTGACATTTATATACTTTTCACTTGTGTGGTTGTTGGATACGAGGCACCTCGGATATAGGTCTGTAAGGACCGGGAAACGTGTGTTCAGCAATAACAATCCTCAAAAGTAAGAGAGGACCGGCCTTGGAGGTTGCAAAGGATCATAGTGGGGTCCTGAGGCATTTGCTAGAGTGTCTCGAACGCGGAGAGGAGCTTGCCCCTTGCCTCGACTCATGACGGAAATCCAATTTCCAATATGTGTTAATTCGGTTTTATTTGTAGAACCTAGTATGGCGACATAGTGGTATGGATCATTCATGCCGCCTATGATTGATATTTATGATTGAAATTGTTTTGACACTATACACTTATAATAGTATCAAATAATGTGTTTTTAACGTATCAAGCATGCTTTGGCTATTATAATGTAAAAACCCTATCCTCCGGCTTGCGTTGCATTGTGTGATGGGACCTGGGTCTTATAACAGCTTCATTTTTCTTTATTTAGCATTGCGCTGTTTGTTCTATGCACTGGTATTCTTGGGAGGAAACCCGTTCCGTGTTATACGGCGTGGTCCCTTGATTTACCGAACTTTAAAATAAAGATTAATAACTGTTTTAGTTCTCACACCAGTCACATGACTGACCTGGAGTTTGTTGTTTTAACCTAAACTCTGGGTGCCCCTATTTTCCGCACGGGCAGCTAGTAGTTTTGTTTTGCAGATTTATATTCATAGGGTGCTGATTTACAGCTGGAACGATGCTCGGAAAGCTCTGTATCCGTGTATCACTTTCAGTTGTGTTTTGTATATTTTTTCCGCTACTGTGTAATTTATTGTGATCTCTAATATTTATCGAATGTAATTTATTCATTCATACTCTGTATATTCTTGTATTCTGATGGAATTGTTGTAATAACAATGAAATGTTCTTCCGTTTGCGTTTTATTTTGTCTTGTTCTCAAAGTATCCGCTCTTTCCTTTACGGGGAAGTTATGAGTCCTTACAGTATGGATATGAATGAGATGTATATTAATATGTATTATATGCTATATATTATCGCTATGATTGGCTTTGTGTGCTCTACTACTATTATGTATTGTTCTATCCTAGAGGAATACGTATTTATTGTTTTGTATCGATATCATGTATGTATAGGGTAGTTATATCTTAGAATTTTTTTATATGTATTAGTGTTAGTCTAAGAGAATTTTCAGTGTGTTCCCTACAACTTCATTTTCCTTGTTATTCGACAGTATTGCTATGTAATACTGTTAGATTATATGGGTATAGAGGTGAGGTTGTCAAATGTCTAAGTTAATATAAAAGAAAGATGATTTTTGTTATGCCTAGTAAATGATAATCATAATTAACTATCAGGCTACAGTAGAACATGGATGTATTCTACTAATAGATGTCCACAACTATCATTCAATACATAACATGCCAATAATGATAATAACATATACATGTTCAACATAGTAATAGGAGGATTATTTATCATGTTAAAGAGATTTCCAAAATTAATTTAGTTTAACTAGAAGAACATGGTTTTATTTAACTAATATGCATCCAAACAATTTAACTAATCAAGTTATCTTATAGAAAAGGGTATTGGGTTTTTATAACCAAATAGCATTTAATTCCTAATCAATGGAGTTTCTTAAAGGAGGTTGACAAAGGCGTGTGAAACATCTTTTTGAAAACATCCTCGGTAAAAGTAGTAACTCAAATTCAAAGTAATATTAAACTTATTATTAATAATTATTAAACATCAAATAATAATTAATTATTAATTTAGATAATTTAATCCTAAATTAATATTTTAATAAATAATAAAGTACCTTTAAATAAATATTTAAACATTTATTTAAACCTAAAAATACTAAATTAATATAAATTAACCCTTAAAAAGTTAAATAATAATTATTTTTTAAATAATTAATTAGAAACCAAAATTATTCTTTATTAAATAATTAAATATAAATTAATAATAAAACAAACCTTAATTAAGTTTTAAATTAAATTTAACTTAATTAATAATAATTATATAATTGAAACCTTATTAAATAAATAATTAAATTAAGTAATCTTGATTATGTAACTAATCATACTTAATCCTTAATTTAAGTCATTATATAATGATTAACTTTCATTAATTATAAAAATTAATTGATTAAAACTTAAGTGCATGTTACTTAATAATTAATTACTAATTACTCTATTTAAAAAAATCAAAAAATTAAGTAACTAGATAATAACAATCACTTATTTACATTTATCCAAGGATGCTTTAGTGGAAGCTATGGGGTTAAAGCACATAAACGACCGGGAAGTATGTTGCTTCTTGATATCGTGCAAGAACTTGCCAAATATCGATGTTGTCATAGATTGGTTGGTAAGGCACTCTAAGCGTAAAAATTGAGAACTCAAATTGTAGGATACCTAATTTGTGTAACTGATTATTTACTAGTTTATACTTCCCCTTCCTCAAACAATGACCCCCATCTTGCTCACATTTTCAATCGTTGACCCCTTTCAGGGGATGTAATTTCATTTAGCGTTGTACAAGAATGATTATTTATGGAGTATTGATATTCAAATAACATTTGGACTAATTACTATTGAATACAAATTTTAGTGCTAAGTTAAAAAAATACTTATTTACATTTCAAATTGTTTATAAAACATTCTTAAAGAATACTTGAGTTAAAAATAAAATCACTTAAAAAACAATTCATTTTCACAAGTTGCATTTATAGCGATTGCCGTTATAAAATCCATAATTTTGAAATCTTAAATTTTGAATTTTTGTTTGAAAATTTACTTAAGAGAGCTGACTAACGTTTCAAAACATAAAGTAATTCTTCTTGAAAATGAAAACAAAGTTCTGAAACTTTAAAATGATATTAATTTCAAAAACACAAACATGTCCTTAACCAAGGATAAGGTGACTAACTTCCCTTGCATATAACACAAGCATCATGCTCATAAGATGCATAACCAAACCATAACCGTAAACAAGTCTAGAGACCCAAACATTACAATCAATTTAACATGACGATATTTTTTTTATTAAAGATAAAAAATTTTGATATAAAAATGTGAGTTTTACTTGCCTCACGCTTACTAATTTTACTAGAACTTGAATATGTCCAAGATACTTGCTTCCTATTTGATAAAAAATGACTTTTGACAGGGCTAAAGCTTCCAGGGTAAGCACGGGTCTGCATAGGCTTGTGAGTGGTGGTGGAGCTTGGCTTTGAAATTGTAACAACCCGGAAAATCAGAGCCAGTTTGAAATTTTTATTTTGGCGATTTTAGGGAATTTTGAATATTTAAAATAGATTATTTTAAATAATATCGACGAGAAATTTATTTTGAATATAATTCGAACGTATATATTATATACGTTGTCGTTAGAATATAAATATTTATATATATTTATAAATAGAATTGAAAATGGCGCGGTAGTTCGATAATTCGATTTCAAACTTCAATTGAATGTACCGGGTGTAAAACAATCCGGATTTTAGTGAAACCAAAAATGATAGGATCTAATTGATAATATCTTTCCAACGAATCCGAAAAATCAAAATTTCATAGCGGGAATCAAAAGATATGTCCAGTTGAAAATTCTGAATAGTCGCTATGAAATTCAGGCCCTTAAAAATGGACATTTTGCAAATGACCTCGGATTTCGACGAAACCAGTTTTGTTGGATCCGTGATGTCAAATTATTTCTAGGTTTCAAATTTCATAATTTTTCGAATCAATATGTGAGCGTGGCAAAGGAAAACGCGTTTGACCAGTTTCAGTTGATTTTAATCGACTGGAAAATGGCCATTTTTCTAACGGTCTCAGAATTCGACGAAACTAGTTTTGTTAGGACCGTATCGTCAATACGAAGCTAGAAAATATTTTTCGAGAATTTTTAGAGTTAGTATGTGACCCCGGTAATTTGAAATGTACGTTTAAAATTCAATATAATGATTTAAATGTAAATTTAACGGAAACTGATCGAAACAGTCGAATCGGCTTGCGATACATATCCCATTGTGTTCGGAATGGGGGTAAAACGCTATGGACGACAGGCGGTGGGCCTCGTTTAGAGGTCGTATGTAAAAGTCAACTTTTAAGAAATTAAATAATATAAAAAAATAAAAAAATAAAAACCTTTCCTCTTCCTTAAAATCGTTCTGGCCCCCCTTTACTTTTCAAAACAGATAATTCGATTTAAAAAAAAAAAAAAAGAAGATCGGAGACGTAGAAGCGGGGAGGAGCCGCCGCCCTCCCCGAGACCACCGCGCCTCCAGGAGGGCGAATCGCCCACCGCCTTCAGGCGTAGCCCCCCCATGAGATCCCGGCAGCCACCTCAAGCCCTAGGCCGATTTCAGCCCTCCGCTCCACCCACCGACGCGCGCTAGGGCGCCGACCACCCCCTCTCTCCTCCGCAACGACGAACGCACCCCCTAGCCCTCTTTGAACGACGCTCAGCACCCCTGCCTTCATTGCAGCGAGAAACCCTTCCCCCCCTGTCGAGCTGTTGGCACAGCGAGCACCTCCAGCGACGCCTTCGATGATCAGAACAAGGTGATTTTCTTTTAATGTATAAATTCAGTTTTGAATGTTCAAAAATCAATTTTAAAATGCAGATTTATATATGGCAAGGTAAAGAATTGGTTTTGAATATAATTGGAAAGCCACGATATTTTTAAATATGAAAAGGAGATATTTTTAAATATGAAAAGGCGATATTTTTAAATATGAAAAGGCGATATTTTTAAATATGAAAAGGCGATATTTTTAAATATGAAAAGGCGATATTTTTAAATATGAAAAGGCGATATTTTTAAATATGAAAAGGCGATATTTTTAAATATGAAAAGGCGATATTTTGATGGGAGTAGTGAAGTAAAAATATGATTTTTAAATTGAAAACGAATAAATAAAAATATGATTTTTATTTTTTAAAGACATCAGCAAATATAAAAATGTGTGATTTTTATATATGTAGTGGCTACGGGCAACGGAGATGACAAAAAGGCGAAGACTTCTGCAAAAGAAGAGTCGAGATGATTGGATAGCTAATCAGTGAGAATTTCTCACCTTCCACTTTCTTTTCTCTAGTTATATATATATATACTAGGATGCAGACGGTGCTTAGTAGCACCCGACACAATCGTCCACAGACCATGGACTTGTTTGTTTGGTTGCATAGATTAGTTAGATGATTGATTGGAAATTGAATTGTTTGGTGAAATGAATGAATTTGATTGATGTGTGAATGGCGTGGGCCTTCACTAGTCCGGGGATAAGGCTAGGCCTTGTCCCGTTTCTAGTATCGTGCCATTATGCCGCCGAAATTTTCTAAAATATGTTAGAAAAATAAAAATATCATTTTATTTAAAGAATGATCTGAATAGAAATTCATATGTTGGAATAAAATGTTTTTATCGTTAAAAATATAATTTTTAACGTGAAGTGAATAAAATAAATATTCATTTACAAACCAGACGGTTTGTTTATGTACACCTATTTGAAGGACATTGATTGGGTCGATAAATTTTACACATCGCCCAACTGCACAAATAAAACCTGTGTTTGTTTGTTTGTTTGAAACCCCACACGGGTGTTAGGGTGAAATTTGAAGTTCACTCATCCTGATTGATTAAATATGTCGATCGATCGATTGACAGGCTGTTATAAGCGTTAGATATCTATATTTAATGCTTATACAGTGTAGTGCACTTTGGTTGATGGTTGATTATTTTTCAATGCTATTATATGTGTGTAGTGTATGAAAATCCATATAATTAACTTTATACGGTAATTGATTGGGCCTCATTCCAATTTGGAAAATAAAGAATATTATAAGATAAAGGTTCATGTGTTGACAGTACTCATCCATTGAGATTGGTCATGTGTTGAACGAAATATTTTGATAATAACAACTATTTTGAAAAAGAAATATTTGAAATAGAATATTTGAAAATAGAAATTCATGAAGCCGTGTTGATTAGTTTGACGCCGTTTTGACGTGAACGATATTGAAAACGATTTCGAAATGAATTGAATTGAAAACGATTTCGAAATGAAATGAATTGAAAACGATTTCGAAATGAATTGAATTGAAAACGATTTCGTAATGAATTGAATTGAAAACGATTTCGAAATGAATTGAATTGAAAACGATTTCGAAATGAATTGAATTGAAAACGATTTCGAAATGAATTGAATTGAAAACGATTTCGAAATGAATTGAATTGAAAACGATTTCGAAATGAATTGAATTGAAAACGATTTCGAAATGAATTGAATTGAAAACGATTTCGAAATGAAATGAATTGAAAACGATTTCGAAATGAATTGAATTGAAAACGATTTCGAAATGAATTGAATTGAAAACGATTTCGAAATGAATTGAATTGAAAACGATTTCGAAATGAATTGAATTGAAAACGATTTCGAAATGAATTGAATTGAAAACGATTTCGAAGTGAATTGAATTGAAAACGATTTCGAAGTGAATTGAATTGAAAACGAAATCAAATTGAATTGAAAGCGAATTGAAATGAATTCAAATTGAATTGAAATTTGAATTGAATAGAAATGAATTTTGAAACGAATTTATAAAGAAGAATTCAATTTTTGCTTTGAATTGAAATGGAAGTTGAAATAGATTTTGAAACGAATTTTAAAACTATTTATATAATTCGTTTTAAATAGAAATCGACGAAGTATATATTATATATATATTATATATATATATAATATAATGGCCTGAATAGAACGCGCCGCGCCGCGGCAGTTCGTGAATTTCGACCATTTATTTCAAACGGACATTGCGGGAGATCCGACCGTCGGATTCTCCTAAAACCGGAACCGTTGGGTTCGTATCGAAAAGAGCTTTCTAACGAATATTAGAAATTTGAAATCTAACGGTTGGATTTGGAATTATGTCCAAATCAAATTTGAAAAAGGTCGCTGTAAGTGCAGTTCGATGACCGTTGATGGAAATCGACTGTACGGGCCTTGATAAAATTATTAAAAATAGTAATAATTTGTGTAAAATCATAAGAAATGATTTGTGAAGATTTGGGATGAAAAACTCCATATTTGAAAAGAAAAAAATAGATTTTTATCGAAATGAACTAGTTTTGAACTAGAATTATAATTCTATTTATTTTTAAATAAATAAATTGAATTTAAAAAGGGTTTTAAAAATAACCAGAATATCCAATGATTGCATTGGAGTGGATTTGAATCGAAATTGTCTTCGGAATATTTCGATGTTGGAATTCGTGATTATACAGGGGTTGTTATGGAAATTTGAAAGATATATATTTATATCGTTATTTCCAATACGACATTTGTTAGTCGTAGAATTTGATATTGAATATAAACCGATATATTTTCTATTCAGAGCCTTGTATTGAATATCGAATGTGATTTGGGTTTGTCGTGAATGGTGTCTTCACTAACACTGTTCTTGAACCCAGCTGAGAAAAGATTAAATCTTTTTATTTAGATTTAATGAAGTATGCCAATTAAATAATATTTAATTGGAATTGAATTGATATTGATTTTTGGGTTTATCGTGGACAGTGTTTTTAAATAACACTCGTTCTTTAACCCGATAATTAATGGAATGTGATTTTGGGTTTATCGTGAACCGTGTTTTAAATGACACTGATTCTTTAACCCAGTTAACGATTAAAACTAAGTGGAGTTTTAATGAATCTTTAATTAGATTGAAAAGATCGAGAATGGAGTATCACCAGTTTTACTCCAGGCGATAGTTAAATCTTTAATTAGATTTGAACGTGAAAGGGTAATTGAATTTACCGATAACACCGTGGTGTTAGATATGAAGTATAACCAGTTTTACTTCATGGGATGAATAGGTTGGGATTGGGAAATAAAATAAATGATTACTTCGGTGTGGTTCGCTAATCCCGACTAGTTTGAATTGATATTCAAAGGAGATTAAAGAATAAATTTAAAGAATTTATCTTGGATAAAATTAATGGGAACTTTTCCCAAAGTATAGGAATATTTGAATAAAAGAATATCCTGAATTGGAATGAGGCGTATGTTGTGTTTGTGTAACACTTATTTAAAATATACGCGAGTTATTCGGGAAGACCGGGTTTATCCCATTCTGAATAACTGATACGACGATAAGTCGAAGATGAAGACGATGGTCGAAGACCGGAAGTCTTCACGTCGTTTGGGTAATTACTGATGATCTTGATTGGGCTGTACACCCAAGAAGATGGAAACAGTTAGTGATCGTCCAGACGTACATGGAGATCGATGGATATGCGGGGTACTAGGGGCCTCCGGTTTCGTTCAGACCCAGAACGAACTTGTAAATGGACTGTGTGTCTGACATTGGATTTTGTGATTGATCTCTATTAAATATATATCTGTTTGGCGGCAGAGAATTTATTCTCTTGCTTAACGCCCTTCTCTGAGACGTACGAGCTCAGGGGTTATATATTGATGGATATCAAACGCATGGAGTGAATTGCCTGTGTGGCATGCCTAAGTGGCAATTGATCGAGGCTTCTGTTGAAAAGCAGAGTCTTGTGCTGATGATCAAAGCAAGGCCTTTGTGGCGTAGCTTTGTGCAACGTTTACTTCGCGTGTTTCACACCCGGTATGAACAAAAAACGGGAGAGGACATCAGGGAGGACTTGCGTTTCTTTCTAGCTAGAAGTGGCGTCAGTGGTTTTACACGCCCTGACGAGTTTGACTTATGTGGTTGTTGCTGTTGCGAGGCGCCTCGGATTGATCGGTCGTTCTCGAACCGATGGAGTCATTTAGTTGGCTCACTTACACCCCATAGGGTGGGGAAACGTAGTGTTCAGGCATAATAATCCACATCGGTGGACCGGCCCTGACGATCTAAAGGGTTGATGCGTTCTGATCCTGAGGCTCGGGCTAGAGAGTCTCGAATCGGTTAAGGACTATCTTTTGCCTCGGTTCATAGACGGAAATCCAATTTCCAAATACGTGACATTTGCGGTTTTATTTGTAAACCTATATATGGCGACATAGTGGCATGGGACGCTCATGTCGCCTATGATTGATACTTATGATTTGAAGTGATTTTATACACTATGCACTGATGATAGTATCAAATGATTTGTTTTAAAACGTATCAAGCATTCTTTGGCTGTTATAAGGGAAAACCTTATCCTCGGCTGCGTTGCATTGTGTGATGGGACCTGGGTCTTATAACAGCTTCATTTTTCTTTATTTAGCATTGCGCTGTTTGTATTATGCACTGGTATTCTTGGGAGGAAACCCGTTCCGTGTTATACGGCGTGGTCCCTTGATTTACCGAACTTTAAAATAAAGAATTATAACTGTTTTAGTTCTCACACCAGTCCCATGACTGACCTGGAGTTTATTGTTTTAACCTAAACTCTGGGTGCCCCTATTTTCCGCACGGGCAGCTAGTAGTTTTGGTTTTGCAGATTTATATTCACAGGATCCTGGTTTACAGCTGGAACGATATCCGGAAAGCTTTGTATCCGTATATCTCTTCTAGTTGTGTATTGTATTATTTTCCGCTGCGATGTATTTAAATGTAATTTAAATCTCTGATATTTCTGTGTAATATTCTTTTATACTCTGCATATTCTTGTAATCTGATGCATTGTTGTAATATGCAATGAAATGTTCTTCTATATGCGTTCTGATTTGTCGTGTTCTCAAACGATAGGGCGTTTCGAACGGTCTAGATCGGTTTAACGACTGGTTCGGACCGAGCGAAATTCCTTGCCGTCACAGAAATGTGGAAGGACTTGGATTACCAAAAAATTAACCAAACAAAACCTGGAAATTAATCTTCTTTTAACTAATTTAGGATGCTGCAGTTAAAGTGTTCAGCGGATTCAAAGCGATTGAAGTTCAAGTTGTAACAGAGATAAAGCAAGGAAACAGTAGGATATTGCAGGTAACTCTAAAATAGCGTATTAAACTTGTATTTAATGCTTCTACAAATATATAAACGATAAATAAATAAAAACTAACATTCAGTTTAGTTATAATTTGTACATTCTTACTTTAGATTAAAACATGTGCAAATAAATATAAAATTTTATTTAGCTTAATTAAATTTAATAGATTATTATAGTATTTTTTATTTAGAAAATATATGTTAAAAAATTCAATAAAAAACTATTTGTATAATTTTTATAATGTATAAATATCATTTTTAATTCGTTTCTTTTATAGAAAATATAGTGCAAGTAGAAAAATATAGTTGAAATAATGAGATATATCGGGAATATCGAAGTAAAACAGGGCTTAAAGAGGAAAGGCTATTTAGAGGCTACTTAGAAATAGCGTAGCGGTAGAAATATTCTATAGGATATAGCCTGGATATAGCAGGGTAATAATGGGACATTAGCTGCACAGTTTTAGGATATGTTAACCACAATTTTTTTTAAAGTGTTCCAACAGAAGGTTATTACATTTTCCCTTCTTTATTGTTTTAAAAAATAAAGCACTCAATTTTATTTAGTTTTTAGGGATATATAGTTGAATGAGTCAAAGGTACTTTGGAACCTAGAAATCTAGGCTTGAAAATGTAACGACCCAGAAAATCTGAACCAATTTAAAAAATTTAAATTGGCTAAAATAATGGATTTTAAATATTTAAAATAAATATTTTAAATAATGGCGATGAAAACTGAGTTTGAATCGACAATTGAAAACGAATATAATTAATTATCATTATAAACAAGGCCTGAAAGGGCGTTGTAGTTTCAAAAATTGAATTCAAACTTTGTCGGACTGTACCGGGTGCAAAACAAAACGGATTTTAGCGAAACCAAAAATATTTAAATCTGTTAATGAATACCTTTCTAACGAATCAGAAAAATCGAATTTTCATAGCGGAAAGCAAAAGTTATGGCCGAATGAATTTTCAGAACGGTCGCTATGGAATTTATATAGCACATGAAAATGGCCATTTTGCATATGACCTCGGAATTCGACGAAACCACTTTTGTTGGATCTGGGATGTAAAGTTATTGCTAGATTTCAAATTTCATAATTTTTGAAGCTAATATGTGAGGGTGGCAAAAGAAAATGTGTTTTGGTCAATTACAGTTAAATTGGATCGACCAAAAATGGGCCTTTTTGCAAACGGTCTCAGAATTCGACGAAACTAGTTTTGTTGGGACCGTATCATCAAAACATAGCTAGATTTATTTTTATGGAATTTTTCGAATCAGTTTGTGGCCCTGGCAAATTGAAATGCACGTTCAAATTAAATATTGAATGTTTTATATTTTAATTTGAATGGAAACTGACTGAAACAGTCGAATCGGCCTGCGAAACATATCCCATTGTGTTCGGAATGGGGGTAAAACGCTAGGGACGACAGTCGTTGGGTTGGATTTCGAGTTCGTCCAAGAAAACCCCAATTTTTGAATTTAATATAGCATCGGCCAATAGGATTTTTTATTTCATTAATTTAAAAATATAAAAAAAAAACCCCGTAAACCCTTTTGCTCTGACGACTCTCGTGCTCCCCCGCTCCCGGCCTTTTTCCGATCGCCTCAAGCGAAGTTCGCCAGCGCCACCACCCTAAATCGAACGGCCTCCTCCTCCCCTTCAAATCAAACCCACCCTCGACCCTCCTCTCCTCCCTGCCGTCGCGAATCGAACCCTCGAAGTCGCTCCGTTCGATCTCGATTTGAAGCACGAGGGGGAGTTCGAATTCGTCCAGGTTGGGGGTGGAGGTGACGCAGGCCAAGGCGCTCCCTGCGACTTCCTCCGATCGATAGTCCGCGGCTCCAGGCGGCAGCAACATCCAACCCTAGTTCTGGTGCTACTTTCGAATACTGTTCTGAGGGAAAAACTGTGAGCTTTTCCTACCTTTTTCTTTGATAAATAACTATGGTTTTTAAATTTCAGTTGTATAATATAAAATGTGACATTAATTTATTTTTCAGATTCTAAAATGAGCTAGCATTGATTTATTTTTATTTTTAGATTTGGAAAAAAATATCTACGTTGGTTTAGAAAATAAAATATAACCTTGTTTATTTTCAGTTTTAATTGTACATGGAAAATAAAGTTAGATTTGCTTCTGAAAATAAAGGTAACATTAGTAAGAAAAATAAAATAAATATGTTTTGAAGAATAGAAAAATATAGCATTGCTTTTTAAATCTGGGATTTGCATTGTGTATAAAATAAAATAGAACTTGTTTTAGAAATAAAACTAGAACTTGATTTTGGAAGAATATAGAAAGAGCATTATTTTTGAAAAATATAGAAAGAGCATTATTTTTGAAAAATATAGAAAGAGCAATATTTTTGAAAAATATAGAAAGAGCATTATTTTTGAAAAATATAGAAAGAGCATTATTTTTGAAATAAATAGCGATGTAAAAATATAATTTTTTTTATAGATTGTATAGAAATAAAAATATGATCTTTATTTATAAATGGCATAGAATTGAAGAGCTGATTTCTAATATCAACTACATAAAACAGATGGCGATGAAGCGGACTTAAATAAAAAGGGAATCCAAACCGTTCCGTAAAGATTGACGGAGTGGAACCCAAGGTGAGATTTCTAATTTATAAATAATATGGAAAATGACGATGTATAAATTATATAGTCGATGTATGAGTTATATAAGCGTTGTACACCTCGTGTATAAGCGTTGTATAAGTTATACGTTCAATGTATAAGTTGTATATGCGTTGTAAAAATTATATATGTGTTGAAATAAAAGTGAATTGCTATATATATATATATATATATATATATATATACGCCCCTCGTCCACAAACCATGGACGATATTTATTGGTTGAAATTGTTGTGAAAATTGATTGATAACGAATGATTGTTTGGGATTGTTTTTGGTTGATATTGATTGATTGTGGTTGAAAAATACCCGTTTGTGGTTGAGAAATATTTGGTTGAAACCACATAGGATTAGTTTGTGGAAATGAAATAAATATATACATGCCGCCTGCGTGCGAACTAGATGCATGATCCCCATTGTCAAAAACCGCGAGGTTTTAAGGTAGAGCGAGGAGACGTACTAGGGACGGTCCCGATTTTAACTACCCTGCCGTTATGCTGCCGAAATTTTGAATAATATTCATGTGTTTGAATTATTTTCATTTGCTAAAACTATATTTATTCATTGAATAGAAAACCTTCATGTGTTGAATCGATATTCATTCGTTGATTAGAAATTCATGTGTTGAATGGTATTCGCGTTTTAAAAATAAAAATCACATTTTTATCTATATATAGAAACTATAGAAAACCTTCATGTGTTGAATCGATATTCATTCGTTGATTTGAAATTCATGTGTTGAATGGTATTCATATTTTGAAATAAATTGTTTGATAATAAAAATCACCTTTTATCGACTATATGAACTGTGTAAAATAATCTCGTTTTGAAAGAAATTGTTTTATAAGAAAAATCCTATTTTTATCACCAATATGAAATATATAAAATAATAGTGTTTTGAAATGAGTCGTTTTACAATAAAAATCACATTTTTATTATATGCATGAATCGTTGAAATGTGAAGTGTTAAAAATAGCCACTTGTTCAAATAAATATATATGAGTTGAAATATTCATTAATTAGATAATGATATGATTTGTACCTATGTATGTAACATTAGAATGAATGGTGTTTTTAAACCAAATAGAAATCAAATATGAAGTTGAATAGAAAATGATAAATGATAAGAACTATATATATGTACATGCATATTCATTGAACAGGTTATAGCAAAGGGGCTAGAGAAGAGGAATAAAATTTTATGCTCGACAAATAGGTACACATTTACTGTTTTGTTTGGGTGATGATTTTATGAGCCTGTTGGCTAGCCGCTTGGCTTTTTCTTTTTCTTTTTGAGATTAGAAGGACCGGGGAAGCTATTTGAGATTTCCCGATGCTCCCGGTGCAGGGGAGGTTATGGCGAAATTTTCCAAAATTTTAAGGCGTTAGTGAAATATTTGAAGTGAAAATGATATTGAAATCATTGAATGAACTATATTTATATAAATATATAAATATAAATAAAATTAAAACGAAACGAGGCCGTGCAGTTCTTATTTTGAAACCGTGATTTCAAACAACTAGTGCGGGAAATCCAACCATTGGATTTTCCCGAAACCTCAACCGTCGGGTTCGCCTTGGAAATATCTTCCCAACGGCACCAACCTTGAAAAAATCCAACGGTTGGATTATCTGGAATGTTTAAATCAAATCTGAAGAAAAACAGCGCTAGAAACGATTATATTTATATATATATATAAATATAATTATATTTAATCGAATAACGACGCTGTAGTTCGTATTTTGAAATCGAAAATTTAAACGATTGTACCGGGAGATCCGACCGTCGGATTTTCCCGAATCTGGAACCGTTGGATTCGTTTTGAAAAGACCTTTCTAATGATGTAAATTTTATGAAGATCCAACGGTTAGATTTTCAGATATGTGTAAATCAAATCTGAGGAAAAACAGCGCCACGGCCGTGCTATGGCCTGAAGCGTCGTTTTGAATAAATGGGCTATTTTAAAATAAATAAAAATAGCGATAAATTATTAAAAAATATCATAAACGATATGGAATGGAAATAAATGGAATTTGCTCGATTTATGTGGCTTTTGATGGTTGAATGTGTTTGGTGTGAAAATTACATTAAAGAACAAAATTGGTGTTGTCGAATAATTTAACCATTGAAATAAATTGATTTAAAATTCTAAATATACGTGAATTATTTGAAAAGGCCGAGTTAGATCTCATTTCAAATAATTGACCGACGATTGAAAGTCGAAGATGAAGACGGTGGTCGAAGACCGGAGATCTTCACCTCGTTTGGATGGTAACCGAGGTCCTGATTGGGAGGCATCCCGAAATATGGATAATGAGTGGTGATCGTCCAGACGTACGTGGTGATCGATGGGTTTTGCGAGGTATTTAGTGCCTCCGGATTCGTTCAGACCCAGAACGGACTTGTAAATGGACTGTGTGTCAGACATTGGATTTTATTCTATGTTGATTGATCTCTGTTAAATATGCATCTGTTTGGCGGCGGAGAATTTATTCTTTTGCTTAACGCCCTTCTCTGAGACGCACGAGCTCAGAGGTTGTATATCGATGGACATCAGTCGCATGGCATGAATTGCCGGTGTGGCATGTTAAGATGCAGTGATCAGGGCTTCTGTTGAAAAGCAAAGTCTTGTGGTGATGATCAAAGCACCGCCTGTGTGGCGTAGCTTTGTGTATAACGTAAATTCGCGAGCCTCACACCCCGGTATGGACCAGAAACGGGAGAAGGACCTCAGGGAGGGCATGCGTTTCTTTCTAGCTAGGGTGGTGTCAGTGACCTACCAGCCCTGACATTTATATACTTTTCACCTATGTGGTTGTTGCTGTTGCGAGGCGCCTCGGTTTGATCGGACGATCCGAGTCCGATGGAGTCATTCGTTGGCTCGTTTGCGCCCCAAAGGGCGGGGAAACGTATTGTTCAGGCATTTTAATCCACATCGGTGGACCGGCCCTGACGATCCAAGGGTCACTCGAGCTCTGATCCTGAGACATGGTAGGCTAGATTGTCTCGAATTCGGTAAGGACTATCTTTTGCCTTGGTTCATGATAGAAATCCAATTTCCAATTACGTGACTGTGCGGTTTTGATTGTATACCTATATATGGCGACATAGTGGTATGGGGCATTAATGCCGTCTATGATTGATAGTTATGATTTGAAATTGTTTTCAAAACATATAAACACTAGCAATAATATCAAATGCCTTTGTTTTATTCGTATCAAGCATATTTTGGTCGTTATAAGAAAAAAACTCTATCCTCCAGTTTGCGTTGCATTGTGTGATGGGAACTGAGTCTTATAACGGCTTCATTTTTACAAAAAGCATAGCGATGTCCAAAAGAAAGATTTGTTTTAAAGCACTGGCGATCCAATGGAGTAAACCTGTTCCACGAAAGTGGCATGGTCCTGTGATTGGCCAAATTATATATATGTGTTGAGTAGATTTCTCATACCAGTCCCATGACTGACTCGTAGTTTGTTTCACTTTCAAACTCGGGTGCCCCTTTTTCTACACGGGCAGCCTTGTATTCAGGTTTAGCTGGTTCTTTCTGGATAGCTGGAGCTGAAGATGGATTCTATCATTTATCTCTTTTTATGTTGTTCAGCTCCTATTATGCATATTTTGTTTGTTTTCCGCTGTAAACATTTATGTATAGCTTAACTGTATTTGTACTAAGTAAGATCCTGTATACTGCGTAACTCTGATGATTACTTTTATCCAGTATGTTCTATTGTTCATTATCTGGTGTATTTATTTAATTCTGTTATGCTGCTATCTGTTTCTGTGTTATATTCCAAAGATAGCCCTTGTCTCCGTCAGAACGGGGTTTGGGGTCGTCGCAACGTGGTATCAGAGCTTTGGTTAAGCTTAGTTCTGGAATATAACATTTGAACGAACTCGTCAGAAATAGAACCAGCAGTGTTCTAGGACGGGCAACTCAATACAGATAGGATCAGTAATATCCTAGTATGAGTAAAGCAGAATGAGATTACACCTTGATAGACACATTTAAATTTGAAGTATGTGTTTCTATACTTTAAAATACCTTTTCTGTGACCTGACACTTGATCTGCTGTTTGTAGAAGTACTAGAAAATGAGTGTCAGAAGCAGAAGGAATGCAGAACCGGATATTGAGGCCCTATTAATCAAATATCGAAATATGGGTGGAATACCGTTCTCTGGTGAAGAATCTATTATGAAGACACAGGCTTGGATTCGTTCGGCTGAAAAGATCTTTGATGGTTTAAAGCTGAGGGATGACCAGAAAAGATTACTGGCCTCCTGGGCACTTAAAGACGAAGCTTTGTTCTGGTGGGATTCAGTTATAGAGAATAATCCAGAAGGTGATATCACTTGGGATAGATTCAAAGTGACCTTCCTAGAAAGATTTACTCCGCCAGAAGCGACTGAGCGATTATGCGACGAATTTTCTTATCTGATACAAGGTGATATGACCATCACAGAATATCATAAGAAATTCAACGAACTTTCTCACTTTGTTCCTCATCTGATTAAAGACCCAAAAATGAAGAATCTGAGATTTATTCATGGCCTACAAAGAAAATATCAGAATAGTGTGATGAGGAATGTGAAGCTTCCTTTCTCAGAAATGATTTATATGGCTTATCAGTATGAAGATCTCGATCGGAGAGGTATGTTGCGAGATGAAGAAGAAATCAGTTCTAGCAGCAAAAGAAAATTCGAAGCTGATAGCCCAGAGGCAAGTATGCAGCCTGAGGCCAGTATGAAGGCTGAATTCATAAAGAGGCCAAAGATCAATCAGAAAAAGGTAAAGACAATCGTATGCCTAAAGTGTGATCAGCATGGGCATTCGATGAGAAACTGCAGATCTTCGAACAGACAAAAGGATGGCGGGTCTAAATCCGGGATGAATTTTCAAGAGAATAGAAAGTGCAGTCAATGCCATGAGGTCGGTCATCTTTCTAAGGCCTGCCCGTTAATTAGAAGATCTGAAGTAGTACATGTGAACGAAGTGGCAGAAGTGCCTGCATCTTCGTCTATTCAGGAAAGGCCAGATGTTTTAGAAGGCACGCTAACTGTCAAAGATATTCCAGTTAAAGTACTGTTTGACACAGGCGCGTCAGAAGCTTCATTTCCAAAGAGGCAGCTAAGAAACTGGATTTGAATTTGAAGAAGCTCAAGGAACCAATGACTGTCCAGAATCCGGTTGGGGGTTCCATTGATCTCAGTTGGATTTGTGGAGTGCCAGTTTCCTTTTCTCGTTATCGGTTCCCTACCATCGCGGCCGTCATGAATTTTACAGAGTTTGATCTTATCTTGGGGTTAGACTGGTTGACCAAAAATGAAGCTGAGGTTAAATGCGCCGACAGAGTCGTAAAGGTGAAGATTAAATCAGGTGATTATATAACCATACCTTGTGAAGGCCCAACATCAAATAGAAAGGACTTCTGGGCAGCTTTGGATGTTTCTCCAGCCCAAATAGAAAATGTCCCTGAAGTCACAGAGAATATCCCCGATCTAGTGAAAGACATCCCTGTCGTCAAGAACTATGCGGATATGTTCGAAGAAGTTGTTCGCTTACCTCCGTAGAGAGAAATAGATTTCAAGATTGCTTTGATTCCGAATGCAAGGCCAGTAGTTCACGCTATTCGAAGAATGTCCTTGAAAGAGAAGGAGGAATTAGACAATCAAACACGACAGCTAGTATGGAAGGGTCTGATCAGGCCTAGTTTCTCGGATTGGAAGTGGGAACATATTTCTATGGATTTCATTGATGGTTTGCCCAGAACAAGAAAAGGAAATGACAGTATTTGGGTGATCGTAGATCGCTTCACGAAGACCGCCCATTTCATACCTGTCAGATCTAACAGAACTGCTCAGAGTCTGGCGCAGATATACTTCAGGGAAATAGTTAGACTACATGGAGTGCCGCTCATTATAGTCAGTGATAGAGAAACAATATTCACTAGCAAATTCTGGGAAGCATTTCAAGTCGAGCTGGGAACGAAGTTGAACTTAAGCACCGCTTATCATCCTCAGACAGACGGTCAGACTGAGAGGGTGAATCGCATTTTAGAAGATCTATTGCGGGCTTGTGTTATATATTTTGGTGGATCCTAAGAAGACAATCTGCATTTGGCTGAATTCTCTTATAACAACAGCTACCAGGCGAGTCTGACAATGTCGCCATTCGAAGCATTATATGGTAGACCGTGCCGATCTCCTGCTTGTTGGGTCGAACCAGGAAATAGACTTGTGTTGGGTCCTGATATGATTCAAGAAGCTGCCGACAAAGTCGATTTTATCAAAAAGCGATTACTCGCCGCTCAAAGCCGACAAAAGAGCTATGCCGATAGAAGAAGAAGAGATATATCCTTTGAAGTTGGCGACTATGTATATTTGAAAGTATCGCCGATGAGAGGAGTTATTCGGTTCGGTAAAACGGGAAAGTTGGCGCCCAAATTCATTGGCCCGTTTCCTATTGTGGAACGGATTGGAACTCTCGCTTATAGGGTCAAACTGCCTAATTGGTTGCCTGGAGTTCATGATGTATTTCATATATCTCAACTTCGAAAACACGTTCATGATCCAGACTTGATCGTGGAAGAAGCAGCTCAACATGACATTGAAATTACCCCAGAATTAGCTGTGAGAAGAGAGTCGCTAAAGATAATAGGCAAAGAAACCAAAGAGCTGAGGAATAAGAAAGTTCACTTAGCCAAAGTGCAATGAGTGGAGATCCGCGAGATTGTACTTGGGAAACTGAGGAGAGCATTCAGAAAGCTTATCCTAGATGCCGAGTAGATATCTCTGATTGACTCCAGTGCAAGGTACATTTACCATACTTTGCATTATCATGTAATCCTCTATTCTGTTGCTATTTTCTTCCCATGGATGTGCACTATTTAATCTATACTCTGAATGATTTTTAAAGGAATATAGGGTTTGATTAGTATATTTTTGGAAGGTTAAAAACAAATTGGTTGTTGTATTGTGGGATTGTAGATTTATCAAACCACTTTCGACTTTGTTCCTTTTCGGGGACGAAAAGTTTTAAGTGGGGGAGATTGTAACGACCCAGAAAATCTGAACCAATTTAAAATTTTTAAATTGGCTAAAATAATGGATTTTAAATATTTAAAATAAATATTTTAAATAATGGCGATGAAAACTGAGTTTGAATCGACAATTGAAAACGAATATAATTAATTATCATTATAAACAAGGCCTGAAAAGGCGCTGTAGTTTCAAAAATTGAATTCAAACTTTGTCGGACTGTACCGGGAGCAAAACAAAACGGATTTTAGCGAAACCAAAAATATTTAAATCTGTTAGTGAATACCTTTCTAACGAATCTGAAAAATCGAATTTTCATAGCGGAAAGCAAAAGTTATGGCCGAATGAATTTTCAGAACGGTCGCTATGGAATTTATATAGCCCGTGAAAATGGCCATTTTGCATATGACCTCGGAATTCGACGAAACCACTTTTGTTGGATCCGGGATGTAAAGTTATTGCTAGATTTCAAATTTCATAATTTTTGAAGCTAATATGTGAGGGTGGCAAAAGAAAATGTGTTTTGGTCAATTACAGTTAAACTGGATCGACCAAAAATGGGCCTTTTTGCAAACGGTCTCAGAATTCGACGAAACTAGTTTTGTTGGGACCGTATCGTCAAAACATAGCTAGATTTATTTTTCTGGAATTTTTTGAATCAGTTTATGGCCCTGGCAAATTGAAATGCACGTTCAAATTGAATATTGAATGTTTTATATTTTAATTTGTATGGAAACTGACTGAAACAGTCGAATGGGCCTGCGAAACCAATCCCATTGTGTTCGGAATGGGGGTAAAATGCTAGGGACGACAGCCATTGGGTTGGATTTCCAGTTCGTCCAAGAAAACCCCAATTTTTGAATTTAATATAGCATCGGCCAATAGGATTTTTTATTTCATTAATTTAAAAATATATAAAAAAAACCCGTAAACCCTTTTGCTCTGACGACTCTCGTGCTCCCCCGCTCCCGGCCTTTTTCCGATCGCCTCAAGCGAAGTTCGCCAGCGCCACCACCCTAAATCGAACGACCTCCTCCTCCCCTTCAAATCAAACCCACCCTCGACCCTCCTCTCCTCCCTGCCGTCGCGAATCGAACCCTCGAAGTCGCTCCGTTCGATCTCGATTTGAAGCACGAGGGGGAGTTCGAATTCGTCCAGGTTGGGGGTGGAGGTGACGCAGGCCAAGGCGCTCCCTGCGACTTCCTCCGATCAACAGTCCGCGGCTCCAGGCAGCAGCAACATCCAACCCTAGTTCTGGGGCTACTTTCGAATACTGTTCTGAGGGAAAAACTGTGAGCTTTTCCTACCTTTTTCTTTGATAAATAACTATGGTTTTTAAATTTCAGTTGTATAATATAAAATGTGACATTAATTTATTTTTCAGATTCTAAAATGAGCTAGCATTGATTTATTTTTATTTTTAGATTTGGAAAAAAATATCTACGTTGGTTTAGAAAATAAAATATAACCTTGTTTATTTTCAGTTTTAATTGTACATGGAAAATAAAGTTAGATTTGCTTCTGAAAATAAAGGTAACTTTAGTATGAAAAATAAAATAAATATGTTTTGAAGAATAGAAAAATATAGCATTGCTTTTTAAATCTGGGATGTGCATTGTGTATAAAATAAAATAGAACTTGTTTTAGAAATAAAACTAGAACTTGATTTTGGAAGAATATAGAAAGAGCATTATTTTTGAAAAATATAGAAAGAGCATTATTTTTGAAAAATATAGAAAGAGCAATATTTTTGAAAAATATAGAAAGAGCATTATTTTTGAAAAATATAGAAAGAGCATTATTTTTGAAATAAATAGCGATGTAAAAATATAATTTTTTTTATAGATTGTATAGAAATAAAAATATGATCTTTATTTATAAATGGCATAGAATTGAAGAGCTGATTTCTAATATCAACTACATAAAACAGATGGCGATGAAGCGGACTTAAATAAAAAGGGAATCCAAACCGTTCCGTAAAGATTGACGAAGTGGAACCCAAGGTGAGATTTCTAATTTATAAATAATATGGAAAATGACGATGTATAAATTATATAGTCGATGTATGAGTTATATAAGCGTTGTACACCTCATGTATAAGCATTGTATAAGTTGTACGTTCGATGTATAAGTTGTATATGCGTTGTAAAAATTATATATGTGTTGAAATAAAAGTGAATTGCTATATATATATATATATATATATATATATATATACGCCCCTCGTCCACAAACCATGGACGAAATTTATTGGTTGAAATTGTTGTGAAAATTCATTGATAACGAATGATTGTTTGGGATTGTTTGTGGTTGATATTGATTGATTGTGGTTGAAAAATACCCGTTTGTGGTTGAGAAATATTTGGTTGAAACCACATAGGATTAGTTTGTGGAAATGAAATAAATATATACATGCCGCCTGCGTGCGAACTAGATGCATGATCCCCATTGTCAAAAACCGCGAGGTTTTTGGGTAGAGCGAGGAGCCGTACTAGGACGATCTCGGTTTTAACTACCCTACCGTTATGCTGCTGAAATTTTGAATAATATTCATGTGTTTGAATTATTTTCATTTGCTAAAACTATATTTATTCATTGAATAGAAAACCTTCATGTGTTGAATCGATATTCATTCGTTGATTAGAAATTCATGTGTTTAATGGTATTCGCGTTTTAAAAATAAAAATCACATTTTTATCTATATATAGAAACTATAGAAAACCTTCATGTGTTGAATCGGTATTCGTTCGTTGATTTGAAATTCATGTGTTGAATGGTATTCATATTTTGAAATAAATTGTTTGATAATAAAAATCACCTTTTATCGACTATATGAACTGTGTAAAATAATCTCGTTTTGAAAGAAATTGTTTTATAAAAAAAATCCTATTTTTATCACCAATATGAAATATATAAAATATTATTGTTTTGAAATGAGTCGTTTTACAATAAAAATCACATTTTTATTATATGCATGAATCGTTGAATTGTGAAGTGTTAAAAATAGCCACTTGTTCAAATAAATATATATGAGTTGAAATATTCATTAATTAGCTAATGATATGATTTGTACCCATGTACGTAACATTAGAATGAATGGTGTTTATAAACCAAATAGAAATCAAATATGAAGTTGAATAGAAAATGATAAATGATAATAACTATATATATGTACATGCATATTCATTGAACAGGTTATAGCAAAGGGGCTAGAGAAGAGGAATAAAATTTTGTGCCCGACAAATAGGTACACATTTACTGTTTTGTTTGGGTGATGATTTTATGAGCCTGTTGGCTAGCCGCTTGGCTTTTTCTTTTTCTTTTTGAGATTAGAAGGACCGGGGAAGCTATTTGAGATTTCCCGATGCTCCCGGTGCAGGGGAGGTTATGGCGAAATTTTCCAAAATTTTAAGGCGTTAGTGAAATATTTGAAGTGAAAACGATATTGAAATCATTGAATGAACTATATTTATATAAATATATAAATATAAATAAAATTAAAACGAAACGAGGCCGTGCAGTTCGTATTTTGAAACCGTGATTTCAAACAACTAGTGCGGGAAATCCGACCATTGGATTTTCCCGAAACCTCAACCGTCGGGTTCGCCTTGGAAATATCTTCCCAACGGCACCAACCTTGAAAAAATCCAACGGTTGGATTGTCTGGAATGTTTAAATCAAATCTGAAGAAAAACAGCGCCAGAAACGATTATATTTATATATATACATAAATATAATTATATTTAATCGAATAACGACGCTGTAGTTCGTATTTTGAAATCGAAAATTTAAACGATTGTACCGGGAGATCCGACCGTCGGATTTTCCCGAATCTGGAACCGTTGGATTCGTTTTGAAAAGACCTTTCTAATGATGTAAATTTTATGAAGATCCAACGGTTAGATTTTCAGATATGTGTAAATCAAATCTGAGGAAAAACAGCGCCACGGCCGTGCTATGGCCCGAAGCGTCGTTTTGAATAAATGGGCTATTTTAAAATAAATAAAAATAGCGATAAATTATTATAAAATATCATAAACGATATGGAATGGAAATAAATGGAATTTGCTCGATTTATGTGGCTTTTGATGGTTGAATGTGTTTGGTGTGAAAATTACATTAAAGAACAAAATTGGTGTTGTCGAATAATTTAACCATTGAAATAAATTGATTTAAAATTCTAAATATACGTGAATTATTTGAAAAGGCCGAGTTAGATCTCATTTCAAATAATTGACCGACGATTGAAAGTCGAAGATGAAGACGGTGGTCGAAGACCGGAGATCTTCACCTCGTTTGGATGGTAACCGAGGTCCTGATTGGGAGGCATCCCGAAATATGGATAATGAGTGGTGATCGTCCAGACGTACGTGGTGATCGATGGGTTTTGCGAGGTATTTAGTGCCTCCGGATTCGTTCAGACCCAGAACGGACTTGTAAATGGACTGTGTGTCAGACATTGGATTTTATTCTATGTTGATTGATCTCTGTTAAATATGCATCTGTTTGGCGGCGGAGAATTTATTCTTTTGCTTAACGCCCTTCTCTGAGACGCACGAGCTCAGAGGTTGTATATCGATGGACATCAGTCGCATGGCATGAATTGCCGGTGTGGCATGCTAAGATGCAGTGATCAGGGCTTCTGTTGAAAAGCAAAGTCTTGTGGTGAGGATCAAAGCACCGCCTATGTGGCGTAGCTTTGTGTATAACGTAAATTCGCGAGCCTCACACCCCTGTATGGACCAGAAACGGGAGAAGGACCTCAGGGAGGGCATGCGTTTCTTTCTAGCTAGGGTGGTGTTAGTGACCTACCAGCCCTGACATTTATATACTTTTCACCTATGTGGTTGTTGCTGTTGCGAGGCGCCTCGGTTTGATCGGACGATCCGGGTCCGATGGAGTCATTCGCTGGCTCGTTTGCGCCCCAAAGGGCGGGGAAACGTATTGTTCAGGCATTTTAATCCACATCGGTGGACCGGCCCTGACGATCCAAGGGTCACTCGAGCTCTGATCCTGAGACATGGTAGGCTAGATTGTCTCGAATTCGGTAAGGACTATCTTTTGCCTTGGTTCATGATAGAAATCCAATTTCCAATTACGTGACTGTGCGGTTTTGATTGTATACCTATATATGGCGACATAGTGGTATGGGGCATTAATGCCGTCTATGATTGATAGTTATGATTTGAAATTGTTTTCAAAACATATAAACACTAGCAATAATATCAAATGCCTTTGTTTTATTCGTATCAAGCATATTTTGGTCGTTATAAGAAAAAAACTCTATCCTCCAGTTTGCGTTGCATTGTGTGATGGGAACTGAGTCTTATAACGGCTTCATTTTTATAAAAAGCATAGCGATGTTCAAAAGAAAGATTTGTTTTAAAGCACTGGCGATCCAATGGAGTAAACCCGTTCCACGAAAGTGGCATGGTCCTGTGATTGGCCAAATTATATATATGTGTTGAGTAGATTTCTCATACCAGTCCCATGACTGACTCGTAGTTTGTTTCACTTTCAAACTCGGGTGCCCCTTTTTCTACACGGGCAGCCTTGTATTCAGGTTTAGCTGGTTCTTTCTGGATAGCTGGAGCTGAAGATGGATTCTATCATTTATCTCTTTTTATGTTGTTCAGCTCCTATTGTACATATTTTGTTTGTTTTCCGCTGTAAACATTTATGTATAGCTTAACTGTATTTGTACTAAGTAAGATCCTGTATACTGTGTAACTCTGATGATTACTTTTATCCAGTATGTTCTATTGTTCATTATCTGTTGTATTTATTTAATTCTGTTCTGCTATCTGTTTCTGTGTTATATTCCAAAGATAGCCCTTGTCTCCGTCAGAATGGGGTTTGGGGTCGTCGCAACGTGGTATCAGAGCTTTGGTTAAGCTTAGTTCTGGAATATAACATTTGAACGAACTCGTCAGAAATAGAACCAGCAGTGTTCTTGGACGGGCAACTCAATACAGATAGGATCAGTAATATCCTAGTATGAGTAAAGCAGAATGAGATTACACCTTGATAGACACATTTAAATTTGAAGTATGTGTTTCTATACTTTAAAATACCTTTTCTATGACCTGACACTTGATCTGCTGTTTGTAGAAGTACTAGAAAATGAGTGTCAGAAGCAGAAAGAATGCAGAACCGGATATTGAGGCCCTATTAATCAAATATCGAAATATGGGTGGAATACCGTTCTCTGGTGAAGAATCTATTATGAAGACACAGGCTTGGATTCGTTCGGCTGAAAAGATCTTTGATGGTTTAAAGCTGAGGGAT
Source organism: Allium sativum (assembly GCA_030737875.1). Taxonomy (NCBI): domain Eukaryota; kingdom Viridiplantae; phylum Streptophyta; class Magnoliopsida; order Asparagales; family Amaryllidaceae; genus Allium; species Allium sativum. Next base: position 780,217,501 of record CM060916.1, read on the forward strand.
GACCAGAAAAGATTACTGGCCTCCTGGGCACTTAAAGACGAAGCTTTGTTCTGGTGGGATTCAGTTATAGAGAATAATCCAGAAGGTGATATCACTTGGGATAGATTCAAAGTGACCTTCCTAGAAAGATTTACTCCGCCAGAAGCGACTGAGCGATTATGCGACGAATTTTCTTATCTGATACAAGGTGATATGACCATCCCAGAATATCATAAGAAATTCAACGAACTTTCTCACTTTGTTCCTCATCTGATTAAAGACCCAAAAAGGAAGAATCTGAGATTTATTCATGGCCTACAAAGAAAATATCAGAATAGTGTGATGAGGAATGTGAAGCTTCCTTTCTCAGAAATGATTTATATGGCTTATCAGTATGAAGATCTCGATCGGAGAGGTATGTTGCGAGATGAAGAAGAAATCAGTTCTAGCAGCAAAAGAAAATTCGAAGCTGATAGCCCAGAGGCAAGTATGCAGCCTGAGGCCAGTATGAAGGCTGAATTCATAAAGAGGCCAAAGATCAATCAGAAAAAGGTAAAGACAATCGTATGCCTAAAGTGTGATCAGCATGGGCATTCGATGAGAAACTGCAGATCTTCGAACAGACGAAAGGATGGCGGGTCTAAATCCGGGATGAATTTTCAAGAGAATAGAAAGTGCAGTCAATGCCATGAGGTCGGTCATCTTTCTAAGGCCTGCCCGTTAATTAGAAGATCTGAAGTAGTACATGTGAACGAAGTGGCAGAAGTGCCTGCATCTTCGTCTATTCAGGAAAGGCCAGATGTTTTAGAAGGCACGCTAACTGTCAAAGATATTCCAGTTAAAGTACTGTTTGACACAGGCGCGTCAGAAGCTTCATTTCCAAAGAGGCAGCTAAGAAACTGGATTTGAATTTGAAGAAGCTCAAGGAACCAATGACTGTCCAGAATCCGGTTGGGGGTTCCATTGATCTCAGTTGGATTTGTGGAGTGCCAGTTTCCTTTTCTCGTTATCGGTTCCCTACCATCGCGGCCGTCATGAATTTTACAGAGTTTGATCTTATCTTGGGGTTAGACTGGTTGACCAAATATGAAGCTGAGGTTAAATGCGCCGACAGAGTCGTAAAGGTGAAGATTAAATCAGGTGATTATATAACCATACCTTGTGAAGGCCCAACATCAAATAGAAAGGACTTCTGGGCAGCTTTGGATGTTTCTCCAGCCCAAATTGAAAATGTCCCTGAAGTCACAGAGAATATCCCCGATCTAGTGAAAGACATCCCTGTCGTCAAGAACTATGCGGATGTGTTCGAAGAAGTTGTTCGCTTACCTCCGCAGAGAGAAATAGATTTCAAGATTGCTTTGATTCCGAATGCAAGGCCGGTAGTTCACGCTATTCGAAGAATGTCCTTGAAAGAGAAGGAGGAATTAGACAATCAAACACGACAACTAGTATGGAAGGGTCTGATCAGGCCTAGTTTCTCGGATTGGAAGTGGGAACATATTTCTATGGATTTCATTGATGGTTTGCCCAGAACAAGAAAAGGAAATGACAGTATTTGGGTGATCGTAGATCGCTTCACGAAGACCGCCCATTTCATACCTGTCAGATCTAACAGAACTGCTCAGAGTCTGGCGCAGATATACTTCAGGGAAATAGTTATACTACATGGAGTGCCGCTCATTATAGTCAGTGATAGAGAAACAATATTCACTAGCAAATTCTGGGAAGCATTTCAAGTCGAGCTGGGAACGAAGTTGAACTTAAGCACCGCTTATTATCCTCAGACAGACGGTCAGACTGAGAGGGTGAATCGCATTTTAGAAGATCTATTGCGGGCTTGTGTTATATATTTTGGTGGATCCTAAGAAGACAATCTGCATTTGGCTGAATTCTCTTATAACAACAGCTACCAGGCGAGTCTGACAATGTCGCCATTCGAAGCATTATATGGTAGACCGTGCCGATCTCTTGCTTGTTGGGTCGAACCAGGAAATAGACTTGTGTTGGGTCCTGATATTATTCAAGAAGCTGCCGACAAAGTCGATTTTATCAAAAAGCGATTACTCGCCGCTCAAAGCCGACAAAAGAGCTATGCCGATAGAAGAAGAAGAGATATATCCTTTGAAGTTGGCGACTATGTATATTTGAAAGTATCGCCGATGAGAGGAGTTATTCGGTTCGGTAAAACGGGAAAGTTGGCGCCCAAATTCATTGGCCCGTTTCCTATTGTGGAACGAATTGGAACTTTCGCTTATAGGGTCAAACTGCCTAATTGGTTGCCTGGAGTTCATGATGTATTTCATATATCTCAACTTCGAAAACACGTTCATGATCCAGACTTGATCGTGGAAGAAGCAGCTCAACATGACATTGAAATTACCCCAGAATTAGCTGTGAGAAGAGAGCCGCTAAAGATAATAGGCAAAGAAACCAAAGAGCTGAGGAATAAGAAAGTTCACTTAGTCAAAGTGCAATGAGTGGAGATCCGCGAGATTGTACTTGGGAAACTGAGGAGAGCATTCAGAAAGCTTATCCTAGATGCCGAGTAGATATCTCTGATTGACTCCAGTGCAAGGTACATTTACCATACTTTGCATTATCATGTAATCCTCTATTCTGTTGCTATTTTCTTCCCATGGATGTGCACTATTTAATCTATACTCTGAATGATTTTTAAAGGAATATAGGGTTTGATTAGTATATTTTTGGAAGGTTAAAAACAAATTGGTTGTTGTATTGTGGGATTGTAGATTTATCAAACCACTTTCGACTTTGTTCCTTTTCGGGGACGAAAAGTTTTAAGTGGGGGAGATTGTAACGACCCAGAAAATCTGAACCAATTTAAAATTTTTAAATTGGCTAAAATAATGGATTTTAAATATTTAAAATAAATATTTTAAATAATGGCGATGAAAACTGAGTTTGAATCGACAATTGAAAACGAATATAATTAATTATCATTATAAACAAGGCCTGAAAAGGCGCTGTAGTTTCAAAAATTGAATTCAAACTTTGTCGGACTATACCGGGAGCAAAACAAAACGGATTTTAGCGAAACCAAAAATATTTAAATCTGTTAGTGAATACCTTTCTAACGAATCTGAAAAATCGAATTTTCATAGCGGAAAGCAAAAGTTATGGCCGAATGAATTTTCAGAACGGTCGCTATGGAATTTATATAGCCCGTGAAAATGGCCATTTTGCATATGACCTCGGAATTCGACGAAACCACTTTTGTTGGATCCGGGATGTAAAGTTATTGCTAGATTTCAAATTTCATAATTTTTGAAGCTAATATGTGAGGGTGGCAAAAGAAAATGTGTTTTGGTCAATTACAGTTAAACTGGATCGACCAAAAATGGGCCTTTTTGCAAACAGTCTCAGAATTCGACGAAACTAGTTTTGTTGGGACCGTATCGTCAAAACATAGCAAGATTTATTTTTCTGGAATTTTTTGAATCAGTTTGTGGCCCTGGCAAATTGAAATGTACGTTCAAATTGAATATTGAATGTTTTATATTTTAATTTGAATGGAAACTGACTGAAACAGTCGAATGGGCCTGCGAAACAAATCCCATTGTGTTCGGAATGGGGGTAAAACGCTAGGGACGACAGTCATTGGGTTGGATTTCCAGTTCGTCCAAGAAAACCCCAATTTTTGAATTTAATATAGCATCGGCCAATAGGATTTTTTATTTCATTAATTTAAAAATATATAAAAAAACCCGTAAACCCTTTTGCTCTGACGACTCTCGTGCTCCCCCGCTCCCGGCCTTTTTCCGATCGCCTCAAGCGAAGTTCGCCAGCGCCACCACCCTAAATCGAACGACCTCCTCCTCCCCTTCAAATCAAACCCACCCTCGACCCTCCTCTCCTCCCTGCCGTCGCGAATCGAACCCTCGAAGTCGCTCCGTTCGATCTCGATTTGAAGCACGAGGGGGAGTTTGAATTCGTCCAGGTTGGGGGTGGAGGTGACGCAGGCCAAGGCGCTCCCTGCGACTTCCTCCGATCAACAGTCCGCGGCTCCAGGCAGCAGCAACATCCAACCCTAGTTCTGGGGCTACTTTCGAATACTGTTTTGAGGGAAAAACTGTGAGCTTTTCCTACCTTTTTCTTTGATAAATAACTATGGTTTTTAAATTTCAGTTGTATAATATAAAATGTGACAATAATTTATTTTTCAGATTCTAAAATGAGCTAGCATTGATTTATTTTTATTTTTAGATTTGGAAAAAAATATCTACGTTGGTTTAGAAAATAAAATATAACCTTGTTTATTTTCAGTTTTAATTGTACATGGAAAATAAAGTTAGATTTGCTTCTGAAAATAAAGGTAACTTTAGTATGAAAAATAAAATAAATATGTTTTGAAGAATAGAAAAATATAGCATTGCTTTTTAAATCTGGGATGTGCATTGTGTATAAAATAAAATAGAACTTGTTTTAGAAATAAAACTAGAACTTGATTTTGGAAGAATATAGAAAGAGCATTATTTTTGAAAAATATAGAAAGAGCATTATTTTTGAAAAATATAGAAAGAGCAATATTTTTGAAAAATATAGAAAGAGCATTATTTTTGAAAAATATAGAAAGAGCATTATTTTTGAAATAAATAGCGATGTAAAAATATAATTTTTTTTATAGATTGTATAGAAATAAAAATATGATCTTTATTTATAAATGGCATAGAATTGAAGAGCTGATTTCTAATATCAACTACATAAAACAGATGGCGATGAAGCGGACTTAAATAAAAAGGGAATCCAAACCGTTCCGTAAAGATTGACGAAGTGGAACCCAAGGTGAGATTTCTAATTTATAAATAATATGGAAAATGACGATGTATAAATTATATAGTCGATGTATGAGTTATATAAGCGTTGTACACCTCATGTATAAGCATTGTATAAGTTGTACGTTCGATGTATAAGTTGTATATGCGTTGTAAAAATTATATATGTGTTGAAATAAAAGTGAATTGCTATATATAATATATATATATATACATATATACGCCCCTCGTCCACAAACCATGGACGAAATTTATTGGTTGAAATTGTTGTGAAAATTCATTGATAACGAATGATTGTTTGGGACTGTTTGTGGTTGATATTGATTGATTGTGGTTGAAAAATACCCGTTTGTGGTTGAGAAATATTTGGTTGAAACCACATAGGATTAGTTTGTGGAAATGAAATAAATATATACATGCCGCCTGCGTGCGAACTAGATGCATGATCCCCATTGTCAAAAACCGCGAGGTTTTAAGGTAGAGCGAGGAGTCGTACTAGGGACGGTCCCGGTTTTAACTACCCTGCCGTTATGCTGCCGAAATTTTGAATAATATTCATGTGTTTGAATTATTTTCATTTGCTAAAACTATATTTATTCATTGAATAGAAAACCTTCATGTGTTGAATCGATATTCATTCGTTGATTAGAAATTCATGTGTTGAATGGTATTCGCGTTTTAAAAATAAAAATCACATTTTTATCTATATATAGAAACTATAGAAAACCTTCATGTGTTGAATCGGTATTCGTTCGTTGATTTGAAATTCATGTGTTGAATGGTATTCATATTTTGAAATAAATTGTTTGATAATAAAAATCACCTTTTATCGACTATATGAACTGTGTAAAATAATCTCGTTTTGAAAGAAATTGTTTTATAAAAAAAATCCTATTTTTATCACCAATATGAAATATATAAAATAATAGTGTTTTGGAATGAGTCGTTTTACAATAAAAATCACATTTTTATTATATGCATGAATCGTTGAAATGTGAAGTGTTAAAAATAGCCACTTGTTCAAATAAATATATATGAGTTGAAATATTCATTAATTAGCTAATGATATGATTTGTACCTATGTATGTAACATTAGAATGAATGGTGTTTTTAAACCAAATAGAAATCAAATATGAAGTTGAATAGAAAATGATAAATGATAAGAACTATATATATGTACATGCATATTCATTGAACAGGTTATAGCAAAGGGGCTAGAGAAGAGGAATAAAATTTTGTGCCCGACAAATAGGTACACATTTACTGTTTTGTTTGGGTGATGATTTTATGAGCCTGTTGGCTAGCCGCTTGGCTTTTTCTTTTTCTTTTTGAGATTAGAAGGACCGGGGAAGCTATTTGAGATTTCCCGATGCTCCCGGTGCAGGGGAGGTTATGGCGAAATTTTCCAAAATTTTAAGGCGTTAGTGAAATATTTGAAGTGAAAACGATATTGAAATCATTGAATGAACTATATTTATATAAATATATAAATATAAATAAAATTAAAACGAAACGAGGCCGTGCAGTTCGTATTTTGAAACCGTGATTTCAAACAACTAGTGCGGGAAATCCGACCATTGGATTTTCCCGAAACCTCAACCGTCGGGTTCGCCTTGGAAATATCTTCCCAACGGCACCAACCTTGAAAAAATCCAACGGTTGGATTGTCTGGAATGTTTAAATCAAATCTGAAGAAAAACAGCGCCAGAAACGATTATATTTATATATATATAATTATATTTAATCGAATAACGAAGCTGCAGTTCGTATTTTGAAATCGAAAATTTAAACGATTGTACCGGGAGATCCGTCCGTCGGATTTTCCCGAAACTGGAACCGTTGGATTCGTTTTGAAAAGACCTTTCTAATGATGTAAATTTTATGAAGATCCAACGGTTAGATTTTCAGATATGTGTAAATCAAATCGGAGGAAAAATAGCGTCACGGCCGTGCTATGGCCCGAGGCGTCATTTTGAATAAATGGGCTATTTTAAAATAAATAAAAATAGCGATAAATTATTATAAAATATCATAAACGATAAGGAATGGAAATAAACGGAATTTGCTCGATTTATGTGGCTTTTGATGGTTGAATGTGTTTGGTGTGAAAATTACATTAAAGAACAAAATTGGTGTTGTCGAATAATTTAACCATTGAAATAAATTGATTTAAAATTATAAATATACGTGAATTATTTGAAAAGGCCGAGTTAGATCTCATTTCAAATAATTGACCGACGATTGAAAGTCGAAGATGAAGACGGTGGTCGAAGACCGGAGATCTTCACCTCGTTTGGATGGTAACCGAGGTCCTGATTGGGAGGCATCACGAAATATGGATAATGAGTTGTGATCGTCCAGACGTACGTGGTGATCGATGGGTTTTGCGAGGTATTTAGTGCCTCCGGATTCGTTCAGACCCAGAACGGACTTGTAAATGGACTGTGTGTCAGACATTGTATTTTATTCTGTGTTGATTTATCTCTGTTAAATATACATCTGTTTGGCGGCGGAGAATTTATTCATTTGCTTAACGCCCTTCTCTGAGACGCACGAGCTCAGAGGTTGTATATCGATGGACATCAGTCACATGGCATGAATTGCCGGTGTGGCATGCTAAGATGCAGTGATCAGGGCTTCTGTTGAAAAGCAAAGTCTTGTGGTGATGATCAAAGCACCGCCTGTGTGGCGTAGCTTTGTGTATAACATAAATTCGCGAGCCTCACACCCCGGTATGGACCAGAAACGGGAGAAGGACCTCAGGGAGGGCATGCGTTTCTTTCTAGCTAGGGTGGTGTCAGTGACCTACCAGCCCTGACATTTATATACTTTTCACCTATGTGGTTGTTGCTGTTACGAGGCGCCTCGGTTTGATCGGACGATCCGGGTCCGATGGAGTCATTCGTTGGCTCGTTTGCGCCCCCAAAGGGCGGGGAAACGTATTGTTCAGGCATTTTAATCCACATCGGTGGACCGGCCCTGACGATCCAAGGGTCACTCGACCTCTGATCCTGAGACATGGTAGGCTAGATTGTCTCGAATTCGGTAAGGACTATCTTTTGCCTTGGTTCATGACAGAAATCCAATTTCCAATTACGTGACTATGCGGTTTTGATTGTATACCTATATATGGCGACATAGTGGTATGGGGCATTAATGCCGTCTATGATTGATAGTTATGATTTGAAATTGTTTTCAAAACATATAAACACTAGCAATAATATCAAATGCCTTTGTTTTATTCGTATCAAGCATATTTTGGTCGTTATAGGAAAAAACTCTATCCTCCGGTTTGCGTTGCATTGTGTGATGGGAACTGAGTCTTATAACGGCTTCATTTTTATAAAAAGCAAAGCAATGTTCAAAAGAAAGATTTGTTTTAAAGCACTGGCGATCCAATGGAGTAAACCCGTTCCACGAAAGTGGCATGGTCCTGTGATTGGCCAAATTATATATATGTGTTGAGTAGATTTCTCATACCAGTCCCATGACTGACTCGTAGTTTGTTTCACTTTCAAACTCGGGTGCCCCTTTTTCTACACGGGCAGCCTTGTATTCAGGTTTAGCTGGTTCTTTCTGGATAGCTGGAGCTGAAGATGGATTCTATCATTTATCTCTTTTTATGTTGTTCAGCTCCTATTGTACATATTTTGTTTGTTTTCCGCTGTAGACATTTATGTATAGCTGAACTGTATTTGTACTAAGTAAGATCCTGTATACTGTGTAACTCTGATGATTACTTTTATCCAGTATGTTCTATTGTTCATTATCTGGTGTATTTATTTAATTCTGTTCTGCTGCTATCTGTTTCTATGTTATATTCCAAAGATAGCCCTTGTCTCCGTCAGAACGGGGTTTGGGGTCGTCGCAGAAAATGAGTCTGAAAGAATTGTCATTTGGACATAGTAAGTCTTAGATTTTGAAAAAGTGGTTGGAATGAAAAACGTAGCCAACTCAGTTACATTAGATTTTAAAAAAATGTTAAGTTGAGAAGTTTATCGCGAGTTTTGGCCATGGGAATTGGAGCTAAAATCTGGATAGAAATCAGAAAATAGGGTTATGGCCGTCGGAATTGGAGCTAAAATTTGGATATAAATCAGAAAAGATGGAATGAAGTTTTAGAGTTTTGAAAGTGAAAATAAACAAATATTTTTGTGTTCAAAATTCATGTAAGCCATGAAAATAGCTTGGAAGGAAGAGGGATATTAAAAAATGGAAACAGAGTATAAAGAAGAAAAAAACCACTTTTATATACAATGCACTTATGAAATTACCAAAATAACCTTATGTCATTTACCCTCCTTAACATCATGCACCTCACCTCATTCCTTACACATTAGTTTACACCTACTGAACTATCTCCAACATAATGAAGCATATATAGTTAATTAAATATCTAAGTACCTCATGTGCCTTTAATTCCTTATTTAGAGGGTACTTTGTACTTTTTCTTTTCTTTTCTTTTTTGTCTTTAATCTTTGTAACGACCCAGATTTCTGGTAAATTAATTTTTAACATTTTAAATAGTGAGTTAATAATATAAATGAATTATTATATTAAGTTATCAATTTAAAAATCGATTTTGACTTAATATAGAATATGTTAAATTGTTGTGATATTAAAACAAAATAAAATTTGATTCTGAGTTAAAAACTGAATCAAAACAATCCAGATGACCAGTATAAATTCTATTTGAAAATATAAGATGATAATAATAATTTATCGAGAAATTTATTTGTTTGAATTCAAATTAAATTATATATATTAATTTAATATGTTTTTTATATACGTTTATATTAAAATCCAGAAGCTATTATGATGAGTTCTGAATAGCATTATTACATTGGAACGTCCGTCGGTATGTAAAAATAACGGTTCGTGCTTTAAATTAATGGACCCCGAGATATTTGATTGTAGGTAGGTTCGAAATCAAATCAGTATCTATTTAAAAAGAAACAAAATCGCTTTATCTCACATCACATTAAAACATGGTACTATAACATACCCTAACCCGTACCTTGTGCAGATGTTATACCTTATCCCCTAAGTGTTCGTCATCTATAAATCTGTAACAACCCGCATTCTACACATCGGGGGATCGTAGAATATTTATTTATTTCCCATATGAAGTCGTATGGTCATGTAAATTTGGGAAACAATCATTAGAGTTATTTCCTATGTTCATGATTTTTGTCGATTTTTAAATGACCGTTTTGCCCCTAGCTGATCTTGTTTCGACCATAACTTTTGATTGGAAAGGAATTTTGACCTCAAACCACTTCCATTAGATTCATTTAATGGTTTATCTTTCCGTAGAGTGGTCATAATAGCCAAACGGACTTACCGTTTGGGAGATATGACTGAAATAAGGTTTGGAAGGTGAAAAACTGCTTAATCGGGCCAAATAGGGTGATTAGTGAATGAGCCCATAACCCATTTCGGGATTAGGGTTATGGAGAGGCTGAAAAGGGTTAGAGATTCATTCGATTTTAGTTTTCTAGCCTCCACTTACCTCTTAGAAACCCTAAAAATGGCCTCCAATCTCTAAATCACCTCCAAATCACTTTCTACTTGAAGATTTGGCTTAGCAACATCAAATCAAGGGAGATCTACACCAAATCAACGTTAGAGCTGCAGTTTAGCATCGGGATTCACACCAAATTAGAGATTTACTTCAGATCTAAGTCTTATTTGTGGCTAAGGTGAGTGATTTGCATAGTTCCTCACTAATTATGGCTAATAAAGGGTAATTAGTGTTAATTAGAGAATTTAAACGTGATAAAATTCTGGAAAAATATTTATAAAATTCGAAATGATGTTTTAGACCTCTGATATGAATTTGGGTTAATTTGGTTAAGTTTTGCTAATCATATCATTAGTTTCACCTAAACATGCTTAAGGGGAAATATGGGGTTTTGGCTAGCTTTGATCCACTTTAACCTATAATATTGTTGTTTTGATGTTTGTGGTTGATTACACATATTGTTATGACTGTATGGTATGCTTAGTGATTGATTTGAATAGTTGGAATAGTTGAAAACGCCGTCGAGTGGCGTAAATTGCTTGTTGGAAGAAGTGCAGGAAAACAGACCGATCCGGATCGGAACGGAGGGAGGACCCGATCCGCTCCCATACTTCATTCTTCGATCTATTCGCTCTTCTTGTGGCACGCACCATCCGATCCGAACCGTCTGGTGTTCTCCGACCCGATCCGCCATCGCACCCGACCCAAACCGATGTACTTCGACGAGGCTTGGAAAGAAGAAGCCGATCCGAACCGTGGCAAACTGGAGGACTCCGACCCGAATCGAGGATGGTGGCTGGACGTGGAGACCCGACCCAACCCGCTGATGCGATGATGACTCGATCCGATCCAGCAAAGGAGGAGCACTCCGATCCGAACTGAACTGATGACTAGAGGGGATCCGAACCGATCTGGTGATGACCAATAACCCGGGATGCAAAGGTAGTCCAAATGGAAGTTAGAGCTCAGGATCCAGTTGGGAACCAATAAGTTCACTTCATGGATGGGCTTCGCTGTGGGACGTGTGCTAAGGAGTTGTCGACGTTCATAACTTCGATTCACCACTGAAAATGGATGATAGGCTACTTATCAGTGCAGTAGAGTCACTATGACTCGAGGGGGAAGGTGATGGTAGCAAGACTACGTTATCAGTGCATTAGAGTCATTATGACTCTAGGGGCAAAGTGATGCGTAGTAAGACTATGAGCCAGTGCAGTGGGGTCATTGTGACTCCATGGGGCAGAGTAGACATAGTAAAGGATTAGTACGGCTATGAGCCAGTGCAGTGGGGTCATTGCGACTCCATGGGGCAAAGTGGACATGGCAAAGGATTAGTGGCTATGTATCAGTGCAGTGAAGCCATTTATGACTTCATGGGGCAAAGTGATCGTAGCAAGGTATGTTGGGTGATCGAAGTGGTGAATATCGTATGCTTTACACATTGAGTGAGAGATGTGAGGATGGATGCTATGTTTGATTGTTTTCCATCACTATGACATGCACACCCCCACCCCCATTATCTTTACACCACATGTTATTGGCACCTTAGAGTGTTGTACAGTATGTAGTGCTAACTCTTTGGTTGCAGGTCCAGGTTCAGGTATGTTTTAGTCTACCTGTTATTGTTCTGTTTAGATGCTTATTGCTCATACCAGGCTTTATGTCTGACCCAGAGTTTATGTCTCCTCTTATTACTCTGGGTGCTCACACGAGCAGACTAGAGACAGGTTAGCTGGTGATGCGCAAGTAGCTGATTCGGAGGAAAGCAGGAGGCTTCCACGTAAGATATTTAGATATTCTCCCTGTGTCGTTGGTGGTCGCTACTTGGGCATTAGTAGTGTACCTCCTTTATCTTACTTTTGCTTTTTGAGACAGTTTGAAAAGTTGTAATAATGTTAGCTTTGGATCATAAGCTGTACTTGGATTTTCCGCTGCTATGTTAGTTTGTTTTCAGCTTATGCACTGTCTCACCTTTTTTATGTCAAGTATGTTGTTATTATATTTTGTACCATGCGCTGTGAGACATTTTACAGGTTCCTTGTTGGTTCATTCTCTTCTTTCCTTTTCTTCTGACGACCGTCCCGTGCTAACTGGACATGTGTACAGCGCACTTCTGGAGCAAATGTCGGTTGGTGCGGGGGCGGGTTGTCACATTTGGTATCAGAGCTCTAGGTTGCGTAGTTAACATAGGGAAAGACACTAGGGAGAGATAGTACGTATATGAGAGAGCGTATTTGTGATTACTTTGGTTTTCAAAAGCTATATATGTATATACTATTAGTAGTATAAGAATGAATTCGTACTGCACTAGCACCACTATGGGGTCGTTAATCGTTTCCCCTTCTACAGATTGACGATGAGCCGATATGCTAGAGGTGCTGGTAGGGGACCCAATAATGGGAATGCTGCTGACATGAGGGCGATGTTTACTGACCTCATGAGAGACATGCTTAGCGAGGTGCAAGGGGCAGTTCCCAATCCCAGAATTGGTGGTGGTCCAGTAGTGCAGGCGCCTAGGGTCGATTTCGCCAAGTTGTGCAAGGATTACACTAACCTTGGTGGGAAGTCATTCCACGGAATGGAGTCGGCCACAGATGTTCAGGATTGGTTCGATAGCTGTGACCGTATCTTCGACGACTTGGGTATTGAGGATGCGATGAAGAGAAGGCTAGCGTCTCGTCAGCTGCAAGGGCGAGCGATGAATTGGTGGAATGCCATTAGAACAACTACTCCAGAAGATCAGGTTGCTTGGGATCAGTTCAAGGCTCGCTTTAGCGAGAAGTTCATTCCAGCTGCCCAGAAGTCAGTATTGTTTAAGAGAATCTTGGAACTCAAGCAGAATGGTAGGGCAGTCTCTGACTATATTGCTGAGTTCGACACTTTATCGAAGTATGGACTATCTTATATCGGCACTCCTGAGAAGAAGAATGAGAAGTTCATTACTGGGTTGGATGGATACTTGGGGGAAAGGCTTATCAACCACATCGATGAGACTTTTGAATCGATTGTGCGGAAAGCTTTGAGATCAGAAAGTCTTTACCCTAAGTCAAAGAATGAGGCTACATCTACAGAAGGGCCGAAGCCACAAGTAGGCGGTGGAGGCAAGAACAACTCTTAGAATAAGAGGAAGCAGAACCAATCTAAGGATGTCCAGAAAAAGAACAAGAAAGATGTTGAGTGCTTCAGCTGTGGTAAGAAGGGCCATTAGGCTAAAGAATGTCAGGCCAAGCCAGCAGATAAGAAGTGCTACAACTGTGGTCAAGTGGGATATCATAAGGATAAGTGTCCGCAACCTCTTAAGGAGAAGCAGATTGTGAAAGCATATGCTATTGATGTTGTTCCTTCTTCGTCAAATGCCCCAACTGTGGCAGAGAAAGGAAAGAATGTCGTTATTCAAGGTATGCTTTCTATTTATGATGTACCAGTTCGAGTTTTGTTTGATATTGGGGCTTCCCGTTCCTTCATATCTAGTGACTTGGTAGATAGGTTGGGATTGGAACCCGAGATAGTCGATAGACCATTGGTTGTGACGAACCCGATTGGTGGTTCGACTAGCCTTAGTATGATTTGCAGGAATTTGGTCTTATCGAGTCATGGATGTATGTTTGTTTGTGATTGCTTTGTTTTGGGCTTTACTGGGTATGGCATTATATTGGGAGTCGATTGGCTCCAAAGATACGGGGTGGTGGTAGACTGTGAGGGCTTTTTGGTGACAATTAGGGCGGATGATGGGCGGAGGGTATTGTTTGGTAGTCTACCTAGTGATGGGGTAATGGCTAGTTTTATAAATTCCCTCGACATCCCGCATGATGAGTTGTCAGTTGTGCCCGTGGTTGGCCAGTATCCGGACGTCTTCGAGGAGGTGACCGGGCTTCCACCACACCGAGAGATTGAGTTCCGTATTGATTTAGTGAAAGATGCTAGACCTATAGTGATGCCACTTCGTCGTATGGCACCAAGGGAGCAGCGGGAGCTCGGGGTGCAAGTCAGCAATCTTTTGAAGAAGGGATTTATTAGAAGAAGTGTCTCTGAGTGGGGAGCACCAGTTGTGTTTACCACTAAGGCAGATGGTTCCCTTCGTTTGTGTGTGGACTATCGTGAGTTGAATAAGGTAACGAGGAAGAACAAGTATCCTCTACCGCGGATAGATGATTTGTTCGATCAACTGGAAGGAGCAAGAGTGTTCTCCCAGTTAGACCTCGTGACAGGATTTCATTAGCTCCGAGTAGCGGATGAGAGTGTTCCGAAAACGGCATTTAGGACGCCGTCTGGATTTTATGAGTGGTTGGTCATGCCATTTGGGTTGACCAATGCACCAGTCTACTTTGTGGATCTTATGAATCGAGTATTCAGAGATCAGTTGAATAAGTTTGTTCTTGTGTTCGTAGACGACATCCATGTTTACTCAAGGACAGAGGAGGAACACAAGGGACACTTGAGGATAGTGATGGAGGTGTTGAGGAAACACCAATTGAAAGCGAAATTCTCTAAGTGTCACTTTTGGAGAAGGGAAGTGAGATTCTTGGGCCATGTTGTTTCAGAGAATGGTATTGCCGTGGACCCTGCGAAGGTGGCTATGGTACAGGATTGGCGTACGCCCAAGAATGAAACAGATGTTAGAAGTTTCATGGGGTTAGCTGGATATTATCGTAAGTTTATCCAAGACTTCTCCAAGATAGCAGCACCGTTGACTAAGAAGAATCAGGCCTTCGTCTGGGACGGAGTGTGTGAGAATGCATTCAAGAGTCTAAAAGAAAAGTTGACGCATGCACCAGTATTATTCATTCCTAGAGGGAATGAAGAGATGACGGTATACACTGATGCTTGTGGTACCGAACTAGGTGCTGTGTTGATGCAAGGGGGTAGGGTTGTAGCTTATGCTAGTCGGCAACTAAAGCCGCATGAGAAGAAGTATCCTACCCCTGATTTGGAACTGGCAGCGATTGTGTTCGCATTAAAGATGTGGAGACACTATCTCTTGGGAGAAATATTTAAGTTGTTTACCGATCATAAATCGTTAAAGTATCTCTTCTCTCAGAAAGATCTGAATCTCCGTCAGCAGAGATGGTTAGAGTTCTTAGCTTCGTATGATTTTGATATCGCATACACACCTGGGAAAGGTAATGCGGTAGCCGATGCCTTGAGTAGGAGACATGCCAGTTTAGGGGCTATGTTTCTTGAATGGAAGCAACTGGAGTATATCGCGGGGTTTGATTTGATACCAAAGTGCGAATTGGATCCAGAAATGCTAGCTAGTTTGGCGATCAGACCCACTTTGATAGAGCGGATTGGTTCCAGCCAGAGGGACGATCCTAATCTATTGGAAATCATCTCCAAGTTAGATATGGACATCGACGGTGAGGAGATGAGTTTGTATGGGCTTGATCGAGATGGATGGCTTAGAAAGAATGGAAGACTAGTTGTACCCAACGTGAACGGTTTGAGAGATGAAGTGCTTAGAGAATGTCATCACTCAAAACTGACTATACATCCCGGTGGTAATAAGATGTATCGAGACATGAAGCAGACTTACTATTGGGAAGGGATGATGTAACAACCCGAAAATCTGAGCCAGTTTAAAATTTTTGTTTTGGCAATTTTAGCGAATTTTGAACATTTAAAATGAATTATTTTAAATAATATCGACGAGAAATTTATTTTGAATATAATTCGAACGTATATATCTATATACGTCGTCGTTAGAATATAAATAATTATATATAATTATAAATAGAATTGAAAATGGCGCGGTAGTTCGATAATTCGATTTCAAACTTCAATTGAATGTACCGGGTGCAAAACAAACCGGATTTTAGCGAAACCAAAAATATTAGAATCTAGTTGAGAATATCTTTCCAACGAATCCGAAAAATCGAAATTTCATAGCGGGAATCAAAAGTTATGCCCAGTTAAAAATTCAGAATAGTCGCTATGTAAATTATACATGGCCCAAAAAGTCAAATTTTGCATACGGATGAATTTAGACTCGAAACCACTTCCATTGAGTTCAAAATGCCGTTTAGAACTCCGAAAAGTATAAGCTTCGATATATTTCGATATCCGGAATAGTGGCTATGGGCTGGTGTTGTTCGGTTAACAATACATAGCCCTTAAAAAGTGAAATTTTGCATACGAGCTCCGAATTCGACGAGATAAATTTTTATGGATTCATAATGACAAATTATTGTTATGTTCCAAAGGGCGCGTCGAACGGAGTTAGTATGTGGCCGTGCGAGCTAAAACAGTTCCGGGTAAAGCGAGCAGTCATTTTACGAAGGAACATTATTGATACGACCTCGGAATTCAATTCTACTTTTTTTTCTAGATTCGTATCGTCTAAAAATGGTTAAATCCAAAAGGGCATGATTTTTGAAGTTAGCATGTGAGCGTGCGAGAAGAAAAGGTGCGTCAAAATCGCATTTTTAGAGCTTATCTGAGCATTTTTGTGATTTTTGTTGAATGGTCAAACGAACTCGGAATTCGACGAAACTTGTTTCGTTGGACTCGTCTTCACGTCTACTATCTCGTGTCCGAAATCCGAGGCCATCGGAGATCGCAAGCGTTCGGGCGATACGCGAGAAACTAGCATATAATCACTTTTCCTCCTTCTCTTCATTCACTTTTCTCTCTTCCTCTTTTCTTCCTCTTTTCTCTTTAATGGCGAGCTCCTCCACCATGCCGCTGCCCACCCTCCCCTCGGCCACCGCCGGCCTCCCTCCGGGCGCCGCACCCCCTCCTCCTCCTCCCCTCCTCCTCCTCTTCCTCCTCCGCTCTTCATTTGCAAACCCTAAGCCCCAAATCACCAACCACCACCACCGCGGCCACCACGGGCCCCACCACCGCCACCTACACCCTCCCCCACGTCCATCAGGCCCGCGCCCCCCTCCCGCCCCCTCAATTCCGACCGTGGGCCCCACATGGCCCATATCCCCTTTTTCACCAAAAATCCCGTTTTTGCATAAAACACCCTGTCACCATTTCGTGAATAACTCCCAAACCGTGCGTTTCTAGCCAAAGTTCCTCAAAACCAAAGTTGTAGAGCACGAAATTCTCTTCGATTTGGTATATGACAAGTCCTATTTTGCATTGCGGAGTTGTCGGGAAAACGCGTCCGAAGTCTGCTGTTCAAACACTGTCAAAATG
Source organism: Allium sativum (assembly GCA_030737875.1). NCBI lineage: Eukaryota > Viridiplantae > Streptophyta > Magnoliopsida > Asparagales > Amaryllidaceae > Allium > Allium sativum. The sequence goes on from CM060916.1 coordinate 780,234,940, forward strand.
CTGTCTTTTCGCGATTTCCGGCGAAATGGCACATTTTCGGCAAGAAGACCACTAGGCAAAAGTTGTTCAAAATGACGTGCTTGTGCTAGAATAAAAGATGGTGTGAAGATTGAAGCTCATTTGCAAATTCTAGGACCCAAACAGCGAATCCGGGCGTTAGAAAAAAAGTGAGTTTTCTCCACTTTAAAGCTTCTATGATTTTTGACATATGAAGTTAATAAAAATATGATTTTTATATTAGTAGAAGATTAAAAATATGATTTTTACATTATAGAAGTATTAAAGATTTGATCTTTATTATGTAAAAGGAGCAAAGATGTGATTTTTATATACATAGCAACAATATAAAGATGTGATTTTTATATACATAGCAACAATATAAAAATGTGATTTTTATATACATGGCAACAATATAAAAATGTGATTTTTATATATGTAGTGACTACGGGCGGTGAAAGTGACAAAAGACGAGAACGACGAAGATTTCTACATAAGAAGAGTCGTGGCGTTTGGTTTAGCTAGTCGGTGAGAACTTCTCACTCAAATTTCATTTTCTAGTTAAATATATACTAGGATGCAGACGGTGTTTAGTAGCACCCGACACCACTGTCCACAGACCATGGACTTGTTTGTTTGATTGTGTAGTTGGTTAGATTATTTGATTTGAACTTGATTGTTTGGTGAAATGAAATTGATTTGATTGATGTGTGAATGGCGTGGGCCTTCACTAGACCGGGGATAAGGCTAGGCCTCGTCCCGTTTCTAGTATCGTGCCGTTATACCGCCGAAATTTTTTAAAATATGTTAGAAAAATAGAAATATCATTTTTATTGAGTAAATGAACTGAATAGAAATTCATGTGGTGAAATAAAATGTTTTTATCGTTAAAAATATAATTTTTAACGTGAAAGTGAATGAAATAAAATATTCATTTACAAACCGGACGGTTTGTCTATGTACACCTATTTGAAGGATATTGATTGGGATGATAAATTTTACACATCGCCCAACTGCACAAATAAAATCTGTGTTTGATTGTTTGAAACCCCACACGAGTGTTGGGATGAATTTGAAGTTCACTCATCCTGATTGCTTAAATATGTCGATCGATTGATTGACAGGCTGTTATAAGCGTAAGATATATATATTTGATGCTTATACAGTGTAGTGCACTTTGGTTGATGGTTGATTATTTTTCAAAGCTATTATATACATGTGTTGTATGGAATCCATATAATTAACATTATATGGTGATTGATTGGGCCTCATTCCAATCGGGAAAATAATGAATGTTATAAAAGAAAATTCATGTGTTGAATATAAAAATAGTCATGTGTTGGCGATGTTCATGTGTTGAGTGAAATATTTTATACAATGAAATTTACATCTTTATCATATTTAAAATTAGAACTACTTCTCAGTAGGAGTCTAATTGAAAATCAAACGATAGATACCATAGTTTTATAAAATATTTTACATAACAAAAATAGTGATGTGTTGACAGTACTCATGTGTTGAGATTAGTCAGGTGTTGGAAGAAATATAGATTCATGTGTTGAATGGAATTAATATTCATTTGTTGAATAGAATAACGATTTATTGAAATATATAAAGCCGTGTTGATTAGAGTTGCGCTATTTTGACGTGAACGATATTTATATCGATTATATTCGTTTTTATAATGAATATAGAAAAGAAGTGATTTCAAAATATAACGTTTTGAAAATATTATCATTTATATAGTAATGATATAAAATATTCAGTTTTGATTAGAAATTGAAATAGTGTTGAAATGGTTTTGAAACGAAGTTAAAACGAGTTATAAAATACGTTTTAAAAGGAAATTGACGATATATATATAATATATATATATTATATATATATATAATGGCCTGAATAGAACGCGCCGCTCCGCGGCAGTTCGTGAATTTCGACCATTGACTTCGAATTGACATTGCGGGAGATCCGACCGTCGGATTCTCCTAAAACCGGAACCGTTGGGTTCGTATCAAAAAGAGCTTTCCAATGAATATTAGAAATTTGAAATCTAACGGTTGGATTTGGAATTATGTCCAAATCAAATTTGGAAAAGGTCACTGTAAGTGCAGTTCGATAGCCGTTGATGGAAATCGACTGTACGGGCCTTGATAAAATTATTAAAAATATTGATAATTTGTGTAAAATCATAATATGTGAATTGGAAAGAACTGGGATAAAAAACTCCACATTTGAAATGATAAAAATAGATTTTTATCGAAATGAACTAGTTTTGAACTAGAATTAAAATCAATTTATTTTTGAAATAAATAAATTGAATTTGAAAGTGATTTTAAAAATAATCAATATTCCCAATACGTGGATGGGACGGGAGTTGAATCGAAATTATCTTCGGAATATTTCGATGTTGGATTTCGTGACTATACAGATATTGTTATGGGAATTTGAAAGATATATTTTATATCGTTATTTCCAATACGATATTTGTTGGTTTCAGAATTTGATATTGAATATAAGCCAGTATATTTTCTATTCAGAGCCTTGTATTTAATATCAAATGTGATTTGGGTTTATCGTGAATCGTGTTTTAGATGACATTGGTTCTTTAACCCAGTTAAAGGCATGATCTTGATTTTTGAAAAGATTAAAACTAAGTGGAGTTTTAATGAATCTTTAATTAGATTAAAAAGGTGAATTGATAATTTGAAAGGTGATCGAGAATGGAGTACCACCAGTTTTGCTCCAAAGCGGTAGTTAAATATGTAATTAGATTTGAACGTGAAATGGTAATTAATTTTACCGATAACACCGTGGTGCTAGGTATGGAGTATTACCAGTTTTGCTCCATGGGATATATAGGTTGGGATTGGGAAATAAAATAAATAATTACTTCGGTGTGGTTCGCTAATCCCGACTAGTTTGAAACGATATCCAAAGGAAGATTATAGGATAAATTTAGAAGAATTTATCTTGGATAAAATTAATAGGAACATTTCCCTAAGAATGTGTTTTTGTGAATAAAAGAATATTCTGAATTGGAATGAGGCGTTTGTTGTGTTTGTGTAACATTCGTTTATTTTATACGTGGGTTATTCAGAAAGGCCGGGTTTATACCCATTCTGAATAACCGATTCGACGAGATGTCGAAGATGAAGACGGTGGTTGAAGACCGGAAGTCTTCACATCGTTTGGGTGATTACTGATGATCTTGATTGGGCTGTACACCCAGGATGAGGGAAACAGTTGGTGATCGTCCAGACATACTTAGAGATGGATGGATATGCGAGGAAAGTGCCTCCGGTTTCGTTCAGACCCAGAACGAACTTGTAAATGGATTGTGTGTCTGACATTGGATTTTATTCTGTGTTGATTGATCTCTATTAAATATACATCTGTTTGGCGGCGGAGAATTTATTCTCTTGCTTAACGCCCTTCTCTGAGACGTACGAGCTCAGAGGTTGTATATCGATGGACATCAGTCGCATGGAGTGAATTGCCAATGTGGCACGCGTAAGTGGCAATTGATCAAGGCTTCTGTTGAAAAGCAAAGTCTTGTGGTTGATGATCAAAGCACGGCCTGTGTGGCATAGCTTTGTGTATAACGTGGATTCGCGAGCCTCACACCTCGGTATGAGTCAAAAACGGGATACGGACCCAAGGAGTGCACGACGTTTCTTTCTAGCTAGGGTGGTGTCAGTGACCTACCAGCCCTGACATTTATATACTTTTCACCTGTGTGGTTGTTGGATACGAGGCGCCTCGGATATAGGTCTGTAAGGACCGGGAAACGTGTGTTCAGGAATAACTAATCCTCAAAAGTAAGAGAGGACCGGCCTTGGAGGTTCCAAAGGATCAGAGTGGGGTCCTGAGGCATTGCTAGAGTGTCTCGAACGCGGAGAGGAGCTTGCCCCTTGCCTCGACTCATGACGGAAATCCAATTTCCAATACGTGATATTGCGGTTTTAATTGTAGAACTAGTATGGCGACATGATATATGGTACCCATGCCGTCTATGATTGATATTTATGATTGAAAATGTTTTGACACTATACACTTATTATAGTATCAAATGATTTGTTTTAAACGTACCAAGCATGTTTGGCTATTATAAGGGAAAACCCTATCCTCCGGCTTGCATTGCATTGTGTGATGGGACCTGGGTCTTATAATAGCTTCATTTTTCGAAAGAGCATTGCGCTGTTTTGTTATATGCACTAGTATTCTTGGGAGGAAACCCATTCCGTGTTATGCGGCGTGGTCCCTTGAATTACTATCTTTAAGTAAAGTTTTTGAATAACTGTTTTAGTTCTCACACCAGTCACATGACTGACCTGGAGTTTATTGTTTTAACCTAAACTCTGCGTGCCCCTATTTTCCACACGGGCAGCTAGTAGTTTTGGTTTTGCAGATTTATATCCACATGGTCCTGATGTACAGCTGGAACGATGCTCGGAAAGCTCTGTATCCGTGCATTACTTCTAGTTGTGTTTTTGTATTATTTTCCGCTGCAATGTATTTAAATGTAATTTAAATCTCTGATATTTGTTGAATGTAATTTATTCATTTATACTCTGTATATTCTTGTATCTGATGGGATTGTTGTAATAACAATGAAATGTTCTTCTGTCTGCGTTCTGTTTTGTCCTGTTCTCAAACGATCAGGGGTTTCGAACGGTCTAGATCGGTTTAACGACTGATTCAGATCGAACGAAATTCCGTGTCGTCACAGATGAAAAGAGACGTTGGGAAGTTTATATCCAAATGCATGAATTGCCAGCTAGTTAAAGCCGAGCAAAAGAAACCTAGTGGGTTTTTGCAACCAATAGAAATTCCCGAATGGAAATGGGAGCAAGTCTCGATGGATTTCATCGATGGTTTACCAAGGACTAGAGCGGGACATGATAGCATTTGGGTAATTGTGGATCGATTGACTAAGTGTGCAAGATTTATACCAGTCAAATCTACAAGAACGGCAGCGAAGTTGGCAGAATTGTATATGAAGTGGGTAGTGAGATTTCATGGAGTACCTAAAAGCATTGTGAGTGACCGAGACCCGTTGTTTACTAGTGGGATTTGGAAGATCTTACAAGAGGCTCTAGGGTCCGAATTACATCTCAGTACCGCATATCATCCTCAGACCGACGGTCAGACGGAGAGGGTGAATCGTATATTGGAAGATCTCTTGAGAGCTTGTATATTGGATTTTGGTGGATCATGGGATGACCATTTGCATATAATAATAGCTACCAATCCAGTATCGGTATGGCTCCATATTAAGCTTTGTACAGAAGACCGTGCACCTCACCATCATGTTGGATAGAGACCGGTGAGAAGTTTATGCTTGGACCAGATGTGGTAAGAGAAACCTCGAACAAGATTAAGATCATTCGAAAACGAATGAAGGCTGTCCAAGATAGGCAGAAGAGTTATGCTGATAAGAGGAGAAGAGATTTAAAATTCTCCTTTGATGACTTGGTGTTTGTCAAGGTTTCTCCGTTGAAGAGCGTGATACGATTTGGCAGGAGAGGCAAGTTGGCAACAAGATTTGTTGGGCCATTCCCAGTTCTCGAACAAGTTGGGAATTTGGCATATAGAGTTGACTTACCAGAGAAGATGGTGGGAGTTCACAACGTATTTCAAGTTTACCAGTTAAGAAAGTTCGTACACGACCCAGATATGACTATTTCACCTGATCAGTTAGAGGACTTCGAAGTAGAACCCGAGGCGGTTGGGAACCGCAAGCCGATCCGTATTGTCGAGCATGGTACGAAGCAACTTCGAAGGAAGGCGGTGAGGCTAGTCAAGGTTCAGTGGGTCGAGACTGAGAATGACTGTACTTGGGAGACAAAGGAGAGCATTAGGAAGACGTATCCAGAACTCTTTGCCTGGTAAGATTTACTTTGTAATTTAGTTATTCCGCATGCTAGGATAGACTTGTTTTGCATGTTTGATTGTTGTTTTATGGTTGATAGGCATGCGGGACCCTTTGTGTGTTTTGGTTAGGAAATTTCGGGGGCGAAATTTCTTAAAGGGGGGGGGGGGAATGTAACAACCCGCATTCTACGCATCGGGGGATCGTAGAATATTTATTTCTTTCCCATATGAATTCGTATGGTCATATAACTTTGGGAAACAATCATTAGAGTCATTTCCTATGTTCATGATTTTTGTCGATTTTTAAATGACCGTTTTGCCCCTAGTTGATCTTGTTTCGACCATAACTTTTGATTGGAAAGGAATTTTGACCTGAAACCACTTCCATTAGATTCGTTTGATGGTTTATCTTTCCGTAGAGTGGTCATAATAGCCAAACGGACTTACCGTTTGGGAGATATGGCTGAAATAAGGTTTGGAAGGTGAAAAACTGCTTAACCGGGCAAAATAGGGTGATTAGTGAATGGGCCCATAACCCATTTCGGGATTAGGGTTATGGGGAGGCTGAAAAGGGTTAGAGATTCATTTCATTTCAGTTTTCTAGCCTCCACTTACCTCTTAGAAACCCTAAAAATGGCCTCCAATCTCTAAATCACCTCCAAATCACTTTCTACTTGAAGATTGGGCTTAGCAACATCAAATCAAGGGAGATCTACACCAAATCAACGTTAGAGCTGCTGTTTAGCATCGGGATTCGCACCAAATCAGAGATTTACTTCAGATCTAATTCTTATTTGTGGCTAAGGTGAGTGATTTGCATAGTTCCTCACTAATTATGGCTAATTAAGGGTAATTAGTGTTAATTAGCGAATTTAAACATGATAAAATTCTAGAAAAATATTTATAAAATTCGAAATGATGTTTTAGACCTCTGATATGAATTTGGGTTAATTTGGTTAAGTTTCGCTAATCATATCATTAGTTTCACCTAAACATGCTTATAGGGAAATATGGGGTTTTGGCTAGGTTTGATCCACTTTAACCTATCATATTGTTGTTTTGATGTTTGTGGTTGATTACACAAACTGCTATGACTGTATGGTATGCTTAGTGATTGATTTGAATAGTTGGAATAGTCGAAAAAGCCGTCGAGTTGCGTAAATTGCTTGTTGGAAGAAGTGCAGGAAAACAGACCGATCCGGATCGGAAAGGAGGGAGGACCCGATCCGCTCCCATACTTCATTCTTCGATCTATTCGCTCTTCTTGTGGCACGCACCATCCAATCCGAACCGTCTGGTGTTCTCCGACCCGATCCGCTATTGCACCCGACCCGAACCGATGTACTTCGACGAGGCTTGGAAAGAAGAAGCTGATCCGAACCGGGGCAAACTAGAGGACTCCGACCCGAACCGAGGATGGTGGCTGGACGTGGAGACCCGACCCGACCCGCTGAGGCGATGATGACTCGATCCGATCCAGCGAAGGAGGAGCACTTCGATCCGAACCGAACTGATGACTAGAGGGGATCCGAACCGATCCGGTGATGACCAATAACCCGAGATGCAAAGGTAGTCCAAATGGAAGTTAGAGCTCAGGATCCAGTTGGGAACCAATGAGTTCACTTCATGGTTGGGCTTTGCTGCGGGACGTGTGCTAAGGAGTTGTCGACGTTCATAACTTCGATTCACCACTGAAAATGGATGATGGGCTACTTATCAGTGCAGTAGAGTCACTATGACTCGAGGGGCAAGGTGATGGTAGCAAGAATACGTTATCAGTGCAGTAGAGTCATTATGACTCGAGGGGCAAAGTGATGCGTAGTAAGACTATGAGCCAGTGCAGTGGGGTCATTGTGACTCCATGGGGCAGAGTGGACATAGTAAAGGATTAGTAAGGCTATGAGCCAGTGCAGTGGGGTCATTGCGACTCCATGGGGTAAAGTGGACATGGCAAAGGATTAGTGGCTATGTATCAGCGCAGTGAAGCCATTTATGACTTCATGGGGCAAAGCGATCGTAGCAAGGTATGTTGGGTGATCGATGTGGTGAATATCGTATGCTTTACGCACTAAGTGAGAGATGTGAGGATGGATGCTATGTTTGATTGTTTGCCATCACTATGACATGCACACCCCCACCCCCATTATCTTTACACCACTTGTTATTGGCACCTTAGAGTGTTGTACAGTATGTAGTGCTAACTCTTTGGTTGCAGGTCCAGGTTCAGGTATGTTTTAGTCTACCTGTTATTGTTCTGTTTAGATGCATATCGCTCATACCAGGCTTTATGTCTGACCTAGAGTTTTATGTCTCCTCTTATTACTCTGGGTGCTCACACGAGCAGACTAGAGACAGGTTAGCTGGTGATGCGCGAGTAGCTGATTCGGAGGCGAGCAGGAGGCTTCCACGTATGATATATAGATATTCTCCCTGTGTCGTTGGTGGTCACTACTTGGGCATTAGTAGTGTACCTCCTTTATCTTACTTTTGCTTTTTGAGACAGTTTGAAAAGTTGTAATAATGTTAGCTTTGGATCATAAGCTGTACTTGGATTTTCCACTGCTATGTTAGTCTGTTTTCAGCTTATGCACTGTCTCACCTTTATTATGTCAAGTATGTTGTTATTATATTTTGTACCATGCGCTGTGAGATATTTTACAGGTTCCTTGTTAGTTCATTCTCTTCTTTCCTTTTCTTATGACGACCGTCCCGTGCTAACTGGACATGTGTACAGCGCACTCTGGAGTAAATGTCGGTTGGTACGGGGCGGGCCGTCACAAAATCACCATCCTAATTCTTCCTTCTGCAGATAGAAAATACCAAAGCTTCAATTTTAATTTCCCGTTCCTTTTTATTCAATGTCGCTTCTCTTAAATCTGTATGCCTCATATAGTCATTTGCAAAGAAAAATGTCCATACCTCCTCAAAGGTAGAAATCAAAATCGAACGGAAAGCCTGTTCCCTTTTTTTTCCAAAATTTAATTTCTTCAAAATCCAAGGAAGAAAATAATCGATCCCTTCAAGAATCAAAATAAAAACAAACAAGAATCCTGAAACCTTAAATCTTGTCTCTTTGAGTTTGATTGGATAAGGGATCTGTTCACTTCATGCCTAGAATGACGCGGTCATGAATTGCGGTTAATGGAAATTAGGGTTTTGGCTTTTTGGAATTGCGAGGACAACGACGAGTTGTGAGGAAGGTCTTCGAAGGTGGAAGTTGCGATGTAGGAAGGACTGCGAATTGAGGAAAGAGGGCGAAGAAATTAGGATGCGACTTTGTGGCAGTCACAACAAAGGACGAGATTGCGAATTGCATTAGTTCGAGACCGATAAACGACTTTGCTTCAGGTAGGGAGGACAGAGATTTTCGGCTTGGGGAAAATGGTATGGACTTCATGGAAGAAGTGCAGTTCAGTTTGGACAGAAATGCTCCCAGACAGGAAGGGAGAGTTGTAGCAAGGGAGGTCGTGATTTTCATTTAGGAACAAATTGGGGAAAAAGAAAGATAAAAACCAGAATAAAGGTAATTATTTAATATAGTGATTTTATTGCATTTAAAAGTTTATTTGACATCTTAAATAAACATGGGATATAGTAAATTTGTTACATATATATATATATATATATATATATAAAATCATATTAGCTTTTAAACACAATATTAAAACGCGATTAAAGGAGATTTTGGAATGAGATGTAAGTTAATTTAATTTAGTAAAGTATGTTTTAGTTACTAAATTAGTTAATGAACTACTGAGAAATATTGTGTTCAATTTATACAAGGTTTAAATTAAAATTTTAACTAATGTTTAATGGTTTTGTAAACCCTTTACAAACTCGTAATGACGATATATATATTTTATGTGAATTCAGATTCAAGCGAAACTAGAAGCGTTGTGTTCATATGATCATAGGCTATGCTATGGGATTGATGGGAAGTGTTTTGAAGCTTCCTGGGATTTTTATCTAATTTTAAATAACTGTTTAAAATTAGATAGATCATCGAAGTAAAAAAATCACGGTGAGTAAACCTCACTCATATTTTTATGTAGAATTATTTTATTCGTTAAAATAATTGTCCGTTGGTGGTTTGCATGCAGTGAAATATTATTGTGGTTATTAAATACATATTAGTTATTTAGGATTGGTTGTTGTGGTTATTATATATATATATATATATATATGGGTGTTTGGATTCCCGCAGTATCATTAGCGGATGCCCGAAGTATCATTAGCGGATGACCCTATACGCCCCACGATATGATAGTGGATGACCTTCTATACCACGATATCCTGCCACGAAGCAGGATGGGTATTATTTATGTTGACTAACGTTTGTGGATGTAGGAAAACAGGTTGGAGGGATCCAACTGGATTCCTCAAAAATAATTTTTTTTTATTCAACATATAATATCATATATGATGTTTTGATTGATAATTGAGTGGTTTGATTGTTTAAATATCATTGGGGCCAAAATATTGATATATAAAAATATCGTGAAAAGGATATTTTGAGATTTAAAAGAGGAATTCTATTTTTTAAAATAGAATTTGAATTTCGAATGGGCTATAAAGATATTAACTTGTTTTAAATAAATAAAACAAGTATTTAATTTATAAATGATATTTATAAATTAAGTAACACTGGAAATTGAAGTAAATTTATAAATGGTATTTATAAATAAAATGGAATGATTTTCATTGGAAAAACAGGGGATTGAAATGAATTTATAAACGGTGTTTATAAATAAAGTGGAAAAATTATCATTTGATAATTTGAATATTTAAATTCAAATGTGAATTTAAAAATAGAAATGGGGAAATCGTTTCAAAGAAATAAATGATGGAATATATTCTGATGTTCAGAATATGAATTAAACTAAAATAAATCGGTAAGGATTTATGGTTTGAATTCGATTAATTCGAATTTATTTAAATAGAAGTTAAATAGAACTGAAATAGAAAATTCAAATAGAATTCAAATAGAATTTGAATATAGAAAATTCAAATAGAATTGAAAATAGAAAGTTGAAATCATTTCGAAATGGGAACGACGAAATATATTTCAGAATGCGGATTTTTAAACTATATAGAAAATAAATCCAAAGGATTTATAATTTGTAAAAGGAATTGGAATTAAATATAAAAGATCGAAGTATAAATAAATATATTACCGAGTAAGGAAAAATCGACGATTATAGATAATCAGAATTCTTGAGTTGAATTGGGAAAATTGGTTTGATATATATTAAAAATATATTAGAATGGAGTTGAATTGAATTGAAAACAGGTGAACGTGTGTTAGACAGGTATGGAATGAAGTATATGAAGATTATAATTCGTGTGCCCAACAATAAGTTACATGTTTAAATTCCATATGAGGTTTTATGCGCTGAATCGGCAAGCCACTTGGTTTTTTTATTTTCTTTTTGAATGGAAAGGGCCTAGAGAGGCGAGTTGAGGTTTGAACTATTTGCCGGTACAAAGGAGGTTATGGCTAAATTTCCCGGAAATTTAAGGATTAGAATATTTTTAAGAAATTTTGATAATCAGAAATCAATATATCGATATATATAGAATTCGATAAGGAAACGAACTTGAAAATAGAATACTATAAACAAAAAGGAAATATATAATTAAATCTGGTAAAATTAGAAAGAGAAACATTACGGGTTTAAAATGAATAATTGGTTTTTATAATGTTGATTTTCGAGGTAAGTGGTTTTGTCCGTTTTGAAGTTAAGGATGTTTTCAATCAAGGTCTGAGAGGTAGTTATACCCCCACTTGATTGATTTCATTTTTAAATTGATAAATAGCAAGATCTAGTCTCGAAGAGAAGTGTTTGAATAAGAGTTAGTGAATAAAATATTTAGGGTTGTTGTAATGATGTTTTACACAACATTCGTTTTAACCCAAGTGGTGGAATTTTGGAAATATAAAAGTAAATATTTCCTAAGTATAATTAAAGTAGTCAGGAAAGAGATAAGTGATTGAAATTGTTTTCATTTGCAAATAAAATATATTTTCTAAGTATAGAAAACAAAAGAAGGTGATATCTGGAAATCCACGTTGTGACGACCCCATACCCCGTACGACGGCGGCAAGGGTAATCTTTGGAATATAACAAAAAAACAGATAACAGCAAATATAGAAATAAATAAACACACCAGATAATGTACAACAGAATATACTAGATATAATAAACATCAGAGTTACACAGTATACATGATCATACTTAGTACAAATACAGTTCAGCTATACATAAATGTCTACAGCGGGAAAACAGAACATAATATGTACAATAGGAGCTGAACAACATAAAAAGAGATAAATGATAGAATCCATCTTCAGCTCCAGCTATCCAGAAAGAGCCTGCTAAAACCTGAATACAAGGCTGTCCGTGTAGAAAGAGGGGCACCCAAGTTTGCAAGTGAAACAAACTACGAGTCAGTCATGGGACTGGTATGAGAAATCTACTTAACACGTTTTATAATATGGCTAATCACAGGACCACGCCACTTTCGCAGAACGGGTTTACTCCATTGGATTGCCAGTGCTTTTAAAACAAGTAAATCTTTTAAACATCGCAATGCTTTTTATAAAAAGGAAGCCATTTTAAGACTCAGTTCCCATCACACAATGCAACGCAAACCGGAGGATAGAGTTTTTACCTTATAATGGCCAAAATATGCTTGATACGAATAAAACAAAAGTATTTGATATTATTACTAGTGTTTATATGTTTCAAAAACAACTTCAAATCATAAGTATCAATCATAGGCGGCATTAATGCCATATACCACTATGTCGCCATATATAGGTATACAATCAAAACCGCACAGTCACGTATTTGGGAATTGGATTTCCGTCATGAACAAAGGCAAAAGATAGTCCTTACCGACTTCGAGACTCTCTAGCCCGAGCCTCAGGGTCAGAGCGCATCGACCCTTGGAGTGACAGGGCCGGTCCACCGATGTGGATTAAAATGCCTGAACACTACGTTTCCCCACCCTTTTGGGGCGTAAATAAGCCCTATGACTCCATCGGCTTCACATAGTCACCGATACATCTGAGGCGCCTCGCAATAGCAACAACCACACAGGTGAAAATAAATTATATGTCAGCCAGTTTAAGCACTGACACCACCTCTAGCTAGAAAGAAACGCATGTTCTCCCTGAGGTCCTCTCCCGTTTCTGGCTCATACCGGGGTGTGAGGCTCGCGAATTCACGTTATACACAAAGCTATGCCGCACAGGCCGTGCTTTGATCATCAACCACAAGACTTTTCTTTTCAACAGAAGCCTTGATCATCTTCCACTTAGGCGTGCCACACAGGCAATTCACGCTATGCGATTGATTTCTATTGATACATATAACCTCTGAGATCGTAAGTCTCAGAGTAGGGCGTTAAGTAAGAGAATGAATTCTCCGCCGCCAAACAGATATATATATTTAATAGAGATCAATCAGCACAGAACAAAATCTAATGTCAAACACACAGTCCATTTGCAATTTCGTTCTGGGTCTGAACGAAACCGGAGGCACTATATACATCGCATACCCATCGATCTCCAAGCACGTCTGGACGATCACCACTTATTATCTATATTTCGGGATGCCTCCCAATCACGACATCAGTTACCATCTAACCAAGGTGAAGATCTCCGGTCTTCAACCACCATCTTCATTATCGACTTCTTGTCGCCGATCAATTATTTGAAATGAGATTTAACTCGGCCTTTTCAAATAATTCACGTATATTTAGAATTTAAATCAGTTCATTTCAATGGTTAAATTATTCGACAACAATTCACGCCAAACACATTCAACCATCAAATATCACATAAACCGAGCAAATTCAGTTTATTTTCATTCCATATCGTTTATAATATTTTATCATGATTTATCGCTATTTTTATTTATTTTAAAAATAGCCATTTCATTCAAACGACGCTTCAGGCCATAACGCGGCCGTGGTGCTGTTTTTCTTCAGATTTGATTTACACATATCTAAAAATCTAACCGTTGGATCTTCACAAATTTTATATCATTAGAAAGGTCTTTTCCAAACGAATAAAATGGTTTCAGTTTTGGGAAAATGTGACGGTCGTATCTCCCGTACACTCGTTTGAAGTTTCGATTTCAAAATACGAACTGCAGCGTCGTTATTCGATTTAATTTAATTATATTTTTATATATATAAATATAATCGATTCTGGCGCTGTTTTTCTTCTGATTTGAATTAAACATTCCAGAAAATCCAACCGTTGGATTTTCACAAAGTGGGTATCGTTGGAAAGATATTTCCGAAACGAATCCAACAGTTACGGTTTCGGGAGAATCCGACGGTCGGATCTCCCACACTAATCGTTTGAAATGACGGTTTCAAAATACAAACTGCAGCTTCGTTATTCTATATATTTTATTTATATATATATAATCGATTCTTCGACTTCAAAACCATTTTCACTTAACAAACTTGATAAAAACTGTATTTTTATCCAACAGGTATTTATTTCAACACATGAATTTTGTTTATTTTATTTCCATACAGGAATTTCTATTCAACACATGAATTTTATTTATTTTATTTCCACACAAGAATTTCTATTCAACACATGAGTTTTATTTCAACATTCAACATGTGAATATTTTTTATAGTTTATAAATATATAATAAAAATGTGATTTTTATTGCAAAACAATTTATTTCAAAACACGATTATTTTATATAGTTTATATATATAATAAAAATGTGATTTTTATTGCAAAACAATTTATTTCAAAACACGATTATTTTATATAGTTTATATATATATAATAAAAATGTGATTTTTATTGCAAAACAATTTATTTCAAAACACGATTATTTTATATATATAAGGTAAAAATGTTAATTTTATTTTTCAAAGAATTTATTCAATACATGAACTCCATTCAACACATGAATTTATTTCAACACATGAATTTCTATTCAACACATGAATTTCTGTTTCAACATTCAACACATGACTTTAATTTCAACATTCAACACATGAATATAAATCAAACACAGAAATATTTCAGAAAATTTCGGCAGCATAACGGCAGGGTAGTTAAAATCGGAACCGTCCCTAGTACAGCTCCTCGCTCTACCTTAAAGCCTCGCAGCTTTTGACAATGGGGATTTCACGCATCTAGTTCGCACGTAGGCGGCATGTTTATTTTTTTTTTCTTTTCCACAAACTAATCCTATGTGGTTTCAACCAAATAATTCTCAATCACAAACAGGTATTTTTCAACCACAATCAATCAATTTCAACCACAAACAATTCTAATCAACCATTCGCTATCAACCAATTTTCACACCAATCGCAACCAATAAATATCGTCCATGGTTTGTGGACGAGGGGCGTATATATATATATATTATATAAGTATATTTCACTTCCTTTTCAACACATATATAATTTTTACAACGCATATACAACTTATACATCGAACATACAACTTATACAACGCTTATACATGAGGTGTACAACGCTTATATAACTCGTACTTCGAATATATAATTTATACATCGTCATTTCCATAACGTTTATAATTCAGAAATCTCACATTGGGTTCCACTCCACCAAAAATATCAGAAGGCTCAGAAAAATATCCGGTCTCTTCTAGAATGTAGAAGGCGTCCACACGAGTCCACTGTCTCTTGTTTCACTGAATTTCGTCAACATAGCAAAAAGATATGATTTTTACAGTGAAATAAAAAATCGTAGTGCTTTAAAGTGCTATAGAATAGTTTAAATTATAACCAGCCGTTACCTTTCAGAAATCGTTCAAAACTAGGTTTGATCCTTGCTACCAATCCGCTACACGATACGAAGATCGGGTTGTACCACGTCGAAGATGGGCGAGAGGCGCTCAGACGCGTGGTGGTCCCCCTCAGATCGACGGCATCCAGAGGGCACGGCGGCGCAAGGAATGACGGCAATTTGGAGGCACGATTCTCGAGGTAGGAGCGACGAGGAGGGGTATGGCATAGATGGATTTGAAGCTCTTGAGGAGATCTTCAAAATCCCCAACTGGAGCAGGGTCTAATTCGTAGTGTATCGGTCGAAAATTGATCGGGAAGGATGGATGCCCTTTCTGTCGTCGATCAGAAGGGTTTTATGGGGAGAGAGAAATTAATTTGAAAATGAATTAATATTTTACAAAAATCCTATTGGCCCATCTATATATTCAAATTTTTAAAGGTATTTTCACAACCGAACTCCAATCCAAACCCAACGACTGTCGTCCCTAGCTAAATACCCCCATTTCGAACACAATGGGACATGTTTCGTAGGCCTATTCGACTGTTTCAGTCAGTTTATCTTCAAATTAAAATATAAAACATTCAATATTCGATTTGAACGTACGTTTCAATTTGCCGGGGCCACATACTGATTCTAAAAATACACGAAAAATAAATCTAGCTATGTTTTGACGATATGGTCCAAACAAAACTAGTTTCATTGAATTCTGAGACCGTTTGAAAAATGGCCCTTTTCTGGTCGATCCATTT
This sequence comes from Allium sativum, assembly GCA_030737875.1. NCBI lineage: Eukaryota > Viridiplantae > Streptophyta > Magnoliopsida > Asparagales > Amaryllidaceae > Allium > Allium sativum. The sequence continues at coordinate 780,251,358 of CM060916.1, forward strand.
CAATAGAAATCGACCAAACACATTTTCCTTTGCCACGCTCACATACTAGCTTCAAAAACTATGAAATTTGAAACCTAGCAATAATTTGACATCCCGGATCCAACAATAGTGGTTTCGTTGAATTCTGAGGTCGTTTGCAAAATAGCCATTTTCACGGGCTATATAAACTCTATAGCGACCTTTCTGAAAATTCATTTGGCCATAACTTTTGCTTTCCGCTACGAAACTTCGATTTTTCAGATTCGTTAGAAAGATATTCACTAACGGATTTAAATATTTTTGATTTCACTCACTACAACAGATTTACCTTTTAATAGCACGTGGAAAACGCTATAATAGGTTACCATAGTATTAGTGACGAGGCTATATAACAACATGTAATAATAGCCCTGTTATATCTTATAGCTCAAGTCTAAACGCTATAGTATTATACATTTTATAGCGCATGTTCACCAGCATTAAATGTTTTACATAGCGTTCAGACCTTGCAATTATATTTGCTTACTAAGATCTCAACTAATTTTTTTATAGCGTTATCAATAATTTCATAGCACATATTCATTGCTATAAAAAAATGTTTTCCATTTTGTTTTTAAAAAAAACGCTATTATTGAATTCCCCATGTATATATAGCGTTTAGACCTTACTATATTAAATACTCGCTTTTTTTATAGAATTATCATTATTTTCATAGCTCATATTCAGTGATATGAAAAGTTTTCCACACGATTTACATTTTACATAGCATTTCACATTTTGATTCCATAAAAGGAGTTTTCCGCTATGAATATTTTTAGTATATATAGCGTTTTTAGTGTTTTCATAGCACACATTCAATGATATGGAAAGGTTTTCCACACTATTTAATATTTTACATAGCATTTCATCCTTTGTTTCCATAAGTATAATTTTCCGCTATTAATATTTATAATATATAACACAACTATGTTTTTTTTATAGCAAATCTCTTATTTAATTTGTGCATAATTTAGAAAATTAAGTTGTAAATTCACAAATCAAAACCAACAACAGCAAAATAAAAATACCAAAAGCATATTTGATTTCAATTACAAAGTCATAGCTAATAAGTCAATTAGTAAACATAGAAATCAGCCAACATACATTGTTTAGACACCGTTTCAAAACAAGATTACAAGAAAATCACCCAGTCTTCAGCTTGTAAGCTCGTCCAACTTCTAGAACCTGCAATTCACAAGTCCAAGTTACAATCTTATAACAAAGATAAAAGATGTTATAAACATTATCAAATAAAACACGTTATAAACAAGATGGCTGCACTTGCCAATCATTTTTCTAGTTGTGTAACGACAATTTGGAATCAGTCTAGCTATAAAATCATTTGTTATAAACACGTCATGATTTTCTAGCTGTAAAACACATTAATCTTCTGCTTATTTTTCACCTGCTCATATAGCAGTCTTATAACACCTTAAAAGATGAAGGAATAAAGTAGCATGGCCAGTCTCCTTAACCGTTTGATAAGAGCATGCTAAATTACGTACTCTTACAGTGATTAAGCTCTGACTGGCTGTATATTTTCTTATCTTGTTGTCTTTCCCCGATGCTTTTTCCCAATGTTAGCTGAAAACTAATGTGCATGCTCACCTTGTACTTTTAAAATGTTGCATACATGAAATATTCTTTTAATGCTTTATTCATCTCTACATAGTAACAAAATATTGCATGGACTGGTTTGGTTATTTTAACCAATTTGTTGTGTATGCATGTTGCAGTTTATTTCCAACTTTTCTTGGAAGATAAACAAGTTTGACAAGCAGCTGCAGACCATTTACAGTTCTGTAGACTACTTACATGGATTGGATTGGTTTCCAACTTTTCATAGTTGCAAACTGCCACTCCCACTGTATAGATAGAATTTGAAATGAACAGCGATAAGAACAAAATATTTAATTAACCGACTGTCAGTGTACATTGATCACTGACCTTTGGATATAAATTAGTTAAGTGAATAAGAACATAATACTTGATAATAGTTAAGACATTATTTTTCAAAATCAATCGGCTAATTATATTTGTTTTGAAACAATTCATGTTTCAGCTTTGATTTTTTAAACACTTATGATGTATTAGTTTCATCATACTTTCGGTTCGTATACACATATTTTAGTTTCATTATTCTTGTCCGCTCACCTTTTGGTCTGTTGCAAACTCACGTCATTGATTTTAGTTTCATTATTACGCTTCTGTGCTATGTAGTGCTTTAGAGTTCATAATGTCTAACACTTCATATTGTTGCAATTTGGTTGTTGCCTGACTGCTAATTATTGTGCTGAAAAGTTTATAACTTTTGGATTTACAATGTTTTAGTTAAAAAAAGGTTACGATTAGATTCACGTTATAAACAACAGTTTTTCCACATATTTCTTTAAGAAAAGAGAGTACATAATAATGACAACCCATTGATCGTGCTTTTCTCCTCAAAGTTCTTTCCTACACGTCCACCTAAAGTATGTGCAAGTCTTCTATTGGTTACTGGTTTGGGTATTTTATTCAAAGGTCTTCTTGATCCATGAAATTAAATGTTATAGAATAATACTTTTAAATAATTAGCTTTAGTAATAATTTAAATATATAAAATTACCATTTTAAATTTTCAAAGGAAAATGATATATTAATTTTCATTTTTCTATATAACTTAAAATGATAAATTAATTTATTTGTTATTTTTTGTAATTTCACTTTTTAATGAATAACCCTTCAGCTTAATTTTCACTATTAGCTATTGATATACCTAAAGACGAGACTAGTTCCAGCTGCAACATTTAATCTATTTTTTCCTTCCTAATTACATCACATACTTTATAGCTTCTTTTTTTTTCTAACTTCACCTATTAATCAACTAGTCCAACTACAAATATCATAGTTATAAAACACCAAGTGGCCCGCTCAGATGAATATGAATCTTTGATGCATCGGATAACTTCTTATGTTTATGTAGTTTAAGTTTATGTAACTTGAAATCTTTACACATAGTAATGGTTTTTTGTCTGTTCTATGACTGCAGTAATCTATTTTAGAAAATTATAGATATTTTTGACAACTAGGACAATAACATGTTATCAAAGGCCAGAAGAACATAGGTAATACACACAGCCATCGCTCAGTCTTATATTGGCTTTTAGTGTGACATATGCCTACAGCTACTCTTAAATAACTAGATAGCCTTTATGCTGATTTTTTATGGTGGTAGATATCACAAAATAAATGGTCTAAACTGTGTAGATAGAAGGTCGAACGTATTGTTAGAACTTGAGCAGTTGTATCTTTAAAACTCAAGCAATTTACACATGCTACTATACAACGAATGGTTTTCTTAAGTTCTCGCATTGATGTAACTCAGCAATTTATTAATGACAAAGATAAATAAAGATGCATCTAACAATATGCTAGCAGAGAAATTATATGATTTCCGAAGATAAGTAAGCAATGCATAGTTTTTTAAATAAATTACCTACATAGATAGTCAAAGTCTACATACGCCATTTTCCAAAGATGAACAATTACCTATATACATTATTCATAAAGTCAAAATTCTATATTTTTATGTTAAATTTGGTGATACAAAATCATAAATTGATTGGAGCAAATTTGCAAAGAATGGAAAGTAAATATTTTTATAATGGGAATGCATTGATTGCATTTGATGAGATGGTAGAGAAATAAATGAAGGTATTAATTTCTTCCATCTATGCTATAGAAACAGATTGATTTACTTCCTATGTTTGCAGATTTGTTGTTATGATAATTTGCCTCCATTATATTATTACCATATGTTGGTAATTTAATTGATGGCTCACATAGATTTGCACTGGTTATATATTGAGGGGTAGACTTTAGTGTAAACCCATCCTGGCCTGGAGTCAGTGATCCCCAATGGCGTCTCTTCTTGTTAAACCTGATCGAGGTTTGGATATGTAAACTCTTATTTTGTAATCTCTTGTAATTCTCTCATGTGGAATAAAATCTCTCTGTTGGACTGGACGTACACTATCTCGAGGATAGTGGAACCAGTATAAATATTGTGTCTCTTTGTTTCTCTACTACAGTTATTTACTATTTTGTTGATGTAATTGAATAATTGCTATCAGAATAGATTGGTGTTCAATTGGCAAATCTAGATCCTATTTATTGCGCTTCCGCATACGCACAAAAATTCATAACATATTGGTATCAGAGCGAGGCGATTTGTTTTAAATTGTGCATCAATTATTTCTACAAAGGTTGGTAGATTCAGTGGTGATTATGCTATTACTATTTTGGAGAAAAGGAGACTTTGGTGGAGGAGATTATGTCGAGAGTGAAGAGCATTCCAATCTGCGAACTTTGACGTGATATGGAGTGTATTGTGAAGAAGCCCTCTGATATGGATGAGGGAAGATGGAAGAAGACGAAGAAGAGGGCGAGTGATGGTTGAAGAACCTAGTCCACAGCAAGGTGGAGAGGTTAATATGGTCACTGCTTATGGTCCTAAGGTGGAGGATCATGGTATCGATAAGGGTCTAGATGTTAATGATGCTCGAGGGATCCCGGAGATGAATAGATCATGTCAAAGGAAGACGGATGTCGAGTTTTGAAGTCCACAAAGACGATGGGGATCTTGTTGTATTGCAAGCATTTTTTAGACCGTTGGTTGATGCACGGTGCATCTCAGGTGGTAGATGCATCTTTTGTAGGTGGTGGGTTGTGCTTGTAATTGAGGTGTGGTCGTAGTCCTTTCAAATCGACTGGGTATATCTCGTTGTCCTGAAATCGAGGTTGGTTTTAATTGAGAGAATTAAATTTTGGCCTTGGCGGTGTTGAGATTACTTTGGTGTCTGCCTTCTTTGTTATTTTGGATATTTGCAACATTTGTTGGCGGGCGGGGACGTAGTCTGAGCTCGTTAACAATTGTGTGATGGGGGGTGGCTTTGCTGGAACCCATTTGGTAAATATTCATTTTTTGGTGTATCTCGTTGTGAGATTTTGATTGAAGGTGGAGTTCTATTGAAGAGTTTTATGATGAGAAGAGAATTTGACTCAAGGTGGGGTGCTGGAGATATGTGATTTTGCATCATGGTGGAGTGTTAAATTTGGTGATACAAAATCACAAATTGATTGGAGCAAATTTGCAAAGAATGGAAAGTAAATATTTTTATAATGGGAATGCATTGATTGCATTTGATGAGGTGGTAGAGAAATAAATGAAGGGATTAATTTCTTCCATCTATGCTATACAAACAGATTGATTTACTTCCTATGTTTGCACATTTGTTGTTATGGTAATTTGCCACCATTATATTATTACCATATGTTGGTAATTTAATTGATGGCTCACATAGATTTGCACTGGTTATATATTGAGGGGTAAACTTTAGTATAAACTCATCCTAGCCTGGAGCCAGTGATCCCCAATGACGTCTCTTCTTGTTAAACCTGATTGAGGTTTGGATATGTAAACTCTTATTTTGTAATCTCTTGTAATTCTCTCATGTGGAATAAAATCTCTCTGTTGGACTGGACGTACACTATCTCGAGGATAGTGGAACCAGTATAAATATTGTGTCTCTTTGTTTCTCTACTACAGTTATTTACTATTTTGTTGATGTAATAGAATAATTGCTATCAGATTAGATTGGTGTTAAATTGGTAAATCTAGATCATATTTATTGCACTTTCGCATACACACAAAAATTCATAACACTTGAGCGGCTGTATCTTTAAAACTCAAGCAATTTACACATGCTACTATACAACGAATGGTTTTCTTAAGTTCTCGCATTGATGTAACTCAGCAATTTGTTAATGACAAAGATAAATAAAGATGCATCTAACAATATGCTAGCAGAAAAATTATATGATTTCCGAAGATAAGTAAGCAATGCATAGTTTTTTAAATAAATTACCTACGTAGATAGCCAAAGTCCACGTACGCCATCTTCCAAAGATGAACAATTACCTATATACATTATTCATAAATTTAGAATTCTATATTTGAACATTTTTTTTTAACAATAATGAAATATGCTTACTAGAAGTTTGAATCCGCTACAAGATTTGCCATAGGTCAAGCAATTGAAGAGCCAACGGCATCTTCAAAGCATTCGAACTCATCGGTAGGTCTCCACAAACTTGTAGCTGGAACTGTTGTAATGCAAACCCAAGCTCTAATAGCACGCTCTGCAAACGTGATGAAATGTACCGTTTCTTTTGGAACGGTTAAAACCATGCATACCCCGGCAACTAATTTCCCGTTCTAAATACATCAACCAACTTACATTTATTCAACGTAGAAATTTGCAACCTATCAAGTAATAAAAAAAAATTTGACTTCAACAATAAGCTATATAAACTACGTGAAACACACTATCTTACAAACGAAGCGAGACTAATATTTGAACTATAAATGATATATTATTATAGGAATTGATACTCAATTCGTCAAAGGACCGAAAAATGCTTGAGTGCTTACTTTTTCAATGACTACTTTAGATTCTGGCCAAGCTACTTTTTTACCAACCTGTTAACCAAGATAACGGTAATATCTCCTGATATGATTGATTTAAATTTGATATTGAAATATCGACACAGAAGCTATAGAAAAAAAGGAAAAATATTTTCATATATTATAGTATAGTCTGGCATGGAGTCGGTTTCACTTATTAATAAAAGCAAAGAAGGTGCCAAGTATATAAGTATAACGTGTACGATAATAATATCGGTAAAACAGTTGTGATCCAAAAACAGAAATTATAAAATAATGATATCAGTAAAACAGAAATCATAAACTAAAGATATTATTATAACTTTCTGTTTTTAATCATTGACACAATTGTTTCACTGATTAGTTTATAATGACATTGACACTTTCTGTGTTACTGATTTCTTTTAAGTTTATAATGACATGTCAATAGACTTATTAGTTTATTGTTGTAGATCTCTAAGTTGGAGATTGTCATGGATCCACAACTTATAGGCAGCAGCTTAACACTGCTACATGGTGGTACTGGCAGCATAGGGCCGATTCATTGCACCCATAAAGCAATCTTCTGTTGCCTTGAACGCAGCACAAGTTTTTTTAATTAATTAATTAATTATTTTATTTTATTTGTTTAATGTGGTGCTAGATAGCAAAGATGAATAAACTGATTGAGAAGGTAAGAACACGTTCAAAATCTTTGACTGAGTTGATAGTTTTGAGGCCTAAGAATGCATGAGTGATCGACAGAATAAAAACAAAGAGTGCAGCTGGGAACGCTATTTAAATTTTTTAATATAACTTGAGTGGCAAATGAAGACTGAAGTGTAAATTATGTGCTGAAGAGTATACTGAATGCTAAAGTAGCCAGATATCACATAAAAGCTAGTAAGTATAAGGAAGATTAAAGCGTTCTGTCAAAGAAAATGAATTAAAATATTGAGTAAAACGTATCATATGATCTAACCGTTATGAATTAAAGTATTGAGTATAAACACACCAGTTAGTATTTATTACGAATTATAAGGAAATCTACAAATTTGCTACAAAATGTTATGTACTTATTCCAATTAGTATTTATTACAAAATGTTGAAAAATAATTATTTCCGATATATTGATTACGATTTGTTAAAGAAGTAACTTTATATTTAAGTTAGAAAAATAGAAATAACTATCAATAAGGTTCTTCCAGTTCCGCTCGGTTGGACCATGATAGCCTTTGGCCCTGAACCTATTTGGTTCAATTCATGGTCCGACCTGTCTTTAACAGTGGCTTACTGAACTCTGTTTATATGAATCCAACACCTTTTTTTTCTGGATAATCGATAATTAATGACTTCGCATTTTCCAAGACCGCACCCTAGAGATGATAGTGGCCCCGAGTCTAATGAATATACCATACCAAGAATGAAAACACGCAAATATTTATGGTCCCTTTAAGACACAGTGCAGTCGGACTTGATAGAGTGCATAACAAATCTGAGTATGGTCTTGCTGGTTACTGCATTTATTGCCTGCATGTTATCATAGTAAACTGAACATTTCTCCTTCTTTCTGTGCATATCTAAGCAAATTGACAATTGTACAATATCATAACCGATTCATTGTTTGATTATAGCAGGAGCCTCACAACCCTTAACAAAGACTGTAGTAACCCCTAACTCGTCACGATGCCCAAGGATTCATTATTAAAGGCAAGTGATTATTGCAACAGCCTAACATATCATGCACAAACATGAAGGTGATAGGAAATATAACAGAGAATAAGTTGAGTTGCGTATACATATGATTTAGCTATATTTTGCATTTAAGTTCCTAAAACCTGCGGTATAATAAAGAACCAGTAAAATTCAGTTGTGCTTAAATATGATTTAACTATGCTATACCTTCAAATTGCTAAAATGGAGAAGAAGAACAATTGAAACCATGCAACCCATGGGGTCAAGTACTATTTCGACATAAATCTGAAAAAAAAAAAATGAACAACTTTTTCAGCCCTAACAAAATTTAGAAATCATCGATTAAGTATTAACAGGCTTCCAAAATCATTACTTATGTGAAATCAATAGCATGTAAACCGTGTATTTTAAGGAAACTTATAATTTTCTAATGACGTATAATAAAATATGATGCTGTAAATAGAAGAATATCTAAAAAAGTTGTAAAGGACACAAATTTATTGATTGGGATTCAAGTTTATGGGCCAATAATACATTAGATTTTCCCTCTGCTGACTCAGAACATCATTCAAGAAGAGCTAGGCCTACGGAAATGCCTAACGATATTAAACCACCTACAAATTTATTGTTAGCCAACGACGCTCAAAGCCACAATCAAGCTGCACACTCTCATAACGACTTTCCTAACAAGCATGAACTTCCATCCTATCCAGCAAACATAACCTCCTATTACCTCTGACATCATACAAACAATATCAGAAAACTGATACTGTCCACATGCCCTATTTGCAGCCATTACCTCAACGCAAACATCCCAAACAATATCAAAATTTTCTTTTCTTTCCTTTGTTAAAAGATGTGATTTAATCATGTCTTATTAAGAGGTAATTATAGAAAAATAAGTAGACAATTTACTGATAGGCAGTTTCATAACAATTCAAATATCATAATATTAATGAAAGTGAGACAGTTCTGTTTATACCTGAACGGACTCCCACAAAACAATTTTTCTACGATCATCAAGTTGCCTCTAATCTACGAGTGTAAATGGAACAACCCCTCGACTAGCCGCCCTAAATAGGAAGATAAAACTACCTGTTTTCTTCAAATGCAAGGAGTACTTTGCCTCGATAACCAAAACTCGGACATCTACAGTTCACAGAAGGAAATCCTAATGACTACACCGATCCCATATATCTCACCCCGTCGCCTTCTTTAAATGAATGAGCCTTCGAGGGAAATGTTGATGCTTCCTTTTTGGGTACGGATTGTGAATTAGATGCACCAATACCAGCCATGACACTGGGAGCCAACTTTTTTGTGATGAAATATGCTTAAAGTATCTGCAATAATAGCAGCCGATGCAACTTTTTGCTTAGAATAAAGCACGAAATTTTCTGCCTTGACCTTATCCTAACAGACTCGGCCTCTTTCGAGGGAGTACCACCATGTAGCAGAAGAGAATCTAATATCAGCAACTTGGCACCAAAATTTTTTGCAACAGCTTTTGCTAGAGCCTCCTGATAGATTTTAGATGCTGCAGGACCAGATAGAAGTATGCGCTGACTTAGAGAAATTTTTTTTGGGGATATTTCCATTTTGCACTCCAGAAGCACATATCCACAGGATAAAAGAGCCTTCTTTGTAATCTCACTTAGATAACATGGAAACGATTCAAAAGAAATATTTACGTTGTTGGAATGAATTATATCCTTCTTCAAATTACCCTTAATGATTTGGCATTTACTAGAAGGTAAAGTGAAGAAGAAGCAATATCCTTAAGAGCGCCTGTCTGATCCTCAACTATTTTACAGACATTACCACTTATATCCAGTTCATGAGGCGGTGTACAAATAGGCTGTTGAGATTGTGGAGAAAGAACTTTGTTGATACTTTTGAGTGATGCCAATAATTATGCATCCTCATCTGCTGATGTATCTATTGGGAAATTACGCAAATTTCTTTATGATTATATTTGTGGAGAAAAGAAATGAAATGTAGAATGGTAAGAGACACACAAATTTGATAACGGAGTTCGGTCAATTATGCCTACGTCTCCGGGCTGCTGCAGATATTTTATTTAGATAATATTACAAAGTGATTACACAGAACACTTTATACACAACACTCGATTTCACTCTCTTTTTGCTCTCCTCTTCTTCTTAGTGGATTTGGAATGAGATTGGGATGAGATATCAACTATGAAGAACAAAGGTGTATTTATAAGGTAAGAAGAGGGTTGGTAGGGGTTGGTGGTTCGGTTGGTGGAGCGGTTGGTGGGCAGCCTCCATGTTTAGCACATGGGCTGCTGGCTGCAGCATGAAAGCAGCAGCTTTCTAACAATCTCCCACTTGAAGACTGATTTCAATCTGTCTTCACACCTTGATCGATGCAACAGCCATTCTGCTCTTTTTACTCTAGCAGACCAAATGAAATTGAACACAACTTCAGTTTATCGATAGTTACCGTCTTTGTCAACATATCTACTGGATTCTTGCTTCCTTCAATCTTCTGTTGAAATCCTTTGGCAACTATTCGAGTTTTGTATCTCTTGGAACCATCGTGTTCCTCTTTCACCCGATACACCCATTTATTACGAAGCACCTTCTTTCCTATGGGTTACTCAACTAGTTCCCATGTCTGGTTGGAGATGAGACACTTCATCTCATCTTTCATGGCAAGCTCCCACTTGCTAGCATCTTCAGTCTGAAATGCTTCATCATAGCATTCAGGTTCCCCTACATTAGTCAGCAACAAATAGTTCATGTATCTTTTGTTAGGTACATGAGGTCGAGAAGATCTTCTCAATTCAGGAACTAGAGTAGGATGTTGTAATGTGTTAGACTGGTCCACACTACTCAGATCAACGATTTCATCAGGCTGAGCACTTTCTATAGTCGGTTCTGTTATGAGACTATCTGGAATATCGTTACATCTGCAAATACTGGTTCACTCTAATTTGATTCGTTGACTTCTGTTTTATGTCTGTCTTTGTACATTACTCTCTCGTTAAAAATCACATCTCGGCTACGAATCACCTTCTTGTTTTCATTATCCCAGATGCGGTAGCCAAACTCATTTTCGCCATAGCCGATGAGAGTGAATTTCTTGGATTTGGGATCAAGTTTATTCCTGCCTTGATCACTAATATGCACATATGCTATACATCCGAAAAACTTTAAATGTGATAATTTTACGTCCTTTCCACTCCATACCTCCTCTGGTATCTTGTGCTCTAATGGAACTGAAGGACCTCTGTTGGTCAAATAAGCTGTTGTGTTGACTACTTCTGTCCAGAACTGCTTTGGTAGACCTGACTGTATACGAATGCTTCTGGCTCTTTCTATCAATGTTCGATTCATACGCTCAGCTACACCATTGTTGAGACGACCTCCAATTCCGCTCGATCCGAATCAGTCGCTAAACCGATCAAGACCGTTCGAAACGCCTGATTGTTTTGAGAACATGACAAATTAGAACGCAGACGGAAGAACATTTCATTGTTAATTACAACAATTCCATCAGAATACAAGAATATATAGAGTAATGAATAAATATTACACATTATAAAATATCAGAGATTACAATACTTTACATAGCAGCGGAAAATAATACAAAATACAACTGAATGAGATATACGGATACAAAGCTTTCCGGATATCGTTCCATCTGTAAACCAGGTTCCTGTGAATATAAATCTGCAAAACCGAAACTACTAGCTGCCCGTGTCGAAAATAAGGGTACCCAGAGTTTAGGTTAAAACAATAAACTCCAGGTCAGTCATGTGACTGGTGTGAGAACTAAAACAGTTATTAATCTTTATTTTAAAGTTAGGTAAATCAAGGGACCACGCCGTATAACACAGAACGGGTTTCCTCCCAAGAATACCAGTGCATAAAACAACAGTGCAATGCTAAATAAAGAAAAATGAAGCTATTATAAGACCCAGGTCCCATCACACAATGCAACACAAACCAGAGGATAGGGTTTTCCCTTATAATAGCCAAATCATGCTTGATACGTTTAAAACAAATCATTCGATACTATAATAAGTGTATAGTGTCAAAACAACTTCAAATATAAATGTATCAATCCTAGACGGCATGGGTACCATATATCATGTCGCCATACTAGGCTCTACAATCAAAACCGCAAAGTCACGTGTTTGGAAATTGGATTTCCGTCTGTGAACCGAGGCAAAAGATAGTCATCTACCGAATTCGAGACGCTCTAGCCCGTGTCTCAGGCAAGCGCGCAGACAAGGCTTGGATCGTCAGGGACGGTCCACCGGTGTGGATTAAAATGCCTGAACACTGCGTTCCCCCACCCTATGGGGTGTCAATGAGTCCAATGACTCCATCGGTGCCAGATCGACCGATATATCCGAGGCGCCTCGCAACAGCAACAACCACATAAGTCAAACTCGTCAGGGCATGTAAAACCACTGACGCCACTTCTAGCTAGAAGGAAACGCATGCCCTCCCTGATGTCCTCTCCCGTTTCTGGTTCACAACCGGGGTGTGAGGCTCGCAAATTCACGTTACACAAAGCTGTGCCGCACAGGCTGTGCTTTGATCATCACCACAAAACTTTGCTTTTCAACAGAAGCCTTGATCAATTGCCACTTAGGCATGCCACACAGGCAATTCACTCCATGCTTTTGATATCCACCAATATATAACCTCTGAGCTCGTACGTCTGCGTTAAGCAAGAGAATAAATTCTCCGCCGCCAAACAGATATATATTTAATAGAAATCAACCACACAGACTAAAATCCAATGTCAGACACACAGTCCACTTACATGTTCGTTCTGGGTCTGAACGAAACCGGAGGCACCTAGTACCCCGCATATCCATCGATCTCCAAGTACGTCTGGACGATCACTAACTGATTCCCTCCTCTTGGGTGTACGGCCCAATCAAGATCATCAACAATCACCCAAACGACGTGAAGACCTCCGGTCTTCGACCACCGTCTTCATCTTCGACACTACGTCGAATCAGTTATTCAGAATGGGATAAACCCAGTCTTTCTGAATAACTCGCGTATATAATATACAAGTGTTACACAAACACAACATACGCCTCATTCCAATTCAGAATATTCTTTTGTTCAAATATTCTTATATTTAGGAAAGACTCCCATTAATTTCATCAAAGATAAATTCTTTAAATTTATTCTTTAATCTTCTCTGAATATCAATTCAAACTAGTCGGGATTAGCGAACCACACCGAAGTAATCATTTATTTTATTTCCCAATCCCAACCTATTCATCCCATGAAGTAAAACTGGTAATACTTCATATCTAACACCACGGTGTTATCGATAAATTCAATTATCATTTCATGTTCAAATCTAATTTAAGATTTAACTATCGCCTGGATTAAAACTGGTGATACTCCATTCTCGATCTTTTCAATCTAATTAAAGATTCATTTAAACTCCACTTAGTTTTAATCATTAACTGGGTTAAAGAATCAGTGTCATTTAAAACACGATTCACGATAAACCCAAAATCACATTCCATTAATTATCGGGTTAAAGAACAAGTATTATTTAAAATACTGTTCACGATAAACACAAAAATCAACACCAATTCAATTCCAATTAAATATTATTTAATTGGTACACTTCATTAAATCTAAATAAAAAGATTTAGTCTTTTTCTCAACTGGGCTTAAGAACAGTGTTAATGAAGACACTATTCACGACAAACCCAAATCATATTTGATATTAAATACAAGGCTCTGAATAGAAAATATATTGGCTTATATTCAATATCAAATTCTACGACCAACAAATATCGTATTGGAAATATAGATATATATATATATATCTATATATATCTTTCAAATTCCCATAACAATATGTGTATCATCACGAAATCCAACATCGAAATATTCCGAAGACAATTTCGATTCAAATCCCTTCCAATTCAATTATTGGAAATTCTGGTTATATTTCTAAACCATTTCAAATTCACTTTATTTATTTTAAAAATAAATAAATTATTATTCTAGTTCAAAACTAGTTCACTTCGATAAAAAACTATTTTTATCTTTTCAAATATGGAGTTTTTCATCCCAATTCTTCACAAATCATTTCTTATGATTTTACATAAATTATTACTATTTTTAATAATATTATCAAGGTCCGTACAGTCGATTTCCATCAACGGCCATCGAACTGCACTTACAGCGACCTTTTTCCAAATTGATTTGGACATAATTCCAAATCCAACCATTAGATTTCAAATTTCCAATATTCGTTAGAAAGCTCTTTTCGATACGAACCCAATGGTTCCGGTTTTAGGAGAATTCGACGGTCGGATCTCCCGCAATATCCATTCGAAGTCAATGGTCGAAATTCGCGAACTACCGCGGCGCGGCGCGTTCTATTCAGGCCATTATATTATATATATATATATATATATAATATATATAATATATACTTCGTCGATTTCAATTCAAAACGAGTTTTAATTCAATTTCAATTCGTTTTCAATTCAATTTGAATTTCAATTTAATTCAATTTCAATTCGAATTCATTTCCATTCAATTCGAATTCAATTATATTCACTTTCAATTCAAATTCATTTCAAAACGATTTCAATTCTATTTCAATTTAATTCGAATTTCAATTCTATTTGAATTTCAAATCATTTCAGTTTATTTCGAATTTCAAATCAATTCAATTTAATTCGAATTCAATTCACTTTAATATTCACTTCAATTTGAATAAAATCGATATAAATATCGTTCACGTCAAAATGGCGTCAATCTATCAACACGGCTTCATATATTTCTATTTTCAAATATTCTATTTCGAATATTTATTTTTCAAATATTTCTATTTTCAAATATTTCTATTCAAATATTCTATTTCAAATATTTTATTTCAAATATTCTATTTCAAAACTGGAATGAGGCCCAATCAATTACCATATAATGTTAATTATATAGATTTTTCTACAACACGTGTATAAAATAACAACGATAAATAATCAACCATCATCCAGAGTGCACCACACAACTGCATAAGCATTAAATATAAATAATTAACGCTTACACAGTCTGTCGACCAATCGATCGACATACAGCTAAATAATTGGGATTAGTGTACGCCAAATATCATCCCAATACCCGTGTGGGGTTTCAAACAATCAAACACAGATTTTATTTGTGCAGTTGGGCGATGTGTAAAATTTATCGTCCCAATCAATATCAATCAAATCAGTGTATATAAATAAATCTTCGATTTGTTTATAAATATTTATTTTAAATACACGTTAAAAATTCTATTTTTAACTATAAAATATTTCCCACTATAAAATATTTTATTTCATTCACATCACACAATCAACTACACATCAAAATCAAACAAACAAGCATACAAGCCGTCCATGGTCTGTGGACGACGGGTGTCGGGTGCTACTAAACACCGTCTGCATCCTAGTATATATTATTAACTAGAAAACAAAATTTAAAGGTGAGAAGTTCTCACCTTGGGTTTCCACTCCGCCATTTCTATAACAACCCGGAAAATACGAACCAATTTAAATTTTTTAAATTGGTTATTTCAAAGGAATTTGAACCGTTGAAATAGAATATTTCAATATAATAGTGAATTAGAAATAGTGAGTTAGTTTGAAAATTTGAATTCAAACTTTGACTGACTGTGCAGGGTGGAAAATTTAACGGATTTTAGCAAAACCAAAAATATTTAAATTTGTTCATCAATATCTTTCTAACGAATCTGAAAAATCGAAGTATCATAGTGGGAATCATAAGTTATGGCCGAATGAATTTTCAGAAGGGTCGCTATATAGAATATATAGCCCTGGAAAATAGATATTTTGCAAACGACCTCGGAATTTGACGAAACCACTTTTGTTGGGTCCGGGATGTCAAAATATTGCTAGGTTTCAAATTTCATAATTTTTTAAGCTAGTATGTGAGCGTGGCAAAAGAAAATGTGTTTGGTCAATTTCTGTTAAATTGGATCGACCAGAAAATGACCATTTTTCAAATGATCTTAGAATTCGACGAAACTAGTTTTGTTGGGACCGTAGCGTCAAAATATAGCTAGATTTATTTTTCTCGAATTTTTCGAATCAATTTGTGGCCCTAGCAAATTGAAATGTATGTTCAAAGTTTAAAATTAAATGTTTTATACTTTAATTTGAAAAATAACTGACTATAACAGTCGAATTGGCCAACGAAAAATATCCCATTGTGTCCGGGATGGGGGTAATTAGCTAGGGACGACAGTCGTTGGGTTTGAATTGTTGTCCGTGTGGAGAAACACTATTTAAAAATTTAATAAAACCATGGGCCAATCGGAATTTTCCTTTCATTATTTTTTAAAATAAAAAAACGTCAGAAACCCTTTTTCTTTCTCCCGATCTACGATCTACGTCGTTCAATCCTTCTCCTCCAAATCGTCGCCGCCACAGGTGATTCCAGCCGCCGCCACCTACCCTAGTCGACGCGCCTCCCTCCCCTCTTCCAATCCGACCTTACCCCGACCCCTATCGCCACCTCCATCGCTAGTATCGTCGACCCAAAGTCGAACACTTCCCGTCGCTACCCCGATCGCCAGAGACCACCGAACCACCTCAAACCGCCCTGCGCCGACTCCCCTTTCCTCCCTCTTCCACGTCATCACCTCTGATCATCCTATCGTGCCTCGGTTCTCGCGAAAACTGCGACCCTAGTTTTGAACCGTCGATAAAGGTGAGTTCTTTTTTATGTTTGAACTTTGAAAAATCATATCTTTATGGTGTGTTGACGAAATTCGATGAAACAGGAAACATCGGGACCACAAGGAAGCTCTCTACCACATAGAAGAGACCGCGGATTTTTCTGAGTCATCTACGATTTTTAGCACTCCGAAAACCAATGTGAGAAATCTAAATTAAATGAATTTGAATGGAAAATGTCGTGTATAAATTATATAAGCGAAATATAAATTACACACGTGTTGTATACCTCATGTACATGCGTTGTGTAAGCTATATAAGCGAAGTATGAATTATACATGCATAGAATAATTAATATATGTGTTGAAATGCAAGTGAAGTATATATATATATATATACACACACACACACACACACACTCCCCTCGTCCACAAACCAGGGACGATATTTGTTGTTGTAAATTGGTGTGAAATATTGGATGAAAAATGCGAATGGTTGAATAATTGTTTGTGGTTGATATTGATTGGTTGTGGTTGAAAAATACCCATTGGTGATAGAAATGAATTGGAAATAATTTTGGAAATAAAAATAAAACATGTCGCCTGCGTGCGAATTAGATGCATGAATCCCCATTGTCAAAAACCACAAGGTTTTAAGGTAGAGCGAGGAGCCATACTAGGGACGGTGCCGTTTTTGACAACCCTGCCGTTATGCTGCCGAAATTTTGAATAATATTCATGTGTTAGAATAATTTTCATATGTTGAAATTATCTTCATTCATTGAAATTAGAGTCATGTGTTGAAACTATATTCATGTGTGAATGAAGGAAGTGTTTAAACAATAAAAATCACATTTTTATAATATATATGAAGTATGTAATATATTTGCCTTATATATGAATAGTTTCAACAATAAAAATTTCATCTTTCTTATAAGAACAACATATATAAAATATCCATGTGTAGAGGTGCTCATGTGTTGAGAAATGTGTGTATTGGAAAATTTCATGTGTTGAATGAAAAGATCGAATAATAAAAATTACATTTTTATTGAAAGTATAAAGTGTTAAAAACATTCATTTGTTGAATAAATAATTTAAATGATAAAAATATCATTTTTATCATATATGTGATATGCTAAAGATATGCGAGCGTTGAAATAAATATTTGTGAAAGAAATATTATTTTTAACATGCATAGGAACTAAATAAAATAGTCATGTGTTGAAATATATTTTAGTTCGCCAAAATTATCCATTTTGAAATGTGAAGTGTTAAAAATAGCCACTTGTTCAAATAAATATGCATGAGTTGAAATATTCATTAATTAGCTAATGATATGATTTTTGCCTATGCATGCAACATTAGAATGAATGGTGTTTTAAAACCAAATTGAATCAAATATGAAGTTGAATGGAAAATGAGAAGTGATAAGAATTGTATATATGTACATGCCTATTTATTGAACGAGTTATAACAAAGAGGCTAGAGAAGAGGAATAAAATTTTGTGCCCGACAAATAAGTACATGTTTACTATTTTGTTTGGGTGATGATTTTATGAGCCTGTTGGCAAGCCGCTTGGCTTTTTCTTTTTCTTTTTGACATGAGACGCCCATATGGCTATTTGGGAATTTTCCCAGCCCCTCCCGTACAAAGGAGGTTATGGCGAAATTTTCCAAAATTTAAAGGCGTTAGTGAAATATTTGAAGTGAAAACGATATAGGAAGTTTTGAATGAACTATATTTATATAAATATATAAATATAATTAAAATTAAAACGAAACAAAGCCGTGCAGTTCATGTTTTGAAACCGAGATTTCAAACGACTACTGCGGGAAATCCGACCATTGGATTTTCCCGAAACCGCAACCGTTGGGTTCGCCTTGGAAATATCTTTCCAACGGCACCAACTTTGTAAAGATCCGATGGTTGGATTGTCTGGAATGTTTAATTCAAATCTGAAGAAAAACAGCGCCAGAAACGATTATATTTATTTATATATATATAAATATAATTAAATTAAATCGAATAACGATGCTGCAGTTCGTAAATTGAAATCGTAACTTCAAATGGGTAGTGCGGAAGATCCGACCGTCGGATTTTCCCGAAACTGAAACCGTTGGATTCGTTTTGAAATGATCTTTCTAATGATATAAAATTTGTGAAGATCCAACGGTTAGATTTTCAGATATGTGTAAAACAAATTTTGTGAAAAATAGCGCTAGTGCATCCGCACGACCACGAATCGTCGTTTAATTAAGTATGGCCGTTTTAAATGAATAAAAATGGCGATATATCATTATAAAACACTATAGACGATATAGAGTGGAAATAAACCAATTTTGTTGTGTTTGCTTGATATGTGATGGTTGAATGTATTTAACATGAAAATTATAACTAAAGAACTGAAATGTGAATGTTGAATAGTCCAACCATGTGATAAATTGATTTGAAAATCTAAATATATGTGGGTTATTTGAAAAGGCCGAGTTCATCTCATTTCAAATAATCGATCGACGTTCAGAAGTCGAAGAGTCGAAGACGGTTGAAGACCGACGATCTTCACATTGGATGGATGGGCGCTACTAATGGTCGTGATTGGAGTAGCTACCGTGAAGGAGCTGAAGTAGTAGCCGTCTAGACATACTGTTGATTGTACGGATATGCGAGGAATTTGGTACCTCTGCTTTCGTTCAAACCCAGAATGGACTTGTAAATGGACTGTGTGTCTGACATTGGATTTTGTTCTGTGCTGATTGATCTCTGTTAAATATATATCCTTTTGGCGGCGGAGAATTTATTCTCTTTCTTAACGCCCTTCTTTGAGACGTAAGAGCTTAGAGGTTATGTATTGATAGAAATCAGTCGCATGGAGTGGATTTCCTGTGTAGCACGCCTAAGTGGCATGTGATCAAGGCTTCTGTTGCAAAGCAAAGTCTTGTGGTTGATGATCAAAGCATGGTCTGCGTGACGTAGCTTTGTGTATAACGTGGATTCGCAAGCCTCACACCTCGGTATGAGTCAAAAACGGGATAATGACTGCAGGGAGAGCACGACGCTTCTTTCTAGCTAAGGTGGTGTCAGTGACCTACCAGCCCTGATACTATATATACTTTTCACCTGTGTGGTTGTTGGAATACGAGGCGCCTCGATATAGGTCTGTAAGGACCGGGAAACGTGTGTTCAGGAATTGCCAATCCTCAAAAGTAAGAGAGGACCGGCCTTGAAGATCCAAGGATCATAGTGGGGTCCTGAGACATTTGCTAGAGTGTTTCGAATCGGAGAGGAGCTTGCCCCTTGCCTCGACTCATAAAGGAATCCAATTTCCAATACGAAATATGCGAATGTGATTGTATTACTAGTATGGCGACATAGTATATGGTAGCTATGCCGCCTAGGATTGATATTTATGATTGAAATCTCTTTTGAAACATATATGCACTAGTAATAACATCAAACACTTTTGTTGTATATGTATGAAGCATTTTTGGCCATTATAAGGTAAAACTCTATCCTACGGCTTGCGTTGCATTGTGTGATGGGACCTGAGTCTTATAATGGCTTCACTTTATAAAAATCATTGCGATGATTTAATCATTTACTTTATTGCATGGACTAGCACTCATTGGAGTAAACTCGTTCCGCGAAAGTGGCGTGGTCCTTTGATTTGCCTTATTATTGTTGTTAATAAGTAAAGTAGATTTCTCATACTAGTCCCATGACTGACTCGTAGTTTGTTTCACCTTGCAAACTCGGGTGGCCTCATTTTCACACGGGCAGCCTAGTTACAGGTATCTGGTGCACCTTTTAGCTCATGGCGAGGCTTGACTACACCGTGCTGACTTTGACTCTTTCCGCCATTGCAGTATATGTATTATGATTCCGTCATCGACGTTGTAGACTGATATTTATTTTGTGTACTCTTTATGTATGATTCTACCTCTGGCGATTGTGACTGATTATGTATTATTATGCACTAAGTTGTATCCTGCACTGTGCTCTCTGATGTGGTGATATCTATATGATTCCGCTGTCATATGTGTGTAAATTATTCTATTTTATGTTCATGCTATAATCTGTGATCGGCTAATGATGATTAATTTGTTATATTCCAATGATTATCCTTAACACTGTGTCATGGGGTTTTGGGATCATCACAGCTGGTATTAGAGCTTTGGTTAACCTTAGTTCTGGAGTCTAACACATTAAACACTTCGTCAAAATAGAATCAGTAGTATTCTAAGGCGAGTAGCTCATTAGAGATAGGACTAGTAAGGTCCTAGAATGAGCCAAGCAGAATAGCAAAAACCATTTGATCAGTCCATCGTTATCTTTCCTTAAATTTTCTGCTTAACCATGCAATAAATTATCGTTCCTGTAAGCTGACTCTTTTCTTGCTTATACAGAACTTGAAAAATGGCTACCCGAGCAGCCGCCGCTAGAGGAGGCCGTGCTGGCCGTGGCAGAGGACGAGGAGAAGTCCCAGTTGAAGAAGGAACCTTGATACAACCCCCGGCCGCTCAATACTTCGAGCTGGACCGCGTAGTTAAGAGATACCAAAACCTTGGAGGCAAGACCTTCTCGGGAACTGGCACAGTAATAGAGGCCCTTACATGGCTCAAAACATGCGAGAAAATACTAGAAGGCCTAAGGATTGGAGATCAAGATAAAGCTATTATGGGTGCCTGGCTTATGCAAGAACAAGCTGAACTATGGTGGGAGTCTTGGAATAGAGAAGCTGGTAGAACCTGGGACGGATTCAAAGAACTCTTCAAGGAGAAATATGTCCCAAAACAAACCCTAGAACGCATGCACGATGACTTCGGCAACCTCTAGCAGGGGGATCTTTCAGTGCAGGATTATCTGAATAAATTTACACAGTTGTCCCCCTATGCTCCGGAGCTTGTCGCCACTGCAAAGTCCAAGAATAAGAGGTTCATCCTCGGGCTAATGCGACAGTACATGATAGAGCCATGGCCCGCATCAAGCTGGGATTTAATGAATTAGTGGAAATGACGTGCAACTACGAAGACCTTGACCAAAGGCACCTGGAGTAGGATCGTGCTAAAAGCCAAGCCGAAAACAAACGCAAGCCTGCTGTGAATCAAGCTGAGTCAAGCCAAGCAGCATCCTCGAAACCACAAACTGGCAGGCCGCCAAAAGGAAGCTGCTATAATTGCGGCAAAATGGGGCACTTCTCGAATGTTTGCACAGCCCCGAAGAGGCAGAAGACAAATTCATAAGGTTCAAGCCAGGGCTCTCAGAACCCTCGCTCCTGCTTTAATTGCCGCAAGACGGATCATCTTGTCAAAGACTGTCCTTTGCTGAAGAAGGCCGCAGTAGCTCACGTGTATGACGGGTCGAACCCGCCAGCTGCTTCCGAAGGAGCAGGTAAACCCGATGTTTTGGGAGGTACCCTTACAATTAAAAATATTCCTATCTCTGTATTGTTTGACATGGGTGCATCGTGTAGTTTTATTGCTAGTAACACAATGCACAAATTAAAGTTAAAACAAAGAAAGCTCAAGGATTCGGTTGAAGTTCATAATCCGATAGGGGGTTCTACTATTCTCAATTCATGTTGTAGAGTGCCAATCTCTTATTCTTCCTACAAATTTCCCATTAATTTAGTCGTTATGGATTTTCCCGAATTCAACGTTATCCTTGGGTTAGAATGGTTAACGAAATACGAAGCCAAAGTAAATTGTGCGGAAAGAATCGTTAAAATTCGAACGAAGTTTGGATATATTACTGTACCATGCCATGGTTCGAATCCAAATAGAGAAGAATTTTGGTCGGCGTTAGAAGTTATCCCCACTTCCATAGAAAAGATTCCGATTGTTAGAAACTATGCGGATGTGTTTGAAGAAGTCGAAAACTTACCTCCGCAAAGAGAAATAGAATTCAGAATCGATCTAATTCCCAATGTCAGACCAGTGGTACATCCAATTCGCAGAATGACTCCAAAGGAAAAAGAAGAATTAGGCGATCAAACTCGTCAACTATTGTGGAAGGTTCTAATCAGACCTAGCTTTTCTAATTGGGGTGTAGTTGTAATGTATGTCCCAAAGTCAGACGGTACTCTTCGATTGTGCATTGATTACCGAGACCTCAACAAACAGACGCTCAAAAACAAATACCCATTACCCCGCATCGATGATCTGCTAGACCAATTAAATGGGGCGAGAGTATTTTCCCAAATGGACCTAGCTACAGGTTTTCATCAATTGAGAATAGCAGAGGAGTGTGTTCCTTTGACAGCTGTCAGAGGTCTAGACATATTTTATGAATGGTTAGTAATGTCGTTCGGCCTGTGCAACGCTCCAGCATACTTTGTCGATCTAATGAATAGAGTGTTCAGGGGACAACTGAATAAATTTGTCCTCGTATTCATCGATGATATTTTAATCTGCTCCAAATCAAGACCCGAGCATGAAAAACACTTAGAACAAGTATTGGAGATTCTAAGAAAGAACGTCTTCAAAGCCAAATTCTCTAAATGTGTCTTCTGGCAAGATGAAGTGAAGTTTCTTGGCCATGTTGTGTCAAAGAAAGGGATTTCTGTAGATCCGAGCAAAATAACAGCGATTCAAGACTGGAAACAACCCATTACACCCACAGAGGTTAGAAATTTTATGGGGTTGGCTAGTTATTATCGAAAGTTCGTTAAGGATTTTTTGAAGATATCCGTCCCATTAACGAAGCTCACGAAGAAGCATGAGAAATTTAAGTGGACTTCCGACTGTGAAGAAGCATTCCAGGAATTGAAATCGAAACTGACAACTGCTCCAGTGTTAACCATTATTGATGGCAATCAGGATTTGACAGTTTGGATAGATGCTTCTATTAGGGGTCTTAGTGCAGTGTTAATGCAAAGAGGCCAAGTAGTCGCTTATGCAAGCCGTCAACTGAAACCACATGAGAAGAATTATGTAACTCATGATCTTGAGTTGCTAGCCATCGTTTTTGCTTTGAAAATCTGGAGGCATTATTTATTGGGAGAGAAATTTGTACTGTATACAGATCATCAATCATTGAAGTATTTATACACCCAGAAAGACCTGAATTTGATACAGCGGCATTGGCTAGAATTTATTACAGCGTATGATCTTGATATCCTATATACGCCGGGAAAGGCTAACGTTGTAGCGGATGCGCTTAGTAGAAAAACCGCAATCATTGCCAACCTTATAATTACGCCTGGATTGATTGATAATATTTCAGCCCTTCAAAAAGACGATGAATTCATCCAGAGAATCAGTCAGAGGGTCAAGGAAGGTGAAACAACAAGTTTCTGTATTGACGATAAGGGGGTTCTCAGGTTAAATGATAGGATTTGCATCCCAAATATTCCAGGCCTTCGAAGAGAGGTGCTAGATGAATGCCATAAATCCAAACTTTGCATTCATCCTGGGGTGAGTAAAATGTACAACGATATCAAACGCACTTTCTGGTGGAAGGCAATGAAGAGGGACATTTCTTTGTATGTTAGCAGATGCCCTACTTGTCAATTGGTCAAGAGCGACCAACAGAAGCTAGCTGGATTGATGCAACCGTTGGAATTCCCAGATTGGAAATGGGAACAGATTTCCATGGATTTCATAGATGGTTTGCCGCAAACCAGGAAAGGTAATGACAACATTTGGGTAATCGTAGATCGCTTCACGAAGACTGCCCATTTCATACCTGTCAGATCCAATAGAACCGCTCAAAGTCTAGCACAGATATATTTCAAAGAAATCGTTAAGCTGCATGGAATTCCCATCAGCATAGTCAGTGATAGAGACCCAATATTTGCTAGCAAATTTTGGGAGGCTTTAAAAATAGAGTTGGGAACGAAACTGAATATGAGCATCGCTTATCACCCTCAAACAGATGGCCAAACTGAGCAGGTGAATAGAATTCTAGAAGATTTATTGCGGGCTTGTATAATTGATTTTGGTGGGTCATGGGAAGATCACTTGCATCTAGCAGAATTCTCATATAACAATGGCTATCAATCATGTTTGGGAATGTCTCCATTTGAAGCATTATATGGCAGACCGTGCAGATCTCCAGTATGTTTGGTAGAACCTTGCAATAGACTTGTGTTAGGACCCGTTATGATCAGAGAAGCATCTGATAAAGTCAACTTCATCAAAAAGCAATTGAGAACCACACAAAGCCGACAGAAAAGTTATGCAGATTATAGAAGAAGAGATTTGACATTTGCTGTTGGTGACCATGTTTATTTGAAAGTTTCTCCGATTAGAGGAGTAATCAGATTTGGCAAAACTGGGAAGTTAGCACCGAGATTTATTGGTCCCTTTCCTATACTCGAACGAATGGGAACTCTGGCTTATAAGGTTCAATTACCAGATTAGTTGCCTTGAGTGCATGATGTATTTCACGTATCTCAACTTAGAAAACATGTGCATGATCCAGATCTTGTTGTAGAAGAAGCAACGCAACAGGATATAGACATAACTTCAGAATTAGTAGTCAGAAGAGAGCCATTAAAGATTGTTGGCAAAGAAACTAGAGAAATAAGAAGCAAAAAGGTTCATTTAGTTAAAGTGCAATGGAGTAGTGATCCTAGAGACTGTACTTAGGAGACTGAGGAAAGCAGTAAGCAAGCTTACCCTAAATGCAGAGTGGACATCTCTGACTAACTCCGGTGCAAGGTACCTTTACAATACTTTGCATTTACATTTAGTTTCCTACTTTACTATTGTTTCCTTTTCGAGGACGAAAAGTTTTAAGTGGGGGAGATTGTAACAACCTGGAAAATACAAGCCAATTTAAAATTTTAAATTGGTTATTTCAAAGGAATTTGAACCGTTGAAATAGAATATTTCAATAAAATAGTGAATTAGAAATAGTGAGTCAGTTTGAAAATTTGAATTCAAACTTTGACTGACTGTGCAGGGTGGAAAATTAAACGGATTTTAGCGAAACCAAAAATATATAAATCTGTTCATCAATACCTTTCTAACGAATCTGAAAAAATCGAAGTTTCATAGCGGGAATCAAAAGTTATGGCCAAATGAATTTTCAGAAGGGTCGCTATATAGAATATATAACCCTGGAAAATTGATATTTTGCAAACGACCTCGGAATTCGACGAAACCACTTTTGTTGGGTCCGGGATGTCAAACTATTGCTAGGTTTCAAATTTCATAATTTTTGAAGCTAGTATGTGAGCGTGGCAAAAGAAAATGTGTTTGGTCAATTTTTGTTAAATTGGATCGACCAGAAAATGGCCATTTTTCAAACGATCTCAGAATTCGACGAAACTAGTTTTGTTGGGAACGTAGCATCAAAACATAGCAAGATTTATTTTTCAGGAATTTTTCGAATCAGTTTGTGGCCCTGGCAAATTGAAATGTACGTTAAAAGTTAAAAATTAAATGTTTTATACTTTAATTTGAAAAATAACTGACTGTAACAGTCGAATTGGCCAACGAAACATATCCCATTGTGTCCGGGATGGGGGTAATTAGCTAGGGATGACAGGTGTTGGGTTTGAATTGGTGTCCGTGTGGAGAAACACTATTTTAAAATTTATTAAAACCATGGGCCAATCAGAATTTTCCTTTCATTATTTTTTAAAATAAAAAACGTCAGAAACCCTTTTTCTTTCTCCCGATCGACGATCCACGTCGTTCAATCCTTCTCCTCCAAATCGCCGCCGCCACAGGCGATTCCAGCCGCCGCCACCTACCCCAGTCGACGCGCCTCCCCCCTCTTCCAATCCGACCTTACCCCGACCCCTATCGCCACCTCCATCGTCAGTATCGTCGACCCAAAGTCGAACACTTCCCGTCGCCGCCCCGATCGCCAGAGACCACCGAACCACCTCAAACCGCCCTGCGCCAACTCCCCTCTCCTCCCTCTTCCACGTCATCACCTCTGATCATCCTATCGTGCCTCGGTTCTCGCGAAAACTGCAACCCTAGTTTTGAACCATCGATAAAGGTGAGTTCTTTTTGATGTTTGAACTTTGAAAAATCATATCTTTATGGTGTGTTGACGAAATTCGATGAAACAGGAAACATCGGGACCGCAAGGAAGCTCTCTACCACATAGAATAGACCGCGGATTTTTCTGAGTCATCTACGATTTTTAGCACTCCGAAAACCAATGTGAGAAATCTAAGATAAATGAATTTGAATGGAAAATGTCGTGTATAAATTATATAAGCGAAATATAAATTACACACGTGTTGTATACCTCATGTACATGCGTTGTGTAAGCTATATAAGCGAAGTATGAATTATACATGCATAGAATAATTGATATATGTATTGAAATGCAAGTGAAATATATATATATATATATACACATATATATACTCCCCTCATCAACAAACCATGGACGATATTTATTGTTGTAAATTGGTGTGAAATATTGGATGAAAAATGCGAATGGTTGAATAATTGTTTGTGGTTGATATTGATTGGTTGTGGTTGAAAAATACCCATTGGTGATAGAAATGAATTGGAAATAATTGTGGAAATAAAAATAAAACATGCCGCCTGCGTGCGAATTAGATGCATGAATCCCCATTGTCAAAAACCGCGAGGTTTTAAGGTAGAGCGAGGAGCCGTACTAGGGACGGTGCCGGTTTTAACTACCCTGTCGTTATGCTGCCGAAATTTTGAATAATATTCGTGTGTTAGAATTATTTTCATATGTTGAAATTATCTTCATGCATTGAAATTAGAGTCATGTGTTGAAACTATATTCATGTGTGAATGAAGGAAGTGTTTAAACAATAAAAACCACATTTTTATAATATATATGAAGTATGTAAAATATTCGCCTTATATATAAATAGTTTCAACAATAAAAATTTCATCTTTCTTATAATAACAACATATATAAAATATCCATGTGTGGAGGTGCACATGTGTTGAGAAATGTGTGTATTGGAAAAGTTCATGTGTTGAATGAAAAGATCGAACAATAAAAATTACACTTTTATTGAAAGTATAAAGTGTTAAAAACATTCATGTGTTGAATAAATAATTTAAATGATAAAAATATAATTTTTATCATATATGTGATATGCTAAAGATATGAGAGCGTTGAAATAAATATTTGCGAAAGAAATATTATTTTTAACACGCATAGGAACTAAATAAAATAGTCATGTGTTGAAATATATTTTAGTTCGCCAAAATTATCCATTTTGAAATGTGAAGTGTTAAAAATAGCCACTTGTTCAAATAAATATGCATAAGTTGAAATATTCATCAATTAGCTAATGATATGATTTTTGCCTATGAATGCAACATTAGAATGAATGGTGTTTTTAAACCAAATTGAATCAAATATGAAGTTGAATGGAAAATGAGAAGTGATAAGAATTGTATATATGTACATGCATATTTATTAAACAGGTTATAGCAAAGAGGCCAGAGAAGAGGAATAAAATTTTGTGTCCGACAAATAGGTACACGTTTACTGTTTTGTTTGGGTGATGATTTTATGAGCTTGTTGGCTAGCCGCTTGGCTTTTTCTTTTTCTTTTTGACATGAGACGCCCGTGTGGCTATTTGGGAATTTTTCCAGCCCCTCCCGTACAAAGGAGGTTATGGCGAAATTTTCCAAAATTTAAAGGCGTTAGTGAAATATTTGAAGTGCAAACGATATAGGAAGTTTTGAATGAACTATATTTATATAAATATATAAATATAATTAAAATTAAAACGAAACGTGGCCGTGCAGTTTGTGTTTTGAAACCGTGATTTCAAACGACTAGAGCGGGAAATCCGACCATTGGATTTTCCCAAAACCGCAACCGTTGGGTTCGCCTTGGAAATATCTTTCCAACGACACCAACTTTGTAAAGATCCGACGGTTGGATTGTCTGGAATGTTTAATTCAAATCTAAAGAAAAACAGCGCCAGAAATGATTATATTTATATATATAAATAAATATAATTAAATTAAATTGAATAACGACACTGCAGTTCGTAAATTGAAATCGTAACTTCAAATGGCTAGTGCGGAAGATCCGACCGTCGGATTTTCCCGAAACTGAAACCGTTGGATTCGTTTTGAAAAGATCTTTCTAATGATATAAAATTTGTGAAGATCCAACGGTTAGATTTTCATATATGTGCAAAACAAATTTAGTGAAAAACAACGCCAGTGCATCCGCACAACCTGAGTCATCGTTTAATTAAATATGACCGTTTTAAATGAACAAAAATGGCGATATATCGTTATAAAACACTATAGACGATATAGAGTGGAAATAAACCAATTTTGTTGTGTTTGCTTGATATGTGATGGTTGAATGTATTTAACATAAAAATTATAACTAAATAACTGAAATGTGAATGTTGAATAGTCCAACCATGTGATAAATTGATTTGAAAATCTAAATATACGTGGGTTATTTGAAAAGGCCGAGTTCATCTCATTTCAAATAATCGATCGACGTTGAGAAGACGAAGAGTCGAAAACGGTTGAAGACCGACGATCTTCACATTGGATGGATGGGCGCTACTGATGCTCGTGACTGGAGTAGCTACCGTGAAGGAGCTGAAGTAGTAGCCGTCCAGACATACTGTTGATTGTACGAATATGCGAGGAATTTGGTGCCTCCGCTTTCATTCAAACCCAGAACGGACTTGAAAATGGACTGTGTGTCTGACATTGGATTTTTTTTCTGTGCTGATTGATCTCTGTTAAATATATATCTGTTTGGCGGCAGAGAATTTATTCTCTTGCTTAACGCCCTTCTCTGAGACGTAAGAGCTTAGAGGTTATGTATTGATAGAAATCAGTCGCATGGAGTGGATTGCCTGTGTGGCACGCCTAAGTGGCATGTGATCAAGGCTTCTGTTGCAAAGCAAAGTCTTGTGGTTGATGATCAAAGCATGGTCTGTGTGACGTAGCTTTGTGTATAACGTGGATTCGCGAGCCTCACACCTCGGTATGAGTCAAAAAACGGGATAGTGACTGCAGGGAGAGCTCGACGTTTCTTTCTAGCTAAGGTGGTGTCAGTGACCTACCAGCCCTGACATTATATATACTTTTCAACTGTGGGGTTGTTGGAATACGAGGCGCCTCGATATAGGTCTGTAAGGACCGGGAAACGTATGTTCAGGAATTGCCAATCCTCATAAGTAAGAGAGGACCGGCCCTGAAGATCCAAGGATCATAGTGGGGTCCTGAGACATTTGCTTGATTGTCTCGAATCGGAGAGGAGCATGCCCCTTGCCTCAACTCATGAAGGAATCCAATTTCCAATACGAAATATGTGAATGTGATTGTATTACTAGTATGGCGACATAGTAGAGGTAGCTATGCCACCTAGGATTGATATTTATGATTGAAATCGCTTTTGAAACATATATGCACTAGTAATAACATCAAACACTTTTGTTGTATACGTATGAAGCATTTTTGGCCATTATAAGGTAAAACTCTATCCTCCGGCTTGCATTGCATTGTGTGATGGGACCTGAGTCTTATAATGGCTTCATTTTATAAAAAGCATTGCGATGATTTAATCATTTACTTTATTGCATGCACTAGCACTCATTGGAGTAAACCCGTTCCGCGAAAGTGGCGTGGTCCTTTGATTTGCCTTATTATTGTTGTTAATAAGTTAAGTAGATTTCTCATATCAGTCCCATGACTGACTCGTAGTTTGTTTCACCTTGCAAACTCGGGTGCCCTCATTTTCACACGGGAAGCCTAGTTACAGGTATCTGGTGCACCTTTTGGCTAATGGCGAGGCTTGACTACACCGTGCTGACTTTGATTCTTTCCTCCATTGTAGTATATGTATTATGATTCCGCCATCGGCGATGTTGACTGATATTTATTTTGTGTACTCTTTATGTATGATTCCGCCTCTTGTGATGGTGACTGATTATGTATTATTATGCACTAAGTTGTATCCTATACTGTGCTCTCTAATGTGGTGATATCTATATGATTCCGCTGTCATATATGTGTAAATTATTCTATTTTATGTTCATGCTATTATCTGTAATCTGCTAATGATGATTAATGTGTTATATTCTGATGATTATCCTTAACACCGTGTCACAGGGTTTTGGGTCGTCACAATTTCTTATCTCTGAACGGTTTGAATTCAGATTTGTTTTCCGACAGTACCCTCGCAATCTGTATCACACAGTTTATTATCGAAAATCACATTTTTAAACTGTTACTTTAAACATAAAAAATCATATCTTTATGTTGATGTTTATTTTATAAAAATTATATTTTTATTTTGTTTCCATATCTTTGTATATTTTCAAATCTAATGCGATATATACTTCAAAACTAATGCGATATATATCTCGAAACTAGTGCGGTATAAATTTCAAAACTACTACGATATATATTTCAAAACTTCTGCGATATATATTTCAAAACTAATGTGGGTTTCATATTCAAAACAATCTTATTTTCATATTTGTATTTTTAAAACAAACTCTATTTATATATATATATATATTTTTTTTTAAACAATGCTATAAGTATAAAAATTACATTTTTTTATTCCCACTCTTGTCATATCAAAATCTGATTTTTAAATAAATGATTTTCATAAAAAAGAAAATTTTATTTTTAAACATGCTTTTATCTAAAAAAAAGTATTAATTACACAAATGATTAACATTATAAGTTTTTAATTTTAATTAAAATAGCTAACCTTCACTAATTACCATCTCTTAAGGGAATTAAACCCCATGTCTCTCTCGTGCTCCAGGTTCCAAAAGGAGAACCCATGCTTCAAAGTGAAACCCGCTAGCTGCTCCACAACCAAGTAATCGGACGGCGATCTGAAGCTTCCACGAGGACGACCTTCGAGAGGGCTTTCCAATGCCACCCCTTCTGGCCAACTCGAGCTGCACTTGACGTCGGAGTCTGCCTAGAAATGATGAATATAAGGAGCGACGGTTCGAGCTGGACGTTGGACGATGGGCGATCAACCCCGCCTGAATATGGAGCTCACATGATTCCTCACCATTTTCGTGTTTGAAATCTCTGAAACCATCACGCGAATCGGTCGAATTTTGAGGAAGAAAGATGGAGCAACGTCGGACGTTCTTTTCTGAACTGGCGGCTCGTTTAAAAGAGGAATTAGGGTTTTGGAAAAACCTAGGGGCTTTTATATAATTTTTATGTTAATATTTTAATTTATTTATTTCTTTAAAGCAAATTTTCACAAACGAACCCCAATTTAAATTCATCGAATGTCGCCCCTAGCTAAATACCCCCATTCCGAACACAATGGGATATATATCGAAAGCCAATTCGACCGTTTCGATCAGTTTTTGTCAAATCAAAATATAACTTTATATATTGAATTCAAATGCACATTTCAATCTACCGGGGTCACATACTAACTCGAAAAATTCCGAAAAATATTTTCTAGCTTCGTATTGACGATACGGTCCTAACAAAACTAGTTTCGTCAAATTAAGAGATCATTTGAAAAATGGTCATTTTCCAGTCGATTAAAATCAACTAAAACTGGTCAAACGCGTTTTCCTTCGCCACGCTCGCATATTGATTTGAAAAATTATGAAATTTGAAACCTAGCAATTATTTGACATCGCGGATCCAACAAAAGTGGTTTCGTCGAAATCCGAGGTCGTTTGCAAAATGGCTAATTTTAAGGGCCGAAATTCCATAGCGACTATTCTGAAAATTCATTTGGACATAACTTTTGATTTCCGCTATGAAATTTCGATTTTTCGGATTCGTTGGAAAGATATTCTCAATTAGATTCTAATATTTTTGGTTTCTCTAAAATCCGGTTTGTTCTGCACCCGGTATATTCATTTGAATTTTGAAATCGAATTATCGAACTACCACGCCATTTTCAATTCCTTTTATAATTATAAATGAATATTTATATTCCAACGACGATTCGAATAAATATATACGTTCGAATTCTAATAAAAATAAATTTCTCATCATTATTATTTAAAATAATCTGTTTTAAATATTCAAAATTCATCAAACATTCCAAAATAAAAATTTTAAATTAGCTCGGATTTTCGGGTTATTACAATCTCCCCCACTTAAAACTTTTCGTCCCCGAAAAGGAACGAACCTGAAAGTTGTTTAACAAATCAACTCAACTTCCAGTATTTCCCCTACGGCTTAAGTTCTTCAACTTTTCAGTTTCTAAGAATTTTTCAGATTTTTCAAAAATTTGGCTAACACCCTAAATTCTCGAAAAATTTCGCCATAACCTCCCCTGCATCGGGGACTTCGAGATATTTCATATAGCCTCCCATGGCCTTCTTCAATCCAAAAGAAAAAGAAAAAGCCAAGCGGCTAGCCAATCGGCTCATAAAATCATCATCACCCAAACAAAACAGTAAATTATGGTAAACCTGTACCTATTTGTCGGGCAAACAATTTTATTCTTCTGCTCTAGCCTCCTTGCTATGACCTGTTCAATGTAAGTACATGTATATGCAAGCATATGCGACTAATTTTCAATACAATTCATTATTTGGCTCAATTTGGCTAAACGGTTCAACATTCAATTAATTAAACTATAATCAAACAACACGACCAGCAATCAATTAGTTGATTAGTTTTTCAAATTCATAACTTGGATACATAGTCTTAAAAAATCAGATTTTTGATGCCAATTGACAACAATAAGCCCTATCTAATTTTGGTTCTCACACCAGTCTAATGGAAATATATAGACATCTCACTTTCGTCACTCGAACATAAATTCTGATGATGTTTCGAACCACCATCAGAATATCCACGGGCGACTAGAGTGTGATTCTATATCTACCCAATATATTAAAACTTCGAATACACGCGGATCAGACGTATACGCAAAATCTTTATATATCGGATGGTCCAAATCAATTTAAAATAAATTATTCAAATACGTATAATACGATTTAAATTTCAAAACAAAATTCGGTTTTCTTTTTATTTTTCAAAAATATACTCTTCACACTCGTTCTAGGATACTGCTGATCCCATCTCTAACGAGTCACTCTCATTGGATATTACTAATCCAATATCTGATGAATTCCTTCGTATGGTTCTAATGTGTCTTGTTCTCTAAGCTTTGTAAACCAAAGCTCTGATACCAAATGTGTAACACCCCGTACTTTCTGTGAATGCATAAGTAACAAATCAGAGGATAATTAATTTTTAAAATAAGAATCAAGGGAAAAGGGTTGCGCCATTGCGTTCGTCTCGGAATTCTTCTTGGAAACGAGTCCGAGTTTGCAAGAATCGGAGTCCGTATGAGGGAGATATGACCCTCCGAAGTTTCATAAATTTTCAGAATCGAAGACAGTTCGAAATTCGAATTCAAAAATTCGAATTCAAACCCAGAAGCGAGCTGGCAGGGAATTTCCTGCCCAGGACCCAAGTCGATTGGGGAGTCGACTGGGCAGTCGACCCCCCAGGAGCCAGGTCGACTAGGGAGTCGACTGGGCAGTCGACCCCCCAGACCAGGTCGACTGGGCAGTCGACCGGGGGGTCGACCTCCCTGGTCGAACCTGGTGCGTGTGTTTGCGATTTTGAGGGTTGTGACGTGTTTGGACGGACCTGATGAGTTCTAGAGTTAATTTGAGGGGCCAAAATGAGTTCCTACACCTATAAATACATCCTAAGACCTAGCCTTCTCTACACACAATTCTATTCTGCTTCTACTCGACCTCTGTTCTAATAAAAATAAAAATGGCGTCGCTACTCTGCTGGAATCAAAACTAGAAGCTAACCAACATCAACCTAAGCAACTCAATTCAAATTAGAGATTAAAGCTTCTGCAACGATTCGACCACAATTAAAGTTCTTTCTTTAATCCAACCAAGGCAAGTACAGTTATTTTCCGATATAAACGTTAATTTTTATTGTGACACGAATTGTAAATCTGAATCTGAGGTTATATCTGTTCCGTTCTATTTAGATCCATCTTATTTTGTATCTCTTTTCTCTTTCTGTTCTATAGCCAGGCTACCGCGAGCCTGAGCCGATCTCATAAGAGATTAACATACACTAAAATGTTTGGGACAACAAAATGAATGATGCATAAATCGGGCATGACCAATAGGTGACTGATTTGTGGAAAGAACATGGACTGTAGCTAGAACATAAATCTGAGAAATATGGTTGGACATGTTATATTTATAACATAAAAGTTATTGAACATATGATTTGTGGACACGACATAAAAAGGTATATAATTGGACATAAATATAGACTATATTGAACATATGATTTGAGATAAAGAGAATATGGCTTAGGTATAAAGATTTACATGAAAGTAGGATATCTATTAATGTAAATAAACACCTAAGTAAGGGATCTTTGGGATATATGACATGCATAGTAATCTATGGCTATATTTGGTATAATTTATATATGGATCCTCTGTACTATGCACGTTTAATAAAAATTGAAACATATGATATATGGTAAATTATGACCATAATCTGTGCTATGTAAATTTAATGCAAACATGGGGTATATGATCATATTGTGAATCATGACTATTATTTATGCATGTGAACTTAGGCAAGATTTATATTTAGGCAAGATATGTTTGTGAAACTTTAAGGAATGATTAAATCTGTTATATTTGCCTAATTTGCTAGTTCTTCTATATTTGCCCAATCTGCTAGTTCTGTTATATTGCCTAATCTGCTAGATCTGTTCATCTGCCAAATCTGTCATCTGCTAAGTCTGTTGAAAATGCCAAACTAAATCTGTTGAGAGGCCTAATCTGTTATCTGCTAAAATCTGCTAGTTGCTTAATCTGCTAAATCCGTTAAGTCGCTTAAATCTGTTATCTGCTATGTCTGTTAAGTTGATATATTCAGTCTGTTATTGACAAAATCTGAATTAGCTATGAATAATTGACATGCATATTAGGCGTGGGCATAAATGGTAAATCATTAATTAATTGGCCGCAAAGATAAACATGGCTAACTCGAGGTTAGAATGAGTTTGCGGCGTAATTCTGCCCGGAACCGCCCGGCATATTCCAGTGGCCGCAAACAATTGGTTCTAATGTGAGAAGTTAGTCATAACGTGCTTGAAACCCGAGATTAGACTCAGTTTGCGAAAGAAACCTGCCCGGAACCAACCGGCCTAACCAGTAGCCGCAAACTGTCAGTCTAATGTGAGAGGTCTGGGCATTAATATTTAATTAATGAAAATCTGAAATAAATATGATGTCTAAAACGTGTTGGGTGGGTAAGGTTAAACCAATTGGACCCATGAATCTAACAAACGCGTTTCGTGAATCTGTAGGCCCAATACAAAGTTAGACAATATGTAACCGGTTGATCTGTAACCGGTAAATCTGTAAGTCTATTAATCTGTGAACTAATTGACCTAAACTCTGTATGAAACTTGTAAACAAGTCATTCTGAAATCTGTTAGTTTGGGGACACAAGGTTAGGAGGGGAATTACTTGTGTTATCTGTTGTTTGGGACCCATATTAGTCAGTAACCCTTTCTGGTATCAAAACTTTGACCCAACAGTAGGTAGGATCCGGGCACAATTACTGAACTAATTATAAGCGGTTCATTCTGATAATGGCGAGGGGTGTTGATGGTGCGTTCCAACCGGGTCATGTGCGTGCATGGATCCCGGTCTGCCTCTGAGGATGTAAGACGCCGTGACATCTGTAAATAGGTCTGTGCCAATTGGTTGTCACTTTAGGGAGTGATACACCCTACTGTGGGGCCGACACAGGGTATTTATGTATTAGGGAACCGATCGCTTAGGGTAGGTTTTTAGGGTACACTTAGTTCTGTCTGTTTCTGTTGGTACCGTCTGTTTCTGTTGGGTGGCAACACCTGTCTGTTTCTGCGTGGTACCGTCTGTTCGGGTGGTAAAGGCCCAATTACTAGTGTACACCTTATGCTACATTCTGCTTCTGTCTGTTTTTGATCGGGTGGTAAAGGCCCATTACCAGCGTGGAAATTATTCTGTACCCGTTTCTATTTCAGTTTATACATTAGGGTGACACCTAATTCTGTTATACTAGTATTAGTGCAGAGAAATGTAACGAAATAGCTTATGTCATTCTTTTCTTCTGTTATATCCGCTACACCTGTTACAGTTATCTCTCATCCAGTTTTACGTTCATGTCATGTTATTATTATCTGTTCATAACTGAAAATCACTGGACTTGCCAGACTTTTTGTCTGACCCTTGTTGTTTCGCCTCCTTTCTTCCATTCCCTCCAGGTTTTGTAGAAGGGAATACTCTAGCTTGATCCAGATTTCTTCCGCTTGAAGTGCTTAAAGTATGGCTTGCCTTCTTCCGTGGGGAATATGATTTTAAACTAGGCATTCTGAGGGCTTTTGTACAAGACTGATATTTTGTACTTGAATTCTGATATTGTGATTTGAAAGGATGTAACCAAGTTTATTTCGGTATCTGTTATAATAAAGTTATAAATTTTTCAAGTACTGTTTTATCTTTCTTGTAAGTTTCTGTTCTGTTTACTAACATGCTGCACCAAAGTTAAGGCATTCCCTTTGTGAGTGACCTTAACGAGGGTAGGGTGTTACAAAATGAGACGACCTTCAATTCCGCTCGATTCGAATCAGTCGCTAAACCGATCAAGACCGTTCGAAACGCCTGATTGTTTTGAGAACATGACAAATTAGAACGCAGATGGAAGAACATTTCATTGTTAATTACAACAATTCCATCAGAATACAAGAATATACAGAGTAATGAATAAATATTACACATTATAAAATATCAGAGATTACAACACTTTACACAGCAGCGGAAAATAATACAAAATACAACTGAATGAGATATACGGATACAAAGCTTTCCGGATATCCTTCCAGCTGTAAACTAGGTTCCTGTGAATATAAATCTGCAAAACCAAAACTACAAGCTGGCCGTGTCGAAAATAAGTGCACCCAGAGTTTAGGTTAAAACAATAAACTCCAGGTCAGTCATGTGACTGGTGTGAGAACTAAAACAGTTATTAATCTTTATTTTAAAGTTAGGTAAATCAAGGGACCACGCCGTATAACACGGAACAGGTTTCCTCCCAAGAATACCAGTGCATAAAACAACAGCGCAATGCTAAATAAAGAAAAATGAAGCTATTATAAGACCCAGGTCCCATCATACAATGCAACACAAACCAGAGGATAGGGTTTTCACTTATAATAGCCAAATCATGCTTGATACGTGTAAAACAAATCATTCGATACTATAATAAGTGTATAGTGTCAAAACAACTTCAAATATAAATGTATCAATCCTAGACGGCATGGGTACCATATATCATGTCGCCATACTGGGCTCTACAATCAAAACCGCAAAGTCACGTATTTGGAAATTGGATTTCCGTCTGTGAACCGAGGCAAAGGATAGTCCTCTACCGAATTCGAGACGCTCTAGCCCGTGTCTCAGGCAAGCGCGCAGACAAGCCTTGGATCGTCAGGGCTGGTCGACCGATGTGGATTAAAATTCCTGAAAACTGCGTTCCCCCACCCTATGGGGTGTCAATGAGTCCAGTGACTCCATCGGTCCCGGATCGACCGATATATCCGAGGCGCCTAGCAACAGCAACAACCACATAAGTTAAACTCGTCAGGGCGTGTAAAACCACTGATGCCACTTCTAGCTAGAAGGAAACGCATGCCCTACCTGCTGTCTTCTCCCATTTCTGGTTCACAACCGGGGTGTGAGGATCGCGAATTCACGTTACACAAAGCTGTGCCACACAGGCTGTGCTTTGATCATCACCACAAAACTTTGCTTTTCAACAGAAGCCTTGATCAATTGCCACTTAGGCATGCCACACAGGCAATTCACTCCATGTGTTTGATATCCACCCATATATAACCTCTGAGCTCGTACGTCTCAGAGAAGGGCGTTAAGCAAGAGAATAAATTCTCTGCCGCCAAACAGATATATATTTAATAGAAATCAATTACACAGACTAAAATCCAATGTCAGACACACAGTCCATTTACAAGTTCGTTCTGGGTCTGAACGAAACCGGAGGCACCTAGTACCCCGCATATCCATCGATCTCCAAGTACGTCTGGACGGTCACTAACTGATTCCCTCCTATTGGGTGTACGACCCAATCAAGATCATCAGTAATCACCCAAACGACGTGAAGACCTCCGGCCTTCGACCACCGTCTTCATCTTCGACACCACATCGAATCAGTTATTCAGAATGGGATAAACCCGGTCTTTCTGAATAACTCGCGTATATAATATACAAGTGTTACACAAACACAACATACGCCTCATTCCAATTCAGAATATTCTTTTGTTCAAATATTCTTATATTTGGGAAAGACTCCCATTAATTTCATCAAAGATAAATTCTTTAAATTTATTCTTTAATATTCTCTGAATATCAATTCAAACTAGTCAGGATTAGCGAACCACACCGAAGTAATCATTTATTTTATTTCCCAATCCCAACCTATTCACCCCATGAAGTAAAACTGGTAATACTTCATATCTAACACCACAGTGTTATCGGTAAATTCAATTATCATTTCACGTTCAAATCTAATTAAAGATTTAACTATTGCCTGGAGTAAAACTGGTGATACTCCAATCTCAAACTTTTCAATCTAATTAAAGATTCATTAAAACTCCACATAGTTTTAATCTTTAACTAGGTTAAAGAATCAGTTTCATTTAAAACACGGTTCACGATAAACCCAAAATCACATTCCATTAATTATCGGGTTAAAGAACAAGTGTTATTTAAAACACTGTTCACGATAAACCCAAAAATCAACACCAATTCAATTCCAATTTAATATTATTTAATTGGTGCACTTCATTAAATCTAAATAAAAAGATTTAGTCTTTTTCTCAACTGGGCTTAAGAACAGTGTTAATGAAGACACAATTCACGTCAAACCCAAGTCACATTTGATATTAAATACAAGGCTCTGAATAGAAAATATATCGGCTTATATTCAATATCAAATTCTACGACCAACAAATATCGTATTGGAAATAATGATATATATATATATTTCAAATTCCCATAACAATATCTGTATCATCACGAAATCCAACATCAAAATATTCCGAAGACAATTTCGATTCAAATCCCTTCCAATTCAATTATTGGAAATTCTGGTTATATTTCTAAACCATTTCAAATTCACTTTATTTATTTTAAAAATAAATAAATTATTATTCTAGTTCAAAACTAGTTCACTTCGATAAAAATCTATTTTTATCTTTTCAAATATGGAGTTTTTCATCCCAATTCTTCACAAATCATTTCTTATGATTTTACACAAATTATTACTATTTTTAATAATTTTATCAAGGCCCGTACAGTCGATTTCCATCAACGGCCATCGAACTGAACTTACAGCGACCTTTTTCCAAATTGATTTGGACATAATTCCAAATCCACCATTAGATTTCATATTTCCAATATTCGTTAGAAAGATCTTTTCGATACGAACCCAACGGTTCCTGTTTTAGGAGAATCCGACGGTCGGATCTCCCGCAATATCCACTTGAAGTCAATGGTCGAAATTCGCGAACTGCCGCGGCGCGGCGCGTTCTATTCAGGCCATTATATAATATATATAATATATATTTCGTCGATTTCAATTCAAAACGAGTTTTAATTCAATTTCAATTCGTTTTCAATTCAATTTGAATTTCAAATTAATTCAATTTCAATTCGAATTCATTTCCATTTAATTTCAATTCGAATTTAATTCTATTCACTTTCAATTCGAATTCATTTCAAAACGATTTCAATTCTATTTCAATTTAATTCGAATTTCAATTCTATTCAAATTTCAAATCATTTCAGTTTATTTCGAATTTCAAATCAATTTAATTTAATTCGAATTCAATTCACTTTAGTATTCACTTCAATTTGAATAAAATCGATATAAATATCGTTCACGTCAAAATGGCGTCAATCTATCAACACGGCTTCATATATTTCTATTTTCAAATATTCTATTTAGAATATTTCTTTTTCAAATATTTCTATTTTCAAATATTTCTATTCAAATATTCTATTTCAAATATTCTATTTCAAAACTGGAATGAGGCCCAATCAATTACCATATATTGTTAATTATATGGATTTTTCTACAACACATGTATAAAATAACAACGATAAATAATCAACCATCATCCAGAGTGCACCACACAACTGCATAAGCATTAAATATAAATAATTAACGCTTACACAGTCTGTCGATCAATCGATCGACATACAGCTAAATAATTGGGATTAGTGTACGCCAAATATCATCCCAATACCCGTGTGGGGTTTCAAACAATCAAACACATATTTTATTTGTGTAGTTGGGCGATGTGTAAAATTTATCATCCCAATCAATATCAATCAAATCAGTGTATATAAAAAAATCTCCGATTTGTTTATAAAT
This sequence comes from Allium sativum, assembly GCA_030737875.1. Taxonomy (NCBI): domain Eukaryota; kingdom Viridiplantae; phylum Streptophyta; class Magnoliopsida; order Asparagales; family Amaryllidaceae; genus Allium; species Allium sativum. Next base: position 780,292,629 of record CM060916.1, read on the forward strand.
ATTTATTTTAGATACACGTTAAAAATTCTATTTTTAACTATAAAATATTTTCCACTATAAAATTTTTTATTTCATTCACATCACACAATCAACTACACATCAAAATCAAACAAACTAGCATATAAGCCGTCTAGGGCTGCACAAAGTATGGGTTAGGTCGGGTTAGACCAAATACTTTATCCGCCCCGCATAGGTATGGGTTCAAGGTATCTCAACCCGTACCCGACCCTATATGAGGTTGGATATGGGTTGGGTTGAAGTATGGGTTGGGTCGGGTTAAGTAAGGTTGTGTTGGGTCACTTGAATACAATAAAAAATGAGAATATGAGGGATTTTTTCTAAAAAATATATCAATATATTCAACATAATATATCAGATTTTAGCTAGCATAATGCATTTAAAATAACCGATTCATTACAAGACATATAATTAAAATTTCATTGTAAAACACATCATATGAAATTAATTTACTACATAGTTGAGCAAGTGTTTCATTTCAAAATACATTAAAATGCTCTTTAAAATATATTTATCAAATTCTATCTAGTTTGGATTGACATGAAATATTTTTTTGTACATTTATTATAGAATATATAAACATTATTCTTGGATTATACTATTCTAATTTTAATTGGATGGATATTAAATTAGTTTTTTTTAAATAGGTTTGGGTTGGGTTAAAATGAGGTTGGGTTGAACAAAATGTCAAACCCGACCCGCATATAGTATGGGTTACAAATTGTAACCCATATCCGACCCGAACTAGGATGGGTTGGGTTTATGTGGGTTGGGTCGGGTTGGTGGGTTGGGTCGGGTTGGATATGGGTTGTGTGCAGCCCTAAAGCCGTCCATGGTCTATGGACGACGGGTGTCGGGTGCTACTAAACACCGTCTGCATCCTAGTATATATTATTAACTAGAAAACAAAATTTAAAGGTGAGAATTTCTCACCTTGGGGTTCCACTCTACCATTTCTTATCTCTGAACGGTTTGAATTCAGATTTGTTTTCCGACAGTACCCTCGCAATCTGTATCACGCAGTTTATTATCAAAAATCACATTTTTATACTGTTACTTTAAACATAAAAATCATATCTTTATGTTGATGTTTATATTATAAAAATTATATTTTTATTTTGTTTTCATATCTTTGTATATTTTCAAATCTAATGCGATATATACTTCAAAATTAATGCGATATATATCTCGAAACTAATGCGATATATATTTCAAAACTACTGCAATATATATTTCAAAACTAATGCGGGTTTCATATTCAAAACAATCTTATTTTCATATTTGTATTTTTAAAACAAACTCTATTTATATATATATTTTTAAAACAATGCTATAAGTATAAAAATTACATTTTTTTTATTCCCACTCTTGTCATATCAAAATCTGACTTTTAAATAAATGATTTTCATAAAAAAAGAAAATTTGATTTTTTAAACATGCTTTTATCTAAAAAAAAGTATTAATTACACAAATTATTAACATTATAAGTTTTTAACTTTAATTAAAATAACTAACCTTCACTAATTACCATCTCTTAAGGGAATTAAACCCCATGTCTCTCTCGTGCTGCAGGTTCCAAAAGGAGAACCCATGCTTCAAAGTGAAACCCGCTACCAAGTAATCGGACGGCGATCTGAAGCTTTCACGAGGACGACCTTCGAGAGGGCTTTCAAACGCCACCCCTTCTGGCCAACTCGAGCTGCACTTGACGCCGGAGTCTGCCTGGAAACGGCGACTATAAGGAGCGACGGTTCGAGCTGGACGTTGGACGATGGGCGATCAACCCCGCCTGAATCTGGAGCTCACATGATTCCTCACCATTTTCGGGTTTGAAATCTCTGAAACCATCACGCGAATCGATCGAATTTTGAGGAAGAAAGATGGAGCAACGTTGGACGTTCTTTTCTGAACTGACGGCTCATTTAAAAGAGGAATTAGGGTTTGGGAAAAACCTAGGGGCTTTTATATAATTTTTATGTTAATATTTTAATTTATTTATTTCTTTAAAGCAAATTTTCACAAACGAACCCCAATTTAAATTCAACGAATGTCGCCCCTAGCTAAATACCCCCATTCCGAACACAATGGGATATATATAGAAAGCCAATTCGATCGTTTCGATCAGTTTTCGTCAAATCAAAATATAACTCTATATATTGAATTCGAACGCACATTTCAATCTACCGGGGTCACATACTAATTCGAAAAATTCCCGAAAAATATTTTCTAGCTTCGTATTGACGATAAGGTCCTAACAAAACTAGTTTCATCAAATTCTGAGATCATTTGAAAAATGGTCATTTTCCATCGATTAAAATCAACTAAAACTGGTCAAACGCATTTTCCTTCGCCACGCTCGCATATTGATTTGAAAAATTATGAAATTTGAAACCTAGCAATTATTTGATATCACGGATCCAACAAAAGTGGTTTCGTCGAAATCCGAGGTCGTTTGCAAAATGGCTATTTTTAAGGGCCGAAATTCCATAGCGACTATTCTAAAAATTCATTTGGACATAACTTTTGATTCCCGCTATGAAATTTTGATTTTTCGAATTCATTGAAAAGATATTCTCAATTAGATTCTAATATTTTTGGTTTCTCTAAAATCAGGTATGTTCTGCACCCGGTATAATCATTTGAATTTTGAAATCGAATTATCGAACTACCACGCCATTTTCAATTCCTTTTATAATTATAAATGAATATTTTTATTCCAACGACGATTCGAATAAATATATACGTTCGAATTCTATTCAAAATAAATTTCTCGTCATTATTATTTAAAATAATCCATTTTAAATATTCAAAATTCATCAAAATTGCCAAAATAAAAAATTTAAATTGGCTCGGATTTTCGGGTTATTACAATTGTGTTGAGGCGTACCTGGCACGGTTCTCTGCAATTGGATCCCGTGCTCATAACAGAACTGCTTGAATCTGGTGTCTTCATATTCACCTCCATTGTCAGTTCTAAGCTTTTTGATCTTTAGATTTGTCTCGTTTTCAACCATAGCTTTCCATATCCTGAAAGCCTCGAACACTTCAGATTTATGCCTTAAAAAATAAACCCATACCTTTCGCGAGTGTTCATCGATGAAAGTAACGAAGTAATGCTTTCCACCAATGGATGAGACGATCTTTGTCCCCCAAACATCGGAATGAACAAGCTCCAGCTTTTCCTTCTTTGGAGTTTTACCACTTAATTGAAAGCTGACTCTCTTCTGCTTTCCATTTTTCGCACATGCCTATTTCCACTGACTGTAGACCTGGAAGTTTCCCCTTCGAGTGCATAATCTTCATTCCCTTTTCACTCTTATGGCCTAGCCTCTGGTGCCATATATTGGAATTTTCGTTGCTAGCTGCAACAGTGATCGAACATCGCACTCCTGATGTCATGTAAAGAGTACCACTCTTCTTGCCTTGAGCAATCATCATTGCACCCTTCGAAATTTTCTGGTCATCACCATGGAAATTCCTAGTATAGCCTTCACTAGCTAATTGTCCTACGGAGATCAAATACTTCCTCAAATCCGGTATGTCCCTGACATCCTTTAGCTCCCAAACTGACGCATTTAGCTTTATCTTCATAGCACCTTTTCCAACGATATCACAAGGTTGATCGTCACCAAGATATACTTTTCCAAGATTTCCAGAGGCGTACCTTTCGAAGAATTCTTTCTGCGAAGTGGCATGAAACGATGCTCTAGAGTCTATCACCCAAGACTCTTCCTTGCTCTCCAAAGAGCATATCAACGCTTCATCTCCTCCTGAGGTAGAAGTAACATTTGCCTCTGCCTTCACCTCCTGAACCTTTGGTGCACTTCTGCATTGGTTTTTGTAGTGCCCGGTCTTTCCATAATTCCAACACTCAACGGTCTTTGAGCTGTGAGAATTGTTGGGATTTCTGGATTTAGATCTCCAGTCCTTCGACCTACCTCGGTAGTTCGATTTGCTACGTCCATTTCCTTGTGTTGAATTTCTTCCTCTTGATTGTGTATGCAAAATTGAAAAAATTGACGACTCACCATAATCTCTTCGTCGGATCTCTTCACTGAGAACCATATCACGAATATCATCAAATTTTAACTTATTGCTTCCCGACGAGCTACTCACTGCTATGACAGTAGCATTCCAACTTTCTGGCAGTGAAGACAAAAGTATCAACACGCGTACTTCTTCATCAAACTCAATTTCAACTGCACTTAACTGAGTAGTAACTGTATTCAGTTCATTGAGATGTTGAGCTACCGATGCACCTTCTGTCATCCGCAAATTGAACAATCGCCTCATCAAATGAACTTTGTTAGAGGCCGATGGCTTCTCGTTCATACTAGAGAGAGCCGCCATAAGACCTGTTGTGGTCTTTTCCTTTGCTATGTTGAAAGCAACATTGCGAGATAACATCAATCGAATAACTCCAAGAGCTTGTCTATCAAGAAGAGCCCAATCTTCATCCTTCATATTCTCTGGCTTCTTTTCTGAGAGAGGTTGATAAAGCTTTTTTTGGTACAGATAATTTTCAATTTGCATTTTCCAAAAGCCAAAGTTGGCTCCATCAAACTTCTCGATTTTCACCTTTCCTTCATCTGCTGCCATTGCTCCCACTCGAATTTAATTTCTTTTCTAACAAATTATGGCTCTGATACCAGTTGTTGGGAAATTACACAAATTTCCTTATGATTATATTTGTGGAGAAAAGAAGTGAAATGTAGAATGGTAAGAGACACACAAATTTGATAACGGAGTTCGGCCAATTATGCCTACGTCTCCGGGCTGCTGCAGATCTTTTATTTAGAGAATATTACAAAGTGATTACACAGAACACTTTATACACAACACTCGATCTCACTCTCTTTTTGCTCTCCTCTTCTTCTTAGTGGATTTGGAATGAGATTGGGATGAGATATCAACTATGAAGAACAAGGGTGTATTTATAAGGTAAGAAGAGGGTTGGTAGGGGTTGGTGGCTCGGTTAGTTGAGCGGTTGGTGGGCAGCCTCCATGTTTAGCACATGGGTTGCTGGTTGCAGCATGAAAGCAGCAGCTTTCTAACAGTATCCTCCATTCTCGTCTTGAAAATATTTTTTACAGGCTTTTCCACTGTTTCTGCAATGATATTTGAAGAAGGCAAACCCTGGGTATTTTTGTTAGAGATTTGCTGGTATATATATATATATATATATATATATATATATATATATATATATAAAAGTTTGCTTCCCTGTTCCACTAAATACAACTCCAGCAATAAGACCAAATTTCAATTTTTTTTCTCATTGTCTTCCCATTGACTTGGACTATTCCTCTACTTCCTAGAATTTCAAGTGAGGCAACTGACGTGCCACTTTGCTCCTCAAGCTTCACCTTGCAAAGAACAGACTGACAGGATCGTTAAGTCGCAAATGACACTTTTGACTATGACCAACAGTAAACTCTTCTCTAGCTAATGGTTGATGAGGAACTGAGCAGATTGCGTTTTATGCATTAAGAAATGATTGTTTTTTGGTTTTATGTTGCTTCGTTTTTTATAATGTCCGTTTTATATATATACATACATACAGACTTTTATATGAGTAAAAATCAAAAACTAAAAAGCTAAATCGAACGCACTCTAAAACTTAGAAATGAAATACTTCAGCAGATGACATATGCATTTTATGCAAACAAGAGTTGAAGTAGGATAGAGGTAGCCTAATTGTAATCATCCATTTTTCGTGCTAAAGAAAATAGGATTTATTGATTCATTACCATCCAATTTGGATTTATGGAGTTAAATCACCATGGGAAAGTATAACCATTGAATTCAAAGCTCAAGTTGAAAATCTAAAAGCCTCAACTACTGCCACTTGCTTATTTAACCTCAAGGTGAAGCAATTAAAATGATAACTAATTGGAAACCAAAATAATGAATGAGTGGAAATTGCAGGATGATGAAAGTATTTTACCAAAAAATTTGGTGATACATCAAGTCTAGAAATGATTGTTTTCAACAACAAGACTGAAGTGGAAAAAGAGCATTGGAAAATGAATGCCACATGTAACAACAAGACTGAAGTGAGAATGAACAAGGTAGCGTAAAGCGTTGCTGGTTGTATTAGCTAATTTTATTTATGATACAAATCAATACTATTTCACTAGAACAATTGGTTCCATATTGCCTATATGATTCTCATTAGAATACATTGTAACAAATACTTTGTTTACATAAACATTATTTGTCAGTATCTATCGCTCTTTTTCTGTTTTGCTATATAGTTTGTGATATACACCAATAAATCGATAGCTATCATTTCTCTCCAAGACACTTGCACACGATGAAAATTGTATCAAAATTATAGTAGTCTGATTTTTAGCTAATATTGTGGAAACATTTGTTGTATTTTTATCATTTCATTATTTTTCTTCTCATACACACTCGAATATCCATCACACAAAAACAATTTCAAACCAAATATACATCGCCTAAAATTATAAATAAAATTGACAAATAACATAATATTTAAAAGAGATTGAGTTCATTTAGAAAAGGAAAGATGGATTGAAAGCAATGGTTAACAATTCCTTCATTTTTCAAGTTATCTCCTTAGTCCAGTTACATTATTTTTATATGAAAAAACTATTTGAAACAGTCTGAAATTGCAGTTGAAAAAGTTTAAAGATACTTCCTTCATCATTTTTATTAGGAAATAGATAAATATAATAATATATGCATATACATATATAGTGTTTGCAACAGTTTGAAAGAAATTTGATCATTAAAAAAACATATTTATGTAAACCAATTGTAAATCAACTATGTAAACCAATTATAAATCAACTATGTAAACCAATTATGAACCAGATATATCTCTAAAATTATATCTGGTAAGAAAAGAGCTAATTTTTTCCAAATTGTTCTCACTAAACAATCAAAAGACCAGGAAACAATAGCCACGACTACTAAAATTCTTAAATGCAAACTTCAACAAGTAAATTTTTCTAATTAAATAGGCTAATTTCTAAAATAACCCAAAAAACTTGCAATGCTAGACCAATTTCATTCTTCATAACCATGCATCAATTGATTTAGCATAAACATTTCATCCTAAAGAAGAATAAAAAAAGGCTGTAAGTAACATAAAGCCTATATACTTAGGTATAGAACTGAATAGTACGCAACTATTGTTTAGTGTTTCAGATATTAAATACTAATAGCATAAAAACAATACTGAAATTACCTAACAAATCCTGGAATTTAGTCACTGATGCTGAGTGAATCAACATGATCTTCGCTGGTGGAGTAAATCAAGGTAGTTACTTCAGGAATGAACTGGCACTTCCAACGTTGTTGCAGACTGGTGGTGTTACCGAAGGAGGGACCAATGACGTTGCAGGTAAAACGAATAGCTACGATGCGGCGATGGTTATGGATGGCTGCTGAAACAGGTAGAATCGATGCAGTGATGGATAATTGATGCAAGAAGGGAAATGATGCAGCGATTTGGTGAATTGTGCGTTGATGAGCGGAATCGTTGTGAAAGGGGAAAATGAAAGTAGATGGAAACGTGAAAGGGGATAATGGAACGGAAGAGAGGAGATTTTACTTTCACGGCCTTTGATTTTTTCTAATGAGTAAAAAAAGGTCGCCTTTATTTGAGCTCCTGCGCTTGTAAAGAGCTATCAAAACATAGCGGACTCGTTTTTCTACAGCTCAATTCGTAGTGAATTTTGTAAAGTGAACCATATTGTATAGCACTTTAATTAAAGAGCTATAATATAATGCTATGTAAGTCATATTTTCTTGTAGTGGTACTAAAATCCGTTTTATTTTGCACCTGGTACAATCAGTCAAAGTTTGAATTCAAATTTTGAAACTACCGCGCCATTTCAGGCCTTGTTTATAATTAAAATTAATTATATTTATTTTCAAACGTCGATTCAAACACACTTTTCATCGTTATTATTTAAAATAATTTATTTTAAATATCTAAAATTCACTAAAATAGCCAATTTAAAATGTGACGGCCCACCCTGCACCAACCGACATTTCCTCCAAAAGTGCGCTGTACACATGTACAATTAGCATGGGACGATCGTCAGAAGAAAAGAAAGAAGACAAAGAATCAACAAAGAACCTGTAGAATGTCTCACAACGCATGGAACAAAATATAATAATATACTTGACATAAAACAGGTGAGACAGTGTATAAGCTGAAACAAACTACCATAGCAGCGGAAAATCCAAAGTACAACTTATGATCCAAAGCCAACATTATTACAACTTTTAAAAACTGTCTCAAAAAGCTAAACAAGAAAGGTACACTACTAATGCCCAAAGTAGTGACCAGCAACGACATAGTGAGAATATCTATATATATCATACGTGGAAGCCTCCTGCTCGCCTCCGAATCCGCTACTCGCGCATCACCATCTAACTTGTCTCTAGTCTGCTCGAGAGAGCACCCAGAGTAAGAAGAAGAGATATAAAACTCTGGGTCAGACAAAAAGTCTAGTATGAGCAATAAGCAGCTAAACAGAACAATAACAGGTATACTAAACCATACCTGAACCTGGACCTGCAACCAAAGAGTTAGCACTACATACTGTACAATACTCCAAGGTGCCACTACATACGGTGTAAAGAATACGGGGGTGGGGGTGTGCATGTCATAATGATGGCAAACAATCAAGCATAGCAACCATCCTCACATCTCTCACTCAATGCGTAAAGTATACGATATCCACCACTGTCAATGACTAGACCCATCGAAGTAGTGACGGAGTTCGACTTGTATAACTACTGTTACTACCAAGCTTACCACATGGAGTCATGACCAAATCTTTACAAATGACCCCACTTCATTGGTCTATTAGCTCTTTAGTCGTACCTAGGCCACTGTGACCCTGAATCCGTTGACGGACTCCCTACACATAGTGATTCAAAGTTACAGACATCGACAACCCCTTAGCACACATCCCGCAGCAAAGCCCAATCATGAAGCTCGCTCATTGGTAACCAACTGGATCCTGAGTCAAAGCTCCTCATTTGGACTTCCTTTGCATCTCGAGTTTTGGTCGAATTGGAGTTGGTCTTCAAAAGAGTTGTCACGGTAGTCGTCTCGTAGTAGAGATGGAAGTCCAATTCGGTTCGGTACAATCTGCTTCAGTCGGTTCGGTTCGGCTACATCATCCCCAGGCTTCTCATTCGGTTCGATGCTGCACTTCACGATGGTTCAGTTCGGGTCCACCTCCTCAATGTGTTCGGTTCGGGTCCACCTCCTCCATGCGGTTCGGTTCGGGTCCAATCTGCTCCAGCTTGCTTGCTCTGATCCGATCCCAGGTTCCCTTCCGATCCGATCCGATCCTCAACCCAACTCCAACCCTATCGCACGTGGCCTTCCTTCTTGCCGAGCCCTCATTCTTGTACTAGGTTCCGATCCGGTTCGGTACTCTGTTCAGCTCCCCAGTCCGACCCGAACCCCCTAACTCGATCCGATCCGAAACCCTACCCAACTTCCTGCAACTTTTCCAGCAACTGTTTTACGCCATATAACGGCGTTTTCGACCACTCTATCTTTTCTAATCAATCGCAAAGCATATCATACAGTCATAGCAACATAGAAAACTAACCACAAACACCAAAACAATGAATTAACATATCAAAACGGATCAAATATACCCAAAAACCCATATTTTCCCTTAAGCCTGTTTAGGCAAAACTAATGACATGATTAACAATACTTATCCAAATAAAACCAAATTTATAACAGAGGTCTAAAACATTATTTTCGAATTTATAAATATTTTTCCAGAATTTACTAGTATGTAAATTCGCTAATCTTCACTAATTACCCTTAATTAACCATAATTAGTGAGGAACTATGCAAATCACTCACCTTGGCCACAAATAAAATTTTCAGAACTGAAACTTCGCTGATTTGGGCGAATACTGGTGTCTAACAGCAACTCTAATACTAGTTTGGTGGAGATCTTCTTTGATTTGATATAGATTAAGCCAAAACTTGATTAGAAAGTGATTAGAAGTTGATTTGGGTATTGGAGTCCATTGCTAGGGTTCCCAGAATGAAAGTGGCGGCTGAAAGAAATGTTTTCTAACCCTAATCAGCCCCTATACATCTCAAATCCCGAAATGTGTCATGGGCCCTTTTGCTAATCACCCTAATTAGGCCTGGTTAAGCTGTTTTTCACCTTCTAAACCTTGTTTCAGCCATATCTCCCAAACGGTGAGTCCGAATGGGTAATGTGACCACTCTACGGAAAGGTAAGCCATCATCCGGAGCCAGTGGAAGTGGTCTCAGGTCAAAATTCCTTTCCAATCAAAAGTTATGGCCAAAAAAGTACCAGCTTGTAACACCCCACTCCCGCTATGATCACTCACTAAGGGAATGCCATAGCATCGGTGGAGTATTTTAGTGAATATAGAACAGAAAAATTACAACAAGACAGATATAAATAGTACTTGAAATTTTAAAACATCATCTCATAACAGCGGAAGTAAAACATGTCTGGTTACATCATAAAACCACAATAAAGGTCAAGTACAATATCCATCAAAATAAAGAAGTACATAATCCCACTCTCATACAATAGCCAAACAAAACAAAAGATAACTGGATAACTGGAGCTTTACATCTATCCAAGCTCCTAAAGACTGGAACAGCAATCCGATCAAGCTCCACTACTGCTAGGATCCACCGTAGGACCTGAGGGTTGGGAAAAAGATAAAAACAACGGGGTCAGACATAAGTCTGAGCGAGTCCTATAACTTTAACAATACAATCGTTAAAGTAACCAGAGAAGACATAAACTGATATACGGTAACATATAGGGATGAATGGCTACCCTAAGCAGTCAACTAAACGAAGATAAAGGATAAAGACGCATCTACCCTCCCTAAGGTAAATTACTAAACTGCACCACACCAGTCGTTCCTAACTTAAAGGTTGATCCCACCCAAGGACTTATAAAATTTACTAATTAGTACTTGCGTACCCCTAGGTGACCAAGTAGGCGCCACGGGGCCCTACAATCCACTAGGTGTACACACTACTTCCCATTCGATCGGCTCCCTAACGTAGATACCCGTGCTGGCCCCACCGTGGGATGTATCATTCCCCAATGTGGCAACCTGATGAAACTAAAGGTGCACGGCTTATATCTACTCGATGCAACAACGGCTTACCTACCAGCCCGGGCCCACTCACGCATATGAAGCCCGTTGGACTTGCGTTGCCACCGCTAACCCGTTTGCCTCTTACAGTCAAGCCCAGTATGCGTGTCCCGTCCTCGACATGGGTCGAGCCCACAAAGATACGTATGGGTTACTGGTTGAAATGGGCCTCCACAAGCTACCCACCTAAGCTTGTCCCTTTTTCTAGTATATCCCACTTAACCCTTTAATCATGTTTTAATTACATGTTCCATTTTGGTTAAGTATTCTAATCGTATTTTCTATTGCCACCCAAGGCAACCACTAGATTTTCTCATGCCACCCGAGGCACCCACTTAACCCCTCATGTCCCTCTACATGCTAATGTGGTTAAGTGTTTCTTAATTAATTAATTAAGAACGTAACCTTTGTAAAGACCTCTCACATTAGACTGTCTTTTATGACCGCTGGTTAAGCCGGTTGGGTCCGGGCAGCCTTATGTCATAACAGAGTCTAACCTCGTGTCTTTACATTAATTACGTATTTAGTTTGTGCCTAAGACCTCTCACATTGGGCTAACATTTGTAGCAACTGGTTAAGCCGGTTGGGTCCGGGCAGTTTTACGCTACAACTGAGTCCAACCTCGTGTCTTAGTCAATTAATTACACCTAATTAATCACCCTCATAATTTTATATTAATTATCCCTAATTAATCAAGTTTTCTTAACATGGGTAGACCTAACTTAATAGGTAAATTCCCATGGGGTAGACCTAACTCAATAGGTAAATTCCCAACACATAGTATGGGTACACCTAACCAAATAGGCAAATTCCCATACTATGTTTATTTATTTTGTGTTATGCATAATTATATTAATTTCACACAATCTTATTAACTTATGCATTTAATTACCCCATCGTTCCCACGTAATTTCGTTCATGATATAACACATATAAAAGGTGTCAACTTGCATATGAATGAACATGTTTCAAAGGTGCCATCTTGCATATTAACAAACACATAACTTGCATATGAACTTGCATAACATGTCACATAACTTGCATATAATATGTCACATAACTTACATATTCATTTTGCATAACAAACTTGCATATTAGCTTATAGACTTGCATAATGTGTCATCATGAACTTGCATATTAATAAACATGTAACTTGCATATTTACATACATGTAACTTGCATATTAACAAACATGTAACTTGCATATAAAGAAACATGTAACTTGCATATTTACATACATGTAACTTGCATATTAACAAACATGTAACTTGCATATTAACAAACATGTAACTTGCATATTAACAAACATGTAACTTGCATATTTACATACATGTAACTTGCATAGCATATTACCATGAACTTGCATAACATGCATATGATTACATAGCCCACAACTTGCATATTTAGCATCATGCAAACATAACATACATCATATTAAACTTGCATAAGCTTACATACTCAACATGCATAAACATAAGATTAATGCTAACATCATATCATATGATTCAAAGCTCATTAACCCACATACAAAACCATAAATCTCATCACATCTCATCTAATTAGTTTACCAAAAGATCATCAAAGTGATAGAAACTCACAACTAGCAACTTTGAACACCAAATGAAGAAGATTAAGATGCTAAGAAGGGATTAGAAGTTGATTAGAGAGTGATTAGTATGCAACCCTCTTCATAAAATTAGTGGAGGCCATGAGAGCTAGCATTTTGCCATAGTTTAGTTACTAGGTTTAATTATGAATGAATTAGGGTAGGTTAGGGTCTTATTTATAGATTAGGCAAGTGTTTTAGGCCATAGGATTAACCCTAGATTCAATCCAAGCCATCAAAGCATGTCTTGGGGAAGAAGTCAAGTGTAGGAACCATCTAGGGCCTTTAGATTAAAGATGGACCATGAGAACCATTCAAATGCAAAATCTGCACTTGAGCGAATCGGCCCACGGGTTGACAGCCAAACACCCTGGATTAACCCCTAGTCGACCCAGCGGGCTCGGGTCGACTTCAAAAATCGGCCGGTTCGGTTATTCCCCTCTCCCAATTCGCTGTTTTGAGCATTTTTGCATATTTATTTATTAAATTTTCAATTATATATATATATATATCAATATATATATATATATATATATATATATATATATCTACACAACCCATTTCACTTAATTAAGTATACTTTAATTTGGGAATTTTTCGTGAAACTTCGCGAGGCCATATCTTGGTCATACGGACTCCGATTTTCGAAAACTCGGACTCTATTTCGCGTATTTTTCCGAGACGAACGCAATGGCATAGCCCGTTTCCCTTGATTCCCATTTTAGAATTAAATTCTGCCTCGATTTATGTTATTACAGGTTATTGAAAATACGGGTTGTTACATTCTCCCCTCCTTAAAGGATTTCGTCCCCGAAATCTTCAAGTTAGGAAGAACGTATCCTACCATCCAATCATCCATCTACTCAAAGCATCATCCACGAGCAATCATTGTCCTTACAAGATTCTAAATGCTGGATGGATATATGCAAAAGTGTGTGTATATGTACTTACCTAATGCGAAAATCAGGCGGTTACTGATACAGTAAACCTCCTTAATGCAAACCATGATAGTGCCATGCATCCAATATGTATGCGAAACCCTATTGACACATACAAATTTCTACATGCGTGCACAACCATACACAAAAATGCATCATCCATATGATAACACAGCCATGATACATCCATCAATCTAACTACCACATCCATTTATGCAATATGCAACATGAAGTGACTGAGCCGATCTAGTGCCTAATGTGTGTGTATATGCATCCACGAGCAACCACTAGCAAACAATTGCATCCATATGCATCCATCAACCATAACATGTTTCAAACACATGTTTCAACCATAGGTTTTACCCTATCTAAAGGTCATAGGTATTAACGAGAGGATATACTAAAGATAAGATAAGTACTAGACAAGCAATAAAGGAGAAGTTAAAAGACATACTCTCAAAAAGAAATGGATACAAAGAACGCATCTTCGCTTCCGTCTCCCAAGTAGCATTGCTTTCGTCATCTCCCCATTGCACTTTAACTAGCTGGACTTCTCTGTTCCTCAACTTCCTAGTTTCTGACCCAAGGATGCGAGTAGGAGCTCGTCGAATCGTCGCGTCACGCTCTACCTCTACATCTCTAAGCAAACTCGGCTCTACCACCTCTGCGGTCTCATGTAAGCACTTCCTCAGATGTGATACATGGAATACATCATGAACACCACTAAGTCTGTCGGGCAACTCCACCCTATATGCCATCCGTCCAATCCTTTCCTTAATAGGAAACGGCCCAACAAATCTCGGTGCTAACTTCCCTACGGACCCAAAGCGAACAACATTTCTCAATGGAGATACTTTGACAAAAACCATATCCCCAACCTCAAACTCAAGTTCCGTCCTTCTCCGATCCGCATAAGATTTCTGTCTATCTTGCGCTGCTTTCATCCTTCTTCGAATTAAATCAATCTTCTCTGAAGTCTCTCTAACCATATCCGGCCCAAGCAAGATCTTATTCGTAGATTCCCACCAACATGTAGGAGATCGACAAGGCCTTCCATAAAGAGCTTTGAAAGGAGCCATACCAATACTGGACTGAAAGCTGTTATTATATGCGAACTCCACCAAAGGAAGATGTTCTTCCCATGTACCTCCAAAATCCAAGATACAAAGCCTCAAGAGATCTTCTAAGATACGGTTCACCCTCTCGGTCTGACCGTCCGTCTGAGGATGATATGCGGTGCTCAAACACAACTGAGTCCCTACCGCCTCTTGCAAACTTCTCCAAAACTCACTAGTAAAGATAGGATCTCGATCACTCACAATGCTGGATGGCACGCCATGCAATCTAACAATCTCCCTAACATAGACCGAAGCAAGCCATGGAGCGGTCCTCTTACTCTTCACGGGTATAAAATGGGCACTCTTGGTAAGTCTGTCCACCACAACCCAAATTCCCGTATTGCCCTTCCTCGATCTCGGTAACCCATCGATGAAATCCATCGAGACACTATCCCACTTCCACTGCGGAACTTCCAATGGGTGTAGCAACCCACCGGGTTTCCTTTGCTCCGCTTTAACTTGTTGGCACACTAAACATCTAGCCACATACTCGGCTACATCTTTCTTCATACCGGCCCAGAAGAAAACTCTCTTCATGTCTTGGTACATTTTGTCTCCACCGGGATGAATAGTCATTCTTGAACGATGTGCATCATCCAAAATAGCCTTCTTCAAACCCTCATCTTGCGGTACACAAAGTCTACCGTCTCTATGCAACCATCCCTTATCATCTATGGTGTATCTACCCAAATGGCTGGACGACTCCCCTCTTATAAGCTTCTCTACCAACACAACCAACTGTGGGTCGTCTCGCTGAGCCTCGCCAATCCGTCTCAAAAGAGTAGGTCTAACCTCCAAGGATGCCAACAAACCAGGTACAAAATCAACAGAAGGTCTGAAGTCGAACAAAGAAAGAAACTCCAAGCTTCGCCGTTCTACGAACAATGGACTTAAAGATAGCCTTTTTCTACTCAAGGCGTCAGCCACCACGTTACCCTTGCCAGGGGTATATGCTATCTCGAAATCATAGGATGCTAAGAACTCCATCCACCTTTGCTGTCTTAAGTTTAAATCTTTCTGAGAGAATAAGTACTTCAATGATTTATGGTCAGTGAACAACTCGAATCTCTCACCAAGAAGATAATGGCGCCAAGACTTAAGTGCGAAAACAATCGCGGCCAACTCTAGATCATGGGTAGGGTAATTCTTCTCATGCACTCTCAATTGTCTCCCTCCATAGGCTATTACCCTTCCCTCCTGCATCAAGACTGCGCCTAATCCTGTTCCACAAGCATCGGTATAAACAACAAACGGCTTACTCCCATCTGGAAGCACTAAAACTGGAGCGGTGGTCAAAGCTCTCTTTAACCGTCGGAAAGCATCATCACAATCTACATCCCATGAGAAAACCAGATTCTTCTTCGTCAAGCGGGTTAATGGGGCTGATATCTTCGCGAAGTCTTTGATGAACTTCCTATAATATCCTGCCAACCCCAAGAAACTTCTTACTTCGGTAGCATTTTTAGGAACTTTCCAATCCTGGATAGATACTATCTTTGCGGGATCCACAGCTATCCCTTCCTTAGAGACCACATGCCCTAAGAATCGCATTTCTCTTCTCCAAAAATGACATTTAGAGAATTTAGCTTTAAGACCATGTGCTCGAAGAGTCTCCAACACTTCTCTGAGATGTAAGGCATGCTCTTCTTCACTCTTGGAAAAGACCAAGATGTCATCCACAAAAACTACTACAAACTTATTCAGATACTCTCTGAACACTCTACTCATGAGATCCACAAAGTATGCAGGGGCGTTTGTCAACCCAAATGGCATCACTAGCCACTCATAAAAACCATCCGGAGTCCGGAAAGCAGTCTTCTCTATACTGTCCTCCGCCACTCTCAACTGATGAAACCCTGTAGCTAAATCCATTTGCGAAAACACTGAGGCGCCAACCAACTGATCAAAGAGATCATCTATCCTCGGTAATGGGTGTCTATTCTTCTTTGTGAGCTTATTAAGTTCCCTATAATCCACACAAAGTCTGAGGGACCCATCCGCCTTCGTGGCAAACACTACTGGAGCTCCCCACTCCGATATACTTCGCCTTATAAACCCCTTCTCAAGCAACTCCCCTACTTGCTTATGAAGTTCCCTTCTCTCCCGAGGAGCCATGTGGCGCACTGGCAAAGACACTGGTTTGGCATTATCCACCAAATAAATTCGGAAATCTATCTCCCGCTTCGGAGGCAAACCCTTTACTTCTTCAAACACATCCGGATATTCCCGGACTACTCTGACAGAATGCAAACTCTCGACCGAAGCATCGAGCGATTCAAGATAACTTAGCAAAACAGATTCCATGGGATTGCAAGAGATCTCGAGAGTGTTACCCAAGCGGGTCATGAGCCTGACAACTCTCCTTTCGCAATCAAGAACGGCACCATTACTGGATAACCAGTCCATGCCCAAGATCAACCCATAGCCCGTGAAGCCCAATACAAAAGCATCACATCTAAACTCAACGCTAAGTATAGAAATCTTCAAACCCAAACATATCATAGACAGATATATGGAGCCCCCAATTGGGTTTGAGACAACCAAGGGATCATCAACTAGACTGGTGTCTAAGTGCAGTGACTCAACTAACGATGATGAGATAAAAGAATGCGATGCGCCAGAGTCAAACAAAGTACGAACTGGATGATCAAACAGAAAAACCAGACTTTCAACGGAAATAGTTCTACCTCTCTGCTGAATCGGTGGAACTGAGAGAACCTGAACTTGCCCCCCTGACTGAGGTGGTGCTATAAGAGCTTGCACCTGCCCTCCTGAGGTAGACCCCGTCTTCTGCCCCTTCTTTGGGCAGTTTTTCACAAGATGCCCTGCTTCACCACAATGAAAGCAACCGGTCTTCTTCTTTTTGCGACAATCCTTACTGAGGTGTCCTGGTGTTCCACAATTGAAGCACTTCTTCTTCGTCTTCTTTTTGTCACCATTGCCTTTTCCGCCCTTGCCTTGTTGTTGTTGTTGCGGTTTCTTCTGATCCCCCTTTTTCTCTGGTGCCTTAGAATTCTTATCATCCTCATGCATAAGTGCCATGTAGACAAGCTTCTCAAAAGTGGCCCCCATAGGAATGTGAGTCATAGCTATTCCTTGCAATGGTTCGTTCAAGCCTCTAACGAACCTCAAAGCCTTCTTCTCCGGTGTATTCACCAACTCTATGCCAAACCTTGCTAATTGATTGAATTTGTTGACATATTCTTTCACCGTGAGATTCCCTTGCTTCAAATTCAAGAACTTCTCCATAAACAGATTCTCTTCCGCCCTTGAGAGAAACTTAGCCCCAAACCTTTGCTTAAAATCTGCCCAAGAGTCAACAGGGCGTTCTCCATTAGTGACCTCCCACCAGAATGAGGCCTCTCCCTTCATTAACCAAGCCGCCAACTTGACTTTCTTTCCCTCTTCCACTTCAAAGATATCTAGCAACTCTTCCACTTCCTTAAGCCAATCTCTAGCCTCTACGAAAGTCTCTGAACCAAGAAAAGGTTTTCCTCCTATAGCCTTGAACTCCTTGCAAACCTTAGCAAAATTATCCACTCTAGGCTGAGGAGGAGGAGCGGTTGTCTCTGGTGTAGTAGCATTGGCCGGACCCGCAGCCGCGGCCCTAGCCTCTTGCAACCTCCTATACCATAGTGGTATAACTAAACCCTCCGGGATGTTAAGATCTTCAGCCATGCTGAAACGAAAGAGGAAAGATTCAAAAAGGAGATTCCGAAAGATAAAGATATGGCTATTGGGGATTATGCTTTTCTTTTTCAAAAACTTTTTCTCTTAGAAGACATGCTTTTGAAAATACTTTCTTCGAAAATACTCTTAGAAAATAGTTTTTCTCAAAAATTTTATCTGTTCTGGTAACCTTAAGCTCTGATACCACGTGTAACACCCCACTCCCGCTATGATCACTCACTAAGGGAATGCCATAGCATCGGTGGAGTATTTTAGTGAATATAGAACAGAAAAATTACAACAAGACAGATATAAATAGTACTTGAAATTTTAAAACATCATCTCATAACAGCGGAAGTAAAACATGTCTGGTTACATCATAAAACCACAATAAAGGTCAAGTACAATATCCATCAAAATAAAGAAGTACATAATCCCACTCTCATACAATAGCCAAACAAAACAAAAGATAACTGGATAACTGGAGCTTTACATCTATCCAAGCTCCTAAAGACTGGAACAGCAATCCGATCAAGCTCCACTACTGCTAGGATCCACCGTAGGACCTGAGGGTTGGGAAAAAGATAAAAACAACGGGGTCAGACATAAGTCTGAGCGAGTCCTATAACTTTAACAATACAATCGTTAAAGTAACCAGAGAAGACATAAACTGATATACGGTAACATATAGGGATGAATGGCTACCCTAAGCAGTCAACTAAACGAAGATAAAGGATAAAGACGCATCTACCCTCCCTAAGGTAAATTACTAAACTGCACCACACCAGTCGTTCCTAACTTAAAGGTTGATCCCACCCAAGGACTTATAAAATTTACTAATTAGTACTTGCGTACCCCTAGGTGACCAAGTAGGCGCCACGGGGCCCTACAATCCACTAGGTGTACACACTACTTCCCATTCGATCGGCTCCCTAACGTAGATACCCGTGCTGGCCCCACCGTGGGATGTATCATTCCCCAATGTGGCAACCTGATGAAACTAAAGGTGCACGGCTTATATCTACTCGATGCAACAACGGCTTACCTACCAGCCCGGGCCCACTCACGCATATGAAGCCCGTTGGACTTGCGTTGCCACCGCTAACCCGTTTGCCTCTTACAGTCAAGCCCAGTATGCGTGTCCCGTCCTCGACATGGGTCGAGCCCACAAAGATACGTATGGGTTACTGGTTGAAATGGGCCTCCACAAGCTACCCACCTAAGCTTGTCCCTTTTTCTAGTATATCCCACTTAACCCTTTAATCATGTTTTAATTACATGTTCCATTTTGGTTAAGTATTCTAATCGTATTTTCTATTGCCACCCAAGGCAACCACTAGATTTTCTCATGCCACCCGAGGCACCCACTTAACCCCTCATGTCCCTCTACATGCTAATGTGGTTAAGTGTTTCTTAATTAATTAATTAAGAACGTAACCTTTGTAAAGACCTCTCACATTAGACTGTCTTTTATGACCGCTGGTTAAGCCGGTTGGGTCCGGGCAGCCTTATGTCATAACAGAGTCTAACCTCGTGTCTTTACATTAATTACGTATTTAGTTTGTGCCTAAGACCTCTCACATTGGGCTAACATTTGTAGCAACTGGTTAAGCCGGTTGGGTCCGGGCAGTTTTACGCTACAACTGAGTCCAACCTCGTGTCTTAGTCAATTAATTACACCTAATTAATCACCCTCATAATTTTATATTAATTATCCCTAATTAATCAAGTTTTCTTAACATGGGTAGACCTAACTTAATAGGTAAATTCCCATGGGGTAGACCTAACTCAATAGGTAAATTCCCAACACATAGTATGGGTACACCTAACCAAATAGGCAAATTCCCATACTATGTTTATTTATTTTGTGTTATGCATAATTATATTAATTTCACACAATCTTATTAACTTATGCATTTAATTACCCCATCGTTCCCACGTAATTTCGTTCATGATATAACACATATAAAAGGTGTCAACTTGCATATGAATGAACATGTTTCAAAGGTGCCATCTTGCATATTAACAAACACATAACTTGCATATGAACTTGCATAACATGTCACATAACTTGCATATAATATGTCACATAACTTACATATTCATTTTGCATAACAAACTTGCATATTAGCTTATAGACTTGCATAATGTGTCATCATGAACTTGCATATTAATAAACATGTAACTTGCATATTTACATACATGTAACTTGCATATTAACAAACATGTAACTTGCATATAAAGAAACATGTAACTTGCATATTTACATACATGTAACTTGCATATTAACAAACATGTAACTTGCATATTAACAAACATGTAACTTGCATATTAACAAACATGTAACTTGCATATTTACATACATGTAACTTGCATAGCATATTACCATGAACTTGCATAACATGCATATGATTACATAGCCCACAACTTGCATATTTAGCATCATGCAAACATAACATACATCATATTAAACTTGCATAAGCTTACATACTCAACATGCATAAACATAAGATTAATGCTAACATCATATCATATGATTCAAAGCTCATTAACCCACATACAAAACCATAAATCTCATCACATCTCATCTAATTAGTTTACCAAAAGATCATCAAAGTGATAGAAACTCACAACTAGCAACTTTGAACACCAAATGAAGAAGATTAAGATGCTAAGAAGGGATTAGAAGTTGATTAGAGAGTGATTAGTATGCAACCCTCTTCATAAAATTAGTGGAGGCCATGAGAGCTAGCATTTTGCCATAGTTTAGTTACTAGGTTTAATTATGAATGAATTAGGGTAGGTTAGGGTCTTATTTATAGATTAGGCAAGTGTTTTAGGCCATAGGATTAACCCTAGATTCAATCCAAGCCATCAAAGCATGTCTTGGGGAAGAAGTCAAGTGTAGGAACCATCTAGGGCCTTTAGATTAAAGATGGACCATGAGAACCATTCAAATGCAAAATCTGCACTTGAGCGAATCGGCCCACGGGTTGACAGCCAAACACCCTGGATTAACCCCTAGTCGACCCAGCGGGCTCGGGTCGACTTCAAAAATCGGCCGGTTCGGTTATTCCCCTCTCCCAATTCGCTGTTTTGAGCATTTTTGCATATTTATTTATTAAATTTTCAATTATATATATATATATATCAATATATATATATATATATATATATATATATATATCTACACAACCCATTTCACTTAATTAAGTATACTTTAATTTGGGAATTTTTCGTGAAACTTCGCGAGGCCATATCTTGGTCATACGGACTCCGATTTTCGAAAACTCGGACTCTATTTCGCGTATTTTTCCGAGACGAACGCAATGGCATAGCCCGTTTCCCTTGATTCCCATTTTAGAATTAAATTCTGCCTCGATTTATGTTATTACAGGTTATTGAAAATACGGGTTGTTACACAGCTTGGGGCAAAACGGTCATTTAAAATTTGGCAAAAATCGTGAACATGGGAAATTACCACACTAGTCGTCTCCCAAAGTTACATGACCATACGACTTCGTATGTGAAAGAAATAAATGTTCTACGATCCTGCGATGCGTAGAATGCGGGTTGTTACATTCTTTTCCCCTTAAGAAATTTCGTCCCCGAAATTCCTTAACCCAATACATACAAAGGATCCCGCATGCCTACCAATCATATACAACAATCAATCATGCAAAACAAACAAAACAAGCCTATCTTAGCATGCGGAAAGACTAATCGAAACTGTAATCTTACCAAGCGAAGAGTTCTGGATACGTCTTCCTAATGCTCTCCTCTGTCTCCCAAGTACAGTCATTCTCATTCTCGCCCCACTGAACTTTGAATAACTTCACCGCTTTCCTTGGAAGTTGCTTCATATCGTTCCCAACAATACGCATAGGCCTGCGGTTCCCAACCGCCTCGGGTTCAACTTCGACATCATCCAACTGATCAGGTGAAATGGTCACATCTGGGTCGTGTACAAACTTTCTTAACTGGAAAACATGAAATGCATTGTGAACTCCTGCCATCTTCTCTGGTAATTCAACTCTATATGCTAAATTCCCAATTTGTTCGAGAACTGGGAATGGACCAACAAATCTTGGTGCTAACTTGCCTCTCCTGCCAAATCGTATCACGCTTTTCAATGGAGAAATCTTAACAAACACGAAGTCGCCAATGGAGAACTTCAACTCTCTTCTCCTTTTATCAGCATAACTTTTCTGCCTATCTTGGGCAGCCTTCATTCACTGTTGTATAATATTAATCTTAGCCGATGTTTCTCTTACCACATCAGGTCCAAGCACAAACTTCTCGCCAGTTTCTACCCAACATGACGGTGAGTTGCACGGTCTTCCGTACAAAGCTTCAAACGGAGCCATACCGATACTGGATTGATAACTATTATTATATGAAAACTCTACTAGATGCAAGTGGTCATCCCATGATCCACCAAAATCCAATATACAAGCTCTCAAGAGATCCTCCAATATACGATTCACCCTCTCAGTCTGACAGTCGGTTTGAGGATGATACGCGGTACTGAGATATAATTCCGACCCTAGAGCCTCTTGTAAACTCTTCCAAAACCCACTAGTAAACAACGGGTCTCGGTCACTCACAATGCTTTTAGGTACTCCATGAAATCTCACTACCCACTTCATATACAGTTCTGCTAACTTGGCTGCCGTTATGGTTGATTTGACTGGTATAAATTTTGCACTCTTGGTCAATCAATCCACAATTACCCAAATGATATCATGGCCCGATCTAGTCCTTGGTAACCCATCAATGAAATCCATTAACACTTGTTCCCATTTCCATTCTGGAATTTCTAATGGTTTTAGCAAACCACTAGGCTTCTTCTGCTCAGCTTTAACTAGCTGGCAGTTCATGCATTTGGATATAAACTTCCCAATGTCTCTTTTCATCCCTTCCCAGTAGTAGGTCTGCTTCATGTCTCGGTACATCTTGTTACCACCGGGGTGTATAGTCAGTTTTGAGTGATGACATTCTCTAAGCACTTCATCTCTCAATCCATTGACATTGGGTACAACAAGTCTTCCATTCTTTCTAAGCCGTCAATCTCGATCAAGCCCATACTTGTTCATCTCTTCATCGATTCCCATCTCTAACTTTGAGATGATTTCCAATAGGTTAGGATCGTCCCTCTGACTGGAACCAATCCGCTCGATCAAAGTGGGTTTGATCGTCAAGCTTGCTAACATTTCTGGATCCAACTCGCACTTTGGTCTGAAATCGTACCCAGCGATGTACTCCAGTTGCTTCCATTCAAGAAACATAGCCCCTAAACTGGCATGTCTTCTACTTAATGCATCAGCTACCGCATTGCTCTTTCCTGGTGTATATGTGATATCGAAATCATAGGAAGCCAAGAATTCTAACCGTCTTTGTTATCGGAGATTCAGATCCTTTTGAGAGAAAAGATACTTTAACGATTTATGATCGGTAAACAACTCGAATTTCTCTCCCAAGAGATAATGTCTCCACATCTTCAACGCGAACACGATCGCTGCCAGTTCCAAATCATGGGTAGGATACCTTCTCTCATGCGGCTTTAGTTGCCGACTAGCATAAGCTACAACCCTACCTCCTTGCATCACTACAGCACCTAGTCCGGTACCACAAGCATCCGTGTATACTGTCATCTCTTCATTCCCTTTAGGAATGACTAACACTGGCGCATGCGTCAACTTTTCTTTTAGACTCTTGAATGCATTCTTGCAGCTTTCGTCCTAGGCGAAAGCTTGATTCTTCTTAGTCAATTGAGTCAACGGTGATGCTATCTTGGAGAAAGCTTGGATAAACTTACGATAATATCCAGCTAATCCCAAGAAACTTCTTATATCTGTTGCATTCTTGGGCGTAGACCAATCTTGTACCGTAGCCACCTTCGCAGGATCCACGGCAATACCATTCTCTGAAACAACATGGCCCAAGAATCTCACTTCCCTCCTCCAGAAGTGACACTTAGAAAACTTTGCTTTCAATTGGTGTTTTCTCAACACCTCCATCACTATCCTCAAATGTTCCTTGTGTTCTTCCTCTGTCCTCGAGTAAACCAAAATATCATCCACGAACACAAGGACAAAATTATACAACTGATCTCCGAATACCCTATTAATAAGATCCACAAAATATGTTGGGGCATTGGTCAGCCCGAATGGCATGACCAACCACTCATAAAATCCAAACGGCGTCCGAAATGTCGTTTTAGCTATACTCTCAGCTTCCACTCTAAGCTGATGAAAACCTGTCGCAAGATCCAACTGAGAAAATACTCTCGTGCCACTCAACTGATTAAACAAATCATCTATCCGCGGTAGAGAATACTTGTTCTTCCTTGTCACTTTATTCAACTCGCGGTAGTCTACACTCAAACGAAGGGAACCATCGGCCTTGGTAGCAAACACAACTGGTGCTCCCTATTCAGAAGCACTCCTTCTGATAAATCCCTTCTTCAAAAGATCGCTGACTTGCACCCCGAGCTCTTGCTGCTCCCTTGGTGCCATACGACGAAGTGGCATCACTATAGGTCTGGTATCTTTCACCAAATCAATACGGAACTCAATTTCTCGGTATGGTGGAAGCCCAGTCACTTCCTCGAAGACATCCAAATACTGGCCAACCACGGGCAACCCTGACAACTCACTATGCGGGATGTCGAGGGAATTCAGAAAACTAGCCATTACCCCATCACCAGGAAGACCACCAAACACTACCCTCTGCCCATCGTCCGCTCTAGCTGTCACCAAAAAGCCCTCACAGTCTACCACCACCGCGTATTTTTGGAGCCAATCGACTCCCAAAATAATGCCAAACCCAGTAAACCCAAAACAAAGAAATCACAAACAAACATGCATCCATGACTCGATAAGAACACATTACGACAAATCATGCAAAGGTTAGTCGAACCACCAATCGGGTTCGTCACTACTAAAGGTCTATCGACAATCTCGGGCTCCAATCCCAACCTATCTACCAGGTCACTAGATATGAAAGAGAACTGGAAGCTCCGGTATCAAACAAAACTCTAACAGGAACATCATAAACAGAAAGCATACTTTGAATGACGACATTCTTTCCCTTCTCCGCCGCAGTTGGGGCATTCGACGAAGAAGGAATATCATTAAGGGCATATGCTTTCACCATCTGCTTTTCTTTAGGGCGTTGCGGACACTTGTCCTTATGATGTCCCACTTGGCCACAGTTGAAGCACTTCCTATCCGCTGGCTTGGCCCGACAATTACTAGCATAATGGCCCTTCTTACCACAGCTAAAGCACTCAACATCTTTCATATTCTTTTTCTGGCCATCCTTATTCTGGTTCTGCTTCCTCTTATTTTGAGAACCACTCTTGCCTCCACCACTTGCTTGCGGCTTTGGCTCCTCTGTAGATGCAACCTCGGTCTTCGGCTTAAGGTAAAGACTCTCTGACCTCAATGCTTTCCCCACAATCGATTCAAACGTCTCATCGATGTAGTTAATAAGCCTTTCCCCCAATTACTGATCCAAACCAGTTATGAACTTCTCGTTCTTCTTCTCGGCGGTATCAATAAGAGATAACCCATACTTCGACAAAGTGTCGAATTCGGTAATATACTCTGAGACAGCTCTGCCATTCTGCTTGAGTTCCAAGAATCTCTTGAACAACATTGACTTCTGGGCAGCTGCAATGAACTTCTCGCTAAAGCGAATCTTAAACTGCTCCCAAGTAATCTGATCCTCGGGAGTAGCTGCCTTTATAGCATTCCACCAATTCATTGCCCGTCCTTGCAGCTGACGGGATGCTAGCCTTCTCTTCATCGCATCCTCGATACCCAAATCTTCAAAGATATGTTCGCAGCTATCCAACCAATCCTGAACATCCGTAGCCGACTCTGTTCCGTGGAACGGCTTCCCACCAAGACTAGTATAATCCTTATTCAGCTTGGCGAAATCGGCCCAAGGCGCCTGCACTATTGGACCACCACCATTACCACCATTGGAGCTTCCCTCTGCACATCCCTAAGCATCTCCCTCATGAGGCCAGTAAACATCGTCCTCATGTCAGCAGCATTCCAATTATTGGCTCCCCTACCCTCACCTCTTGCGTATCGGCTCATCGTTCAATCTGTAAAGAGAAAACGATTAACCATCTCCATAGTGGTGCTAGTGCAGTGCGACTTCATCCTTAACTATACTAATAGTATATATATAGCTTTTGAAAACCAAAATAATCACAAATACGCGCTCTCATATACGTATACTATCTTCCCGATAACTTCCCTAGGTTAACTACGCAACCTAGAGCTCTGATACCAAATGTGACGGCCCGCCCTGCACCAACCGACATTTCCTCCAAAAGTGTGTTGTACACATGTCCAATTAGCACGGTACAGTCGTCAGAAAAAAAAAAAAAGAAGACGAAGAATCAACAAAGAACCTGTAGAATGTCTCACAGTGCATGGAACAAAATATAATAACAGCATACTTGACATAAAACAGGTGAGACGGTGTATAAGCTGAAACAAACTACCATAGCAGCGAAAAATCCAAAGTACAGCTTATGATCCAAAGCCAACATTATTACAACTTTAAAAACTGTCTCAAAAAGCTAAACAAGAAAGGTACACTACTAATGCCCAAAGTAGTGACCAACAATGACACAGGGAGAATATCTATATATATCATACGTGGAAGCCTCCTGCTCGCCTCTGAATCCGCTACTCACGCATCACCAGCTAACCTGTCTCTAGTCTGCTCGTGAGAGCACCCAGAGTAATAAGTAGAGACATAAAACTTTGGGTTAGACAAAAAGTCTGGTATGAGCGATAAGCAGCTAAACAGAACAATAACAGGTATATTAAACCATACTTGAACCTGGACCTGCAACCAAAGAGTTAGCACTACATACTGTACAATACTCCAAGGTGCCACTACATACGATGTAAAGAATACGGGGGTGGGGGTGTGAATGTCATAATGATGGCAAACAATCAAGCATAGCAACCATCCTCACATCTCTCACTCAATGCGTAAAGTATACGATATCCACCACTGTCAATCACTAGACCCATCGAAGTAGTGACGGAGTTCGACTTGTACAACTACTGCTACTACCAATCTTACCACATGGAGTCATGACCAAATCTTTACAAATGACCCCACTTCATTGGTCTATTAGCTCTTTAGTCATACCTAGGCCACTAAGGCCCTGAATCCGTTCACGTACTCCCTACACGTAGTGATTCAAAGTTACAGACATCGACAACCCCTTAGCACACGTCCCGCAGCAAAGCCCAATCATGAAGCTCGCTCATTGGTTCCTAACTGGATCCTGAGTCAAATCTCCTCATTTGGACTTCCTTCGCATCTCGGGTTTTGGTCGAATTGGAGTTGGTCTTCAAAAGAGTTGTCACGGTAGTCGTCGCGTAGTAGAGATGGAAGTCCAATTCGGTTCGGTCCAATCTGCTTCAGTCGGTTCGGTTCGGCTACATCATCCCCAGGCTTCCCGTTCGGTTCGGTGCTCCACTTCATGATTGTAATGACCCGGATATTCCGTCGGTAGAGTTTGAATATTTAATACGGTTTTAAATATTAATTTGATAAATTAAATGAATATTTATATTAAGTTATCGATTTAATAATCAATTTCGATTTAATATTGGATATATTAAATTATTGGAATACGATAATGGATTTAGTTAAATTCAAAGTTTAAATTTGAATTGAATTCAGTTCAAATAATTTATAGGAAATTTTATTTGAATTTATAACGGTAATAATATTTATTTATTTTCGAAAGAATAAACCGGTCTGAAATTAATTTATATCGAACTAAATTAATATCTTCACCATATGATCGAATTGGACTTCGTGACCAATCCCAGTGTGTCCGGAATGGTGGTTAAACCATAGAATCGATAGTTGTTGGGTTCAGAAAGGAGTTCGGCATCATGGGTATTTTAAATTTAAGGATACAGTTTTTTTAAAACAAATTAAAATTAAAATATAATATTATAATTCCCCTCCTTTTAATGGACTTAAACAAAAACAACAAGGCAAAGAAATCATAAGGGGGAAAAACCGAACATGTCTTCCTCTTCAACTCCACATGTTATTGGCCTCGTTGTTCACTCGAAAAACCAAACCTCTCTGTTATAAAATCGCTCTGCTCCTCTAAATTTTCCAAATCAAAAATCGGAGGCCGCACTCATCCTTTCCTCAGAAAAATCAAATCCGACATTTCAATTAAAAATCGAAGCCAACATCTTATTGAAATCGCTGCCTCCCTTTCAAATTCAATTCGAAACCGCGATTGATATTGCTGGATCTCGGGAACTCGACGCAGCACTCGCGAAGGTCGGAAGCTCAATAGCGTTGGTGGAGGCACTCGCAAAGTAAGGCGATCAAATTACTGGTGTTGGACATTCTCAGCAAGCTAGGGTTATTTGCGATGGTCGCTGGAGGGTGTGCGATGGATGCTGGAGAAGCCGATGGTTTGAATCAAAAGCATCGATACCATCCAGGTGCGACAGTGAGGACTAGGATGCGATTGGGGTCGTTCAGCATCTTCCTGGAGGGTTTGTGATATTTCCGTTCATACTGATGTCACGTTCAACTCCCTGTAGTTGCGAGTGAAGGTTCGAAGTCGCGACATCCCTGAGGGTAGCAAGTTGTTCGATGTAGCTAAGAGGTGAAGGACAAGTGTTCAGAAATGGCGTTGAGCTCTCCTAGGTAGCAGGAACCGGAAGAAAAAAAAAGGTCTGTAGTGATGATGGGTCGAGGATGGGTAATTTAAGGGGGTCACGACCATGTATTTGCAGACTTCAGCTTTGTTTAGCAAGGTAAAATTTAAATGAAGATTTAAATTTAATTATTTAATTAATTAAATATGTTAACAAAGTTGATTTATTTTAGTTTAAATCAAAACTTATAAACCCATAACTATGTCATATAGTATTGGATTTAGCAATTCAAGTTGCATCAAAATTGTAACGACCCGCAAATCCGTGCTATCTGAGTTGACTAAATACAACACACGTCCAACTCAAATTGCACAGAAATACGACTCATTATTAGAAAGAAGTTAGAGGATGAGAAATAGAAAGAAAGAAATATTAGAATAGAAGAAAACAAAGATCACAAACTCACAGCGGAACGAATAAAATATATTCTATAACATAAGCTTTGAAATACAAATCTGTTTTGTACATATACACATACCATCATCAGAGTACACATAACATTTGATCCAGCGGAAGTAACTCTAAATAACTAACGTTGAAGCCTCCTGCTTCAAGCTCCTCCAAGTGTATCTGTAAAAGCCTGAAACACTTGACTGCCCGTACAAATTTGGGCACCCAAGAGTTTAGGGAAAACAAAACAAAATAAACTCTGGGTCAGTCATGGGACTGGTGTGAGTAAACTCCAACCACTTGTTTAACTTTAAAAATCCTTTCAAAAGAAAAGATAATAGTAAGACCAGCCCACACATAAACATGGACGGTTTTTACCTTACTATAACCCAAAACACTTTGATACAAAAATCCAGTGATATTATAATAATGTCTACATCAAGTAAATAACCAAATAGTAGAACGCTTGCATCTCACGCTCCACATATATAGTATATAATCAAAAACCGCATGGCGCTTATTGGAGATTGGATTTCCAACATGACAAGGTATGGAACCACCTTCCGACTGTGTATCTCTAGAGACGAATACACCTGGGTTCAACAAGAACATCTTGCAACCCGGCCCACACATGACCGACCACTCATTTCGCTTGAGTGTATCGAATGTATATCACCAACGGTTGGACTCAAACCACCGTTCCCGAATGGGTAGAATCGATAGATTTAGAACAAAAAGAATTTCTCTAGATAGGTGATTATACACCCTAATGGGTGCGACCCACATAGCCATGCTGCCTGCCCGATTTTTGTCCTTTCCCGGTTGTTGAGGCCTGAGGCTACGCATACTTACCATTCATCGATAACACAATCACTTTGAATGCCACATCGTCAGATCCGTTAATCACTTAGTTGTGTTGCACAAATATTCTGGATATTATGCTAAGGGATAAATCCGTTGCAACCATATATATCCATACAGACCAACCCATTTGATCATTGGAAATACTCTGTCAGACATTCGTCCATTTTACGTTCGTCCTGGGATTGAACGACACCGAAGGCACTATTTCTATAAATAGAAAAGCCCTTGCACTTTACTCCGTCTTCAATATATTCAGCATACTTGGTTCGCAACGCTTATGCCGATACGGAGTGGTTCTTCGGATAATAATCCAACCGGTCTCTCCATATTGACAACGATGGTCAAAACTTCGATAGTCTGTGATTTAACTATCGAATAAAAACAAGTGTTTCATCCAAACATATCAACAAATCATTGGGCTCTTTAATTAATATTTCATTAATTAAATCTCTTCTACATTCCCTCTATCAATATTTGTTATCCAAATATTTCAATAACCATATTGGCCCTTTTCGCTATTTTTGATTTCGTTTCCTTATCGAATTCTATATATATCGATATATAGATTTCTAATTGTCAAATTTCTTAAAAATATTCTAACTCCTTAAATTCCCGGAAAAATTCGCCATAACCTCCCCTGTATCGGGAGCATCGGGAAATTTCAAATAGCATCCCGGTATCTTCTCTAATCAAAAAGAAAAAGGAAAAGCCAAGCGGCTTGCCGATACGGCGCATAAAACCTCATATATGAATTAAACATGTACCTTTTTGTCGAGCACATAAATTATATACTTGCATTATCCTTGTCCCATACCTGTCTCCTTTATGTCTATACCTGTCAAATTTATTTCAACTTCACACACTCGTTTTGACCCAACTTGTTAATTAACTCGTTAATTAACTCGTTGGTCTATTTCGCTTGTATATTGGAATATAACATATTTCAAATATATTTCAACCTACTTATCAAATAATTGAATTCAAATTTCAATTTAAGCGCTATGTTCGATTTCGAATATATATATTTACGAACGCCAAATTTACTTTTCAAGGTTCGACTTTAGTTCGAACTCGGTTAACTAATTTCTACTTTAGTTAATTCTATTCAATAATCAAAAATATGATTATTGTTTCAAAAATCATCTTCTTTACTTCACTTGAGTCCACATTTATTTTCTAACTCAAGTCTAGATTTTTAAATGGAAATTCGGATTTTTATTTGCTTAAAAATCCCAATATTTATATATAAAATCCATTATGGTTTATAATGGTTTATGGCGCTGCATTTTTAAAAATTTGATTTTGACATAACTCAAAATCTATTCGACGAAATCCAGATTTTTCTTCTTCATTAGAAAACTATTATCGAGTCGATCCTGACGTTTCTTGTTTCAAAGAAATCCGACTTCAATTGAGTCCTGTATACTCAATTGAAGTTCGAATCGCCAATTTTCGAACTGCAGCGCTACGGCGAGTTCGTTTTAATTATATTTATATATATAAGCCTTTAAACTTCTTTAAAATGAATTCAACTCCGTTTAACCCTATTTGAATTTCTTGATTCAAATTCCAATCTCACTTTTATTTGCATTCTATATTTCAAAATCCCATAGTTTAAAACCCATTTGAATTTCATATTCAAATCCCATAGATTAAATCCTATTTGAATTCAATTTGAATTTCTTATATTCAAATTCCATTTTCCCTTTTCATTTGAATTCTAATATTCAAATTTCATTTCCAGCCCCATTTGAATTCTAATATTCAAACTTATTTTGAATTCTAATATTCAAACCCATTTGAATTTCTTCACTCAAACCCATTTGAATTCCCCTGAATTCAAATCCCATTTCAAAACCATTTGGATTTCTTATTTTGAAATCCTAATTTGAAATTCTATTTCCAATCCTACTTTGAAAATCCTATTTCAAAGTTTATTTCAAATTTTATTTTTGAAATTCAATATTCGACTCTCTATTCCAATTTCCCATTTCAAACTCCATTTGAATTTTCATATTCAAATCTCTATTTGAATTTTCTTTATTTGAATTCAAATTCTATATTCCATGCTAATTCCGCATATTAAAATTCTATTTGAACTTCTATTTGAATTTCTGATATTCAATCTCCTTTTAGAATTCAAATATTTAAACGCTTTCCAAAGTTCAAATGTTATACTCAAATTTCATTTACATATTTAAAATCCCATTTAAAATCTTATTTAAATTTTCTTCTGAATTTCAAATATTCCAACTCTTTTCAAATATGTACATTCTATTTAAATTTCCACTTAAAAATTCTATTTCAAGTTCTATTTTGAAATTTCATTTCAAATTCCATTTTCGCACTTGTATTTCTATTTCTGAATTATCAAATGATAATTCTTTTCATTTCATTTATAACTTCGTTATAAAAGAATTATTTATAAACTTCGTTTATAAGGAACTACTTGTTTTATTTTTCAAAACAAGTTTATGTTTCATTTCCATTTAAAAATTCAAATTCTATTTAAAAATAGAATTTTTCCTTTTAAAATCTCAAATGTCCTTTTAATTGGCCCAGTGATATTTAAACACACAAAGCAACGAATTATTTATTTTTCTAACACATCATATATAACAATATATATGCAAACAAATAAACAAACAGATAATATATTTTTGAGGAATCCAGTTGGATTCCTCCAACCTGTTTTCCTGCATCCACAGATGTTAGCACATAAATAATACCAATTCTGCTTCGTGGCAGAATATCGCGGTATAGAAGGTCATCCACTAATCATAGCGTGGGGCGTATAGGGTAATCATCCGCTATGAAACTGCGGGCATCCGCTAATGAGACTGCGGGAATCCAACCAATCAATCAACCCAATATATATATATATATAGCCTAAATAACTAATATATATAAAACAAGCAGAAAAATCCAAACAAGCAACCATAATTATTTTTAACGAAATAAAAATAATTCTAAAGGTGAGTGAGATTTACTCACCTCGATTTCTTTTGTCGAATATCCTGTTTATCTTCAAATTACCGACTACTACTGTTCTCGAATGAAATTCGAACCTGCGATAATTTTATTTAAATTTACCGATTAACTATTTATTTATTTAAATTAACTATCTAAATAAATAATTGACTTTCCTATATTTTTTCTTCTTCCGGTTACTAAATTAAATTTAGCTTAACAAATAATTAAACTAATCTATACTGATGTACTAATTTAATCTATACAAGAAAACTTTAACTAAGTATACTAAAAATTTAACACAGATTTATACCTTTCCTTTGTAATTCCAGAAAGACTATTTCTTCCTTATCCTTGCAAACGTATGAACTTGCTTTCTTCCTTAACCTACTATCAATACCCAGTCCGCTGAACTTCCCATTTTTCCTCTTAGAGCTCACCCATCTTTCATCAGTAACCTGTCGCCATTCTTCAATTTCCGTCCTCGACATCAACAGGACCAGTCACCAAAACTACTGACGCCCTTTCGCCACCAACCCTCACCAAATCCCACCGCTCGAAATTCCTTCAACCTGTACAACCAACGCTGCCATCATCGACCCCTTTACCATCGCAACCCAACACCCAGTTAATTCATCACCGTTATTCCCAAAGCCACCCTAAACCGCAGGCCCTAGAAAGCTAGAATTTTGAAGTCGCACAAACCTACAACAATCGCATGAACAACCGACAGTAACGAGATGAAATAGGGGTTTTGAGGGATTCGACTGTTATTTCAACGACTTCGATTTCACCCCCTTTTGGTTTTAAAGCTGATTTCGACTTTGATTTGAAGGATTCGGGTTGGGTTTTTGAAAGTGTCGGCCATTTTTATTTTGAGTTTCGGTTCGAATTGCAGAAGGAAAAATAATTGAGGAAAGCAAGAGAATTAAAAAGGGGAGCGACATTTTCACTTGGCTTGAAGCCTTCGATTTCTGCAAATGAAACGAAGGGGAAACGAGTATAAATAGGCGAGAGGGAGACAAGATGTACATACGCCATTAATTTCCGGTTTCCCAGTTTTAGAAGACAGGCGACAAACTTTTGAGCTCGAGGCAAATATAGGTATTGCGAACTTAAGTTTAGGGTGACGATATAAAAGAAGTAGGTCGGCCGAATTTAATTCCTTTGATTTGATCTAGTTTAATTAAATAATAAAATATTTCACGGTCCCTTAAATTCAAATCTCGAACCACTATTAAATCGTAACGAGTAACGTTGCTAATGTTATTCACTATTCTAAATTCAACGGAATGGGTTCTGAAATTTAATTGTGAGAAGATGACAATTTGAATTAACGATTTAAATTAAACTCGATTTAAAATATAAATTGATTTCAGACAATTAAATCCGCCGATAATAAATTACTATTATCGTTTTTAATTCAAATAAAATTCATATACATCATTTTGACTCTAGTTTAACTTTTGAATTTAATCAAATTCAGATTCTCGTATTATTATAATTATTTCAGATTAAATAAATATATGTGTATATTCAAAATAAAATCATATATCGATTGATATTATCAACCACCATATTTAAAACCATATTAAATATTAAAATTAATCGTTCAAAAACCTGGGT
This sequence comes from Allium sativum, assembly GCA_030737875.1. Classification (NCBI taxonomy): domain Eukaryota; kingdom Viridiplantae; phylum Streptophyta; class Magnoliopsida; order Asparagales; family Amaryllidaceae; genus Allium; species Allium sativum. The sequence goes on from CM060916.1 coordinate 780,327,736, forward strand.
CGTTACATTCTTCCCCCCTTAAAATAATTTCGTCCTCGAAATTGCTAAGGTAGGAAAAAGGGTACAAATCTATTTCTTTCCCACATCTCACTTATGTTGAAACTCAACTTCTCATATTTCAACAAATTAACTCCAATCAAAACTTTTGGTCTTCCTTTATTCAATTCGAATGATCTACGATCAATCCCTTTATATCTAATCTATATTCCATTAAACCTATTCAAATTGATTCTAATCAATTTACTCACTTCGACCCATTTAACTTGTTTAAGTTAAATTTCAATTCCAGAATTCAAATCCCTGGGTTTATCATTTCAAATCCTTTTGAAATCACTTAGATATATACATATATTTATTTCCATTTCAAATTCAAAACATTTGAATTTTCAAACCACATGTTTTTTTTTTCAAAACAAATTTCCATCAAAAACTTTCTAAGGTAGCAATTCATCACTTAGAAACTCGGAAATGAACACTGATGATGTTGCAATCATCATCAGAATAATTTCCCAGCCACTGAAGTGAGTTTAGTGCCTTATTATTTCAAAATTCATCTAAAATGGTTTTCTTTCAAATCCTTCTAAAACAAATCTATATTATTTTACATTTAGAAAATATTCCCAAACTTCCCAGGATTTTGAATTCTTAATTCTGGTTTGAATTTAATTCTAATTCATCTCATTTGTATATTAAATTTCTATACAATTTTTATTTGATTATAATTAACCATTTTAATTTTATAATCTCATTTGATTATAAAATCAACATCCAACACATCCATATAATAATAATTCTAGAAAATTATTCTTTCTATATCAAAATAGAAATTTGGGTAAAATTATTTCATCTACCCACTTTAAAACAATATTGTGTTCAATTTCTCTGTTCAAGTGTTTAGAAATCCCTATCGACTTTGTGGCGTCCCACTATCCGACCAGAATTCATAAATCACTCAACAGATTAGCCAACACAATATAAAACAACTTTTATATCAATATACAAATACGCTCTCTCGTATATATATACTTAACTCATTCTAGGGTACTACTGACCCTATCTCTAATGAGCATATGCCACACAAGCCTAGGTGTTCGCTCAACCTAAGCTCTGATACCAACAGTAACGACCCGCAAATCCGTGCTATCTGAGTTGACTAAATACAACACACGTCCAACTCAAATTGCACAGAAATACGACTCATTATTAGAAAGAAGTTAGAGGATGAGAAATAGAAAGAAAGAAATATTAGAATAGAAGAAAACAAAGATCACAAACTCACAGCGGAACGAATAAAATATATTCTATAACATAAGCTTTGAAATACAAATCTGTTTTGTACATATACACATACCATCATCAGAGTACACATAACATTTGATCCAGCGGAAGTAACTCTAAATAACTAACGTTGAAGCCTCCTGCTTCAAGCTCCTCCAAGTGTATCTGTAAAAGCCTGAAACACTTGACTGCCCGTACAAATTTGGGCACCCAAGAGTTTAGGGAAAACAAAACAAAATAAACTCTGGGTCAGTCATGGGACTGGTGTGAGTAAACTCCAACCACTTGTTTAACTTTAAAAATCCTTTCAAAAGAAAAGATAATAGTAAGACCAGCCCACACATAAACATGGACGGTTTTTACCTTACTATAACCCAAAACACTTTGATACAAAAATCCAGTGATATTATAATAATGTCTACATCAAGTAAATAACCAAATAGTAGAACGCTTGCATCTCACGCTCCACATATATAGTATATAATCAAAAACCGCATGGCGCTTATTGGAGATTGGATTTCCAACATGACAAGGTATGGAACCACCTTCCGACTGTGTATCTCTAGAGACGAATACACCTGGGTTCAACAAGAACATCTTGCAACCCGGCCCACACATGACCGACCACTCATTTCGCTTGAGTGTATCGAATGTATATCACCAACGGTTGGACTCAAACCACCGTTCCCGAATGGGTAGAATCGATAGATTTAGAACAAAAAGAATTTCTCTAGATAGGTGATTATACACCCTAATGGGTGCGACCCACATAGCCATGCTGCCTGCCCGATTTTTGTCCTTTCCCGGTTGTTGAGGCCTGAGGCTACGCATACTTACCATTCATCGATAACACAATCACTTTGAATGCCACATCGTCAGATCCGTTAATCACTTAGTTGTGTTGCACAAATATTCTGGATATTATGCTAAGGGATAAATCCGTTGCAACCATATATATCCATACAGACCAACCCATTTGATCATTGGAAATACTCTGTCAGACATTCGTCCATTTTACGTTCGTCCTGGGATTGAACGACACCGAAGGCACTATTTCTATAAATAGAAAAGCCCTTGCACTTTACTCCGTCTTCAATATATTCAGCATACTTGGTTCGCAACGCTTATGCCGATACGGAGTGGTTCTTCGGATAATAATCCAACCGGTCTCTCCATATTGACAACGATGGTCAAAACTTCGATAGTCTGTGATTTAACTATCGAATAAAAACAAGTGTTTCATCCAAACATATCAACAAATCATTGGGCTCTTTAATTAATATTTCATTAATTAAATCTCTTCTACATTCCCTCTATCAATATTTGTTATCCAAATATTTCAATAACCATATTGGCCCTTTTCGCTATTTTTGATTTCGTTTCCTTATCGAATTCTATATATATCGATATATAGATTTCTAATTGTCAAATTTCTTAAAAATATTCTAACTCCTTAAATTCCCGGAAAAATTCTCCATAACCTCCCCTGTATCGGGAGCATCGGGAAATTTCAAATAGCATCCCGGTATCTTCTCTAATCAAAAAGAAAAAGGAAAAGCCAAGCGGCTTGCCGATACGGCGCATAAAACCTCATATATGAATTAAACATGTACCTTTTTGTCGAGCACATAAATTATATACTTGCATTATCCTTGTCCCATACCTGTCTCCTTTATGTCTATACCTGTCAAATTTATTTCAACTTCACACACTCGTTTTGACCCAACTTGTTAATTAACTCGTTAATTAACTCGTTGGTCTATTTCGCTTGTATATTGGAATATAACATATTTCAAATATATTTCAACCTACTTATCAAATAATTGAATTCAAATTTCAATTTAAGCGCTATGTTCGATTTCGAATATATATATTTACGAACGCCAAATTTACTTTTCAAGGTTCGACTTTAGTTCGAACTCGGTTAACTAATTTCTACTTTAGTTAATTCTATTCAATAATCAAAAATATGATTATTGTTTCAAAAATCATCTTCTTTACTTCACTTGAGTCCACATTTATTTTCTAACTCAAGTCTAGATTTTTAAATGGAAATTCGGATTTTTATTTGCTTAAAAATCCCAATATTTATATATAAAATCCATTATGGTTTATAATGGTTTATGGCGCTGCATTTTTAAAAATTTGATTTTGACATAACTCAAAATCTATTCGACGAAATCCAGATTTTTCTTCTTCATTAGAAAACTATTATCGAGTCGATCCTGACGTTTCTTGTTTCAAAGAAATCCGACTTCAATTGAGTCCTGTATACTCAATTGAAGTTCGAATCGCCAATTTTCGAACTGCAGCGCTACGGCGAGTTCGTTTTAATTATATTTATATATATAAGCCTTTAAACTTCTTTAAAATGAATTCAACTCCGTTTAACCCTATTTGAATTTCTTGATTCAAATTCCAATCTCACTTTTATTTGCATTCTATATTTCAAAATCCCATAGTTTAAAACCCATTTGAATTTCATATTCAAATCCCATAGATTAAATCCTATTTGAATTCAATTTGAATTTCTTATATTCAAATTCCATTTTCCCTTTTCATTTGAATTCTAATATTCAAATTTCATTTCCAGCCCCATTTGAATTCTAATATTCAAACTTATTTTGAATTCTAATATTCAAACCCATTTGAATTTCTTCACTCAAACCCATTTGAATTCCCCTGAATTCAAATCCCATTTCAAAACCATTTGGATTTCTTATTTTGAAATCCTAATTTGAAATTCTATTTCCAATCCTACTTTGAAAATCCTATTTCAAAGTTTATTTCAAATTTTATTTTTGAAATTCAATATTCGACTCTCTATTCCAATTTCCCATTTCAAACTCCATTTGAATTTTCATATTCAAATCTCTATTTGAATTTTCTTTATTTGAATTCAAATTCTATATTCCATGCTAATTCCGCATATTAAAATTCTATTTGAACTTCTATTTGAATTTCTGATATTCAATCTCCTTTTAGAATTCAAATATTTAAACGCTTTCCAAAGTTCAAATGTTATACTCAAATTTCATTTACATATTTAAAATCCCATTTAAAATCTTATTTAAATTTTCTTCTGAATTTCAAATATTCCAACTCTTTTCAAATATGTACATTCTATTTAAATTTCCACTTAAAAATTCTATTTCAAGTTCTATTTTGAAATTTCATTTCAAATTCCATTTTCGCACTTGTATTTCTATTTCTGAATTATCAAATGATAATTCTTTTCATTTCATTTATAACTACATTATAAAAGAATTATTTATAAACTTCGTTTATAAGGAACTACTTGTTTTATTTTTCAAAACAAGTTTATGTTTCATTTCCATTTAAAAATTCAAATTCTATTTAAAAATAGAATTTTTCCTTTTAAAATCTCAAATGTCCTTTTAATTGGCCCAGTGATATTTAAACACACAAAGCAACGAATTATTTATTTTTCTAACACATCATATATAACAATATATATGCAAACAAATAAACAAACAGATAATATATTTTTGAGGAATCCAGTTGGATTCCTCCAACCTGTTTTCCTGCATCCACAGATGTTAGCACATAAATAATACCAATTCTGCTTCGTGGCAGAATATCGCGGTATAGAAGGTCATCCACTAATCATAGCGTGGGGCGTATAGGGTAATCATCCGCTATGAAACTGCGGGCATCCGCTAATGAGACTGCGGGAATCCAACCAATCAATCAACCCAATATATATATATATATAGCCTAAATAACTAATATATATAAAACAAGCAGAAAAATCCAAACAAGCAACCATAATTATTTTTAACGAAATAAAAATAATTCTAAAGGTGAGTGAGATTTACTCACCTCGATTTCTTTTGTCGAATATCCTGTTTATCTTCAAATTACCGACTACTACTGTTCTCGAATGAAATTCGAACCTGCGATAATTTTATTTAAATTTACCGATTAACTATTTATTTATTTAAATTAACTATCTAAATAAATAATTGACTTTCCTATATTTTTTCTTCTTCCGGTTACTAAATTAAATTTAGCTTAACAAATAATTAAACTAATCTATACTGATGTACTAATTTAATCTATACAAGAAAACATTAACTAAGTATACTAAAAATTTAACACAGATTTATACCTTTCCTTTGTAATTCCAGAAAGACTATTTCTTCCTTATCCTTGCAAACGTATGAACTTGCTTTCTTCCTTAACCTACTATCAATACCCAGTCCGCTGAACTTCCCATTTTTCCTCTTAGAGCTCACCCATCTTTCATCAGTAACCTGTCGCCATTCTTCAATTTCCGTCCTCGACATCAACAGGACCAGTCACCAAAACTACTGACGCCCTTTCGCCACCAACCCTCACCAAATCCCACCGCTCGAAATTCCTTCAACCTGTACAACCAACGCTGCCATCATCGACCCCTTTACCATCGCAACCCAACACCCAGTTAATTCATCACCGTTATTCCCAAAGCCACCCTAAACCGCAGGCCCTAGAAAGCTAGAATTTTGAAGTCGCACAAACCTACAACAATCGCATGAACAACCGACAGTAACGAGATGAAATAGGGGTTTTGAGGGATTCGACTGTTATTTCAACGACTTCGATTTCACCCCCTTTTGGTTTTAAAGCTGATTTCGACTTTGATTTGAAGGATTCGGGTTGGGTTTTTGAAAGTGTCGGCCATTTTTATTTTGAGTTTCGGTTCGAATTGCAGAAGGAAAAATAATTGAGGAAAGCAAGAGAATTAAAAAGGGGAGCGACATTTTCACTTGGCTTGAAGCCTTCGATTTCTGCAAATGAAATGAAGGGGAAACGAGTATAAATAGGCGAGAGGGAGACAAGATGTACATACGCCATTAATTTCCGGTTTCCCAGTTTTAGAAGACAGGCGACAAACTTTTGAGCTCGAGGCAAATATAGGTATTGCGAACTTAAGTTTAGGGTGACGATATAAAAGAAGTAGGTCGGCCGAATTTAATTCCTTTGATTTGATCTAGTTTAATTAAATAATAAAATATTTCACGGTCCCTTAAATTCAAATCTCGAACCACTATTAAATCGTAACGAGTAACGTTGCTAATGTTATTCACTATTCTAAATTCAACGGAATGGGTTCTGAAATTTAATTGTGAGAAGATGACAATTTGAATTAACGATTTAAATTAAACTCGATTTAAAATATAAATTGATTTCAGACAATTAAATCCGCCGATAATAAATTACTATTATCGTTTTTAATTCAAATAAAATTCATATACATCATTTTGACTCCAGTTTAACTTTTGAATTTAATCAAATTCAGATTCTCGTATTATTATAATTATTTCAGATTAAATAAATATATGTGTATATTCAAAATAAAATCATATATCGATTGATATTATCAACCACCATATTTAAAACCATATTAAATATTAAAATTAATCGTTCAAAAACCTGGGTCGTTACAAAAATCATATTGGTGAAGGCTATGAAATGGAATTTATATCGAAGTATTTTCAAGAAAGTTGGGAGTTTTGGTTAAATCAAACATCTCCAATATATTTCGTCAGATAAATATTGCGGTGAGTAAACCTCACTCACCTTTTATTTACAAATTTATTTTTATATAGTTAAAAATAATTGTCTGTGCTTGTTTGAATGCTGTCTGATTGTTTTAAATATATTAGTTATTTAGGACTATTATATATATATTGGGTTGATGATTGGTTGGATTCCCGCAGTCTCATTAGCGGATGCCCGCGGTTTCATTAGCGGATGATTACCCTATACGCCCCACGCTATGATTAGTGGATGACCTTCTATACCGCGATATCCTACCTCGAAGCAGGATGGATATTACCATGTTGACTAACGTTTGTGGATGCAGGAAAAACAGGTTGGAGGAATCCGACTGGATTCCTCAAAAATATATCATCTGTTGTTGTTTGTTTGATTTCATATATATTTATATATGATGTGTTAAAAATCAAATGATTGAAAATTGGTTGATTGATTGTTTAAAATATCCCTGGGGTTTGAATATTGATTCATAAAAATATCGAAAAGGGTATTTGACATTTAAAAAGGGAATTCTATTTTTTTATAAATAGAATTTGAATTTTTAATAAGACTATAGAAAATATTTAACTTGTTTGAAGGTATATAAAACAAGTGATCGAATTTATAAACTTTGTTTATAAATGAAAATATGAGATTTGAATCAAATTTATAAACGTTGTTTATAAATGAAAATATGAGATTTGAATCGAATTTATAAACATTGTTTATAAATGAAATTATGAGATTTGAATTGAATTTATAAACGTTGTTTATAAATGGAAAGGTGGGATTTGAATTGAAGTTATAAACGTTGTTTATAAATAATGCCGAGAATTCAAATGGAATTTGAATATAGAAATTCAAATAGACTTTAACTATTGATTTGAATATAGAAATTCAAATAGACTTTAACTATTGATTTGAATATAGAAATTCAAATAGACTTTAACTGTTGATTTGAATATAGAAATTCAAATGGACTTTAAACTATTGATTTGAATATAGAAATTCAAATGGACTTTTAAACTACAGAATTTGGAAATAGGATTCAAATGAAGTTTAAATAAAGAGAATTCAAATAGAATTGAATTGGAATTTGAATAAGAAGTCGATAAGGGAACAAGAGTATGAGTATAATTAAAATTTGTTAATATGCAGTTAAAATATATTTGAACATGTCATGTTCAAATATGAAGGTAAAATAGACTGAAAAGGTAAGTAACAGATTTAATTAACAAATTGAGTTAAAACGATTGGTATAGTTAAAATAGATTGGACATGCATAAATATACAGGAGACAGGTTTGGAATAAAGTATAGAAGTGAAATAAATAGAATGCCCGACAAAAAGGTACGTATTTAATTTCCATATGAGATTTTATGCGCCGTATCGGCAAGCCGCTTGGCTTTTTCTTTTTCTTTTTGAGATGAGAAGGACCGGGAAAGCTATTTGAAATTTCCCGATGCTCCCGGTACAAAGGAGGTTATGGCGAATTTTTCCGGGAATTTAAGGAGATAGAATATTTTTAAGATAATTTGATAGTTAGAAATCAACGTATCAAAATATATAGAAGTCGATAAGGAAACGAACTTAGAAATAGAATAGTATAATTATAAAGGGAAGTATACGAATAAAATCTCGTAGGAACAGAAAGAGAAAATGTATATGTGTTTAAAAGTGAATAATCAGTTGTATGGTATTGGTTATTCGAGTTAAGTAGTCTTGTCTGTTTTGACGTTAAATGTTATTCAGTCAAGGTCTGAGAGGTAATTATACCACAACTTGGTTGATTTCATGATATACCGATAAGTAGCAAGATTCAGGCTCGAAGATCAATGTGGAATGAGAATTAGTTAAATACTGTATTTGGGTTGTCGTAACGATGTTTTACACAACATCTGTTTTAACCCAAATATGTGCAAAGCTTGGAAATAGAATAATGAATATTTCCTAGTATAGAAAATAAAGGAGGCGATATATGGAAATGTTTTCCAAAGAACGTATAAGGCCAACATGGTTATTGAAAATATTTGGTTAACAAATATTGATAAAGAAATAGAAAAGAGATTTAATTAATGGAATATTAATTAAAGGTTCAGTGATTGTTGGATGTTTGGATGAACACTTGTTTTATTCGATAGTTAAATCATCGACTATCGAAACACTTGTTTTTATTCGATAGTTAAATCACAGACTATCGAAGTTTTGACCATCGTTGTCAATATGGAGAGACCGGTTGGATTATTATCCGAAGAACCACTCCGTATTGGCAGTAGCATTACGAATCAGATTATATAAAGATAATCGAAGACGGAGTAGAGTGCAAGGACTTTTTCTACAAATAGAAATAGTGCCTTCAGTTCATCCTGTTCCTGGGTGACTTGTATGGATGAATGTCTGACAGAGTATTTCCAGAAAGGTCACGTACATTGATTTCTTCAACTGTACCAAGAGTGGAAGCGGAGGAGGAAAACTTCTTTTAGCTGACACGTAATGTACTGTTGTAGACGTCAATTAGTGATTTTCGATGGATCTGACGATGTGACATTCGAAGTGAATCTGGTGTGATGATAAAGCGTAGCTTCTAGCCTCAACATCCGGTAAATGACAGAAATCGGGCAAGCAGCATGGCTATGCAGGTCGCACCTATTAGGGTGTATAATCACCTGATCTAGAGTTTCATTCACTTCTAAAAATCTATTGTCGATGCTGACCCATTCGGGAAACGGTTGCTGATCCCTATCGTTGGTGATATACATTCGATACACTCAAGCGAAATGAGTGGTCGGTCATGTGTGGCTGAGTTGCAAGATGTTCTTGTTGAACTCGGTGTATTCTCCTCTAGAGATATACCAGCGGAAGGTGGTCCCGTACCTTGTCATAGTTGGAAATCCATTACCCAATACGTGCTTGCGGTTTTGATTGTATATATATGTGGAACGTGAGATGCAAACGTTCCACTAGATTGTTATTTACTTGATTTAGACATTATTATAATATCAAAAGAGTTTTGATATAAAGATAAGTCAAGTGTTTGGATTCTCATAAGGGAAAAACCCGTTCCGTGTTATACGGCGTGGTCTTATGAGATATCATTTAGTTTTCTGAAACTGTTTTAAACTGTTTACTCATACCAGTCCCATGACTGACCCGGAGTTTATTTGTTTTGTTCTACCTAAACTCTTGGGTGCCTAAATTTGTACGGGCAGTCAAGTAGTTCAGGATTTTTCAGATATATCTAAAGGAGCTTGGAGCAGGAGGCTTCAGCATTTTCTAGTTATTGTGTTGTTCCGCTATGTTGTAAGTGTTGTACTCTGATAAGTGTATGATATACAGTTAAGATTTTGTATTTCAAAGATGTGATATATTATATTTTGTTCCGCTGCGATGTGAGATTCTGTGTTGTTATTTCTGTTCTTCTTCTACCTCTTTCTTCTAAAAAAAAATGTTTCGTATTTTCGTGATATTTGGGTTGGACGTATGATGTATATAGTCAACTCTGATGTTACGGATTTGCGGGTCATTACAGTTGGTATCAGAGCTTAGGTTGAGCGAATACCTAGGCTGTGTGGAAATGTGCTCATTAGAGATAGGATCAGTAGTATCCTAGAATGAGTTGAGTGTATATATATACGAGAGAGCGTATTTGTTATTTGATATAAAAACCGTTTTATATTGTGTTGACTAGTCTGTTGAGTGGATTATAAATTTTGGTCGAATCGTGGGACGCCACGAAGTCGATAGGAGTTTATAAACATTTGAACAGAAGATTGGACACGATATTGTTTTCAAATAGTTAAGTTGATTGTTAGGATTATAATCAAATTAGATTATAAAAACAGAAATAGTTATATATATAACCAATGGAATTTGTATATGAAATCAGATATACAAATGAGATGAATAGGAAATTGAATTCAAACCAGAATTTAGAATTTTAAAATCCTGAGAGTTTGGAAAATATTTTTCTAAAATGGATTTTGAAAGAAATATAGCACTGAACTCACTTCAGTGGCTGGGAAATAATTCTGATGATGGTCGCAACATCATCAGTGTTCATTTCCGAGTTTCTAAGTGATGAATTGCTGCCTTAGAAAAGTTTTGATGGAAATTTGTTTGGAAGAAACAAGTTGTTTGAAAATTCAAATGTTTTGAATTTGAGATAGATATAAATATATGTATATATTTATATGACTTCAAAGGAATTTTGAAATGTGAAATGGGAATTGAAATATAGATTTCAAATAGAAGTAAATTAAAGGAATTTGAATGTATATAATTCAAATATAAGTGAAATAGAATTTGAATTCAAAGGAATTCAAGTAAGTTTGAATAAAGAAAATTCAAATAGAAATTTTATAAGAAAAATTGAAATGGAATTTGAATTCAAAGGAATTCAAATGGATTTGAATAAAGGAAAGTCAAGGAGAGATTTGAATATTAGAATTCAAATGGAATTTGGTTAAATAGAATTTCAAAGAAAATATAAAGTGGAGGTTGAGTATTAGAGTTCAAGAAAATATAGAGTTTGAAATAAAATTTGAATTCAAAAGAGTTAAAATAGAATTTAAATTCAAAGGATTTCAAATTGAAATTCAACAAAGGAATTTAAATAGAAATTGAATAAAGGATTTGAAGTGGAATTTGAATAAGGGATTTGAAATAGGTTTTGAATGAAGGACTTCAAATAGAAATTGAAAATAAGAAATTCAAATAGGATTTGAAGATAAGGAAACTGAATTAGAATTTGAATCGAAGAAAATTCAAATAGAAATTGAATAGAAGGAAATTCAAATGAGTTGGAATAAAGAAATTCAAATGGAATTTGAATATTGTAAATATATAGAATTTCAATTAGAAGTGAAATAGATCGGGAATATTATGTGAAATGGATTTGATATATATTGAAAATATATCAGAATGGAGTTGAATTTATTATAAACAAAGTTAAAACGCTTATATTTATAAATATAATTAAAACGAGCTCGCCGAAGTGCGGCAGTTCGTAAATTGGCGATTCGAACTTCAATTTAATATACAGAACTCAATTGAAGTCGGAATTCTTTGAAACAAGAATCGTCGGGACCGGTTGAACAATAGTTTTCTAATAAAAGAGAAAAATCAGGATTTCGTCGTATAGATTTTGAGTTATGTCAAAATCAATTTTTTTGAAAAGCAGCGCCAGAAACCACTAAAAATCAAAATGGTATATTTATATAAGTAAAAGGATTTTTAAAGTAAATAAAATCCGAATGGCCATGAGAAAAATATAGACTTGAGTTATATAATGAATGTGAACTCAAGTGATGTAGATAAAATGATTTGGGAAACAATGATCATATTTCTGATTATTGAATTGAATTAACTAAATTGGAAATAATTAGTTAAAGGAAATTTAAATCGAAACTGGGTTTTTGGATAAGTGAAAGAGATTGAGAATTTATATTCGAAATCGAATATATAACTCGAGTTGAAAATATAACTAGATTAGTTATAATTAAGTTGATATACATTTGAACAAGTTATATTCAAATAAAAGGGGTGAAATAGGCAAAACGGTTAATTAGCAACTAGTTAATGGGAATTTGAATGACTGGAACTAAATTTAACTTAAGTAAGTTAAATGGATCGAAACGAATAAATTGAGTAAAATCAATGTGAATGAAATATGAATTGGGAATGAATAAAGAAAATATATTTGTAAAACAAATACAAATGAAGTTATGTGCAAACAAATAGAAGGAGAAATATTTGTAAAAACATTTACAAATAGATTCAATGGAAATATTTATTTATAGAAAATAAATAGAATGTTATAGATGAGATATTTATTTGTTAAATAAATAAAATTTAATCAAAGGAATATTTCGAAGATGAATAGAAAATGGAAATCTGTTTTTAACGGATAAGTAGAAAAGATTAAATTTTGAATAACAGTTTATGAATTAAATTAAATGTTTATCATTCGATAGATAGAATATATAAGTCTGAACTTATATAGAGAAGGGATATTTGGTTTTTAACACCAATAGTTTTAAATAGAAGGGGTACACAACACTTGTATAAGTGAAGTAACGTTATTAAAGAAAACATTTATAAAGTGAAGAACCGTTACTAAAAGTAAATCTTTTTAAATAAAGAAACGTTATCCAATAGGAGTTATTCGAATAGGAGAAGTCGATTAGAGTTAGAAATAATCGATTAGAATTAGAATAAATCGATTAGAGTAAGAATTAACCAATTAGAGTTAATCGGTTAGGGTTAATCCGTAGAGTTAATTGAATGTTAGTTATTCAATTATAATTTATCGAATATTTGTTATTCAAATAAAGAGTTAACCAGATAGAGTTAATTGAACATAGTTAATCGAATTTGAATTTAATTGAATGATAGTTATTCAATTAAAGTTGATCGAATATAGTATTGAGATAGAGTTAGTCAAACATAGTTACTCAGGATAAGCGCCATTTCGTACGACTGCTAGCGTAATTCGCAGGGCTGCAGATAGCCTAGGGCGGTCGGATGTTTCCTGGGGGAATCAGGCGTAACCATTGTGATCGCTGCGATCTAGAGTCAAACGAAGGGAGTTAAATCGAAAAATGGTTCATTCAGATAGAATTAAAGGAGTTATCGAATATAGTTTATTCGGAAGGAGTTATCGATTATTAGTTAATCGAAAGAGATATCGATTATTTGTTAATCGAAATGAGTTATTGATTATAGTTTAATTGAAAGGAGTTATCGATTAGTTTAATCGAAGTGAGTTATAGAATATTGGTTATTCGAAGGAGTTATCGAATTTAGTTATTCGATGGAGTTAATCGAAAAGAGTTAAATCCAATAGAGTTAATTGATAAAAGTAAATTGAATAGAGTAAATCGAATATAGTTTATTCGAAGAAAGGTTTTCGAATCTGGATTATTCGAAATAGAGATTATCGAATATAGTTATTCGAAGGAGGATGTAACGACCCGTGTTTTTCGACCATTTGAATATGAATATTTAAATTAGTTTTAAATATTATATTGGGAATATTGATGGAATTTAATATTTAATTCGTTATTGAAACGAAGTTGAACGTTATAATTTATATAATATAATTCGAGCTTGGAAATGGCGTGCAGTTCGTAATATTTGGTTTTGAACTTCAACTGAGAATACAGAATTCGATATAAATCGGATTTCTGTGAAACAAGAAACGTTGGAACCGTATTGACGATAATTTTCATATGAAAGAAAAAAAATCTAGGTTTCGTGTTATAGTTTGATAGTTATGGCCAAATCAAATTTTGAAATAGTCGCTATGGAAAATCGTTATTAAAATATAGGCCTTTAAAGTAGTCGTTTTGCAAACGGGCTCTGTTTTCGACGAAACCAGTTCCGTTGAGTTCGTATCGTCGATTAGAGTCAGAATATATATATAGTTTGTTATTTTTGGAGATCGAGAAATTTGGCGTTAAAAAGGGTAGGGCGGTTCGGGGTAAAAACAGCCTATCGGGCAAACAGTCTCAGAATGCGACGAAACTAGTGCCGATGGGTTCGTATCGAAAAGTTATTGCAAGATATCAAGGTTTCAAGTTGATTCGATTTATCTGGTGATCGTGAAAAAATTAAACGCGTGTTCATTTCTGGTTTTATAAAGGAATTTTTTTCATACGATATCGGAATTCAACGAAACTTGTCCCATTGGGTCCGGAATACTTTTCTACATCAAGATTAGCTTTTTTATCAGTAGACAAGAATCGATTATTATATGTTTTACGTGATACTTCAAGACGAAGTTTCGTTATATATATATATATATCTTCCTTCTAAATAACACTGCATTGAAATGACCAGCCGCGCAGCCTATGTTGGATTTGAAAACTCAATGAACCAACAGCCGAACCCTATGTATGGCAACGACAAAACAGCTCAGTCCTTATGTTCCCATCACTGCATGTAGTCTGCGCCATGAGGACAACACAACCGCTGCAAACATTTCTTGTCAAATAAAAATTACGCACATGACTAGAGCATTGGAAATGAACAAGCTAAAGAAATATATATAGCCGAAGACTATAAGATCCCTACCCTGTACCCCCTATTTCGTGCTTGCCAAACCACTTCCTTGCTGCTCAAGCCCACCACTCTATAAATATGGGTGTAGTCAATTCAGTTTGTTCAGAAAGTTTAAAAATGAATACTCCATTTTTCCGTTCTGAAGCAAATACATTTACAGACAAAAACACTTCTTTAATGTTTATATTTACAAAGATTTGGGCGCTACTATATGGTGAGGTATTGACGTGATGCTTGGAGGAGAAGGAAATGTATCAGGTGGGAAGTTGCGGTTTACAGCAGGTAAGGAGGTGGGGGAAATTTGTGGCGCACAGAAACAAGTGCAAGGGGATTTTAATGGGTGAGGCCGAACGCTGTGCATGGGGGTGTTCTTGGGAAGTGGCACTGTATGAAGTGGAGTTGTGTGGTTCCAGGGCAGTGGAAGCGCGGTGCAAGAAGGAGGACGTGAAGAAAATACAATGGGATGTCGGATGGTGAAATGGGAAGAGAAGTATGCAGTGGATCTTGGGCGTCCTTGCAAGGAGGAACAGCAAAAGGTGAGTGCGTGGCACACCCAATCAAGCTTAGTTTAAACTTAATTAAGTATATATATATTTTTTTCATCTGGTAACGCGCCTAATGATGTTTAAACTACCAGATTAATAGTGAATAAAATACCGTTAAGTTTTAAAAATATTTAAACAAGAAAGGAACTATGTTTGCCACAATATGTTCGGACAGTAAAAATTATATTGCATGAGATAGTATGTATTGCTATGTCACACTTGCCAGAAGTATAAAATCATGTGAATGAACCAATGCTCCTGTTCATTATATATATTATCCTTGACAGCATTTAGTTCGAACGTGTTAAGAACGTTTAGTGTACTAGTGATGCAAATAAAATAAAATAAAATAAGAAGAGAGAATATTTGATTTAGATAGGATCATATATTATAGTGTGTATAACGGTGTCATACGTTGACAGAATAGGACCAACCAAGGAGCACTGGGACTGTATGACAAACACTTCAATATAGAACTGTTTTGATCAGAATTTAAAGGAGATGGAAATCAAGGTGAGTTAAACTCACTCAGTTACCCTTTTTATATTTTATATAAATTGGGTATTTTTATTTTGTGTGCTCTGCTTGCCAATGGTTGACTATTTTGCTAGTTATACATTGATCTGTTGATTTAACCGATGAAATTAAACTGTGTTTAATTTCAATGAAATACCAAATCGTTATTTTTAACGATTGATTCCAATAAAGGTGACTCACCTTGGTTGGTCACGTTTATTTTATAAACGTGTTTTAACGGTTGAATTGTTTGAATTGCTTATGGTTGATGTTAAATGGCCGTTATTTAATTTATCTGTTAAACAAAACTGAACAGTCTGATTTGAGATAACCATTTGAATACAGGGAAGAACAGGTTGGAGGGATCCAACCGGATTCCTCAAATATATTATTTATTTCATATTTTCACATATGAACTGTCCTGTTTGGTTGATTGATTTGATTATTGATTTGGACTGGGAATTCAACCTGTGTTATGTTTAAACCAATGGGTGATATTGGTTGGGTATTTGGCAGCGTATGGCCTATAAAATCAATCATGTTATAAATATTGATTCACCGTCAGGTGAATCGATAAAGATGAAGTTATAAAATTTACTTTATAACTGGAGTTGGATTTTGAATATATTATTTTGAATAAAGGTTTATAAAAGAAAAGTAAATAAATAAATATTTTTATTTATTTAAGACTTCGATTTGTTCTGATGTTAATCAGATCTACAATTATGAGCATAAGAAATGAGATAAATGGTTAAACTTTAATAAGTGTTTTGTAAACAGCGATTTTAGCGCTATAGTTATAATATATGTTTTGTAAATCTAAATAGCGATTTTAGCGCTGTTGCCATAGTAAATGTTTTTGTAATCTAAACAGCGATTATAGCGCTGTTGTTTTGTAAATCTAAATAGTAATTATAATGCTATTGTTATAACATATGTGCTATAAATTTCTTTGTGAAAACTAATGGATTTCCGAATTTAAAAGATGATTTGAAGGAAGATTTAAGTGGGTAATTGAATATAGTTATTCAAGCTAGAGTCAGTCAAACATAGTTATTCAAGTTGAGTTGCCATTTCGTACGACTGCTAGCGTAATTCGCAGGGCTGCAGATAGCCTACGGAGGTCGGATGTTTCCTGAGGGAATCAGGCGTAACCATTGTGATCGCTGCGATCTAGAGTCAAGCGAATGGAGTTAAGTCGAATATTTGTTAATCGATTAGAGTTAAATCAAAATTAGAGTTATTCAAATATCGTATTTTTGAATATTTAAAAGAGTTAGAAGTTTTAATTTAACAAAAAGTAAATCAGTTTTGTTAAAGGCCAAGTGATGCTGAATACTGAACCAGTGAACTCATTGGAGTGTCATGATTGAAACACTGTATATTTTGATAGTTAAAACACCGACTATCAAATCTGACCAATACGATTGTTGGTACGGAAAGACCGGGATCGAAATTATATTCGGAAACCATTCCGACCAACAAATACGTGAAGATCTCAGAAGATGATCGAGATGGAGCATTGAAGACCGTGGATCTTCATAAACGGAAGAACCACTAATATTCTCTGCCTGGCAAGCGGAGGATAAGTTGTGATTCTGTCATGGTTGGATTCTACGGGTTGCAAGGACTTCTCGCTACTGATCCATGGGGTGATTCCTATATGGATGCGGTAGGAGAGTGCCTTCGGTTCATCCTGTTCCTGGATGACGTATATGGACGAATGTCTGACAGAGTATTTCCAAAGGGTCATGTACGTTGATTTCTTCAAACGTGCTATGGTTGTTGGCAGAGAATTGCTGCTCTCTTAGCTTCCAGCTAGAGTATTTTTGTGGATATCAATTAGTGATATCTGATGGATTTGACGATGTGGCATTCAAAGTAAATGACGACCAGATGATCAGAAGTTAATTCTGGCCTCAAGCCTCATCAACCGGGAAATGACAAAAAATCGGGCAGGCAGCATGGCTATGTGGGTCGCTCCCATTAGGGTGTATGATCACCTATCTAGAGGAAATCCTATTTGTTTCTTAATCTATGTTTCGATGCTGTCCCTTGTCGGGAGAAGGTTGCTGATCCCAACCGTCGGTGATATACATTCGATACACTCAAGCGAAATGAGGGGTCGGTCATGTGAGGGCCGGGTTGCAAGAAGTTCTTGTTGAACCCAGTGTATTCGTCTCTAGAGATACACTATCGGCAGGTGGTCCCATACCTTGTCAAGTTGGAATCCAATCTCCAATAAGCGCCTGCGGTTTTGATTGTATACTATATATGTGGAGCGTGAGATGCAAGCGTTCCACTAGATTGTTATTTACTTGTATTTAGACATTATTATAATATCAGAAAAGATATTGGTTTCAAACTGTTTTGGGTTATCATAAGGTAAAAACCGTCCGTATTTATGTGTGGATTTGGTCTTACGATTATCCTTTTCTTTTGAAAAGATTTTGAACTTTAAAATCATGATTGGATGGTTCACCCTTAATACTGTGCGAGTTTATCTCACTCTGGTTCACCAGACTGACCCGGTGTTTTGTAAATGCTCGGGTTAGACCGGGTTGTACAGGTTCAGGTTATCGACTGCTATGAAGAGACGAGCTGGAAGAGTCCAGACGTATGATATTACTACTATTCCGCTGTGTGTTGTATGAGGACAGATTATCACTGTCCAGATGTTGATGTACTCTGATATTGTAAGTATTTTCAAAGTTCTCAATAAAGATTTATTTCTGTATTATATTTTGTTCCGTTGCGATGTGAGACCCTGTGTGTGTGGTGTTTTCTTCTTCTTCTATTCTAGTATTTCTATCTTATCTATTCTCACCCTCTAACTTCTTTCTATTAATGATCTGGAATGTTCGATGTCTGAATAGTCAACATGGTAGTTTGATGTTGATTTTAGGAGTCGAAAATCCCAGTTCGTTATAGTGGTATCAGAGCTGAAGGTTAAGTGATTACCTTGGCTCTATGGCGTGACTCAGTAGAGATGGGGTTAGCAATACCCTAGACTGAGTTGAGTGTATAATATACGAGTGAACGTATTTGTAGATTTTATAAAAATTTGTTTTGTATTGTGGAGATTTATTTGTTTGAGCTGTTTATGAATTTTGGTCGATCAGTTTGATCCACTGTATCGATAGGGGTTTCTAAACGCTTGAATACGATGAACCGACGCAGTATGTTTTGAAAGAGGGTAAATGAAATAATTTACCCAAATTATATTTTGATATAAAAAAATCTATATATTTGAAGTATTATAGTACATTGGATGTGTTGGTTGATTATTATTGAAATGGTTATATAAATAACCAATTGGAATTCGTATAATATAAAAGCAGATTTTTTAAATCTGAAATTAAATCAGAATTGGAATTAAAATCCCCAAAAGTGGGAAAGGTGACTGTAAATGAACCTGGATTGAATATATGAGAATTTTAAAATCCTGGGAGATTTTAAATTGTTTACAAGCATCTTGAATTTTATTTCGAAATAGATTTCAAAACGAAAGTGTTTAAAATTGGAATTTTGAAATGATATAGTATTGAACTCACTTTGATAGCTGGGAAATAACTCTGATGATGCTGGCCACATCATCAGTGTTCATTTTCGAGTTCTAAGTGACGGATTACTACCAAAGATCTTGTTTTGAATTGCTTTGAGAAAAACAAGTTGTTTTGAATCCTGAAAAGTGAATATTTGATTTTTTGAAAAAAGCTGGACTGTTTAAAAACTCCCAGGGAAATTGTTAAACAAAGGCAAATTAAATAGAAATTGGGAAATAAAAAAAATATGAATTGAATTGAAACCAATTAACTGGAAATTGAATCGGGATATAATATATCAAGTCGAATTGGATTTTGAATTGGGAGACAGGAATCTGAATGATGTTGGTTAAGAGTTGAAATAGATAATGGATGGAAATTGAGTTAAGAATGGGATTTGGCATGGACGCGTGAAGGATTTGGTTTTGAGAATAAAATTGGGATCTGGTTGGGAATGCATTTGTATATGCTGACAGGGTAGCAGATGGAAAGGATATAATGATATGCCCGACAAAAAGGTACACGTTTATTTTTATATGGGTTTGGTGATTTATGAGCCTATTTGGCAAGCCGCTTGGCTGTTTCATTTTCTTTTGAATTGAAGGAGGCTTAGAAAGGCGAGTTGGGGTTGTACCGATTGAGCCGTACAGAGGAGGTGCTGGCGAAATTTTTCGGGAATTTAAGGTGTTAGAAAATTTTCAAAATATTGATTTATAGTATTGAATTGATTTAAAATAAATTATATTTGAAAGTTAATGAGCTTATAACATTCTTTCTTACCATAGCAATTTCGAGGACGAAATTATTTTAAGGGGGGAAGAATGTAACGACCCGTGTTTTTCGACCATTTGAATATGAATATTTAAATTAGTTTTAAATATTATATTGGGAATATTGATGGAATTTAATATTTAATTCGTTATTGAAACGAAGTTGAACGTTATAATTTATATATAATATAATTCGAGCTTGGAAATGGCGTGCAGTTCGTAATATTTGGTTTTGAACTTCAACTGAGAATACAGAATTCGATATAAATCGGATTTATGTGAAACAAGAAACGTTGGAACCGTATTGACGATAATTTTCATATGAAAGAAAAAAAATCTAGGTTTCGTGTTATAGTTTGATAGTTATGGCCAAATCAAATTTTGAAATAGTCGCTATGGAAAATCGTTATTAAAATATAGGCCTTTAAAGTAGCCGTTTTGCAAACGGGCTCTGTTTTCGACGAAACCAGTTCCGTTGAGTTCGTATCGTCGATTAGAGTCAGAATATATATATAGTTTGTTATTTTTAGAGATCGAGAAATTTGGCGTTAAAAAGGGTAGGGCGGTTCGGGGTAAAAACAGCCTATCGGGCAAACAGTCTCAGAATGCGACGAAACTAGTGCCGTTGGGTTCGTATCGAAAAGTTATTGCAAGATATAAAGGTTTCAAGTTGATTCGATTTATCTGGTGATCGTGAAAAAATTAAACGCGTGTTCATTTCTGGTTTTATAAAGGAATTTTTTTCATACGATATCGGAATTCAACGAAACTTGTCCCATTGGGTCCGGAATACTTTTCTACATCAAGATTAGCTTTTTTATCAGTAGACAAGAATCGATTATTATATGTTTTACGTGATACTTCAAGACGAAGTTTCGTTATATATATATATATATATATATCTTCCTTCTAAATAACACTGCATTGAAATGACCAGCCGCGCAGCCTATGTTGGATTTGAAAACTCAATGAACCAACAGCCGAACCCTATGTATGACAACGACAAAACAACTCAGTCCTTATGTTCCCATCACTGCATGTAGTCTGCGCCATGAGGACAACACAACCGCTGCAAACATTTCTTGTCAAATAAAAGTTACGCACATGACTAGAGCATTGGAAATGAACAAGCTAAAGAAATATATATAGCCGAAGACTATAAGATCCCTACCCTGTACCCCCTATTTCGTGCTTGCCAAACCACTTCCTTGCTGCTCAAGCCCACCACTCTATAAATATGGGTGTAGTCAATTCAGTTTGTTCAGAAAGTTTAAAAATGAATACTCCATTTTTCCGTTCTGAAGCAAATACATTTACAGACAAAAACACTTCTTTAATGTTTATATTTACAAAGATTTGGGCGCTACTATATGGTGAGGTATTGACGTGATGCTTGGAGGAGAAGGAAATGTATCAGGTGGGAAGTTGCGGTTTACAGCAGGTAAGGAGGTGGGGGAAATTTGTGGCGCACGGAAACAAGTGCAAGGGGATTTTAATGGGTGAGGCCGAACGCTGTGCGTGGGGGTGTTCTTGGGAAGTGGCACTGTATGAAGTGGAGTTGTGTGGTTCCAGGGCAGTGGAAGCGCGGTGCAAGAAGGAGGACGTGAAGAAAATACAATGGGATGTCGGTTGGTGAAATGGGAAGAGAAGTATGCAGTGGATCTTGGGCGGCCTTGCAAGGAGGAACAACAAAAGGTGAGTGCGTGGCACACCCAATCAAGCTTAGTTTAAACTTAATTAAGTATATATATTTTTTTCATCTGGTAACGCGCCTAATGATGTTTAAACTACCTGATTAATAGTGAATAAAATACCGTTAAGTTTTAAAAATATTTAAACAAGAAAGGAACTATGTTTGCCACAATATGTTCGGACAGTAAAAATTATATTGCATGAGATAGTATGTATTGCTATGTCACACTTGCCAGAAGTATAAAATCATGTGAATGAACCAATGCTCCCGTTCATTATATATATTATCCTTGACAGCATTTAGTTCGAACGTGTTAAGAACGTTTAGTGTACTAGTGATGCAAATAAAATAAAATAAAATAAGAAGAGAGAACATTTGATTTAGATAGGATCATATATTATAGTGTGTATAACGGTGTCATACGTTGACAGAATAGGACCAACCAAGGAGCACTGGGACCGTATGACAAACACTTCAATATAGAACTGTTTTGATCAGAATTTAAAGGAGATGGAAATCAAGGTGAGTTAAACTCACTCAGTTACCCTTTTTATATTTTATATAAATTGGGTATTTTTATTTTGTGTGCTCTGCTTGCCAATGGTTGACTATTTTGCTAGTTATACATTGATCTGTTGATTTAACCGATGAAATTAAACTGTGTTTAATTTCAATGAAATACCAAATCGTTATTTTTAACGATTGATTCCAATAAAGGTGACTCACCTTGGTTGGTCACGTTTATTTTATAAACGTGTTTTAACGGTTGAATTGTTTGAATTGCTTATGGTTGATGTTAAATGGTCGTTATTTAATTTATCAGTTAAACAAAACTGAACAGTCTGATTTGAGATAACCATTTGAATACAGGGAAGAACAGGTTGGAGGGATCCAACCGGATTCCTCAAATATATTATTTATTTCATATTTTCACATATGAACTGTCCTGTTTGGTTGATTGATTTGATTATTGATTTGGACTGGGAATTCAACCTGTGTTGTGTTTAAACCAATGGGTGATATTGGTTGGGTATTTGACAGCGTATGGCCTATAAAATCAATCATGTTATAAATATTGATTCACCGTCAGGTGAATCGATAAAGATGAAGTTATAAAATCTACTTTATAACTGGAGTTGGATTTTGAATATATTATTTCGAATAAAGGTTTATAAAAGAAAAGTAAATAAATAAATATTTTTATTTATTTAAGACTTCGATTTGTTCTGATGTTAATCAGATCTACAATTATGAGCATAAGAAATGAGATAAATGGTTAAACTTTAATAAGTGTTTTGTAAACAGCGATTTTAGCGCTATAGTTATAATATATGTTTTGTAAATCTAAATAGCGATTTTAGCTCTGTTGCCATAGTAAATGTTTTTTTAATCTAAACAGCGATTATAGCGCTGTTGTTTTGTAAATCTAAATAGTAATTATAATGCTATTGTTATAACATATGTGCTATAAATTTCTTTGTGAAAACTAATGGATTTCCGAATTTAAAAGATGATTTGAAGGAAGATTTAAGTGGGTAATTGAATATAGTTATTCAAGCTAGAGTCAGTCAAACATAGTTATTCAAGTTGAGTTGCCATTTCGTACGACTGCTAGCGTAATTCGCAGGGCTGCAGATAGCCTACGGAGGTCGGATGTTTCCTGAGGGAATCAGGCGTAACCATTGAGATCGCTGCGATCTAGAGTCAAGCGAATGGAGTTAAGTCGAATATTTGTTAATCGATTAGAGTTAAATCAAAATTAGAGTTATTCAAATATCGTATTTTTGAATATTTAAAAGAGTTAGAAGTTTTAATTTAACAAAAAGTAAATCAGTTTTGTTAAAGGCCAAGTGATGCTGAATACTGAACCAGTGAACTCATTGGAGTGTCATGATTGAAACACTGTATATTTTGATAGTTAAAACACCGACTATCAAATCTGACCAATACGATTGTTGGTACGGAAAGACCGGGATCGAAATTATATTCGGAAACCATTCCGACCAACAAATACGTGAAGATCTCAGAAGATGATCGAGATGGAGCATTGAAGACCGTGGATCTTCATAAACGGAAGAACCACTAATATTCTCTGCCTGGCAAGCGGAGGATAAGTTGTGATTCTGTCATGGTTGGATTCTACGGGTTGCAAGGACTTCTCGCTACTGATCCATGGGGTGATTCCTATATGGATGCGGTAGGAGAGTGCCTTCGGTTCATCCTGTTCCTGGATGACGTATATGGACGAATGTCTGACAGAGTATTTCCAAAGGGTCATGTACGTTGATTTCTTCAAACGTGCTATGGTTGTTGGCGGAGAATTGCTGCTCTCTTAGCTTCCAGCTAGAGTATTTTTGTGGATATCAATTAGTGATATCTGATGTATTTGACGATGTGGCATTCAAAGTAAATGACGACCAGATGATCAGAAGTTAATTCTGGCCTCAAGCCTCATCAACCGGGAAATGACAAAAAATCGGGCAGGCAGCATGGCTATGTGGGTCGCTCCCATTAGGGTGTATGATCACCTATCTAGAGGAAATCCTATTTGTTTCTTAATCTATGTTTCGATGTTGTCCCTTGTCGAGAGACGGTTGCTGATCCCAACCGTCGGTGATATACATTCGATACACTCAAGCGAAATGAGGGGTCGGTCATGTGAGGGCCGGGTTGCAAGAAGTTCTTGTTGAACCCAGTGTATTCGTCTCTAGAGATACACTATCGGCAGGTGGTCCCATACCTTGTCAAGTTGGAATCCAATCTCCAATAAGCGCCTGCGGTTTTGATTGTATACTATATATGTGGAGCGTGAGATGCAAGCGTTCCACTAGATTGTTATTTACTTGTATTTAGACATTATTATAATATCAGAAAAGATATTGGTTTCAAACTGTTTTGGGTTATCGTAAGGTAAAAACCGTCCGTATTTATGTGTGGATTTGGTCTTACGATTATCCTTTTCTTTTGAAAAGATTTTGAACTTTAAAATCATGATTGGATGGTTCACCCTTAATACTGTGCGAGTTTATCTCACTCTGGTTCACCAGACTGACCCGGTGTTTTGTAAATGCTCGGGTTAGACCGGGTTGTACAGGTTCAGGTTATCGACTGCTATGAAGAGACGAGCTGGAAGAGTCCAGACGTATGATATTACTACTATTCCGCTGTGTGTTGTATGAGGACAGATTATCACTGTCCAGATGTTGATGTACTCTGATATTGTAAGTATTTTCAAAGTTCTCAATAAAGATTTATTTCTGTATTATATTTTGTTCCGCTGCGATGTGAGACCCTGTGTGTGTGGTGTTTTCTTCTTCTTCTATTCTAGTATTTCTATCTTATCTATTCTCACCCTCTAACTTCTTTCTATTAATGATCTGGAATGTTCGATGTCTGAATAGTCAACATGGTAGTTTGATGTTGATTTTCGGAGTCGAAAATCCCAGTTCGTTACAGAGGAGTTATCAGATAGGGTTTTATTTGAAAGAGAGTATGTAAGGAAGTTTGAATATTGAGTATCAACATAAATAAGTTTTGAAAAGTTAATGGGTTTGTAGCACTTTTTCTACCTTAGCAATTTCGAGGACGAAATTATTTTAAGTGGGGAAGAATGTAATGACCCGGATATTCCGTCGGTAGAGTTTGAATATTTAATACGGTTTTAAATATTAATTTGATAAATTAAATGAATATTTATATTAAGTTATCGATTTAATAATCAATTTCGATTTAATATTGGATATATTAAATTATTGGAATACGATAATGGATTTAGTTAAATTCAAAGTTTAAATTTGAATTGAATTCAGTTCAAATAATTTATAGGAAATTTTATTTGAATTTATAACGGTAATAATATTTATTTATTTTCGAAAGAATAAACCGGTCTGAAATTAATTTATATCGAACTAAATTAATATCTTCACCATATGATCGAATTGGACTTCTTGACCAATCCCAGTGTGTCCGGAATGGTGGTTAAACCATAGAATCGATAGTTGTTGGGTTCAGAAAGGAGTTCGGCATCATGGGTATTTTAAATTTAAGGATACAGTTTTTTTAAAACAAATTAAAATTAAAATATAATATTATAATTCCCCTCCTTTTAATGGACTTAAACAAAAACAACAAGGCAAAGAAATCATAAGGGGGAAAAACCGAACATGTCTTCCTCTTCAACTCCACAAGTTATTGGCCTCGTTGTTCACTCGAAAAACCAAACCTCTCTATTATAAAATCGCTCTGCTCCTCTAAATTTTCCAAATCAAAAATCGGAGGCCGCACTCATCCTTTCCTCAGAAAAATCAAATCCGACATTTCAATTAAAAATCGAAGCCAACATCTTATTGAAATCGCTGCCTCCCTTTCAAATTCAATTCGAAACCGCGATTGATATTGCTGGATCTCGGGAACTCGACGCAGCACTCGCGAAGGTCGGAAGCTCAATAGCGTTGGTGGAGGCACTCGCAAAGTAAGGCGATCAAATTACTGGTGTTGGACATTCTCAGCAATCTAGGGTTATTTGCGATGGTCGCTGGAGGGTGTGCGATGGATGCTGGAGAAGCCGATGGTTTGAATCAAAAGCATCGATACCATCCAGGTGCGACAGTGAGGACTAGGATGCGATTGGGGTCGTTCAGCATCTTCCTGGAGGGTTTGTGATATTTCCGTTCATACTGATGTCGCGTTCAACTCCCTGTAGTTGCGAGTGAAGGTTCGAAGTCGCGACATCCCTGAGGGTAGCAAGTTGTTCGATGTAGCTAAGAGGTGAAGGACAAGTGTTCATAAATGGCGTTGAGCTCTCCTAGGTAGCAGGAACCGGAAGAAAAAAAAAGGTCTATAGTGATGATGGGTCGAGGATGGGTAATTTAAGGGGGTCACAACCATGTATTTGCAGACTTCAGCTTTGTTTAGCAAGGTAAAATTTAAATGAAGATTTAAATTTAATTATTTAATTAATTAACTATGTTAACAAAGTTGATTTATTTTAGTTTAAATCAAAACTTATAAACACATAACTATGTCATATAGTATTGGATTTAGCAATTCAAGTTGCATCAAAATCATATTGGTGAAGGCTATGAAATGGAATTTATATCGAAGTATTTTCAAGAAAGTTGGGAGTTTTGGTTAAATCAAACATCTCCAATATATTTCGTCAGATAAATATTGCGGTGAGTAAACCTCACTCACCTTTTATTTAGAAATTTATTTTTATATAGTTAAAAATAATTGTCTGTGCTTGTTTGAATGCTGTCTGATTGTTTTAAATATATTAGTTATTTAGGACTATTATATATATATTGGGTTGATGATTGGTTGGATTCCCGCAGTCTCATTAGCGGATGCCCGCGGTTTCATTAGCGGATGATTACCCTATACGCCCCACGCTATGATTAGTGGATGACCTTCTATACCGCGATATCCTGCCTCGACGCAGGATGGGTATTACCATGTTGACTAACGTTTGTGGATGCAGGAAAAACAGGTTGGAGGAATCCGACTGGATTCCTCAAAAATATATTATCTGTTGTTGTTTGTTTGATTTCATATATATTTATATATGATGTGTTAAAAATCAAATGATTGAAAATTGGTTGATTGATTGTTTAAAATATCACTGGGGTTTGAATATTGATTCATAAAAATATCGAAAAGGGTATTTGACATTTAAAAAGGGAATTCTATTTTTTTATAAATAGAATTTGAATTTTTAATAAGACTATAGAAAATATTTAACTTGTTTGAAGGTATATAAAACAAGTGATCGAATTTATAAACTTTGTTTATAAATGAAAATATGAGATTTGAATCAAATTTATAAACGTTGTTTATAGATGAAAATATGAGATTTGAATCGAATTTATAAACATTGTTTATAAACGAAATTATGAGATTTGAATTGAATTTATAAACGTTGTTTATAAATGGAAAGGTGGGATTTGAATTGAAGTTATAAACGTTGTTTATAAATAATGCCGAGAATTCAAATGGAATTTGAATATAGAAATTCAAATAGACTTTAACTATTGATTTGAATATAGAAATTCAAATAGACTTTAACTATTGATTTGAATATAGAAATTCAAATAGACTTTAACTATTGATTTGAATATAGAAATTCAAATGGACTTTTAAACTACAGAATTTGGAAATAGGATTCAAATGAAGTTTAAATAAAGAGAATTCAAATAGAATTGAATTGGAATTTGAATAAGAAGTCGATAAGGGAACGGGAGTATGAGTATAATTAGAATTTGTTAATATGCAGTTAAAATATATTTGAACATGTCATGTTCAAATATGAAGGTAAAATAGACTGAAAAGGTAAGTAACAGATTTAATTAACAAATTGAGTTAAAACGATTGGTATAGTTAAAATAGATTGGACATGCATAAATATACAGGAGACAGGTTTGGAATAAAGTATAGAAGTGAAATAAATAGAATGCCCGACAAAATGGTACGTATTTAATTTCCATATGAGATTTTATGCGCCATATCGGCAAGCCGCTTAGCTTTTTCTTTTTCTTTTTGAGATGAGAAGGACCGGGAAAGCTATTTGAAATTTCCCGATGCTCCCGGTACAAAGGAGGTTATGGCGAATTTTTCCGGGAATTTAAGGAGATAGAATATTTTTAAGATAATTTGATGGTTAGAAATCAACGTATCAAAATATATAGAAGTCGATAAGGAAACGAACTTAGAAATAGAATAGTATAATTATAAAGGGAAGTATAAGAATAAAATCTCGTAGGAATAGAAAGAGAAAATGTATATGTGTTTAAAAGTGAATAATCAGTTGTATGGTATTGGTTATTCGAGTTAAGTAGTCTTGTCTGTTTTGACGTTAAATGTTATTCAGTCAAGGTCTGAGAGGTAATTATACCCCAACTTGGTTGATTTCATGATATACCGATAAGTAGCAAGATTCAGGCTCGAAGATCAATGTGGAATGAGAATTAGTTAAATACTGTATTTGGGTTGTCGTAACGATGTTTTACACAACATCTGTTTTAACCCAAATATGTGCAAAGCTTGGGAATAGAATAATGAATATTTCCTAGTATAGAAAATAAAGGAAGGCGATATATGGAAATGTTTTCCAAAGAACGTATAAGGCCAACATGGTTATTGAAAATATTTGGTTAACAAATATTGATAAAGAAATAGAAAAGAGATTTAATTAATGGAATATTAATTAAAGGTTCAGTGATTGTTGGATGTTTGGATGAACACTTGTTTTATTCGATAGTTAAATCATCGACTATCGAAACACTTGTTTTTATTCGATAGTTAAATCACAGACTATCGAAGTTTTGACCATCGTTGTCAATATGGAGAGACCGGTTGGATTATTATCCGAAGAACCACTCCGTATTGGCAGTAGCGTTACGAATCAGATTATATAAAGATAATCGAAGACGGAGTAGAGTGCAAGGACTTTTTCTATAAATAGAAATAGTGCCTTCAGTTCATCCTGTTCCTGGGTGACTTGTATGGATGAATGTCTGACAGAGTATTTCCAGAAAGGTCACGTACATTGATTTCTTCAACTGTACCAAGAGTGGAAGCGGAGGAGGAAAACTTCTTTTAGCTGACACGTAATGTACTGTTGTAGACGTCAATTAGTGATTTTCGATGGATCTGACGATGTGACATTCGAAGTGAATCTGGTGTGATGATAAAGCGTAGCTTCTAGCCTCAACATCCGGTAAATGACAGAAATCGGGCAAGCAGCATGGCTATGTAGGTCGCACCTATTAGGGTGTATAATCACCTGATCTAGAGTTTCATTTACTTCTAAAAATCTATTGTCGATGCTGACCCATTCGGGAAACGGTTGCTGATCCCAATCGTTGGTGATATACATTCGATACACTCAAGCGAAATGAGTGGTCGGTCATGTGTGGCTGAGTTGCAAGATGTTCTTGTTGAACTCGGTGTATTCTCCTCTAGAGATATACCAGCGGAAGGTGGTCCCATACCTTGTCATAGTTGGAAATCCATTACCCAATACGTGCTTGCGGTTTTGATTGTATATATATGTGGAACGTGAGATGCAAACGTTCCACTAGATTGTTATTTACTTGATTTAGACATTATTATAATATCAAAAGAGTTTTGATATAAAGATAAGTCAAGTGTTTGGATTCTCATAAGGGAAAAACCTGTTCCGTGTTATACGGCGTGGTCTTATGAGATATCATTTAGTTTTCTGAAACTGTTTTAAACTGTTTACTCATACCAGTCCCATGACTGACCCGGAGTTTATTTGTTTTGTTCTACCTAAACTCTTGGGTGCCTAAATTTGTACGGGCAGTCAAGTAGTTCAGGATTTTTCAGATATATCTAAAGGAGCTTGGAGCAGGAGGCTTCAGCATTTTCTAGTTATTGTGTTGTTCCGCTATGTTGTAAGTGTTGTACTCTGATAAGTGTATGATATACAGTTAAGATTTTGTATTTCAAAGATGTGATATATTATATTTTGTTCCGCTGCGATGTGAGATTCTGTGTTGTTATTTCTGTTCTTCTTCTACCTCTTTCTTCTAAAAAAAAATGTTTCGTATTTTCGTGATATTTGGGTTGGACGTATGATGTATATAGTCAACTCTGATGTTACGGATTTGCGGATCATTACAATGATGGTTCGGTTCGGGTCCAGCTCCTCAATGCATTCGGTTCGGGTCCACCTCCTCCATGCGGTTCGGTTCGGGTCCAATCTGCTCCAGCTTGCTTGCTCCGATCCGATCCCAGGTTCCATTCCGATCCGATCCGATCTTCAACCCAACTCCAACCCTTTCGCACATGGCCTTCCTTCTTGCCAAGCCCTCATTCTTGTACTAGGTTCCAATCCAGTTCGGTACTCTGTTCAGCTCCCCAGTCCGACCCGAACCCCCTAACCCGATTCGATCCGAAACCCTACACAACTTCCTGCAACTTTTCCAGCAACTGTTTTATGCAATACGACGGCGTTTTCGACCACTCTAACTCTTCTAATCAATCACAAAGCATATCATACAGTCATAGCAACATAGAAAACTAACCACAAACACCAAAACAATGAATTAACATGTCAAAACGGATCAAATATACCCAAAAACTCATATTTTCCCTTAAGCATGTTTAGGCAAAACTAATGATATGATTAACAAAACTTAACCAAACCAGACCAAATTTTTAACAGAGGTATAAAACATTATTTTCGAATTTATAAATATTTATCCAGAATTTATTAGTGTATAAATTCGCTAATCTTCACTAATTACCCTTAATTAACCATAATTAGTGAGGAACTATGCAAATCACTCACCTTGGCCACAAATAAAATTTTCAGAACTGAAACATCGCTGATTTGGGCGAATACTGGTGTCTAACAGCAGCTCTAATACTAGTTTGGTGGAGATCTTCTTTGATTTGATATAGATTAAGCCAAAACTTGATTAGAAAGTGATTAGAAGCTGATTTGGGTGTTGGATGCCATTGCTAGGGTTCCAAGAATGAAAGTGGTGGCTAAAAGAAATATTTTCTAACTCTAATCAGCCCCTATACATGTCAAATCCCGAAATGGGTCTTGGGCCCTCTTGCTAATCACCCTAATTAGGCCCGGTTAAGCTGTTTTTCACCTTCTAAACCTTGTTTCAGTCATATCTCCCAAACGGTGCGTCCGTTTGGCTAATATGACCACTCTACGGAAAGGTAAGCCATCATCCGGAGACAATGGTAGTGGTTTCAGGTCAAAATTCCTTTCCAATCAAAAGTTATGGCCAAAACAGTACCAGCTAGGAGCAAAACGGTCATTTAAAAATCGGAAAAAATCATGAACATGGGAAATGACCACACTAGTCATCTCCCAAAGTTACATGACCATACGACTTCGTATGTGAAAGAAATAAATGTTCTACGATCCTGCGATGCGTAGAATGCGGGTTGTTACATAAAATTTTCAAACTGGTTCAGATTTTTCGGGTTGTTATAATGTTTTTCCAAATAGCGTAAGAGACCAATAAGATTACTGAAAATATTTGGTTAACAAATATTGATAGAGAAATGAAGAAGTGTTTTAATTAATGAAATATTAATAAAAAGGCCCAGTGATTTTTTTGATGCTTTGAATGAATGTTTGTTTTCTTCGATAAGTGTTTTCCAATATCGTTGTCAATGTGGAAAGACCGGTTGGATTATTATCCGAGAACCACTCCGTATTGGCAGTAATGTTGCGAATCAGATTATATGAAGATATTCGAAGACGGAGTAAAGTGCAAGGAGTTTTTTTATTAATAGAAATTGTGCCTTCGGTTTCGTTCAGTCCCAGAACGAAGTGTATGGACGAATTTCTGACAGAGTATTTCCAATGATCGCATATGTTGGTCAATATAGATATATATGGTGGCGGAGAATTTATTCTCTTAGCATAATATCTAGAATATATTTGTGCAAATCAATTAGAGATTAACGGATCTGACAATGTGGCATTCAAAGTGATTGTGCTATCAATGAATGATAAGAAATCGTAGCCTCAGGCCTCAACAACCGGGAAATGACAAAAATCGGGCAGGCAACATGGCTATGTGGGTCGCTCCCATTAGGGTGTATAATCACCTATCTAGAGAAATTCCTTTTACTTCTTTAATCTATCGATGCTGTCCCTTTTTGGGAAACGGTTGCTGATCCCAACTGTTGGTGATATACATTCGATACACTCAAGCGAAATGAGTGGTTGGTCATGTGTGGGCCAGGTTGCAAGATGTTCTTGTTGAACCCCAGTGTATCCTCTCTAGAGTACGCTGATCGGAAGGTGGTTCCATACCTTGTCATGTTGTAAATCCAATCTCCAATAAGCGCCATGCGGTTTTAGATTTTATATTATATATGGAGTGTGAGATGCAAGCGTTCTGCTAGATTCTATGTATTTGATGTAAACACTATTATAATATTAGAAGATATATTTGATTCCAAAATGTTTTGGGTTATCGTAAGGTAAAAACCATCTGTGTTTATGGGTGGATCGGTCTTACGATTTTCATTTCTTTCGAAAGGATTTTTAAAGTTAACAAATGATTGTATACTTACACCAGTCCCATGACTGACCCAGAGTTTATTTTGTTTTTGTTTTCCCTAAACTCTTGGCTACCCAAATTTGCACGGGCAGTCAAGTAGTCGGGATTTTACAGATCCATTTGGAGGAGCTTGAATCAGGAGGCTTCACCTGTTAGCTATAGATTATCAGATTCCCGCTGTGTACTATGTTGTATCTGGAAACAGGTGTTTATAACCGTTCCAGGAATAACTGTTGTGCTCTGAAAATGGTATGTATATACAGTTATACTGATTTGTATTTCAAAAGTTATGTTATTTAATATATTTTATTCATTCCGCTGTGAGATTTGTCTTCTTTGTTTTCTTCTATTTTAACATTTCTTTCTTTCTATTCCTCATCCTCTAACTTCTTTCTAATAATGATTTGTATTTCTGTGCAATTTGGGTTGGATATGTGGTGTTATTAGTTGACTCAGATAGTACGGATTTGCGGGCTGCTACAGTTGGTATCAAAGCTTAGGTTGAGCGAATACCTAGGCTTTGGTGGGGTTATGCTCACTAGAGATAGGGTCAGTAGTACCCTAGAATGAGTGGAGTGTATATATATACGAGAGAGCGTATTTGTTAATTGATATAAAAATTTATATTATGTTGGCAAGTCTGTTGAGTGGTTTATGAATTCTGATCGAATCGTGGGGTGCCACGAAGTCGATAGGAATTTCTAAACACTCGAACAGAGAAATTTGACACAATATTGTTTTTAAGTAGGTAAATGAAATAATATTACCCAAAATTCTATTTTGATATAGAAGGAATAATTTTCTGAAATTATTATAATATATTGATGTGCTGGATGTTAATAATATAATCAAACTGGATTATAAGAAATAAAATAGTTCTCTATAACCAAATATAACTTGTATATGAATGAAATATACAAATGAGATGAATTAAAAATATAATTCAAACTAGAATTTGGAATTTAAATCCTAGGAAGTTGAAAAATATATTTGAAGTATATTAAAATAATATAGCTTTGAGTTGAATAATTTTTGAATCAAAATCATTTTTGAATGGATTTTGAAAGGATAAAGCACTGAACTCACTTTAGTGGCTGGAAAATAATTCTGATGATGACTGCAGCATTATTAGTGTGACGACCAGTATTTTCCCATATAATAATTAATTTATTTAATTATATAAATAGGAATTGAGAGATTGAAATGGTCGTTGAATTAAATTATAATGAATATTTAATTAAAAAAATAATATAATAATACATTTAATTTCTAAAATAGTCAGAAATAGTGGAATTCACAAAATAGTGTGAATTGGATCATCTGTGATATTTAATTCAGTTTAGAATTGAATTAGAATAACGAATATATTATTTTAATGATAGTTTGAACGTATAATTATATAATAATTATAATCGAGCTCAAAATGGTGCTGTAGTTCATAATTTGGCGATTTGAACTTCAATTGAATATATAGGGCCTGTTTTAAATCGGATTTCTGTGAAACAAGGAACGTTAGGAGCTGGTGAAGTATATTTTTTTAATGGAAGAGAAAAATTGGGATTTCATCATGTAGATTTTGATACATGTTTAAATCAAATTTTAGAAAAAGTCGCTTTGGAATTCCTTTGAAATTTATAAATATATATTTATATTATAAAAGGATTTTTCAATATAAATCGAATATCGATATAACTGGGAATTTTGAAATATTGAGTTATAAATCCCAGTGGAGCCGTATGATATTCTATTGTGAATAATACGATAATATTTATTTTTAAGTATTAAATTTAAATGTTTTTAAATATATTTATATATTTAGAAGGGTTATTTATAGCTTTAAAAATAGCCAGTTTTGCAAATGACCTCAAAATTCGATGAAACTAATTTTGTTGGATCCGCAACATTAAATTATTGCTAGATTTCAATTTTCGTGATTTTTGAAGTCAGTATGTGGCCATACGGGATTTTAATGTGAAAAACAATCAATATTTCGATGGTTAAAAATACGCTGTGTGAGCAAACGGAGTCAGAATTCGACGAAACCAGTTTCGTTGGGTTCGTAATGTCGAACTGTCGCTGTATGTCCAGTTTTGTGATTTTTGGGTATCGTATGTGATTACAAGAATTTTAGAGGACGAATATAAACAACGATTGCTTAAAATAAAATAGAATAATCGAATAAAATAATAATATAACCTACCTATAAATAGCCTAACTTCCTTCTAACCCTAAGAGAAATCTTTCTCCGGTCAAAAACATTGCGCTGCCATGAGAAATAAACTCTACAGCAAAAACGTGAGTTTAGAAATTCATAGAAAATCAAAGAAAATTCCTACAATCAAACTACATGTATAATTGAGACCCTTGTATCATACTCTTCGATTCTAGGTACAAGTTGTTGTGCTCGGTGAAGGATTGGTTCGATGCAAAATTATACAGCGTCGGGTTTTTGAGTGTAGGGTTCGAAAATCGAAGGATATAATCACTAATTCATGTTGTGGTTAGTATATTGGGATTCAGCGTAGAAAATCGAAGAGTTAGTGATATTTTGGGGGTATTCGGTCCGGATGGATGTCGCACCTGGCAGGGTGGAGGCTGTTTGACGCGGTCAGCATGAGGAGGCCGAGTTGGAAGAAATTGGTATGGGTAGATGTAGAAATTGAAGAGAGAAATTTCAGATATTTATTCGTGATTTTATTTGAATTATAAGTGGAGTTGATGATGTTCAAAGGTGCGGCCATGATTTTGGTTTAGGGGGAGCAGACTTCGGAGCTTTCTTTGGAGAGGAAGGATTGGCGGGTGGGCCTGTGTGGGAGATGGGCTGGAGAAGAATAGAGGGGTAAGGCCCGATAGAAAATACAAATTCAAGTTTTATTTAAATTAAATTATTTTTAAACTTGTTAATTTAATAACTTGATCATACGATATCAGATTGACGAACCGTAAGTTGCGTTGGGATCGTATCGACGAGGGCTACACAACGGAACTGACCGGGAGTTAATTAGAGCTCGTTTGGATTTATGGTGAAATTAAACGCCTGAATCAAATCAATGACCAATTATCGTTATTTAACGATAACCGTCCAAGGTGAGTAAATCTCACTAACCCTACTCAATTTATATTTTTATAAATATTTTTAGAATTTATAAATAATGGTTGATTGTTGCGTGTTGGCTATTTGGTTGAACAGCTAGTCAGTTGATTGAAAATATAGATAACGATATAAATATAAATCATAAATCAAATATTGATTCTGTTTAACAGAATATTTCATAGTAAATTGAAATTGATGTTAATTTTATTGTTTAACATCTATGGATGCAGGGAAACAGGTCGGAGGGACCCAACTGGGTTCCTCAACATTTATTTTACTGTTTTTCATATATTGTGTTATATGATGTGATATGAACTCTGTTGTTGATTTTATATGTTGAAATGGTACTGATCATTGTTATATGGTACGTTAAATACCATAAGGAATACTGGAATGCTAAAAAGGAAAATTTCAATGTTATATTGAAAAAGAAATATTTATAAAATCAAAAGATTTTATAAAAAGAAAATAGTTATTTAGAAAATAAATAGATTAAAAAGGAATATTTATTTGTTAATCAAATAGATAGAACCAAGGGGAAATATTTGTAAAACATTTACAAATAAAAAGAAATATTTGTAAAACATTTACAAATAGAATTGAAAAAGAAATATTTGTAAACCATTTACAAATAGAATTGAAAAGGGATATTATTTGAAAATAAATAGAATGGAAAGAGGAAATATTTGTAAAATAAATAGAAAAGGAAATAGTTAGATTATAAAAGGAATTACTTATAAAATCAATAGATTTTATAAAAAGAAAATAATTTATAAAATAAATAGAATTATCAAAAAGGGATTTATTTTGTAGATAAATAGATTATAAAAGTAAATACTTGAAAAGTGACTAGAATTGTGTAAAAGGAGAATTTTACATTTGAAAGGTTTAGATCCGTGCTTCGCACACGGGTATAACATGATTTGGATTTAAAGCAAAGATTTTAAATAGAATCTATTCTAACCGATAGATTGAGAAAGTAAATTTATAAATAATATTTTATAAATTAAATAAATTGTTTATCATTGGATAAATAGAATATATAAGTCTGGACTTATATAGAGAAGTAAAAATCAATTTCAACATCGATATTTGAAACTGAATACGGGCGAAGAGTGAATCGAATATCACTTATTCGAGAAGGAGTTAATCAAAGGAGATAATTCAAAGGAGATAATCAAACAGAGTTAATTGATTTAAGTTAAATCAAACAGAGTTAATCGAATTAATCGATTAGAGTTAGAGTTAAGTGGTTAGAGTTAACCAGTTAGAGTTAATCAGTAGAGTTAATCGAATGCAAATCATTCAAAGAGAGATTATCGAATGTAGCTATTCAAAGAAGGAGTTATCAAATATAGTTATTCGAAGAAAGGGTTATTGAATATAGTTTATTCGAAAAGGAGCTATCTAATAGTGCTTATTCGAAAAAGAGAATTATACACTGAATTCGATTATATCGAATTCGGGAAAGTAATATTTGCTTCCCGATTGAATCAAGATTTACTTATTTATTAATAGATTAGTTGTTTAGTTATTTAGTTAAATTAAGGAATAAAAGTTACATTTTGAAATTGGATATTTAAGAAGAAAGGAATTATAACGCCATAGTTAAAATCAATGTTTTAAAATAAAGAAGGGGATTCATAAATAGAATCCGAGTTATGTAAGGAAGTTGTTAAAGGTTTAAAAGGTGAACTTTGTCTATTTCGAGGTTAGAAATGTTGTTCAGTTAAGGTCTGAGAGGTAATTATACCCCAACTTGATTGACCTCGTTTTTAACTAAGGGATGGGTAAGGTTCGATAGTGTAGATGGATAAAGTAAATTTAGTTAATGAGTGTAATGGTTTAAATTGGCTTAGTGATGTTTTATTTAAACATCTGTTTAAATCAAATGTATAAATTTTGGAAACATTTTCTAAATATAATCAGAGATATTTTCTAATCATAGAAAATGAAATGTTAATGAGAAAGGATACTGGATAGATAGTGATACGTGAAACAGAGATGGAAATGTTTTCCAATGATTGATAATGTATATTTCCTAAATTTAGAAAAATAGAAATGTTGAATATATGGAAATAAATAAACTGATGAACTAAAGAGATAAATGTTGACTGATGATTGATCGATCGAATTTCTATCTGGAAATAAGATCGTTGGTTGTACACCTATTTTTCTTTGATAGTTAAATCACTGACTATCGAAGCTTTTGACCATTTTTCCATCGTCAATATGGAGAGACCGGGATCAGAATAATTATCTGAAAACCACTCTGTATGGACGTTAGCGTTGCGATCAAATATGATGAAGATAATTGAAGACGGAGTTATGCAGGGGCTATCCTATTTACAGAATAGTGCCTTCCGTTGTCCAGTCCCAGGACAAACGTGAATGGACAAATGTATGACAGAGTATATCTAACAGATCGCGTTAGTTGTTCTCTTTAAACGTACTTACATTTGGTGGCGGAGAAATTCGTTTCTCTTAGATTTATACCCGTGGTATTTTTGGGGAAGTCAATTTGTGATTTGACGGGTATGGCAATGTGGCATTCAAAGTGAATTGTGGTCAAATATTCCGAAAGATACGTTATGACCTCAAGCCTCATCAACCGGGAAATGACATAAATCGGGCAGGCAGCATGGCTAAGTGGGTTGCTCCCATTTGGGTGTATATCACCTATCTAGAGAAAATCCATTTCATTCTTTTATCTATTATCGATGTTGTCCCTTTTCGGGAAGCGGTGAGTAGCTCCTAATAGTTGGTGGTATACATTCGATGCACTCAAGCGAAATGAATGGTCGGTCATGTGTGGGCCGCGTTGCAGGACGTTCTTGTTGAACCCAGTGTATTCGTCTCTAGAGATACATTATCGCCAGGTGGTCCCATACCTTGTCATATTTGGAATCCAATCTCCAATAAGAGCCCGCGGTTTTGTTTGTATACTATATATGTGGAACGTGAGATGCAAGCGTTCTGCTAGATTGTTAATTACTTGTGATTAGACATTATTATAATATCAGAGAAGTATTGATTTTCAAAACTATTTTGGGTTATCGTACGGTAAAAGCCATCCGTATTTATGTGTGGATCGGTCTTACAATTACTTTTTCTTTTGAAAAGGATTTGGAAAGTTAAACCAAACAATTTGAGTTTACTCACACCGGTCCCATGACTGACCCAGAGTTTGTTTTGTTTTGTTTTCCCTAAACTCTTGGGTGCCCAAATTTGTACGGGCAGTCAAGTAGTTCAGGTCTTTACAGATATACTTGGAGGAGCTTGAAGCAGGAGGTTTCAGTATTATATAGCTATTGATATTTCTGCTGTGTGTAAGTGTTGTACTCTGAAAAATTTATTGTATATACATATTGTTTTATTGCAAAGTTATGTTATATATTATATTTTATTCGTTCCACTGTGAGATTCGTGTTTACTCTGATTGTGTTCTTCTTCTTCTATTCTAATTTTCTATCTTATCTATTCTCACCCTCTAACTTCTTTCTATTAATGAATAGGTATTTCCGATGTCTGAATAGTCATCATGGTAGTTTGTGTTGATTTCCAGAGTCGAAAATCCTAGTTCGTTACAATTAGTGTTCATTTTCGAGTTTCTAAGTGATGAATTGCTACCTTAGAAAAGTTTTTGAAGGAAATTTGTTTCAAGAAAACAAGTTGATTTGAAAATTCAAATATTTTGAATTAGAGATGGAAATAAATATACGTGTATATTTATACGATTTCAAAATGATTTGAAATAAAAACCCAGGAATTTAAATTTTGGAATTTAAATTTAACTTAAGGAAGTTAAATGAATCAAAGTAAATTAATTGAAATAAATTTGAATACATATGAATGGAATATGAATTGGATGTGAATAACTTGATTGTAGATCATTCGAATTAAATGAATGAAAACCAAAAGATTTAGTGGAATTAAATTTGTTGAAATTTAAAGAATTCAGTTTCAACATAAGTATGTCTTTGAAAAGTTAATGGGTTCTTTCCTTAGAAATTTCGGGGATGAAATTCTTTTAAGAGGGAAAGAATGTAACGACCCAGATTTCTAGTAAACTAATTTTTAATATTTTAAATACTGAGTTAATAATATAAATGAATTTTATATTAAGTTATCAATTTAAAAATCGATTTTGATTTAATATAGAAATGTTAAATTGTTCTGATATTAAACAAAATAAAATTTGATTATGAGTTAAAAACCGAATCAAAACAATCCAGATGACCGGTATAAATTCTATTTGAAAATATAAGATGATAATAATAATTTATCGAGAAATTTATTTGTTTGAATACAAATTATATTATATATATATTAATTTAATATGTATTTCATATATGTTTATATTAAAATCTAGAATCTATTCTGATGAGTTCTGAATAACATTATTATATTGGAACGTTCGTCGGTAGGTCAAAATAGCGATTCGTGATTTAAATTAATGGACCCCAAGATATTTGATTGTGGATAGGTTCGAAATCAAATCAGTATTTATTTAAAAAGAAACAAAATCGCTTTTATCTCACATCACATTAAAACATGGTACTATAACATACCATAACCCGTACCTTGCGCAGAAGTTATACCTTAACCCCTAAGTGTTCGTCATCTATAAATTGCCATCCTAATTCTTCCTTCTGTAGATATAAAATACCAAAGATTTAATTTTAAATGCCCGTTCCGTTTTATTCAATGTCGCTCCCCTTAAATCTGTATGCCTCTTATAGTCATTTGCAAAGAAAAATGTCCATAACTCCTCAAAGGTAGAAATCAAAATCGAACGGAAAGCATGTTCCCTTTTTTTTTTCTTTCCAAAATTCAATTTCTTCGAAATCCGAGGAAGAAAATGTAACAACCCGTAAAATCTGGGCCAGTTTAAAATTTTTATTTTGGCAATTTTAGCGAATTTTGATATTTAAAATAGATTATTTTAAATAATATCGACGTGAAATTTATTTTGAATATAATTAGAACGTATATATTATACGCGTCGTCGTTAGAATATAATAATTATATATATAATTATAAATAGAATTGAAAATGGCGCGGTAGTTCGATAATTCGATTTCAAACTTCAATTGAACATACCGGGTGCAAAACAATCCGGATTTTAGTGAAACCAAAAATGATAGGATCTAATTGATGATATCTTTCCAACGAATCCGAAAAATCAAGATTTCATATCGGGAATCAAAAGATATGTCCTGTTGAAAATTCTGAATAGTCGCTATGGAATTCAGGCCCTTAAAAATGGACATTTTGCAAATGACCTCGGATTTCGACGAAACCAGTTTTGTTGGGACCGTGATGTCAAGTTATTGCTAGATTCCAAATTTCATAATTTTTCGAATCAATATGTGAGCGTGGCAAAGGAAAACGCGTTTGACCAGTTTCAGTTGATTTTAATCGACTGGAAATTGGCCATTTTTCTAACGGTCTCAGAATTCGACGAAACTAGTTTTGTTAGGACCGTATCGTCAATACGAAGCTAGAAAATATTTTTCAGGAATTTTTCTAGTTAGTATGTGACCCCAATAATTTGAAATGTACGTTTAAAATTCAATATAATGATTTAAATGTAAATTCAATGGAAACTAATTGTAACTATCGAATCGGCTTGCGATACATATCCCATTGTGTTCAGAATGGGGGTGAAACGCTATGGGCGACAGCGGTGGGCCTCGTTTCGAGTTCGGTAGTAAAAGTCAACTTTTAACAAATTAAAATTAAAAAAAAATTATTATATATTTATTTCTATAATAGCCCCTCCCTCTCCATTTCTTACGTCAGTTCTAACCGAAAAAAAAAAAACCGCAAAACCTAATCGCGCCTCCACCAGCGACAGGCCATCGCCGCCCTCCATCCCGACGTCACCGTCGCTCCGACTCCCCCCTCCCCTCACGCCTAACCTGCTGTCGAACCCCCCCTTCTCCCTCTCTCAGTCGTAAATCCCTAAAACCGCAACCCCGTTCCCGATGGAAAACCACCGCAGTTCCTCCCCCTGGCCGCCTGAATGCCACCAATCCCGACGTCGAACTCCTCCCCTCCTCCGTTGAAATAAGCCCCCCTGTAAGTTTTTTTTTATTATTTATTTATTTATGTTATTTTTATTTCAAAACTGAATGTTATTTTGATTTCAAAACTGAATGTTATTTTTATTTCAAAACTGAATGTTATTTTGATTTCAAAACTGAATGTTATTTTTATTTCAAAACTGAATGTTATTTTGATTTAAAACTGAATTTTATTTACTTTAAAAACTGGGTTTTTATTTATGTCGTAAAGTTATAAAAATATAATCTTTTATATAGCGAAGTAAAAATTCGATTTTTATATATTGAACTTTGAAGTAAAAATTCGATTTTTATATATTGAACTTCGATAGAAAAATCAGATTTTTATATATTGAACTTCGATAGAAAAATATGATTTTTATATATTGAACTTCGATAGAAAAATATGATTTTTATATATTGAATAGCGAAGTAAAATTCGATTTTTCCATATGTAGTGGCTACAGCAACGAAGATGGGATAACGATGAAGATTTCTATCAATGAAGAG
This sequence comes from Allium sativum, assembly GCA_030737875.1. Lineage (NCBI taxonomy): Eukaryota > Viridiplantae > Streptophyta > Magnoliopsida > Asparagales > Amaryllidaceae > Allium > Allium sativum. Next base: position 780,370,420 of record CM060916.1, read on the forward strand.
CCGTGGAGCTAGGATAGCTATATGTGAGAATTTCTCACCTTTCAATTTATTTTTCTAGTCATATATATATACTAGGATGCAGACGGTGCCTAGTAGCACCCGACACAATCGTCCACAGACCATGGACTTGTTTGTTTGGCTGTGTTGTTAGTTAGATTGTTTGGGTTGATTTGAATTGTTTGGTGGAATAAAATTGATATGATTGATGTGTGAATGGCGTGGGCCTTCACTAGACCGGGGATAAGGCTAGGCCTCGTCCCGTTTCTAGTATCGTGCCGTTATGCCGCCGAAATTTTCTAAAATATGTTAGAAAAATAAAAATGTCATTTATTGAATAAATGAACTGAAAAGAAAATTCATGTGTTGGAATAAATATTTTATCGTTAAAAAAATATAGTTTTTAACGTGATTGTGAATAAAATAAAATATTCATTTACAAACCAGACTGTTTGTTTATGTACACTGATTTGACTGATATTGATTGGGTCGATAAATTTTACACATCGCCCAACAGCACAAATAAAATATGTGTTTGATTGTTTGAAACCCCACACGGGTGTTGGGATGAAATTTGAAGTTCACTCATCCTGATTGATTAAATATGTCGATCGATTGATTGACAGGCTGTTATAAGCGTTAGATATCTATATTTGATGCTTATACAGTGTAGTGCACTTTGGTTGATGATTTTTCAATGTTATTATACATGTGTTGTATGAAAATCCATATAATTAATTTTATATGATGATTGATTGGGCCTCATTCCAATTTAGAAAAAGAAATATTTGAAAAAGAAATATTTGAAATAGAATATTTGAAAATAAAGGAATATATGAAGCCGTGTTGATTAGATTGACGCCATTTTGACGTGAACGATATTTATATCGATTTTAAAAAAAAGTGATTTCGAAATGAATTGAATTGAAAGTGATTTCGAAATGAATTGAATTGAAAGTGATTTCGAAATGAATTGAATTGAAAGTGATTTCGAAATGAATTGAATTGAAAGTGATTTCGAAATGAATTGAATTGAAAGTGATTTCAAAATGAATTGAATTGAAAGTGATTTCGAAATGAATTGAATTGAAAACGAATTCAAAATGAATTGAATTGAAAGTGATATCGAAATGAATTGAATTGAAAGTGATTTCGAAATAAATTGAATTGAAAACGAATTCAAATTGAATTGAAAGTGGATTGAAATGAATTCAAATTGAATTGAAATTTGAATTGAATAGAAATGAACTTTGAAACGAATTTATAAAGAAGAATTCAATTTTGCTTTGAATTGAAATGGAAGTGGAAATAGATTTTGAAACAAATTTTAAAACTATTTATATAATTCGTTTTGAATAGAAAATCGACGAAGTATATATTATATATATTATATATATAATAAAATGGCCCGAATAGAACGCGTCGCGCCGCGGCAGTTCGCGAATTTCGACCATTGATTTCAAATGGACGTTACGGGAGATCCGACCGTCGGATTCTCCTAAAACCGGAACCGTTGGGTTCGTATCGAAAAGAGCTTTCTAACGAATATTAGAAATTTGAAATCTAACGGTTGGATTTGGAATTATGTCCAAATCAAATTTGAAAAAGGTCGCTGTAAGTGCAGTTCGGTGGCCATGGTTGGAAATCGACTGTACGGGCCTTGATAAAATTATTAAAAATAGTAATAATTTGTGTAAAATCATAAGAAATGATTTGTGAAGAATTGGGATGAAAAACTCCATATTTGAAAAGATAAAAATAGATTTTTTATCGAAATGGCTAGTTTTGAACTAGAATTATAATTCTATTTATTTTTAAATAAATAAATTGAATTTGAAAAGGGTTTTAAAAATAACCAAAATATCCAATGATTGCATTGGAGTGGATTTGAATCGAAATTGTCTTCGGAATATTTCGATGTTGGAATTCGTGATTATATAGATGTTGTTATGGAAATTTGAAAGATATATATTTATATCATTATTTCCAATACGACATTTGTTAGTCGTAGAATTCGATATTGAATATAAGCCGATATATTTTCTATTCAGAGCCTTGTATTGAATATCGAATGTGATTTGGGTTTGTCGGGAGTGGTGTCTTCACTAACACTGTTCTTGAACCAAGTTGAGAAAATGTTAAATCTTTTTATTTAGATTTAATGAAGTGTACCAATTAAAGAATATTTAATTGGAATTGAATTGATATTGATTTTGGGTTTATCGTGGACAGTGTTTTAAATAACACTCGTTCTTTAACCCGATAATCAATGGGATGTGATTTTGGGTTTATCGTGAACTGTGTTTTAAAAGACACTGATTCTTTAACCCAGTTAACGATTAAAACTAAGTGGAGTTTTAATGAATCTTTAAATAGATTGAAAAGATCGAGAATGGAGTATCACCAGTTTTACTCCAGGCGATAGTTAAATCTTTAATTAGATTTGAACGTGAAATGGTAATTGAATTACCGATAACACTGTGGTGTTAGATATGAAGTACTACCAGTTTTACTTCATGGGATGAATAGGTTGGGATTGGGAAATAAAATAAATGATTACTTCGGTGTGGTTCGCTAATCCCGACTAGTTTGAATTGATATTCAAAGGTGATTAAAGAATAAATTTAAAGAATTTATCTTGGATAAAATTAATGGGAACTTTTCCCAAAGTATGGGAATATTTGAATAAAAGAATATTCTGAAGTGGAATGAGGCGTATGTTGTGTTTGTGTAACACTTTTATAATATATAAGAGAGTTATTCAGAAAGACCGGGTTTATCCTGTTCTGAATAACTGATTCGACGTGGTGTCGAAGATGAAGACGGTGGTAGAAGACCGGAAGTCTTCACGTCGTTTGGGTGATTACTGATGATCTTGATTGGGCTGTACACCCAAGAAGATGGAAACAGTTGGTGATCGTCCAGACGTACTTGGAGATCGATGGATATGCGGGGTACTAGGTGCCTCCGGTTTCGTTCAGACCCAGAACGGACTTGTAAATGGACTGTGTGTCTGACATTGGTTTTTAGTCTGTGTGATTGATTTCTATTAAATATATATCTGTTTGGCGGCGGAGAATTTATTCTCTTGCTTAACGCCCTTCTCTGAGACGTACGAGCTCAGGGGTTATATATTGATGGATATCAAACGCATGGAGTGAATTGCCTGTGTGGCATGCCTAAGTGGCAATTGATCGAGGCTTCTGTTGAAAAGCAAAGTCTTGTGGTGATGATCAAAGCACAGCCTGTGTGGCATAGCTTTGTGTAACGTGAATTCGCGAACTTCACACCCGGTATGAACCAAAAACGGGAGACGGACCTCAGGGAGGACTTGCGTTTCTTTCTAGCTAGAAGTGGCGTCAGTGGTTTTACACGCCCTGACGAGTTTGACTTATGTGGTTGTTGCGGTTGCGAGGCGCCTCGGTTATATCGGTTTCGGCCGAATGCATTCTGGTCGGCTGACGGACCAGACCTACACCCATAGGGTGGGGAGACGTATTGTTCAGGCATAATAATCCACTCCGTGTGGACCAGCCCTGTCGCTCCAAGGCTTGCCTGCGCGCTTGCTTAAGACATGGGCTAGATTGTCTCGAATCCGTTGAGGACTATCTTTTGCCTCGGTTCATAGACGGAAATCCAATTTCCAAATACGTGACTTTGCGGTTTTATTTGTAAACCTATATATGGCGACATAGTGGCATGGGACGCTCATGTCGCCTATGATTGATACTTATGATTTGAAGTTGTTTTATACACTATGCACTTATAATAGTATCAAATGATTTGTTTTAAACGTATCAAGCATTCTTTGGCTGTTATAAGGGAAAACCCTATCCCCCGGCTTGCGTTGCATTGTGTGATAGGACCTGGGTCTTATAACAGCTTCATTTTTCTTTATTTAGCATTGCGCTGTTTGTTTTATGCACTGGTATTCTTGGGAGGAAACCCGTTCCGTGTTATACGGCGTGGTCCCTTGATTTACCGAACTTTAAAAATAAAGATTAACTGTTTTAGTTCTCACACCAGTCCCATGACTGACCTGGAGTTTATTGTTTTAACCTAAACTCTGGGTGCCCTTATTTTGACACGGGCAGCTAGTAGTTTTGGTTTTGCAGATTTATATTCACAGGATCCTGGTTTACAGCTGGAACGATATCCGGAAAGCTTTGTATCCGTATATCCCTTCTAGTTGTGTATTGTATTATTTTCCGCTGCTATGTATTTAAATGTAATTTAAATCTCTGATATTTCTGTGTAATATTTATTCGTTTATACTCTGTATATTCTTGTAATCTGATGCATTGTTGTAATATACAATGAAATGTTCTTCTGTATGCGTTCTATTGTGGTTTGTTCTCGAACTATCCGACACTTTCCTTTACGGGGAAGTTACGGGTTTTCACAGTTGGTATCAGAGCTTTGGTTTACAAAGCTAGAGAACAAGGCACATTAGAACCATATGAAAGAATTCATCAGATATTGGATTAGTAATATCCAATTAGAATGACTCGTTAGAGATGGGATCAGTAGTATCCTAGAACGAGTGTGAAGAGTATATTTTTAAAGTGAAAACAAATTTTGTTTTGAAAATTTAAATCAATTATTCGTAGTTGATTATTTATTTATATTGATGTGGACAATCCAGTATATGTAGATTTTGCGTATACGTCTGATCCGCGTGTATTCAAAGTTTTAATATATTAGATTGATATAGAATCACATTCTAGACGCCCGGAGATGGTTTTGATGATTGATCGATCATCATCCGAACTTATGTTCGAGTTTCGAAGGTGTGATTTTCTATATATTTCCATTAGACTGGTGTGAGAACCAATACTAATATAGTTAGAACACTTTGTTGTGAATTGGCGTCCAAAACATGATTTTTTTATATGTATCAAAATTATGAATTTGAAACTCTAATTCACTAATTGATTGATGTTTGTGTTGTTTGTTCATTTGTTTGCTAATATTTTGAACCATTATGCCTAATTTGATCGAATACTGAACTATATTGAAATTTGGTCGCATTTGCTTGCATATACTTGTACTTACGTTGAACAGGTCATAGCAAGGAGGCTAGAGCCGAAGAATAAAATTTGTTTGCCCGACAAATAGGTACATGTTTACTACATAATTTCCTGTTTTGTTTGGGTGATGATGATTTTGTGAGCCTATTGGCTAGCCGCTTGGCTTTTTCTTTTTCTTTTTCTTTTTGAGATCTGAAGGACCGGGGAAGCTATTTGAAATTCCCCGATGCTCCCATTGCAGGGGAGGTTATGGCGAAATTTTTCGAAAATTTAGGGAGTTAGCCAAATTTTTGAAAATTTGAAAATTCTCAGAAACTGAAAAGTTGGAGAATGGAAGCCAGATTGAGCGTAGGGCTGAATGATCAAACCACTTTCGACTTTGTTCCTTTTCGGGGACGAAAAGTTTTAAGTGGGGGAGATTGTAACAACCCGTAAAATCTGGGCCAGTTTAAAATTTTTATTTTGGCAATTTTAGCGAATTTTGATATTTAAAATAGATTATTTTAAATAATATCGACGTGAAATTTATTTTGAATATAATTAGAACGTATATATTATACGCGTCGTCGTTAGAATATAATAATTATATATATAATTATAAATAGAATTGAAAATGGCGCAGTAGTTCGATAATTCGATTTCAAACTTCAATTGAACATACCGGGTGCAAAACAATCCGGATTTTAGTGAAACCAAAAATGATAGGATCTAATTGATGATATCTTTCCAACGAATCCGAAAAATCAAGATTTCATATCGGGAATCAAAAGATATGTCCTGTTGAAAATTCTGAATAGTCGCTATGGAATTCAGGCCCTTAAAAATGGAAATTTTGCAAATGACCTCGGATTTCGACGAAACCAGTTTTGTTGGGACCGTGATGTCAAGTTATTGCTAGATTCCAAATTTCATAATTTTTCGAATCAATATGTGAGCGTGGCAAAGGAAAACGCGTTTGACCAGTTTCAGTTGATTTTAATCGACTGGAAATTGGCCATTTTTCTAACGGTCTCAGAATTCGACGAAACTAGTTTTGTTAGGACCGTATCGTCAATACGAAGCTAGAAAATATTTTTCAGGAATTTTTCTAGTTAGTATGTGACCCCGATAATTTGAAATGTACGTTTAAAATTCAATATAATGATTTAAATGTAAATTCAATGGAAACTAATTGTAACTATCGAATCGGCTTGCGATACATATCCCATTGTGTTCAGAATGGGGGTGAAACGCTATGGGCGACAGGCGGTGGGCCTCGTTTCGAGTTCGGTAGTAAAAGTCAACTTTTAACAAATTAAAATAAAAAAAAATTATTATATATTTATTTCTATAATAGCCCCTCCCTCTCCATTTCTTACTTCAGTTCTAACCGAAAAAAAAAAAAAAACCGCAAAACCTAATCGCGCCTCCACCAGCGACAGGCCATCGCCGCCCTCCATCCCGACGTCACCGTCGCTCCGACTCCCCCCCCCCCCCCCCTCACGCCTAACCTGCTGTCGAACCCCCCCTTCTCCCTCTCTCAGTCGTAAATCCCTAAAACCGCAACCCCGTTCCCGATTGAAAACCACCGCAGTTCCTCCCCCTGGCCGCCTGAATGCCACCAATCCCGGCGTCGAACTCCTCCCCTCCTCCGTTGAAATAAGCCCCCCTGTAAGTTTTTTTTTATTATTTATTTATTTATGTTATTTTTATTTCAAAACTGAATGTTATTTTGATTTCAAAACTGAATGTTATTTTTATTTCAAAACTGAATGTTATTTTGATTTCAAAACTGAATGTTATTTTTATTTCAAAACTGAATGTTATTTTGATTTCAAAACTGAATGTTATTTTTATTTCAAAACTGAATGTTATTTTGATTTAAAACTGAATTTTATTTACTTTAAAAACTGGGTTTTTATTTATGTCGTAAAGTTATAAAAATATAATCTTTTATATAGCGAAGTAAAAATTCGATTTTTATATATTGAACTTTGAAGTAAAAATTCGATTTTTATATATTGAACTTCGATAGAAAAATCAGATTTTTATATATTGAACTTCGATAGAAAAATATGATTTTTATATATTTAACTTCGATAGAAAAATATGATTTTTATATATTGAATAGCGAAGTAAAATTCGATTTTTCCATATGTAGTGGCTACAGCAACGAAGATGGGATAACGATGAAGATTTCTATCAATGAAGAGCCGTGGAGCTAGGATAGCTATATGTGAGAATTTCTCACCTTTCAATTTATTTTTCTAGTCATATATATATACTAGGATGCAGACGGTGCTTAGTAGCACCCGACACAATCGTCCACAGACCATGGACTTGTTTGTTTGGCTGTGTTGTTAGTTAGATTGTTTGGGTTGATTTGAATTGTTTGGTGGAATAAAATTGATATGATTGATGTGTGAATGGCGTGGGCCTTCACTAGACCGGGGATAAGGCTAGGCCTCGTGCCGTTTCTAGTATCGTGCCGTTATGCCGCCGAAATTTTCTAAAATATGTTAGAAAAATAAAAATGTCATTTATTGAATAAATGAACTGAAAAGAAAATTCATGTGTTGGAATAAATATTTTATCGTTAAAAAAATATAGTTTTTAACGTGATTGTGAATAAAATAAAATATTCATTTACAAACCAGACTGTTTGTTTATGTACACTGATTTGACTGATATTGATTGGGTCGATAAATTTTACACATCGCCCAACAGCACAAATAAAATATGTGTTTGATTGTTTGAAACCCCACACGGGTGTTGGGATGAAATTTGAAGTTCACTCATCCTGATTGATTAAATATGTCGATCGATTGATTGACAGGCTGTTATAAGCGTTAGATATCTATATTTGATGCTTATACAGTGTAGTGCACTTTGGTTGATGGTTGATGATTTTTCAATGCTATTATACATGTGTTGTATGAAAATCCATATAATTAATTTTATATGATGATTGATTGGGCCTCATTCCAATTTAGAAAAAGAAATATTTGAAAAAGAAATATTTGAAATAGAATATTTGAAAATAAAGGAATATATGAAGCCGTGTTGATTAGATTGACGCCATTTTGACGTGAACGATATTTATATCGATTTTAAAAAAAAGTGATTTCGAAATGAATTGAATTGAAAGTGATTTCGAAATGAATTGAATTGAAAGTGATTTCGAAATGAATTGAATTGAAAGTGATTTCGAAATGAATTGAATTGAAAGTGATTTCAAAATGAATTGAATTGAAAGTGATTTCGAAATGAATTGAATTGAAAACGAATTCAAAATGAATTGAATTGAAAGTGATTTCGAAATGAATTGAATTGAAAGTGATTTCGAAATAAATTGAATTGAAAACGAATTCAAATTGAATTGAAAGTGGATTGAAATGAATTCAAATTGAATTGAAATTTGAATTGAATAGAAATGAACTTTGAAACGAATTTATAAAGAAGAATTCAATTTTGCTTTGAATTGAAATGGAAGTGGAAATAGATTTTGAAACAAATTTTAAAACTATTTATATAATTCGTTTTGAATAGAAAATCGACGAAGTATATATTATATATATTATATATATAATAAAATGGCCCGAATAGAACGCGTCGCGCCGCGGCAGTTCGCGAATTTCGACCATTGATTTCAAATGGACGTTACGGGAGATCCGACCGTCGGATTCTCCTAAAACCGGAACCGTTGGGTTCGTATCGAAAAGAGCTTTCTAACGAATATTAGAAATTTGAAATCTAACGGTTGGATTTGGAATTATGTCCAAATCAAATTTGAAAAAGGTCGCTGTAAGTGCAGTTCGGTGGCCATTGTTGGAAATCGACTGTATGGGCCTTGATAAAATTATTAAAAATAGTAATAATTTGTGTAAAATCATAAGAAATGATTTGTGAAGAATTGGGATGAAAAACTCCATATTTGAAAAGATAAAAATAGATTTTTTATCGAAATGGCTAGTTTTGAACTAGAATTATAATTCTATTTATTTTTAAATAAATAAATTGAATTTGAAAAGGGTTTTAAAAATAACCAAAATATCCAATGATTGCACTGGAGTGGATTTGAATCGAAATTGTCTTCGGAATATTTCGATGTTGGAATTCGTGATTATACAGATGTTGTTATGGAAATTTGAAAGATATATATTTATATCGTTATTTCCAATACGACATTTGTTAGTCGTAGAATTCGATATTGAATATAAGCCGATATATTTTCTATTCAGAGCATTGTATTGAATATCGAATGTGATTTGGGTTTGTCGGGAGTGGTGTCTTCACTAACACTGTTCTTGAACCCAGTTGAGAAAATGTTAAATCTTTTTATTTAGATTTAATGAAGTGTACCAATTAAAGAATATTTAATTGGAATTGAATTGATATTGATTTTGGGTTTATCGTGGACAGTGTTTTAAATAACACTCGTTCTTTAACCCGATAATCAATGGGATGTGATTTTGGGTTTATCGTGAACTGTGTTTTAAAAGACACTGATTCTTTAACCCAGTTAACGATTAAAACTAAGTGGAGTTTTAATGAATCTTTAAATAGATTGAAAAGATCGAGAATGGAGTATCGCCAGTTTTACTCCAGGCGATAGTTAAATCTTTAATTAGATTTGAACGTGAAATGGTAATTGAATTACCGACAACACTGTGGTGTTAGATATGAAGTACTACAAGTTTTACTTCATGGGATGAATAGGTTGGGATTGGGAAATAAAATAAATGATTACTTCGGTGTGGTTCGCTAATCCCGACTAGTTTGAATTGATATTCAAAGGTGATTAAAGAATAAATTTAAAGAATTTATCTTGGATAAAATTAATGGGAACTTTTCCCAAAGTATGGGAATATTTGAATAAAAGAATATTCTGAAGTGGAATGAGGCGTATGTTGTGTTTGTGTAACACTTTTATAATATATACGCGAGTTATTCAGAAAGACCGGGTTTATCCCATTCTGAATAACTGATTCGACGTGGTGTCGAAGATGAAGACGGTGGTAGAAGACCGGAAGTCTTCACGTCGTTTGGGTGATTACTGATGATCTTGATTGGGCTGTACACCCAAGAAGATGGAAACAGTTGGTGATCGTCCAGACGTACTTGGAGATTGATGGATATGCGGGGTACTAGGTGCCTCCGGTTTCGTTCAGACCCAAAACGGACTTGTAAATGGACTGTGTGTCTGACATTGGATTTTAGTCTGTGTGATTGATTTCTATTAAATATATATCTGTTTGGCGGAGGAGAATTTATTCTCTTGCTTAACGCCCTTCTCTGAGACGTACGAGCTCAGGGGTTATATATTGATGGATATCAAACGCATGGAGTGAATTGCCTGTGTGGCATGCCTAAGTGGCAATTGATCGAGGCTTCTGTTGAAAAGCAAAGTCTTGTGGTGATGATCAAAGCACAGCCTGTGTGGCATAGCTTTGTGTAACGTGAATTCGCGAACTTCACACCCGGTATGAACCAAAAACGGGAGACGGACCTCAGGGAGGACTTGCGTTTCTTTCTAGCTAGAAGTGGTGTCAGTGGTTTTACACGCCCTGACGAGTTTGACTTATGTGGTTGTTGCGGTTGCGAGGCGCCTCGGTTATATCGGTTTCGGCCGAATGCATTCTGGTCGGCTGACGGACCAGACCTACACCCCATAGGGTGGGGAGACGTATTGTTCAGGCATAATAATCCACTCCGTGTGGACCGGCCCTGTCGCTCCAAGGCTTGCCTGCGCGCTTGCCTGAGACATGGGCTAGATTGTCTCGAATCGGTTGAGGACTATCTTTTGCCTCGGTTCATAGACGGAAATCCAATTTCCAAATACGTGACTTTGCGGTTTTATTTGTAAACCTATATATGGCGACATAGTGGCATGGGACGCTCATGTCGCCTATGATTGATACTTATGATTTGAAGTTGTTTTATACACTATGCACTTATAATAGTATCAAATGATTTGTTTTAAACGTATCAAGCATTCTTTGGCTGTTATAAGGGAAAACCCTATCCCCCGGCTTGCGTTGCATTGTGTGATAGGACCTGGGTCTTATAACAGCTTCATTTTTCTTTATTTAGCATTGCGCTGTTTGTTTTATGCACTGGTATTCTTGGGAGGAAACCCGTTCCGTGTTATACGGCGTGGTCCCTTGATTTACCGAACTTTAAAAATAAAGATTAACTGTTTTAGTTCTCACACCAGTCCCATGACTGACTTGGAGTTTATTGTTTTAACCTAAACTCTGGGTGCCCTTATTTTGACACGGGCAGCTAGTAGTTTTGGTTTTGCAGATTTATATTCACAGGATCCTGGTTTACAGCTGGAACGATATCCGGAAAGCTTTGTATCCGTATGTCCCTTCTAGTTGTGTATTGTATTATTTTCCGCTTCTATGTATTTAAATGTAATTTAAATCTCTGATATTTCTGTGTAATATTTATTCGTTTATACTCTGTATATTCTTGTAATCTGATGCATTGTTGTAATATACAATGAAATGTTCTTCTGTATGCGTTCTGTTGTGGTTTGTTCTCGAACTATCCGACACTTTCCTTTACGGGGAAGTTACGGGTTTTCACAGAAAATAATCGATCCCTTCAAGAATCAAAATAAAAACAAACAAGAAACCTGAAACCTTAAATCTTGTCTCTTTGAGTTCGATTGGATAAGGGCTCTGTTCACTCCATGCCTAGAATGACGCGGTCACGAATTACGGTTAATGGAAATTAGGGTTTTGGCTTTCTAGAATTGCGAGGAAAACGACGAGTTGCGAGGAAGGCCTTCGAATGGGGAAGTTGCGATGTAGGAAGGACCGCGAATTGAGGAAAGAGGGCAATGGAATTAGGATGCGACTTTGTGGCAGTCACAGCAAAGGACGAGATAGCGAAGTGCATTCGTTCGAGATCGATAAACGACTTTGCTTCAGGTAGGGAGGATAGAGATTTTCGGTTTGGGGAAAATGGTCTGGACTTGATGGAAGTAGTGCAGTTCAGTTTGGACAAAAATTCTCCCAGACAGGAAGGGAGAGTTGTAGCAAGGGAGGTCTTGATTTTCATTTAGGAACAGATTGGAGAAAAAGAAAGATAAAAACCAGAATAAAGGTAATTATTTAATATAGTGATTTTATTGCATTTAAAAGTTTATTTGACATCTTAAATAAACATTGGATATAGTAAATTGGTTATATATATAATCATATTAGCTTTTAAATACAATATTAAAACGCGATTAAAGGAGATTTTGGAATGAGATGTAAGTTAATTTAATTTAGTCAAGTATGTTTTACTTACTAAATTAGTTAATGAACTACTGAGAAATATTGTGTTTAATTTATAAAAGGTTTAAATTAAAAAATTAACTAATGGTTAATGGTTTTGTAAACCCTTTACAAACTCGTAATGACGATACATATATTTTATATGAATTCAGATTCAAGCGAAACTAGAAGCGTTGTGTTCATATGATCATAAGCTACACTATGTGATTGATGGGAAGTGTTTTGAAGCTTCCTGGGATTTTTATCTTATTCTAAACAACTGTTTAAAATTAGAAAGATCATCGAAGTAAAAAAATCACGGTGAGTAAATCTCACTCATATTTTTGTGTAGAATTATTTTATTCGTTAAAATAATTGTTCGTTGGTTGTTTGCATGCAGTGAAATATTATTGTGGTTATTAAATATATATTAGTTATTTAGGATTGGTTGTTGTGGTTATTATATATATTGGTGTTTGGATTCCCGCAGTATCATTAGCGGATGCCTACAGTATCATTAGCGGATGACCCTATACGCCCCACGCTATGATAATGGATGGCCTTCTATACCACGATATCCTTCCACGAAGCAGGATGGGTATTATTTATGTTGAATAACGTTTGTGATTGCAGGAAAACAGGTTGGAGGGATCCAACTGGATTCCTCAAAAATATTATTATTTGTTTATTCCACATATATTATCATATATGATGTTTTGATTGATAATTGAGTGGTTTAATTGTTTAAATATCACTGGGGCCAAAATATTGATATATAAAAATATCGTGAAAAGGATATTTTGAGATTTAAAAGAGGAATTCTATTTTTAAAAATAGAATTTGAGTTTCGAATGGGCTATAAAGATATTAACTTGTTTTAAATAAATAAAACAAGTATTTAATTTATAAATGATATTTATAAATTAAGTAATACAAGAAATTGAAGTAAATTTATAAATGGTATTTATAAATAAAATGGAATGATTTTCATTGGAAAATCAGGGGATTGAAATGAATTTATAAACGGTGTTTATAAATAAAGTGGAAAAATTATCATTTGATAATTTGAATATTTAAATTCAAATGTGAATTTAAAAATAGAAATGGGGAAATCATTTTAAAGAAATAAATGATGGAATTTATTCTATTGTTCAGAATATAAATTGAACTAAAATAAATCCGTAAGGATTTATGGTTTGAATTCGATTAATTCGAATTTATTTAAATAGTAGTTAAATAAAATTGAAATAGAAAATTGAAATAGAATTCAAATAGAATTTGAATATAGAAAATTCAAATAGAATTGAAAATAGAATTGAAAATAGAAAGTTGAAATCATTTCGAAATGGGAACGACGAAATATATTTCAGAATGCGGATTTTTAAACAGAATAGAAAATAAATCCAAAGGATTTATAATTTGTAAAAGGAATTGGAATTAAATATAAAAGATCGAAGTATAAATATATTACCGAGTAAGGAAAAATCGATGATTATAGATAATCAGAATTATTGGGTTGAATTGGGAAAATTGGTTTGATATATATTAAAAATATATTAGAATGGAGTTGAATTGAATTGAAAACAGGTGAAAATGTGTTAGACAGGTATGGAATGAAGTATATGAAGATTATAATTCGTGTGCCCGATAATAAGGTACATGTTTAAATTCCATATGAGGTTTTATGCGCCGAATCGGCAAGCCACTTGGGTTTTTTTTTTTGAATGGAAAGGGCCTAGAGAGCTGAGTTGAGGTTTGAACTATTTGTCGGTACAAAGGAGGTAATGGCGAAATTTTCCGGAAATTTAAGGAGTTAGAATATTTTTAAGAAATTTTGATAATCAGAAATCGATATATATAGAATTCGATAAGGAAACGAACTTAAAAATAGATATTATAAACAAAAAGGAAATATATAATTAAATCTGGTCAAATTAGAAAGAGAAACATTACGGGTTTAAAATGAATAATTGGTTTTTATAATGTTCATTATTCGAGGTAAGTGGTTTTGTCCGTTTTGTAGTTAAGGATGTTTTCAGTCAAGGTCTGAGAGGTAGTGATACCCCAACTTGATTGATTTCATTTTTAAATTGATAATTAGCAAGATCCAGTCTCGAAGATAAGTGTTTGAATAAGAGTTAGTGAATAAAATATTTTGGGTTGTTGTAACGATTTTTTACACAGCATTCGTTTTAACCCAAGTAGTGGAATTTTGGAAATATAAAAGTAAATATTTCCTGAGTATAATTAAAGTAGTCGGGAAAGAGATAAGTGATTGAAATTGTTTTCAATTGCAAATAGGATATATTTTCTAAGTATAAAAAATAAAACAAGGTGATATATGGAAATGTTTTTCCAAATAGCGTAAGAGACCAGTAAGATTACTGAAAATATTTGGTTAACAAATATTGATAGGGAAATGAAGAAGTGTTTTAATTAATGAAATATTAATTAAAAGGCCCAGTGATTTTTTTGATGCTTTGAATGAATGTTTGTTTTCTTCGATAGTTAAATAACCGACTATCGAAGTGTTTGCCAATATCGTTGTCAATATGGAGAGACCGGTTGGATTATTATCCGAGAACCACTCTGTATTGGCAGTAACGTTGCGAATCAAATTATATGAAGATAATCGAAGATGGTGGAAAGTGCAAGGACTTTTTATATTAATAGAAATTGTGCCTTCGGTTTCGTTCAGTCCCAGAACAAAGTGTATGGACAAATGTCTAACAGAGTATTTCCAATGATCACATATGTTGGTCTGTATTTGTAATGAAAAGGAATTTCGCTCGATCCGAATCAGTCGCTAAACCGATCGAGACCGTTCGAAACGCCTGATTGTTTTGAGAACACGACAAAATAGAACGCAGACGGAAGAACATTTCATTGTTAATTACAACAATCCCATCAGAATAATAGAATATATAGAGTATAAACAAATAATATACATGAGAAAAATATCAAAGATTACAATACATTGTATAGCAGCGGAAAATTATACAAAACACAACTGAAGGAGATATACGGATACAAAGCTTTCCGGATACCATTCCAGCTGTAATCAGGATCCTATGAATATAAATCTGCAAAACCAAAACTACTAGCTGCCCGTGTCAAAATAAGGGCACCCAGAGTTTAGGTTAAAACAATAAACTCCAGGTCAGTCATGTGACTGGTGTGAGAACTAAAACAGTTATTATTCTTTATTTTAAAGTTAGGTAAATCAAGGGACCACGCCGTATAACACGGAACAGGTTTCCTCCCAAGAATACTAGTGCATAGAACAACAGCGCAATGCTAAATAAAGAAAAATGAAGCTATTATAAGACCCAGGTCCCATCACACAATGCATCGCAAGCTGGAGGATATGGTTTTTACCTTATAATAGCCAAGAATGCTTGATACGTTTAAAAAAAATCATTTGATACTATAATAAGTGCATAGTGTATAAAACAACTTCACATCATAAGTATCAATCATAGACGGCATAAGCGCCCCATCCCACTATGTCGCCATATATAGGATTACAACTAAAATCGAAACGTCACGTATTGGAAGTTGGATTTTCATCTGCGAACCGAGGCAAAAGATAGTCCTCGCCGACTTCGAGACTCTCTAGCCCGAGCCTCAGGGTCAGAGCGCATCGACCCTTGGAGCGACAGGGCCGGTCCACCGATGTGGATTAAAATTCCTGAACACTGTGTTTCCCCGCCCTTTGGGGCGTAAATGAGCCAACAAATGACTCCATCGGATTCACATAGTCACCGATATATCCGAGGCGCCTTGCAACAGTAACAACCACATAAGTCAAACTCATCAGGGAATGTAAAACCACTAACGCCACTTCTAACTAGAAAGAAACGCATGTCCTCCCTGAGGTCCTCTCCCGTTTTTGGTTCACAACCGGGGTGTGAAGCTCGCGAATCAACGCTCCACAAAGCTATGCACAAAGGTCGTGCTTTGATCATCAACCACAAGACTCTGCTTTTCAACAGAAGCCTTGATCATATTGCCAGTTAGGCATGCCACACAGGCAATTCACTCCATGTGTTTGATATCCATCAATATATAACCTCTGAGCTCGTACGTCTCAGAGAAGGGCGTTAAGCAAGAGAATAAATTCTCCGCTGCCAAACAGAGATATATTTAATAGAAATCAATAACACAGACTAAAATCCAATGTCAGACACACAGTCCATTTACAAGTTCGTTCTGGGTCTGAACGAAACCGGAGGCACCTAGTACCCCGCATATCCGTCGATCTCCAAGTACGTCTGGACGACCACCAACTGATTCCCTCCTATTGGGTGTACGACCCAATCAAGATCATCAGTAATTATCCAAACGACGTGAAGACCTCCGGTCTTCAACCACCGTCTTCATCTTCGTCACCACGTCGAATCAGTTATTCAGAATGGGATAAACCCAGTCTTTCTGAACAACTCGCGTATATATATAACAAACACGTGTTACACAAACACAACATACGCCTCATTCCAATTCAGAATATTCTTTTATTCAAATATTCTTATATTTTGGGAAAGGTTCCCATAAATTATATCAAAGATAAATTCTTTAAATTTATTCTTTAATCTCCTTTGAATATCAATTCAAACTAGTCGGGATTAGCGAACCACACTGAAGTAATCATTTATTTTAATTTCCCAATCCCAACCTATTCATCCCATGAAGTAAAACTGGTCATACTTCATATCTAACACCACGGTGTTATCGGTAAATTCAATTACCATTTCCCGTTCAAATCTAATTAAAGATTTAACTATCGCCTGGAGCAAAACTGGTGATACTCCATTCTCGATCATTTCAATCTAATTAAAGATTCATTAAAACTCCACTTAGTTTTAATCTTTAACTGGGTTAAAGAATCAGTGTCATTTAAAACACGGTTCACGATAAACCCAAAATCACATTCCAATAATTACCGGGTTAAAGAACAAGTGTTATTTAAAACACTGTTCACGATAAACCCAAAAATCAATACCAATTCAATTCCAATTAAATATTATTTAATTGGTACACTTCATTAAATCTAAATAAAAAGATTTAATCTTTTTCTCAACTGGGTTAAAGAACAATGTTAATGAAGACACCATTCACAACAAACCCAAATCACATTTGATATTAGATACAAGGATCTGAATAGAAAATATACCAGCTTATATTCAATATCAAATTCTACGACCAACAAATATCGTATTGGAAATAACGATATATATATATCTCTTTCAAATTCCCATAACAATACCTGTATCATCACGAAATCCAACATCGAAATATTCCGAAGACAATTTCGATTCAAATCCATTCCAATTCAATTATTGGAAATTATGGTTATTTTCAAAACCATTTCAAATCCAATTTATTTATTTTAAAAATAAATAAATTATTACTCTAGTTAAAAACTAGTTCATTTTGATAAAAATCTATTTTTATCTTTTCAAATATGGAGTTTTTCATCCTGATTCTTCTCAAATCATTTCTTATGATTTTACACAAATTATTACTATTTTTAATAATTTTATCAAGGCCAGTACAGCCGATTTCCATCAACGGCCATCGAACTGCACTTACAGCGACCTTTTCCAAATATGATTTGGACATAATTCCAAATCCAGCCGATAGATTTCTAATTTCTTATATTCGTTAGAAAGATCTTTTCGATATGAACCCAACGATTCTGGTTTTAGGATAATCCGACGGTCGGATCTCCCGCAATATCCATTCGAAGTCAATGGTCGAAATTCACGAACTGCCGCGGCACGGCGCATTCTATTCAGGCCATTATATATATATGTAATATATTATATATATTTCATAGATTTCCTTTCAAAACATATTTTATAAATCGTTTTAAATTCGTTTTCGAAACGATTTCAACTTCATTTCAAAATCAAATCAAAATTGAATTTTTTCTCATAAATTCGTTTTAAATTCATTTCAAATTGATTTTAATTTGAATCGATTTCAATTCAATTTCAATTCGTTTAAATTCAATTCAAAACGATTTCATTTCTATTTCAATTTAATTCGAATTTCAATTCTATTCGAATTTCAAATCATTTCAATTTATTGCGAATTTCAAATCAATTCAATTTAATTTGAATTCCAATTCACTTCAATTTAATTCAAATTTCAGTTCACTTCAATTTAATTCGAATTTCAATTCACTTCAATATTCATTTCAATTTGAACAAAATCGATATAAATATCGTTCACGTCAAAATGGCGTCAATCTAATCAACACGGGTTCGTATATTTCTATTTTCAAATATTCTATTTCAAATATTTATATTCAAATATTTCTTTTTCAAAACTGGAATGAGGCCCAATCAATTACCATATAATGTTAATTATAAGGATTTTCTACAACACACGTATATAACAGCAACGATAAATTATCAACCATCATCCAAAGTGCGTTCTACACCGTATAAGCATCAAATATAAATATTTAACGCTTATAACAGTCTGTCAATCAATCGATCAACATACAACTAATTATTGGGATTAGTGTATGTCATATATCATCCCAATACCCGTGTGGGGTTTCAAACAATCAAACATAGATTTTATTTGTGCAGTTGGGCGATGTGTAAAATTTATCGTCCCAATCAATATTAGTCAAATCAGTGTATATAAACAAATCTCCGATTTGTTTATTACTATTTATTTTATATACACGTTAAAGATTCTATTTTCAACTATAAAATATTTTTAACTATCTAAATATTTTATTTCATTTCACATCACATCACACAATCAACTACACATCAAAATCAAGCAAGCATACAAGCCGTCCATAGTCTGTGGACGACGGGTGTCGGGTGCTACTAAACACCGTCTGCATCCTAGTATATATTTTAACTAGAAAATTAAATTAAAAGTGAGAAGTTCTCACCGACTAGCTAAACCAAACGCCATGACTCTTCATATGTAGAAATCTTCGTCGTGCCCGCCTTTCATCATTTTCATTGTCCGTAGCCACTACACATATAAAAATCACATTTTTATATTGTTACAATATAGATAAAAATTCTATTTCTATAACAGTGTTCATATAATAAAGATTATATTTTATCACACTATTCTTTATATAAAAATTATATTTTTATATATCTACTTCTAATATAAAGATCGAATTTTTATATTCTCTATCTTCTAAAAAATCATACTTTTAAACTTCACATGTAATAAAAATCATTCCTGTTAACTTATCAAAATCAGATCTTTTCCGCTATGAAAAATCGAATCCTTTCATGAAGAAAATCACAACCTTTAAACAAACAAAAATCACCTCTTTTCATAAACAAAATTTGAATCTTTTCTATGTTAAATAACTAATCTTTCCTTTATAAAGATCAGATTTTTATCTATTTGAAAATCACACTTTTATACGAATAAAAATCTGAACTTTCTTCGCTATTCAAACAAATAAAAACCATATTTTTATTTGCTATTCGCATAATTAAAAATCGTTCCTTTATCTCACTAGTACATACATAAAAATTGAATTTTTATTTTATAACTAGGTAAATAATAAAACTTACATATGGATGAAGGGGTCGGTGGAGTTGCTGATGATCGGTAGCGGGCTGTGGAGGCGGGCGGTGCGCTGGTTTCTCGAGTGGGAGGTTTTCGGGGCTATTTTATGGAGGAGGAAAGAGAGAGGAGGGGTGTAACGACCCGGAATTTTGGGGCCAATTTAAAATTTTTATTTTAGGAATTTTAAGGGAATTTTTAATATTTAAAGTAATTTACTTTAAATAAGAACGACTAAAATTTTTCTTTAAAATGAATAAATTTAGTTTAATTATAAAAGGAGTTTAAAACAACGCTGTAGTTTGAAATTTTGAATTTGAACTTTGACTGAATGTACATGATTCATTATAAATCAGAATTGAGCGAAACAAGAAATATTTAAATCTGTTTAATAATATCTTTCTAATGAATCTGAAAAATTGAAATTTCATAGCGGAAATCAAAAGTTATGGCCAATTCAATTTTTAGAAAAGTCGTTGTAGAATTTATATATATATATATATATATATATTATATAGGGCCCGAAAGGCTACTTTTCATATATGAAGGAATTTCGACTTGAAACCACTTCCATTGAGTTCGGAATGACGTTCCTGCTTTGAAAAACAGTAAACACTTATATATTTTGAGTTTTGGAGTTTATTTGTTTAAAAATGTATTTTTAATATTAAATATATTGGCCTTGAAAATAGCCATTTTGCAAACGACCTCAGTTTTTGACGAAACCACTTTTGTTGGAACCGGAATGTCAAATTATTGCTAAGTTTCAATTTTCATAATTTTTTGAATCAATATGTGTGCGTGGCAAAGGAAAACGTGTTTTGTCAGTTTCGGTCAAATTTAATCAGCTTTATAATAGCCATTTTGCAAACAGTCTCAGAATTCAACGAAATTAGTCTCGTTAAGACCGTATCGTCAAAACATAACTAGAAATAATTTTTTTGTAATTTTTAGAGTTCGTATGTGGCCCCGGCGTATTTAAATGTACGGTGGAAATTAAATTTATATTTTAATATTGTAATTTTAATAAAAACACGCAACATGCTTCAAAATTGGACCACGGGGCATACCACATCGCGTTCAGAAGGCGTCAAACACTTAAGAATGACAGTGAGCGTGCTTAATTCCGAGTTCGGGCCAAACCGGGCCTTAGTGGGCTAATTAAATATTATAAATATTTACTAAACAAATTCCTAGAAACCCTAATCCATCTCTTACAGCCGCCGCCTCCCTCAATCCCAATGGCCGAAATTCTTCCACCTTGCTCCATCAAAATCTTCCTCTTCTCTGCGAATTAGACTCTAACATTTATACCAAATCGAAATTCTCGCACTCCTCTACATTTCTATACGGTCAGATCCCCTCTGGTGGGCCGTACTCCCCGAACCACACCCCCGAACGTCGGCCAGAACAGCCATTGCTCCAGGCTCGACCGAGCTCCACCCAGGTGGGACCCCCCTGTGCGCCTCGTCCCCCTCTTCGATTCTACACCACCTGATCTGCAAACCATTGCTCCCATCGATCGCAAGGAGGAACCCTAGAGTGGAACCTAAAGATAAAGGTCACGGCCTTGTTACAGAAGGAGGAAGAAAGGGATTAGAGGGTAATTTGTAAATTAATTAATTATTTAATTAAAGTGAGTAATGGTTAAAAGTTATTGGAATCGTATTTCCGCGATCTACGCGATGGAACTGATGGGAACTGATTTAAAGCTCGTCTGAATTTTGGCAAATTGGAAAGCTATTGGTGAGAATTCTATATTTAAATATAATTAAAATATTAATTATTTCTCGTTATTTAAATTCCATATTTGTATGTTCAACTATTCAGATCTGTGATGTATGAAATTGTTGTGTATTGATTTTGATGATTGTGATGCGATGATTTAATTGATTTGTTCTGTGTTGTAATAACATAGCTTAGTTCACTAAAATTATAGATCGATGTGTTTTAATTTAAATTAGATCATGTTGGAAATGTTTGTTGAATAATTGTAAAAATATTGTTTTGTCTATTTTATTGAATTGAAATAAAAGCGTCAATTCAATATAAAATTATCATTTTGCCTATTTTATTGAATTGAGATAAATTGTCAATTTAGTAAAAAGAAATATTTTGTTGCCATTTTCCCTTTTAGATAAAAAGAAACAATTGTCGTCATCATTTCTTTTTTTAAATAAAAGAAGCATTTTTATGTCGCATTTCTTTTATTACTAAAAAGAATATTTATGTTGCATTTCTTTTTAGAATTAAAAAGGAAATATTCTTGTTTACATTTCTTTTTAGGACAAGAAAAGAAGTCATTTTGTTATCATTTCTTTTATGAATAAAAAGAATCACTTGTTTTCATATTTTTCTTTTCTAGATAAAAAGAACCTTTTTGTTATGAAAGGTTACATTAAGATAAAAGCATCATTTTGGGGCAAAAGGTAATATTAGATAAAAATATTTTTTTTTTCATAGAAATGTCTTTTTACATAAAAACATCCTTTCAACATAAAAATATTCATTTTTATATTATGTTGAACTAGAATCGTCAACATAAAAATATTCATTTTTATATTATGTTGAACTAGAACCGTCAACATAAAAATATTCATTTTTATATTATGTTGAACTAGAACCGTCAGCATAAAAATACTCGTTTTTATATTATGTTGAACTAAAATAAAAAAATAGTACATTTTTAGTTGTCATGTTAGAATAAAACACCGTTTTGTTAGCAAATGTAAAAATCAAAATAAAGACATCGTTTCACTAGAAATGTTATATTAGACTAAATTTGTCACTTTGATTAAATTTAGTGCAAACATATAAATTTTGTCACTTTGGTTAAATTTAGAATTGACATGTAAATTTGTTGCTTTTGTCAAATTAAGAATAAACATATAAAATATTACTTTTGGTTAAATTAGAAACATTGAACTAGTTATGCAAACAAGATATTCTTTTTTGTTTGTCATTAGAAAGAAATAACATTTATATTATAAATATAAATTTATGTTAGAAATATACGTTTATGTTAGGAATATACATTTATGTTAGAATTCAAGAATGAATTGGAAATGTATATTTTTATACATTAAAAAGAATGATTTAGTAATGTACATTTTTGTCACAAAAAAAAGTATGAAGTAGAAATACACATTTTGTCATTTATAAGGAACAAAACAAAAATATATATTTTTGGTCATTTAATAAGGATTTTACAAAAATCACATTTTTGTCAGAACTTGATTAGTGAATTGGATTAACATCTTTCAGTCAAAACATGGTTTTTGAATAAGAATTAACATTTGTGTAAAAAGAACGATTAGTGAAGAATTAACATTTTTGTCAAAAGAATGGTCAGTTAAATGAAATTGAACATTTTTATATATATTAAAAAGGATTACATGAAAATGAACATTTTTATATATTAAAAAGGAATTGGACAAATTTACAATTTTTGTCACTTTAATAGAATTAGAATAAAGGATACATAAATGTAATTAAAATAAAGAATACATTTTTGTTAGAAAATGTAATTAGAATAAAAGAGACATTTTTGTCATATTTAAAGGAATGAATAAAAGAGACATTTTTGCCACATTTAAAAGAAAGTGACCAAAATATTCACTTTAGGTCACTTGAAAGGATTTCACCAAAATATACATTCTGGGTCATTGAAAAAGGATTACACAAAAGATAGGAAGGTTAATATTTTTATTTGTCGACGAGTCAAATGACCGTATGTTAAAAATATGATGTTAATGATGGCTTAGAATATATGTATGTGTTGACGAAGTGTTTGATGTATTTAATATAAAGTTAGTGCATTCAAAACTGAATACTACACTTCCATTTACAAGTCATCCGACTTGTTTATGTGATTGGGTCGATAATTTTACACATCGCCCAAGTGCACAAATAACTTGTTATTTGTTTGTTGGATGAAACCCCACATGGGGTATTGGGATGATATTGGATACACACTAATCCCAATGTTAAATTATCTGTCAATCGATGGATTGACAGTATGTGATGAACGTCAGTTATTTACTTTAATGCTCACACAGTTATAGATTCCACTTTGGTCGTCATTTGGATGTTTGATAATTATTTATCATGATTGTCAATTCCATACAAAATATATGGTTGTTGGTTGAGTCACATTCCAATAAAGAATATTCTAGGAAAAGAATATTGTAGAAAATATAAATATGAAAAGAATATTTTGGAAAAAGAGTATATTTTGAGAAAATATATTTTTATTGAAATAAACTAGTTATTAATTAGAATAAATCATAAAATTTAGATCTAACGAGTTTTCCAATTTGTTAAGATTTAATTGAAGTTAAATTAAATAAATTAGATTTTGGGTTGTCGTGAATAGCGTCTTAAATAACACTGTTCTTAAAACCCATATGAAAAGAATAATCTTTTAGTTTAGATTATTAAAGTTTTCATTTAGTAATTGAAATAAGAATGAAGTGTGAGTCAGGTTTATTGTGAACTGTGTTTCTAAGCGACATTTGTTCTTTAACCCAACTGACAGCGAAAGTATGATTTGGAATTTATAAATCTTTTATTAAGATTTAAATGGAAATGTTCCAAAAGTAAAGTTTGCAATTTAATATATTAAATTGGAATTGAATGGAATTCGAGTTAATAATAACCAGGATAAGCTTCTGTAAAAGAAGACCGTTACTACATATGGAATTTAATAGGATTTACCGTTATTCCATTTATATTATTGGTCAGATACAGAAATTTATAACGATTATATATTGATTTTATCTCTGGAAAGATTCCATATTTTATGGAAGATGAATTTGGGTTTACCGTGAACAATGTTTTAAATGACATTAGTTCTTTAACCCAGTTAAAGATAAGATAAATTTCTTAAATTTAAATAATCATTGAATAATGATTTTTGTTTTTAAAACCAAATCGGGGGTTTAATAAATCTTTTAAATTTAAGAATAATTTAGAGAGTTTATCTTTCATAGAATCGTTTGAATATTTTATTTAAAAGGATATTCTGAATTGGAATGAGACGTTGGATGTGTTTTTTTTAGTAATTGATTTATAATTATAAAAATACGCGAGTTATTCGGAAAGACCGGGTTTAACCCATTCCGAATAATTTCTACGACGATGAAGAGTCGAAGATGAAGACGATGGTTGAAGACCGACGATCTTCACATGGGATGGATGTGTTGCTACAGAGACCCTGATGGGAGTAGCTACCTTGAAGGGGTTTCAGTGGTGGTCGTCCGGACTATTGTTGATTGTTCGGATTTGGTTTTCGCTCAGACCCAGAGCATAAGCTAATAAATGGATGCGTGTATGACATTGGATTTCGTTCTGTGTGAATTAAATCGATTTCTGTTAATGTATGTCTGTTTGGTGGTAGGGGATTTATCCTCTACTTATGTAATAACCCGGAAATTCTGAACCAGTTTAAAATTTTTATTTTGACAATTTTAGCGAATTTTGAACATTTAAAATAGATTATTTTAAATAAAAACAACGAAAAATTTATTTTGAATATAATTCGACGTATATATTATATACGTCGTCATTAGAATATAAATAATTATATATAATTATAAATAGAATTGAAAATGGCGTGGTAGTTCGATAATTGGATTTCAAACTTCCATTTAATGTACGGGGTGCAAAACAATCCGGATTTTAGTGAAACCAAAAACATTAGGATCTATTTGATGATATCTTTCCAACGAATCCGAAAAATCAAGATTTCATAGCGGGAATCAAAAGATATGTCCAATTGAAAATTCTGAATAGTTGCTATGGAATTCAGGCCCTTAAAATGGGAATTTTGCAAACGACCTCGGATTTCGACGAAACCACTTTTGTTGGATCCGCAGTGTCAAATTATTGCTAGGTTTCAAATTTCATAATTTTTCGAATCAATATGTGAGCATGGCAAAGGAAAACGCGTTTGACCAATTTCAGTTGATTTTAATCGACTGGAAAATGGTCATATTTCCAACGGTCTCAGAATTCTACGAAATTAGTTTTGTTAGGACCGTATCGTCAATACGAAGCTAGAAAATATTTTTCGAGAATTTTTAGAGGCTGTATGTGGCCCCGGTAATTTGAAATGTACGTTTAAAATTCAGTAAAATGATTTAAATGTAAATTTAACAGAAACTGATCGAAACGATCAAATCAGCTTGCGATAAATATCCCATTGTGTTCGGAATGGGGGTAAAACGCTATGGACGACAGGCGGTGGGCCTCCTTTTGAGGTCGTATGTAAAAGTCAACTTTGTTTGAAAATAAAATAATAAATATAAATTAAATATTTCCCCTTTCTTCTCTCTATACCTTGGCCCCCCGTTCATTCTTCAGATCGATTTTTTTTAAAAGAAAAAAACCCTAAAGAGAAACTGCGACGGCCCAACCGCCACCGCTGGCCATCCCTCCACCGCCGCACCTTCCCATGACTGCCGAGCCCCTCCTCCGATCAACCCCTCCTCCTACTCCAGTCGCGAGAGCACCCCTTCAGCGCGCCCGAGCCCTACTTCCCCCAAATCGCACCGCGTCGGCCAGTGTGGGCCCCTTCCGCAAGCGCCTGCCACCAGCGCCACCTGACGCCACCCCATCGCCTTGCCGCCGCCTCTGACCAGACCCCCGAGCTCCCTCCTCTTCTATTCTCTCTCCTCCCACTTCGAATCACAGTAAGTTTGTTTGTTTCATTTTATTTCATTTTAATTATTTTACATAGTTAAATCAGTTTTAAATTAAGGGAAAAAAAGAAATAATAAATATTTTTATTTTCAGAAATATAGAGATATTTAAATGGAAAAGATTTTATTCAATTAAAAATATGATTTTTATATTTTTTTAAGTAGTAAAAATATAATCTTTTATATTGTAGAAAGATAAAAATATGATCTTTACTATATAGAAGTAGTAAAAATATGATTTTTATATTTTTAAAGTAGTAAAAATATAATTTTTACATGATAAAAATATTAAAAATATCATCTTTGTATATGTAGCAAAATAAAGATGTGATTTTTATAATGATATTTTTGAAAAGGCGAATTTTTTTTATATTGAATAGCATAATAAAAATTCGATTTGTATATAGCGAATAGCATAATAAAAATTCGATTTTTATATATTAAATAGCATAATAAAAATTCGATTTTTAAATATATGAAGTGATTATATTAACATATGATTTTTAAATTGAAAGTGAATAAATAAAAATGTGATTTTTATTTTAAAGACATCAAAATATAAAAATGTGTGATTTTTATATATGTAGTGGCTACGGGCAACGAAGATGACGAAAATGCGATAACGATGAAGCTTTCTATCAAAGAAGAGACAAGATGATTGGATAGCTATCGGTGAGAACTTCTCACTCTTCAATTTCTTTTTCTAGTAATATATATATACTAGGATGCAGACGGTGTTTAGTAGCACCCGACACAATCGTCCATAGACCATGGACTTGTTTGTTTGATTGCAAAAATTAGTTAGATTATTTGATTGAAATTGAATTGTTTGGTGAAATGAAATTGATATGATTGATGTGTGAATGGCGTGGGCCTTCACTAGACAGGGGATAAGGCTAGGCCTCGTCCCGTTTCTAGTATCGTGCCGTTATGCCGCCGAAATTTTCTAAAATATGTTAGAAAAATAAGAATATCATTTTATTTAAAGAATGAACTGAATAGAAATTCATATGTTAAATTAAAATGTTTTATCGTTAAAAATATAATTTTTAACGTGAATATGAATATAGTGAATGTGAATAAATAAATATTCATTTACAAACCGGACGGTTTGTTTATGTACACCTATTTGAAGGATATTGATTGGGTCGATAAATTTTACACATCGTCCAACTGCACAAATAAAATCTATGTTTGTTGATTTGAAACCCCACACGGGTGTTGGGATGAAATTTGAAGTTCACTCATCCTGATTGATTAAATATGTCGATCGATTGATTGACAGGCTGTTATAAGCGTTAGATATCTATATTTGATGCTTATACAGTGTAGTGCACTTTGGTTGATGGTTGATTATTTTTCAATGCTATTATATACATGTGTTGTATGAAAATCCATATAATTAAGATTATATGGTAATTGATTGGGCCTCATTCCAATTTAGAAAATAAAGAATATTATAAAATAAAGGTTCATGTGTTGACTGTACTCATCCGTTGAGATTAGTCATGTGTTGAACGAAATATTTTAATAATAAAATTTACATCTTTATCAATATAAAATAAAGGTTCATGAGTTGACTGTACTCATCCGTTGAGATTAGTCATGTGTTGAACGAAATATTTTAACAATAAAATTTACATCTTTATAATAGAAAGGTTCATGTGTTGACTGTACTCATCCGTTGAGATTAGTCATGTGTTGAACGAAATATTTTAACTAAAATAGTCTCACGTGGACAGTACTCATTCGTTGAGATTAGTCGTGTGTTGACAAAAATAAATATTCATTTGTTGACTAGAATAAAGGAATATATGAAGCCGTGTTGATTAGATGACGCCATTTTGACGTGAACGATATTTATATCGATTTTATTCATTTTAAAATGAGTATTGAAAAACGATTTCGAAATGAATTGAATATAAAACAATTTCGAAATGAATTGAAAACGATTTCGAAATGAATTGAATAGAAAACGAATTTGATTTCAATTGAATATATAACGAATTTGATTGAATAGAAAATGAATTTGATTTCAATTGATTATATAACGAATTTGATTGAATAGAAAATGAATTTGATTTCAATTGAATATATAACGAAGTTGATTGAATAGAAAACCAATTTGAATTGAATCGAATAGAAAACCAATTTGAATTGAATCGAATAGAAAACCAATTTGAATTGAATAGAAAACCAATTTGAATTGAATTGAATAGAAAACCAATTTGAATTGAATCGAATAGAAAACGACTTTGAAATTGAATTGAATTGAAAACGAATTCAAATTGAATTGAAAGCGAATTGAAATGAATTCAAATTGAATTGAAATTTGAATTGAATAGAAATGAATTTTAAAACGAATTTGAAAGGAAAAATTCAATTTTGATTTGAATTGAAATGGAAGTTGAAATTGTTTTTGAAACGAATTTAAAAACTATTTATAAAATTCGTTTTGAATGGTAATCGACGAAATATATATTATATATATATAATATAATGGCCTGAATAGAACGCGCTGCGCCGCGGCAGTTCGTGAATTTCGACCATTTATTTCAAACGGACATTACGGGAGATCCAACCGTCGGATTCTCCTAAAACTGGAACCGTTGGGTTCGTATCGAAAAGAGCTTTCTAACGAATATTGGAAATTCAAAATCTAACGGTTGGATTTGGAGATACGTCCAAATCAAATTTAGAAAAGGTCGCTATAAGTGCAGTTCGATGGCCGTTGATGGAAATCGACTGTACGGGCCTTGATAAAATTATTAAAAATGGTAATAATTAGTGTAAAATCATAAGAAATGATTTGAGAAAAATTGGGGTGAAAAACTCCATATTTGAAAAGATAAAAATAGATTTTTATCGAAACGAACTAGTTTGAACTCAATTTAAAACCCGGGTTTTTATTTTTAAATAAATAAATTAGATTTAAAAAGGGGTTTTAAATAATCGGAATTCCTAATATATTTGATTGGATTTGAAATGGGTTTATCGTGAACTGTGTTTTAAATAACACTAGTTCTTTAACCCGATAATAAATAGAATGTGATTTGGGTTTGTCGTGAACTGTGTTTTAAATAACACCTAGTTCTTTAACCCAGTAAAAGGAGTTTTAACGAATCTGCAATTAGATTGAAATGTGTAACGACCTGTGTTTTTCGACCATTTGAATATGAATATTTAAATTAGTTTTAAATATCATATTTGGAATATTAATGAAATTTAATATTGAAATCGTTATTTAAAACGAAGTTGAACATTATATATTTATATATAATATAAATCAAGCCTGAAATGGCGCTGCAGTTCGCAATATAGAATTTTGAACTTCAACTGAGAATACAGAATTCGATTTAAGTCGGATTTCTGTAAAACAAGACACGTTGGGACCGTATTGATGATAATTTTCATATGAAAGAGAAAAATCTAGATTTCGTGTTATAGTTTGATAGTTATGGCCAAATCAAATTTTGAAATAGTCGCTATGGAAAACCGTTGTTTAATTATAGGCCTTTAAAATAGCCGCTTTGCAAACGGACTCAGATTTCGATGAAACCAGTTTCATTGGGACCGTATCGCTAAATTATTGTATGGTGGTGAATTGCGTGGAAAACCGATATCGTATGTGACCACAGCAACCATAAACGCCCGTTCAAATTCTATAGCGCGCATTCAAATAAATAAAGGGACATTTGAGTGTAACTTGAGCAGATGATCGAATTAGGCCACGAAACCAGTTCCGTTGAGTTCGTATCGTCGATTATAGTCAAGATAGGTATATAGTTTGTTATTTTTAGAAATGGGAAAATTTGGCGTTAAAAAGGGTAGGGCGGTTCGAGGTAAAAATAGCCTACCGGGGCAACAGTCTCAGAATGCGACGAAATTAGTGCCGTTGGGTTCGTATCGAAAAGTTATTGTCAGACTTCGTAGTTTCAAGTTAATTTGATTTATCTGGTGACCGTAGAAAAA
The DNA here is from genome assembly GCA_030737875.1 of Allium sativum. Classification (NCBI taxonomy): domain Eukaryota; kingdom Viridiplantae; phylum Streptophyta; class Magnoliopsida; order Asparagales; family Amaryllidaceae; genus Allium; species Allium sativum. The sequence goes on from CM060916.1 coordinate 780,400,930, forward strand.
TTAAACGTGTGTTCATTTCTGGTTTTATAAGGGAATTTTCTTCAAACAACCTCGGAATTCGACGAAACTTGTCCCATTGGGACCGGAATACCTTTTTACACTAAGAATAGACTTTTTATCAGTAAACAGAAATCGATTATTATTAGTTTACGTGTTACTTCGTGGCGAAGTGTCTTTAAAAATATATTTAATATTAAAACCAATTTCCCCCATACTATATATATACACGTATACCCTAATTATCTCATCCTTTCCCACTGCCTACGTCCGTCATATGAAATATGGGTACAACAATATATTATCTTTACCAATATACGACATTCACTGCTCTCATTTCTTTGCTGGCGCCTGGACATTTCTTTTCCTGTCTGCCTATCTGTAACACCGTGCGGACCAAGTAGACCCTCGAGACACACCCTACTCTAATTTATCAGCAGACCTATCTCCTATATTGCCTTGCCGCTCACGGTTCTTTTTCCTATATAAACATACATGCTGCTCTATTTTTCTCTCATCCACTTCTCTACTGAAGACAAAACGCAAGCTCTCCACAAAAATATAATCAAAATGAAACAGTGTTTTTTTTCCTTTCTTTCTCATCTAAGAAGAGTTGGAGCGAGATGCTCCAGGCGCATGCAGTGTGGACCGAGGCGCTTGCTGAGATGGAAATGGATGGTCGTCCGGTCGACGCAGTCTGGTGCAACGGTGAAGCATTGGCTTGGCAGCGCGGGTCATTTTCTGGAGCAAGGATGTTTGCTCGCGCTGTATTGTGTAAAGCAGGAGCGGTTTTGTGAAATCAATGTTGAGGGGGACGTTGGAAGGCTGAGAAAGGACGGTGCAATCCAAGGTGAAGCAAAGGTGGTGTTGATTCAGCAAGGTGGCGGTGAAGTTTGAAGGTGAATGAGTTCGTCAGGGACTGGGTAGCAGTTGGTTGCGGTCCTAGAACGCGAAGGAGGAAGTCTCATGATGACAGAAGCTCACGTGTGAAAGCAAAAGAAGAAAAGACAGTAGGGTGGTTTCGAAGTTCGGTGATGAAATGTAATGGCAGAGGGGAGGGAGCATCAAAACGTGAAATAGGGAGCGTGCATGCATGGCATAATAGGAGGATTTTATGGTAGCAACACGTCAGGGCTGTTTGCATGGGAGGGGTAGTTGCGAAGGGTTATAGCATGGTGGAGAGAAGCATGCGAATGAAAAATATGGGAAAGAATAACATGGTTGCGGAAGAGTTGGGTTTAGTGTTGGTGCTGATTGTTCTTAGGAGACAAACGAATGGGTAGTGAAGGTCCTGGTGATTCGAACAGAAAGAAATTCGTGGAAGGGAATTTGCAGACGAGGACATTTCGAAGAACAACGGATGGAAAGGAACGCAAGAAAACAGTAGGGAGGGAGATGACAACAACTTGGACTAAACAAGTTGTGCTTCGATCGTGGTAACGGATGTACAATACGGAACTGGAATCATCAGAACCGGGAGCAGCTGATATTTTAATTAAATTGAACGTATGTTTAATTTAATTAAACTCAACCGTTTCAACAACAAATGGAATTCAGGTGAGTTAAACTCACTCAGTTACCCTTTTTATATTTTATATAAATTGGGTGTTTTTATTTTTGTGTGCTCTGCTTGCCAATGGTTGACAGATTTACTAGTTAGACATTTATCTGTTGGTTTAACCGAAGAAATTAAACCGTGTTTAATTTCAGTGAAGTACCAAATCGTTATTTTACGATTGGTTCCAATGAAGGTAATTTACCTTGGTTGGTCACGTTTATTTATAAACGTGTTTAAAATGATTGCATTGTTTGAATTGCTTATGGTTGATGTTAAATGGTCGTTATTTAATTCATCAGTTAAACAAAACTGAATGGTCTGATTTGAGATAACCATTTGAATACAGGGAAGAACAGGTTGGAGGAATCCAACCGGATTCCTCAAATGTATTATTTATTTTCATATGATCATATATGAACTGATCTGTTTGTGTGATTGATTTGATGGTTGATTATTAATTGAATATTCAACCTCTGTTTGGTTTAAACCAATGGGCGATATTGGTTAAGTGTGTGGCAGAGTATGGCCTTTAAAACCAATCGTGTTATAGATAGTGATTCACCGTCAGGTGAATCGATAGAGTTGAGGTTATAAAATTTATTTTATAACCAGAGTTAGATTTGAATTATATTATTTGAATAAAAGTTATTTAATTAAAATAAATAAATATTTTATTTATTTAAGACTTTGATTTGTTATGAATTTATTTTGCAAAGCAAGTGCTGATGTTAATCAGATTTACCAGTTGAAGAATAAGAAATGAATTAAATGGTTAAACCTTGAAAATTTGTTTTGTAAAGAAAACAAATAATGGAATTTATTTAAATTAATTATATTTTTAATTAATTTAAAGCGAGGATTGTTGAAATCGGTTAATGAGATAATCAAGTTTTTGAGTTAATTAAATCGACTGTTTGGAATTAGAATTGTTTATCAAGTTAATGTGTTTTGACTAAAATAGTTAAACGAATATTGTTTGAATTTAAATAAGGATTAAAAAGGGATTTAGTAGTTAATTTAGATAATAAAGGGATTTACTACTAAAGTAGTTAATGTTTGAAATAAGTTATTATTATAATTAATGATAAATTTAGGAATATATTTTTAAATGGGAATTCATTTAAAAAGCTACCGAATGTGAGATGCAAGCCAATTGAATGGTGAAAGGAAATAAACGTACTCAATTATATGAATTAATTGAAAGGAGATTATGATAAAAGGGTTTATTATAAACCAGAATTATAAATGAAATTTTGGCATTGATTATAACTGATATTTATCTGAGGATAAGACCGTTGTTTGATCAAGGTCTGAGAGGTAATTAAAATACCCCAACTTGAACAACGTCGGGATTATCTGAAGATAATGTTAGTTGGTAATCGTAAGAGACGTTAGTGAATATGTTTTGAAATCTAAACAGCGAATTTAGCGCTGTTGTTATAATATATGTTTTGTAAATCTAATATAGCGATTGTAGCGCTTTTGCTATAGTAAATGGATTGTAAACCTAAACAGCGATTAGAGCGCTGTTGTTTTGTAAATCTAAATAGTAATTATAACGCTATTGTTATAACATATGTGCTATAAATTTCTTTGTTAAAACTAATTGATTTCCGAATTTAAAAGATGATTTGACGGAAGAATTAAGTGGGAAATTGAATATAGTTATTCGAGATAGAATTAGCTAAACAAAATTATTCGGCTAAGTTGTCATTTCGTACGACTGCTAGCGTAATTTGCAGGGCTGCAGATAGCCTACGGCGGTCGGATGTTTCCTGAGGGATTCAGGCGTAACCATTGTGATCGCTGTGATCTAGAGTCAAGCGAATGGGGTTAAGATGAATGTTAATTAATTAATTAGAGTTATTCAAATATCGTATTGTTGAATATTAAAAGAGTTAGAAGTTTTAATTTAACAAAAGTAAATCAGTTTGTTAAAGGCCAAGTGATGCTGAATACTGAACCAGTGAACTCATTGGAGTGTCATGTTTGAAACACTGTTTATTTTGATAGTTAAAACACCGACTATCAAATCTGTCCAATACGATTGTTGGTATGGAAAGACCGGGATCGAATTTATTCGAAAACCATTCCGACCAACAAATACGTGAAGATATCAGAAGATGGTCGAGATGGTGCTGTGAAGACCGTTGATTTTCACAAACGGAAGAACCACTAATATTCTCTGCCTGGCAAGCATAGATAAACTGTGATTCTGTCGTGGTTGGAATCTACGGGTTGCAAGGACTACTCGCTACTGATCCATGGGGTGATTCCTATATTGGATGCGGTAGGAGAGTGCCTTCGGTTCATCCTGTTCCTGGATGACATATATGGACGAATGTCTGACAGAGTATTTCCAAAGGATCACGTACGTTGATTTCTTCAAACGTACGATAGTTGTTGGCAGAGATTTGCCGTTCTCTATCTTTCAGCTAGAGTATTTTTGTGGTCGTCAATTAGTGATATCTGACGGATCTGACGATGTGGCATTCAAAGTGAATGACGACCAGATGATCAAAAGAAATCTAGACCTCAAGCCTCATCAACCGGGAAATGACAAAAATCGGGCAGGCAGCATGGCTATGTGGGTCGCTCCCATTAGGGTGTTTGATCACCTATCTAGAGGAAATCCTATTTGCTTCTTAAATCTATGTTTCGATGCTGTCCCTTGTCGGGAGACGGTTACTGATCCCAACCGTCGGTGATATACATTCGATACACTCAAGCGAAATGAGTGGTCGGTCATGTGAGGGCCGGGTTGCAAGAAGTTCTTATTGAACCCAGTGTATTCGTCTCTAGAGATATACTATCGGAAGGTGGACCCATACCTTGTCAAGTTGGAATCCAATCTCCAATAAGCGCCTGCGGGTTTTGATTATATACTATATATGTGGAGCGTGAGATGCAAGCGTTCCACTAGATTGTTATTTACTTGTATTTAGACATTATTATAATATCAGACAAGATATTGGTTTCAAACTGTTTTGGGTTATCGTAAGGTAAAAACCGTCCGTGTTTATGTGTGGATTTGGTCTTACGATTATCCTTTTCTTTGAAAAGGTTTTGAACTTTAAAATCAAGTTGGATGGTTCACCCTTATTACTGTGCGAGTTTATCTCACTCTGGTTCACCAGACTGACCCGGTGTTTTGTAAATGCTCGGGTTAGGCCGGGTTGTACAGGTTTAGGTTATCGACTGCTATGAAGAGACGAGCTGGAAGAGTCCAGACGTATGATATTACTAGTATTCCGCTGTGTGTTGTATGAGGACAGATTATCACTGTCCAGATGTTGATGTACTCTGATATTGTAAGTATTTTCCAAAGTTCTCAATAAAGATTTACTTCTGTATTATATTTTGTTCCGCTGCGATGTGAGACTCTGTGGTATGGTGTTTCTTCTTCTTCTTCTATTCTATTATTTCTTTCTTTCTTATCTCACCCTCTAAATTCTTTCTATTAATGATCTGGAATATTCGATGTCTGAATGGTCAACACGGTAGTTGATGTTGATTTTCGGAGTCGAAAATCCCGGTTCGTTACAGTGGTATCAGAGCTTAAGGTTAAGTAAGTACCTTGGCTCTGTGGCGTGACTCAGTAGAGATGGGGTTAGAAATACCCTAGACTGAGTTTGAGTATATATATATGAGCGCGTATTTGTAAATTGATATAAAAACTGGTTATATTGTGTTGATTGGTTTGTCGAGTAGTTTATGAATTCTGATCGATACAGTAATGCAAACTGTGTCGATAAGTGTTTCTAAACTCTTGAACAGAATAATTCGACACAGTATGTTTTTGGAAGAGGGTAAATGAAATAATTTTACCCAAATTATATTTTAATATAAAAGAATGATATACATTTGAAGTATTATAGTATATTGGATGTGTTGCTCGATTATAATTGAAATGGTTATATAAATAACCAATTAGAATTCGTAATCAGAGGAGTTAAATCTGAATTTAAATCAGAATTGAAATTAAAACGTTGGAAATTCGAACAAGTGGTTGAATTGGAATTGGACTTAATATATGAGAATTTTAAAATCCTGGGAGATTTTAAATTGTTTTGCAAACATTGAGGTGGATATTTGGAAATAATTTCAAAATGGAAATGTTTAAATATGATTTTGAAAATTTATATAGTATTGAACTCACTTCGATAGCTGGGGAATAACTCTGAGGATGCTGGCCACATCATCAGTGTTCATTTCCGAGTTCTAAGTGACGGATTACTACCAAAATTCTTGTTTTGAATTGCTTTGAAGAACAAGTTGTTTGAATCCTGAAAGGGAATGTTTGATTTTTGAAAGAGCTAAACTGTTTAAAAACTCCCAGGGAAAGTGTTTGAACAAGAACAAGATTAAATAGAAATTGTGAAAGCAAATATGAATTTGATTGAAACAAATTAATTGGGAATTGAATCGAGATATATTATATCGAGCAAAACCAAAATTTTGAATTGCGAGACAGGAATCGGAAATGGTGTTGGGCTGATAAGTTAAGAGTTGAAATTGATGATGGATGGAAATTTAGTCAAGAATGGAATTTTGCTTGGACACGTGAAGGATTTAGTTCTGAGGTTAAAGGTTGGAGTTGGAAATGCAGTTGTATATGCTGACAGAGTAGCAGATGGAAAGGATATAATGATATGCCCGACAAAAAGGTACACGTTTATTTTATATGGGTTTGGTGATTTATGAGCCTATTTGGCAAGCCGCTTGGCTGTTTTATTTTCTTTTGGATTGGAGAAGGCCTAGAAAGGCGAGTTGTGATTGTACCGATTGAGCCGTACATAGGAGATGCTGGCAAAATTTTTTAAGAATTTAAAGTGTTAGAAAATTTTCGATATTTTTGAAAATATTTATTCACAGTATTGAATTGGTTTCTAATTTAATATAAAATTGGATTTGAAAATAAATGAGTTATAACGTTCTTTCTTACCTTAGCAATTTCGAGGACGAAATTATTTTAAGGGGGGAAGAATGTAACGACCCGTGTTTTTTGACCATTTGAATATGAATATTTAAATTAGTTTTAAATATCATATTTGGAATATTAATGAAATTTAATATTGAATTCGTTATTTAAAACGAAGTTGAGCATTATATATTTATATATAATATAAATCAAGCCTGAAATGGCGCTGCAGTTCGCAATATAGAGTTTTGAACTTCAACTGAGAATACAGAATTCGATTTAAGTCGGATTTCTGTAAAACAAGACACGTTGGGACCGTATTGATGATAATTTTCATATGAAAGAGAAAAATCTAGATTTCGTGTTATAGTTTGATAGTTATGGCCAAATCAAATTTTAAAATAGTCGCTATGGAAAACCGTTGTTTAATTATAGGCCTTTAAAATAGCCGCTTTGCAAACGGACTCAGATTTCGATGAAACCAGTTTCATTGGGACCGTATCGCTAAATTATTGTATGGTGGTGAATTGCGTGGAAAACCGATATCGTATGTGACCACAGCAACCATAAAAGCCCGTTCAAATTCTATAGCGCGCATTCAAATAAATAAAGGGACATTTGAGTGTAACTTGAGCAGATGATCGAATTAGGCCACGAAACCAGTTCCGTTGAGTTCGTATCGTCGATTATAGTCAAGATAGGTATATAGTTTGTTATTTTTATAGATGGGAAAATTTGGCGTTAAAAAGGGTAGGGCGGTTCGAGGTAAAAATAGCCTACCGGGGCAACAGTCTCAGAATGCGACGAAATTAGTGCCGTTGGGTTCGTATCGAAAAGTTATTGTCAGACTTCGTAGTTTCAAGTTAATTTGATTTATCTGGTGACCGTAGAAAAATTAAACGTGTGTTCATTTCTGGTTTTATAAGGGAATTTTCTTCAAACAACCTCGGATTTCGACGAAACTTGTCCCATTGGGACCGGAATACCTTTTTACACTAAGAATAGACTTTTTATCAGTAAACAGAAATCGATTATTATTAGTTTACGTGTTACTTCATGGCGAAGTGTCTTTAAAAATATATTTAATATTAAAACCAATTTCCCCCATACTATATATATACACGTATACCCTAATTATCTCATCCTTTCCCACTGCCTACGTCCGTCATATGAAATATGGGTACAACAATATATTATCTTTACCAATATACGACATTCACTGCTCTCATTTCTTTGCTGGCGCCTGGACATTTCTTTTCCTGTCTGCCTATCTGTAACACCGTGCGGACCAAGTAGACCCTCGAGACACACCCTACTCTAATTTATCAGCAGACCTACCTCCTATATTGCCTTGCCGCTCACGGTTCTTTTTCCTATATAAACATACATGCTGCTCTATTTTTCTCTCATCCACTTCTCTACTGAAGACAAAACGCAAGCTCTCCACAAAAATATAATCAAAATGAAACAGTGTTTTTTTTCCTTTCTTTCTCATCTAAGAAGAGTTGGAGCGAGATGCTCCAGGCGCATGCAGTGTGGACCGAGGCGCTTGCTGAGATGGAAATGGATGGTCGTCCGGTTGACGCAGTCTGGTGCAACGGTGAAGCATTGGCTTGGCAGCGCGGGTCATTTTCTGGAGCAAGGATGTTTGCTCGCGCTGTATTGTGTAAAGCAGGAGCGGTTTTGTGAAATCAATGTTGAGGGGGACGTTGGAAGGCTGAGAAAGGACGGTGCAATCCAAGGTGAAGCAAAGGTGGTGTTGATTCAGCAAGGTGGCGGTGAAGTTTGAAAGTGAATGAGTTCGTCAGGGACTGGGTAGCAGTTGGTTGCGGTCCTAGAACGCGGAGGAGGAAGTCTCATGATGACAGAAGCTCACGTGTGAAAGCAAAAGAAGAAAAGACAGTAGGGTGGTTTCGAAGTTCGGTGATGAAATGTAATGGCAGAGGGGAGGGAGCATCAAAACGTGAAATAGGGAGCGTGCATGCATGGCATAATATGAGGATTTTATGGTAGCAACACGTCAGGGCTGTTTGCATGGGAGGGGTAGTTGCGAAGGGTTATAGCATGGTGGAGAGAAGCATGCGAATGAAAAATATGGGAAAGAATAACATGGTTGCGGAAGAGTTGGGTTTAGTGTTGGTGCTGATTGTTCTTAGGAGACAAACGAATGGGTAGTGAAGGTCCTGGTGATTCGAACAGAAAGAAATTCGTGGAAGGGAATTTGCAGACGAGGACATTTCGAAGAACAACGGATGGAAAGGAACGCAAGAAAACAGTAGGGAGGGAGATGACAACAACTTGGACTAAACAAGTTGTGCTTCGATCGTGGTAACGGATGTACAATATGGAACTGGAATCATCAGAACCGGGAGCAGCTGATATTTTAATTAAATTGAACGTATGTTTAATTTAATTAAACTCAACCGTTTCAACAACAAATGGAATTCAGGTGAGTTAAACTCACTCAGTTACCCTTTTTATATTTTATATAAATTGGGTGTTTTTATTTTTGTGTGCTCTGCTTGCCAATGGTTGACAGATTTACTAGTTAGACATTTATCTGTTGGTTTAACCGAAGAAATTAAACCGTGTTTAATTTCAGTGAAGTACCAAATCGTTATTTTACGATTGGTTCCAATGAAGGTAATTTACCTTGGTTGGTCACGTTTATTTATAAACGTGTTTAAAATGATTGCATTGTTTGAATTGCTTATGGTTGATGTTAAATGGTCGTTATTTAATTTATCAGTTAAACAAAACTGAATGGTCTGATTTGAGATAACCATTTGAATACAGGGAAGAACAGGTTGGAGGAATCCAACCGGATTCCTCAAATGTATTATTTATTTTCATATGATCATATATGAACTGATATGTTTGTGTGATTGATTTTGATGGTTGATTATTAATTGAATATTCAACCTCTGTTTGGTTTAAACCAATGGGCGATATTGGTTAAGTGTGTGGCAGAGTATGGCCTTTAAAACCAATCGTGTTATAGATAGTGATTCACCGTCAGGTGAATCGATAGAGTTGAGGTTATAAAATTTATCTTATAACCAGAGTTAGATTTGAATTATATTATTTGAATAAAAGTTATTTAATTAAAATAAATAAATATTTTATTTATTTAAGACTTTGATTTGTTATGAATTTATTTTGCAAAGCAAGTGCTGATGTTAATCAGATTTACCAGTTGAAGAATAAGAAATGAATTAAATGGTTAAACCTTGAAAATTTGTTTTGTAAAGAAAACAAATAATGGAATTTATTTAAATTAATTATATTTTTAATTAATTTAAAGCGAGGATTGTTGAAATCGGTTAATGAGATAATCAAGTTTTTGAGTTAATTAAATCGACTGTTTGGAATTAGAATTGTTTATCAAGTTAATGTGTTTTGACTAAAATAGTTAAACGAATATTGTTTGAATTTAAATAAGGATTAAAAAGGGATTTAGTAGTTAATTTAGATAATAAAGGGATTTACTACTAAAGTAGTTAATGTTTGAAATAAGTTATTATTATAATTAATGATAAATTTAGGAATATATTTTTAAATGGGAATTCATTTAAAAAGCTACCGAATGTGAGATGCAAGCCAATTGAATGGTGAAAGGAAATAAACGTACTCAATTATATGAATTAAGTGAAAGGAGATTATGATAAAAGGGTTTATTATAAACCAGAATTACAAATGAAATTTTGGCATTGATTATAACTGATATTTATCTGAGGATAAGACCGTTGTTTGATCAAGGTCTGAGAGGTAATTAAAATACCCCAACTTGAACAACGTCGGGATTATCTGAAGATAATGTTAGTTGGTAATCGTAAGAGACGTTAGTGAATATGTTTTGAAATCTAAACAGCGAATTTAGCGCTGTTGTTATAATATATGTTTTGTAAATCTAATATAGCGATTGTAGCGCTTTTGCTATAGTAAATGGATTGTAAACCTAAACAGCGATTAGAGCGCTGTTGTTTTGTAAATCTAAATAGTAATTATAACGCTATTGTTATAACATATGTGCTATAAATTTCTTTGTTAAAACTAATGGATTTCCGAATTTAAAAGATGATTTGACGGAAGAATTAAGTGGGAAATTGAATATAGTTATTCGAGATAGAATTAGCTAAACAAAATTATTCGGCTAAGTTGTCATTTCGTACGACTGCTAGCGTAATTTGCAGGGCTGCAGATAGCCTACGGCGGTCGTATGTTTCCTGAGGGATTCAGGCGTAACCATTGTGATCGCTGTGATCTAGAGTCAAGCGAATGGGGTTAAGATGAATGTTAATTAATTAATTAGAGTTATTCAAATATCGTATTGTTGAATATTAAAAGAGTTAGAAGTTTTAATTTAACAAAAGTAAATCAGTTTGTTAAAGGCCAAGTGATGCTGAATACTGAACCAGTGAACTCATTGGAGTGTCATGTTTGAAACACTGTTTATTTCGATAGTTAAAACACCGACTATCAAATCTGTCCAATACGATTGTTGGTATGGAAAGACCGGGATCGAATTTATTCGAAAACCATTCCGACCAACAAATACGTGAAGATATCAGAAGATGGTCGAGATGGTGCTGTGAAGACCGTTGATTTTCACAAACGGAAGAACCACTAATATTCTCTGCCTGGCAAGCATAGATAAACTGTGATTCTGTCGTGGTTGGAATCTACGGGTTGCAAGGACTACTCGCTACTGATCCATGGGGTGATTCCTATATTGGATGCGGTAGGAGAGTGCCTTCGGTTCATCCTGTTCCTGGATGACATATATGGACGAATGTCTGACAGAGTATTTCCAAAGGATCACGTACGTTGATTTCTTCAAACGTACGATAGTTGTTGGCAGAGATTTGCCGTTCTCTAGCTTTCAGCTAGAGTATTTTTGTGGTCGTCAATTAGTGATATCTGACGGATCTGACGATGTGGCATTCAAAGTGAATGACGACCAGATGATCAAAAGAAATCTAGACCTCAAGCCTCATCAACCGGGAAATGACAAAAATCGGGCAGGCAGCATGGCTATGTGGGTCGCTCCCATTAGGGTGTATGATCACCTATCTAGAGGAAATCCTATTTGCTTCTTAAATCTATGTTTCGATGTTGTCCCTTGTCGGGAGACGGTTGCTGATCCCAACCGTCGGTGATATACATTCGATACACTCAAGCGAAATGAGTGGTCGGTCATGTGAGGGCCAGGTTGCAAGAAGTTCTTGTTGAACCCAGTGTATTCGTCTCTAGAGATACACTATCGGAAGGTGGACCCATACCTTGTCAAGTTGGAATCCAATCTCCAATAAGCACCTGCGAGTTTTGATTATATACTATATATGTGGAGCGTGAGATGCAAGCGTTCCACTAGATTGTTATTTACTTGTATTTAGACATTATTATAATACCAGACAAGATATTGGTTTCAAACTGTTTTGGGTTATCGTAAGGTAAAAACCGTCCGTGTTTATGTGTGGATTTGGTCTTACGATTATCCTTTTCTTTGAAAAGGTTTTGAACTTTAAAATCAAGTTGGATGGTTCACCCTTATTACTGTGCGAGTTTATCTCACTCTGGTTCACCAGACTGACCCGGTGTTTTGTAAATGCTCGGGTTAGGCCGGGTTGTACAGGTTCAGGTTATCGACTGCTATGAAGAGACGAGCTGGAAGAGTCCAGACGTATGATATTACTAGTATTCCGCTGTGTTTTGTATGAGGACAGATTATCACTGTCCAGATGTTGATGTACTCTGATATTGTAAGTATTTTCCAAAGTTCTCAATAAAGATTTACTTCTGTATTATATTTTGTTCCGCTGCGATGTGAGACTCTGTGGTATGGTGTTTCTTCTTCTTCTTCTTCTATTCTATTATTTCTTTCTTTCTTATCTCACCCTCTAAATTCTTTCTATTAATGATCTGGAATATTCGATGTCTGAATGGTCAACACGGTAGTTGATGTTGATTTTCGGAGTCGAAAATCCCGGTTCGTTACAAAATGTGAATTCGTAATCTAAATTTCCAAATTTAGAAAATGAACGAGAATGAAGTATTACCAGTTTTGCTCCAAAGCGATAGTTAAATCTTTAATTAGATTTGAACGTGAAATGGTAATTAATTTTACCGATAACACCGTGGTGTTAGATATGGAGTGTTACCAGTTTTGCTTCATGGGATGAATAGGTTGGGAAATAAAATAAATAATTACTTCGGTGTGGTTCGCTAATCTCGACTAGTTTAGAAAAACCATAATTTGGTTTGAAACGACATCCAAAGGAAGAGTACAGGATAAATTTTAAAGAATTTATCTTGGATAAAATTAATGGGATCCTTTCCCTAAGAATGTAGAATTTAGAAACTAGCTGTAGGTTGGCTAAGAAGAATGGTTTCCTGGGTATTGATCTGATGTTGGTTTCGGCCTTCGGGGTTAATGTTTGGGAAATTGTTCTCTTGCTAATTTGCGGTTAGTGACTAATGAATTGGAATGAGGCGTATGTTGTGTTTGTGTAACATTTGTTTTTAATATACGCGGGTTGTTCGGAAAGTCCGGGTTCACACCCATTCTGAATAACCGATTCGACGATACGTCGAAGATGATGACGGTGGTTGAAGACCGGAAGTCTTCACATCGTTTGGATTATTACTGATGATCCTGATTGGGCTGTACACCCAAGAGGATGGAAATAGTTGGTGGTCGTCCAGACATACTTGGAGATGGATGGATATGCGAGGAAAGTGCCTGCGGTTCCGTTCAGATCCAAAACGGACTTGTAAATGGATTGTGTGTCTGACATTGGATTTTATTCCATGTTGATTGATTTCTATTAAATATATATCTGTTTGGCGGCGGAGAATTTATTCTCTTGCTTAACGCCCTTCTCTGAGACGTACGAGCTTAGAGGTTATATATCGATAGATATCAATCGCATGGCATGAATTGCCTGTGTGGCATGCTGAGTTGCATGGATCAAGGCTTCTGTTGAAAAGCAAAGTCTTGTGGTTGATGATCAAAGCACGGCCTTTGTGGCGTAGCTTTGTGTATAGCGTGTATTCGCGAGCCTCACACCTCGGTATGAGTCAAAAACGGGATAAGGACCCAAGGAGTGCATGACGTTTCTTTCTAGCTATGGTGGTGTCAGTGACTTACCAGCCCTGACATTCATATACTTTTCACCTATGTGGTTGTTGGAATGCGAGGCGCCTCGATTATAGGTCTGTAAGGACCGGGAAACGTGTGTTCAGGAATTGCCAATCCTCTAACGTAAGTGAGGACCGGCCTTGGAGGATCCGGGGTTGCCAAGAGTGCGTAACCCTGAGGCATTTGCTTGAGTGTCTCGAACGCGGAGAGGAGCTTGCCCCTTGCCTCGACTCATGACGGAATCCAATTTCCAATACGTGTAATTCGGTTTTAATTGTAGAACTAGTATGGCGACATAGTAGATGGTAGCTATGCCGCCTATGATTGATATTTATGATTGAAACTGTTTTGACACTATACACTTATTATAGTATCAAATGATTTGTTTTAAACGTACCAAGCATGTTTGGCTATTATAAGGGAAAACCCTATCCTCCGGCTTGCGTTGCATTGTGTGATGGTACCTGGGTCTTATAATAGCTTCATTTTTCGAAAAAGCAATGCGTTGTTTATTCTATGCACTGGTATTCTTGGGAGGAAACCCGTTCCGTGTTATACGGCGTGGTCCCTTGAATTACTCTCTTTTAAAGTAAAGTTTTAATAACTGTTTTAGTTCTCACACCAGTCACATGACTGACCTGGAGTTTATTGTTTTAACCTAAACTCTGGGTGCCCCTATTTTTCGCACGGGCAGCTAGTAGTTTTGGTTTTGTAGATTTATATTCACAGGATCCTGGTTTACAGCTGGAATGATATCCGGAAAGCTCTGTATCCGTATATCACCTTCAGTTGTGCTTTGTATTATTTTCCGCTGCTATGTAATTTATTGTAATCTCTGATATTTATCGAATGTAATTTATTCAATTATACTCTGTATATTCTTGTATCTGATGGAATTGTTGTAATAGCAATGAAATTTTCTTCCGTCTGCGTTCTATTTTGTTCTGTTCTCAAACGATCAGAGGTTTCGAACGGTCTAGATCGGTTTAACGACTGATTCGGATCGAGCGAAATTCCCGGCCGTCACATTTGGTATCAGAGCTTTGGTTTACAGAGCTCGAGAACAAGACACATTAGAACCATATGAAAGAATTCATCAGATATTGGATTAGTAATATCCAATTAGAATGACTCGTTAGAGATAGGATTAGTAGTGTCCTAGAACGAGTGTGAATAGTATATTTTTCAAATGAAAACAATATTGTTTTGAAAATTTAAATCGCTTTATACGTATTTGAATATTTGTTTATTTTGAATTTGGACAATCCAGTATATAAAAGTTTTGCATATACGCGTCATGAACGTATATTCGAAGTTTTAATATATTAGATAGATATAGAATCACATTCTAGTCGCCCGGAGATGGTACTGATGATAGCACGTGCATCATCAGTATTTATGTTCGTGTTTCGAAGGTGTGATTTCTATATACTTCCATTAGACTGGTGTGAGAACCAAAACTTTTATAGATAGATTTATTGTTGTGAATTGGCATCAAAAACATGATTTTAGTATATATATCAAAATTATGAATTTGAAACTCTAATCCACTAATTGATTGATGTTTGTGTTATTTGTTTATTTGTTTGATAATTTTGAACCATTTAGTCTAATTGAATCAAATATTGAATTGTATTGAAAATTGGTCGCATTTGCTTGCATATACATATACTTACATTGAACAGGTCATAGCAAGGAGGCTAGAGCCGAAGAATAAAATTTGTTTGCCCGACAAATAGGTACATGTTTACTATAATTCACTGTTTTGTTTGGGTGATGATGATTTTATGAGCCTATTGGCTAGCCGCTTGGCTTTTTCTTTTTCTTTTTGAGATCAGAAGGCCTATATGGCAATTTCGGGATTTTCCCGTGGCTCCCGGTGCAGGGGAGGTTATTGCGAAATTTTTCGAAAATTTAGGGTGTTAGCCAAATTTTTGAAAATTTGAAAATTCTCAGAAACTGAAAAGTTGGAGAATGGAAGCCAGATCGAACGTAGAGCTGATTAATCAAACCACTTTCGACTTTGTTCCTTTTCGGGGACGAAAAGTTTTAAGTGGGGGGGATTGTAATAACCCGGAAATTCTGAACCAGTTTAAAATTTTTATTTCGGCAATTTTAGCGAATTTTGAACATTTAAAATATATTATTTTAAATAAAAACGACGAAAAATTTATTTTGAATATAATTCGACGTATATATTATATACGTCGTCGTTAGAATATAAATAATTATATATAATTATAAATAGAATTGAAAATGGCGCGGAAGTTCGATAATTCGATTTCAAACTTCCATTTAATGTACCGGGTGCAAAAAAATCTGGATTTTAGTGAAACCAAAAACATTAGGATCTATTTGATGATATCTTTCCAACGAATCCGAAAAATCAAGATTTCATAGCGGGAATCAAAAGATATGTCCAATTGAAAATTCTGAATAGTCGCTATGGAATTCAGGCCCTTAAAAATGGGAATTTTGCAAACGACCTCGGATTTCGACGAAACCACTTTTGTTGGATCCGCAGTGTCAAATTATTGCTAGGTTTCAAATTTCATAATTTTTCGAATCAATATGTGAGCGTGGCAAAGGAAAACGCGTTTGACCAATTTCAGTTGATTTTAATCGACTGGAAAATGGTCATTTTTCCAACGGTCTCAGAATTCGACGAAATTAGTTTTGTTAGGACCGTATCGTCAATACGAAGCTAGAAAATATTTTTCGAGAATTTTTAGAGGTTGTATGTGGCCCCGGTAATTTGAAATGTACGTTTAAAATTCAGTAAAATGATTTAAATGTAAATTTAACAGAAACTGATCGAAACGATCAAATCAGCTTGCGATAAATATCCCATTGTGTTCGGAATGAGGGTAAAACGCTATGGACGACAGGCGGTGGGCCTCATTTTGAGGTCGTATGTAAAAGTCAACTTTGTTTGAAAATAAAATAATAAATATAAATTAAATATTTCCCCTTTCTTCTCTCTATACCTTGGCCCCCCGTTCATTCTTCAGATCGATTTTTTTTTTTTAAAAAAGAAATAAACCCTAAAGAGAAACTGCGACGGCCCAACCGCCACCGTTGGCCATCCCTCCACCGCCGCACCTTCCCATGACTGCCGAGCCCCTCCTCCGATCAACCCCTCCTCCTACTCCAGTCGCGAGAGCACCCCTTCAGCGCGCCCGAGCCCTACTTCCCCCAAATCGCACCGCGTCGGCCAGTGTGGGCCCCTTCCGCAAGCGCCTACCACCAGCGCCACCTGACGCCACCCCATCGCCTTGCCGCCGCCTCTGACCAGACCCCCGAGCCCCTCCTCTTCTATTCTCTCTCCTCCCACTTCGAATCACAGTAAGTTTGTTTTATTTTATTTCATTTTAATTATTTTACATAGTTAAATCAGTTTTAAATTAAGGAAAAAAAAGAAATAATAAATATTTTTATTTTCAGAAATATAGAGATATTTAAATGGAAAAGATTTTATTCAATTAAAAATATGATTTTTATATTTTTTTAAGTAGTAAAAATATAATCTTTTATATTGTAGAAAGATAAAAATATGATCTTTACTATATAGAAGTTGTAAAAATATGATTTTTATATTTTTAAAGTAGTAAAAATATAATTTTTACATGATAGAAATATTAAAAATATCATCTTTGTATATGTAGTAAAATAAAGATGTGATTTTTATAATGATATTTTTGAAAAGGCGAATTTTTTTTATATTGAATAGCATAATAAAAATTCGATTTGTATATATTGAATAGCATAATAAAAATTCGATTTTTATATATTGAATAGCATAATAAAAATTCGATTTTTAAATATATGAAGTGATTATATTAACATATGATTTTTAAATTTAAAGTGAATAAATAAAAATGTGATTTTTATTTTAAAGACATCAAAACATAAAAATGTGTGATTTTTATATATGTAGTGGCTACGGGCAACGAAGATGACGAAAATGCGATAACGATGAAGCTTTCTATCAAAGAAGAGACAAGATGATTGGATAGTTATCGGTGAGAACTTCTCACTCTTCAATTTCTTTTTCTAGTTATATATATATATACTAGGATGCAGACGGTGTTTAGTAGCACCCGACACAATCATCCACAGACCATGGACTTGTTTGTTTGATTGCAAAAATTAGTTAGATTATTTGATTGAAATTGAATTGTTTGGTGAAATGAAATTGATATGATTGATGTGTGAATGGTGTGGGCCTTCACTAGATCGGGGATAAGGCTAGGCCTCGTCCCATTTCTAGTATCGTGCCGTTATGCCGCCGAAATTTTCTAAAATATGTTAGAAAAATAAGAATATCATTTTATTTAAAGAATGAACTGAATAGAAATTCATATGTTAAAATAAAATGTTTTATCGTTAAAAATATAATTTTTAACGTGAATATGAATATAGTGAATGTGAATAAATAAATATTCATTTACAAACCGGACGGTTTGTTTATGTACATCTATTTGAAGGATATTGATTGGGTCGATAAATTTTACACATCGTCCAACTGCACAAATAAAATCTGTGTTTGTTGATTTGAAACCCCACACGGGTGTTGGGATGAAATTTGAAGTTCACTCATCCTGATTGATTAAATATGTCGATCGATCGATTGCCAGGCTGTTATAAGCGTTAGATATCTATATTTGATGCTTATACAGTGTAGTGCACTTTGGTTGATGGTTGATTATTTTTCAATGCTATTATATACATGTGTTGTATGAAAATCCATATAATTAAGATTATATGGTAATTGATTGGGCCTCATTCCAATTTAGAAAATAAAGAATATTATAAAATAAAGGTTCATGTGTTGACTGTACTCATCCATTGAGATTAGTCATGTGTTGAACGAAATATTTTAATTATAAAATTTACATCTTTATCAATATAAAATAAAGGTTCATGAGTTGACTGTACTCATCCGTTGAGATTAGTCATGTGTTGAACGAAATATTTTAACAATAAAATTTACATCTTTATAATAGAAAGGTTCATGTGTTGACTGTACTCATCCGTTGAGATTAGTCATGTGTTGAACGAAATAATTTAACTAAAATAGTCTCACGTGGACAGTACTCATTCGTTGAGATTAGTCGTGTGTTGACAAAAATAAATATTCATTTGTTGACTAGAATAAAGGAATATATGAAGCCGTGTTGATTAGATGACGCCATTTTGACGTGAACGATATTTATATCGATTTTATTCATTTAAAATGAGTATTGAAAACCGATTTCGAAATGAATTGAATATAAAACGATTTCGAAATGAATTGAATTGAAAACGATTTCGAAATGAATTGAATAGAAAACGAATTTGATTTCAATTGAATATATAACGAATTTGATTGAATAGAAAATGAATTTGATTTCAATTGAATATATAACGAATTTGATTGAATAGAAAATGAATTTGATTTCAATTGAATATATAACGAAGTTGATTGAATAGAAAACCAATTTGAATTGAATCGAATAGAAAACCAATTTGAATTGAATAGAAAACCAATTTGAATTGAATTGAATAGAAAACCAATTTAAATTGAATCGAATAGAAAACGACTTTGAAATTGAATTGAATTGAAAACGAATTCAAATTGAATTGAAAGCGAATTGAAATGAATTCAAATTGAATTGAAATTTGAATTGAATAGAAATGAATTTTAAAACGAATTTAAAAGGAAAAATTCAATTTTGATTTGAATTGAAATGGAAGTTGAAATTGTTTTTGAAACGAATTTAAAAACTATTTACAAAATTCGTTTTGAATGGTAATCGACGAAATATATATTATATATATAATATAATGGCCTGAATAGAACGCGCTGCGCCGCGGCAGTTCGTGAATTTCGACCATTTATTTCAAACGGATATTACGGGAGATCCGACCGTCGGATTCTCCTAAAACCGGAACCGATGGGTTCGTATCGAAAAGAGCTTTCTAACGAATATTGGAAATTCAAAATCTAACGGTTGGATTTGGAGATACGTCCAAATCAAATTTAGAAAAGGTCGCTATAAGTGCAGTTCGATGGCCGTTGATGGAAATCGACTGTACGGGCCTTGATAAAATTATTTAAAATGGTAATAATTAGTGTAAAATCATAAGAAATGATTTGAGAAAAATTAGGGTGAAAAACTCCATATTTGAAAAGATAAAAATAGATTTTTATCGAAACGAACTAGTTTGAACTCAATTTAAAACCCGGGTTTTTATTTTTAAATAAATAAATTAGATTTAAAAAGGGGTTTTAAATAATCGGAATTCCTAATATATTTGATTGGATTTGAAATGGGTTTATCGTGAACTGTGTTTTAAATAACACTAGTTCTTTAACCCGATAATAAATAGAATGTGATTTGGGTTTGTCGTGAACTGTGTTTTAAATAACACCTAGTTCTTTAACCCAGTAAAAGGAGTTTTAACGAATCTGCAATTAGATTGAAATGTGAATTCGTAATCTAAATTTCCAAATTTAGAAAATGAACGAGAATGAAGTATTACCAGTTTTGCTCCAAAGCGATAGTTAAATCTTTAATTAGATTTGAACGTGAAATGGTAATTAATTTTACCGATAACACCGTGGTGTTAGATATGGAATGTTACCAGTTTTTCTTCATGGGATGAATAGGTTGGGATTGGGAAATAAAATAAATAATTACTTCGGTGTGGTTCGCTAATCTCGACTAGTTTAGAAAAACCATAATTTGGTTTGAAACGACATCCAAAGGAAGAGTACAGGATAAATTTTAAAGAATTTATCTTGGATGAAATTAATGGGAACCTTTCCCTAAGAATGTGGAATTTAGAAACTAGCTGTAGGTTGGCTAAGAAGAATGGTTTCCTGGGTATTGATCTGATGTTGGTTTCGGCCTTCGGGGTTAATGTTTGGGAAATTGTTCTCTTGCTAATTTGCGGTTAGTGACTAATGAATTGGAATGAGGCGTATGTTGTGTTTGTGTAACATTTGTTTTTAATATACGCGGGTTGTTCGGAAAGTCCGGGTTTACACCCATTCTGAATAACCGATTCGACGATACGTCGAAGATGAAGACGGTGGTTGAAGACCGGAAGTCTTCACATCGTTTGGATTATTACTGACGATCCTGATTGGGCTGTACACCCAAGAGGATGGAAATAGTTGGTGGTCGTCCAGACGTACTTGGAGATGGATGGATATGCGAGGAAAGTGCCTCCGGTTCCGTTCAGATCCAGAACGGACTTGTAAATGGATTGTGTGTCTGACATTGGATTTTATTCCGTGTTGATTGATTTCTATTAAATATATATCTGTTTGGCGGCGGAGAATTTATTCTCTTGCTTAACGCCCTTCTCTGAGACGTACGAGCTTAGAGGTTATATATCGATAGATATCAATCGCATGAATTGCCTGTGTGGCATGCTGAGTTGCATGGATCAAGGCTTCTATTGAAAAGCAAAGTCTTGTGGTTGATGATCAAAGTACGGCCTTTGTGGCGTAGCTTTGTGTATAGCGTGTATTTGCGAGCCTCACACCTCGGTATGAGTCAAAAACGGGATAAGGACCCAAGGAGTGCATGACGTTTCTTTCTAGCTATGGTGGTGTCAGTGACTTACCAGCCCTGACATTCATATACTTTTCACCTATGTGGTTGTTGGAATGCGAGGCGCCTCGATTATAGGTCTGTAAGGACCGGGAAACGTGTGTTCAGGAATTGCCAATCCTCTAACGTAAGTGAGGACCGGCCTTGGAGGATCCGGGGTTGCCAAGAGTGCGTAACCCTGAGGCATTTGCTAGAGTGTCTCGAACGCGGAGAGTAGCTTGCCCCTTGCCTCGACTCATGACGGAATCCAATTTCCAATATGTGTAATTCGGTTTTAATTGTAGAACTAGTATGGCGACATAGTAGATGGTAGCTATGCCGCCTATGATTGATATTTATGATTTAAACTGTTTTGACACTATACACTTATTATAGTATCAAATGATTTGTTTTAAACGTACCAAGCATGTTTGGCTATTATAAGGGAAAACCCTATCCTTCGGCTTGCGTTGCATTGTGTGATGGTACCTGGGTCTTATGATAGCTTCATTTTTCGAAAAAGCATTGCGTTGTTTATTCTATGCACTGGTATTCTTGGGAGGAAACCCGTTCCGTGTTATACGGCGTGGTCCCTTGAATTACTCTCTTTTAAAGTAAAGTTAAAATAACTGTTTTAGTTCTCACACCAGTCACATGACTGACCTGGAGTTTATTGTTTTAACCTAAACTCTGGGTGCCCCTATTTTTCGCACGGGCAGCTAGTAGTTTTGGTTTTGCAGATTTATATTCACAGGATCCTGGTTTACAGCTGGAATGATATCCGGAAAGCTCTGTATCCGTATATCACCTTCAGTTGTGCTTTGTATTATTTTCCACTGCTATGTAATTTATTGTAATCTCTGATATTTATCGAATGTAATTTATTCAATTATACTCTGTATATTCTTGTATCTGATGGAATTGTTGTAATAGCAATGAAATGTTCTTCCGTCTGCGTTCTATTTTGTTCTGTTCTCAAACGATCAGAGGTTTCGAACGGTCTAGATCGGTTTAACGATTGATTCGGATCGAGCGAAATTCCCGGCCGTCACAACTTAACACCCTGGTACATATTAATAGTGATTGATCGCATGGCGTGAATTGTCGATGTGGCACGCCAAGATGAAATTGATCAAGGCTTTTGTTGAAACGTAAGGCCTTGTGGGATGATCAAAGCATAGCCTATTATGGCATAGCTTTGTGTATATCGTGCCTTCGCGAGCCTCACACCCCGGTATGAGTCAAAAACGGGATATGGACCGTAGGGAGTGCACACGTTTCTTTCTAGCTAGTGGTAGTGTCAGCGCTTTAACACGGCCTGGCATTTTACTTATGTTGATGATGGATTTTGAGGCGCCTCGGATTTTTATAGGCCGATAGTGTTCATATTATAGGTTCAACGGAACTGGGAAGCGTGTGTTCAGGCATAACCAATCCACTACCGATAGGCGGGGACCGGCCCTACCGCATCCAAGGGTTCACTGCGGTGGATCCTGAGGCATTTTCTAGAGTGTCTCGAATCGGAGAGGAGCTTGCCCCTAGCCTCGACTCATAATGGAAATCCAATTTCCAATACGACCTTGCGGTTTTAATTGTAGAACTAGTATGGCGACATAGTAGGATGGGGTACTATGTCGTCTATGATTAATACTTTATGATTGAAATTTGTTTTGAAATATATATACCCATAGATATACACCCTAATATTAACTCCGTTTTATCGTATCAAGCATTTTTTATCTTTATAAGGTAAAACCCTGTCCTCCGGTTTGCGTTGCATTGGGTGATGGGACTTGGGTCTTATAATGGTTTCATTTTTCTAAAAAGCATTGCGTTGTTTAAAGTTTTTACTTTATTGTATGCACTGGCAATCCAATGGAGTAAACCCGTTCCGCGTTAGCGGCGTGGTCCTGTGATTAGCCTTATTATTAGATAAGTTAAGTTAAGATTTCTCATACCAGTCCCATAACTGACCTGTAGTTTGTTTTACTGGCAAACTCGGGTGCCCATATTTTCCACACGGGCAGTCGAGTAGCTTTTTGAAGATATATTTACAAGATCCTATCTTATAACTGAAGCAGTATTCGGAAAGCTCTGTATCCGTGTATTCCTTCCAGTTGTATATTTGTATTATTTTTCCGCTGCTATTTAAATGCAATTTAAAACTCTGATATTATTGTATTTCTATTTCTGTAATAAGTATTCATACTCTGTTATATTCGTGTACTCTGATGTTATTATTGTAATCAGCAAAAAAAAAAGGTTCTTCTGTTTGTGTTTTGATGTGTGTTGTTCTCAAAGCAATCCAGTCTTTGCTTTACTTGGAAGTTTGGGTCGTTTCAAGGGGGGTTCCCGTCGGCGAAGGAGGAGACTAGGGGGGCAGCGGCGGCCGATGAGGGCGGCGCCCCTCGAGTGGCAACGCGCGCGAGGTTGGAAGGGGTTTTGGGCGCTAGGTCGAATCAGAGGGGCTGATGCGAGGGGGAGAAAAGGGAAAGGAAGGAGGAGGGCGGCCGATCTGAGGTGGAGGAGGGGGCGGTCGGCGCGGCCATCGGCGGGTGGAGGGCGGCATCGTTCCATCGTTTTTTCTTAATTCTTCGATCTGAGTGGGAGAGAGAAGGTAGAGTAGTTATATATAAATAAATATATATTTTATTATTAAATTTTCTAAAAAGTAACCTTTTGTTTTGACCTCGAAATGGGACCCACCGCCTGTCGTCCATAGCTAATTACCCCTATTCCGAACACAATGGGATTTGTATCATAGGCTGATTCGATCGTTTCGACCAGTTTCCGTTCAAACCAAAATATAACTCTATATATTGAATTTGAACGCGCATTTCAATTTACTAGGGCCACATACTAACTCTAAAAATTATCGTGAAATATTTTCTAGCTTTGTATTGACGATACAGTCCTAACAAAACCAATTTCATCGAATTCTGAGACCGTTTGAAAAATGGCCATTTTCCAGTCGATTAAAATCAACTAAAACTGGTCAAACGCGTTTTCCTTCACCACGCTCACATTTTGATTCGAAAAATTATGATATTTGAACCTAACAATAACTTGACATCGTGGATCCAACAAAAGTGACTTCGTCGAAATCCGAGGTCGTTTGCAAAATTCCCATTTTTTAGGGCCTGAATTCCATAGCGACTATTCTGAAATTTCAACTGGACATATCTTTTGATTCCCACTATGAAACTTCGATTTTTCGGATTCGTTGGAAAGATATTCTCAATTAGATATAGATATTTTTGGTCTCACTAAAATCCGGTTTATTTTGAACCCGGTATGTTTAATTGAAATTTGAAATCGAATTATCGAACTACCGCGCCATTTTCAATTCCTTTTATAATTATAAATAAATATTTATTTTCTAACGGCAACGTATATAAATATATACGTTCTAATTTTATTCAAAATAAATTTTTCGTTATTATTTAAAATAATTCATTTTAAACACTCAAAATTCGCTAAAATTGCCAAAATAAATTTTTTAAATTGGCTCGGATTTCCGGGTTATTACAATCTCCCCCACTTAAAACTTTTCGTCCCCGAAAAGGAACGAAGCCGAAAGTTGTTTAACTAATCAACTTAACTTCCAGTATTCTCGTTATGGCTTAAGTTCTTCAACTTTTCAGTTTCTAAGAACTTTTCAATTTTTTCAAAAATTTGGCTAACACCCTAAATTTCCGAAAAATTTCGCCATAACCTCCCTTGCATCGGGGACTTCGGGATATTTCATATAGCCTCCCATGGACTTCTTCAATCCAAAAGAAAACGAAAAAGCCAAGCGGCTAATAAAATCATCATCACCCAAACAAAACAATAAATTTTGGTAAACATGTACCTATTTGTCGGGCAAACAATTTTATTCTTTTGCTCTAGCCTCCTTGCTATGACCTGTTCAATGTAAGTACATGTATATGCAAGCAAATGCGATAAATTTTCAATACAATTTACTATTTGGTTCAATTTGGCTATATTGTTCAAATTTATGAATCAAACAACACAATCAGCAATCAATTAGTTGATTAGCTTTTTACATTCATAACTTTGATATATAGTCAAAAATCAAATTTTTGATGCCAAATCACAACAATAAGCCCTATCTAATTTTGGTTCCCACACCAGTCTAATGAAAATATATAGATATCCCACTTTCGAAACTCGAACAAAAACACTAATGATGAGATCTTAATCATCAGTACCTTCTTCGGGCGACTAGAGTGTGATTCTATATCTATCCAGCATATTAAAACTTCGAATACCCGTGGATCAGACATATATACAAAATCAATATATACTGGATTGTCCAAATTCAATATAAATAATTATTCAAATACGTATAAAACGATTTAAATTTTCAAAACAAAATTTGTTTTCACTTTAAAGATATACTCTTCACACCCGTTCTAGGATACTACTGATCCCATCTCTAACGAGTCATTCTCATTGGATATTACTACTCCAATCTCTGATGAATTCTTTCATATGGTTCTAATGTGTCTTGTTCTCTGAGCTTTGTAAACCAAAGCTCTGATACCAACTGTAACGAAAAGGAATTTCGCTCGATCCGAATCAGTCGCTAAACCGATCGAGACCGTTCGAAACGCCTGATTGTTTTGAGAACACGACAAAATAGAACGTAGACGGAAGAATATTTCATTGTTAATTACAACAATCCCATCAGAATACAAGAATATACAAAGTATAAACAAATAATATACATCAGAAAAATATCAGAGATTATAATACATTGTACAGCAGCGGAAAATAATATAAAACACAACTGAAGGAGATATACGGATACAAAGCTTTCCGGATACCATTCCAGCTGTAATCAGGATCCTATGAATATAAATTTGCAAAACCAAAACTACTAGCTGCCCGTGTCAAAATAAGGGCACCCAGAGTTTAGGTTAAAACAATAAACTCCAGGTCAGTCATGTGACTGGTGTGAGAACTAAAACAGTTATTATTCTTTATTTTAAAGTTAGGTAAATCAAGGGACCACGCCGTATAACACGGAACAGGTTTCCTCCCAAGAATACCAGTGCATAGAACAAACAGCGCAATGCTAAATAAAGAAAAAAGAAGCTATTATAAGACCCAGGTCCCATCACACAATGCAACGCAAGCCGGAGGATAGGGTTTTTACCTTATAATAGCCAAGAATGCTTGATACGTTTAAAACAAATCATTTGATACTATAGTAAGTGCATAATGTATAAAACAACTTCACATCATAAGTATCAATCATAGACGACATAAGCGCCCCATCCCACTATGTCGCCATATATAGGATTACAACTGAAATCGAAAAGTCACGTATTGGAAGTTGGATTTCCATCTGCGAACCGAGGCAAAAGATTGTCCTCACCGACTTCGAGTCTCTAGCCCGAGCCTCAGTGTCAGAGCGCATCGACCCTTGGAGCGACAGGGCCGGTCCACCGATGTGGATTAAAATTCCTGAACATTGCATTTCCCCGCCCTTTAGGGCGTAAATGAGCCAACAAATGACTACCTCGGCTTCACATAGTCACCGATATATCCGAGGCGCCTCGCAATAGTAACAACCACGTAAGTCAAACTCGTCAGGGCGTGTAAAACCACTGACGCCACTTCTAACTAGAAAGAAACGCATGTCCTCCCTGAGGTCCTCTCCCGTTTTTGGTTCACAACCGGGGTGTGAGGCTCGCGAATCAACGCTACACAAAGCTACGCCACAAAGGCCGTGCTTTGATCATCAACCACAAGACTCTGCTTTTCAACAGAAGCCTTGATCATATTCCCACTTAGGCATGCCACACAGGCAATTCACTCCATGCATTTGATATCCATCAATTTATAACCTCTGAGCTCGTACGTCTCAGAGAAGGGCGTCAAGCAAGAGAATAAATTCTCCGCCGCCAAACAGATATATATTCAATAGAAATCAATCACACAGACTAATATCCAATGTCAGACACGCAGTCCATTTACAAGTTCGTTTTGGGTCAGAACGAAACCGGAGGCACCTAGTACCCCGCATATCCAACGATCTCCAAGTACGTCTGGATGATCACCAACTGTTTCCATCTTCTTGGGTGTACATACCAATCAAGATCACCAGTAATTATCCAAACGACATGTAGACCTCCGGTCTTCAACCACCCCCTTCATCTTCGACACCATGTCGAATAAGTTATTTAGAATGGGATAAACCCGGTCTTTCTGAACAACTCGCGTATACATATATATATATATATATATATATATATATATATATTAAACACGTGTTACACAAACACAACATATGCCTCATTCCAAATCAGAATATTCTTTTATTCAAATATTCTTATATTTTGGGAAAGGTTCCCATAAATTATATCAAAGATAAATTCTTTAAATTTATTCTTTAATCTCCTTTGAATATCAATTCAAACAAGTCGGGATTAGCGAACCACACCGAAGTAATCATTTATTTTAATTTCCAATCCCAACCTATTCATCCCATGAAGTAAAACTGGTAATACTTCATATCTAACACCACGGTGTTATCGGTAAATTCAATTACCATTTCACGTTCAATTCTAATTAAAGATTTATCTATCGCCTGGAGTAAAACTGGTGATACTCCATTCTCGATCTTTTCAATTTAATTAAAGATTCATTAAAACTCCACTTAGTTCTAATCTATAACTGGGTTAAAGAATCAGTGTCATTTAAAACACGGTTCACGATAAACCCAAAATCACATTCCATTAATTATCGGGTTAAAGAACAAGTGTTATTTAAAACACTGTTCATGATAAACCCAAAAATCAATACCAATTCACTTCCAATTAAATATTATTTAATTGGTACACTTCGTTAAATCTAAATAAAAAGATTTAATCTTTTTCTCAACTGGGCTTAAGAACAGTGTTAATGAAGACACCATTCACAACAAACCCAAATCACATTTGATATTAGATACAAGGCTCTGAATAGAAAATATATCAGCTTATATTCAATATCAAATTCTATGACCAACAAATATCGTATTCGAAATAACGGTATATATATATATATATCTTTCAAATCCCCATAACAATACATGTATCATCACGAAATCCAACATCGAAATATTCCGAAGACAATTTCGATTCAAATCCATTCCAATTCAATTATTGGAAATTCTGGTTATTTTCAAAACCATTTCAAATCCAATTTATTTATTTTAAAAATAAATAAATTACTACTCTAGTTAAAAACTAGCTCATTTCGATAAAAATCTATTTTTTATCTTTACAAATATGGAGTTTTTCATCCCAATTCTTCCCAAATCTTTTCTTATGATTTTACACAAATTATTACTATTTTTAATAATTTTATCAAGGCCCGTACAGTCGATTTCCATCAATGGCCATCGAACTGCACTTACAACGACCTTTTCCAAATTTGATTTGGACATAATTCCAAATCTAGCCGTTAGATTTCTAATATCTTATATTCGTTAGAAAGCTCTTTTCGATACAAACCAAACGGTTCCGGTTTTAGGAGAATCCGACGGTCGGATCTCCCGCAATATCCATTCGAAGTCAATGGTCGAAATTCACGAACTGCCGCGGCGCGTTCTATTCAGGCCATTATATATATATAATATATATTACATATATTTCATCGATTTCCTTTCAAAACGTATTTTATAAATTGTTTTAAATTCGTTTTCGAAACGATTTCAACTTCATTTCAAATTCAAATCAAAATTGAATTTTTCCTCATAAATTCGTTTTAAATTCATTTCAAATTGATTTTAATTTAAATCGATTTCAATTCAATTTCAATTCGTTTAAATTCAATTCAAAACGATTTCATTTCTATTTCAATTTTATTCGAATTTCAACTCTATTAGAATTTCAAATCATTTCAATTTATTGCGAATTTCAAATCAATTCAATTTAATTCGAATGCCAATTCACTTCAATTTAATTCTAATTTCAATTCACTTCAATTTAATTCGAATTTCAATTCACTTCAATATTCATTTCAACTTGAACCAAATCGATATAAATATCGTTCACGTCAAAATGGCGTCAATCTAATCAACACGACTTCATATACTTCTATTTTCAAATATTCTATTTCAAATATTTCTATTCAAATATTTCTTTTTCAAAACTGGAATGAGGCCCAATCAATTACCATATAATGTTAATTATATGGATTTTCTACAACACACGTATATAACAGCAACGATAAATCATCAACCATCATCCAAAGTGCGTTCTACACCGTATAAGCATCAAATATAAATATTTAACGCTTATAACAGTCTGTCAGTCAATCAATCGACATACAACTAATTATTAGGATTAGTGTATGTCATATAGCATCCCAATACACATGTGGTGTTTCAAACAATCAAACACAGATTTTATTTGTGAAGTTGGGCGATGTGTAAAATTTATCATCCCAATCAATATCAGTCAAATCAGTGTATATAAACAAATCTCCGATTTTTTATTACTATTTATTTTATATA
Organism: Allium sativum; assembly: GCA_030737875.1. Lineage (NCBI taxonomy): Eukaryota > Viridiplantae > Streptophyta > Magnoliopsida > Asparagales > Amaryllidaceae > Allium > Allium sativum. The sequence continues at coordinate 780,430,642 of CM060916.1, forward strand.
CACGTTAAAGATTCTATTTTCAACTATAAAATATTTTAAACTATCTAAATATTTTATTTCATTTCACATCACATCACACAATCAACTACACATCAAAATCAAGCAAGCATACAAGCCGTCCATAGTCTGTGGACGACGGGTGTCAGGTGCTACTAAACACCGTCTGCATCCTAGTATATATTTTAACTAGAAAATTAAATTAAAAGTGAGAAGTTCTCACCGAATAGCTAAACCAAACGCCATGACTCTTCATACATAGAAATCTTCGTCGTGCCCGCCTTTCATCATTTTCATTGTCCGTAGCCACTACATATATAAAAATCACATTTTTATATTGTTACAATATAGATAAAAATTCTATTTCTATAACAGTGTTCATATAATAAAGATTATATTTTTATCACACTGTTCTTTATATAAAAATTATATTTTTATATATCTACTTCTAATATAAAGATCGAATTTTTATATTCTCTATCTTCTAAAAAATCATACTTTTAAACTTCACATGTAATAAAAATCATTCCTGTTAACTTATCAAAATCAGATCTTTTCCGCTATGAAAAATCGAATCCTTTTCATGAAGAAAATCACAACCTTTAAACAAACAAAAATCACCTCTTTTCATAAACAAAATTCGAATCTTTTCTATGTTAAATAACTAATCTTTCCTTTATAAAGATCAGATTTTTATCTATTTAAAAATCACACTTTTATACGAATAAAAATCTGAACTTTCTTCGCTATTCAAACAAATAAAAACCATATTTTTATTTGTTATTCGCATAAATAAAAATCGTTCCTTTATCTCACTAGTACATACATAAAAATTGAATTTTTACTCTATAACTAGGTAAATAATAAAACTTACATATGGATGAAGTGGTCGGTGGAGTTGCGGACGATCGATAGCGAGCTGTGGAGGCGGGCGGCGCGCTGGTTTCTCGAGTGGGAGGTTTTCGGGGCTGTTTTATGAAGAAGGAGGAAAGAGAGAGGAGGGGGGTTCACGTCGGCGAAGTTGGAGACTGGGGGGGTGGGGGGTGGGTGGTGGCAGCGGCGGCCGATGAGGGCAACGCCCCTCGAGTGGCAACGCGCGCGAGGTTGGATGGGGTTTTGGGCGCTAGGTCAAATCGGAGGGGCGAATGTGAGGGGGAGAAAAGGGAAAGGAAGGAGGAGGAGGCGGCCGATCTGAGGTGGAGGGGGGCGGTCGGCGCAGCCATCGGCGGGTGGAGGGCGGCAGCGTTCCATCGTTTTTTTTATTTCTTCGATCTGAGTGGGAGAGAGAAGGTAGAGTAGTTATATATAAATAAACATATATTTTATTATTAAATTTTCTAAAAAGTAACATTTTGTTTTGATCTCGAAACGGGACCCACCGCCTATCGTCCATAGCTAATTACCCCTATTCCGAACACAATGGGATTTGTATCATAGGCTGATTCGATCGTTTCGACCAGTTTCCGTTCAAACCGAAATATAACTCTATATATTGAATTTGAACGCGCATTTCAATTTATTGGGGCCACATACTAACTCTAAAAATTATCGAAAAATAATTTCTAGCTTCGTATTAACGATACGGTCCTAACAAAACCAATTTCATCGAATTCTGAGACTGTTTGAAAAATGACCATTTTCCAGTCGATTAAAATCAACTGAAACTGGTCAAACGCGTTTTCCTTCGCCATGCTCACATATTGATTCGAAAAATTATGAAATTTGAAACCTAGCAATAACTTGACATCGTGGATCCAACAAAAGTGGTTTCGTCGAAATCCGAGGTCGTTTGCAAAATTCCCATTTTAAGGGCCTGAATTCCATTGCGACTATTCTGAAATTTCAACTGGACATATCTTTTGATTCCCGCTATGAAACTTCGATTTTTCAGATTCGTTGGAAAGATATTCTCAATTAGATTCAAATATTTTTGGTCTCACTAAAATCCGGTTTATTTTGAACCCGGTATGTTCAATTGAAATTTGAAATCGAATTATCGAACTACCGCGCCATTTTCAATTCGTTTTATAATTATAAATAAATATTTATTTTCTAACGGCGACGTATATAAATATATACGTTCTAATTCTATTCAAAATAAATTTTTCGTCGATATTATTTAAAATAATTCATTTTAAATATTCAAAATTCGCTAATATTGCCAAAATAAATTTTTTTAATTAGCTCGGATTTCCGGGTCATTACAGTATTGATATATATGGTGGTGGAGAATTTATTCTCTTAGTATAATATCTAGAATATATTTATGCAAATCAATTAGTGATTAACGGATCTGACAAAGTGGCATTCAAAGTGATTGTGCTATCAATGAATGATAAGAAATCGTAGCCTCAGGCCTCAACAACCGGGAAATGACAAAAATCGGGCAGGCAGCATGGCTATGTGGGTCGCTCCCATTAGGGTGTATAATCACCTATCTAGAGAAATTCCTTTTACTTCTTTAATCTATCGATGCTGTCCCTTTTCGGGAAACGGTTGCTGATCCCAACCGTTGGTGATATACATTTGATACACTCAAGCGAAATGAGTGGTCGGTCATGTGCGGGCCGCGTTGCAAGATGTTCTTGTTGAACCCCAGTGTATCCTCTCTGGACTACACTGATCGGAAGGTGGTTCCATACCTTGTCATGTTGTAAATCCAATCTCCAATAATCACCATGCGGTTTTTGATTTTATATTATATATGGAGCGTGAGATGCAAGCGTTCCACTAGATTCTATTTATTTGATGTAGACATTATTATAATATTAGAAGAAATATTTGATTCCAAAATGTTTTGGGTTATCGTAAGGTAAAAACCATCCGTGTTTATGTGTGGATCGGTCTTATGATTATCATTTCTTTCGAAAGGATTTTTAAAGTTAGCAAATGATTGGAGTTTACTCACACCAGTCCCATGACTGACCCAGAGTTTTTTTTTGTTTTCCCTAAACTCTTGGGTGCCCAAATTTGTACGGGCAGTCAAGTAGTCGGGATTTTACAGATTCATTTGGAGGAGTTGGAAGCAGGAGGCTTCGCCTGTTAGCTATAGATTATTAGATTCCCACTGTGTACTATGTTGTATTTAGAGATAGGTGACTATAATTGTTCCAGGAATAACTGTTGTGCTCTGAAAATAGTATGTATATACAGTTACTGATTTGTATTTCAAAAGTTATGTTATTTAATATATTTTATTCATTCCGTTGTGAGATTTGTCTTCTTTGTTTTCTTCTATTATAACATTTCTTTCTTTCTATTCCTCATCCTCTAACTTAGATAGTACAGATTTGCGGGCCGTTACAATCTCACTTAACATCAAATCGTTACTTTATTAAACCAATTAATCTTTTTTTAACATTAAACTAAGTTATTTAGATAATATATGTATGTGTTATATTTATTTAAGGAATTTAAATAACTATTATACAATTTTTACACGATAAAAAATAAGCCATTTTGAAAGATTCTTTTGGTCACCTTTTCTATTTTTCTTTGAACTATTTAACTTGGTAAACCAAATTTTAAAAAATAAACTTTTTAATCATTTTTATAAATTAAAAGAGGGTATTTTAATTATCAAACCATTTATTGGGATATATAAAATTAATTAAATATTCCAAATCAGAGTGACAAAATTTTAAGTTGTTACACTCTTCCCCTTGAAAGAATTTTTTCCTCGAAATTTCACTACAAGAACTCCTAATACTTTTTGTATGTTTATATAATGTCCATAGATAATCTTTAAAAAACGATTCAGTCTTATTCGAATATGTAACTTTTTCTTTGTACTAAAATCTCTAACTCGATATTTCTAGCGCAGACTCTGATCAAGATCCTTGATATGGTGTACCAACCCATATTTTTGGAACCAGTTTAAAATTTATTTTTAATGAATTTTACATGGATTTGTAGTTGAATTTAGAAATTTGATATTTTAGATATAATTAATTTTGAGAATTAATGATGTAAAATTTATTTAAATCGAGGTTTGAGCGTATAAATTTTAAATTTAATTAAAACGAACTTAAAATGGTGCGGTAGTTTGAAAATTTAGTTTTGAACTTTGATTTATTATATAGAATTCGAAACAATTCGGATTTCAGTAAAACAAGAAACATTTGAATCTGTTTAATAATATCCTTCTAACGAATGTGAAAAATTTAGATTTCATAAATTGTAAGTTATGCCCAAATTTAAATTAAAATAGTCGTTATGGAATTTATTAATAATTTAATATTATTTAAGCCCTTAAAAATAGACATTTTGCAAACGACCTCCGTTTTCGATGAAACTAATTTTGTTGGATCTGGAATGTTAAATTATTGTCAAGCTAAAAATCAAGTCAATTGGAGTTAATATGTAAGCGCGGTAAAATTAAATGCCTTTTGAAATTTAGTTAAAATTCAATAAGCTAGTTATAAGGCCATTTTTCAAATGGCCTCCAAATTCAACGAAATTAGTTTTGTTAGAATCGTATTTCCTAATCATAGTTAGATTTCAATTTTCATAATTTTTGGAGTCAGTATGTGGCCCTGGTAAATTAAAATGTAAGTTGAAATTCAATATTGAATGTTATATTAATTTATATTTTAATTTTCATAAAAACTGATGAATTAGCTTCCGTAACATATCTCATTGTGCCGAAATGGGGGTATTTGGTTAGTAACGACAGTCGTTGGTGTTCGTTTGGAGTTCGGACGCGAAACTTCACTTTTTAGAATAAAAGGATTAAAATATTAAATAATAAGGGCTATAAATTCCCTTTTTCAGCTCAATACCCTCTCCACAAAACTGTAGTCGCCACTTATTCGATCAGTGGCCAGAAATTTCATAATTAGATTCATTAATCTCTCCCACTCCATAAAGTACTATTCAAAACTTATAACGCGAAACTTGTAGAGGTTCTTATGCTCTTCAAATCTATATGGATAAGATCATATTTTGGGTTTTATTTTACATGAATTTCGATCCTTAATGGGCTGAATTCGACTGTGTTTATACGGCCAACGAATAGCTCGAATTCAAAGCTACTCATGGTGATAAAGGAGGAAGAAAGGAGCTTCGAGGTGGGGTATTTTGATCAGTGCCGGGAGGAGCGGATGGTGGTGCAATTTTTGAAGAGGGGGCGGTTTTCTTTATGCGTGCGGTTCCTGAGAATGAGGGGGAAGAAAGAGATTAGGGAGGGAACGACGCGGGAAGAAAGAGATTAGGGAGGGAGGGATTAATTAGGTATTAATTAATTATGATTTAAGTTATACACAAAGGTATAAAAAGCACAACTTTTTCATATGAGATCGGAATTCGACGATTTTAGGTGCGTTGGAATCGTGACAACGAGCACTACAACATGGAACTGGCCAAAATAGAAATGGAGCAAGTTGAATTTTGAGCTAAATTAAACGTTCATTTAATTTAGTTTAAAAATAAATCCACAATTAAAGACCGAGGAGTGGAAATCAATGTGAGAACTCTCTCACTCAAATATTTTGTACAAGTATTTATTTTATAATTGAATATATATTGTTTGCCTGTGATTGAAATATTTGTTTGTTGATTGATGGATGTTACATTGTTAATGTTATCACTATTAAACTGTGATTATAAATGTTTATAAATAAAACGTTTATATTATGAATTATTTTGGGATGACAATTTACCCACCCGTATCCCAAATAATTGATTAGTTCACATGAACTGTGATGTAAACCCCGCACGGTATTGGGATGATAATTTTACACAACGCCCAAGTATACAAATAATAATATTTGTTTGATGATTGAAAACCCCCACACAGGTCTGGGGATGATAATTAATTCACATCTCCCTTGGATTTAACTGTATGTCAACCGGTTGATTGACATATTGTTATAAGCGTTATTTAATTATTTAATGCTTATACAATTGTAAATTGCACTCTAAATGTGAATGGAATGTTTAATTGTTGTTTATCACTACTTTTGAATACATGCGATGTATGGTATATAAATAGAATTATATGGTAATTAATTGAGTCTGATTCCAATTCAGAAATAATGAATATTTTGAAATAATATTCAGTGAAGAAGAAAAATATGATTTTGATGTCCGATTTTGGATGGACACGAAAATATTGAAATATGTGAAGCCGAGTTTAGTAGATGTAATGACCCGCATTGGCAGAGGTATAATAATTTATTTATTTAATTATTTAAATAGGTGATATAGTGAATTTAATGGTGGTTTAATAAAAATAATAGTGGATATTTAATTAAAAAATTAATTAAATAATATATTTAAAATAGAATGTGTGAACAACTAAGCTGCCACATCTTTCATTTTGAGCCACACAACATTTTCCATCCCTTGTATAAGCAAATTTCAAGCCGCCACAAATCTCTTTAATCACAGTAACAAAAACGCAAGATGTAAAATCAAATTCAATTCAAAGAAAATTCCTAAAATCAGGAATTATTTATTTCTGGAACCCTCAGGAGAATCTCTTCACGCTGGTATACCTTTTGAGTGGCTCGACATTGGTTCCCGTATGCTGAAATGCGCCAGCTTCGATTAGGGTTTGGGTTTTCTTGGTTTGAGAGCATCGATTGATGAAAATAAGGTCGTTTTTTGGATTGTGACATCGTTTAGCACCTGTAGTGATTTTTTGTGGGAATTCGACATTAAAATTGTCGATCAAAGTGTTGGAGGATGGAAATCAAACCGTCGACGCTTTTCGTTGGAGATCACCGAGTGGGTTGTGGTGGGTATAGGGAGAGAGAGGTCGGAAGGAGGAGAAGAGTGGTGGTATTCTCTTTGCATCCGGTTGAGAGATGGAGTGGTGAGGTAGCTCGAAGGATCGGCAATGGCTTGTGTGAATAGGAGGAAGCCGCGTCTTCTGTTACTGGAAGAAGAAGCTAATTTATTGGGTCCGGTTTTCTTTTGAGAGTAGTTGGGCCAAGTTCTAAGGTAAAGGGCCCAAATTAAATTAAAAGCAATTTAATTTATTTTAAATTTATAATGTACCAACTTGAAATTTGATGTAACTTCCTCATACGATATCAAAATTCAGCGAAACAAGATCCATTGGGATCGTATGGACGAGAACAACACAATGAAACTGACTAGAAGTGGATTGGGGCTCGTATGAATTTATGGCGAAATAAATTGTTTGATTCAAATCAAATAGCAGTTTATCGTTCTTTAACATTGAACTGCAAATGTGAGTAAATCTCACTAACTCTGAACAGTTTATAATTTCATGTTGTATTTTTAGAACTGTTAAATATTGGCTGATTGACTGAGTGTGGATTTTTTGATTGAACAGCTAGTCAGTTAGTTGATTTTCTGTATTGATTCTGTTTAACAGAATATATCATATGGAACTGAAAGTGATGTTGATTTTATATTGTATAACATCTATGATGCAGGGAAACAGGTTGGAGGAATCCAACTAGATTCCTCAACAGTTATTTTATTGTTTTTCATATATTTTGATATATGATGTGATATATAATCTATTGTTGATTATGTGTGTTTGGACGATATTATCGTTATTATATGGTGTGTAAAGTACCATAGAAATACTGGATGTGGAAAAGGGATTTTCAAAGTATATTTTGAAAATAATTTATTTATATAAAAACAATGGATTTTATATTATAAAAGAAAAGGAGTTTTGAATAAAGGAATTATATTTGTAAATCAAATATAAGGGAAAGAGTTTGTTAAACAGATATAGAGGGAATATTTGTAAAACAAATATAAAAAAGGGAATATTTGTCAAACAAATAAGAAGAGAAATATTTGTAAACCATTTACAAATAGATTAAAAGGGATTATTTATTTATTTAGGGAATAAATAGAATTAGAATAAAGGAAATATTTATTTAGAAAATAAATACTGTAACAACCCGAAAATCTGGGCCAGTTTAAAATTTTTATTTTGGCAATTTTAGCGAATTTTGATTATTTAAAATGAATTATTTTAAATAATAATGACAAGGAATTTATTTTGAATAGAATTCGAACGAATATATTATATACATCGTTGTTAGAATATAAATAATTATATATAATTATAAAAGGAATTGAAAATGGCCCGGCTGTTCGATAATTCAATTTCAAACTTCAATTGAATGTACCGGCTGCAAAATAAACCGGATTTTAGTGAAACCAAAAATAATGGTATCTAATTGTGACTATCTTTCCAACGAATCCGACAAATCGAAATTTCATAGTGGGAATCAAAAGATATGTCCAGTTGAAAATTCTGAATAGTCGCTATGGAATTCAGGCCCTTAAAAATAGACATTTTGCAAACGACCTCGGATTTCGACGAAACCACTTTTGTTGGATCCGTGATGTAAAGTTATTGCTAGGTTCCAATTTACATAATTTTTCGAATCAATATGTGAGTGTGGCGAAGTTAAACGCGTTTGGCCAGTTTCAGTTGATTTTAATCGACTGGAAAATGACCATTTTTCAAACGGTCTCAGAATTCAACGAAACTAGTTTTGTTAGGACCGTATCGTCGATACGAAGCTAGAAAATATTTTTCTGGAATTTTTCGAGTTAGTATGTGACCCCAGTAAATTGACATGCGCGTTCAAATTCAATATATAGAGTTATATGTTGATTTTGAGGAAAACTGGTCGAAACGATCGAATCAGCCTACGATACATATCCCATTGTGTTTGGAATGGGGGTAATTAGCTAGGGACGACAGGCGGTGGGTCTCGTTTAGAGGTCGAAAATAAAAGTTACTTTATGGAAATAAAAAAATATTTATATAATTAAACTCCCTCACCCCCTCTCCTTTTCTTTCTAAAGTCAACCCCATCCCCACGTTCAAAACCAAACAGATCGAGAAAAAAACAATAAAAAAAACTCCCGATTGCCCTAGCCATCGCCCCCCGTCGACGGAAATCACTGCCGCCCGTCCTCCCTCCACCAACGCCTCTTCCTCCGTCGACACCACCTCCGACGGCGCGAGCTTCTTCAATTTCATGGCATAAGCTGCCACGTTCAAAGGCAGTTATCGGGGCTGTGAAGGGGCGCAGTTCGAGCTCGTGTATCGGAAAGGGGAGGCCACCGAGTGCTGCACCCATGGAGGCATTGGAGGAGCGTTCGAGGGCGAAGACCGTGGGGGAGGTGGATCCGACTCTGGCGGCTTCCTGGAGGCGCGATGAGCAAAGGGTCAGGTTCGACGATGGGTTCCTCTGAGCAGCGTATTACAGTGAAGATGATTAAGCTTAAGGTGAGGGTTTATATAAATATAAACACTGTTTAAAATCAGTTTTAATATAAATATAAACATGGTTTAAAATCTGAAATATATAATATAGGTTATTGTTTTAAAACTGAATTTTTATTATAGGAAAGATTTAATTCTTATTATAGAAAGATAGAATATTTATTATAGAAAAATTTGGTTTCATCAATATAAAGATTTGTTTTTATAGCAAAATAAAAATTCGATTTTTATATATTGAATAGCGAAATAAAAATTCGATTTTTATATATTGAATAGCGAAATAAAAATTCGATTTTTATATATTGAATAGCAAAGTGAAAATTCGATTTTTATGTATAGCAAAGTGAAAATTCGATTTTTATGTATTGAATAGCAAAGTAAAAATGTGATTTTTACATATGTAGAGGATACAGGCAGAGAAAATGACAAAAGGCATGAACGGAGAAGATTTCTACCCAAGAAGAGTCGTGGCGTTGGATTAGCAATTCTGTGAGAACTTCTCACCTTTAATATATTTTTCTAGTTGAAATATGTATATACTAGGATGCAGACGGTGTTTAGTAGCACCCGTCGTCCACAGACCATGGACGGCTGGTATGCTTGGTTGTTTAATTTTGATGTGTAGTTGATTGTGAGATGTGATGTGAAATGAAAATCAAATATTTATATAGTTAAAAATATTTTACAGTTGAAAATAGAATTTTTAATGTGTATATGAAATAAAAGAAAAATAAACAAATCGGATGATTTGTTTATATACACACATTTGACTGATATCGATTGGGTCGATAAATTTTACACATCGCCCAACTGCACAAATAAAATCTGTGTTTGATTGTTTGAAACCCCACACGGGTATTGGGATGATATTTGACGTACACTAATCCCGATTGTTTAGTTGTAGGTCGATCGATTGATTGACAGACTGTTATAAGCGTTGAATATTTATATTTGATGCTTATACAGTGTAGAATGCCCTTTGGATGATGGTTGATTATTCATCGTTGTTATTGTATACATGTGTTGTAGAGAATCCATATAATTAACATTATATGGTAATTGATTGGGCCTCATTCCAGTTTTGAAAAAGAAATATTTGGATAGAAATATTTGAATAGAAATATTTGTAAAAGAAATATTTGAAAATAAAAATATTTGAAATAAAATATTTGAAAATAGAAATATATGAAGCCGGGTTGATATATTGACGCCATTTTGACGTGAACAATATTTATATCGATTTTTGTAACAACCCGAAAAATGCGAGCCAGTTTGAAATTTTTATTTTGGCAATTATAGCAAATTTTGAATATTTAAAATAGATTATTTTAAATAATATCGACGTGAAATTTATTTTGAATAGAATTCGACGTATATATTTATATACGCCGTCGTTAGAATATAAATATTTATATATAATTATAAATAGAATTGAAAATGGCGCGGTAGTTCGATAATTCGATTTCAAACTTCAATTGAATGTACCGGGTGCAAAACAATCCGGATTTTAGTGAAACCAAAGATAATGGGATCTAATTGATGATATCTTTCCAACGAATCCGAATGATCAAAATTTCATAGCGGGAATCAAAAGATATGTCCAGTTGAAAATTCTGAATAGTCGCTATGGAGTTCAGGCCCTTAAAAATGGACATTTTGCAAACGACCTCGGATCTCGACGAAACCAGTTTTGTTGGGTCCGTGATGTCAAATTATTGCTAGGTTTTAAATTTCATAATTTTTCGAATCAATATATGAGCGTGGCAAAGGAAAACGCGTTTGACCGGTTTCAGTTGATTTTAATCGACTGGAAATTGGCCATTTTTCCAACAGCCTCAGAATTCGACGAAATTAGTTTTGTTAGGACCGTATCGTCAATACGAAGCTAGAAGATATTTTTCTGGAATTTTTCTAGTTAGTATGTGCCCCCGGTAATTTGAAATGTACTTTTAAAATTCAATATAGCGATTTAAATGTAAATTCAACGGAAACTGATCGAAACGATCAAATCAGCTTGCGATACATATCCCATTGTGTTCGGAATGGGGGTAATTGGCTAAGGACGACAGTCGTTGGGTCTTGTTTCGGATTCAAATTAAAAGTCAACTTCTATGGAGAAAATAATAATATTTAATTATTAAAAATATATATTTAGAAGCTCCCCCCACCCTTTTAAAATCTCTTTCAGATAAAATCCACTACCCCTAATCTTCAAACCCGATTACCATCTCGCCGCCACCCCAATCCTCCTCCGCCCAGCCCTGGCGACGCCGCGCCCCAGCTCCGGCCACCAGCCAACTCCGGCGGGCTCCCCTTCCCCAATCGACGCCTTCCCCCTCCCCTCTCCGGCCACATCGAGCTCCACAACCCTAAAACCCGAATGCCCTAACCCAAGCTAACCGCGCCACCTTTTTTCTGGCCGCCCACCGCCGAGCCGACGCCCCACACCCACCTGCGACGGCGTGGACAGCCCCTCCCCTCCTCTCCAGCGTGTTTTTCAAGAATCCCAAGCCCCAAAGCCCATTCCTCTGCTGCTCCGACCAATGTGACGCCGCCGACGACCGTTCATGGCTTCCCCGAGACTCCTCCGACTAGGGTGAGCGTTTAATTTCATTTTTTATTTATTTAGGTAATTAAAGGTGCGATTTTTTTTTATTATTATAAATACTATATAAAAATGTGATGTCTATTGTGAACTTTAGCGAAATAAAAATATGATTTTTATATAGTGAACTTCGAAATAAAAATATGATTTTTATATATTGAACTTCGAAATAAAAATATGATTTTTATATAGTGAACTTCGAAATAAAAATATGATTTTTATATATTGAACTTCGAGATAAAAATATGATTTTTATATATTGAATAGCGAAGTAAAAATTCGATTTTTACATATGTAGTGGCTACGGGCAACGAAGATGACGAAGATGCGATAGCGATGAAGATTTCTATCAATGAAGTGAAGTGGAGCTAGGATAGCTATATGTGAGAATTTCTCACTCTTCAATTTTATTTCTAGTTATATATATATATACTAGGATGCAGACGGTGCTTAGTAGCACCCGACACAATCGTCCACAGACCATGGACTTGTTTGTTTGGTTGCATAGATTAGTTATGTGATTTGATTCGAAATTGAATTGTTTGGTGAATTGAATGGTTTGATTGATGTGTGAATGGCGTGGGCCTTCACCAGACCGGGGATAAGGCTAGGCCTCGTCCCGTTTCTAGTATCGTGCCGTTATGCCGCCGAAATTTTCTAAAATAAGTTAGAAAAACAAAAATATCATTTTATCGAAGAAATGAACTGAATAGAAATTCATATGTTGGAATAAAATGTTTTTGTCGTTAAAAATATAATTTTTAACGTGAAGTGAATAAATAAATATTCATTTACAAACCAGACGGTTTGTTTATGTACACCTATTTGAAGGACATTGATTGGGTCGATAAATTTTACACATCGCCCAACTGCACAAATAAAATCTGTGTTTGATTATTTGAAAACCCCACACGGGTGTTGGGATGAAATTTGAAGTTCACTCATCCTGATTGATTGAATATGTCGATCGATTGACTGACAGGCTGTTATAAGCGCTAAATATCTATATATGATGCTTATACAGTGTAGCGCACTTTGGTTGATGGTTGATTATTTTTCAATGCTATTATATACATGTGATGTATGCAAATCCATATAATTAACGTTATATGGTAATTGATTGGGCCTCATTCCAATTTGAAGAATAAAGAATATTATAAAATAAAAGTTCATGTGTTGACAGTACTCATCCATTGAGATTGGTCATGTGTTGAACGAAATATTTTAATATTAAAATTTACATCTTTATCGATATAAAATAAAAGTTCATGTGTTGACAGTACTCATCCATTGAGATTGGTCATGTGTTGAACGAAATATTTTAATATTAAAATTTACATCTTTATCGATATAAAATAAAAATTCATGTGTTTACAGTACTCATCCATTGAGATTGGTCATGTGTTGAACGAAATATTTTAATATTAAAATTTACATCTTTATCGATATAAAATAAAAGTTCATGCGTTGACAGTACTCATCCATTGAGATTGGTCATGTGTTGAACGAAATATTTTAATATTAAAATTTACATCTTTATCGATATAAAATAAAAGTTCATGTGTTGACAGTACTCATCCATTGAGATTGGTCATGTGTTGAACGAAATATTTTAATATTAAAATTTACATCTTTATCGATATAAAATAAAAGTTCATGTGTTGACAGTACTCATCCATTGAGATTGGTCATGTGTTGAACGAAATATTTTAATATTAAAATTTACATCTTTATCGATATAAAATAAAAGTTCATGTGTTGACAGTACTCATCCATTGAGATTGGTCATGTGTTGAACGAAATATTTTGATAATAACAACTATTTTGAAAAAAAAAGAAATATTTGAAATAGAATATTTGAAAATAGAAATTTATGAAGCCGTGTTGATTAGATTGACGCCATTTTGACGTAAACGATTTCGAAATGAATTGAATAGAAAACGATTTCGAAATGAATTGAATTGAAAACGATTTCGAAATGAATTGAATTGAAAACGATTTCGAAATGAATTGAATAGAAAACGATTTCGAAATGAATTGAATTGAAAACGATTTCGAAATGAATTGAATTGAAAACGATTTCGAAATGAATTGAATAGAAAACGATTTCGAAATGAATTGAATTGAAAACGATTTCGAAATGAATTGAATTGAAAACGATTTCGAAATGAATTGAATAGAAAACGATTTCGAAATGAATTGAATTGAAAACGATTTCGAAATGAATTGAATAGAAAACGATTTCGAAATGAATTGAATAGAAAACGATTTCGAAATGAATTGAATTGAAAACGAATTCAAATTGAATTGAAAACGAATTCAAATTGAATTGAAAACGAATTCAAATTGAATTGAAATTTGAATTGAATAGAAATGAATTTTAAAACGAATTTATAAAGAAGAATTCAATTTTGATTTGAATTGAAAGGGAAGTTGAAATTGCTTTTGAAACGAATTTAAAACTATTTATATAATTCGTTTTGAATAGAAATCGACGAAATATATATAATATATATAATATAATGGCCTGAATGGAACGCGCCGCGCCGCGGCAGTTCGTGAATTTCGACCATTTATTTCAAACGGACATTACGGGAGATCCGACCGTCGGATTCTCCTAAAACCGGAACCGTTGGGTTTGTATCGAAAAGAGCTTTCTAACCAATATTAGAAATTAGAAATCTAACGGTTGGATTTGGAGATACGTCCGAATCAAATTCGAAAAAGGTCGCTGTAAGTGCAGTTCGATGGCCGTTGAAGGAAATCGACTGTACGGGCCTTGATAAAATTATTAAAAATAGTAATAATTTGTGTAAAATCATAAGAAATGATTTGTGAAGATTTGGGATGAAAAACTCCATATTTGAAAGGATAAAAATAGATTTTTATCGAAATGAACTAGTTTTGAACTAGAATTATAATTCTATTTATTTTTAAATAAATAAATTGAATTTGAAAATGGTTTTGATAATAACCAGAATTTCCAATGATTGCATTGGAATGGATTTGAATCGAAATTGTCTTCGGAATGTTTCGATGTTGGATTTCGTGATTATACAAATGTTGTTATGGAAATTTGAAAGATATAGATATATATATCGTTATTTCCAATACGATCTTTGTTGGCCGCAGAATTGGATATTGAATATAAGCCGGGATATTTTCTATTCAGAGCCTTGTATTGAATATCAAATGTGATTTGGGTTTGTCGTGAATGGTGTCTTCACTAACACTGTTCTTGAACCCAGTTGAGAAAAGATTAAATCTTTTTATTTAGATTTAATGAAGTGTACCAATTAAATTATATTTAATTGGAACTGAATTGGTATTGATTTTTGGGTTTATCGTGAACAGTGTTTTAAATAACACTTGTTCTTTAACCCGATAATTAATGGAATGTGATTTTGGGTTTATCGTGAACCGTGTTTTAAATGACACTGATTCTTTAACCCAGTCAAAGATTAAAACTAAGTGGAGATTTAATGAATCTTTAATTAGATTGAAATAATCGAAATGGAGTATCACCAGTTTTACTCCAGGCGATAGTTAAATCTTTAATTAGATTTGAACGTGAAATGGTAATTGAATTTACCGATAACACTGTGGTGTTAGATATGAAGTATTACCAGTTTTACTTCATGGGATTAATAGGTTGGGATTGGGAAATTAAAACAAACGATTACTTCGGTAAGTTTCGTTAATCCCGCCTAGTTGAATCGAAATTCAAAAGATAGAATAAAGAATAAATTCAAGGAATTTATCTTGGATAAAATTAATGGGAACCTTTCCCTATGAATGTGAAATTTAGAAACTAACTGTCGGTTAGCCAAGCAGAATGGTTTTCTGGATATTGATCTGATGTTGGTTTCGGCCTTTGGGGTTAATATTTGGGGAATTATTCTCTCGATTAATTTACGGTTAGTGACTAATGAATTGGAATGAGGCGTATGTTGTGTTTGTGTAACACTTTTATAAAATATACGCGAGTTATTCGGAAAGACCGGGTTTATCCCATTCTGAATAACTGATACGACGATAAGTCGAAGATGAAGACGAAGGTCGAAGACCGGAGGTCTTCACGTCGTTTGGGTAATTACTGATGATCTTGATTGGGCTGTACACCCAAGAAGATGGAAACAGTTGGTGATCGTCCAGACGTACTTGGAGATCGATGGATATGCGGGGTACTAGGTGCCTCCGGTTTCGTTCAGACCTAGAACGGACTTGTAAATGGACTGTGTGTATGACATTGGATTTTAGTCCGTGTGATTGATCTCTATTAAATATATATCTGTTTGGCGGCGGAGAATTTATTCTCTTGCTTAACGCCCTTCTCTGAGACGTACGAGCTCAGGGGTTATATATTGATGGATATCAAACGCATGGAGTGAATTGCCTGTGTGGCATGCCTAAGTGGCAATTGATCGAGGCTTCTGTTGAAAAGCAAAGTCTTGTGGTGATGATCGAAGCACGGCCTTTGTGGCGTAGCTTTGTGTAACGCTTACTTCGCGAATTTCACACCCGGTATGAACCAAAAACGGGAGGGGACGTCAGGGAGGGCATGCGTTTCTTCCTAGCTAGAAGTGGCGTCAGTGGTTTTACACGCCCTGACGAGTTTGACTTATGTGGTTGTTGATGTCGCGAGGCGCCTCGGATTGATCGGTCGTTCTCGAACTGATGGAGTCATTTAGTTGGCTCGTTTACGCCCCATAGGGCGGAGAAACGCATGTTCAGGCATTTTAATCCACTCCGTGTGGACCGGCCCTGAGGATCCTAGGGTCACTCGAGCTCTGATCCTGAGACTCGGGCTAGGCAGTCTCGAATCGGTTGAGGACTATCTTTTGCCTCGGTTCATAGATGGAAATCCAATTTCCAAATACGTGACATTTGCGGTTTTATTTGTAAACCTATATATGGCGACATAGTGGCATGGGACGCTCATGCCGCCTATGATTGATACTTATGATTTGAAGTTGTTTTATACACTATGCACTTATTATAGTATCAAATGATTTGTTTTAAAATGTATCAAGCATTCTTTGGCTGTTATAAGGGAAAACCCTATCCCCCGGCTTGCGTTGCATTGTGTGATAGGACCTGGGTCTTATAACAGCTTCATTTTTCTTTACTTAGCATTGCGCTGTTTGTTTTATGCACTGGTATTCTTGGGAGGAAACCCGTTTCGTATTATACGGTGTGGTCCCTTGATTTGCCTAACTTTGAAAATAAAGATAAATAACTGTTTTAGTTCTCACACCAGTCCCATGACTGACCTGGAGTTTATTGTTTTAACCTAAACTCTGGGTGCCCCTATTTTCGACACGGGCAGCTAGTAGTTTTGGTTTTGTAGATTTATATTCACAGGATCCTGGTTTACAGCTGGAACGATATCCGGAAAGCTTTGTATCCGTATATCTCTTTCTAGTTGTATATTGTATTATTTTCCGCTGCTATGTATTTAAATGTAATTTAAATCTCTGATATTTCTGTGTAATATTCATTTACTCTGTATATTCTTGTAATCTGATGCATTGTTGTAATAAGCAATGAAATGTTCTTCTGTATGCGTTCTGTTGTGGCTTGTTCTCGAACTATCCGACGCTTTCCTTTACGGGGAAGTTGCGGGTTTTCACAGTTGGTATCAGAGCTTTGGTTTACAAAGCTCAGAGAATAAGCACATTAGAACCCTACAAAAGAATTCATCAGATACTGGATTAGTAACATCCCATGGGAATGACTCGTTAGAGATAGGATCAGTAGTATCCTAGAACGAGTGTGAAGAGTATATTTTTAAAAATGAAAACAAATTTTGTTTTGAAAATTTAAATCAATTATTCGTATCTGATTATCTATTCATATTGATGTGGACAATCCAGTATATGTAGATATTGCGTATACGTCTGATCCGCGTGTATTCAAGGTTTTAATATATTAGATTGATATAGAATCACATTCTAGACGCCCGGAGATGGTTCTGATGATTGATCGATCATCATCCGAACTTATGTTCGTGTTTCGAAGGTGTGATTTTCTATATATTTCCATTAGGCTGGTGTGAGAACCAAAACCTATATATATAGCTAGGATACATTGTTGTGATTTGGCATCAAAAACATGATTTTTTGTATATGTATCAAAATTATGAATTTGAAACTCTAATTCACTAATTGATTGATGTTTGTGTTGTTTGTTTATTTGTTTGCTAATTTTTAGCCATTATGCCTAATTGAACCAAATATTGAAAATTGGTTGCGTTTGCTTGCATATACATGTATATCATTGAACAGGTCATAGCAAGGAGGCTAGAGCAGAGAATAAAATTTGTTTGCCCGACAAATAGGTACATGTTTACTACATAATTTACTGTTTTGTTTGGGTGATGATGATTTTATGAGCCTATTGGCTAGCCGCTTGGCTTTTTCTTTTTCTTTTTGAGATCTGAAGGACCGGGGAAGCTATTTGAAATTCCCCGATGCTCCCGGTGCAGGGGAGGTTATGGCAAAATTTTTCGAAAATTTAGGGTGTTAGCCAAATTTTTGAAATTTTGAAAATTCTCAGAAACTGAAAAGTTGGAGAATGAAAGCCAGATTGAACGTAGAGCTGATTAATCAATCCACTTTCGACTTTGTTCCTTTTCGGGGACGAAAAGTTTTAAGTGGGGGAGATTGTAACAACCCGAAAAATGCGAGCCAGTTTGAAATTTTTATTTTGGCAATTATAGCGAATTTTGAATATTTAAAATAGATTATTTTAAATAATATCGACGTGAAATTTATTTTGAATAGAATTCGACGTATATATTTATATACGCCGTCGTTAGAATATAAATATTTATATACAATTATAAATAGAATTGAAAATGGCGCGGTAGTTCGATAATTCGATTTCAAACTTCAATTGAATGTACCGGGTGCAAAACAATCCGGATTTTAGTGAAACCAAATATAATGGGATCTAATTGATGATATCTTTCCAACGAATCCGAATGATCAAAATTTCATAGCGGGAATCAAAAGATATGTCCAGTTGAAAATTCTGAATAGTCGCTATGGAGTTCAGGCCCTTAAAAATGGACATTTTGCAAATGACCTCGGATCTCGACGAAACCAGTTTTGTTGGGTCCGTGATGTCAAATTATTGCTAGGTTTTAAATTTCATAATTTTTCGAATCAATATGTGAGCGTGGCAAAGGAAAACGCGTTTGACCGATTTTAGTTGATTTTAATCGACTGGAAATTGGCCATTTTTCCAACAGCCTCAGAATTCGACGAAATTAGTTTTGTTAGGACCGTATCGTCAATACGAAGCTAGAAGATATTTTTCTGGAATTTTTCTAGTTAGTATGTGCCCCCGGTAATTTGAAATGTACGTTTAAAATTCAATATAGCGATTTAAATGTAAATTCAACGGAAACTGATCGAAACGATCAAATCAGCTTGCGATACATATCCCATTGTGTTCGGAATGGGGGTAATTGGCTAAGGACGATAGTCGTTGGGTCTTGTTTCGGATTCAAATAAAAAGTCAACTTCTATGGAGAAAATAATAATATTTAATTATTAAAAATATATATTTAGAAGCCCCCCCCCCTTTTAAAATCTCGTTCAGATAAAATCCACTACCCCTAATCTTCAAACCCGATTACCATCTCGCCGCCACCCCAATCCTCCTCCACCCAGCCCTGGCGACGCTGCGCCCCAGCTCCGGCCACCAGCCAACTTCGGCGGGCTCCCCTTCCCCAATCGACGCCTTCCCCCTCCCCTCTCCGGCCACATCGAGCTCCACAACCATAAAACCCGAATGCCCTAACCCAAGCTGACCGCGCCACCCTTTTTCTGGCCGCCCACCGCCGAGCCGACACCCCACACCCACCTGCGACGGCGTGGACAGCCCCTCCCCTCCTCTCCAGCGTGTTTTTCAAGAATCCCAAGCCCCAAAGCCCATTCCTCTGCTGCTCCGACCAATGTGACGCCGCCGACGACCGTTCATGGCTTCCCCGAGCCTCCTCCGACTAGGGTGAGCGTTTAATTTCATTTTTTTTATTTAGGTAATTAAAGGTGCGATTTTTTTTATTATTATAAATACTATATAAAAATGTGATGTCTATTGTGAACTTTAGCGAAATAAAAATATGATTTTTATATAGTGAACTTCGAAATAAAAATATGATTTTTATATATTGAACTTCGAAATAAAAATATGATTTTTATATAGTGAACTTCGAAATAAAAATATGATTTTTATATATTGAACTTCGAGATAAAAATATGATTTTTATATATTGAATAGCGAAGTAAAAATTCGATTTTTACATATGTAGTGGCTACGGGCAACGAAGATGACGAAGATGCGATAGCGATGAAGATTTCTATCAATGAAGTGAAGTGGAGCTAGGATAGCTATATGTGAGAATTTCTCACTCTTCAATTTTATTTCTAGTTATATATATATACTAGGATGCAGACGGTGCTTAGTAGCACCCGGCACAATCGTCCACAGACCATGGACTTGTTTGTTTGGTTGCATAGATTAGTTATGTGATTTGATTCGAAATTGAATTGTTTGGTGAATTGAATGGTTTGATTGATGTGTGAATGGCGTGGGCCTTCACTAGACCGGGGATAAGGCTAGGCCTCGTCCCGTTTCTAGTATCGTGCCGTTATGCCACCGAAATTTTCTAAAATAAGTTAGAAAAATAAAAATATCATTTTATCGAAGAAATGAACTGAATAGAAATTCATATGTTGGAATAAAATGTTTTTGTCGTTAAAAATATAATTTTTAACGTGAAGTGAATAAATAAATATTCATTTACAAACCAGACGGTTTGTTTATGTACACCTATTTGAAGGACATTGATTGGGTCGATAAATTTTACACATCGCCCAACTACACAAATAAAATCTGTGTTTGATTGTTTGAAAACCCCACACGGGTGTTGGGATGAAATTTGAAGTTCACTCATCCTGATTGATTGAATATGTCGATCGATTGATTGACAGGCTGTTATAAGCGTTAGATATCTATATTTGATGCTTATACAGTGTAGCGCACTTTGGTTGATGGTTGATTATTTTTCAATGCTATTATATACATGTGATGTATGCAAATCCATATAATTAACGTTATATGGTAATTGATTGGGCCTCATTCCAATTTGAAGAATAAAGAATATTATAAAATAAAAGTTCATGTGTTGACAGTACTCATCCATTGAGATTGGTCATGTGTTGAACGAAATATTTTAATATTAAAATTTACATCTTTATCGATATAAAATAAAAGTTCATGTGTTGACAGTACTCATCCATTGAGATTGGTCATGTGTTGAACGAAATATTTTAATATTAAAATTTACATCTTTATCGATATAGAATAAAAGTTCATGTGTTGACAGTACTCATCCATTGAGATTGGTCATGTGTTGAACGAAATATTTTAATATTAAAATTTACATCTTTATCGATATAAAATAAAAGTTCATGTGTTGACAGTACTCATCCATTGAGATTGGTCATGTGTTGAACGAAATATTTTAATATTAAAATTTACATCTTTATCGATATAAAATAAAAGTTCATGTGTTGACAGTACTCATCCATTGAGATTGGTCATGTGTTGAACGAAATATTTTAATATTAAAATTTACATCTTTATCGATATAAAATAAAAGTTCATGTGTTGACAGTACTCATCCATTGAGATTGGTCATGTGTTGAACGAAATATTTTAATATTAAAATTTACATCTTTATCGATATAAAATAAAAGTTCATGTGTTGACAGTACTCATCCATTGAGATTGGTCATGTGTTGAACGAAATATTTTGATAATAACAAATATTTTGAAAAAAAAAGAAATATTTGAAATAGAATATTTGAAAATAGAAATTTATGAAGCCGTGTTGATTAGATTGACTCCATTTTGACGTAAATGATTTCGAAATGAATTGAATAGAAAACGATTTCGAAATGAATTGAATTGAAAACGATTTCGAAATGAATTGAATTGAAAACGATTTCGAAATGAATTGAATAGAAAACGATTTCGAAATGAATTGAATTGAAAACGATTTCGAAATGAATTGAATTGAAAACGATTTCGAAATGAATTGAATAGAAAACGATTTCGAAATGAATTGAATTGAAAACGATTTCGAAATGAATTGAATAGAAAACGATTTCGAAATGAATTGAATTGAAAACGATTTCGAAATGAATTGAATAGAAAACGATTTAGAAATGAATTGAATAGAAAACGATTTCGAAATGAATTGAATTGAAAACGAATTCAAATTGAATTGAAAACGAATTCAAATTGAATTGAAATTTGAATTGAATAGAAATGAATTTTAAAACGAATTTATAAAGAAGAATTCAATTTTGATTTGAATTGAAAGGGAAGTTGAAATTGCTTTTGAAACGAATTTAAAACTATTTATATAATTCATTTTGAATAGAAATCGACGAAATATATATTATATATATTATATATATAATATAATGACCTGAATGGAACGCGCCGCGCCGCGGCAGTTCGTGAATTTCGACCATTTATTTCAAACGGACATTACGGGAGATCCGACCGTCGGATTCTCCTAAAACCGGAACCGTTGGGTTCGTATCAAAAAGAGCTTTCTAACCAATATTAGAAATTAGAAATTTAACGGTTGGATTTGGAGATACGTCCAAATCAAATTCGAAAAAGGTCGCTGTAAGTGCAGTTCGATGGCCGTTGAAGGAAATCGACTGTACGGGCCTTGATAAAATTATTAAAAATAGTAATAATTTGTGTAAAATCATAAGAAATGATTTGTGAAGATTTGGGATGAAAAACTCCATATTTGAACGGATAAAAATAGATTTTTATCGAAATGAACTAGTTTTGAACTAGAATTATAATTCTATTTATTTTTAAATAAATAAATTGAATTTGAAAATGGTTTTGATAATAACCAGAATTTCCAATGATTGCATTGGAATGGATTTGAATCGAAATTGTCTTCGGAATGTTTCGATGTTGGATTTCGTGATTATACAAATGTTGTTATGGAAATTTGAAAGATATAGATATATATATCGTTATTTCCAATACGATCTTTGTTGGCCGCAGAATTGGATATTGAATATAAGCCGGGATATTTTCTATTCAGAGCCTTGTATTGAATATCAAATGTGATTTTGGTTTTTCGTGAATGGTGTCTTCACTAACACTGTTCTTGAACCCAGTTGAGAAAAGATTAAATCTTTTTATTTAGATTTAATGAAGTGTACCAATTAAATTATATTTAATTGGAACTGAATTGGTATTGATTTTTGGGTTTATCGTGAACGGTGTTTTAAATAACACTTGTTCTTTAACCCGATAATTAATGGAATGTGATTTTGGGTTTATCGTGAACCGTGTTTTAAATGACACTGATTCTTTAACCCAGTCAAAGATTAAAACTAAGTGGAGTATTAATGAATCTTTAATTAGATTGAAATAATCGAAATGGAGTATCACCAGTTTTACTCCAGGCGATAGTTAAATCTTTAATTAGATTTGAACGTGAAATGGTAATTGAATTTACCGATAACACTGTGGTGTTAGATATGAAGTATAACCAGTTTTACTTCATGGGATTAATAGGTTGGGATTGGGAAATTAAAACAAATGATTACTTCGGTAAGTTTCGTTAATCCCGACTAGTTGAATCGAAATTCAAAAGATAGAATAAAGAATAAATTCAAGGAATTTATCTTGGATAAAATTAATGGGAACCTTTCCCTATGAATGTGAAATTTAGAAACTAACTGTCGGTTAGCCAAGCAGAATGGTTTTCTGGATATTGATCTGATGTTGGTTTCGGCCTTCGGGGTTAATATTTGGGGAATTATTCTCTCGATTAATTTACGGTTAGTGACTAATGAATTGGAATGAGGCGTATGTTGTGTTTGTGTAACACTTTTATAAAATATACGCGAGTTATTCGGAAAGACCGGGTTTATCCCATTCTGAATAACTGATACGACGATAAGTCGAAGATGAAGACGATGGTCGAAGACCGGAGGTCTTCACGTCGTTTGGGTAATTACTGATGATCTTGATTGGGCTGTACACCCAAGAAGATGGAAACAGTTGGTGATCGTCCAGACGTACTTGGAGATCGATGGATATGCGGGGTACTAGGTGCCTCCGGTTTCGTTCAGACCCAGAACGGACTTGTAAATGGAATGTGTGTCTGACATTGGATTTTAGTCCGTGTGATTGATCTCTATTAAATATATATCTGTTTGGCGGCGGAGAATTTATTCTCTTGCTTAACGCCCTTCTCTGAGACGTACGAGCTCAGGGGTTATATATTGATGGATATCAAACGCATGGAGTGAATTGCCTGTGTGGCATGCCTAAGTGGCAATTGATCGAGGCTTCTGTTGAAAAGCAAAGTCTTGTGGTGATGATTGAAGCACGGCCTTTGTGGCGTAGCTTTGTGTAACGCTTACTTCGCGAATTTCACACCCGGTATGAACCAAAAACGGGAGGGGACGTTAGGGAGGGCATGCGTTTCTTCCTAGCTAGAAGTGGCGTCAGTGGTTTTACACGCCCTGACGAGTTTGACTTAGGTGGTTTTTGCTGTCGCGAGGCGCCTCGGATTGATCGGTCGTTCTCGAACCGATGGAGTCATTTAGTTGGCTCGTTTACGCCCCATAGGGCGGAGAAACGCATGTTCAGGCATTTTAATCCACTCCGTGTGGACCGGCCCTGAGGATCCTAGGGTCACTCGAGCTCTGATCCTGAGACTCGGGCTAGGCAGTCTCGAATCGGTTGAGGACTATCTTTTGCCTCGGTTCATAGATGGAAATCCAATTTCCAAATACGTGACATTTGCGGTTTTATTTATAAACCTATATATGGCGACATAGTGGCATGGGACACTCATGCCGCCTATGATTGATACTTATGTTTTGAAGTTGTTTTATACACTATGCACTTATTATAGTATCAAATGATTTGTTTTAAAACGTATCAAGCATTCTTTGGCTGTTATAAGGGAAAACCCTATCCCCCGGCTTGCGTTGCATTGTGTGATAGGACCTGGGTCTTATAACAGCTTCATTTTTCTTTACTTAGCATTGCGCTGTTTGTTTTATGCACTGGTATTCTTGGGAGGAAACCCGTTTCGTGTTATACGGCGTGGTCCCTTGATTTGCCTAACTTTGAAAATAAAGATAAATAACTGTTTTAGTTCTCACACCAGTCCCATGACTGACCTGGAGTTTATTGTTTTAACCTAAACTCTGGGTGCCCCTATTTTCGACACGGGCAGCTAGTAGTTTTGGTTTTGCAGATTTATATTCACAGGATCCTGGTTTACAGCTGGAACGATATCCGGAAAGCTTTGTATCCGTATATCTCTTTCTAGTTGTATATTGTATTATTTTCCGCTGCTATGTATTTAAATGTAATTTAAATCTCTGATATTTCTGTGTAATATTCATTTACTATGTATATTCTTGTAATCTGATGCATTGTTGTAATAAACAATGAAATGTTCTTCTGTATGCGTTCTGTTGTGGCTTGTTCTCGAACTATCCGACGCTTTCCTTTACGGGGAAGTTGCGGGTTTTCACAATTTTATTCATTTTATAACGAATATCGAAAGTGATTTCAAAATCTGATAAATGAATAGAAATGAATTCAAATTGAAAATGAATAGAAATGAATTCAAATTGAAATTGAAATTGAATTGAAATGAATTCAAATTGAAAATG
This sequence comes from Allium sativum, assembly GCA_030737875.1. Taxonomy (NCBI): domain Eukaryota; kingdom Viridiplantae; phylum Streptophyta; class Magnoliopsida; order Asparagales; family Amaryllidaceae; genus Allium; species Allium sativum. The sequence goes on from CM060916.1 coordinate 780,456,230, forward strand.
AATAGAAATGAATTCAAATTGAAAATGAATAGAAATGAATTCAAATTGAAATTGAATTGAATTGAAAACGAATTGAAATTGAATTGAAATGAAATCAAATTGAAAATGAATTGAAATGAATTCGAATTGAAATTGAAATTGAATTGAATTGAAAACGAAATGAATTGAAACTGAATTGAATTGAAAACGAATTGAAATTGAATTGAATTGAAAATGAATTGAAATTGAATTGAATTAAAAACGAATTTAATTGAAATGGATTCAAATTGAAAATGAATAGAAATGAATTCAAATTGAAAATGAATAGAAATGAATTCAAATTGAAATTGAATTGAATTGAATTGAAAACGAATTAAAATTGAATTGAAATGAAAATGAATTGAAATTGAATTGAATTGAAAACGAATTGAAATTGAATTGAATTGAAATCAATTTGAAATCAATTTGAATTAAATCAATTCGAAATGAAAAGAAAATGAATTTATGTTGGAAAATTCGATTTTGATTTGAAGTTGAAATAGAAGTTGAAATCGTTTTGAAAACGAATTTAAAACGATTTATAAAATACGTTTTAAAAGGAAATCGACGAAGTATATATTATATATAATATATATATAATATAATGGCCTGAATAGAACGCACCGCGTCACGGCAGTTCGCGAATTTCGACCATTGACTTCGAACGGATATTGCGGGAGATCCGAATGTCGGATTCTCCTGAAACCGGAACCGTTGGGTTCGTATCGAAAAGAGCTTTCTAACGAATATTAGAAATTAGAAATCTAATGGTTGGATTTGGAATTATGTCCAAATCAAATTTGGAAAAGGTCGCTGTAAGTGCAGTTCGATGGCCGTTGATGGAAATCGACTGTACGGGCCTTGATAAAATCATTAAAAATATCAATAATTTGTGTAAAATCATAAGAAATGATTTAGGAAAAGTTGGGATGAAAAACTCCATATTTGAAAAGATAAAAATAGATTTCTTATCGAAATGAACTAGTTTTGAACTAGAATAGTAATTTATTTACCTTTAAAATAAATAAATTGGATTTGAAATGGTTTTGAAAATAACAAGAATTTCCAATGATTGCATTGGAATGGTTTTGAATCGAAATTGTCTTCGGAATATTCCGATGTTGGATTTCGTGATTATACAGATGTTGTTATGGAAATTTGAAAGATATAGATATATATATCGTTATTTCCAATACGATATTTGTTGGTCGTAGAATTTGATATTGAATATAAGCCGATATATTTTCTATTCAGAGCCTTGTGTTTAATATCAAATGTGATTTGGGTTTGTCGTGAATGGTGTCTTCATTAACACTTTTCTTAAGCCTAGTTGAGAAAAGATTAAATCTTTTTATTTAGATTTAATGAAGTGTACCAATTAAATAATATTTAATTGGAATTGAATTCGAATTAATTTTTCGGTTTATCGTGAGCAGTGTTTTAAATAACACTTGTTCTTTAACCCAATAATTAATGGAATGTGATCTAGGGGTTTATCGTGAACAGTGTTTTTAAATGACACTGATTCTTTAACCCAGTCACAGATTAAAACTAAGTGGAGTTTTAATGAATCTTTAATTAGATTGAAATGATCGAGAATGGAGTATCACCAGTTTTGCTCTAGGCGATAGTTAAATCTTTAATTAGATTTGAATGCGAAATGGTAATTGAATTTGCCGATAACACCGTGGTGTTAGATATGAAGTATAACCAGTTTTACTTCATGGGATGAATAGGTTGGGATTGGGAAATTAAAACAAATGATTACTTCGGTAAGGTTCGTTAATCTCGACTAGTTTGAATTGATATTCAAAAATAGATTAAAGAATAAATTTAAAGGATTTATCTTTGATAAAATTAATGGGAACCTTTCCCTATGAAGGTAAAATTTAGAAACTAATTGTCGCTTAGCTAAGCAGAATGGTTTTCTGGATATTGATCTGATGTTGGTTTCGGCCTTCGGGGTTAATATTTGGGGAATTATTCTCTGGTTAATTTACGGTTTGTGACAAATGAATTGGAATGAGGCGTATGTTGTGTTTGTGTAACACTTGTTTATAATATACGCGAGTTATTCGGAAAGACCGGGTTTATCCCATTCTGGATAGCTGATACGACGATAAGTCGAAGATGAAGACGGTGGTCGAAGACTGGAGGTCTTTACGCCGTTTGGGTGATTATTGATGATCTTGATTGGGCTGTACACCCAAGAAGATGGAAACAGTTGGTGATCGTCCAGACGTACTTGGAGATCGATGGATATGCGGGGTACTAGGTGCCTCCGGTTTCATTCAGACCCATAACGGACTTGTAAATGGAATGTGTGTCTAACATTGGATTTTAGTCTGTGTGATTGATTTCTATTAAATATATATCTGTTTGGCGGCGGAGAATTACTCTCTTGCTCAACGCCCTTCTCTGAGACGTACGAGCTCAGGGGTTATATACCGATGGATATCAAACGCATAGAGTGAATTGCCTGTGTGGCATGCCTAAGTGGCAATTGATCGAGGCTTCTTTTGAAAAGCAAAGTCTTGTGGTGATGATCAAAGCACAGCCTGTGTGGCACAGCTTTGTGTAACGTTGATTCGCGAGCGTTGCACCCCGGTTGTGAACCAAAAACGGGAGAGGACCTCAGGGAGGGCATGCGTTTCCTCCTAGCTAAGGTGGTGTCAGTGACCAACCAGCCCTGACATTTATATACTTTTCACCTGTGTGGTTGTTGCTGTTGCGAGGTGCCTCGGTTAGATCGGACGATCCGGGTCCGATGGAGCCATTCGTTGGCTCATTGATGCCCCAAAGGGCGGGGAAATGTAGTGTTCAGGCATTTTAATCCACATCGGTGGACCGGCCCTGTCGCTCCAAGGGTCACTCGAGCTCTGATCCTTAGACTCGGGCTAGACAGTCTCGAATCAGTAGAGGACGATCACTAGCCTCGGTTCATAGATGGAAATCCAACTTCCAAATACGTGACATCTGCGGTTTTATTTGTAGAGCCTAGTATGGCGACATAGTGGGATGGGGCATTCATACTGCCTATGATTGATACTTATGATTTGAAGTTGTTTTATACACTATGCACTTATAATAGTATCAAATGATTTGTTTTAAACGTATCAAGCATTATTGGCTATTATAAGGTAAAAACCCTATCCTCCGCCTTGCGTTGCATTGTGTGATGGGACCTGGGTCTTATAATAGCTTCATTTTTCTTTATTTAGCATCGCGCTGTTGTTTTATGCACTGGTGTTCTTGGGAGGAAACCCGTTCCGTGTTATACGGCGTGGTCCCTTGATTTACCTTACTATGAAAACAAAGATAAAAAACTGTTTTAGTTCTCACACCAGTCACATGACTGACCTGGAGTTTATTGTTTTAACCTAAACTCTGGGTGCCACTATTTTGACACGGGCAGCTAGTAGTTTTGGTTTGGCAGATTTATATTCACAGGATCCTGGTTTACAGCTGGAATGATATCCGGAAAGCTTTGTATCCGTATATCTCTTCTAGTTGTGTATTGTATTATTTTCCGCTGCAATGTATTTAAATGTAATTTAAATCTCTGATATTTCTATGTAATATTCATTTATACTCTGTATATTCTTGTAATCTGATGGATTGTTGTAATATACAATGAAATGTTCTTCTGTATGTGTTCTGTTGTGGCTTGTTCTCGAACTATCCGTGCTTTCCTTTACGGGGAAGTTACGAGTTTTTACAGTTGGTATCAGAGCTTTGGTTTACAAAGCTCAGAGAACAGGACACATTAGAACCATACGAAAGAATTCATCAGATATTGGATTAGTAATATCCAACGAGAATGACTCGTTAGAGATAGGATCAGTAGTTTCCTAGAACGAGTGTGAAGGGTATATTTTTAAAATGAAAACAAATTTTGTTTTAAAATTTAAATCGATTATTCGTATTTGATTATTTATTTGTATTGATTTGGACAGTCCAGTATATAAAGATTTTGCATATACGCCTTGCAAACGTGTATTTGAAGTTTTAATATACTGGATAGATATAGAATTACACTCTAATCGCCCGGAGATGATTTTGATGATGGAGCTCCATCATTAGAATTTATGTTCGTGTGACGAAGGTGGGCTTTCTATATATTTCCTATTGACTGGTGTGAGAACCAAAATTAGATATGGCCTATTGTTATGATTTGGCATCAAAAATCTGATTTTTTGACTATATATCAAAGTTATGAATTTCAAAAGCTAATCAACTAATTGATTGATGGTTGTGTTGTTGATTATTGGTTGATTAATTAAAATTTGTATTATATAGCCAATTTGATCAAATAGTGAATTGTATTGAAAATTAGTCGCATTTGCTTGCATATACATCTACTTACATTGAACAGGTCATAGCATGGAGGCTAGAGCAGAGAATAAAATTTGTTTGCCCGACAAATAGGTACATGTTTATCATAATTTACTGTTTTGTTTGAGTGATAATGATTTTATGAGCCTATTGGCTATCCGCTTGGCTTTCTCTTTTTCTTTTTGAGATCAGAAGGCCTGTATGGAAATTTCGGGATTTTCCCGTGGCTCCCGGTGCAGGGGAGGTTATGGCGAAATTTTTCGAAAATTTAGGGTGTTAGCCAATTTTTTGAAGAATTTGAAAATTCTCAGAAATTGAAAATTTAGAGAATGGAAGCCAGATCGAACGTAGAGTTGATTAATCAAACCACTTTTGACTTTGTTCCTTTTCGGGGACGAAAAGTTTTAAGTGGGGGAGATTGTAACAACCCGAAAATCTGGGCCAGTTTAAAATTTTTATTTTGTCAATTTTAGCAAATTTTGATTATTTAAAATGAATTATTTTAAATAATAACGAAGGAAATTTATTTTGAATTGAATTCAAACGAATATATTATATACGTCGTCGTTAGAATATAAATAATTATATATGATTATAAAAGGAATTGAAAATGGCCCTGCAGTTCGATAATTCAATTTCAAACTTCAATTGAATGTACCGGGTGCAAAATACACCGGATTTTAGTGAAACCAAAAATAATGGGATCTAATTGTGACTATCTTTCCAACGAATCCGACAAATCGAAATTTCATAGCGGGAATCAAAAGATATGTCCAGTTGAAAATTCTGAATAGTCGCTATGGAATTCAGGCCCTTAAAAATAGACATTTTGCAAACGACCTCGGATATCGACGAAACCACCTTTGTTAGATCCTTGATGTAAAGTTATTGCTAGGTTCCAATTTTCATAATTTTTCGAATCAATATGTGAGTGTGGCGAAGTTAAACGCGTTTGGCCTGTTTTAGTTGATTTTAATCGACTGGAAAATGACCATTTTTCAAACGGTCTCAGAATTCGACGAAACTAGTTTTGTTAGGACCGTATCGTCGATATGAAGCTAGAAAATATTTTTCTGGAATTTTTCCAGTTAGTATGTGACCCCAGTAAATTGAAATGCGCGTTCAAATTCAATATATAGAGTTATATGTTGATTTTGAGGAAAACTGGTCGAAAAGATCGAATCAGCATACGATACATATCCCATTGTGTTCGGAATGGGGGTAATTAGCTAGGGACGACAGGCGGTGGGTCTCGTTTAGAGGTCGAAAATAAAAGTTACTTTATGGAAATAAAAAAATATTTATATAATTAAACTCCCTCACCCCCTCTCCTTTTCTTTCTAAAGTCAACCCCATCCCCACGTTCAAAACCAAACAGATCGAGAAAAAAAACAATAAAAAAAACTCCCGATTGCCCTAGCCATCGCCCCCCCTCGACGGAAATCACTGCCGCCCGTCCTCCCTCCACCAACGCCTCTTCTTCCGTCGACACCACCTCCGACGGTGCGAGCTTCTTCAATTTCATGGCATAAGCTGCCACGTTCGAGGGCAGTTATCGGGGCTGTGAAGGGGCGCAGTTCGAGCTCGTGTATCGGAAAGGGGAGGCCACCGAGTGCTGCACCCATGGAGGCACTGGAGGAGCGTTCGAGGGCGAAGACTGTGGGGGAGGTGGATCCGACTCTGGCGGCTTCCTTGAGGCGCGATGAGCAAGGGGTCAGGTTCGACGATGGGTTCCTCTGAGCAGCGTATTACAGTGAAGATGATTAAGCTTAAGGTGAGGGTTTATATAAATATAAACACTGTTTAAAATCAGTTTTAATATAAATATAAACATGGTTTAAAATCTGAAATATATATATATATAGGTTATTGTTTTAAAACTGAATTTTTATTATAGGAAAGATTTAATTCTTATTATAGAAAGATAGAATATTTATTATAGAAAAATTTGGTTTCATTAATATAAAGATTTGTTTTTATAGCAAAATAAAAATTCGATTTTTATATATTGAACAACGAAATAAAAATTCGATTTTTATATATTGAATAGCGAAATAAAAATTCGATTTTTATATATTGAATAGCAAAGTGAAAATTCGATTTTTATGTATTGAACAACAAAGTGAAAATTCGATTTTTATGTATTAAATTGCAAAGTAAAAATGTGATTTTTACATATGTAGAGGATACGGGCAGAGAAAATGAGAAAAGGCAAGAACGGCGAAGATTTCTACCCAAGAAGAGTCATGGCGTTGGATTAGCAATTCTGTGAGAACTTCTCACCTTTAATTTATTTTTCTAGTTGAAATATATATATATACTAGGATGCAGACGGTGTTTAGTAGCACCTGACACCCGTCATCCACAGACCATGGACGGCTTGTATGCTTGGTTGTTTAATTTTGATGTGTAGTTGATTGTGTGATGTGAAATGAAAATAAAATATTTTTATAGTTAAAAATATTTTATAGTTGAAAATAGAATTTTTAATGCGTATATGAAATAAAATAAAAATAAACAAATCGGATGATTTGTTTATATACACACATTTGACTGATATCGATTAGGTCGATAAATTTTACACATCGCCCAACTGCACAAATAAAATCTGTGTTTGATTGTTTGAAACCCCACACGGGTATTGGGATGATATTTGACGTACACTAATCCCGATTTTTTAGTTGTATGTCGATCGATTGATTGACAAACTGTTATAAGCGTTGAATATTTATATTTGATGCTTATACAGTGTAGAATGCCCTTTGGATGATGGTTGATTATTCATCGTTGTTATCGTATACATGTGTTGTAGAGAATCCATATAATTAACATTATATGGTAATTGATTGGGCCTCATTCCAGTTTTAAAAAAGAAATATTTGGATAGAAATATTTGAATAGAAATATTTGTAAAAGAAATATTTGAAAATAAAAATATTTGAAATAGAATATTTGAAAATAGAAATATATGAAGCCGTGTTGATATATTGACGCCATTTTGACGTGAACAATATTTATATCGATTTTATTCATTTTATAACGAGTATCGAAAGTGATTTCAAAATCTGATAAATGAATTCAAATTGAAAATGAATAGAAATGAATTCGAATTGAAATTGAAATTGAATTGAAATGAATTCAAATTGAAAATGAATAGAAATGAATTCAAATTGAAAATGAATAGAAATGAATTCAAATTGAAAATGAATAGAAATGAATTCAAATTCAAATTGAATTGAATTGAAATTGAATTGAAATGAATTCAAATTGAAAATGAATAGAAATGAATTTGAATTGAAATTGAATTGAAAACGAAATGAATTGAAATTGAATTGAATTGAAAACGAATTGAAATTGAATTGAATTGAAAATGAATTGAAATTGAATTGAATTGAAAACGAAATGAATTGAAATGAATTCAAATTGAAAATGAATAGAAATGAATTCAAATTGAAAATGAATAGAAATGAATTCAAATTGAAATTGAATTGAATTGAAAACGAATTGAAATTGAATTGAAATTGAATTGAATTGAAAACGAATTGAAATTGAATTGAATTGAAATCAATTTGAAATCAATTTGAATTAAATCAATTCGAAAAGAAAAGAAAATGAATTTATGTTGGAAAATTCGATTTTGATTTGAAGTTGAAATAGAAGTTGAAATCGTTTTGAAAACGAATTTAAAATGATTTATAAAATACATTTTAAAAGGAACTCGACGAATAGAACGGCCTGAATAGAACGCGCCGTGCCGCGGCAGTTCGCGAATTTCGACCATTGACTTCGAACGGATAATGCGGGAGATCCGACTGTCGGATTCTCCTGAAACTGGAACCGTTGGGTTCGTATCGAAAAGAGCTTTCTAATGAATTTTAGAAATTAGAAATCTAACGGTTGGATTTGGAATTATGTCCAAATCAAATTTGGAAAAGGTCATTGTAAGTGCAGTTCGAACGGCGTTGATGGAAATCGATTGTACGGGCCTTGATAAAATAACTAAAAATACCAATAATTTGTGTAAAATCATAAGAAATGATTTTGGAAAAGTTATAATGAAAAACTCCATATTTGAAAAGATAAAAATAGATTTCTTATCGAAATGAACTAGTTTTGAACTAGAATAGTAATTTATTTACTTTTAAAATAAATAAATTGGATTTGAAATGGTTTTGAAAATAACCAGAATTTCCAATGATTGCATTGGAATGGATTTGAATCGAAATTGTCTTCGGAATATTCCGATGTTGGATTTCGTGATTATACAGATGTTGTTATGGAAATTTGAAAGATATAGATATATATATATCGTTATTTCCAATACGATATCTGTTGGTCGTAGAATTTGATATTGAATATAAGCCGATATATTTTCTATTCAGAGCCTTGTATTTAATATCAAATGTGATTTGGGTTTGTCGTGAATGGTGTCTTCATTAACACTTTTCTTAAGCCCAGTTGAGAAAAGATTAAATCTTTTTATTTAGATTTAATGAAGTGTACCAATTAAATAATATTTAATTGGAATTGAATTCGAATTAATTTTTGGGTTTATCGTGAGCAGTGTTTTAAATAACACTTGTTCTTTAACCCAATAATTAATGGAATGTGATCTAGGGGTTTATCGTGAATAGTGTTTTTAAATGACACTGATTCTTTAACCCAGTCACAGATTAAAACTAAGTGGAGTTTTAATGAATCTTTAATTAGATTGAAATGATCGAGAATGGAGTATCACCAGTTTTGCTCCAGGCGATAGTTAAATCTTTAATTAGATTTGAACGTGAAATGGTAATTGAATTTGCCGATAACACCGTGGTGTTAGATATGAAGTATAACCAGTTTTACTTCATGGGATGAATAGGTTGGAATTGGGAAATTAAAACAAATGATTACTTCGGTAAGATTCGTTAATCTCGACTAGTTTGAATTGATATTCAAAAATAGATTAAATAATAAATTTAAAGGATTTATCTTTGATAAAATTAGTGGGAACCTTTCCCTATGAAGGTGAAATTTAGAAACTAACTATCGGTTAGCTTAGCAGAATGGTTTTCGGGATATTGATCTGATGTTGGTTTCGGCCTTCGGGGTTAATATTTGGGGAATTATTCTCTGGTTAATTTACGGTTAGTGACTGATGAATTGGAATGAGGCATATGTTGTGTTTGTGTAACACTTGTTTATAATATACGCGAGTTATTCGGAAAGACCGGGTTTATCCCATTCTGGATAGCTGATACGATGATAAGTCGAAGATGAAGACGGTAGTCGAAGACCGGAGGTCTTCACGCCGTTTGGGTGATTACTGATGATCTTGATTGGGCTGTACACCCAAGAAGATGGAAACAGTTGGTGATCGTCCAGACGTACTTGGAGATCGATTGATATGCGGGGTACTAGGTGCCTCCGGTTTCGTTCAGACCCAGAACGGACTTGTAAATGGACTGTGTGTCTGACATTGGATTTTAGTCTGTGTGATTAATTTCTATTAAATATATATCTGTTTGGCAGCGGAGAATTTATTCTCTTGCTCAACGCCCTTCTCTGAGACGTACGAGCTCAGGGGTTATGTACTGATGGATATCAAACGCATAGAGTGAATTTCCTGTGTGGCATGCCTAAGTGGCAATTGATCGAGGCTTCTGTTGAAAAGCAAAGTCTTGTGGTGATGATCAAAGCACAGCCTGTGTGGCACAGCTTTGTGTATCGTTGATTCGCGAGCCTCGCACCCCGGTTGTGAACCAAAAATGGAAGAGGACCTCAGTGAGGGCATGCGTTTCCTTCTAGCTAGGGTGGTGTCAGTGACCTACCAGCCCTGACATTTATATACTTTTCACCTGTGTGGTTGTTGCTGTTGTGAGGCGCCTTGGTTAGATCGGACGATCCGGGTCCGATGGAGCCATTTGTTGGCTCATTTATGCCCCAGAGGGCGGGGAAACATAGTGTTCAGGCATTTTGATCCACATCGGTGGACCGGCCCTGTCGCTCCAAGGGTCACTCGAGCTCTGATCCTGAGACTCGGGCTAGACAGTCTCAAATCGGTAGAGGACGATCCCTAGCCTCGGTTCATAGACGGAAATCCAACTTCCAAATACGTGACATCTGCGGTTTTATTTGTAGAGCCTAGTATGGCGACATAGTGGGATGGGGCATTCATGCCGCCTATGATTGATACTTATGATTTGAAGTTGTTTTATACACTATGCACTTATAATAGTATCAAATGATTTTTTTTAAACGTATCAAGCATTCTTGGCTATTATAAGGTAAAAACCCTATCCTCCGGCTTGCGTTGCATTGTGTGATGGGACCTGGGTCTTATAATAGCTTCATTTTTCTTTATTTAGCATCGCGCTGTTGTTTTACGCACTGGTGTTCTTGGGAGGAAACCCGTTCCGTGTTATACGGCGTGGTCCCTTGATTTACCTTACTTTGAAAACAAAGATAAATAACTGTTTTAGTTCTCACACCAGTCACATGACTGACCTGGAGTTTATTGTTTTAACCTAAACTCTGGATGCCCCTATTTTGACACGGGCAGCTAGTAGTTTTGGTTTTGCAGATTTATATTCACAGGATCCTGGTTTAGAGCTGGAATGATATCTGGAAAGCTTTGTATCCGTATATATCTTCTAGTTGTGTATTGTATTATTTTCCGCTGCAATGTATTTAAATGTAATTTAAATCTCTGATATTTCTGTGTAATATTCATTTATACTCTGTATATTCTTGTAATCTGATGGATTGTTGTAATATACAATGAAATGTTCTTCTGTATGTGTTCTGTTGTGGCTTGTTCTCGAACTATCCGCGCTTTCCTTTACGGGGAAGTTACGGGTTTTTACAAATACGATATTTTAAAAGGAGTTAGAATTAATCAGTTAGAGTAAAAGGAGTTAGAATTAATCAGTTAGAGTTAAAGGAGTTAATCGAATATAATTTATTCGAATAGAGTAAAAGGAGTAAATCGAATATAGTATTTGAAAGGAGTAAATCAGTTAGAGGTAATCAATTAGAGTTAATCGATTAGAGTCAAAAACAAACTAGAGTTAATCGTATAGAGTTAAGAAATAGAGTTAAACAAGATTAGAAACTGACTATAGATTAGTTAAGTTGAATAGTTTTCTGAGTATCGATCTGATGTTGGTTTCGGCCTTCGAGGTTTATACTTGGGAATTTGTTCACTTATTAGTTTACAGTTAGAGTCTGATAGTTGTGGAATGATAGTGATTGATGATTGATCGATAGAATTTCGTTCTGGAAATGATATCGTTGTTTGCACACGTATTTTCCTTCGATAGTTAAATCACAGACTATTGAAGTTTTGACCAATTTACGTTGTTAATATGGAGAGACCGGTTAGATTATTATCCAAAGAACCACTTTGTATTGGCATAAGTGTTGCGAATCATATATGCCAAAGATAATTGAAGACGGAGTAAAGTGCAAAGGCTATTGTATAAGTATTAGATAACTGTGACTAAGATGGATATACTGAACAATACCTTCGGTTCATCCTATTCCTGGATGACTTGTATAGATGGACGTCTGACAGAGTATTTCTAGACGATCACGTATATTGATTTCTCCAACTGTACCAAGAGTGGAAGCGGAGAAGGAAACTTCTTTTTGCTAACACGTAATGTACTGTTGAGGACGTCAATTGGTGATTTGATGGATTTGACAATGTGACATTCGAAGTGAATCTGGTGTGATGATAAAGCGTAGCTTCTAGCCTCATCAACCGGTAAATGACAGAAATCAGGCAGGCAACATGGCTAAGTCGGTCGCTCCGAAGTAGGGTGTATAATCACCTGATATAGAGTTTCATTATTTCTAAAAATATATTTTCGATACTGTCCCATTCAGGAAACGGTTGCTGATCCCAACCGTTTGTGATATACATTCGATACACTCAAGTGAAATGAGTGGTCGGTCATGTGTGGCCGGGTTGCAAGATGTTCTTGTTGAACCCAGTGTATTCCTCTCTAGAGGTACACTAGCGAAAGGTGGTTCCATACCTTGTCATAGTTGGAAATCCATTACCCAATATGTGCTTGCGGTTTTGATTGTATACTATATATGTAGAACGTGAGATGAAAGTGTTTGCGAACAAATTATACAGTTGTAAACAACTGTAAAATCCATTCGGCTTTCCTAAACAATAAGGATTGTTGTAGAGAGTGTTGAACTCTGGGACCAAAAATATTTTAATTAATAAATCCAATCAAGTTATTCCAAGATTTTGATTGATTGAAAACACAGGAAATAACAACAATTAAATAAAGAAGAGAGATTTATCTAATAAGAGAAAGCAATTAGGGGATAATGACATAGATTAGATTCACACTCATCAATAGCCAACAAATAAATATAGATCTAATTCATGTTTCTGTCACAAACACGAATCAACGATAAATAGATTCTTAGAAACAAATAAGTAAATAAAGACATGCATAGCCTGTGCAGGAGCTGAGCTCCTAAACAACCATAGACTATCAGGACAGATTCACAAATTAATTTCTAAAAACCTAAAATTAGATCTAAATCTGATAATTGTTAGACCGAACACGATTATACCCTGTGAAGGAGCATAGCTCTTAAATATGAAGGTTCAGATCTAACCCTTGATTCAGATCTAGATCTACATATATAAAGTCCTCATCTATTGGCTATGTGATTCATGTTGAATCATATCAATTAGCGTCATCACCCCCTAATCAAAGGGGATTAGCAAGACATAGCTAAAGAAGAAGGAAAACAGAAATTAAATAACATGAACATAAATAAAACTAAAACTAAATAGAACGGAGGAAGAAGAGTTTTATTCCAAGAAAAAAATTACAGAATAAAACTATGTGTGTCCTTTTCAATGAATGAGATAAAGTGTATTTATAGCTGATATGACAAAGGCTACTTGGCAAATTCCATAATGCGGGACTAAAGATTTAGCCCAACTAACACATAAGCTAGTGTGAACGCAGCTGTAGAGTGAGAGGCCTTGCAAATGAGTTAATTTGAACGCAACATGAGTCTTTAGTGAGCCAAATCTACCCGACTGAACTCTAATTGCAACCGTTCTTCAAGCTTTAAACTCTTCAAGCTTTAGTAGTTTCAACTTCACTCTTTTTAAGCAAATTCTTCATGTTTTATCCATCAGATGCTCTAAACCAAGCTTTTTATCAACAATCTGAAAACACAGCTATAAATACACAATATCAATTATTTTAAATAGAAAACTAGATAAATAAGCAGACAAAATATACACATTTATGTGTATATCAAATACCCCCACACTTATCTTTTTATTCGTCCTCGAATAAACTAAACTAAGATATGTCACACTTTCGTAGGAAACACGATTGCATTTAGCGTATGCAACAAGCCGTTAAACCCCTAGGTGTCCCTAGTAGGACGAGTGTTGTCTCGTGAGGGTTTTCAGCGGATACAACCCACAAAATCAAAAGCGTCTTGAGTACGCAGATTAATCAAACAATATATTTAAGGTCTTTCATATTCCAAGGATTTCATCTAACTTCAATAATAACGGTTTAGCCACAAATTTTCCATCCCATAATTAGTGCAAAAATGAATAAAAAAATTCAAGCTGAATCGTAATTCCTTGATAACACTGTAATTGTCTTGAAGGTTAAGAGCATGGTGTCAACCAAAGTTCTACACATCGACAATGTGCACCCAATCATTTCTTTATTCTTTTTTTTTTGAATAATTTTGCACCAATGTAACTGTAATGTATTCGATATGAGTTATGCACAGATGAAAGAAAATTTTGTAAGTTCTAAAAATATTCTAGATAAGAGGGCTAGTGTATTAGTTAAACTTCAGGCTACAAAAGATAAAGTAATACTAAAGCACATATGAACATTTTTGTTTCCTTTCATCTCCTCTACTACAATCCTCACTTCCAAGTACAGTATAATAGATGTGGATGGAATGGAACTGAATGCTTTATAGTCAAGAATGATGAATGACTATTTTATTATGAGAGACTCTCTATTTATTTCTTTTTTTTTTCTTTTTTTTTTTTTCTTTTTTCCTTTCTTTTGCATGATGAATGATGAATGGAGATGGAATGGAATGATGCCGCACATGATTTCATTTGATTCCTCCTCTACTAAACCAACACTTCATGAAAGGAAAGTTTTGTTCCCTAGTTACTCTACTCCTATAACCCTAATTCAACATGCAAGTCTGGATTGATGTTATACAAAAAGCTGAAAGGAATGATAAGCAAAGTTTTGTCAGATAGATAACCCATATAAAATAAGATGTTGTATATGGTTATCCTACCCTAAAACAAGTACGGAGTGGGTGGTGTAATATTGGAATAAAAAGTGACGTTTTTGACCTTTAAACAAAGGTTTTTGAGTATACCAATATAAGATAAATTTGTCAAAACATGGATGTAAATCGACTAAAAACTTGGGTTTGAATATTGTGGGGTATCGAAGAAGAACGCTACAATGAGTCATTTCTCCTTAATTTGGGCCAAGTGGATTTTAGAACTTATGATTTTGAAAATTTGAGTGGAAAAAGAAAATATTATGCATGAAAACAAACTCAGAAAATCCAATAAATGTAGGTGCAAAATCATTTTTATTTCATGAATTTATTTACTTGCACATTCTAAAACGTATAACAAGGGTTGACACGCTTACTCTAGAACATGACTAACGTCTGCACAGTCTCAAGCTAGCATCTTAAAAAGACACATTACGATTCAATGAATAAATAATGTTCATTCCCATCACCCAAAAATTCAACTTATCAAACAAGAACCAGGGTGTTATTTATGTGTTTAAGTTAATCCTTGTTCAATGAATGACCTACTTCATAAAATTTGATTGCTGATGTAATGTAAATCCCCCCCCCCCCCACACTTGAGTGTGACTGTGTCCTCACAGTCATTAATCAGACATATCTTAGTGAAAGGGAAATAAAATAAGAGGGTCAGCACGACTTACCAGGTACACGTGCAGAGAATACGCAGTCATCGAACAGATGAACCGGTCCACAATGGACCAATGGATCAGCCTCATTAAGATTATGAGACACAGCTGAAGCATAGAAAACCAAATCATAAAGGATTTTAAATTACGTATCAGATTTGGAAAAACAAATTTTGTTTTTTCAAAAGTTTGAGTTGCTAATTTTAAAAATTTGAGCTTACAATTGATCCTAAAATCAAATTGAATTTCTGTAGCAACTAAAGAGAGGTCATCGAGCCGGGGTTCAGTAAAAGTTTCAAAAACAAAATTTGATTTGTTCAGATGATGTATAAATTGAGAGACGTGTGCATCACTCTCACCCCTACACTTGTTTTGAGAAATATTGTTCGGTTGTGCTTTGATATTTGAATTTTTTTAACTAAAGGTTTATTCGTAAATCTAAAGTTAAAACCAAACAAATGAATTTTCAGTAAATTTCGAAATCGTGTTTTCTCAAAAATGGTGTTATTCCAAAAGGATTTCATATACTGTAGAAATTTATTAGTGAAAAACAAGTGATCACAGTGTGGTTCGGTTGAAATGATCAAGTTGCAAGGATTTGCAATAATTTCAGAAAAATCGTCAATGTATTTAAGATCACATTCAATAGTTTCGTTGTTTTCAACATCAAGAATTTCAAAGTTTTCAAAAGTTTCATTTCCAGTTTTAGACCCAACAACATTATCGTCAATTAATTTAAGAAGTTTTCGCTCATCAAAGTCGTCCTCACTCAAACAGTTGTTACTAACTTCGTCATTTCGTTCAAGTTGACAATCTAAAGTTGTTAAATTTTCAAAATTTTCAGAATCTGAGAGAGGAAGATCAAATTGAAGATTGATGTCTTTGTTTTTGAGAGAATTTAAATTCAAATCAATTACGGAGATTTCAACAACTTCATTAAGATTTTCATCAATTTCAAAAGTTGTTAGTTGAAAATTTTCGATTTCAGTAAGAGTTGAATTTTCAGCAGAAGCATCAGTTTGAGTTTGAATTTCAGTTTCACAGAAATCAGTGTTTTGAACCACTGATTTTTCAAAATTTTCATTTCCATCAACAGTCATATCGTCAGAATCATCAATAATCGTTATGTAATGTTGTGACAGAGTTAATGGCTGATTATTTGTTTCAAAAGAAGTATTGGCAGAAACTTGTTTGTCATTAGATTGGGATTTGTAGTTGTTGTGCAAGTTCGTAACTTCAGTTTGAAGAAGAGAAATGTGATAAACTATCCTAGTGCAACTTTGTTTGTTGTCTGTTATTCTTTGAGCAAGTTCTTCGACGTAAGTCAAGCCTATTTTCATTAAATCCTCAAATTCATCAACATTGTCAATTCCCTCAAGTAATAACTTCTCTAGATTTTGCCAAAGTTGAATAGTGTATTGAGCCAGTTGTTCAATGTTACGCATGTTTTCGATATATTTATTTTCAAAATCTTGATTTTCATCTAAAATTTGTGCCCATTCCTTGAT
Organism: Allium sativum; assembly: GCA_030737875.1. NCBI lineage: Eukaryota > Viridiplantae > Streptophyta > Magnoliopsida > Asparagales > Amaryllidaceae > Allium > Allium sativum. Next base: position 780,473,064 of record CM060916.1, read on the forward strand.
GTCCTCGTGACAATTCCAAATGTCATGCATTAATTGATCAATTTCACTCCGGCTCTCTTCTATCAAATTGGTAAACACACCAGACTTCAAAATGTTGTTTTTTAGATTCGTCGTTTCTATGTGTTCCTCACTGGTTGACCTTAAAAATTCATTTACCTCATCACTTAGAAGTTGTCCATTATTTATTTTCAAAACCAACATCGCCAGAAATTTAGCTTGTTCACAACACATTTTTCATATTCGATAACCAACATTTGACATTCACTCATATTATAAAAATAATTCTGGTTTTCAAAAATTTCGTTAAAACCAGTGTTGCAATTGTTTTAATTTTCAGCACTTTGCTTAGCCATTTGCGCTAACAGTCGTCTCGCCTCGGATAAATTCTCATTAATCATAGAATGACAGTTTTCATATTGGGGTACAATCGTTTGATGAGATTGGTGGAAATTATTCGAAAAATTTTTAGCTTCAAGTTCATTCTGATTTGAATTGAAACCAAAATCATTTGAATTTTGAAAAGAATTGTAATTTTGGTTGTTCATGGGGCAAGCGCGCATGTACTAGAAGAAGAGAGTTTTTCGTCGAAAAATCAGTTGCAAAACTTGTGGTTCTAAAGAAGCTCTAGAAAAATTGTTAAAATTAACAATTTCGGATTTTATGAATACAGGTCTGGGCCAGGTTCGGACAGGGGTTATCAGTGTGCCAAGAATCACCGTAGAAACACAACTGAAGGTTTAAGTACCTGTTTGAGTTCGAAACTCTACCGTTCCTTAGACACCTCAGAGAGTATCAATCCTAATTGTCAATTTAATGAATATTTTGTCAAATGAGCTTTGGGGGATCCTCAATTTGATTTCAAAAATAATTTTTTTCAAAAACAAATTTTCCAGTTATTCCACGTTCGTTTAAAAATTTTCAACCACACATCAACAGGCACGATAATCAATCATAGAACAATCACAAAATAATAAATTGCAGAAACAAAATTTTTACAAGCGAGCCACGACACTTGCAGAAATTTTTACAAGCGATTTCTATATACTTTTCTTTGCAGCAGCAATCCCTGTAGAGTTAGAAAATGCTCACCTAGATCGGCGGTCCGTCCAGTGCAATTGAGTCGCGCTAGCGCGTTCACACCCCACTTGGTGTGCAACCGCTCGAACAATTCAAATTTTGCTAATTGCTTGACCTCTGAAATCTGTGTTTGCTTTGCTTGAATTCAACAAAAATATATATATCCGAACTCAAGCCACCACAATCACAGAAAATATCTCAAGAACTCCAAAAACTCTCGAACCAAAATAAAATACCAAAACCTTATGCCCTTTTTTTTTCTTTTCGAAATCAATTGGACATTGCTCAAGTTGGCTTATGTGAACTGGGTATGGGGTTATTTGGTTTCGATATCTGGTTAGATGATTTTTTTTCAAAACTGAAAGCAAAGAAATTGCTAATTTTAAACGGACCACCCCAAGTTCTTACTCAAATATAAAGGCTCGCACAAACACAAAAATGAACTCACAAGGAAATAAATGAATAGACAGATCCACACCAAATAAACTCACAAGTCATACTTTTATATAAAGTTCAGTCAATCCAAGGTAGATAAAACCATACGCCCATACATGTTTAGATGGAAAATCTCGCACAAAATAAAACTAAATCAGACCGTTTCCTGTTCCGTCTCGATTTTTTTTTTTACAATAAAAAGCAAAGAGAAAATAAAAACACAATTAGACTAAACCCAACACACACTTAAAAAAATCTAAAACAAAAATTAAGAATTGAAAAGGAAAAAAAAACCAAAATGTAAACCCACCCAATAAAATGGTTGCGCAGCCCAAGCCCAAGAAGAACCCGAGTCCCAAAATAAACAAATACAAAGCCTGTTTCACTGGCTTTACAAAATCCGTGGAAACTTGGAAACTAACACAAATCGAAATCACGGATTCTCTGCTTTTGTTTTTCTTTTTCGAATCACGCACAGAACTGGAATTCAAATCGAGTTCCAAGTTCAAAATGAATTCAAATCGGAAGGGGGGCTGATCAGATTTTTGGAGTTGCGCTCAAGGGTTTGGGTTTGGAGGCGGTCTGGCAATCGAAGCGATTAGTGGGGGTTTCTGTAGTTTGCGATGGATGATTTGGGTTACGGCGAGTTGAGGAGGGTTTCGGATCTGGTACTTCGAAAGAGGATTTGGAGTCAGTGCTGATTTCGAACTGGGTAATTGCGGTCTCGACTGGTTGAGAAGGGAGGAGATGAAGGTGATGAGGTGGTTGCTCGTATTTGGTGGAAGAAGAGGAGCGGTGAGGGGATTGCTGCGAAGATTTGTGGGTTTTTTTTTGGCGTGGTGTATGGTTCAGCCTGAAGGTTGGATTTTCGGCAAAGCAGGTTATTACAAGGAGATATGGCCGAGGGTGTTGAAGGCTTGTATGGGTGGTTTGTCTGAACTTGGTTGAGGTGGTTTTCTGGTGGGTAACAAGGAGGGGAGGTAGATGATTATATGTATGTAGAGGAAGAGAGGTATGGTTATTCCAGGATGGTGCTTAGAAGACTATGTTGTGGCAAGAGGGAATGGCATATGCAGGTGAAGTAAGTGATGGCGTCGAGGCAGTAAAGGTTGTGGCACGGACTGAAAGGGACGGTGGTCAGGTCTTGAAGAAGATGGAAGAGGAATGTTGGTTTAAGAAGTGGTTTCACTGTTCGGATGTGCAGATGGGGTTTGTAGGAGTTTTGGTGTTGATGAATATGGTGGATTTGATGGCCTGAGGCAAAGTATTTGTTGTTTTGAAGACGGCAGGTGGAGCTGAGCTGTGTTGTGGAGGGTAGTTTTGTTGAGGAGATGATGGAGATGTTGGTCTGTTTGAATGTGTAGAAGGATTAAAGAAATTGTAGAAGTTTTTTTTATTTCAGAATTGTACAAAGGAAACTTTGTAGAAAAAAAAACGGAAAGAAATGAATGTAAGAGAGGGAAGGGAATTGTATTGAAAATCAGAAGAATAGATTGAGAAGTAAATCGGAAAAGAAGCGGTAATTGATTATTATTTTTTGAAATAATTTGTCAACAAAAGGAAAGAGGGATTATAGAAATTGAAATAAATTGGAAATAAAAGCGGGAAAGAAATTCGAAAAAAGGAAAGAGTATCACAGAAGGAAAATTTGCAAAGGAATATTTTTTCTTATAGAAAAAGAAATGTAAAGACGGGAAAAGGAATAAGAAAGGAAACAAATCAAACAAAAATTGCAATTTTTTTCTCTCTCTTAATTAGAAGATCAGCAATACCAAATCAAAGCTAATCAAGAGATATTTTTTTGTATATGAAAAGAAAACAAAAGAGATAAAAATAAAAATATTTTTGTTCTTTTTTTTAATAATAAAATAGAAATAACACTATAACCCGAAGGATTAAAAATAAAAATTATTTTGGTCCCCGACAACGACGCCAAAATTTGTTTGTGAACAAATTATACAGTTGTAAACAGCTGTAAAATCCGTTCGGCTTCCCTAAATAACAAGGATTATTGTAGAGGGTGTCGAACTTTGGGACCAAAAATATTTTAATTAATAAATCCAATCAAGTTATTCCAAGATTTTGATTGATTGAAAACACAGGAAATAACAGCAATTAAATAAAGAAGAGAGATTTATCTATTAAGAGAAAGCAATTAGGGGATAATGACATAGATTAGATTCACATTCATCAATAGCCAACAAATAAATATAGATCTAATTCACGTTTCTGTCACAAACACGAATCAACAATAAATAGATACTTAGAAACAAATAAGTAAATAACGACATGCATAGCCTATGCAGGAGCTGAGCTGTTAAACAACCATAGACTATCAGGACAGATTCACAAATTAATTTCCAAAAACCTAAAATTAGATCTAAATCTGATAATTGTTAGATCGAACACGAATATACCCTGTGAAGGAGCATAGCTCTTAAACGACACAGAATATGAATGTTCAGATCTAACCCTTGATTCAGATCTAGATCTACATATATAAAGTCCTCATCTATTGGCTATGTGATTCATGTTGAATCATATCTATTAGCGTCATCACTCCCTAATCAAAGGGGATTAGCTAGACATAGATAAAGAAGAAGAAAAAAGAAATTAAATAACATGAACATAAATAAAACTAAAACTAAATAGAACAGAGGAATAAGAGTTTTATTCCAAGAGAAAAATTACGGAATAAAACTAAGTGTGTCCTTTTCAATGAATGAGATAAAGTGTATTTATAGCTGATATGACAAAGGCTACTTGGCAAATTCCATAATGTGGGACTAAAGAATTGGCCCAACTAACACATAAGCTAGTGTGAACGCAGCTGTAGAGTGAGAGGCCTTGCAAATGAGCTAATTTGAACGCAACATGAGTCTTTAGTGAGCCAAATCTATCCGACTGAACTCTATTTGCAACCGTTCTTCAAGCTTTAAACTCTTCAAGCTTTAGTAATTTCAACTTCACTCTTTTTAAGCAAATTCTTCATGTTTTATCCATCAAATGCTCTAAACCAAGCTTTTTATCAACAATCTGAAAACACAACTATAAATACACAATATCAATTATTTTAAATAGAAAACTAGATAAATAAGCGGATAAAATATATACATATACGTGTATATCAGAAAGCGTTTCTGCTAGAAGATTATTATATTGTGGTTGATAGACATTATTATAATATCAAAAGGTTTTTGATATAAAGACAATTTGGATTCTCATAAGGAAAAAAACCTTTCCGTTATACGGGTGGTCTTATGAAATATCATTTACTTGTTCGAACTGTTTTAAACTGTTTTACTCGTACCAGTCCCATGACTGACCCGGAGTTTATTTGTTTTGTTTTCCCTAAACTCTTGGGTTCTTAATTTGTACGGGCAGTTAAGTAGTTGGGATTTACAGATATACTGGAAGAGCTAGGAGCATGAGGCTTCAGGATTATATAGCTTTGGTTATTTCCGCTGTGTTGTAAGTGTTGTACTCTGATAATGTTATTGTATACATATAATGATTTTATTTCAAGGATATATTATCTATTATATGTTGTTCGTTCTGCTGTGAAATTCGTGTTACTCTGATGTTATGTTCTTCTTCTTTTTCTATTTTAAGTTTCTATCTTATCTATCCTCACCCTCTAATTTCTTTCATTTATGACCGGTATTTTCGATCCTTGGATGTTCAATATTTGTTGTATATCGGATAAACAAAGTCTTCAAAAACCCGGGTCATTACAGTTGGTATCAGAGCTTAAGTTAAGTGAATTACCTTGGCTCTGTGGCGTGACTCAGTAGAGATGGGGTTAGTAATACCCTAGATTGAGTTGAGTGTATATATACGAGTGAACGTATTTGTATTTGTTATAAAAATTGTTTTATATTATGGAGATTTATTGGTTTAGTTATTTATGAATTCTGGTCGATCGGTTTGATCCACTATATCGGTAAGAGTTAGTAAACACTTGAATACGATGAACTGTCATGGTATGTTTTGAAAAGAGGGTAAACGAAGTAATTTTACCCAAAGTATATTTTTGATATAAATAATTTATATTGAAATGATTGTAATATATTGGATATATTGGTTGTTATTATAATCGAGTAAGATTATAAAATTAAATGGTTATGTAAATAACCAATCAGAATTCATATAAGTGGCATACGTGAAATCAGATGAGTTGAATTTGAAATTTTAAACCAGAAGTTGAGTTAAAATTCTGGAAAATTGGATAAGTGTTTGTAAATGAAATTGGTTTAAAAATAAGGAAAATTTAAGATCCTGGGAGATTTTAAATTGTTTTACAAGCAGTGTGAATTATATTTTGAAATGAATTTCAAAGTGGAAATGTTTAGAAATGTTTTTATAGTATTGAACTCACTTCGATCGCTGGAAAATAGATTCCGATGATGACAGCTGCATCATCAGTATTCATTTTCGAGTTGTAAGTGACAAATTACTACCAGAGATACTGTTTTGAATTTGTTTTGGGAAAGACAAGTTATGTTTAAATTCAAATGGGATTTATATATAGAATTTGAATATAGAAATTCAAATGGGATTTATATATAGAATTTGAATATAGAAATTAAAATGGGATTTATATATAGAATTTGAATATAGAAATTCAAATGGGATTTATATATAGAATTTGAATATAGAAATTCAAATGGGATTTATAATATAAAATTTGAAATATAGATTTGAATAATAGAAGTGATACAAAATTTGAATAGAATTAACTAAGTCGAAGAGGAATTAGTTAATCGAGTTTTGAATTTGAAGTTGAACATTGAAAGGTGAACTGGATTTGTAAATGGATATTCGAAATCGAATATAGAACTTAAATTTGAAATTTGGATTCAAATTAGTTAATAAGCAAGTTAAAATATATTTGAACATGTCATGTTCAAATATAAAAGTGAAATAGACTAAAGAGTAATTAACAAATTAATCAACGAATTGAGTTAAAACGATCGGGTATAGTTGAATTAAATTGGACAGGTATAGATATACAGGAGATAGGTTTGGAATATAGTATAGAAGTGAAATAGATAGAATGCTCGACGAAAAGGTATGTATTTAATTCATATATGAGATTTTATGCGCCGTATCGGCTAGCCGCTTGGCTTTTTCTTTTTCTTTTGGATTGGTGAGGGCCATGGGAGGCTATTTGAAATATCCCGATGCTCCTGGTACAAAGGAGGTTATGGCGAATTTTTCCTGGAATTTAAGGAGTTAGAATATTTTTAAGATAATTTGATAGTTAGAAATCAACGTATCGATATACATATAGAAGTCGATAAGGAAACGAACTTAGAAATAGAATAGTAAAATCAAAAAGGAAGACTAAGAATAAAATCTAGTAAGAATAGAAAGAGGAAGCGTGTACGTGTTTAAAACTGAATAAGTAGTTGTATGGTATTGATTATTCGAGTAAGTAGTCATATCTGTTTTGACATTATAAATGTTATTCAGTCAAGGTATGAGAGGTAGTTATACCCCAACTTAATTGATTTCATTATTAACAAATGAATAGTAAGATTTCAGGCTCGAAGATCAATGTTGAATAAGAGTTAGTTGAATATAGTATATGGGTTGTCGTAACGATGTTTTACACAACATCCGTTTTAACCCAAATAAGTGTAAGTTTAGAAATATAATAAAGAATATTTCCTAAGTATAGAAATAAACGAGATCGGAAAAGAGATAAGTAATTGGAATATTTTCCAATTATAAATAACATATATTTTCTAAAGTTTAGAAAATAAAGGAAGGCGATATTCGGAAATGTTTTCCAAATAACATAAAAGGCCAATATGGTTATTGAAAATGTTTGGTTAACAAATATTGATAAAGAAACAGAGAGGTGATTTAACTAATGGAATATTAATTAAAGGATCAGTGACATGTTCAAAAGGAAAATTTGATTTTTTGAAAAGAGTAAACTGTTTAAAAACTCCCATGGAAGGACTGTTTGAATTAAAAACAAATTTAACAGAAATTTGTGAAAGAAAAAATGAATTAAAGTAAAGCCAGTAATGTGGTAACTGAGATTGAATTAGAATGATATCAAGACAAATTGGATTGTGTGATTCAAATTTGAAGTGTAATGTGATAATCAAGTTAAGAGTTGGGAATCGAGAAGAAACTCGAGTTGAAATGATATTTGGCTTAGATATAAGCGAATGGTTGTGTTGTGGATAAAAGCAGATTGGAATTTGATTTGGATAACCCTTGTATCCGCTGAATTGATAACAGGTGGAAAGGATATAATGATATGCCGACAAAATGTACAAGTTATATTTCTATTGGATATAAGATTTATGAGCCGAATTGGGATGCCGCTTGGCTGTTTGATTTTCTTTTGGGATGGAGATGGCCCAAAGAGGCGAGCGGTGATTTAACGCATTGACCAATACATAGGAGGTGCTGGCGAAATTTTTCGAAAAAGTTAAGGAGTTAGAAAATTTTCAGGATTTTTGAAAATTTTCGATAATAAGAATGAATAAATAATTTAATTGAAATTAAATTGTTTCAGTTGAAACTGAAGTTGATAAGTGAACAAATATGTTCTAACCAGTCGATAGGGTCGTTCTCTACCTTAGCAATTTCTAGGATGAAATTATTTTAAGTGGGGAAGATTGTAATGACCCGCATTGGCAGAGGTATAATAATTAATTTATTTAATTATTTAAATATGTGATATAGTGAATTTAATGGTGGTTTAATAAAAATAATAGTGGATATTTAATTAAAATAATAGATTAAATAATATATTTAAAATAGAATGTGTGAACAACTAAGCTGCCACATCTTTCATTTTGAGCCACACAACATTTTCCATCCCTTATAGAAGCAAATTTCAAGCTGACACAAATCTCTTTAATCACAGGAACAAAAACGCAAGATGTAAAATCAAATTCAATTCAATGAAAATTCCTAAAATCAGGAATTATGTATTTCTGGAACCCTCAGGAGAATCTCTTCACGCTGGTATACCTTTTGAGTGGCTCGACATTGGTTCCCGTACGCTGAAATGTGCCAGCTTCGATTAGGGTTTGGGTTTTCTTGGTTTGAGAGCATCAATTGATGAAAATAAGGTTGCTTTTAGGATTGCGACATCGTTTAGCACCTATAGTGATTTTTTTGTGGGAATTCGACATTAAAACTGTCGATCGAAGTGCTGGAGGACGGGAATCAAACCGTCGACGCTTTTCGTTGAATATCACCGAGTGGGTTATGGACGATATGGGGAGAGAGAGGTCAGAAGGAGGAGAAGAGTGGTGGTATTCTCTTTGCATTCGGTTGATAGTTGGAGTGGTGAGGTAGCTCGAAGGATCGGCAATGGCTTGTGTGAAAAGAAGGAGGCCGCGTCTTCTATTACTGGAAGAAGAAGCTAATTTATCGAGTCCGGTTTTCTTTTGAGAGTAGTTGGGCCAAGTTCTAAGGTAAAGGGCCCAAATTAAATTAAAAGCAGTTTAATTTATTTTAAATTTATAATGTACCAACTTGAAATTTGATGTAACTTCCTCATATGATATCGAAATTCAGCGAAACAAGATCCGTTGGGATCGTATGGACGGAAGCAACACAATGAGACTGACTGGAAGTGGATTGGGGCTCGTATGAATTTACGGCGAAATAAATTGCTTGATTCAAATCAAATAGCAGTTTATCATTCTTTAACGATGAACTGCAAATGTGAGTAAATCTCACTAACTCTGAACAGTTTATAATTTCATGTTGTATTTTTAAAACTGTTAAATTTTGACTGATTGACTGTGTGTTTATTGTTTGATTGAACTGCTAGTCAATTAGTTGAATTTCTATATTGATTCTGTTTAACAGAATATATCATATGGAACTGAAAGTGATGTTGATTTTATATTGTATAACATCTGTGATGCAGGAAAACAGGTTGGAGGAATCCAACTGGATTCCTCAACAGTTATTTTATTGTTTTTCATATATTTTGATATATGATGTGATATATAATCTGTTGTTGATTATGTGTGTTTGGACGATATTATCGTTGTTATATGGTGTGTTAAGTACCATAGAAATACTGGATGTGGAAAAGGGATTTTCAAAGTATATTTTGAAAATAATTTATTTATATAAAATCAATGGATTTTATATTATAAAAGAAAAGGATTTTTTAATAAAGGAATTATATTTGTAAAACAAATATAAGGAAAAGAATTTGTTAAACAGATATAGAGGGAATATTTGTAAAACAAATATAAAAAAGGGAATATTTGTCAAACAAATAAGAAGAGAAATATTTGTAAACCATTTAAAAATAGAATAAAAGGGATTATTTATTTGTTTAGGGAACAAATAGAATTAGAATAAAGGAAATATTTATTTAGAAAATAAATAAGATATTTTAAAAGGAGTTAAAATTAATCAGTTAGAGTAAAAGGAGTTAGAATCAATCAGTTAGAGTAAAAGGAGTTAGAATTAATCAGTTAGAGTTAAAGGAGTTAATCGAATATAATTTATTCGAATAGAGTAAAAGGAGTAAATCAAATATAGTATTTGAAAGGAGTAAATCAGTTAGAGGCAATCAATTAGAGTTAATTGATTAGAGTTAAAAACGAACTAGAGTTAATATTATAGAGTTAAGAAATAGAGTTAAACAAGATTAGAAACTGACTAGAGATTAGTTAAGTTGAACAGTTTTCTGAGTATCAATCTGATGTTGGTTTCGGCCTTCGGGTTTATACTTGGGAAGTTGTTCTCTTATTAGTTTACAGTTAGAGTCTGATAGTTGTGGAATGATAGTGATTGATGATTGATCGATAGAATTTCCTTCTGGAAATGATATCGTTGTTTGCCCACGTATTTTTCTTCGATAGTTAAATCACAGACTATCAAAGTTTCGACCAATTTACGTTGTTAATATGGAGAGACCGGTTGGAATATTATCCAAAGAACCACTCTGTATTGGCATAAGCGTTGCGAATCATATATGCCAAAGATAATTGAAGACGGAGTAAAGTGCAAGGGCTATTGTATAAGTCTTAGATTACAGTGCCTAAGATGGATATATTGAATAATACCTTCGGTTCATCCTGTTCCTGGATGACTTGTATGGATGGATGTCTGACAGAGTATTTCCAGACGATCACGTATATTGATTTCTCCAACCGTACCAAGAGTGGAAGCGGAGAAGGAAACTTCTTTTAGCTAACACATAATGTACTGTTGAGGACGTCAATCGGTGATTTGATGGATTTGACGATGTGACATTCGAAGTGAATCTGGTGTGATGATAAAGCGTATGTAGTGACCCGCAAATCCGAGCTATCTGAGTTGACTAAATACAACACATGTCCAACCCAAATAACACAGAAATACGAACCATTAATAGGAAGAAGTTAGAGGATGAGAAATAGAAAGAAAGAAATATTAGAATAGAAGAAAAACGAAGATCACAACTCACAGCGGAACGAATAAATATATTATATAACATAAACTTTGAAATACAAATCAGTAACTTTATATACATACATCATCAGAGTACACATAACATTTGATTCAGCGGAAGTAACTCTAAATAACTAACGTTGAAGCCTCCAGCTTCAAGCTCCTCCAAGTGTATCTGTAAAAGCCTGAAACACTTGACTGCCCGTACAAATTTGGGCACCCAAGAGTTTAGGGAAAACAAAACAAAATAAACTCTGGGTCAGTCATGGGACTGGTGTGAGTAAACTCCAACCACTTGTTTAACTTTCAAAACTCTTTTCGAAAGAAAAGGTAATAGTAAGACCAGCCCACACATAAACACGGACGGTTTTTATCTTACTATAACCCAAAACACTTTGATATCAAATCCAATGATATTATAATAATGTCTACATCAAATAAATAATCAAATAGCAGAACGCTTGCATCTCACGCTCCACATATATAGCATATAATCAAAAACCGCATGGCTCTGATTGGAGATTGGATTTCCAACATGACAAGGTATGGGACCACCTTCTGATGATGTATCTCTAGAGGCAAATACACCTGGGTTCAACAAGAACGTCTTGCAACCCGACCCACACATGACCGACCACTCATTTCGCTTGAGTGTATCGAATGTATATCACCAACGGTTGGACTCAAACCACCGTTTCCCGAATGGGCAGAATCGATAGATTTAGAAACAAAAGGAATTTCTCTAGATAGGTGATTATACACCCTAATGGGTGCGACCTACATAGCCATGCTGCCTGCCCGATTTTTGTCCTTTCCCGGTTGTTGAGGCCTGAGGCTACGCATACTTACCATTCATCGATAACACAATCACTTTGAATGCCACATCGTCAGATCCGTTAATCACTAGTTGAGTTTGCACAAATATTCTGGATATTATGCTAAGGGATAAATCCGTTGCAACCATATATATATTCATACAGACCAACCCATTTGATCATTGGAAATACTCTGTCAGACATTCGTCCATATACGTTCGTTCTGGGATCGAACGACACCGAAGGCACTATTTCTATAAATAGAAAAGCCCTTGCACTTTACTCCGTCTTCAATATATTCAGCATACTTGGTTCGCAACGCTTATGCCGATACGAAGTGGTTCTTCGGATAATAATCCAACCGGTCTCTCCATATTGACAACGATGGTCAAAAACTTCGATAGTCTGTGATTTAACTATCGAATAAAAACAAGTGTTCATCCAAACATATCAAACAAATCACTGGGCCATTTAATTAATATTTTATTAATTAAACCACTTCTCTATTTCCTCTATCAATATTTGTTACTCAAATATTTTCCATAACCATCTTGCCTCTTTACGCCATTTGGAAAACGTTTCCAAATATCAACTTCTTTATTTTCTATATATTAGAAAAATCTCTATTTGCAATTGGAAACAATTCCAATCACTTATCTCTATCCCTTTTTGTTTACAACATTCGATTTTTATATTCACTTTACTATCGAATTCAATACGTCGATACAATGATTTCAAATTATCAAAATATCTTAAAAATATTCTAACTCCTTAAATTTCCGGAAAAATTCGCCATAACCTCCCCTGTATCGGGAGCATCGGGAAATTTCAAATAGCTTTCCGGTATCTTCCTCAATCAAAAAGAAAAAGGAAAAGCCAAGCGGCTTGCCGATACGGCACATAAAACCCATATATGAATTTAAACATGTACCTTTTTTGTCGGGCACATAACTAAAAATCTTCATATACTCCATCCCATATCTGTTTAACACCTGTTCACCTGTTTCTAATTCAATTCAACTCAATCCATTCGTTTGAATTAAACTTTGAATCGTTTGAATTCAGTTTCGCTCAATTATTCTTTAATTAGCCTTTTGCCAATTTCACTTCTTTGTTGAACATAACATGTTCAAACAAATATTTACTTGTTCATAACCAAATTGAATTACAACTTCATACACTCGTTTGACTCAATTCGTTAAAGTAATTCTTTAACTAACTTTCTGTCTATCTTGCTTGTATACTTGAATATAACACGTTTTTAAATATATTTTCACTTACTTATCAATCAATTGAATTCAAATTTCAATTTTAGTTCTATATTCGATTTCGAATATATATTTACAATCCCAAATTTCACTTTCCAAGTTCGATTTTTAGTTCAACTCGCTTAACTAATTTTTCTTTAGTTGATTCTATTCAATAATCGAAAATATGATTATTGTCTCAAAAATCATCTTCATTACTTCACTTGAGTCCATGTTTATTTTTTAACTCAAGTCTAGATTTTTAAATGAAAATCCGGATTTTTATTTGCTTAAAAATCCCAATATTTATATATAAAATCCATTATGGTTTATAATGGTTTATGGCGCTGCATTTTTGAAATTTTGATTTTGACATAACTCAAAATTTTTACGACGAAATTCAGATTTTTCTCCTTCATTAGAAAACTATTATCAAATTGGCCCTGACGTTTCTTGTTTCAAAGAATTCCGACTTCAATCGAGTTCTATATATTCAATTGAAGTTCGAATCGCCAATTTACGAACGGCAGCGCTGCGGCGAGTTCGTTTTGATTATATTTATAAATATAAACTTTTTAAACTTCGAACTTCTTTAAAATGAATTCGACTCCATTTAACTCTGCTTGATTCAAATTCAAATCTCACTTTTATTTGAATTCTAAATTCAAATTCCAATTCCTTTTCTATTTGATATTCAAATTCAATACTTGAATTTCTATTTGAATCTCCTATATTCAAATTCGATGTTTGAATTCATTTGAATTCTCTTATTCAAACTTTATATTTAAATTCCATTTGAACTTCTATATTCCCATTTCTATATTTGAATTCTATTGGAATTCAAATATTCAAACTCCTTTTTAAACTCTATATTCAAAATCCCATAGTTTAAAACTCATTTGAATTTCATATTCAAATCCCATAGATCAAATCCTATTTGAATTCAATTTGAATCTCTTATATTCAAAGTTCATTTTCCATTTGAATTCTAATAGTCAAATTCATTTCCAGCCCCATTTGAATTCTAATATTCGAATTTATTTTTAACACCATTTGAATTTCTTCACTCAAACCCATTTGAATTCCCCTAAATTCAAATCCCATTTCAAAACCCTTTGGATTTCTTATTTTGAAATCCTAATTTGAAATTTCTATTTCCAATTCTACTTCGAAGATCTTATTTCCAAAGTTTATTTCAAATTCCTTTTTTGAAATCTCACATTCAAATTCCTACTTGAATTTCTATATTCAATTTCAAGTTCAAATTCAATACTCGAATTTCTAATTCAAATCTCTATTCAAATTTCATATTTAAACTCCATTCAAATCTCTATTCAAATTTCATATTTAAATTCCATTCAAATCTCTATTCAAATTTCACATTTAAATTCTTCCTTGAAATTCTATATTTCAAATTTTATTTTGAAATTCTACATTCAAATCTCTATTTGAATTTCTTTATTCGAATTCCTTTGAATTCAAGTTTTATTTTATTCCTTGAATTCAAATTCTATTTATTCAAGTTCTATTTGAACTTCTATTTGAATTTCTAATATTCAATCTCTTCTTAAAATTCAAATATTTAAACCCCTTTTAAAATTCAAATATTATACTCAAATTTCATTTGAGTTATATATTTAAAAAAATTCACTTCACATCTTATTTTTGAAATTTCATTTCAAATTCAAGTTTCACACTTGTATTTCTATTTCCGAATTATCAAATGATAATTCTTTTTCACTTCATTTATAACTTCGTTTTAAAAGAACTATTTATAAACTTCGTTTATAAAGAACTACTTGTTTTATTTTTCAAAACAAGTTTTATATTTTTATTCCCATTTAAAATTCAAATTCTATTTTAAAAATAGAATTTTCCCTTTTTAAATCTCCAATATCCTTCCACGATATTTTAAATAAATTAACACTTAGCCCAGTGATATTTAAAACAATCAAATCACCCAATTTTCAATCATTTGATTTTTAACACATCATATATGAATATATGAAATCAGCAAACAACAAACAACAAACAGATAATATATTTTTGAGGAATCCAGTTGGATTCCTCCAACCTGTTTTCCTGCATCCACAGATGTTAGCACATAAATAATACCCATTCTGCTTCGTGGCAGAATATCGCGGTATAGAAGGTCATCCACTAATCATAGCGTGGGGCGTATAGGGTAATCATCCGCTATGAAACTGCGGGCATCCGCTAATGAGACTGCGGGAATCCAACCAATCAATCAACCCAATATATATATATATATATAGCCTAAATAACTAATATATATAAAACAACCAGAAAGCATTCACACAAGCAACAAACAATTATTTTTAATGAAATAAAAATAATTCTAAAGGTGAGTGAGATTTACTCACATTGGTTTTTCTTTTGCTGAATATCCAATTTACTCCTTATCATCTCAGCTACCCATTTACTTGTATCGTCTCAAATGATACCTAACATCACGATTTATTTATTTTCATTAATCGATTAAGTTGTTATTAATTTAAATAATTATTAAAATAATTAAATAAATTATCCCATGTATAATTAAATTAAAGAAAAATGTATACCTCGATGTTACTACCTATATCGAACTATATCTTCAAACATCATCGACCTAATCGCCACTGAAATCCTTGTCCAAGACACTTCGACATCACCAAGCTGCTAGTACCAACGTACTGCAGAACCCATCGCGACTTCACCATTCAACCTCAGCGCCATCGTCCACTGGTTTGACTTCACAGCGTCGGCCTTCTCACCCTTCAAGTTCGAAGACTGTCATCCCAAAATAAAACCGATCTCCTCACAGTAGAGCACGACATCCAACCCTCGAAGTCCACAAGTTCCGACTCCATCAACTACTCAGCATCATCCCCCAAAAGCCACCGCAGTTGACCAGAACCACCCTACCGAACACCCAATCTCCATCGCACCCTCTTCTGAAAGTCGCGGCCTTGAATTTGAACCCCGACATCACTGACCTCGCCTCCGAACTCGAGCAGACATCCCCTTTTGAATCCCGAAATCACAGCCCTAGTTCGTTCCCTCAGTCGACGTCCAGGTGATCGCGCCTGACTCTGGTGATTCAAACGTGATCGTTTGCGGATGTAAGGGAGGATGGAGCTTCCGATTTTGAAGGGAATTTTGATTTCGATTTAGAAATGGTTGGGAAAGAACTCGAAAGAATGAAAAGAAGGAACCGTGATTTTTGATTTCCAGAAAAGAATGAGGAGGGTAACTGTGGTTTTTATAAGGGCGGAGGGAGACAGTAGTATACGGCCATTAAAATGATGTTTCTTGTGATTTGAAGGTGGAAGACCATTTTTCCTGCTCGAGGAAGCAATTTAGGTCTGCGCCATAAATGGTTAGGTCGGCTTGAAGAACGCATGCGGGGTTAAGTACAGACAGTAATTAAATTTGATTTGAATTTTTTATTTAGTTTTCTATTCCAAGATATTTTACGGTTCCCAACCTCAACCCCAAACCCCTATTTTAAATTAACGAATTATATTAAATACGATTTAAAATATAACTTGATTTTAAACATTAAATCCATCGATAAAAATCTATTATTATCGTTCTATTCGATATTAAATCATATAATGATTTTTAAACTGATAAATTCCAAAATAAAAATCCATTTTTTTTTTGAATCAATATTTAAAACCATACTAAATATTTAAAATAACTGTTCAAAAATCTTGGTCGTTACATTCTTTCCCCCTTAAAATAATTTCGTCCTCGAAATTGCTAAGGTAGGAAAAAGGGTACAAACTCATTACTTTTCAACAATTCACTTATGTTGAACTCACTCCTCATATTTCTATGACTTTAATTTCAACCAAAACTTTTGGTTTCCATTCATATGCATTCTAATTCATATTCATTTCAATTTATTTCAAATTGATTCTAGTCAATTTAATTCGCCCTGAACCATTTAACTTACTTCAGTTAAATTTTAATTCCAGAATCCAAATCCCAGGGTTATCATTTCAAATCCTTTTTGAAATCCCATAAATATACACATATATTTATTTTCATTTCCAATTCAAAACATTTGAATTTTCAAATCAACTTGTTTTCTTTCAAACAAATTTCCATCAAAAACTTTTTCTAAGGTAGCAATCCATCACTTAGAAACTCGGAAATGAACACTGATGATGTTGCAATCATCATCAGAATTATTTCCCAGCCACTGAAGTGAGTTCAGTGCTTTATTATTTCAACACCCATGATTTTCTTTCAAATCCTTTAAAACAAATCTATATTACTTTAATATACTTTGAAAAATATTTCCAACTTCCCAGGATTTTGAATTCTTAATTCTGGTTTGAATTTAATTCTAATTCATCTCATTTGTATATTTAATTCCTATACAAATTCTATGTGGTTATAAATAACCATTCTAAGTTTATAATCTCATTTGATTATAAAATCAACATCCAACACATCCATATAATAATAATTCTAGAAAATTATTCTTTCTATATCAAAATAGAAATTTTTGGGTAAAATTATTTCATTTACCCACTTTAAAACAATATTATGTCGATTCTTCTGTCCAAGTGTTTAGAAATCCCTATAGACTTCGTGGCGTCCCACGATTCGACCAGAATTCATAAACCACTCACAGACTAGCCAACACAATATAAAACAACTTTAATATCAATTTACAAATACGCTCTCTCATATATACACTCAACTCATTCTAGGGTACTACTGACCCTATCTCTAATGAGCACATGCCACACAAGCCTAGGTGTTCGCTCAACCTAAGCTCTGATACCAACTGTAGTGACCCGCAAATCCGAGCTATCTGAGTTGACTAAATACAACACATGTCCAACCCAAATAACACAGAAATACGAACCATTAATAGGAAGAAGTTAGAGGATGAGAAATAGAAAGAAAGAAATATTAGAATAGAAGAAAAACGAAGATCACAACTCACAGCGGAACGAATAAATATATTATATAACATAAACTTTGAAATACAAATCAGTAACTTTATATACATACCATCATCAGAGTACACATAACATTTGATTCAGCGGAAGTAACTCTAAATAACTAACGTTGAAGCCTCCAGCTTCAATGTAACAACCCGTAAAATCTGGGCCAGTTTAAAATTTTTATTTTGGCTATTTTAGCGAATTTTGATTATTTAAAATAGATTATTTTAAATAAAATGAACGAGAAATTTATTTTGAATATAATTCGACGTATATATTATATACGTCGTCGTTAGAATATAAATATTTATATATAATTATAAATAGAATTGAAAATGGCGCGGTAGTTCGATAATTCGATTTCAAACTTCAATTGAATGTACCGGGTGCAAAACAATCCGGATTTTAGTGAAACCAAAAATAATGGGATCTAATTGTGAATATCTTTCCAACGAATCCGAATAATCAAATTTTCATAGCGGGGATCAAAAGATATGTCCAGTTGAAAATTCTGAATAGTCGCTATGGAATTCAGGCCCTTAAAAATGGACATTTTGCAAACGACCTCGGATTTCGACGAAACCAGTTTTGTTGGGTCCGGGGTGGCAAGTTATTGCTAGATTCCAAATTTCATAATTTTTCGAATCAATATGTGAGCGTGACAAAAGAAAACGTGTTTTGACCATTTCAGTTGATTTTAATCGACTGGAAATTGGCCATTTTTCCAACGGTCTCAGAATTCGACAAAATTAGTTTTGTTAGGACCGTATCGTCAATACGAAGCTAGAAAATATTTTTCTGTAATTTTCCGAGTTAATATGTGACCCCGGTAATTAGAAATGCACGTTTAAAATTCAATATAGTGATTTAAATGTAAATTTAACGGAAACTGATTGTAACAATCAAATCAGCTTGCGATATATATCCCATTGTGTTCGGAATGGGGGTAAAACGCTATGGACGACAGGCGGTGGACCTCGTTTAGAGGTCGTTTGAAAAAGTTGACTTTTTGGATTAAAATAAAATAATTAAATAATTAAAAAAAAAAAAAAAAAAATTTAATCTCTCCCTATTTCACGTTGCCCCCCCCCCCCCTTTTCTCATATACACTTCGATCAGAAAAAAAAAAAAAACCTAAAATTTAAAATCGCTCAGCCGACGCCACCCTCCAATGCTTCGCCGACGTCAAGCCACCACCGGAGGCGCCCGCCACCCAACCCCGACGTCCAGCCACCCCCGCCGCCTCTCCTTTTCCCCCCCCCCTCTCTAATTCGAGCTCGATTGTCTCGAATCCCCTAACCCCAAAAACCCGATGCCGCCCGCCTCCACGTCGAGCGCCACCAACCTCCGCCTGAAACCCCCCCCCAGTCGACGCAGACAGCGTGAAGAACCCCCCCCTCACTCACGATGGTGCGGCAGTTCCCCCCCCCCTCGGTAAGTATTTTGTAATTTGTTTTTGTTAATTTTAAAAACTGTATTTTGTTTATTTTAAAAACTGTATTTTGTTAATTTTAAAAACTGTATTTTGTTAATTTTAAAAACTGTATTTTGTTTATTTTAAAAACTGTATTTTGTTTGTTTTAAAAACTGTATTTTGTTTATTTTAAAAACTGTATTTTGCTAATTTTAAAAACTGTATTTTGCTAATTTTAAAAACTGGATTTTGTTTATTTTAAAAACTGTATTTTGTTTATTTTAAAAACTGATTTAAAAGAATAATAAAAACTGCATTTTTATAAAAGAGAAAAAAACTGATTTTTGGTTATATTTAAAGAAAACTGATTTTTGATAATATGAAAAAAACTGATTTTTGTTTAGTTTAAAACTGATTGGTTTAAAGGAAATTCAAAACTGATTTTTAAAAGTATTTTAAACTGATTTTATTTTAAAAAGAAAATGGTTTAAATTTTAAAAAGAAAAGGTTTAAACTTGAAAGGTAAAAGAGTTAAACTTTAAAAAGTAAGAGAAAAGATATGATCTTTTGAAATAAAAATTCGATTTTTATATATATAGTGACTACGGGCAATGAAGATGACGAAGAGGCGATAAAGAAGAAGATTTCTATCATTGAAGTGCCGTGGAGCTAGGATAGCTATAGGTGAGAATTTCTCACCTTTCAATTTCTTTTCTAATTATATATATATACTAGGATGCAGACGGTGCTTAGTAGCACCCGACACAATCGTCCACAGACCATGGACTTGTTTGTTTGGTTGCATAGATTAGTTGAATTATTTGTTTGAATTGAATTGTTTGGTGAGATGGAATTGATATGATTGATGTGTGAATGGCGTGGGCCTTCACTAGACCGGGGATAAGGCTAGGCCTCGTCCCGTTTCTAGTATCGTGCCGTTATGCCGCCGAAATTTTCTAAAATAAGTTAGAAAAATAAAAATAGCATTTTATTTAAAGAATGAACTGAATAGAAATTCATATGTTAAAATAAAATGTGTTATCGTTAAAAATATAATTTTTAACGTGAATGTGAATAAATAAATATTCATTTACAAACCAGACGGTTTGTTTATGTACACCTATTTGAATGACGTTGATTGGGTCGATAAATTTTACACATCGCCTAACTGCACAAATAAAATATGTGTTTGATTGTTTGAAACCCCACACGGGTGTTAGGATGAAATTTGAAGTTCACTCATCCTGATTGATTAAATATGTCGATCGATTGATTGACAGGCTGTTATAAGCGTTGAATATCTATATTTGATGCTTATACAGTGTAGTGCACTTTGGTTGATGGTTGATTATTTTCAATGCTATTATATACATGTGTTGTATGAAAATCCATATAATTAATTTTATATGGTAATTGATTGGGCCTCATTCCAGTTTTGAAAAAGAAATATTTGAAATAGAATATTTGAAAATAAAGGAATATATGAAGCCGTGTTGATTAGATTGACGCCATTTTGACGTGAACGATATTTATATCGATTTTAGAAAACGATTTCGAAATAAATTGAATTGAAAACGATTTCGAAATGAATTGAATTGAAAACGAATTCAAAATGAATTGAAAACGATTTCGAAATGAATTGAATTGAAAACGAATTCAAAATGAATTGAAAACGATTTCGAAATGAATTGAATTGAAAACGAATTCAAAATGAATTGAAAACGATTTCGAAATGAATTGAATTGAAAACGATTTCGAAATAAATTGAATTGAAAACGATTTCGAAATGAATTGAATTGAAAACGAATTCAAAATGAATTGAAAACGATTTCGAAATGAATTGAATTGAAGACGATTTCGAAATGAATTGAATTGAAAACGAATTCAAATGGAATTGAAAGCGAATTGAAATGAATTCAAATTGAATTGAAATTCGAATTGAATAGAAATGAATTTTAAAACGAATTTATAAAGAAGAATTCAATTTTGGCTTTGAATTGAAATAGAAGTTGAAATAGAATTTAAAACGAATTTAAAACTATGTATATAATCCGTTTTAAATAGGAATCGACGAAATATATATTATATATATTATATATATAATATAATGGCCTGAATAGAACGCGCCGCGCCGCGGTAGTTCGCGAATTTCGACCATTTATTTCAAACGGACATTGCGGGAGATCCGACCGTCGGATTCTCCTAAAACCGGAACCGTTGGGTTCGTATCGAAAAGAGCTTTCTAATGAAAATTAGAAATTTGAAATCTAACGGTTGGATTTGGAATTATGTCCAAATCAAATTCGAAAAAGGTCGCGTAAGTGCAGTTCGATGGCCATTGATGGAAATCGACTGTACGGGCCTTGATAAAATTATTAAAAATAGTAATAATTTGTGTAAAATCATAAGAAATGATTTAGAAAGAATTGGGATGAAAAACTCCCTATTTGAAAAGATAAAAATAGATTTTTTATCGAAATGAACTAGTTTTGAACTAGAATTATAATTCTATTTATTTTTAAAATAAATAAATTGAATTTGAAAAGGGTTTTGAAAATAACCAAAATTTCCAATGATTGCATTGGAGTGGATTTGAATCGAAATTGTCTTCGGAATATTTCGATGTTGGAATTTGTGATTATACGGATGTTGTTACGGAAATTTGAAAGATATATATTTATATCGTTATTTCCAATACGACATTTGTTAATCGTAGAATTTGATATTGAATATAAGCCGATATATTTTCTATTCAGAGCCTTATATTGAATATCAAATGGGATTTGGGTTTGTCGTGAATGGTGTCTTCACTAACACTGTTCTTGAACCCAGTTGAGAAAAGATTAAATCTTTTTATTTAGATTTAATGAAGTGTACCAATTAAATAATATTTAATTGGAATTGAATTGATATTGATTTTTGGGTTTATCGTGAACAGTGTTTTAAACAACACTTGTTCTTTAACCCGATAATTAATGAATGTGATTTTGGGTTTATCGTGAACCGTGTTTTAAATGACACTGATTCTTTAACCCAGTTAACGATTAAAACTGAGTGGAGTTTTAATGAATCTTTAATTAGATTGAAAAGATCGAAAATGGAGTATCACCAGTTTTGCTCCAGGCGATAGTTAAATCTTTAATTAGATTTGAACGTGAAATGGTAATTGAATTTACCGATAACACTGTGGTGTTAGATATGAAGTATTACCAGTTTTACTTCATGGGATGAATAGGTTGGGATTGGGAAATTAAAACAAATGATTACTTCGGTAAGGTTCGCTAATCCCGACTAGTTTGAATTGATATTCAAAAATGGATTAAAGAATAAATTCAAGGAATTTATCTTTGATAAAATTAATGGGAATCTTTCCCTATGAATGTGAAATTTAGAAACTAACTGTCGGTTAGCCAAGCAGAATGGTTTTCTGGATATTGATCTGATGTTGGTTTCGGCCTTCGGGGTTAATATTTGGGAAATTATTCTCTTGATTAATTTACGGTTAGTGACTAATGAATTGGAATGAGGCGTATGTTGTGTTTGTGTAACACTTATTTAAAATATACGCGAGTTATTCGGAAAGACCGGGTTTATCCCATTCTGAATAACTGATACGACGATAAGTCGAAGATGAAGACGATGGTGGAAGACCGGAAGTCTTCACGTCGTTTGGGTGATAACTGATGATCTTGATTGGGCTGTACACCCAAGAAGATGGAAACAGTTGGTGATCGTCCAGACGTACTTGGAGATCGATGGATATGCGGGGTACTAGGTGCTCCCGGTTTCGTTCAGACCCAGAACGGACTTGCAAATGGACTGTGTGTCTGACATCGGATTTCATTCTGTGTGACTGATATCGGTTGCATAGGATGGTTTGCCTGTGTGGCATGCTAAGGTGCAAATGATCAAAGCTTCTGTTGAAAAGCAAAGTCTTGTGGTGATGATCAAAGCACGGCCTTTGTGGCGTAGCTTTGTGTAACGTTTACCTCGCGTGTTTCACACCCGGTATGAACCAAAAACGGGAGACGGACCTCAGGGAGGGCATGCGTTTCCTTCTAGATAAAAAGTGGCGTCAGTGGTTTTACACGCCCTGACGAGTTTGACTTATGTGGTTGTTGCTGTTGCGAGGCGCCTCGGATTGATCGGTCGTTCTCGAACCGATGGAGTCATTTAGTTGGCTCATTTACGCCCCAAAGGGCGGGGAAACGTAGTGTTCAGGCATTTTAATCCACATCGGTGGACCGGCCCTGACGATCCAAGGGTCACTCGAGCTCTGATCCTGAGACATGGGCTAGATTGTCTCGAATCGGTTGAGGACTATCTTTTGCCTCGGTTCATAGACGGAAATCCAATTTCCAAATACGTGACATTTGCGGTTTTAATTGTAATCCTATATATGGCGACATAGTGGGATGGGGCGCTTATGCCGCCTATGATTGATACTTATGATTTGAAGTTGTTTTATACACTTATAATAGTATCAAATGATTTGTTTTAAAACGTATCAAGCATTCTTTGGCTGTTATAAGGGAAAACCCTATCCTCGGCTGCGTTGCATTGTGTGATGGGACCTGGGTCTTATAACAGCTTCATTTTTCTTTATTTAGCATTGCGCTGTTTGTTTTATGCACTGGTATTCTTGGGAGGAAACCCGTTCCGTGTTATACGGCGTGGTCCCTTGATTTACCTGATGATTTAAAATAAAGATTAATAACTGTTTTAGTTCTCACACCAGTCACATGACTGACCTGGAGTTTATTGTTTTAACCTAAACTCTGGGTGCCCTTATTTTCGACACGGGCAGCTAGTAGTTTTGGTTTTGCAGATTTATATTCACAGGATTCTGGTTTACAGCTGGAACGATATCCGGAAAGCTTTGTATCCGTATATCTCTTTCTAGTTGTATATTGTATTATTTTCCGCTGCTATGTATTTAAATGTAATTTAAATCTCTGATATTTCTGTGTAATATTCATTTTTTTCTCTGTATATTCTTGTAATCTGATGCATTGTTGTTATATACAATGAAATGTTCTTCTGTATGCGTTCTGTTGTGGCTTGTTCTCGAACTATCCGTCGCTTTCCTTTACGGGGAAGTTACGGGTCTTTACAGTTGGTATCAGAGCTTTGGTTTACAAAGCAGAGAACAAGGCACATTTGAACCATACGAAAGAATTCATCAGATATTGGGTTAGTAATATCCAACGAGAATGACTCGTTAGAGATGGGGTCAGTAGTATCCTAGAACGAGTGTGAAGAGTATATTTTTGAAAATGAAAACAAATTTTTGTTTTGAAAATTTAAATCACTTATTCGTATTTGATTATTTGTTTATATTGATTTGGACAATGCAGTATATAAAAATTTTGGGTATACGTCTGATCCACGTGTATTCGAAGTTTTAATATATTGGATAGATATAGCATCACACTCTAGTCGCCCGGAGATGATTCTACTGATGACTATATAGCATCAGTAGTGTGTGTTCGAGTTTCGAAGGTGTGATTTTCTATATATTTCCATTAGGCTGGTGTGAGAACCAAAACTTATATATAGCTAGAATTCATTGTTGTGAATTGGCATCAAAAACATGATTTTTGTATATGTATCAAAATTATGAATTTGAAACTCTAATTCACTAATTGATTGATGTTTGTGTTGTTTGTTTATTTGTTTGCTAATTTTTAGCCATTTAGCCTAATTGAACCGAATATTGAATTGTATTGAAAATTGGTCGCATCTGCTTGCATATATGTGTATATTGTTGAACAGGTCATAGCAAGGAGGCTAGAGCCGAAGAATAAAATTTGTTTGCCCGACAAATAGGTACATGTTTACTACATAATTTCCTGTTTTGTTTGGGTGATGATGATTTTGTGAGCCTATTGGCTAGCCGCTTGGCTTTTTCTTTTTCTTTTTGAGATCTGAAGGACCGGGGAAGCTATTTGAAATTCCCCGATGCTCCCGGTGCAGGGGAGGTTATGGCGAAATTTTTCAAAAATTTAGGGTGTTAGCCAAATTTTTGAAATTTAGAAAATTCTCAGAAACTAAAGAGTTGGAGAATGGAAGCAAGATCGAGCGTATAGTTGATTGATCAAACCACTTTCGACTTTGTTCCTTTTCGGGGACGAAAAGTTTTAAGTGGGGGAGATTGTAACAACCCGTAAAATCTGGGCCAGTTTAAAATTTTTATTTTGGCTATTTTAGCGAATTTTGATTATTTAAAATAGATTATTTTAAATAAAATGAACGAGAAATTTATTTTGAATATAATTCGACGTATATATTATATACGTCGTCGTTAGAATATAAATATTTATATATAATTATAAATAGAATTGAAAATGGCGCGGTAGTTCGATAATTCGATTTCAAACTTCAATTGAATGTACCGGGTGCAAAACAATCCGGATTTTAGTGAAACCAAAAATAATGGGATCTAATTGTGAATATCTTTCCAACGAATCCGAATAATCAAATTTTCATAGCGGGGATCAAAAGATATGTCCAGTTGAAAATTCTGAATAGTCGCTATGGAATTCAGGCCCTTAAAAATGGACATTTTGCAAACGACCTCGGATTTCGACGAAACCAGTTTTGTTGGGTCCGGGGTGGCAAGTTATTGCTAGATTCCAAATTTCATAATTTTTCGAATCAATATGTGAGCGTGACAAAAGAAAACGTGTTTTGACCATTTCAGTTGATTTTAATCGACTGGAAATTGGCCATTTTTCCAACGGTCTCAGAATTCGACAAAATTAGTTTTGTTAGGACCGTATCGTCAATACGAAGCTAGAAAATATTTTTCTGTAATTTTCCGAGTTAATATGTGACCCCGGTAATTAGAAATGTACGTTTAAAATTCAATATAGTGATTTAAATGTAAATTTAACGGAAACTGATTGTAACAATCAAATCAGCTTGCGATATATATCCCATTGTGTTCGGAATGGGGGTAAAACGCTATGGACGACAGGCGGTGGACCTCGTTTAGAGGTCGTTTGAAAAAGTTGACTTTTTGGATTAAAATAAAATAATTAAATTAAAAAAAAAAAAAAAATTAATCTCTCCCTATTTCACGTTGGCCCCCCCCCCCTTTTCTCATATACACTTCGATCAGAAAAAAAAAAAAACCTAAAATTTAAAATCGCTCAGCCGACGCCACCCTCCAATGCTTCGCCGACGTCAAGCCACCACCGGAGGCGCCCGCCACCCAACCCCGACGTCCAGCCACCCCCGCCGCCTCTCCTTTTCCCCCCCCCCTCTCTAATTCGAGCTCGATTGTCTCGAATCCCCTGACCCCAAAAACCCGATGCCGCCCGCCTCCACGTCGAGCGCCACCAACCTCCGCCTGAAACCCCCCCCAGTCGACGCAGACAGCGTGAAGAACCCCCCCCCCTCACTCACGATGGTGCGGCAGTTCCCCCCCCCCCTCGGTAAGTATTTTGTAATTTGTTTTTGTTAATTTTAAAAACTGTATTTTGTTTATTTTAAAAACTGTATTTTGTTAATTTTAAAAACTGTATTTTGTTAATTTTAAAAACTGTATTTTGTTTATTTTAAAAACTGTATTTTGTTTGTTTTAAAAACTGTATTTTGTTTATTTTAAAAACTGTATTTTGCTAATTTTAAAAACTGTATTTTGCTAATTTTAAAAACTGGATTTTGTTTATTTTAAAAACTGTATTTTGTTTATTTTAAAAACTGATTTAAAAGAATAATAAAAACTGCATTTTTATAAAAGAGAAAAAAACTGATTTTTGGTTATATTTAAAGAAAACCGATTTTTGATAATATGAAAAAAACTGATTTTTGTTTAGTTTAAAACTGATTGGTTTAAAGGAAATTCAAAACTGATTTTTAAAAGTATTTTAAACTGATTTTATTTTAAAAAGAAAATGGTTTAAATTTTAAAAAGAAAAGGTTTAAACTTGAAAGGTAAAAGAGTTAAACTTTAAAAAGTAAGAGAAAAGATATGATCTTTTGAAATAAAAATTCGATTTTTATATATATAGTGACTACGGGCAATGAAGATGACGAAGAGGCGATAAAGAAGAAGATTTCTATCATTGAAGTGCCGTGGAGCTAGGATAGCTATAGGTGAGAATTTCTCACCTTTCAATTTCTTTTCTAATTATATATATATACTAGGATGCAGACGGTGCTTAGTAGCACCCGACACAATCGTCCACAGACCATGGACTTGTTTGTTTGGTTGCATAGATTAGTTGAATTATTTGTTTGAATTGAATTGTTTGGTGAGATGGAATTGATATGATTGATGTGTGAATGGCGTGGGCCTTCACTAGACCGGGGATAAGGCTAGGCCTCGTCCCGTTTCTAGTATCGTGCCGTTATGCCGCCGAAATTTTCTAAAATAAGTTAGAAAAATAAAAATAGCATTTTATTTAAAGAATGAACTGAATAGAAATTCATATGTTAAAATAAAATGTGTTATCGTTAAAAATATAATTTTTAACGTGAATGTGAATAAATAAATATTCATTTACAAATCAGACGGTTTGTTTATGTACACCTATTTGAATGACGTTGATTGGGTCGATAAATTTTACACATCGCCTAACTGCACAAATAAAATATGTGTTTGATTGTTTGAAACCCCACACGGGTGTTAGGATGAAATTTGAAGTTCACTCATCCTGATTGATTAAATATGTCGATCGATTGATTGACAGGCTGTTATAAGCGTTGAATATCTATATTTGATGCTTATACAGTGTAGTGCACTTTGGTTGATGGTTGATTATTTTCAATGCTATTATATACATGTGTTGTATGAAAATCCATATAATTAATTTTATATGGTAATTGATTGGGCCTCATTCCAGTTTTGAAAAAGAAATATTTGAAATAGAATATTTGAAAATAAAGGAATATATGAAGCCGTGTTGATTAGATTGACGCCATTTTGACGTGAACGATATTTATATCGATTTTAGAAAACGATTTCGAAATAAATTGAATTGAAAACGATTTCGAAATGAATTGAATTGAAAACGAATTCAAAATGAATTGAAAACGATTTCGAAATGAATTGAATTGAAAACGAATTCAAAATGAATTGAAAACGATTTCGAAATGAATTGAATTGAAAACGAATTCAAAATGAATTGAAAACGATTTCGAAATGAATTGAATTGAAAACGATTTCGAAATAAATTGAATTGAAAACGATTTCGAAATGAATTGAATTGAAAACGAATTCAAAATGAATTGAAAACGATTTCGAAATGAATTGAATTGAAGACGATTTCGAAATGAATTGAATTGAAAACGAATTCAAATGGAATTGAAAGCGAATTGAAATGAATTCAAATTGAATTGAAATTCGAATTGAATAGAAATGAATTTTAAAACGAATTTATAAAGAAGAATTCAATTTTGGCTTTGAATTGAAATAGAAGTTGAAATAGAATTTAAAACGAATTTAAAACTATGTATATAATCCGTTTTAAATAGGAATCGACGAAATATATATTATATATATTATATATATAATATAATGGCCTGAATAGAACGCGCCGCGCCGCGGTAGTTCGCGAATTTCGACCATTTATTTCAAACGGACATTGCGGGAGATCCGACCGTCGGATTCTCCTAAAACCGGAACCGTTGGGTTCGTATCGAAAAGAGCTTTCTAATGAAAATTAGAAATTTGAAATCTAACGGTTGGATTTGGAATTATGTCCAAATCAAATTCGAAAAAGGTCGCTGTAAGTGCAGTTCGATGGCCATTGATGGAAATCGACTGTACGGGCCTTGATAAAATTATTAAAAATAGTAATAATTTGTGTAAAATCATAAGAAATGATTTAGAAAGAATTGGGATGAAAAACTCCCTATTTGAAAAGATAAAAATAGATTTTTTATCGAAATGAACTAGTTTTGAACTAGAATTATAATTCTATTTATTTTTAAAATAAATAAATTGAATTTGAAAAGGGTTTTGAAAATAACCAAAATTTCCAATGATTGCATTGGAGTGGATTTGAATCGAAATTGTCTTCGGAATATTTCGATGTTGGAATTTGTGATTATACGGATGTTGTTACGGAAATTTGAAAGATATATATTTATATCGTTATTTCCAATACGACATTTGTTAATCGTAGAATTTGATATTGAATATAAGCCGATATATTTTCTATTCAGAGCCTTATATTGAATATCAAATGGGATTTGGGTTTGTCGTGAATGGTGTCTTCACTAACACTGTTCTTGAACCCAGTTGAGAAAAGATTAAATCTTTTTATTTAGATTTAATGAAGTGTACCAATTAAATAATATTTAATTGGAATTGAATTGATATTGATTTTTGGGTTTATCGTGAACAGTGTTTTAAACAACACTTGTTCTTTAACCCGATAATTAATGAATGTGATTTTGGGTTTATCGTGAACCGTGTTTTAAATGACACTGATTCTTTAACCCAGTTAACGATTAAAACTGAGTGGAGTTTTAATGAATCTTTAATTAGATTGAAAAGATCGAAAATGGAGTATCACCAGTTTTGCTCCAGGCGATAGTTAAATCTTTAATTAGATTTGAACGTGAAATGGTAATTGAATTTACCGATAACACTGTGGTGTTAGATATGAAGTATTACCAGTTTTACTTCATGGGATGAATAGGTTGGGATTGGGAAATTAAAACAAATGATTACTTCGGTAAGGTTCGCTAATCCCGACTAGTTTGAATTGATATTCAAAAATGGATTAAAGAATAAATTCAAGGAATTTATCTTTGATAAAATTAATGGGAATCTTTCCCTATGAATGTGAAATTTAGAAACTAACTGTCGGTTAGCCAAGCAGAATGGTTTTCTGGATATTGATCTGATGTTGGTTTCGGCCTTCGGGGTTAATATTTGGGAAATTATTCTCTTGATTAATTTACGGTTAGTGACTAATGAATTGGAATGAGGCGTATGTTGTGTTTGTGTAACACTTATTTAAAATATACGCGAGTTATTCGGAAAGACCGGGTTTATCCCATTCTGAATAACTGATACGACGATAAGTCGAAGATGAAGACGATGGTGGAAGACCGGAAGTCTTCACGTCGTTTGGGTGATAACTGATGATCTTGATTGGGCTGTACACCCAAGAAGATGGAAACAGTTGGTGATCGTCCAGACGTACTTGGAGATCGATGGATATGCGGGGTACTAGGTGCTCCCGGTTTCGTTCAGACCCAGAACGGACTTGCAAATGGACTGTGTGTCTGACATCGGATTTCATTCTGTGTGACTGATATCGGTTGCATAGGATGGTTTGCCTGTGTGGCATGCTAAGGTGCAAATGATCAAAGCTTCTGTTGAAAAGCAAAGTCTTGTGGTGATGATCAAAGCACGGCCTTTGTGGCGTAGCTTTGTGTAACGTTTACCTCGCGTGTTTCACACCCGGTATGAACCAAAAACGGGAGACGGACCTCAGGGAGGGCATGCGTTTCCTTCTAGATAAAAAGTGGCGTCAGTGGTTTTACACGCCCTGACGAGTTTGACTTATGTGGTTGTTGCTGTTGCGAGGCGCCTCGGATTGATCGGTCGTTCTCGAACCGATGGAGTCATTTAGTTGGCTCATTTACGCCCCAAAGGGCGGGGAAACGTAGTGTTCAGGCATTTTAATCCACATCGGTGGACCGGCCCTGACGATCCAAGGGTCACTCGAGCTCTGATCCTGAGACATGGGCTAGATTGTCTCGAATCGGTTGAGGACTATCTTTTGCCTCGGTTCATAGACGGAAATCCAATTTCCAAATACGTGACATTTGCGGTTTTAATTGTAATCCTATATATGGCGACATAGTGGGATGGGGCGCTTATGCCGCCTATGATTGATACTTATGATTTGAAGTTGTTTTATACACTTATAATAGTATCAAATGATTTGTTTTAAAACGTATCAAGCATTCTTTGGCTGTTATAAGGGAAAACCCTATCCTCGGCTGCGTTGCATTGTGTGATGGGACCTGGGTCTTATAACAGCTTCATTTTTCTTTATTTAGCATTGCGCTGTTTGTTTTATGCACTGGTATTCTTGGGAGGAAACCCGTTCCGTGTTATACGGCGTGGTCCCTTGATTTACCTGATGATTTAAAATAAAGATTAATAACTGTTTTAGTTCTCACACCAGTCACATGACTGACCTGGAGTTTATTGTTTTAACCTAAACTCTGGGTGCCCTTATTTTCGACACGGGCAGCTAGTAGTTTTGGTTTTGCAGATTTATATTCACAGGATCCTGGTTTACAGCTGGAACGATATCCGGAAAGCTTTGTATCCGTATATCTCTTTCTAGTTGTATATTGTATTATTTTCCGCTGCTATGTATTTAAATGTAATTTAAATCTCTGATATTTCTGTGTAATATTCATTTTTTTCTCTGTATATTCTTGTAATCTGATGCATTGTTGTTATATACAATGAAATGTTCTTCTGTATGCGTTCTGTTGTGGCTTGTTCTCGAACTATCCGTCGCTTTCCTTTACGGGGAAGTTACGGGTCTTTACATTCAAGCTCCTCCAAGTGTAACTGTAAAAGCCTGAAACACTTGACTGCCCGTACAAATTTGGGCACCCAAGAGTTTAGGGAAAACAAAACAAAATAAACTCTGGGTCAGTCATGGGACTGGTGTGAGTAAACTCCAACCACTTGTTTAACTTTCAAAACTCTTTTCGAAAGAAAAGGTAATAGTAAGACCAGCCCACACATAAACACGGACGGTTTTTATCTTACTATAACCCAAAACACTTTGATATCAAATCCAATGATATTATAATAATGTCTACATCAAATAAATAATCAAATAGCAGAACGCTTGCATCTCACGCTCCACATATATAGCATATAATCAAAAACCGCATGGCTCTGATTGGAGATTGGATTTC
Source organism: Allium sativum (assembly GCA_030737875.1). Taxonomy (NCBI): domain Eukaryota; kingdom Viridiplantae; phylum Streptophyta; class Magnoliopsida; order Asparagales; family Amaryllidaceae; genus Allium; species Allium sativum. The sequence goes on from CM060916.1 coordinate 780,505,363, forward strand.
CAACATGACAAGGTATGGGACCACCTTCCGATGATGTATCTCTAGAGGCAAATACACCTGGGTTCAACAAGAACGTCTTGCAACCCGGCCCACACATGACCGACCACTCATTTCGCTTGAGTGTATCGAATGTATATCACCAACGGTTGGACTCAAACCACCGTTTCCCGAATGGGCAGAATCGATAGATTTAGAAACAAAAGGAATTTCTCTAGATAGGTGATTATACACCCTAGTGGGTGCGACCCACATAGCCATGCTGCCTGCCCGATTTTTGTCCTTTCCCGGTTGTTGAGGCCTGAGGCTACGCATACTTACCATTCATCGATAACACAATCACTTTGAATGCCACATCGTCAGATCCGTTAATCACTAGTTGAGTTTGCACAAATATTCTGGATATTATGCTAAGGGATAAATCCGTTGCAACCATATATATATTCATACAGACCAACCCATTTGATCATTGGAAATACTCTGTCAGACATTCGTCCATATACGTTCGTTCTGGGATCGAACGACACCGAAGGCACTATTTCTATAAATAGAAAAGCCCTTGCACTTTACTCCGTCTTCAATATATTCAGCATACTTGGTTCGCAATGCTTATGCCGATACGGAGTGGTTCTTCGGATAATAATCCAACCGGTCTCTCCATATTGACAACGATGGTCAAAAACTTCGATAGTCTGTGATTTAACTATCGAATAAAAACAAGTGTTCATCCAAACATATCAAACAAATCACTGGGCCATTTAATTAATATTTTATTAATTAAACCACTTCTCTATTTCCTCTATCAATATTTGTTACTCAAATATTTTCCATAACCATCTTGCCTCTTTACGCCATTTGGAAAACGTTTCCAAATATCAACTTCTTTTATTTTCTATATATTAGAAAAATCTCTATTTGCAATTGGAAACAATTCCAATCACTTATCTCTATCCCTTTTTGTTTACAACATTCGATTTTTATATTCACTTTACTATCGAATTCAATACGTCGATACAATGATTTCAAATTATCAAAATATCTTAAAAATATTCTAACTCCTTAAATTTCCGGAAAAATTCGCCATAACCTCCCCTGTATCGGGAGCATCGGGAAATTTCAAATAGCTTCCCGGTATCTTCCTCAATCAAAAAGAAAAAGGAAAAGCCAAGCGGCTTGCCGATACGGCGCATAAAACCCATATATGAATTTAAACATGTACCTTTTTTGTCGGGCACATAACTAAAAATCTTCATATACTCCATCCCATATCTGTTTAACACCTGTTCACCTGTTTCTAATTCAATTCAACTCAATCCATTCGTTTGAATTAAACTTTGAATCGTTTGAATTCAGTTTCGCTCAATTATTCTTTAATTAGCCTTTTGCCTATTTCACTTCTTTGTTGAACATAACATGTTCAAACAAATATTTACTTGTTCATAACCAAATTGAATTACAACTTCATACACTCGTTTGACTCAATTCGTTAAAGTAATTCTTTAACTAACTTTCTGTCTATCTTGCTTGTATACTTGAATATAACACGTTTTTAAATATATTTTCACTTACTTATCAATCAATTGAATTCAAATTTCAATTTTAGTTCTATATTCGATTTCGAATATATATTTACAATCCCAAATTTCACTTTCCAAGTTCGATTTTTAGTTCAACTCGCTTAACTAATTTTTCTTTAGTTGATTCTATTCAATAATCGAAAATATGATTATTGTCTCAAAAATCATCTTCATTACTTCACTTGAGTCCATATTTATTTTCTAACTCAAGTCTAGATTTTTAAATGAAAATCCGGATTTTTATTTGCTTAAAAATCCCAATATTTATATATAAAATCCATTATGGTTTATAATGGTTTATGGTGCTGCATTTTTGAAATTTTGATTTTGACATAACTCAAAATTTTTACGACGAAATTCAGATTTTTCTCCTTCATTAGAAAACTATTATCAAATTGGCCCTGACGTTTCTTGTTTCAAAGAATTCCGACTTCAATCGAGTTCTATATATTCAATTGAAGTTCGAATCGCCAATTTACGAACGGCAGCGCTGCGGCGAGTTCGTTTTGATTATATTTATAAATATAAACTTTTTAAACTTCGAACTTCTTTAAAATGAATTCGACTCCATTTAACTCTGCTTGATTCAAATTCAAATCTCACTTTTATTTGAATTCTAAATTCAAATTCCAATTCCTTTTCTATTTGATATTCAAATTCAATACTTGAATTTCTATTTGAATCTCCTATATTCAAATTCGATGTTTGAATTCATTTGAATTCTCTTATTCAAACTTTATATTTAAATTCCATTTGAACTTCTATATTCCCATTTCTATATTTGAATTCTATTGGAATTCAAATATTCAAACTCCTTTTTAAACTCTATATTCAAAATCCCATAGTTTAAAACTCATTTGAATTTCATATTCAAATCCCATAGATCAAATCCTATTTGAATTCAATTTGAATCTCTTATATTCAAAGTTCATTTTCCATTTGAATTCTAATAGTCAAATTCATTTCCAGCCCCATTTGAATTCTAATATTCGAATTTATTTTTAACACCATTTGAATTTCTTCACTCAAACCCATTTGAATTCCCCTAAATTCAAATCCCATTTCAAAACCCTTTGGATTTCTTATTTTGAAATCCTAATTTGAAATTTCTATTTCCAATTCTACTTCGAAGATCTTATTTCCAAAGTTTATTTCAAATTCCTTTTTTGAAATCTCACATTCAAATTCCTACTTGAATTTCTATATTCAATTTCAAGTTCAAATTCAATACTCGAATTTCTAATTCAAATCTCTATTCAAATTTCATATTTAAACTCCATTCAAATCTCTATTCAAATTTCATATTTAAATTCCATTCAAATCTCTATTCAAATTTCACATTTAAATTCTTCCTTGAAATTCTATATTTCAAATTTTATTTTGAAATTCTACATTCAAATCTCTATTTGAATTTCTTTATTCGAATTCCTTTGAATTCAAGTTTTATTTTATTCCTTGAATTCAAATTCTATTTATTCAAGTTCTATTTGAACTTCTATTTGAATTTCTAATATTCAATCTCTTCTTAAAATTCAAATATTTAAACCCCTTTTAAAATTCAAATATTATACTCAAATTTCATTTGAGTTATATATTTAAAAAAATTCACTTCACATCTTATTTTTGAAATTTCATTTCAAATTCAAGTTTCACACTTGTATTTCTATTTCCGAATTATCAAATGATAATTCTTTTTCACTTCATTTATAACTTCGTTATAAAAGAACTATTTATAAACTTCGTTTATAAAGAACTACTTGTTTTATTTTTCAAAACAAGTTTTATATTTTTATTCCCATTTAAAATTCAAATTCTATTTTAAAAATAGAATTTTCCCTTTTTAAATCTCCAATATCCTTCCACGATATTTTAAATAAATTAACACTTAGCCCAGTGATATTTAAAACAATCAAATCACCCAATTTTCAATCATTTGATTTTTAACACATCATATATGAATATATGAAATCAGCAAACAACAAACAGATAATATATTTTTGAGGAATCCAGTTGGATTCCTCCAACCTGTTTTCCTGCATCCACAGATGTTAGCACATAAATAATACCCATTCTGCTTCGTGGCAGAATATCGCGGTATAGAAGGTCATCCACTAATCATAGCGTGGGGCGTATAGGGTAATCATCCGCTATGAAACTGCGGGCATCCGCTAATGAGACTGCGGGAATCCAACCAATCAATCAACCCAATATATATATATATATAGCCTAAATAACTAATATATATAAAACAACCAGAAAGCATTCACACAAGCAACAAACAATTATTTTTAATGAAATAAAAATAATTCTAAAGGTGAGTGAGATTTACTCACATTGGTTTTTCTTTTGCTGAATATCCAATTTACTCCTTATCATCTCAGCTACCCATTTACTTGTATCGTCTCAAATGATACCTAACATCACGATTTATTTATTTTCATTAATCGATTAAGTTGTTATTAATTTAAATAATTATTAAAATAATTAAATAAATTATCCCATGTATAATTAAATTAAAGAAAAATGTATACCTCGATGTTACTACCTATATCGAACTATATCTTCAAACATCATCGACCTAATCGCCACTGAAATCCTTGTCCAAGACACTTCGACATCACCAAGCTGCTAGTACCAACGTACTGCAGAACCCATCGCGACTTCACCATTCAACCTCAGCGCCATCGTCCACTGGTTTGACTTCACAGCGTCGGCCTTCTCACCCTTCAAGTTCGAAGACTGTCATCCCAAAATAAAACCGATCTCCTCACAGTAGAGCACGACATCCAACCCTCGAAGTCCACAAGTTCCGACTCCATCAACTACTCAGCATCATCCCCCAAAAGCCACCGCAGTTGACCAGAACCACCCTACCGAACACCCAATCTCCATCGCACCCTCTTCTGAAAGTCGCAGCCTTGAATTTGAACCCCGACATCACTGACCTCGCCTCCGAACTCGAGCAGACATCCCCTTTTGAATCCCGAAATCACAGCCCTAGTTCGTTCCCTCAGTCGACGTCCAGGTGATCGCGCCTGACTCTGGTGATTCAAACGTGATCGTTTGCGGATGTAAGGGAGGATGGAGCTTCCGATTTTGAAGGGAATTTTGATTTCGATTTAGAAATGGTTGGGAAAGAACTCGAAAGAATGAAAAGAAGGAACCGTGATTTTTGATTTCCAGAAAAGAATGAGGAGGGTAACTGTGGTTTTTATAAGGGCGGAGGGAGACAGTAGTATACGGCCATTAAAATGATGTTTCTTGTGATTTGAAGGTGGAAGACCATTTTTCCTGCTCGAGGAAGCAATTTAGGTCTGCGCCATAAATGGTTAGGTCGGCTTGAAGAACGCATGCGGGGTTAAGTACAGACAGTAATTAAATTTGATTTGAATTTTTTATTTAGTTTTCTATTCCAAGATATTTTACGGTTCCCAACCTCAACCCCAAACCCCTATTTTAAATTAACGAATTATATTAAATACGATTTAAAATATAACTTGATTTTAAACATTAAATCCATCGATAAAAATCTATTATTATCGTTCTATTCGATATTAAATCATATAATGATTTTTAAACTGATAAATTCCAAAATAAAAATCCATTTTTTTTTTTTTTGAATCAATATTTAAAACCATACTAAATATTTAAAATAACTGTTCAAAAATCTGGGTCGTTACAGCGTAGCTTCTAGCCTCATCAACCAGTAAATGACAGAAATCAAGCAGGTAGCATGGCTAAGTCGGTCGCTCCGAAGTAGGGTGTATAATCATCTGATCTAGAGTATCATTTATTTCTCAAAATCTATTGTCGATACTGTCCCATTCGGGAAATGGTTGCTGATCCCAACCGTTGGTGATATACATTCGATACGCTCAAGCGAAATGAGTGGTCGGTCATGTGTGGCCGGGTTGCAAGATGTTATTGTTGAACCCAGTCTATTCCTCTCTGGAGGTACACTAGCTAAAGGTGGTTCCATTCTTTGTCATAGTTGGAAATCCATTACCCAATACGTGCTTGCGGTTTTGATTGTATACTATATATGTAGAACGTGAGATGAAAGCGTTTCTGCTAGAAGATTATTATATTGTGGCTGATAGACATTATTATAATATCAAAAGGTTTTTGATATAAAGATAATTTGGATTCTCATAAGGAAAAAAAACCCGTTCTGTTATACGGCGTGGTCTTATGAGATATCGTTTACTTGTTCGAACTGTTATAAACTGTTTTACTCATACCAGTCCCATGACTGACCCGGAGTTTATTTGTTTTGTTTTCCCTAAACTCTTTGGTGTCTAATTTGTACGGGCAGTCAAGTAGTCGGGATTTACAGATATACTGGAAGAGCTTGGAGCAGGAGGCTTCAGGATTATATAGCTATGGTTATTTCCGTTGTGTTGTAAGTGTTGTACTCTGATAATGTTATTGTATACATATAATGATTTTATTTCAAGGATATATTATCTATTATATGTTGTTCGTTCCGCTGTGAGATTCGTGTTAATCTGATGTTGTGTTCTTCTTCTTCTTCTATTCTAAGTTTCTATCTTATCTATCCTCACCCTCTAATTTCTTTCATTTATGACCGGTATTTTCGATCATTGGATGTTCGATATGTGTTGTATATCGGATAACCGAAGTCTTCAAAAACCCGGGTCATTACAGTAGAAATACGCCATTTTAACTTGAATGGAATTTTTTGTCGATTTTATTCATTTTATAACGAATATGGAAAATATTTGATTTTAAAATTTAGTATTTTGAAAATATTATCATTTTAATATTATAATGATATGAAATATTCAATTTTGATTTAAAATTGAAATGGAAGTTGGAATTGTTTTTAAAACGAATTTATAAACGTTTTATAAAATATGTTTTGAATGGGAATTGATGAAATATAATAAATAAATATATATTTAAATAGTTTGAATAGAACGTGTCGCGCAGCTACCGTTTGTGAATTTTGACCATTGACTTTGAATGGATGTAAAGGGAGATCCGACCGTCGGATTCTCCTAAAACCAGAACCACTGGATTCGTATCGAAAAGAGAATTCGAACGATAATAAGAGATTTGAAATTTAACAGCGAAATTCTAAAATAAGTTCAAATCAGTTTTGGAGAAGGTTGCTATGGATGAAGTTTGGTGGCCGATACTGGAAACTAACTATAAGGGCCTCGAATAAATTATTAAAAATATGAATAAATTATGTAAAATCATAATAAATGATTTGAAATGATTTTGGATGAAATATTTCATGTTTGTAAAGATAAAAAAATATATTTTTATCAAGTTGTTTACCAACTTACGTAAAGAACTGAAATGAATTGATATGGTTTTAATATAACCAGAATTTTTCAATGTATGAATTGGAATGGATTTGAATGGAAATAATCTTCGGAATATTTCAATATTGGATTCCGTGATTATACGGATATCATCGAGGAATTTGGAAGATACAGGTATCCTTATTCCTAATAATATATCAGTTGGTTTCATAATTTGATATTGAATATAAGTCGATATGATTTCTATTCAAAGCCTTGTATTTAATATCGAATTGGATTTGGGGTTTGTCATGAATGGTATCTTTAGTAATATCGTTCTTAAACCTAGTTGACAATAGAATACGTCTTTTCATTAAGATTTAATGTGATTTTCCAATTAGTGAATATAATTGGAATTAAAGGAAAGTCGATTTTGGGTTCGTCGTGAATGGTATCTTTAATAATACCATTGTAGTATCCCGTTGTGAATGGTATCTTTAATAATAGAAATTTGGATTCAAATTCAATATATAGATTTAAATTTTGATTTTAACAGAAACTGATCAAAACGATCGAATCTGTAACGAACCGGGAAAAGACGACCTTGGTTATCCGATATATAACACCTATCGAACAATCAAAAGTCGAAATTACCGGATAGTCCAAGAAAGAAATTAGAGGGTGAGGATAGATAAGATAGAAAATTAGAACAGAAGAAGAAGAACACAACAACATCAGAGTAATACGAATCTCACAGCGGAACGAATAAAATATAATAGACAACATATCTTGAAATCAAAGTAGTATATGTATATCATACCATTATCAGAGTACAACACTTTCATCACAGCGGAATAATCAATAGCTAGAAAAAATCTTGAAGCCTCCTGCTCCAAGCTCTTCAAGCATACCTGTAAATCCTGACTACTTGACTGCCCGTACAAATTTGGGCACCCAAGAGTTTAGGGAAAACAAAACAAAATAAACTCTGGGTCAGTCATGGGACTGGTGTGAGTAAACTCAAATCATTTGGTTTAACTTTCAAAATTCTTTTCAAAAGAAAAAATAATCGTAAGACCAATCCACTCATAAATACGGATGGATTTTACCTTACGATAACCCAAAACACTTTGGAAATCATATATTATCTGATATTATAATAATGTCTAATCACAAGTAATTAAAATATAGTAGAACGCTTGCATCTCACGCTCTACATAGATAATATACAATCAAACTCGCAGGCACTTATTGGAGATTGGATTCACACTTGACAAGGTATGGGACCACCTTCCGAACGTGTATCTCTAGAGGCAAATACACTGGGTTCAACAAGAACATCTTGCAACCCGGCCCTCACATGACCGACCACTCATTTCGCTTGAGTGTATCGAATGTATATCACCAACGGTTGGGATCAGCAACCGTCTCCCGATAAGGGACAGCATCGATAGATTTAAGAACAAAAGGAATTGATCTAGATAGGTGATCATACATCCTAATGGGTGCGACCCACATAGCCATGCTGCCTGCCCGATTTTTGTCATTTCCAGGTGGATGAGGCTTGAGGTCATAACGTATCTTTTGACAGATCCCACCTCCATTACTTTGAATGCCACATCGTCATACCCGCCAAATCACAAATTGATTTCACCAAAAATACCACGGGTATACAGCTAAGAGAAACGAATTCCTCCGCCACCAAACGTAAGTACGTTTGAAGAGATCAACTTACGCGATCCTTTGAATATACTCTGTCAGACATTCGTCCATTCACGTTTGTCCTGGGACTGGACAAACCGAAGGCACTATTCTGTAAATAGGATAGCCCTTGCATAACTCCGTCTTCAATATATTGAGCATACTTGATTTGCAAAGCTTATGCCAATACGGAGTGGTTCTCTGGATAATAATCCAACCGGTCTCTTCATATTAACAACGTAAAATGGTCAAAACTTTGATAGTCGGTGTTTTAACTATCAAATGAAAACATGTCGGTGTGCAAACAACGATATTATTCCCGAAGGAAATTCTATCGAACAATCATCATTTCATCCATTCGTTCATTCCCCTATTCCTGTTGTTTAATGTTTCGTATTCACTATATTTAGAAAATATATATCATTATCATTGGAAAACATTTCCATCTCTTGTTTCTATATTCAGAAAACAATTCTGCTTCTCATTTGGAAAACATTTCCAAATCTCCTTCATTTGATTAAACAGATGTTTGAATAAACATCACTATGCCAAATCTCTTTCATTTGGTTTCCACTTAACCACTTTTCACCATCGAATCTTAACCATTTCTTAGTTAAAAACGAAGTCAATCAAGTTGGGGTATAGTTACCTCTCAGACCTTAACTGAACAACATTTCTAACTTCGAAATAGGCAAAGTTCATCTTTCTAAATCTTTAACACTTCTTTACGACATCCTCGGATTTTATTTACAAATCCGCTTCTCGTACGGAAAAACACTTGATTATAACAATGGTGTTATAATGCCCTGCATCCGAATTATAATGACTTTATAAATACTTTGATTTTCTAACTCGAATAAATAACGAACTAAATTATTAACTCATACTCGGTTAACTCTAAGCTATAACTCTTATTCAATTTACTCTTATTCTATTTAACTCTCACTGGACTAACCCTTGTTCAGATAACTCGGTCTGATTTACTCATTTTGACCCACTTACTTGATCAGTTCAACTGGACTAACTTAGCTTAATTAACTCGACTAAATTACTTTTATCAATTAACTAATATTCAACTTGACACCATTCGCTCGACTCTAGATCGCAGCGATCACAATGGTTACGCCTGATTCCCTCAGGAAACACCCGACCGCCTTAGGCTATCTGCAGCCCTGCGAATTACGCTAGCAGTCGTGCTCACTGGTATCTTATCTTAAATGACTACTTCTGTTTAACTCTATCTCGAATAACTAAATTCGAGCAAATCTAATTGATTAACTAATATTCCATCATCCCTCATTCGATTACTATATTTGGATAACTCTAGTTCGATTAGACTCTAATCGATTAACTCTAACTGATTAACTCTAATTGGTTAACTCTAACTAAATAACTCTAAATGTTTACTCCAACGGTTTAACTCTACGGTTTAACCCTAACGGTTTAACTCTAACAGTTCAACTCTAATAGTTTAACTCTAACGGTTGATCTCAATCAATTTGTTTTATTGGATTAACTCTATTGGATTAACTCTCTTGGCTCAACCCATTTCAAATAACAAATATTCAATAAACTCCCTTTCGAATAAACTGATATTCGATAGCTTTACTTCGAATAACTCTTATTCGATAAATTCTCTTTCATACATATTCAGTTTCAAATATCGATGTGGAAATCGATTTTTACTTCTCTATATAAGTCTTGACTTATATACTCTATTTACCCAAAGATAAATAACTAAATTAATTTATAAAACTTTATTTATAAATTAACCTTCTCACTTTATCTGTTAAAACAGATCTCTCTTAAATATTCACTTTGAATTCATGATCTGTTTACCCGTGTGCGAAGCACGGGTCGAAACTCTTCCTAGTGTAAAATTCTCCTTTATTACACTTCTATCCATTTTCAAGTACTCCATTATTCTATTTAATTTCTAAATGAATAATTCCTTTCCATAACTCAGTTCATTTTCTTGATAAATATCCCTTTTAATCCATTTATAATTGTTTTACAAATATTCCTTTCTATTTCCATTTTGTAAATATTTTTCAAATGATTTCCTTTTTATTCCTATTTGTAATTGTTTACAAATAATTCCCTTTCTATCTTATTTGTAAATGATTTACAAATATTTTCCCTTTTCTTTTCTATTTATTCTATTTGCAAAATGATTTGCAAATATCTCCCTTTTTCCTTATTTTGCCAATATTTGTCCTTATATTTGTTTTACAAATATTTTCTCTATATTTATTTACAAATATGTTTTCTCTATATTCTTTGATTTATAAAATGTTTTCTTTAATAAACCAATATTTTCCATATATAAAATCCGTTGATTTTATATAAATAATCTACTTTCAAAATATTCTTGGAAATCCCTTTTCACTTTTCAGTATCGCTTATGGTATAAAAATACCAATTCAAAAGGGTTAATTTTCCATCCAAAACACACAGGGTCAGCCGATGATATAGCACATCATATATAAGAATACATATATGAAAAATAGTAAAATAAATGTTGAGGAACCCAGTTGGGTCCCTCCAACCTGTTCCCTCTGCATCCACAAATGTCAGTCCACATAAATAACATGAGTATAAAATATTCTGATAAACAGAATCAATATCTCGATACGATTTATATATATCGTTATCGATAATTTCAATCAACTGACTAGCAGTTCAACCAAACAACCAACACACAGCAATTCAACCAATATTTATCAATTCTAAAAATACTTTATAAAAATATAAAGTGTTCAGAGTTAGTGAGATTTACTCACATTGGACGGTTTATCGTTGAATAACGATAATCGGTCATTGATTTGGTTCAGGCGTTTAATTTTGCCATAAATCCAAACGAGCTCCAATCCACTTGCGGTCAGTTCCATTGTGTAGTGCTTGTCCATACGATCCCAACGGATCCTGTTTCGTTAAATTTCGTTAATGTATGCAAAAGTTATGCTATTTACAATATTTACCTAATTTAAATGAATATATATATTTAATTAAATTAATTAAATTATTTTTATCTTAATTAATTTCTAATTGCGTTATAAGCCAAATTACCTTTCCTGCCCTTCTAAAAAATCCTACTTTCTCATCTCTAGCCATATCCAATTTTTCTTTAAAATTGAAAAACCATTTTAATATTAATTAAATTTAATTTTCAAATAAAATATTTAAAAATATTCATTTAATTATAACTTAAAAATTTTAACCCGGATCAAAAATCTGCTTCCACTCATTTTAAAGTATTTTCCGATAAGAATCCAACAGTCCTTGTTCCGTGGAAATCCGACTTGTTTTGAAAAAGTTATAAGCTTTTAAAGTTTATGGTTAAAAATTACGAAAATGCCCCTGGTCTGTTTTAAATTCAAATTAAATTTAAAATTTAAAATTTAAAATTTAAATTAATCATCCCATCCGTCGGATCAGTTAGGGATAGCCAGGGAGAGCAGGAAACTATATTTTCCAAACTCAAGCCTTAGACACTATCCTCTCTGTCACCCTTAGAATGTTCTGATATTTATTTTTTTCAAATTCTATTTTAATTATAATATATATATATATATATTACACAAATAAATAAATAAATAAATAAATATTATTTAAAAACTTACCCCGCGAAGCCCAAGCCTCTGCCTAAGAGTCCCTAGCTCCCCGTCTTGCCCTCCTTTCTCCCTTCCTTTCCTTTTCCCTATTTCCTAATATTTTATTATTATTTCTGCCATTGCCAAAGCTTGAAAGAGGAGGAGGAGGATGGATTTTAAAATGAAAGGGGGGGGCTATTTATAGCCGAAGGAGTCACATGGATTGCTAAGGTGGCGCGAATCTAACGGTCGAAAATGGATGGCTAGGATTAATCCTTAAATTAATTAAATTATAAATAAATTTAATAATTTATGAATAGTAAAGTGTGTTTTCTCAACCCTATTCGGACGTTAATTTGACTTACTTATTGATACCTTTTCCAAAATCTTTTTCAACCATGTTGTTCAATTTTTCTTGCTCTTCAATACTATATAAAAATATATCAATTTTGAATTTGTTTGAACTTTCAAATAATTTAAATTCAAATTCAAAATAGTGTTTTGTTTTAGTTTCAACACCTTCCGGTCTCATGTTGGAGTATCAAACGATAACGGTTTTCAGAAATTCTTCCACCATCTGGTCCGGTTTTTAACGTACTTCAATCTTATGTATTCAAATCAAAAATCGGAGTTCGTTTAGATTTTCAAATAATTTATTTAAATTTTGTTTCCTTAATAACTTTCTATATCCGTTATAGGATTTTCCAAGATTTCATATATAGCTAATATCCTATGTTTAGAATTTTCCTGGATAGGTCTCAGGTTCCAGTTTTGTCGTTAGCATTAGCAAATTCCAATTACCGTCAAAATTTAGTTCAAATTTTAGCCTTTTATTTTTCCTTTTCCACATACGAATGCCATTTTTGACGTAACTTGGTTGGTTACCTAATTTCATCATTTCAGATTTAATGAAACTGATTTCATCGAAATCCGAGTTCGTTAGCTACTACATCCTTTGTAAACGTACTATTTTAAATTAAAAATTTATCCTTTTATACTGCCAGTTCACATTATATTGCAGATCCACTAAATTTCTTCCATTTCGGAACAAAATAAAATATTCAAAATTATTGAAATTAAACCATTTAGAATTCCAAAATAATAAAAAAAAAACATTTTTAAATAATAACTAAATGGTCAAAAAATCTGGGCCGTTACATTCTTTCCCGCTTAAAATAATTTCGTCCTCGAAATTGCTAAGGTAGAAAAATGAACTTTATAACTAGGTTAAAATTATTTATTTACTCCGGTTTCACTAAACAAATTAATTCTAATTAATTTATTAATTTATTTCTATAAACGAAAATTTCAAAAATTCTGAAAATTTTCTAACATTCGAAATTTCTGAAAAATTTCGCCAGCACCTCCTTTGTACTGGTCAATAGCTCAAACTCCAACTCGCCTCTTTAGACCTTCTTCAATCCAAAAGAAAATCAAACAGCCAAGTGGCTTGCCAAACAGGCTCATAAATCTCATCAAACTCATATGAATATATACGTGTACCTTTTTGTCGGCATTCAATTCTGCTATCAATTTAGCATATACCACTATCATCCCAATCAAACTCCCAAACACTTTTATCTTCAACAAGACCATCCGCTTATAACCAAGCCAAATTTCAATCAAACTGCAATTCCAACCTCAATTCAAATTTCTTGCTCGACCATCCATTTCTATCCCAGATTATCTCTAATCAAGTCCAATTCTACTTGATACCATTCTATTTCAATTCAACTCAATTTCCACTGAACTGGCTTCAATTCAATTTCAAATTTTCTTTCACAAATTTCTATTTAATTTGTGTTTATTTCAATAATCTGTACCTGGGAATTTCAAATAGCTTTGCCTTTTCCAAAAATCAAATATCCCTTTGGAATATCAAAACAACTCGGTTTTTCAAAACAATTAAAAACAAAATCTTTGGTAGTAATCTGTCACTTACAAACTCGAAAATGAGCACCGATGATGTCCGGATCAACATCGGAATTTATTTTCCAGCTATCGAAGTGAGTTCAATACTATAGCACTTTCAAAACCCATTTTTAAACATTTTCATTTTGAAATTCATTTCAAAATATCCCTTTTCAATGCTTGTAACAAATTTAAAATCTCCCAGGATTTTAAAATTCACATATATTCAATTTAATTCCATTTACAACGCTTATTCAAATTTTAGCAAATTTTAATTCCAATTCTGAACTTAAATTCAGATTTAATTCATCTGATTTCATATATTTCACTTATATGAATTTTGATTTGTTATTTACATAACCATTCCACATTTTATAATCTTATTCGATTATAATCACAACCAACACATTCAATATACTATAATAATTTCAAATATCTATACTTTGCTTATATCAAAATATAATTTGGGTAAAATTATTTCATTCACCCTTTTTCAAAACATACTGTGTCGGTTCATCGTATTCAAGTGTTTATAAACTCCTATTGATACAGTGGATCAAACTGATCGACTAGAACTCATAAACAACTCAACCAATAAATCTCCACAATATAAAACCATTTTTATATCAAATAACAAATACGTTCACTCGTATATATACACTCAAACTCAGTCTAGGGCATTACTAACCCCATCTCTACTGAGTCACGCCACAGAGCCAAGGTAATACTTAACCTTCAGCTCTGATACCACTGTAACGAACCGGGAAAAGACGACCTTGGTTATCCGATATATAACACCTATCGAACAATCAAAAGTCGAAATTACCGGATAGTCCAAGAAAGAAATTAGAGGGTGAGGATAGATAAGATAGAAAATTAGAACAGAAGAAGAAGAAGAACACAACAACATCAGAGTAATACGAATCTCACAGCGGAACGAATAAAATATAATAGACAACATATCTTGAAATCAAAGTAGTATATGTATATCATACCATTATCAGAGTACAACACTTTCATCACAGCGGAATAATCAATAGCTAGAAAAAATCTTGAAGCCTCCTGCTCCAAGCTCTTCAAGCATACCTGTAAATCCTGACTACTTGACTGCCCGTACAAATTTGGGCACCCAAGAGTTTAGGGAAAACAAAACAAAATAAACTCTGGGTCAGTCATGGGACTGGTGTGAGTAAACTCAAATCATTTGGTTTAACTTTCAAAATTCTTTTCAAAAGAAAAAATAATCGTAAGACCAATCCACTCATAAATACGGATGGCTTTTACCTTACGATAACCCAAAACACTTTGGAAATCATATATTATCTGATATTATAATAATGTCTAATCACAAGTAATTAAAATATAGTAGAACGCTTGCATCTCACGCTCTACATAGATAATATACAATCAAACTCGCAGGCACTTATTGGAGATTGGATTCACACTTGACAAGGTATGGGACCACCTTCCGAACGTGTATCTCTAGAGGCAAATACACTGGGTTCAACAAGAACATCTTGCAACCCGGCCCTCACATGACCGACCACTCATTTCGCTTGAGTGTATCGAATGTATATCACCAACGGTTGGGATCAGCAACCGTCTCCCGATAAGGGACAGCATCGATAGATTTAAGAACAAAAGGAATTGATCTAGATAGGTGATCATACATCCTAATGGGTGCGACCCACATAGCCATGCTGCCTGCCCGATTTTTGTCATTTCCAGGTGGATGAGGCTTGAGGTCATAACGTATCTTTTGACAGATCCCACCTCCATTACTTTGAATGCCACATCGTCATACCCGCCAAATCACAAATTGATTTCACCAAAAATACCACGGGTATACAGCTAAGAGAAACGAATTCCTCCGCCACCAAACGTAAGTACGTTTGAAGAGATCAACTTACGCGATCCTTTGAATATACTCTGTCAGACATTCGTCCATTCACGTTTGTCCTGGGACTGGACAAACCGAAGGCACTATTCTGTAAATAGGATAGCCCTTGCATAACTCCGTCTTCAATATATTGAGCATACTTGATTTGCAAAGCTTATGCCAATACGGAGTGGTTCTCTGGATAATAATCCAACCGGTCTCTTCATATTAACAACGTAAAATGGTCAAAACTTTGATAGTCGGTGTTTTAACTATCAAATGAAAACATGTCGGTGTGCAAACAACGATATTATTCCCGAAGGAAATTCTATCGAACAATCATCATTTCATCCATTCGTTCATTCCCCTATTCCTGTTGTTTAATGTTTCGTATTCACTATATTTAGAAAATATATATCATTATCATTGGAAAACATTTCCATCTCTTGTTTCTATATTCAGAAAACAATTCTGCTTCTCATTTGGAAAACATTTCCAAATCTCCTTCATTTGATTAAACAGATGTTTGAATAAACATCACTATGCCAAATCTCTTTCATTTGGTTTCCACTTAACCACTTTTCACCATCGAATCTTAACCGTTTCTTAGTTAAAAACGAAGTCAATCAAGTTGGGGTATAGTTACCTCTCAGACCTTAACTGAACAACATTTCTAACTTCGAAATAGGCAAAGTTCATCTTTCTAAATCTTTAACACTTCTTTACGACATCCTCGGATTTTATTTACAAATCCGCTTCTCGTACGGAAAAACACTTGATTATAACAATGGTGTTATAATGCCCTGCATCCGAATTATAATGACTTTATAAATACTTTGATTTTCTAACTCGAATAAATAACGAACTAAATTATTAACTCATACTCGGTTAACTCTAAGCTATAACTCTTATTCAATTTACTCTTATTCTATTTAACTCTCACTGGACTAACCCTTGTTCAGATAACTCGGTCTGATTTACTCATTTTGACCCACTTACTTGATCAGTTCAACTGGACTAACTTAGCTTAATTAACTCGACTAAATTACTTTTATCAATTAACTAATATTCGACTTGACACCATTCGCTCGACTCTAGATCGCAGCGATCACAATGGTTACGCCTGATTCCCTCAGGAAACATCCGACCGCCTTAGGCTATCTGCAGCCCTGCGAATTACACTAGCAGTCGTGCTCACTGGTATCTTATCTTAAATGACTACTTCTGTTTAACTCTATCTCGAATAACTAAATTCGAGCAAATCTAATTGATTAACTAATATTCCATCATCCCTCATTCGATTACTATATTTGGATAACTCTAGTTCGATTAGACTCTAATCGATTAACTCTAACTGATTAACTCTAATTGGTTAACTCTAACTAAATAACTCTAAATGTTTACTCCAACGGTTTAACTCTACGGTTTAACCCTAACGGTTTAACTCTAACAGTTCAACTCTAATAGTTTAACTCTAACGGTTGATCTCAATCAATTTGTTTTATTGGATTAACTCTATTGGATTAACTCTCTTGGCTCAACCCATTTCAAATAACAAATATTCAATAAACTCCCTTTCGAATAAACTGATATTCGATAGCTTTACTTCGAATAACTCTTATTCGATAAATTCTCTTTCATACATATTCAGTTTCAAATATCGATGTGGAAATCGATTTTTACTTCTCTATATAAGTCTTGACTTATATACTCTATTTACCCAAAGATAAATAACTAAATTAATTTATAAAACTTTATTTATAAATTAACCTTCTCACTTTATCTGTTAAAACAGATCTCTCTTAAATATTCACTTTGAATTCATGATCTGTTTACCCGTGTGCGAAGCACGGGTCGAAACTCTTCCTAGTGTAAAATTCTCCTTTATTACACTTCTATCCATTTTCAAGTACTCCATTATTCTATTTAATTTCTAAATGAATAATTCCTTTCCATAACTCAGTTCATTTTCTTGATAAATATCCCTTTTAATCCATTTATAATTGTTTTACAAATATTCCTTTCTATTTCCATTTTGTAAATATTTTTCAAATGATTTCCTTTTTATTCCTATTTGTAATTGTTTACAAATAATTCCCTTTCTATCTTATTTGTAAATGATTTACAAATATTTTCCCTTTTCTTTTCTATTTATTCTATTTGCAAAATGATTTGCAAATATCTCCCTTTTTCCTTATTTTGCCAATATTTGTCCTTATATTTGTTTTACAAATATTTTCTCTATATTTATTTACAAATATGTTTTCTCTATATTCTTTGATTTATAAAATGTTTTCTTTAATAAACCAATATTTTCCATATATAAAATCCGTTGATTTTATATAAATAATCTACTTTCAAAATATTCTTGGAAATCCCTTTTCACTTTTCAGTATCGCTTATGGTATAAAAATACCAATTCAAAAGGGTTAATTTTCCATCCAAAACACACAGGGTCAGCCGATGATATAGCACATCATATATAAGAATACATATATGAAAAATAGTAAAATAAATGTTGAGGAACCCAGTTGGGTCCCTCCAACCTGTTCCCTCTGCATCCACAAATGTCAGTCCACATAAATAACATGAGTATAAAATATTCTGATAAACAGAATCAATATCTCGATACGATTTATATATATCGTTATCGATAATTTCAATCAACTGACTAGCAGTTCAACCAAACAACCAACACACAGCAATTCAACCAATATTTATCAATTCTAAAAATACTTTATAAAAATATAAAGTGTTCAGAGTTAGTGAGATTTACTCACATTGGACGGTTTATCGTTGAATAACGATAATCGGTCATTGATTTGGTTCAGGCGTTTAATTTTGCCATAAATCCAAACGAGCTCCAATCCACTTGCGGTCAGTTCCATTGTGTAGTGCTTGTCCATACGATCCCAACGGATCCTGTTTCGTTAAATTTCGTTAATGTATGCAAAAGTTATGCTATTTACAATATTTACCTAATTTAAATGAATATATATATTTAATTAAATTAATTAAATTATTTTTATCTTAATTAATTTCTAATTGCGTTATAAGCCAAATTACCTTTCCTGCCCTTCTAAAAAATCCTACTTTCTCATCTCTAGCCATATCCAATTTTTCTTTAAAATTGAAAAACCATTTTAATATTAATTAAATTTAATTTTCAAATAAAATATTTAAAAATATTCATTTAATTATAACTTAAAAATTTTAACCCGGATCAAAAATCTGCTTCCACTCATTTTAAAGTATTTTCCGATAAGAATCCAACAGTCCTTGTTCCGTGGAAATCCGACTTGTTTTGAAAAAGTTATAAGCTTTTAAAGTTTATGGTTAAAAATTACGAAAATGCCCCTGGTCTGTTTTAAATTCAAATTAAATTTAAAATTTAAAATTTAAAATTTAAATTAATCATCCCATCCGTCGGATCAGTTAGGGATAGCCAGGGAGAGCAGGAAACTATATTTTCCAAACTCAAGCCTTAGACACTATCCTCTCTGTCACCCTTAGAATGTTCTGATATTTATTTTTTTCAAATTCTATTTTAATTATAATATATATATATATATTACACAAATAAATAAATAAATAAATATTATTTAAAAACTTACCCCGCGAAGCCCAAGCCTCTGCCTAAGAGTCCCTAGCTCCCCGTCTTGCCCTCCTTTCTCCCTTCCTTTCCTTTTCCCTATTTCCTAATATTTTATTATTATTTCTGCCATTGCCAAAGCTTGAAAGAGGAGGAGGAGGATGGATTTTAAAATGAAAGGGGGGGGGCTATTTATAGCCGAAGGAGTCACATGGATTGCTAAGGTGGCGCGAATCTAACGGTCGAAAATGGATGGCTAGGATTAATCCTTAAATTAATTAAATTATAAATAAATTTAATAATTTATGAATAGTAAAGTGTGTTTTCTCAACCCTATTCGGACGTTAATTTGACTTACTTATTGATACCTTTTCCAAAATCTTTTTCAACCATGTTGTTCAATTTTTCTTGCTCTTCAATACTATATAAAAATATATCAATTTTGAATTTGTTTGAACTTTCAAATAATTTAAATTCAAATTCAAAATAGTGTTTTGTTTTAGTTTCAACACCTTCCGGTCTCATGTTGGAGTATCAAACGATAACGGTTTTCAGAAATTCTTCCACCATCTGGTCCGGTTTTTAACGTACTTCAATCTTATGTATTCAAATCAAAAATCGGAGTTCGTTTAGATTTTCAAATAATTTATTTAAATTTTGTTTCCTTAATAACTTTCTATATCCGTTATAGGATTTTCCAAGATTTCATATATAGCTAATATCCTATGTTTAGAATTTTCCTGGATAGGTCTCAGGTTCCAGTTTTGTCGTTAGCATTAGCAAATTCCAATTACCGTCAAAATTTAGTTCAAATTTTAGCCTTTTATTTTTCCTTTTCCACATACGAATGCCATTTTTGACGTAACTTGGTTGGTTACCTAATTTCATCATTTCAGATTTAATGAAACTGATTTCATCGAAATCCGAGTTCGTTAGCTACTACATCCTTTGTAAACGTACTATTTTAAATTAAAAATTTATCCTTTTATACTGCCAGTTCACATTATATTGCAGATCCACTAAATTTCTTCCATTTCGGAATAAAATAAAATATTCAAAATTATTGAAATTAAACCATTTAGAATTCCAAAATAATAAAAAAAAACATTTTTAAATAATAACTAAATGGTCAAAAAATCTGGGCCGTTACAGAATCTGCCTGCGATACCTATCCCATTGTGTTCGGAATGGGGGTAATTAGCTATGGACAACAGTCGTTGGGCTTGATTTGGGATTCGAACGAAAAGTCAACTTTAGGGAATTAAATATAAAATAAAATTAAAATAAATATAAACCCCTCCCTCCCTCACTTTCTCTCTCCACCACTTAAAAGAGAAAAAACCCGTTCAAATCAGAAAACCCCCTTTTTTTCTCGCCGCCGTTCACCGCCGTGCTCCCCCCCCCCCCCCCCCCAACGCCGCCGCCTCCAACCCCTCCTTCCTCCGACCTCCTTCTTCTTCCCCAATTGAAACCGCAGCCCACCCCCAATTCGATTTGACATCCTCGCCGTCGTTCACCCCCGCGCCTCCCCCCTCCGCCTACAACCGCCGATCCACCTGACAGCCCCCTCCTTACCCCAGTCCGTCGTGAAAACCCCTCCTCCTCCCTTTTCATTGAAATGAGTTTTCTATCTCTTCTATTTGATTTTGTTTCTTTTTTTTTGTAATCAAAGTGATTAGTTAGTAATTAACAGTGATATTCATACGATGTAAAGAAGAAAAATACGATCTTTGTTTCAAGAAATGATCATATAGATTTTACATAAAAAGATTTGATTTTTATTCATATAGTAGCGAAATAAAGAAAGAGGTTTTTATTCATGTAGTAGCGATGAAATAAAGAGTCGATTTTTGCATATAGGAAGTGAAGTTAAAAATTCGATTTTTGCATATAGGAAGTGAAGTTGAAAATTCTATTTTTATATATAGGAAGCGAAGTTAAAAATTCGATTTATATATATATATGAAGTGAAGATAAAAAAAATTCGATTAATATATATATAAAGTGAAGATAAAGATGTGATCATTATAGACATAGCAATGTAAAAATAATATTTTTATATGTGAAAATGAATAATAGAAATGTGATTTTTATTATGAACAGAGTGAAATAGATTGCGATGGAACCGACGGGAATCAAAACAAAATCCGAACCATTCGGAAATAAAAAATGGCGGAGTGGATCCCAAAGGTGAGAACTCCTCACCTTTATTTTAATTTCTATTTGAAATATATACTAGGATGCAGACGGTGTTTAGTAGCACCCGACACCCGTTGTCCACAGACCATGGACGACTTGTTTGTTTGATTGCTGTGTTGTGAAATTTGATTGTGTGAAGTTGAATGAAATAAAATATTTTATAGTGGAAAATATTTTATAGTTAAAAATATGATTTTTAACGTGTATATAAAATAAATATTTATAAACAAATCGGAGATTTGTTTATATACACTGATTTGATTGGTATTGATTGGGACGATAAATTTTACACATCGCCCAACCGCACAAATAACATAAGTGTTTGTTGTTTTGAAACCACACACAGGGGTTGGGATAATATTGACGTACACGAATCCCAATTGTTTAATAGTATGTCGACCAATTGGTTGATAGACTGTGTAAGCGTTAATTATTGATATTTAATGCTTATGCAGTTGTGTGGTGCACTCTGGATGATGGTTGATGATTTGTCGTTGTTGTTATATACATGTGTTGTAGAAAATCCATATAATTAACATTATATGGTAATTGATTGGGCCTCATTCCAATATAGAAAATAAATTCAAGTGTTGAATTGAAAATATATATCCATGTGTTGAATGGAAAATAAATTCATGTGTTGAATTGAAAATATATATTCATGTGTTGAATAGAAAATAAATTCATGTGTTGAATAAAATCCGTGTTGATTAGATTGATGCAATTTTGACGTGAACGATATTTATATCGATTTTATTCATTTTTCAATGAATATTGAAAGTGATTTCAAAATTCGAATTAAATAGAAATGAATTGAAATTCGAATTAAATTGAATTGAATTCGAATTCGAATTAAATTGAAATGAATTGAAATTCGAATTGAATTGAAATTGAACTGAAATCGATTTGAAATGAAATTAAAACGAATTTATATTGAAAAATTCAATTTTGATTTGAATTTGAATATGAAGTTGAAATCCTTTTGAAAACGAATTTAAAACGATTTATATAATATGTTTTAAAAGGAAATCGATGATATATATATATAATATATATATTATATATATATAATGGCCTGAATAGAACGCGCCGCGCCGCGGCAGTTCGCGAATTTCGACCATTGATTTTGAATTGACATTGCGGGAGATCCGACCATCGAATTCTCATAAAACCGGAACCGTTGGGTTCGGATCGAAAAGAGCTATCTAACGAATATTGGAAATTAGAAATCTAATGGTTGCATTTGGAAATATTTCCAAATCAAATTTGGAAAAGGTCGCTGTAAGTGCAGTTCGATGGCCGTTGATGGAAATCAGCTGTACGGGCCTTGATAAAATTATTAAAAATAGAAATAATTTGTGGAAAATCATAAGAAATGATTTGGGAAGAATTAGGATGAAAAACTCCATATTTGAAAAGATAAAAATAGATTTTTATTGAAATGAACTAGTTTTGAACTAGAATTATAATTCTATTTATTTTTAAATAAATAAATTGAATGTGAAATGGTTTTAAAAGTAACCAGAATTTCCAATAATTGAATTGGAATGGATTTGAATCGAAATTGTCTTTGTAATGTTTCGATGTTGGATTTCGTGATTATACAAATATTTTTTTGGAAATTTGAAAGATATATTTATATCGTTATTTAAAATACTTTATTTGTTGGTCGTAGAATTTGATATTGAATATAAGCCGATATATTTTCTATTCAGAGCCTTGTATTTAATATCAAATGTGATTTGGGTTTGTCATGAATGGTGTCTTCATTAACACTGTTCTTAAGCCCAGTTGAGAAAAAGATTAAATCTTTTTATTTAGATTTAATGAAGTGTATCAATTAAATAATATTTAATTGGAATTGAATTGGTATTGATTTTTGGGTTTATCGTGAACAGTGTTTTAAATAACACTTGTTCCTTAACCCGATAACTAATGGAATGTGATTTTGGGTTGTCGTGAACAGTATCTTTAATAATACTGTTCTTAGACCCAACGGAGTTAAGAAAGTCAGAAACTAACCGGAGATTAGTTAAGTTGAATGGTTTCTTGGGTATTGATCTGATGTTGGTTTTGGCCTTCGGGGTTAATACTTAGGGAATTGCTCACTTGCTATTTTACGGTTAAAGGCTGATTGAAATGGAATGTGATTTTGGGTTTATCGTGAACCGTGTTTTAAATGACACTGATTCTTTAACCCAGTTAAATATTAAACTAAGTGGAGTTTTAATGAATCTTTAATTAGATTGAAATGATCGAGAATGGAGTATCACCAGTTTTGCTCCAGGTGATAGTTAAATCTTTAATTAGATTTGATCGTGAAATGGTAATTGAATTTACTGATAACACCATGGTGTTAGATATGAAGTATTACCAGTTTTACTTCATGGGATGAATAGTTGAGATTGGGAAATTTAATAAATGATTACTTTGGTGTGGTTTGCTAATCCCGACTAGTTTGAAGTGATATTCAAAGGAAGATTAAAGAATAAATTTAAAAGAACTTATCTTTGATAAAATTAATGGGAAACTTTCCCTAAGAATGTGAAATTCAGAAACTAACTGTAGGTTAGCTAAGAAGAATGGTTTCCTGGGTATTGATCTGATGTTGGTTTCGGCCTTCGGGGTTAATGTTTGGGGAATTATCCTCTTGCTAATTTACGGTTAGTGACTGATGAATTGGAATGAGGCGTATGTTGTGTTTGTGTAACACTTTTTTATTATATACGCGAGTTATTCAGAAACACCGGGTTTATCCCATTCT
Source organism: Allium sativum (assembly GCA_030737875.1). Classification (NCBI taxonomy): domain Eukaryota; kingdom Viridiplantae; phylum Streptophyta; class Magnoliopsida; order Asparagales; family Amaryllidaceae; genus Allium; species Allium sativum. Next base: position 780,529,849 of record CM060916.1, read on the forward strand.
GAATAACCGATTCGACATGGTGTCGAAGATGAAGACGGTGGTTGAAGACCGAAGGTCTTCAGGTTATTTGGGTGATTACTGATGATCTTGATTGGGCCGTACACCCAAGAGGAGGGAATTAGTTAGTGGTCATCTAGACGTACTTGGAGATCGATGCATATGCGAGGTACAAGGTGCCTCCGGTTTCGTTCAGACCCAGAACGGACTTGTAAATGGACTGTGTGTATGACATTGGATATCATTCTGTGTGATTGATGGATATTGGATGCATGGAGTGGTTTGCCTGTGTGGCATGCTAAGATGCAAATGATCAAGGCTTCTATTGAAAAGCAGAGTCTTGTGGTTGAAGATCAAAGCACGGCCTGTATGACATAGGTTTGTGTAGCATGGATTCACGAACCTCACACCCCGGTTGTGAACCAGAAAAGGGAGAAGGACCTCAGGGGGGACATGCGTTTCTTTCTAACTAGAAGTGGCGTCAGTGGCTTTACATGCCCTGACGAGTTTGACTTATGTGGTTGTTGCTGTTTCAAGGCACCTCGGATATATCGGTGACTATGTAGAGCCGATGGAGTCATTTGTTGGCTCATTGACACCCCATAGGGTAGGAAAACGTAGTGTTCAGGCATTATAATCCACATGGGTAGACCGACCCTGACGATCCAAGGGGCAGTTGCTGCTGTTCCTGAGAAACGGGCTAGAGAATCTCGAATTCGGTAGAGGACGATCCCTTGCCTTGGTTCACAGGCGGAAATCCTGCTTCCGATACATGACTTTGCGGTTTTGATTGTAGAGCCTAGTATGGCGACATAGTAGCATGGGATACTATGTCGTCTATGATTTATACATTATGATTGAAGTTGTTTACTTCACTTATAGTAATAATAAAAGATGAAATTTCTCATATCAAGCATTATTTGGCTATTATAAGGTAAAACCATATCCTCCGGCTTGCGTTGCATTATGTGATGGGACCTGGGTCTTATAACAGCTTCATTGTTCTTTATTAGCATTGCGCTGTTTGTTTATGCACTGTTATTCTTGGGGTAGAAACCCGTTCCGTGTTATACGGCATGGTCCCTTGATTTACCTAACTTTAAAGTAAAAATAAATAATTGTTTTAGTTCTCACACCAGTTACATGACTGACCTGGAGTTTATTGTTTTAACCTAAACTCTGGGTGCCCCTATTTTCCGCACGGGCAGCTAGTAGTTTTGGTTTTGCTGATTTATATTCACAGGATCCTGATTTACAGCTGGAACGATACTTCGAAAGCTATGTATCCGTGTATTACTTCTAGTTGTGTATTGTATTATTTTCCGTTGCTATGTAATTTATTTAAATCTCTGATATTTTCTGTGTAATATTTATTCGTACTCTGTATATTCTTGTATTCTGATGGAATTGTTGTAATAAGCAATGCAATGTTCTTCTATTTGCGTTCCTTTATGTGTTGTTCTCAATTCAATCCGTGATTTCCCGTAAGGGTGATTTCGGGTCGTTTCATTTTGGTATCAGAGCTCTGGTTTACAAAGCTCAGATAACAAGACACATTAGAACCATACGAATGAATTCATCAGAAATTGGATTAGTAATATCCAACGCGAATGACTCGTTAGAGATGGGATCAGTAGTATCCTAGAACGAGTGTGAAGAGTATATTTTTAAAGTGAAAACAAATTTTGTTTTGAAAATTTAATTCAATTATTCGTATTTGAATATTTATTTTAAATTGATTTGGACAATCTTGTATATGAAGATTTTGCATATACGCCTAGCTAGCGTGTATACGAAGTCCCAGATATACTGGATAGATATAAAGTCACGCTCTAGTCGCCTGGGGATGGTTCTGATGATCGCTATAGTACATACATCATCAGAATTTATATTCGAGTTTCGAAAGTGTGATATCTGTATATTTCCATTAGACTGGTGTGAGAACCAAAACTAGATAGGATCTATTGGTGTGATTTGGCATCAAAGACATGATTTTCTGTATATATATATATCAAAGTTATGAATTTGAAATGATAATTCACTAATAAATTGATGGTTGTGTTGTATGATTATTCCTTTAAACCATTATGTGAAT